>CM042982.1:7927955-10327955 GCA_023678885.1 Pogostemon cablin
TCACACCCTCCACCAATACAAGTAAAATACGAGACTCACATCCTCCACTAATACAATTGTTCACTACACATAAAATAATAATACTCCTTAATCGGCCACGTTCAAAATGCAAATGGATACGTTAACAATGGACTGAGGGAGTATAATAATTTTATAGAATTTGTGATAATGAAATTAATTTTAATATATTTAATTAAGTAATAATCCCTCCGTCCGATTCTAAGGTATTCGTTTGCTTTTTGCACTTGGATTAAGGAGTATTATTATTATATGTAAAGTTGGTAGTTGTATTAGAGGAAAGTGGTGGGCCATATTGTGTACTTTTTTACTAAATAGGAGAAATGAATACCTTTGAACCAAACACCAAAAATATTAAAATGGACACCTTAGGAGCAGCAGACGGAGGGAGTATTTTATTTATTAGAGAAAAATGTGGGTTAAAGTGAGAAAGAATGAGAAAGAAATAAAAATTAAAGGATGAAAAAAGTTCGTCCCACAATGTGCTGGGGGTAGGGTGGGAGAGAGATGATTGATATACTCCCTCCGGCCACTTGAAAGGTACTCGTTTTCTTTTTGCGCATGGATTAAGGAGTATTATTATTATATGTAAAGTGTGTAGTTGTATTAGAGGGAAGTGGTGGGCCATATAGTGTATTTTTTTACTAAATATGAAAATAGATACATTTGAAGTGGATGCCCAAAATGGTAAATAGATATCTTGTAAGTGGCCGAAGAAAGTATAAGTTATGAGTGTTTAGGCAAATTAAACATAATAAAAATATAATTCCACAGGCCGCCCGGTTGCCTGCGGACTTGTCCTATTAGCCCACGGGCTAATTGGTTCAGGCCGAAAAGCTCGAATATTAAACAGACTCAATTTCTCGATTCTAACCCTAATTTTTTAGTGTTAAACAGGCCGGGCTCACGGTTTTTAGACTTTTTAACAACACTATGTATTATAGTTCTGTATAGTTTTAAAAAAAGTGGATTTTTAAATTTAAATTTATGCACTCGATGCACATAAAAAAAATCGGCAAGATTTTATCAATAAAATTTGAATTTGTTAAATTTAAATAATAATTAAATTTAAAAAATAATAAGCAACATTTATGTCAACTCTACTATTTTATATTCTACTATATTCTTATGGGTTTATTCTCAAGTATAATAATTGTTACAATTTTAAAATAAAAATGATTAACAACGTTGACCTTACTAGTCAATAATATACAATTGGATTATGTTCATATACTAGCCAATAATATATAGTCAATAATAACCAAAGAAACGAAGAAAAGTAGTTGTTATAAGAATCCTTTTCGAGAGAAATAATTCGAAGAAGCGGTGAATCTGAAACCCCTAAGGCAAATCTCGCGCCGCCGCCGCCGGTATTGTGCACCGGACTGTATCCCCATCTCCATCTCGAATTGATTTTGAGGTCCAAAAATAGCCATCTTATGTCTGAATAAATTCTTAATTTTCTGATGCGAATTTCTGCAAATATTACTATGTTAGCTTTCATATGGCATGTTGTTGTCTTTAGGAAATGCTTGGTTGGGGGTGTTGGGCGAGTTTAATGGGAATCGAGGAATATTGATTCGATTACTTTCAATCCTATTGTAATTGAACTCTTTGATGATATCCATTGATATTCCGATTTTAAGAATTCGAAATAAGTTATTAGATCATTTTTGTTAATTTGTTCAAGTATTTGAAGGCAAATTCAATCCTCTTTCTCTTCTGTAGTATGACTTCCTTGTGCTATATCATATGTTTATGACTGAGTTAGGATTACTGGATGTTATTGTGGCAATTTTAATCTTCCTTTTTCCTAATTTTCATAAATTGCAGAAACATGGAGACAGAAAATCCTAATCCAGCTGCAACAGAAGCATCTGCAACTCCATCCAATTCGCAGCCACCTCCATCAGATCAACCTGAACCATTGCCGTCCGATTTGCAGCCACCTCCTCTTTCTTTGGACAGATCAGATCCCCCTCCGTCGACTACATCAGAAGATGAAGATCGGATACTCAACTCCCCAGCCTCCTCAGCTGGTCGAGTACCACCTCCTCGCAAATCATAAACCCAAGTATAATTCTTCTTGTTTTACTCTTAAAATTCCCACTTTTATTCTGATTTTTTAATATTACTTGTAAAATTTAATCCACTTTAAGTATATTACTAAGAATCTTATCTGAATATATATATTTACGATTTTCAGAAAGTTACATGCAATCATTAGTTTTACAAGGAAAGCTTTACTTTAAAGTATTCAAACTCTCAAAAACTAAATTATGCTAAAATGACACAGTAGAGATTTACTGTACAAATCTCTCTAACTCATTTTAAGTAAATTCCTACACATTGTTTGGGTCATAGACATAAATTGCATCCAAATTAAGGATCATTCTTGTAATGAAAATCCCATAAATGCAATCCTGTAGAAATCAAGTTTTATGATCTAATATTGTGATACACTAGCAAATATAAATATCATGAGTTTAACCAACTATATGTAAAAATAAGTAGACCTATAAATGCCAGGTCCTCATGCAGAAACATTTTTAAACTCATGTAAGTCCAACAATTAATTCAAGATGGTCTGTTGGGATGAGCTTAAGAGATGTTTGCTCAAAGGGGCCACCATAATTGCATGGAATCGGCATCCATAGAGGGGGAATCTGAAGATCTAAGCTCATCTGACATTCAGCAAATAATAACCTCAACTGTTGCCCAATAATGGCTGGTTGGTTGGCCTCTTCCTTTTCTAAAGCATCAGCCATCATGAATTAATGTGCTACAAGGTTTTCAAGAAAAGACTACTTTCTTGGGGGGACATGTTACAAGTTCATTGTCTAGCATGTCAATTGTCATTGACAAAGTACTACTTGGATATTTTCTTTGGAACACATCCACCCAAAATACCCAAACCCCTAAATTCAAAATTGATTTCAAGAACAGACATATTAAAACAAAATATCGAGAGGGACTAGGATGCAACCGATTATACCAATTGAATTGGTACAACTTTGGTTCTCACCCTTCTTAATTAATTCCTGCTCCTTCATTAATATTGTTTTTTATTTTATTTTTAATTTATTTTATTTAAATGACTATTATACGGATAATTATACTCTAAAGCACAAGAGTAAAATTACAATTATACCCTAAATCCAAGGGGATAATTATACCCTAAACCACAAGGGTAAAATTACAATTATACCCTAAACCCTAGGGGATATTTATATCATAAACCACAAGGGTAAAATTACAATTATATCCCTAAAATTAAAAAAAACAGTAATGTACAGCAACAATTAAAAAAAAAAAGAGGAAAACACATACTGAAGGTGAAGGAATGAGGTTGTACCAATTAAAGGTTGTACACAAGTTTTTGCCATTAATAGTACTGTGTGGGGCCGAATTCAAATTGAAAATTGGTTTTGAATATTATCGAATCCAATTAAAATCAAAGTCTTGAGACTAGAGTGTGAATGTTATACTTCTATAAATTGAATTTTATAACCTTTTGTATAAAAAGATACTTCATCCATCACGTTTCAATGTTTACGTTTACTTTTTGCACGTTGATTAAGGAATATAGTATTTTAATAGATAGTGGGTGGAAAGATATAATATTTAATGTAAAGTGGATAGGTGTATTAGTGTTGGATGTGAGGATCATGGTAATATATTAATTGTTTTAGGCGTGTCTCATGCATTCCGGTTAGTAGTTGGTATACACCAAGTATCCCCTTACTTCCCCTTCTCCAAGTCTCCTTATATCACCTCTTCTAATTCGTTAAATAATGAGAGGAATAACATTTTTTTTAAATTATTTAAAGTTTCTTTTTTTTTATCGGTAAATGTTAGTTGTTAGTTCGGTTAATAGTTAGTATACACCAAGTACCCCCTTAGTTCCCCTTCTCCAAGCCTCCTTATATCACCCCTCCTAATTCGTTCCCGATCTTCCCCTTCTCCAAGCCTCCTTATATCACCTCTCCTAATTTGTTCCTGATGGGAATCGAACTTGTGTCTCTCACTTAAGTGAAGAGTCAAGTGGACTAGCCCACCTGGTTAAATTATTTAAAGTTTCACCCTATCCAAGTGTTCACACTTGTTTTTTTCACCAATATTAAAATAAATTGATTTTTTTCTACTTATTTTATTTAAAAAAATGAAGGTAATTTGATATTTTTAAACGATAAATAATTTTAAAATAAATTATAAGAGTATTTGTTAAATATTTTTAAGGTTGTAATATTGAGTTTCATTATATTTTTTAATATGAACGTAAATATGAAAATGACAGAAAAAATGAGAAAAACAATCATATAAAAAAGTGAAATAATATGAACGTAAATATGAAAATGACAGAAAAAAATGAGAAAAATAATTGTATAAAAAAGTGAAAGTATATAACTAAAAGGACTATACAGGGCTTCACTTTCTTAGTTCGCCTATGACCCTTAAAATGTCAGGGCCGACCCTGGTCCTATATATTCCAAAAAAGAAAACGTAAACATTGAAATGGGACGTCCAAAATAGAAATATGTAAACATTGAAATGGGATGGAAGGAGTACGATTAAGTATTAATAATTTTTTAATTAAATATTAATACTCTTTAATCTTTCTATTTCAACAAATACTATTAATAAAAAAATAATACTCTTATTAATTAAAGTAAATATATTTGTGAAAAAAAATTATGACACAGATAATATTTTAATAATCTTTTTATAAGATAGATAAGAAATGTTAACAAGTGATAACATTTTAATAATCTTTATATAAAATTGATAAAAAGTGATAACATTTAATAAAAATCGTATTTAAATTTAATAAAAAATTATAGTAGTGCACTGAATTATTTTATAAACAATTTGTAAGTATAAACAAAAAGTGATATTATTATTTTTAAATAGTGATAATAATATTTTTAATAAGATGTGATAGTTATCTTAGTAAAAGTAAAAAAACACTCTCTTGTGAGACTGGTCGACCCATCACTAAAGTATGATTATTTGTAGTTAAAGTATGTTAATAATAAATTATATTATAACACGCTAAAATCATACTTTAATGCATAATCAAACATACTTTAACAATCATTAAACATATTTTATCTATACAATAAGCATACTTTAGTTATGATCGACTCGTCTCACAAGAGACTTTGTAAAACGTTAAAATAATCTCATACAAATATTGTCCATTAATTAAAATTTTATACTATTCTTGAAAATTTTATGCACCCTGCAAGAGACCAGTTGTGTGTGTATGTATATTGCCTAGTTTTGAAAAATGGCTTTCATTAACCACTGTTTTTTACAGAATGATATTTCATATACAATTTTTTTTTATCAAACAATATGATTCATTTATATACTAGCCAAACAGGCTACATGGGACTCTTCGGTAATCAATCGAGAGACCAGTCCCTTCACAAGGTAGATTACAACTCCATAAAGGAGACTTTAACACCTCACAAGGAGGACACACTCCATAAAGGAGACAAGTAATAAAAACAAGTTCAAACAATCGAGCAAGAGAAGAGAAATATCAGGAGTAACAAATGCAAACTGTTGAGCTAAGCAACCTATGCTAGTTAGATCCATAAATGAACCCTCCAAGACCCAACAATGAGTAAAGCACACCGAACATAAAATGAGGACCAAATGAAATAGATCTAAAAAAAAAATAAAAAAAGGAAAACGGCCCAAGAAGGCAAGCCTCCTCTCCACCCATCCACCGTTCCGCCACCTGATCTGCATCCACCGCCATCTCTCTCTTCACCACGTATCTGCCCAGATCTGGCCTCTACCGCCCTTCTCCGACCATGCAGAAGACGCAAGCCCAGACAGCAGACGGTTGAGGATAAAACGAGCCAAGATCCAACGCTAAGGGAGAAGAGGGGGTTGGCCGCTTCCATGCTCCGGCACTGAACTGTGCCGTCGCAGAGGGAAGGGAGGGAGAGAGGGGGGAGGGGCTAGGGGTGGAGAGGGGGGGGATTTCAAATTTGAAAGTTAGAGAGAGATTCTAGAGAGAAGGGTGAGCGTTCGTCTAACAAAATAATCTCTTAAATCACCTTTCTGGCCTAACAAAATCATCATTCGTCAAACTCGAATTAAACATAACTTGGTGATAAATAAATTTCGATAAATGTGTAATAATAGGGGACCAAATCAACCTTTAAGGCGTCTTTTGGTTGGCTCTATGCATGATTCCCAGGTAAATGCATCCATAACTTCAATAAAACTTCAAGTGACACATCTTCGACGGGACATGTATCACTGCCCATAAAGCAATTTACAGCGAAGAAGAATGCGAAGAACCGAAGGCCCTTGTAAAAAGCAGAAAGTGACAGACGAAGCATCTGCTCACGGAATCCTGTTGCATAACAGCTATGCAATAACAACTTCTCTAACCTCACCTTTACATCTATACAATTTCAGTTGCAAAAACAGGAGACTGGAATGCAGGGATAATATATATTGGATGACCAACTGTGACTATCAAGCACGGATGATAATGAAGTATTCGATAACTTCAACCTTTACAAAAACTCCCCATATGCCATCTGTTTCACAAAAGAAAAGTCATGTCAAAAATAGCACCAAGCAATATCGGTAAAGGAAAAGGAACAGTAAGTAATGTTATGATTGTCATGCAGCAGAAAGAATCTTACTTCATCGAATCATAGATTTTGTAAATTGTATAACTTGGATATTCAATCTGATGAATGCAGTTAATCTATACACGCAAGTGTTTTCAACAAGTGAAATATATGTTCGTGTATTTTATGAATTGAACTATACGGAGAACTATAAAGTAACGAATAGAATACTGGTGACTAAACAAGGAACAGGAATTACTTGTAATTTCTACAGAGATACTGTTTGGTTGGGATTGCTCTAATTAAAGTCAGCAAATACATTTTTTCCGTTTTTTAAGAACAAAATTTAGTGGGAATGTGGGATTTATGCATGGTGTTTGAGGGAGGTAAAAATCAGCAAAGGGCTGAGAAATGTAGCTCATTTTGTGCTATGATTTATGGAACTTTAAGAAATTGTAAATAATACTAATATCGAATCTTATTCGAAGTTACTGAACTGACTACATAAATATCTGAAGGAGGGTTTGATCAAAGAGATAAGAGCACATTGTAAAAGGCTTTAGCAATTCAAAGAATTGCTGAAACTGACTGCGAATATAAGTCTTAGAAACAAATAAAACAATTCAAATGTTGAGACATATCCCACTATTAACAAAAATAGTGTGGACTTTCTCTTAGTCCATTTGCTAATTTAGATTCTAGATTCTAGTATTCTACACATCTCTACAAGTACAAGGTTAATTTAGGCCAATCTAATAAACTCAACAATAATGTTCTCCTCTAGATAATGATTGTGTTTTTAATAGAAATATTGCAAACTACAAATATCAGAAGCAATCAATAAGGATTAGCCATAATTGTGGATGTTGCATTACTAAAAAAGACACGCATCCTCCGGTCCAAATAATAGCACGCAGTCAGTGAAAGTATTGATGAGTATAAAAATTGCTGGAAATATGGTCCAATTATAGCATGTTTTTATTTATATATGGTTAGTTTTCATTGTGAAATACCCAGTAAACTAGATTGAGAAATGGTCTTTTGGTGTTGTTTTAAGATTTCCAAGATGAAATCGGGTTCTAGAGTTGAAATGGGAGATGTAGGAAGAAATGGCGCTTGATTCAGAGTTGAAATGAGCAAGAATGAGGCAAAACAGAGGAAATACTCTGGACTCAAACATTTGGTCGTGTTACACCACACGAGCCGAGATGTAAGCGAGAGAACTCGGCAGCACGCCTAAACCGCTGCCGAGTTCTTATACTCGAGCTGAGCACACCTGTCCGCCGAGTTAATGCAGAAACACGGGTCGTGTGTTGCTACACGCCCTCCACCAGCTGTGTTTCATCGCTCAGCGAAAGAGACTCTGAACTCGACCTCTTCTTGGTCGAGTCTAACAACAGGAGCCATGCTTCCTGAGTAAATAAGCTAATCAATTTCGAACATTGAACGAACTATCCATTTACACGAGTCGAGTCACTCACACTCCACCAAGGACGTGTTCAAAAGATCACCGCAGAACCCTCTGCACTTGACCTCTTCTTGGTCGAGTAAGAGCACTCAGGTTGTGTTGGTGCCGACACCCAACCACGTCTTTTGATTCACTCCTGATTCACCCTAACTATAAATACTATTGTTTTGAAATCCGTGAGCAGCCGATTTCTGATTGATTTTTCACAAAAACAACACCTACTCTTCTCTCCATTGTTTACCTTCTTCCCCAATTCACTCATTCATCAAATTTCACCAATTCCATTCATACATTCACTAAATTCCTTCATCGCTCATTCCATTTGATCAAGGAAGCATTGGAGATAGAAGATAGAGGTTCCAAGTGAAAAAATTCAAGGGGAACATTTATTTTATTTTGTAATTTTCTTTGGTTTATTCATTGCATCTCTTAGAGCAATTTATTTAGTTATATTTGATACTATGTTAGGATAATCTCCTATGTGAGATTAGCTTCATGATTAGTTTTGGAAATTTTAGTTTTTATATAATTTAATTCTTATCTGAATGGACTTTAGGCAATATCTACTATAGAGTGCTTAATTACTTGTTCTCTATGTTTAATATGTATGGTTAATTATCTATAGCTTGTGGTTAGAATGAGAGTTCAATTATGTGCTTTAAAAATTATTTGAATCATTTCATCATATAGGTCATGTACATTAATGTGAGTAAGTTAGAGATGACCTCTTAAATTTAGAACATCTCGTTGGCCTAATCGAGAGGTTGGCTGAGTAGGTGAAGGAACCAAAGCCATAGTGGAACATAGTACAAAGAAAGGGAATATTATCTATGCTCAATACCTTCTAAAGGAATTCGTAGAGACATTGGTACCTAATGGGAGGTGTTCTCTTTGGAGTTGATCTTAAATGCCATTTAGGAATTTTGTAAGGATCTACACATTTTGTATCTCGAGAAGGAACTTAGGAAGCAATAATGATCACCTATTATAATATCTCACATCGGTTCCACAAGCAAGCATAGTGGAACATAGTACAAAGAAATGGAATATTATCTAGGCTCAGTACCATCTAAAGAAATTCATAGACATTGGTACCTAATGGGAGGTGTTTTCTTTAGAGTTGATCTTAGGTGCCATTTAGGAATTTTTGTAAGGATATACACCCTTTGTATCTCGAGAAGGAACTTAGGAAGCAATATTGATCACCTGTTATGATATCTCACAATCAGTTACCCAAGCAAGTGGGGAAGGACATATAAGTGGGGGTCAACCCTTCACCTTCAGCCATGATTTTGGGTGAAGTTAGGGCTCCCTAACGCCCTAACTTATATATCTAATAATTTGGTTCGACCTGTCAGATTTGGATGGGCCATGGGAAGGGGATGCCCAATGATGAGCCCAGGGGTTGCCACCCCGGATGTGGACCTTGGGGGGTTGCAACCCGGAGTTGTAGGCCTTGGCGTATGGGTTGTCATCCGGAGTGTGCCATCTATGGACTTCCGGTTCGAAAGGGGATGGATTGTTATGATACCTCACATCGGTTCCACATGCAAGTGTGGAAGGTCATATAAGTGTGGGTTCAGCCATAGTTTTAGGTGAAGTGAGGGCTCCCTAGCTTATATACCTAACACCCCTATGCCATGTCCATGATAGATTAGAATTAGTTGCATGATTTCCTTTTTTTCCATGCATGATTGTTGCTATTCTCATCGGTTCATCATTTGGAATTCACTCATACTTGTATATCTATCCTATATTTTATTTCTTGCATTGCTTTATTTGTATTTCTTTGCATGCTTATACATCCTTTCTTCCGTCGTCCTTTTAAAATCACAATAAGCATGAGATTTCTTAGACTCTTAAAACCTTGATTTCCATGGTTCGATAATTTAACTTGAACATCTCTTGCGTCAAAAGAAAATATGCATCAAGTATCAAGAGAGTTTTAAGTTTTAATCATAACTCTTTAGATTTATTATGCTTGCTTTTTCTGAAGTGAGCAGCTGCTGGTACTTTATTGTACACCAAACGACAATAAAGACTGATTTTAAAAAGTCAACTGTGAACTTCCAAAATGACATTGACTGACAAAGTTAAGACAGCACAAAGCACTTAATATGGGAAAAGTAGAGTGAAAATATTATAATGGCAAAAGACATTTATTAGCGAATCTTGAAGCATCAAGTTGTTGACAACCTTGTCAAGGAAAAATGACATTTTCTAAGCGTAATTAATAAAAAGGTTAAGAGACTATGGATTACCTGGATAGATAAACATAATCAGGGATCACTAACAAAAGGCTATCTACCGTAAATCCTTGTTTCTTCGAGAGCTAGCTTCTTGCAAAGTTGTGATTCTTGATTCATAAATTCAACGAATAAGTCTTTTAACTGTTTTGCTCTCCTGTAAGATTCAGTTCCTGACCGAACTACTTTTAGTTCTTCTTCGGTTCTTCCAAATTTATTGTCATCCTGCGAGGAAATGAAATGGGATATCACTAGATTTTGGAAAGAGATATAATAGGAAGGACAGGAGGATCAATATTGGGGAAGAGTAAGAGCATGTAAAATATGCATGCATGCATCACTGCTTAATAAAATCTAATGCCACGTGTAAACAGGTTGGACAGCAAGTTCATCATTGCAAAACCATAACAACAGGCATATCTGCATTCTTTTTCTATCCTTTTAGAAGCCTGTAAAGTAATAAAATGGAAATATATTCAGCTCTTTCCATGATATGTTCCAGAACCAATGATAATTTACCAGTTTTACCAGTGCTTTTGGAATCAACTCTCGTATATTCACTCCAAATGTTCCCGCCAATGCTTTATCTGTGACTACCCATGGCCTGCATAAGAATATAGTTGATGCAGCTAGTTACCATTAAGAAAGCAAAACCTGTAAACCCAAAGTATTAAAAAGCTTGCATAAAAGTACCAGTAGATCAGTTCAAAAGTTTGAGAAACTAAACATTGGATGATGTGCATGGGAAAGATTACTTCACAGAAAAATGCCAGCGAAGTAGCAACAAGTCAATGAGTTTCAAATCATCTCCAAAATTTCAAAAAGTTGCAATACAAATTTGTGCTCAGAGAACATTATAATTATTCTTCTCATCCCTGGTATGGTGGTGGGACAATAAAGGTGCTTTTAAGGATTTATTTTCTTTAAATTCTCTGAATCGATCTGCTGAAGAGAAGAAGTGTGATTAGCACATGGTTAAGAGTGCATGTGATTCGATAATATCATTACATCCTAAGTCGCACAACTGTCCTCATATAATTTTATGATTACCACCTTGACAAGGTACTTAAATCAATGGATATAAAGAACTTTTGGACACGCATTAGAAGGCATTTAGATTGAACAGTTCCTTTTGAATCAGAACAGAATTCTCAATTCTCAGATTTGAAGCAAATTAAAGGAAGACGAAGAAGAAATCATTATCTGCGGGAAATAAGGGTGTCACTAGAGAGTACAATTCCATTTCTTTATACCAATCACATTCTTTCTCAATTGAGTATAGTAGGATACTATAGTACAACAAACTTCATAAAAAAATTAAAACAAAATAAAAAGTTTTCAAATAAGCATATCCCTTCACAAAAAGCAATCATATTTGAAAACAGTTGACCTCACAACTTGGTAAATGACACCAACCAGCCCATACTGCTACTAAGACAGAACTTGTTTCTCAACAGTGACTAAATTGCAGCAGATTTAAACTCAACACAATAATCAATACGTTCGACAGAAGGAGAAAATGAGAAGTTGAAAACTCTTGGAAAGATTAGATAATAAGGTGATGACATTTGAGTCAACCTAACAATAGATTTAAAATCCAACCAAAGTCATAATGCAGTAAGCAGAGAGGAAAAGAATTAGACAAATATTTTTAGAACTACTCTCCAATGGGTATTTTTTCCTGAGGTTTTTAGGAGATTAAATAATGAAAATAGTGAAATGCAAAGAATAAGTAAAACTCAAGGAATCTTCTTATTATTTTCATATTTAAGCATAAAAATAACATTGTCAAACAATCTACATAGATATATTTTCCTTTTATTATGTGGAAATCAATCTTCCAAATATCAATTCAAGCAGCCACTGATAGGTCGTACAGCCTGAACATGGTACACACACTGATGTTCAACATATCAGTTTTCTCTAGGAGAAGTACTGAGAATTGAAATTTTTTTAGAATGAGAGAAATAAGTTCAAATAGTTGCTCTCTGAATAAGATCAAATTAGCATTTTAGCAAGGGTAAAAAAATGATTGTCCAGGAATTATGCAACCAATTCCTATGGTTTCACTGTGCGACAAAATTAAATCATTCAAATGATCTAAGTCATTTAACAGCAGGCATCCACTTTTAATTCCCTAATTAAACTGTCTTTCACTTCCAAAGACTCAATCAATGATAATTTATCCTCCAAAAGACCCTGCCCCACATGCATGCTCAAAATCAAATTCTATTTAATATGAAGATTTGATGATGGTCATAACTCATAATCAACCGGAACGAAGTATTCACATTTACTGAATCAATAGAGAAATAGAAATTTGAACATTTCAGATAAAATTATACAGCTAAGAAAACATAATTCCCAAAAGACTACCTTCCCCTTGAAGACACAATTAAGTGGTCAGGACTGTCCAGGAAATCATATATAATCCGAATCTTCTTTTGGCAGTCCGTCAGGATGGCTCCTCTTGCAAACGGGTCAGACAACCGTCTTGGAAATACGTATGCTTCAGTCAAATAGGTAGTTTGCTTGTAGATGAAGTTCTTGATTGATGATCGGGTTACGTCTTTCTCCAAGTTATATACAATTAACACGCAACGATCATCAGCAGTGCAACATTTTGGTCCCATATCTTTATCTTGATCTGCCAGTTGATTATAATTGTAAACACTCCCTGAATCTGTCATACAAAAACAAGAAAAACATAAAGAGGAAGAAAACACAAAATAAATACAAATTATGAGATAGTCATCCTAAATGAACTTTCTGTTTATGCATACCAAGCTTCTCACAATAATGTGCGAATGCACCTATACTGCACAGCACAAAAATGATCTTCTATTAAGATAACAAAATTTTACTGTTCATGCATCGTGCAGCTTCTTGCAACGTATTATAAACGTGCCAGTGCACCAATACTGCACAGCACATGATTTTCTCTTTAAATATTACAAATGTTTAATGACTGGACACCTATGCATTTAGATGGTACTCAGCATTTAATGGGACAAAAAGAACATAAAATAAATAAATAAGAGCAGACCTTCAATTCTCAACGATTTTCTTTTGATCTCCTGCAAGTAGATTGAACAATCAATTACCAACAATGAAAGAAGATAAGAAAACAGGGGCGTTTAGGAATTCAACATTATGTATTACCAGGGGACTACTTCGGGATGATTTTTTTTTCTTTTTTACAGATGCGCGGCTAGCATTTTTGGATGCTGAGTCAACACTGCCAGAAGCTGAGATAGAGTTGAAAGATTTGATCCTCCTCTTGGCCATTTTTGCAAAGGCAAATATTCTAGGATCGATTTCGTCATTAGCTTCCACAATGCACATACTTCCAATGTTAGCAGCAGTTGTAGTGCCCTGACAACGTCCATGTTTCCAGAATAGCACGAAGGTGCACAAACATTCCTCGTTACCACCAGCAAATGAATGTGGCTGGCGGCTCACCTACCAAATACAGGATAAAGCAAAATGATGTGATTTAGGAATTAGAGAACCAAAAAACACGAAATAAAAACAGCAGATCTCCATAAAAGGTCATCAAGATCTTTGTTTCAGATATATAGTGTTACCTATTTCAAATAAAGCTTCGACAGAACCTTAAATGTCTAGTTTAGCCTTGAAATATTTTAATTATAAATATTTAATGCAATGGATCTCTATATATACTAGATATCCAATTTAGAGAAATGAAATATGAAAAAGATACTAAAAAACATAAGCACAAGCTTTACATTTATGAACATTGAAAGATGCAGACCATGATATGCTACCTCCTTCCCACATTACAGTTATCCTTAAACTTCCGTGCTTGGTGGAGAAGAAGCGAACAAAGGTACAGTTTTCATCCGTCCCACATTAAACTTCACCACCCAAATCCCAACCTTAAAAGTACACCTATCCTGAATGCTCCAGAGTGGCAACCATAAGGATCCAAATATCATTTGGACATGGCTAGACTATATGGGGGTTAAATATAAAGTTACACAGCAAAGAAACTGTCAATAGCAAAAGTTACCACTATGTTTGTTTTTGGTTTTGAAATCCGGTTTTTTGTTTTCAAAATATAAGCCAAGTTTCCAAAACCAGCCCTATATACAACTACAAACTCTATCAACCCCTAACTCACGAACCCTTTTATACATTATCTCTCATCTTTATACATTATCTCTACTCAATTAGTACTCTTTCTCTCTCTCTCTCCTTTCACATCCATTAATACACTTTTACAAATACTTCCAAACATCTCTTACATAATGATTTGATACAAAGTTAAAATTTACCCTACCAAAAACCTCTAAACAAACATTCACTACTATTCACTTGTTTTCAAAACTCAGGTAAACTGAAAACAAACATAACACCTTTTTTTTTCCCAAATGAGACCATAATTCTCTGCTCATACACCGATGTAAATGTTCGTAGTTAAGAAACACAGATACACAGTTTTTCTCACAGTCATCCACTTCAAATAACAGCGTATTCTCCGGCCAACAATTTTAGAATGCAGGAGCCAAACAAAACTTAGAATGAAAACTTTACCAAAAACAGAAAAGGAAAGAGATAGAGGGAAGCAACGCACCGCCTCGACAACGGCGTCGTAAAACCTGAGATCATCGTCGCCGATCCCATGAGAAGCGCAAACGGTGGTTCCAATGGAGAGCGCGCCGCAATCATGGTCCTGCAACTGCCGCGAAACAGGTCGGAATCGCGCCACCAACTCCTCCACTTGGGCCTCCGTCTCGAAGCGGGAAGCGGAGAAAACTACCACGTAATCCTCCGGCGAGCAGGAGCAATTGACGGTGAGAGTCTGGGCCTCGGCGTCGAGTACGACGTGCACGCTGTACCAAGCATCGTCCTCGTCAGCCCTGTACTCTAGGTCGTACAGTGAAAACATTCGCTCCGATTGCTGTTCATTCTCCGATATCTCGTCTGCCATGGCTGCATGCGCAGAGAGAGAGAGAGTGAGTGGGGGATGGGCAAATGCAATGCGCAGGTTGGCAGGGGAAGAATCGAAAGACGACAGTTTCTTCAGTGAGACGCTGAGAGCGGAAAGGCCAAAATTGAAACTCTCCTCTTTTTTTATCGACTCCACCTGATTTTTTCGTCCTTCATATCCTAAGCCTTGCCTTGGGTTGTAAAAATGAGTCTTACTTTTGCGTTGTCTCATACTCCATATTCCAAGCAAAATTTGAAATATTTCTAATTTCTTGGATCATAAAAATACTCCACTACTTCGGCGTTTACTAAGAGACCTATAATTGTGTAAATTAGATTTATGGTGTAAATTCTAGTCCCTTTTAATTTTATTATACCTATTGTGATTCTTTTTCAAATTTATTATACCTATCTAATGTTAGGGTTTAAATTAAAAGATAATCACAACATTTACACCGTAAATCCGGTAAGAAGATTAAGGAGTATACTCTCTCTATTGGAGTAAGTTTCTTTTTTACACGTAAATTAAGAGATATAATATTTAATGTGTAGTGAGATGAGATATATAATATTTAATGCGAAGTGTGTAGTTTTATTAGTGTCGTGTGCATCCTTATATAGAATAAATAATTGTTTTACGTGATCCAACTTGATTAAAAAGGAAATATAAAACTTAACTTGTAATAATCAAAATGGAAAACGTAAACTTTAAAATGAGAGAGAATAAGTATTATTTAGAGAGAATAAGTATTATTTAATGTGTATATAAGGATAAATAATATTTTGATGTTTAATAATAAGTGTAACTATTATTATGAAACATAAGTAATAAATAAAAATATTGGGAACATTAAAAATTAAATGAAGAGCAGTATTTTGATTAAACTTATTCACCAAATTAAATTTTTTGCACATTAATTAATGAATATAATATTTGATGTGTAGAAAATAAAAAATAATAATTTAATGGAGTATATAATAGTAGGTGTAACTAGAACTAAGTAATGAATAAAAGTATTGGGAACAATAAAATGAAAGCTGTACTACTTGCTCACCAAATTAAATCCGTGGAACCGTGAAAAATCTACTAATATTTAGTATTTTTTGTTTTTTTCAATTTTTTTTCTTTTTATTTTTTTTCTTTATTTATTTTATTTTAAAAATATAATTGTAACTTCACATTAGTGATTTAGAGAATACTTAATCCTATTAGTTTAGGACATATTTTAGCCTTAAGATTTATGGTATATTACTTTTAATGGTTTATAGTATATTTTATTTCTAATGGTTTACAGTACCCGTAGAATTTAGGGTATATTTGTAATTTTACATTCATATAGGGTCTAATATATTCCTTGTGTTTAGAGCATAATTCACCCTCGCCCATTCTAATATGATATATTTCACCCTTATAGTTTATGATATAATTGTAATTTACTCTCATTATTTAGATATATTTCTCTCCTAAAATTTAGGATTTATAATATAATTGTAATTTTATTATTATGTTTAAAGTGTATTTCATTCTTATAAATTAGGATTTATGATGTAATATTATTGATTATACTACATTAATTAGTATGTGAGTAGTGATAGGGTCACATATTTTTTCAAATTATTTGGTGGGGAAGTTTCCATCAAAATTGATCTCTTAAATGAAATATAAAGTGGGCGTCGGGAAAGATTAAAAAAAAAAATATGACTCCCTATTCCACGAGATGTTCTCTATAGTCCATATTATAAAACGGAGCGACTTTTTAATAGTCACTATTAACTAAATACAATTTTAAATAGACACATCTGTTAAGAATAATTTTTACTAGCCACTATTTAGTGGACTCCCCAAATTACCCCCATAACTGTCAGATAAAGGACGAAAATAAAGGGATCATCATCATGTTAATTTTTACTGCAGTAAATAGGGTCGGTGGACCACATTTAAAATTCGGAGCGATTTTTTAATAGCCACTATTGACTAAGTACAATTTTAAATAGTCACGTTTGTTAAGAACAATTTTTACTAACCACTATTTAGTGGACTCCCCAAATTACCCCCATAACTTTTAGATAAAGGACGAAAATAAATGGGCCATCATCATATCAGTTTTAACTGCAGTAAAAGGGGTGGGTGGACCACATTTAAAGTTTTAAAATTTTTCAAATTAAAATTTTGGATGTGGGTTGGTGGGGTATATCATTAACATCATTTTTATTCCAAATTTCTTTCTTCTCTCTCATCTTTCGTCCAACGTCCTCTCTCTTCCTCTCTCCCTTTCGTCCCAAAGCACACTGAGTAGTGCCACCCATTTGTCGTCCCCATCACATTCAGTCTCTCTTTTCCATCTACCGGAATAGGCGTTTCCCGACGAGGTGGATTCTAATGAATTTTTGAAATGGCAAATTTTTCGGTATGTATAAAAGCAGTTTTATTTGCATTTCTAAATTGTGAGTTATTTGTTTATAATGTTTCCTACATTGAGTTTGTAGTACTTGTTTTCGAGGATACAACGTACATTGTGTGTGATTTTGTTCATTTGTGTAAAATGTGAATTAATTGTGTATAATATTTCGTACATATTGTGGTTTGGAAATGTAATGTGTTGAATGTGACTTAATTGTGTATACATCAATTTAGAATGTAGGACCGCAGTGGGGGTGTTTCTTTTTTTTTAATTTTTTGAAAATGTTGGTTGGCCGAATAGGGCTTTGTGGTAGACCAAATAGAACAAATATGTAGGCCGAATAGAACAAGTGTAGTCCGAATAGAACAAAGTGTAGAAGTATTTTTTTGAATTTTTTGGAAATGTTGGTTGGCCGAATAAAGCTTTTTTGTAGGCCGAATAGAACAACTCTGTAGGCCGAATAGAGCAATGGTATGCCGAATAGAACAAAGTGTAGGTGTGTATTTTTTGGAATATTTGGAAATATTGGTTGGCCGAAAAGAGGTTTTTATAGACCGAATAGAACAAATGTATTGGCCGAATAGAACAAGTGTAGGCCGAATAGAACAAATTGTAGTTTGAATAATGTGATAGCACTTACCTTGGATGAATAGAGCATATTTGGTAGGTCGAATAGAGCAATAGTGTAGGCCGAATATATCAAGTTTAGGCCGAATAGAGCAAAGTGAAGTGGGAATAATGTGATAGCACTGACCTTGGCCGAATAGAGCAATTTCTGTAGGCCGAATAGAACAGCGTGTAGGCCGAATAGAAGGAAAAGTAGGCCGAATAGAATAAATGATTGAGTGTGCCAATATTTGTTCAGTTGCTGCAATGAACTTATTGTTATTTGATATAATTATGAAGTAAGCTGGTTGAATTGATGCAGAGTACATCTATCTGATGTGTGTTACATATTATTTAGCAAAAAATTTAATTTGTGCAGGTTGAGTGGAAGCGTAGAACTATGTAGGGGCAGAATTGCAGTATATATAATTACTGCAAACCTGGGGTTGTTATGACAATTATCCATAAGCAGTTAACAACGGTTGGGGGTAATGCGGAGAAAATGTTCAAGAGATCCTGTTTTGTCATTATTGGGATCTTCACGACGGTTGGATCGCGAATGCTAATCTCCACGGTCTCATGACATGGGAGATAATACTTAGCGGGGATGATGTAACTGCTAGATATTTTCAGGTTGGGAACGAGTGTCTTAGATTTAGTAGGGTAGAGTTCATGCGAATAATGGGGCTCTACTTTCGGGACAGATTGAGGTTTGATCTAAATGTGTCGTATCATATCCCGTCTGGTGGGGTGTACGATACGTATTATGGTCAGGGTGAAAGACCATTAGTAAGTGAGATTGCCTGTGACTTTGAAGGTACAAAATTTAATGGTGTTAGCCCCGAGAACGCGGTTAAAATTGCTAAGGTGCTGTTGTTATACTATTTTCTCCTTGGATCGGATGTTACCAAGGTGAGTGTAGACAACTGGATTTGGGTGCTAGTAGAGGACGAGCGTAGATGGGATTTATTCCCTTGGGGCCAGGTCAGTTATATGACTCTACTGCAATTTATGGACCACATTTTGACTGAATTTCCTAAAGGAGCTAACCCCAACAAGTACAGATACCACTTTTACGGGTGCACATTTGCGCTCCTGGTACGTGTTGTAGTAGATCTAAACTTAGAGTGTATTACTAGTTTCAGCAACAGTAATAATCTAACATATGTAGTTTACGTATAACAGGTTTGGGCGTATGAGCGTCTACCTGCCCTTGCTACACCGTATGGGCATGTCCATACTGATAAGGAGAATGCTAGGCCTCTTTGCTTGCGATGGATTTTTCGTAAGGTGAAGAAGGTTGATAAGAATCTGTTTTCTCGGGTATGAAATCTAAATTTTTATGAATCATTAATCCATTGCGGTACAGACAAATCAGTGATATTGTATCTAAATGTATTGGTTTTTCAAATCAGGATCTTGTAGTGGAGGATTTTCCACGGGTGCTCCCTCAGGAGCAAATAAAGGTTTATTGGATTGGAATAGATGGTGATCCTTTGCAGGGTTTGATCATGAGGCTGTACACCAAGGCATTTTTTAACCCCAGACGAAAGGTCGTCCGGGGGCCTGATTTATCATATGTGGAGCAGCAGACCGCGGGGGAGGCATACAATCCTACTAGTAATCCATGGGATCAGCAGTACTATTCGGGTGTGGCTGTTGAGGATCAGTGATGATCCTTCAGCTTTGGTGTCAAATTGGGATGAGCATTCTTACCGACCTCACTATACTCCTACTCTTGATCACAATGGACATGATTCAGGGGAGACGAGGTATGCTGAGCACAGTTCGTATGATCCCACGCATCATGTTCCTCCGTCCTCCGCTCGTAGCTGACATGCTCGAGCAGTAAATGAGCATGATGGACAGCAGCACTATGACGCTGGAGTGGATAAGCCCCCAGTGTTTTGTGGGAGTGGAATGGGTGATGCCCACGGATATGATCAGGACGACCACGGATATAATCAGGACGACCATGGATATAATCATTGTTTTGTCGGGAGTATGTACTCGGTGCGCTCGGCTTCAGCAAGCCGCCTATCTCCTCCTCTGATCATCCCACTTGGCTATTTGCACTGACAAGCCTAAGGGCTAGCTGGATATTCCCCATGAAACGTAAATAGAGGAAATCCTAAAACATATATTTAAAAATAGCCTCCAATTGCTATGCATTAAATGCCTACAGTAATTGTAATAAATGCGATGTGACCTGACGATAGATCCTAAGATATAGATGCCGTTAGTGCACCAATATAAGGAGTTCGCTCCTAACAAAAAAAAGGAGGACACACTATATTTTTCCCTCCCAAAGGCACAATAAGCCGGGAGGAAATCTTGAGCCATCACTTTATTTTATGTTAGATTAGTGACGATAATCCCCCTTTTTATTAAACAGCCACATTATTCCATTATTAACAGAGGGTTAAATTCTCGCTATATATTTATACTCTTCATAATTTTAATTAAATATTAATATTTTTCATATTTTAACTGACTTCTTTTTAATAAAAATATCTTTACTCTTATTAATTGGAAAGTCTTATATGAAACTATGTCACATGATACCGCTTTTAGGATTTTTTAAACTGGTATTTTTTTATTATTAAATATACTCCTTCATTTTCATATTATTCTTTACTGTTACTGTAAACATAGAGTTTAAGAAAAATTGATTCTGACCAACTTTATACTTCACTGTTACTGTAGACATGGAATTTAGAAAAAGTTGATTTTAACAAACTTTATTGACTTTTGGAGAGTGACGTAGTGTTTTTTAGGTAATAATAATAAAATTATAAAGTATTTTATGCATGTTAGTTGTGGGTGATAAATTTGTAATTTAGATGTATTTTGATATGATATTTCTTTTTTGGGGTGAAGGTTAATGTGAGATTGTCGAAAATGAAAATTGTGAAATACTATAACTTGGGACGGAAGAAGTATTATTTTTTTGTTAAAGGTATTATCACTTGTTATTTATATTAAAAATTGTTCATGAAATAATCAAAGACACCAATATCACATTTTATTAATTCGAGTATTATTTTTTGTTAAAATATGGAGTATAATTTTTTATCCGTCTCACGTAATTCGTGAGACGATCTCACACAAAACCATTCACATTTTCCTCAATTGTTTGTCCCACAAAACTCTTCACGTCCGAAAAAATAAACATTACTTTATCCAATAACCTCAAAAATTACTTTAATTTCAAAATTGACATTAATTTTTCAAATACATACCGATACTTTATATATTTTTATTAATAAAGGTGAAGCATCTTATGACGAAGGGAGTACATTTCATAACAAAATATCATACTCTTATATCATTTGTGCACGAAGGAGTAAGTTCTACTTTAATTTTAGGATTAGAAACCTTGGCTAATGGCTAGACCGTTTGATTGGGGTGATAATGAGTGGCAATCCTGCGCTTGAGCCGCTACTTTTTCAATAAGCTCTCCATGATCTTACTCAGTTTTTGTTTGCGCTGAATTGATCTCAAGGTAACACATGCCCACTATATTGGCGACAGAAGAAGAGTAACGTCATTCCCAAATTGAAACCCTAAAATCCTGCTGGAGAGCTTCATCTCAATATCTGAGACTGAGGTAGGGATGAAGTGCAAGAGATTGACTACGCACTCTCTATTTCATCGCCCTCACCGTCAACCTCTCTTATTTTTTTCGGTACACTCAAAACCTCGCAAATTATTGAATTCAGTTGAATTTTCGCTTGTTGAATTATTTTGAATCAACAGGCTTTGTTGGTTATTCCAATATTTATCAGAATTCTATTTAAAACTTTTATGATTTTGGTTGTGTATTCTTCTCATTATTTGTTGCGACAAGGTTGAATTCTTATTGTTTGATTTTGAAAAAGCTGAACGCACTTGTTCTGATAATACTTCTATGAGATTTGTTAATGTTTAATTTTGGGATTTTTGTTCTTGGTTGTATGTTTAAATTGTGCTGCCTCCGACCCAAAACTGTTTTCACCTTACCGAAAACTGTTTACAGAGGAAGGGTGAAAACAGGTTTGAATTTTGGGACGGAGGGGGAAAATTAGTTTTAGTTTGTTACACATAATATAATCTGTATTATATGGTTCATAATGGAGTACTCCTTGGTATTTTGGTAGCTATGGTCTTGCTTTCATGTTAACTTCTAAGAAGTCCTAAACTGTTGATAGGGGTGAGGTATCAAGTATAAGGAAGGTAAGAAGGGTGATTTACTCCCCCTTAAATTCAGGTTTTCACTTCACTCAGAGACTTGCTTTTGATTTTCAGTTCCAATAGACGTATGGCCCTCACCCCTTTTGACTTTTGCATTAGTGGTGGCAACATTTAAAATTTGATTAGGATTACAGAATTTTGAAAACTAACCATATTTATATTTATGTACTGTATAATCTTCTAGCTGAGGAAACTGGTATAACTTTTTATGAATTTATCTTTATCTTTTTCTTGGTTAAAGGGATACATTGTTCTATTAATCAAAGTTTTACTAATTGATGTTGTATTAAACAGTTTGGGTAGTATAAAATTCAGTTCTGTTTTGATCATTAATAATCAAGTAGGTATTGCATGGAACCGCATATCTAATATCACCCTTGAACACTTATATATGACAACTGTTACTCTTATGCAGGACAACTATTGCTCTTCAATATAACAGAAAAATTAACTTGTTTTTGGAAGGACAACAATTTGTCGTGCAGATCAGTACACGTGTCGCGCATAATGGTGATATTTCTCATGCACTAAAGTGATACGATTCTACAAAACTGTTTTTGTGGAAACATTTCATGGAATCTCATCTTAATGAGAAATTAACATAGTTATTAAGGGCGCTAGGCGCACCGAGGGATATATGTGCCTGAGGCGCGCCTCAAAATTATATGCATAATATAAATCATAACATATTCTATACTAAATATAAACCATATACAAGATATATATACCTAATAAAATAAGTTCAAAAGACATATAATATAAATTTTTTTGAGTATGACACATGAACTAAGCCATAGACGCCAAAATTAAACATGCATATACGAAAATTCATCATAATTGAAATAAAACAAGTCAATCAAAGCATCACACAAAATATTAGTAGCAAATATATTCTATTTATCATCTTCTTCGTCATCGAACTCCAAGTCCTAATCATAAATTAGTTCTTCTTACTCATTAAAATCTTTTTCTTCTTCATCCTCTTCATCTAATAATCTTAAAGTAGTTCCCTTTTCCTTCATTACTTCTTTGCCTTTCTCTTTAAATCTAGTGGCAGTTGCCCTTGATGATTTTTTCCCTCTAGTTTGATATCTTGGTTCTTTAACTCCACTTGCTTTAGCACCCATATCTCATGTCAAGTCATCCCCTCAAACACCAATCCAAATTTCTTCATCGATCGTACCACTCAAACCATTTATTGTAATCATCAATACCTTTCAACGAGATGGGATCAATGCGCTCACGTAAATCATACCTGACTCATGTGGCCGGTGATGGGCGGCAAGGTCGGGCGCGGTGGCGGTTGGACGGTCGGTAGCGGTTGGAGGCAATTGCAGTAGGTGATGATGAGTGGTGAAGAGTGACCTAGATCTAACTCTCAAAACCCTAATTTAATATTTGAAGATATGTTGAATATATTTTATTTTAGGCATTTGATATGTTGCTACTCTTGTTAAATTTGTTATTTTACTAATAGAAGTGTTACTTTAACCATCAATGATGAAAAAAACATAAAAACATGAGTGTTCAGAAGGCGCGCCTGGCAAGGAGCAAAAAGGCGCACAAAGGCACGCGTCTTGAAAACCAATATCAATGCGCATGGGCTATAGCCTTGGAGGAGGCGCGCCTTTAATAACTATGGAAATTAATTAACTAATTTATAAATTTTGGGTCGATTAAAAATGGTCCAAACTGACAGTTTTTGTGGAAACATTTCATTGAATCTCATCTTAATGAGAAATTAATTAATACTAATTTATAATTTTTGGGTCGATAAAAAATACTCCAAACTCCAAACTAACCGAATTAACTTGCATATACAGTCTACCCAGTTCATTATCCCTTTTCTCCCATCTATAAAAATTAAAATATTTCTAAATCCCTCTCAGCTAGAACGCCAAAGTTGAAAAAATGGACCGAGAATCACTGGAGAAGAGACCTGCAATCTTCATAATTGGATCCCCAAGTGTTGGTAAACGTACCATACTTTCACGTAAGCCTCATATTCTCTCCCCCAATTTGGATTTATTCTTTCGTATTTTATCAGCAATTTCATTCGTCAAGTTTGGTATCTTTAACAATTCGTAGCTAATTTATAGATTTATTTGTTGGAATGCTAAAGCTTATAAGTGAGTTTGGACTATGTGACTCGAAGAATTTATGCAAATTAGTGTCATGATATGATGATTTTAGTAGGAGGTTGATACGACTCGTGGTATGGAGGAGCCACAAGGGCCGAAACCCTTGTTGGTCTATCGCCGCAGGAAACGAACGGAATGATCATGATTAGAGATTTCCTTATATAATTATTACTTATTGGGCCTTAGGGTTTCATTGTTTACTCTCTATATATACCGTGATGTACCTATTGGAATTATCATTGAACAATATTGGATTTTGGTAGCCACTTTGGCTAATTTGGAAAACGTTTATCGTTTGATTATTTTCGAGTGCTAACAATTTGGTGCGGTGAGTGTGGAAACTCACCCGAAATGACGATCACCCGCGAGCAACGAATTGATGAGATCGAAGGCAAGCAGGCTGCCATGGCTGAGGATTTGACGCAGGTGAAGGCCGATCAGGCCAACATTATGGCGCAGTTGCAAGAGATCACTAAATCGATCGCCAGCCTCAACGCTTCCATGGCGGGGCTCTTGATCACCCAAGCCCGCGCCGCTGCCAGTACGACGCACGCTGAGAGCAGCGCTGTGAACGCGGAGAAGGTGGCGGTTGGACAACAGCCGACTGACGACACGTCGTCCGCGATCCACCAGGCGCCGATCGCGGCGCGCACAGCGAGGGCGGCTGAACAGCAGGCCGCCGACGATACGCAAGCCACGGATCCTCCAGCGGCGGTCGTGGCCGTCGCTCCAGGGGTGGACCGGTCTCCTTCACCACCTGTTCTTCCTTCCTTTGACGGATCTGACCCCATTGGTTGGTTGGCTAGGGCCAACCAACAATTCAAGATCTGCCACACGCCGCCTGAAACCAAATTGGAGGCGGCCATGGTTGCGATGGAGGATTCCACCCTCTATTGGTTTACATGGTGGCGATCCAGGAATCCGGAGAAGACTTGGGAGGAGATTTCAGAGGCAATTGTGAACCGCTATGACTCCCGTTTCACCGACAGTCCTTTTGAACGGCTGTCAGCACTTCGGCAGACGGGATCGGTGGAGGAGTTCGTGTCGCTTTTCATGCAATTGGCGAGCCAAGCGCCTTGCCTAAGCGATCAGCAGTACCTTGGATAATTCATGGCGGGGTTGACTGATGAGGTGAGCAATTCCTTGCGCCTCCATCAACCGACCCAGTTAACTTTGGACAAGGCATTGGAGTTGGCAAGACTCGTAGAAATCAGCCTTGGTGGACCGCGTGTGGAACGTCCGGCGAGACCGCCGGGTGGTTCGCTGAGCCGCATGCCGCCGCCCAGTCGAGCCTCACTTCCGGCAGCTTCGACGTTCATGCCTGGACCTCGGTACAGCAGCTCGCCGGGCCGGTTCAGCAACCCCCAGCGTTATCCTCAGCCTCATCGGCGCCGAGATCGGTGAGTTGCGGCCCGCCCGTGAGGGCTGCCTCGTCGGGCCAGCCGACGGGTCCTTTCCAGTTCACTAGAATGTCCCCCCAGGAGATGAATGACCTCCGTGCTAGAGGCCTTTGTTATCGCTGCAAGAAGACATGGGCTCCAGGGCATCAGTGCCCCATGCTTCGGCAGCTGAACGTGGTTATAGCCGAGGAGGACGAGGCAGTCGACATTACGTGACTTGAAGTTAACTAAGAGATTGGGGGGCAGGGAGAAGGTGATCCGGTCGTGACCGCTGAAGGAGTGGAGAAAGACGATGTGGTCTTACATATTTACTCTATGGCTTGGATTTCAAGTCCACGCACCATGCGTTTTTGTGGGAAACTGCAGGGGCAACACATATCCATACTCGTTGACAGTGGAGCCAGCCACAATTTCATCTCTAACTCCATTGTTAACAGAGTTAAATTGTTGCCTGGCAGGTCCACTCGTTTTGGTGTGCAATTGGGGGATGGTCGACGACAATAGTCGGAGGGGCTTTGCCGCAGTGTGGAGGCCTTAGTCGGGAACTTTCCTATAGTGGCTGATTATTACGTATTCCCGTTGGGGAGAGTAGATGTTATTTTGAGCTTTGCTTGGTTAGCCACATTAGGAGAGGTGACGACTAATTGGGCAGAAATGAGTATGTCATTTCACTCGAAAGGAGGTAAGGTAAGGCTGTCAGGGGACCCGGCGTTGTGTCGCAGTCCCATTGGTGTTCGTGAGCTAGTGCAGATTCAGGATTGGGAGCTGTGTATTAGTTTTGGGAGCTGGTCCTCCGAGGTTGTCGGATCAGTCGCAGGGTGTGCCGTGGGAAGGAGAGTTGGAGGACCTGCTCCAGTAGTTTGAAGAAGTGTGGCGAACCGGAAGGGCTACCCCCAACCAGGTCGACAAAGCACCGTATTGATCTGTTGCCTGGCGCGGGTCCGGTTTCTGTCAGGCCATATCGCTACAGTTATGCGCAAAAAGACGAGATAGAAAGATTGGTGGCTGATATGTTGTTGGCACAGATTATACAGCCTAGCTCGAGTCCGTTTTCTAGCCCTGTACTCCTTGTTAAGAAAAAGGACGGAAGCTGGAGGTTTTGTGTCGATTGCCGGGAGCTGAATAAAGCCACTGTATTGAATAAGTACCCAATTCCGGTCATCCAGGAGATGTTGGATGAGTTGGCCGGAGCCGAGATATTTTCGAAGGTTGACCTTCGATCGGGCTACCATCAAATTCGAGTAGCCCCGAAAGATATCCCGAAGATAGCTTTTCGCACTCACAACGGGCATTACGAGTTCTTGGTGATGCCGTTTGGATTAACTAATGCGCCGGCAACGTTTCAGTCAACAATGAATGACTTATTTCGACCCTTTCTGAGGAAGTTCGTCCTGGTTTTCTTCGACGATATCCTGGTCTATAGTCATTCGTGGCAGCAACACAAGGAGCACCTGCGAGAGGTTCTTCAAATTTTGAGGGACAACAAGTACAAGGCTAATCGCAAGAAGTGTTCCTTTGGCGGTTTGAAGGTGGAGTACCTCGGGCATATTATCTCGGCAGCTGGAGTAGAGATGGATCCAGTTAAGATCCAAGAGTGGTGGATTGGCCTCGACCTCGCTGTGTGCGGGAGGTGAGAGGGTTTTTAGTTTTAACTGGTTATTACCGTCGATTTGTTGCAGGATATGGACTGATTGCGCTACCTCTGACGGCTCTGCTCAAGAAATCAGCTCCTCCGGATTTCGCTTGGTCGGAAGCAGCGGAGGGAGCCTTTGAGGCGCTAAAGGCAGCATTAACGACGGCACTCGTACTTGCCTTGCCCGACTTCACGAAGAGGTTTGTGGTGGAGTGTGATGCATCGGGGTCGGGTGTGGGAGCAATGCTGATGCAGGAAGGTCGACCAATTGCTTATCTTAGTAAGTCGTTGGCAGACCGGATACCTAAGGGAGGCGATTTTGTGATCGAATACAAGTCCGGCGTGACTAATTCAGCTGCAGACGCACTGTCGCATCGAGAAAAGGGAGGCGATTTGTTAGCACTCAGTGCGCCATATTGGGGTGAGTTGGCAGATGTGATGTTCGAACAGTCACGGGACCAGTTCATTCAAAGTGTGGTGAGAGATTTGCAGAGAGATTCTACCAGCCGTGTGGGGTTTTCCTTGGTGGATGGGAAGCTCTACTATAGAGGGCGGATTGTGTTGGCGGCTGATTCAGAGTGGATACCTAAGCTGCTCAGTGAGTTTCACAGCACGCCCACTGGCGGCCATGCTGGCGCCTTGCGTACCTACCGACGCTTGGCTGCCAATGTGTATTGGCGTGGGATGTTCGCCGCTGTTAAGAAGTTTGTCGCCCAATGCTTAGTTTTCCAGAGGGCCAAGTATGAGGCTATGTCCCCCGCGGGATGTTACAGCCGCTGCCCATTTCGGCTCAAGTCTGGGAGGACCTGTCCATGTATTTCATCACCTCATTGCCCAGTTCTCATGGCTTCACGACCATCATGGTGGTTGTGGATCGACTCTCAAAGTACGGGCACTTCATCGCTTTGAAGGGGAAATTGTCGGCTCGAGGGGTGGCCGAAGCTTTTACTCGCGAGGTGGTGCGCCTCCGTGGGATCTCGGCAACAATTTTCAGTGATCGTGATCCTGTATTAGTGAGTCAGTTCTGGAAGGAGCTCTTTCACCTGTCTGGAACTCAGTTGAAGTACAACACCGCCTATCATCCAGAGACGGATGGTCAAACGGAGGTACTGAATCGTGTTTTGGAGACCTATTTACGTTGTTTTGCAGGAGAGCAACCGCGGAAATGGGTGAATTGGCTTCCTTGGGCGGAATATTGGTACAGCAAATCTTACCAATCGGCCGCCCAAACCACTCCGTTCGAGGCGGTGTATGGTCGACCACCACCATCCCTCCGTCGATATCTCCCTGGCGAGTGCAAGGTGCCGGCGGTGGCGGAGGTTCTTGAATGTAGGGCCGTAATGCTAGCAAGGTTGAAGGAAAATTTGGGTATAGCGCGTGATCGCATGGTTCGCTCGGCCAATTGTCATCGTCATGACGTTAATTTTCAAGTGGGGGATAAAGTTTTTCTTAAGGTCCGGGCTTACAGGCAACTGCCAGAGTGCGGCCGGCTGCTTATCGGCTCGATCTTCCTCCCAGCAGTCGCATCCACCCGGTCTTTCATGTCTCACTCCTCAAGCGAGTCGTAGGCGACCACCCAGTTGAGGCCATCTTACCGGAATCAATTGAGCTACCTACGGCAGCGGTGTTCGAGCCGGAGAGGGTGATGGCTCGTCGAGTTGCGCAAGAAGGTGGGAAGGAGGTGGAACAACTCTTGGTGAAATGGAACGTGCTGCCTGAGGATGATGCAAGGTGGATGAATCGGGAGGAGTTCCGGTGTCAATTTCCTTGGTTCGTCCTTGGGGACAAGGTCGTTTTTGAGGGGGAGGAAATTGATACGACTCGTGGTGTGGAGGAGCCACAAGGGCCGAAACCCTTGTTGGTCTATCTCCGCAGGAAACGAACGGAATGATCATGATTAGAGATTTCCTTATATAATTATTACTTATTGGGCCTTAGGGTTTCACTGTTTACTCTCTATATATACTGTGATGTACCTATTGGAATTATCATTGAACAATATTGGATTTTGGTAGCCACTTTGGCTAATTTGGCAAACGTTTATCGTTTGATTATTTTCGAGTGCTAACAAAGGCAACCGGTGGAAGTTTGCTTCGTTCATGTTTATTGACTTTGCAGGCAATTAAGGTATCCTGTTAATGCAACTGGCAATATATGGTAATTGATAGTGATTAGGAAGCTGTTGAAAAGATTGCTATAGATTACATCAGCCTTAAACAACTAAAGATATTTTTATTTGATGGGAAAATAAGTGTCTTCACTTTCTTATTCAAGAATAAATTAGCTATGGCTATAATATTTTCCAACTGCACCCTAGCATGATTATGGGTTACTGTCGTAATTAAGTGTAATGATATAATACTCGTTTATTATTATTGGATATAGGACTGCTTGGTGGGGATTTTGAAGAAGATTCGGGCCCATCTCCCAAGTTATTTGTTCATGGGTAAGTTAAAAAAAAACTAAGACCAGTTGACCAAATAGTATGTGCTTTCCTGTTTTAATATTTAAAAATCAGTCTAACGAAAACCAATATGTTGTTTCTCCACTAGGTGGTCCATTGACACAAAGAATTATACAGCAGATGTTGCAGTATGGACAGCTCATCTTTTTGATGAGCTATCCATTCCAAGCTTTCCGATTGTTGACCGAGCCGTTTCCCTGGTGATGGTGTTTGACACTAGTGACGTAAGCCGTACCTATATTTTCACCTTGCATGCTTTGCATTGTAGTCTGCTGTTATAAATTACTGGCCTTTTTAACCTATAATTTTGCTGCATGATAACTTGATAAATCTTATTCAAAATTGTTATTTGCAGATCTCATCTCTTGAAACTCTAAAAAAGTGGGTGTCAAGAAATGACATTCAGAAGTTTGATATACTGCTATGCATCGGCAACAAGGTGGATCTTTTTTCTGGTCATCCAGCTCATACAGAGTACAAGAGGCGCTTGCCGAAGCATGTAGAATCCTCTGCCAATCCTATGGACTTCTCGAGTATGGTATATCTGAAACTGAAAGTAGTTTATTGGGAGATGAGGAGCCATCATGGGAATTTAGGAGATCACACGTGGAATGGTGTCTCGAACATAATATTGAATATGTTGAAGCTTGTGTGTCTAATATCGATTTTGACAAATGTAAGGCTCTCTAATGTTTTTCTTTATATCTTGAGGAAGCATAATTTATTGGCACACTTTTTCATTAATAATAAAATTGAAAATAAAAATGAAAATTTTCTGGTAAACTTATGTGATCGACATATTTCATTGCTGCCATGGTTTGGCTTTTTTCCATTTTTCTCTCTGGTATTGTGGTATTGTTATGATTTTGATATTTTGGTAGAAGATGTATATCAATACTATGTAATCAATGTTAGACGCACAAGCTTTTATATTCTTGTAATGTCATCTTCGATTGTGTACTGTTTGAACACACTTTTATATTCTTGTAATGCTATGTAGTATTGGCGCTGTAAAGTAACATATTGTAGCATTACAGGTCTCTCTGTAGATGGTGACTCACAGGGTATTGAGAGACTTCATGGGGCTCTTACTGCTCATATGTGGCCTGGAATGCTGTTGAAGTCTGGTGATAAGAATAGATAAAAGAAGGTTGACATGTAATCCTTTTGTTTTAGATCCTAATTACTATGCCAATGTCAATTGCTGCTGTAAAACTACTGAGGATCCACTTTAACTTTTATGCAGAGTTGTCAGAATAAGAATCTGATTACGAACATGAATATGAAATATTATGAAATATTGTCTTCTGGTGCCGCAGAACCATTGGATGACATGGGATAATCCTTTTGTTTTAGATCCTAATTACTATGCCAATGTCAATTGCTGCTGTAAAACTACTGAGGATCCACTTTAACTTTTATGCAGAGTTGTCAGAATAAGAATCTGATTACGAACATGAATATGAAATATTGTCTTCTGGTGTCGCAGAACCATTGGATGACATGGGATGGATTCTGCAGATGGTCCAATTTTGATCACTGGAACTGGAACACAATTGGAAAGGGACCTTGATATCTCAGATAGAGTTACTGAAGTGAAAGCTGTTGGAGAAGAGTATATGCCATCAACTTCAGATTCTCAATCTCTTGAAGACATGACAAAGAAGAAGCAACTCTGGCTCTTGAAGCCAGCCAAATTTAAGAGCTTGATGAGGATAAAGATTATGCTTTTGAAGATTGGAAATGCTGATGAGTGAAGTAGGTAATGTGCGTAGTGGTTTGAGGTTGATGCCTGATTTCCAGAGGGAAATGGCTGCAAATCTGGTCCTGAAAATGGCTACAATGTTTGGGGATAGCAGTGGAGGTGAAGAAGAGTTCGATTGATGAATATACCATAAGTTTCAATGCCTTGACATGTCGAATCTGATTCTAGAGGTTGATGATCTACTTGCAAATGAACATCATTAGTTTGGAAATGTTTTTGAAGTGAACTGGTGAACTGAAGTTTGCAATTAACATGCAACCGGAATTGTCATGGTGCCATGCGAGTATATTGATATTATAGATATGGGGGAAGCATGGGTGAAGCTCCAAAGGTTAGTCCTTAGTAGATTGTGATGTTGTTATACAAGCTTTAATATACAATTTGAAATATCAGATAGTTGGGAGAGAGAGATTTAGAATGCTGAGTATTTTGAAATAAAATGACTAGGACTAAGGGTTTATTATTTATTTTTCCTGTGGATTCTGGGTTATATTTCTTTGGTTACTTTATGATTTATTTATGTGAGCATGAAGACTTGATATTAAAATAACTAATTATTTAATGTCTGAAATAACTAATGTAGATGTTACAAGCTTCAAACTGTTTTGAGGTCTGTTTAACCATCAACCATGTCTGAGGTAAGTTTAGCTTCTCTGCTCTTCAACATCATACTTTACTCTTTTTTGTTTTTCTTAAAATTATTTTCACACCTAAAACAAATGAAGCATAACTCAACAAAGCAATCTCTTCTTATGATTTTATGTTATCATCTTTACCAAATACAACTTAACATACAATGAGTTAATAAAATGGTTTTTTAAACTAGAGATTTTTTAAACTAGATTAAAATTATTCTCTTTCGGACTCTTTAATTTTTATCATTTTCATTTTGGATCATCCCTCAAAAGTTTTCACTTTCCTAAAAAGGCAATAAGTTGAACTCACACAATTTATTTAAAAAAAAAAAACACTTATACCAAACATATTTATCATTTATTATAAAAAAAAACTCTACTGTAATATCCTTAAAAATTACTCTCTGCGTCCTATTCTAAGGTATTCATTTGCTTTTTGCATGTGAATTAAGGAGTATTATTATTATATGTAAAGTGGGTAGTTGTAATAGAGGGAAGTGGTGGGCTATGTACCTTTTTACTAAATAGGAGAAATTGATACCTTTGAAGCTGACGTAAAAAATAGTAAACTAGATACATTGCGGACGGAGGGAGTATTATTTTTCTTAATCTTCCCACCGATAAAATTGTGAAACTTTTCTTAATCTTCCCACCAAGGAAGTTGTGAAAATATACGAGTTAGAGAGAATATGGATGGGAATATAAAGATGGAAGAGCATAGTCTTATTTGTTTAATATCTCCGCACAAAAAAAAAAAAAAAAACTCCGAATCATCTATCAAATAACCTCATAAATTATTTTAATTTCAAAATTACTTAATACAGAGAGAATATCAATTTTAGTCGTGTAATTTTTGATAGAATTCAATTTTAAGGGCAAAGAATTTTTATGTGCTCTAGAAGTGTTGCCCCAAAATCAAATAAGCTTATCAAGTAATTTTTTGTACAAATAAATTCTTTATCTTTATACAATTAAACGATTATGTCTCTCTATTATAATTATTTTAAAAAAAAATTACAAATTAATTTCATAACAATCCGACCGTTTAAAATTCAAACACATTAAAATGAATTTCTTCTTACAAACTTTTCCTCTATATTTTTAAATTTTAAATTTATTAACATTTTTTTTCTTCTTTATTTTTTGGTACGATAAGTTCATTGAAAAATATAAAACTCTTTTGTTATTTGATACCAAAATGATTGGTCTATTGATTTTGAATTTAAAATTTGAAACTGAAAAACTTATAAGAAAAGATTTATTTTGATATAGAATTTGTAAATTTATTGATATTGGATTAAATTTGAAACCGTATGTAAGAAGACTTATGGGACAAGTGAGAGATCTATGAAAATTAGCGTGAATGAAGTGATCCAAAATGCTTCTACTTATATGTTACAATACAATACAAATCCCACAATTAATGGGAAGATTAATTACAACAAATAATATACACTAAAAATACATAGTCAACAAAAATATTAATTCGTATATTATTACCGTAAATGAAAAATTCATAAGAAGAGGTTTATTTTGATATAGAATTTGTAAATTTTGATAGTTGGATTGGTCAGAAATCAACCTAGAATAGCTTACAACACAAATAATGTGTATCGAATCTAAAATTTGAAACATTAGATGAGAAACTCATAAAAATTCCTTTATTTCAACATAAATTTTATAAAATTTTATTAGTTGGATTGTTCATAAATTGACTTGTAAGAAAATTATAAATTAATGTTAGTATAATGAATTCATTTTATAAATATAAAAGTTTTGATTATATAAAATGTTATTTTAATGCCTCATTTCATCTTGGGAGAATAATGGTTTGGGGCATGATTGACTGTTGCCCCTAGTTTTAATCTGTACATGAACATTTTTACTCTTTTGTTGGTAATTTTAAGTGTTATGACAATTTTAGTTATATAACCCCTTTCTATTTTTGTCTTTTGTAAAAATTATTTTCATACCTACGGGCTACGGCATTTGCAATGTATTAATATAATATTTTGCAACTCCTGAAAATTTTACAAAAATTTTAGATTTTATGATGTTACAATATATATAAGAAAAATGACGTTTTTTATGGATGTTTTAATAAAATAAAAATTAATGAAAATATATATATATTTTATAATAAAATGTTGTATTCTTATTAATTAAAATCTATACTCTTTCGAACAAAATATTGTATTATTGCACACCTTATACAATTGTGGACACAAAAATCAACTCTAAAATAAATTGTATCCCCATGCATTATTCGAATGGAGGGATTACAATTCTATCTCGGATATAGCCTCAAATCTCAATTATACACAATAATAAAAGAATAAGAAAACCAATAGATTAGAGTTATATAAATGAGTCATAATCAAAGTAAGTGGTCAAACACAACTAAAACAATTTCTTTGCATAAATAGAAAGCTATAAGTGAGAGAGAATCATAGGTTATAGACACCAAATCTATCACATGTCCCAAGAACAAAAACCAAATCTAAAGACATGCAATAAAGTTTAGAATACCAACTTTCAACACCTACCCATTAATAGGGCCTTGCCATATCCATACCATTTTTTTCAACTTTACTCTTTTAAGCTGCTTCCAATTTAGGTCTTTTGTATTTAATTTTTGTTTTTCTATGTATGTGTGTCTTGTGGATAGGTCATAATTATTCATAGAGAATAACATAACTCCCTAGTACTCCATAGTCCATATTATATTGAGGGTCAAATGCTACTGTAGACAGATTTTTTAAAAAAATTTCTTATTTGCCAGCTTTTTAATATAATGTTTAAAAATATTCAAATGGATAAAAATGACCTTAATAAGATAATGACTCGATTGTAATTTTTTAAAAAAGTTATTATCGAGTCAACTTTTTTATTTTAAAAAATTTGACTCAATAATAACTTTTTTTAAAAATTACAATCTAGTCAGTATCGTGTCAAAGTCATTTTTGTCAATTTGAGCACTCTAAACATTCCCTTAAAATTTGGGCACCCAAGAATTTCTCATAAATCTGCAGGGCACTATCGTGTAATGCTCTACTTATATTGAGCCACATTCATAGTTTGAATCATGGTCAACTTTATCCACAGATTTTTCTAATTAACACACATTTATTAAATTGAAAATAATGTACTCCGCTATACATTTTTGCTTCAAATATATTCATTTCCCATATTCAGTAAAAAAATACACAATATATTCCACAACTTTTCTCTAATACAACTACCCACTTTATATATAATAATAATACTTCATAATCCACGTGCAAAAAACAAATTAATACCTTAGAACTTGAATGAGAGAGTACTATTTTGGCGTTCGCACCAGAGGTTCACATTTTTTTTAAATATATGAGAGTCACATACATTATTAATACAATCAATATATGGGATCCACTCACCCTACAAATATACTCCCTCCGTCCCGCTCAAATAGCACTATTTTATTATATTAGGCGTCCCGTTCAAATTGCACAATTTTTCTCTTTTAGTAAAAGGGGCATATCAATGGCTCATCACTACCCATCACATCACTCTAATACACACACCCACTTTACATAAAATAATAATATTCCTTAATTTACGTGCAAAAAACAAACAGTGCACTTTGAGCAGGATGGAGGGAGTACTGCACACTACACATTAAATAATAATACTCCTTAATTTATGTGTCAAAAAAAAAATTATACCTCACTATCTGAGAGAGAGAGCATATGACATTACCCGCTACTAAGAAAACATGAATTTGACTCATTGCAAGCACAAGTTAAGCAGTGAACCCTCTCTATAAACCACTTGAAGTACATTCTGAGATTTACCTCCTCCACCAATCCCAAGACAGAGACGACGGGGCCCTTAACAGTGGGGTACACCATTTTCAAGAAAACATTTTTGTTAGTAGTTCAAAAAGTAAAAATGTTTATGTACTATTCAATCAAAAATACTACCACTACTAAAAAAGGGAGTATTGACTGCCCGTTACTAAAAAACCATTTTCTATCTATTTTGTACCCTCTCCGTTCCAGGAAAGATGACTCACTTTCCATTTTAGGTTGTCCCACAAAAGTTTGCACATTCCTAAAAAAGTAAAAAGTCAAACACAATCACCCTTCTCCAAACACTTTATTTACAAAAAAAATCACCTCTACCTAACACACTTAACATACTTTATCATTTATTTATTATAAAAAAATATCATAATACCCCTAAAAATCACTACTTTATTAATCTCTATGCCAGGAAAGGGGTGCAATCTTTCCTGGGACGGAGGGAGTATTTTCAATAAAAAAATACTCTAATTTTTTTGTTGGTGATCCAAATTAGTATTGCGTGTAGGGTGATAGTGAGAGATTATTCAATTTGTTTTGAAACTTTTATTTACTTTCTTTTAAGATTAACTTTTAAATGCCTAAATTGAAAAAAATATTTAAAAAATCATTGATTCAATTATGGTGATTTAAAATTTTATCGCCCCACATTTATCAATCAAACAATTGAGCAACACCCACAAATACAACTTAAAATTGATACATCTCAACTTACCCACATTGAGTCATAAATTTATCTTTAATTGAGTCATATGTTCGTATTCTATTGTGTTTCAGTTAAATATAAATACATCATTTTATAATTGAGTTATTATATTTGTGTTTATATGAGTCACTAGCGTTTATAATTGATTAATTGGATAAAATATGAATCTTGTTTTACAAGTTTTTTTTTGGGTCGATACCAAGAAGAGTATGTAATCGAGTCCATTAACGAGTAACACTTTTACATAATTTGAGTATTTAAAGAGTTGTGACTAAATTTAAGATTTAAAAAATAATAGTAATAATAATTTTTTTTTTGGAACAGAGTGTAATTTATTCCTTTCTAAGAATAGTCCCACCACTTTTTAGCATGAGTGGACATGGGACTTAGGGATGTAATCGAACCGAGCCGAGTCGAACACTACTAGGTTTAAGGATCGTTTGTTAAGAAATTATCGAATTCGAGCCCGAGCTCGAACTCGTCACGAAAAAAAATATCGAACTCGAACTCGAATTCAAATTATTTTTTAAGACTCGCGAACATGTTTACGAACACATAAAGTAACTTGTTTATGAATATATTTTCATGAACATTTAAATAATTTTGTATCTGGATATTAAAAGAATGTTTCGTCTATAAACATTTAATGTTATTCATAATATTAAATAAACAAACTAACAAAATATAATAATAAACGGTAAAAAATATTTAAATATTTAAATAATCACTTAAGTTATTATCATATTTGTGTGGGTTAATATTAATTAATAAATAATAATATATAATTCTAAAGAATAACTATAAAATTTACAAACGCGTTTACGAGCCATTAGCGAGCCTATAAACGAATATGTTCGCGATCTTTCGAGCCGAATACCCTTAGGCTTGAGTTTGGTTTAATAAACTATATGAACCCAAAATTCAAGTTTGGTTTGGCTCGTTAAGGTTAACGAATGAGTTCGAACAAATATTTAATCAAACCGAGACTCGAATAATTCGCGAACGGTTTGATTTGATTACATCCCTACTAGGACCACAACATAAAGACTAATAAAAAACCATAGCAGTTGGCAAATTTACATATTTATCCTACAAGAAAAGAAACAAATAGAAATGGCAATTGACAAAGCAGATTGCAGAGAATGGACAAAGACAACACTGAAGCCACTGCATCCATCTATCCATCTGCTCACACGGCATCTCTCTCTATCTCTCACACACAATCACACAGTGACAGTGTACCAAAAAGCCATACTGCCACTTCTCTTGCTCTACTCTGCAACCCACTTACCACTCACTCATTATATACACATACACCCCATTTCACTTCTTTCTTGAGTTTGTAGGCACCCCACCCCACCCTACCCCAGCAGGTGCAAGAGAAGAATGGGAGGTGATCATCAACATGTAGTGGTTGTGTACTGTGATTCAAATGCAGTCCATGTTTATGCCAAGAAAATGCTGAAGAGGGTTGTTTGGAGGGTGAGAGCTGAGATTTTGAAGAACAGCAGCAGAAAGAAGAAGAATTTCAGCTTCTGCTATGATCCTTTCAGCTATGCTCTCAACTTTGATGATGGAAATTTTGGCTTTTTCTGCACATGAATGTTTCTTCTCATTTCACTACTGCCTATCTAATTCCATGTAATTATTCCTCTAATTACAATTAAAGAAGAAAAAACAGTGGCTGCCTACTTATTATGTATTTCTAATCCTTGCATCTGTCAATGTATACACACCACTCTTGCTGCTGCACATTTTCATTATCTTGCACAGGGATACAGAGGGAGAGAGAGAGACTAATGATCAAATTTTATTTTATTTTATTATTATTATTTTTTTTTTTGATGAGTAGCATATACTATGTTCTTCATTTCATAAAGTGAGGAAAAAGCTGAATATATTGAAACACACATTCTCCTGCAACTAGTAAAGTCACTTTTATGGGCCCGACGATGGATTCTCTTTTTGGGTTATATGTAATTTAAAAAAAAAATGGTGTACCCACATGGGTCCCACCGTTCCTGTTATGGGATTGAGGGAGGAGGTAAATCGCAGGATATGCCTCAAGTGTCAAATTTTGCAGCAATCAAATTCAGTTGGAAGACATTTTCACTCTTCACTCTACACTTGAGCTATGCCCGGGTAATATGTAATTTAATGATGAACTACTGTTTGCTTTACTTTATTACTACTATTATTTTGGAGGTTTCTTTTTTTAAGGTAGATTCAATCGAAATTGTATCGAGGTATACATTATACTTTTCACATTAAAAATAGCATTAGAAGAAAGAAAATATTGCATTGAAGATCACTTCGACTGTTGAGGAACATTAGCTTCACTCCCCAAATATTTCACTTGATTAATGAGTCGTTGGATATTTTACAATATTTTGATGTTAAATTTTACTATGTTATTTGAAGTTGATTTGCACGTAGCTTTTTTTTTTTTTTATATATAATGTAATTTAAGAGTAGTAACATTTGACGAAGAATGGTTTCCTCTCCTTTGGATGCTAACATTAAAAATGATATCATATGGTGCAAATTTATAATTGAACCAAAATTGGATATTACTAACTCAAATTATTAAATCTCCAATAATTCCAACCAAATTACCGTACATGAAAATCATTTTTGTAATATTACAATGCAGGCTGTATTGCTTTAGAGTTGAAATGACTTGACAAAAGCAATCATGACAAGTCGGGTAATTCATTTTTTTTCTTTTTCATCATCATACGAATTACTTTAAAATTTAATAAATAAACTATAAAATAAATTTTGAAATTATTGAATAAAAATATTTTCTTTTATGAGATGTAAATAATTTAGTAATCACAACTAAATAATTCCCCCGTCCCAGGCTAAGAGAGTCATTTTTTCATTTTGGTCGTCACTCCCAAAAAGTTCCATTTTTTTTACACACATGGGACCCACACACCCCCTCAAATACAATTAAAATATGAGACTCATACTCCCACTAATACAACTACCCACTACACATCAAATAATAATACTCCTTAATCTACGTGTAAAACAGCAAATGAACATCTTATGCCGGGATGGAGGGAGTATAAAAGTGTGAATAGAGTAGTTCACAGAAAGAGTATTACTCCCTCCATTCCGGGTATTTTTACTCGTTTGTACGGGCACGGAGATTAAGACGTTTTTTTTTTAATATATAATGTAAGAGAAAGTATGGATAAATTAGTAATTTAAAAAGAAAAAGTGAATAAAATTATTGGGAATGATGAATAAAGTGCAAAAAAATAATTAAAGTTGTTGGGATTGTAAAAAGTACGTAATAAAATATTATGTATTTTCAAAAGATACATTTTGAAAATCAATTGAATATTATGTTTGTCATGAATTTTGATACTCCCCCCGTCCCACGTATTTTTACTCACTTTCTATTTTGGGGTATCCCATATATTTTTACTCATTTTATTTTTGGCAAAAATACATAATATTTTATTACCTACTTTTTACAAAACCCAACAACTTTAATTACTTTTTTACACTTTATTTATCATTTCCAATAACTTTATTCACTTTTTCCTTTTAAATTATTAATTTATCCCTACTTTCTCTTACATTATATATTAAAAAAATAAAACGTCTTAATTTCCGTGCCCGTACAAACAGGTAAAAATACTCGGGACAGAGGGAGTATAATAAATTTTAACTTTATGCTAAATCTACAAAGAGAATGAATAGCATATGTAAGAGAATTACTTGATGAGAGAAAGATACTCTCTCCATCCGTTTTAATGTATCTATTTACTTTTTGCACGTGGATTAAGGAATATTATTATTATATGTAAGGTGGATAGTTGTATTAGAGGAAAGTGGTGAACCATATTGTGTACTTTTTTACTAAATTGGAAAAATGGATACCTTTAAAACGAAGCCTAAAAATAGTAAAATGCATACCTTAAAAGCAGATAGAGGGAGCATAAAAGGCAGAGTGAGCATAAAAGATAGGGGTTTTATATTTATGGAGCCTTATAAATTAAACTTAGTTCTTTATCTATAGAATTTATAACATTTCCTCCCCGTAGCATGATTAACGTAAATTCAATTAAAGTTAAATGAATCAATACGAATGTACGAACCTATAATCGATATAGTTACAATGTGTGAACTAGTGTAATAATGAACAATTAAGAATGAAAGAATAAGCAACGCTACGCTGCTAGATAAAATGTATGCATCCAAAACTGTGTACAAGAAGTAGGAACTACCACAACCCCCATAATCCCAACTACAGAGATCAGAGAGTAAGCTATATAAACAAGAATTTAGCAAATGAATAAAGGAACTTAGATCGCACCGGGGGGGGGGGGGGGGGGGGACAGTCGGAATCTTCATTGATCGTGGTCGCCTTTACAGTGCCTGATATATACATCATTGAGCATGAGAAGCGTGTCTAGTTACTGCCGAGCAAGCTTGTGCATGTTCTGGCAGGTCATAAGGAGAGAACAATCATGCAGTGTGAATACTGAATCTAACGGAACTCATCGTGTAGTCCATAATCACCATCTTCATCTTCATTAAATACAGCACTGTAGAAAACATATGGACTCTCAATCATCTCTGTTAAGGTCAGCCGTCCATCCTTGTCTGAATCAGCCTGCATATTTGGGGAGTGAATCTTCAATAAAGTATTGCAATAGCATTTCAAGTTTTCAACAGCACAGAAAAGGTTGTGTGGTTCCACCAAACATTCACACATACAACAATGACGATGTGTGTAGAAAGAATGTGTTGTGCTAAATCCAAGATTGCAGGTTCATCAATTCCATGGCTCCTTACTAGACTCAACACATCTATGAAACTCGGCACATAATAAGTGGAAAAACCATTAAAGACTCTAAAGACGCTTCAATTGCAAAAGATACTCGAGTAGGCCTTTACGATGGAAAAGCTGCGAAATGTCTCCCTTTTAATGTTTTAATATAACTCGATTTTATTTTCATCCAATATAACACACAGAATCCGGATGCTGAGTGATAAAGTTACTATGTGAAAGTAGTGTAGCTTGTATGCAAAAACACCTGCTTTATGCATTTGTGGGGGCTCAGATGATTAAAGTCAGGCATTTGGAGGAAGAAATCAAGAGACACATCTAATAGAAATTTAACACGTTCATAGATGTATTAGAAATATAATAAATAGTAGTAGAGAAATAGTAAAAAGAAAAATTATTTCAAAAGTCCCTTTATTATGACATCCCACGTTGATTCCGCACGAATGAGTAGAAGGGCATTTAGTGGGGGGGGGGGACCCTTCACCTCTGATCATATTTTTCGGTTAATTCACCGTTTTCTAATTTATATGCCTAACAATTTGGTTTGACATGTCTGATTTGAGCAGGCTGAGAGGATTTACTAGATGGTGGTCCTAGGGGTTGACACCACAGAAGTGGGCCAAAAGGGGGGGGTTGCCACCTGGCGTGTGCCTTTTGTGGACATCCAGTCTGAAGGGAATGGATTGTTATGGTATCCCCAATCGATTCCACAAGAAAGTGTGGAAGATCATTTAAGCAGGGTTCAACTCTTTGTCCAGGTTTTAGGTTAAGTTGGGGCTCCCTAGCTTATATGTCTGAAATCCACCCAACCAAAAACAATAGAGACGGCTTGATTTCAGACCTCATAAAAGAAGAGAAGGGATATCTTCAAACCTTAAAATTAGATCATCTCCACTTGCAGGATTTCCCTTTCTACGAAAAATAATACTCAAATGAATTTGTTAGCTAGATTTTCATCCCCACTTGGAAGAATAAAAGAACAACCATTGGGTTTTCATCGTTACATCATTTATAATTTTAGAGGAGCTAATGTAAAACATTCATAAAAGAGTAAAGAACCACCAAAGACTCATAACGTCAATCTTGAAGTGCAACAGTCGTGACAAAACCACAATTCTGACCATGTGCATGTGGGAAGCCAGATAGCAAAAAACACTAGTTATCACACTTTGTTAGCACTCAAAGCACAAACTCTATGCACGATTAGCCACCTGGTATACATCCAAAATGTCACTCATCATATGAAGTATTCATCTAATATATGCAAGTTCTTGTGTTGTTTCTCTAATGCCCTCACTCAAAATCAACTCAATCAAAATATTAAAAGTTATGACATATTAACAGTTAGTCAGTAAATACATCTCCACAAACTAAACACATACAAAAGGCACACAAAGCCAGAGCACCAAATACCTGATGCATTATGTAAGTCTGCTGTTTAGCATAGTAACGCTCTGACGGGTAAAGCTTTCCAACAATGGGAAGTAATTCCACATCAGATAAATGTCTACCGCATAAGAAAATGAGTATTGTAATAGAGCATACCATTCAAATTAAACAGGAACTTCTAGCTAAATTACCTATCGCCATCTTTGTCAAGCTGGGCAAACATCAATTTAGCTGGGGTTTCCAGTGAATCTTCTGTGTCGTAGAAAGAATTTAGTCTCTCTTCATCATAATTTCTGACCAAGTCAAAGAGCCCATGGAAGAACTCTTTGAAGTTGACCTTACCATCTTTGTCACGGTCTTTTTCCCTGAAAAGAATCACATATAAGCGAATAGGCAAGCTGTAAGGAATGAACTCTTCAGTTAGCACATGAAAATAACAAAAATAATAATAATATCAGATAATGAAAGAGGACATCATGATGAGAATTATTTGTCAATTAAATATGGCAGTTGACTGTCTGATGATCACAAATCTCAGTAGATTTTTTATAATCATTAATTATCTAGTAAAATCTACATTAATAGGTTTAAATTTGTATTTTCATCTTGTGTTTATAGATGCCACATGTTGGAAGTGATTTCCCAATTTCCTTGGTTAGATGCATTTATACTGGAAGGCCCATCAATGACAAGTCGATATGCACCTCAATCATTTCATAAAAAATCACAAGAAAGACCCAACTTGAGAACTATAAGAACCAATTATAGCAGAATTTTTATTTAGGTAACATGGAAGGATAAAAAATTATAATTAACAACTTCAGTTAAATATTCCAAGAAATGGAACAGTACCAGTCTTGTCTATAAACAGATAGTATAATATAGAAACTCTTTTCACCCACATGTGTATATTCCTGTGCATCGGTTAATATTTTCTATCAAAATATATGTCAATGGTATCAGTGTCTGAGCAGTAAAGAAGCTATCTTGGGTTTGGGACAAAGTTACTCAAGGAATTATAAACAGGGATAAAGATGAACAGAAGAATAAAAACCTCCCCTCAAATTAATGACGAAAACGGATCAGAAAAAATGGATCTTCAAAAATTATACATAAAAAACAAGTCTTTCTACCATGATATCACATTGTTAAAGTTGGAACAAGTAAGAAAAACTGATGGTTTCCATATATGTCAGAGCCATTTAATCAATGTCTTGATCCGCACACCATTAGACAACAGACATCATCCCTGACCATTGAATGCACAAATTTGACACTAAATGGGCTAAAGAAAAACCAGGGGAAACCAATTAGAAAGTACTAACATGCTTATGGAAAAGGATATAATACATATCAATGCAGCGAAAGAATAACTTAGGAAAATGAAGTAACTGAAAAAACAGGACTAATGAAGGTACTAAATATTACAGCTGCAATAAAATGTTGGCACCTTATTTCTTCCTTGCACAGCCAGATAATCAGCTCTGAATTGTTGGTATCAGCCTGATGAAGAAAGCTTTGATCAAAAGGAAAAACATACTTTTTATAGCAGTTAATAATAGAGCACAAAACATAGAAAAATAGAGTAAAGAGGGTGGAGAGAGAAATAGTTTCTTCAGAAAGTTAATTTACAGTTGATCAGATTTAAGAAACTCACTCATTAAACTCCGTAACATTTAAAAGACCATTGTGATCTACATCAGATGCATTAAAATGCTCCTCTGTCCACCAACCCATGCCATATCCATCTGAAGCATTTTCTGGAAAGATTCGTTGTCAGGAACATCACCAAGAAAACACATAACTCTGACATTTCTTTTGGGTGGGTGGGGGGGTTGAGGGTGTGGCTGGGATACCCTCCCAAAAATAACCACAATCCATTAACAAAGCAAACATCAACATACATAGAGAAAGCAGACAATTATCTGATCCTGTGGTGAGGTAAAAAAGTACTGAAACAAAGAAAGGAAAGAAAGAAAAAATTGATCACGAAATTGGAAAGAACAGGGTGCTCACATATTTCATAACTAATAAACATCTAACATATGAAACCATCATGATATCTACATATTAAAATGGAGTAATTTTTTCAACATCACATTGAAATGTCCCATTCAACACCTCTAGTACCTCATGGAGTTAGAGTCCAAATTGATATAAAGAAATAATAAGAAGAGAGCCAAGAAGGTGAATACGAAATTATCCCCCCTAATTTGAAGAATGTGACCACAGCATCACTCTTTGCAAGGTTTGGATAACAGAGCAAGCTATTAAGTCATCCCATAATCTAATTGGAGCAATTAGAAAATTACAGTAGAAAGAAGGATTACTGAATGTGTTCAATCCAAAGGAGCAAATCGATTAACTCATTTATAACCCCCCGAAGAACATGGTAATTCTTAAATAAAACGAAGGAGGAAAACCAGACTGAGTATTGTAAATCAAAGTTCTGCACATCTTAAAATTCCAATATATGTCCCAAAACTCATAAGTTCACAATTGACCTATAGCCAATGTAGTGTCTCTATTTTCACAACTCTCTCTAGTTCCATTGTTGCAATGATCTACATGACATAAAAGGTCTCGTCAATACAAAAGTTCATGTAAAAGGATAAAAACGGAAATTTAATGAGAGCCAATTTTGTTTTATGCACTTGCTTTCTTCACTCAACTATATTCACCACACAAGATAGAATTAGAAATTAACTGGTTTCTCACCCAAATTCATGAAAAGTTTGTATCTGAGCTTCTTGTGCAGGGATTCAGTCTAAGACATAGTATTTATGCCATCTCTTTTTCGTTTGGTTTCCAATTTATCAGGTCCAGATCACATAATTAATCTAAGAAGTAATAGTAGTTATTTTATTCTAAAGGCATAAGCTATGGATTGCTGTTTAAGAAATAACCAGAGTAGAACTGCACGTGTCACTTTCATCCAAAATACAGTACTAAAAAATAATCAACGTGATTTTTCACTGGAGTCTGGATTTCATCATCGTATAGAATTGAGAAGACTGATATAAACTTAACACAGATTAGATTTAGGGAAAAGGACTTGAGTTATAATGTAGATATTGATTAACTGAAAACACAAAACTATGACATCAACAAGTTAGTCTTTTCATTGATGACTAAGATCAAAACACTAATTGCATACATACGACTGATAGAGAAGAAGAAACGAAAAAAGAATTACAATTGATTCCATTTTGCATTCATATCAAAGACTGGCAACTCCATGGTTTACGAAACTCCATATTTTCAGCAATGCAATGTGAAATATTTTTAAAAAAATCTTCATCCAAGAGCAACATGCGTAAAACCGAGGTGAGCATTGGACACTAAATAATTGAAACTTAACAATCTCCATGATCAAAAGTTTATTGTACATATACAGTACACACAATAACCAATCTAAAGTCACTAAAAGCTCACCTGATTTTTTGACCCAGCTAGGAGGCTCATATTCAGCAAAAGAGACAAAGCCATCTTTATTTTTGTCATGAGTTTCCATCTCCCTTCGAGACCTATGAGTTGCCTCCCTCCGCGTTTGCAGCAAGTTCCACTGAGTCAACTCGGGCTCGCTCAGGTACCCATCCCTCGGGCCAACATCAATCTTTGGGAACAAAAGCACCAGCCTGTTAGTCATATTGAATCGCTCCTCATCATTTAAGTAATCCTCGGCGTCCATGAATTCCTCCCACTCAGGCTGCGACTCGTGGCCGGGCGCCGACTCAGTCGATTCGAGGTGGTAGTGTTGCCCCCATTCTTTGTCCTCACGCTTAAGCTCGATGTCGGCGATGAGGGGATCGAAAGGGGCGGAACGGCCGTGGGGGAGGTGAGGGTCGGGCGGAGGGATGAGGGTGAAACTTGAGCGGATTTTGAGGCGCCGGGCACGGTGGCGATGGGCGGGGGGTTTATTGGTGTTGGAGGAGCGGGAGACGAGGAGTCGGAGGAGTACGGCGACCGCAATGTAAATGATCACAGACGCTTGGCCCATCAGACGAAGAGAGCGACTACATGGTCGACTCCATTGGCGAATGCATGTGCCAAGTGACTGTAGAGATGTAATCGAATCGAGCCGAGTCGAACACTACTAGGTTTGGAGGATCATTTGTTAAAAAATTATCGAACTCGAGCCCGAGCTCGTCAAGAAAAAAATATCAAACTCGAGATCGAATTCAAACTATTGGTTAAGACTCTCGCAAACATGTTCACGAACACATAAAGTAACTTGTTTATGAATATATTTTCATGAACATTTAAATAATTTTATGTCTGGATATTAAAAGAATGTTTCGTTTATAAACATTTAATGTTATTCATAATATTAAATAAATAAACTAACAAAATATAATTATAAACGGTAAAAAATATTTAAATATTTAAAAAATCACTTAAGTTATTATCATATTTGTGTGGTTTAATATAAAATATTTAATTATTGAATATTAATAAATAAATAATAATATATAATTCTAAAGAATAACTATAAAATTTACGAACGCGTTTGCGAGCCATTAGCGAGCCTATAAACGAATATGTTCGCGAGCTTTCGAGCCGAACACCCTTAGGCTTGAGTTTGGTTTGATAAACTATTCGAACCCAAAATTTAAGTTTGGTTTGGCTCGTTAAGGTTAACGAACGAGTTCGAACGAACATTTAATCAAACCGAGACTCGAATAGTTCGCGAACGGTTTGGTTTGGTTACATCCCTACAAGTGAGTGTTAATGTGAATTCGATGTTTCTATTTCTAAGGGGTGGGAGAGAGCAGATCTACAATGGAATTATGGAGGTGTAGAGGAAGAAAGAAGATTGAAATGTAAGGGAAGCATACAACAATGGATGGAATTTTTTTTTGAAAAAAAACAACGGATGGAATATTAAGCTGGTGATTTTGTACACTTTTAGTGGATTTTGAAAAAAAAAAAACTTTTAATAGTTTTTGGAAAAGAGATACTCTTTTGTTAGACGGATTTTAGTGAGACGGTTGTTAGACGGGTCGATCCACTATTAAAGTATGTTTATTATATAGGTAAAGAATGTTTATTTGTAGTTAAAGTGTGTCAATAATAAATTATATTATAACATCCTAAAATCATATTATAATTCATCATTTGTCCTATTTTAAAAAACATAATTTAACAATCATTAACCACACTTTATATATATAATAGACATACTTTAACATGTCTCATGAACCGTCTTACATATTTAATGTCTCACAAGAGAATTTCTTTTAGGGAGGGTAGGTCTTATGTGATGTCATCTCACGTGAGACCATTTTTTATTTTTTAAAATAATTATCACTTTCGCTATAAAACATTATCACTTTCGTTATAAAATGTTATCACTTTTTATTTATACTATAAATTGTTCATGAAATAACATTATCACTTTTCATTAATTTAATATCACTTTTTGACCGTCTTAGGTAAGCCCTTACATGAGACGGCCCCACACAAATCTTTGTCTCGAAAAAATTATAGTGAGAGGTATTTTTCCAAAATAAACTATTAAGTCTTAGATAATTTTTATATTTTGGTGTTACATATCATGCAAGAAGCAAAATCTCAATCCTATCATTTGGGTCAATCTATACCACAATTCACAATAAGAAATGCAATATCAAAATATAATAGTAGATCCGAACCAAGTTAATAATTGGATACCTTTGGTGAATTTGGGATAGGAATAATCAAGTTATTATTTTCCATATTTGCATTAGAATTTATATACTCCCCTCGCTCATGAAAATGTTCATATTTTTCACTTATAGTAAAATAGCTCATATATGGTTTATCACGTAGACGCTCATCATCAATACAATTATCCACTGTCTCTATTAGTTCCATAAGTATGTTTAAATCCAATTTTGATTCTTTAACTATATTACCTAATTCTCAATTTCATTCGGTTCTATCCAATTTTAGTTGTATGCCACTTGAATTACTAAGTGTTGTCGGAATGTGTACGTGTCTTGGCTTTTGACCAAAAATTGGGGATTTTGAAAAATCTCACATGGAAAGCTTGGTGAAAGTTCACACATTGATATTTTGCCAAATAGTAATGTTTTCAACTAAGCACCACATCACCGGGAATTAAAATGTAAATATAAATAATTGATTTAAATTTCAATTAATGAACAATTAATAGTAAATTGAGAAATTATCACAAATGATCACTAAGTATTACTAAACCCACAAATAATCGATATCTTTTGAAAATTCAATTTTAATCATTTTTTTGTCAAATTTTGATCATTTAAAAATGCACAAAAAATGACTAAAATTGAAAATTGTAATAGTTAAATGATCAAATGCGATTTTATGATAATTTGACAAAAGACTTAAAGACCAAATATGATAATTTGATAGAAAAAAATTATAATTTCTCACATTATACTAAAATTATCACAATATCATAATTTTTTTTAAAGATAATACTCCCTCCGTCCCCTTGATACGTATCAATTTCCCATTTTTGTCAGTCTCATTACAAAATATTCATTTTCTTTTTTAGATTGATGTGATCACACATGACCCCACACTCAATACTAATACAACTACTCACAACACTTTAAAATATTATTTCTCTCATCTCAAAATAAATTAAATTATTATACTCCTTAATCCACGTGCAAAAAGTAAACGAATACATTTCAAGGAGACGGAGGGAGTATATTTAAAAGAATATTTTCAAAATCGGATCGAACCGGTCGGCTCGACTGGAAATCTGGGTCACACCCAACAAACTATTTAAGGTTGAATTGGGTTGGACAGGAAAATCGGTTGAACCGGTCCAACTAATTTTGTATAAATTTTTTAAAATTTTCCTTTTTAATTTTATGATGTTTCACCCGCTAGATCGGTTCAACCAGTTTTTCTGGTCCAATCTGATTCAACTCTTTTTTTGTATTCCGAACTAGTTTCGCTCCGGTTTATGGTCTAACCGACCGGTCAGACCCGATTTCAAAAATATTGCTTATATACTACCTCCGTATGTCTCAAATGATAACTTTTATTTTTGCACGTGAATTAAGGAGTATTATTATTTAATGTGCGGTGGGTAATTGTTTTGGTGGGTGTGTGTGTCCCATATTTTAATTGTATTAGTGAATGTGTGTGAGTCTCATATATGTAAACAGAGAAATGAGACCCTTGGTGCGGATACTTAAAATGGAAAAATGAGACTCTTTGGGGTGGACGGAGGGAGTATTTTTATGATATTATGAGAAATTATAAAAAAAAATCGGTCAAATTATCACATTTGATCATTTAAGTCTTTGTCAAATTATCATAAAATCCGCATTTGTTCCTTTAATTATTACAATTTTCAATTTTAATCATTTTCGGGACCAAAATTGACAGAAATTACCAAAATTTGACAAAAAAAAATTAAAATTGAAAATTTAGAAAGATACGCTTAGTAATACTCACTCAAGTGACATTTGTGATAATTTCTCATAGTAATTCATCCAAACCCTTGTAATCCAAAAATCCATCGCCTGGTGAAATCAATTGCTTAGCCACCACACACCATGATTCCATAGTTGCAGCCCTGAACTCTATTTCTCTTCCATCCTCTTCCTCCACCACCAGCCTACGACATCCTCCCTACCACCGGCCCAAAAATATGTCTTCCACCGCCCCCGATTCCCCCAATACTTACAACCACTGCAGACCCACCCGATTCACCGCCACCAATCTCTGCAACCTTCTCTTACGAGCTGCACCCTCTCTCAAATTTCTGTAGTGTGAATTAACGGGTTTAGAATTTTAGTAAGGTTTAACATTAGATCTTGAATGAAGAATTTGAAATCTCCTATGAAAGGGGTTATTTGTTGCTTAAAATGGGTTGTCAGATAATTTGAGGCAATTATAATGAACCCATCTGAATTTTCGCAATGGTCTTTTTTCTGCTTAGTAGGCCGGGGGCGGCAAGATTATATAAATAGAGGAGAGAGAATTAACGCAGACTGAAAATTGCAGTGTAGTGTTTTGATGGAGGAGAGATTGGTTAATTGGAGAGGAAGTGACACATAGTTGGCAAAATATAAGTAACTCAACTATCACTCTAGTTTTTCATGTTCAAAATCCCCAATTCTTTTGTCTATACACCATTCCACTGAAATTTAGTATTTTCCGATCACAAAGTACTAAAATTGAGCTAAAAGGATTACAATTGAACAGAATAAATTTGAGAATTACTTGCTTGAACCACCAAAATTGGATTTGGCTATATTTATGAGACCAATAGCGATAATTACTCTATTAAATAATAATATTCTTAAATACATGTACGAGGACTTATGCATAAGAGGGGTATTTAAACTAACGAAATGAAATCATTCACATGGATTCTATTTAACATGAGAAAGTACCAAAACCATTTATGGATAAGGTTAATTAATTAAGGGTTAATTGAAAAAAAAATCACTGAACTTTACTATTATTGTAAATTAATATTCATTTTTAACAAATTACAAAAAAATCACAACCTTTAAGTATTGCTGCAAAATAAACCCAAAAAATCATACTTTTTATCAAAAAATGGATTTATTTTGCAGCAATACTTAAAAGTGATGGTTTTTTTGCACTTTCTTGAAAGTGGAGATTAATTTGCAATAGATGTAAAATTCGTGGTTTTTTTTTTGCAATTAACTCATTAATTAATACTATTACTCCCTCCATCCCATATTTATATTCACACTTTTCGTTTTCGTCCGTCCCACACTTATCTTCACCATCTAAAAAAGGAAACTTAACATAAACTAACATCAAAAGTTCTCTTAAATTCAAAAATACCACTCTCACCTAACACATATAACATATTTTATAATTTATTTATTACCTAAAAATACCACAATACTTTTAAAAAGTTAATAAAATTGGTCAAAAAGTAACTTTTCTTAAACTCCGTATCCATAGTACCGATGAACATAAGTCCGAAAAAAAGGAGTACTACTTACTCATAACTCTCTTAATTTATTTTCTATGCTTACTATGGACATCTAAATATTTTTAAAATTGAGAAATAATGTTTATTTATTTAATTTTCGATGAAGTTGAATACAAGACAGATGAAAATTGAAAGGTTACAATTTTTCTTTTTAGTAAAAGTTCTAACTACCACTTACTATTAATAGTCTAATATAACTACTTATTATAAATAAAATAATATTTATGTGAAAAAGGAAATGAGAACATTTGCTTGTGAGCGAGAGATTATTATGACATAATATTACCGAAATGTTCACGTAAGAAGCCAATCCCTTTACTGCGGAGCATTCGATCCGTTAAAACTCACAATTAAACTTTCTCTCTCGTTTGCATCGACACTCATTTTCTTCAAATCTCCATTAACGCCCATTTGTCTTTCTACTGTGTTTCTGTGTACAAGTAAGGGAATAAAGCTTAAATCTCGATCAAGGTTCGATTTCTTTTTCTCCCTCATTTTCAAGGTATGCGATCTGTTATGCCGAGTTATCACCGCATTGCTTGCCCCCCTCCCCCTTTTTCGATTATTTATTATGGGCTTATTTTATGCTCTACGTATGATTCATTCAGGCGGATTATCTGATTTGTTTGATCTGAAAATGGACTCTGCGGCCATGACATTCTGCAGCAAATCTATCTGCTCACCTCCTGTAAGGAATCTACTTCATACATTCTCCACCCCGCTCCACCCTTTCTTCTTCTTTGAAGTTTTTTTGTGGGGGGTGGATTGCTATTTGGTTGCAGCTCTCTGTTTGTCATATGCATGTTAAGAGAAGTGGATATTTTTCTATGCGTTTGAAGTTGTTCAAATCACTATGGCCTATTTTAAATGTGGAATAATGAGCTGATTTTGTTTCAATTTGATGATCTTTCTTGAGTGGTGAACTCATCTATCAGTGCGTTTTGCGAGTCTGTAAACTCACCAAGAGTTTTAGCTACGCTTGTGACTTTGCATGTTGTAAGATGGACCTTGCCTTTGGTCTTTTTCATCTTGTGTATACTGCATCGCCTTTTATTTTCACTCCTGGACTACTTGATAATTCAGAACAATAAAAGCATTCATAAATGACTGGCTGAGGAAATTCTGTTATGTGGCTAAGTTGATTGTGGAGTCCTGTTGAACAAATTCATGACATTCTGTCGAGTCTGGGATTGGGATACGAGACCAACCTTCCCATTATGAACGTCTTCCTTATGTTATGGAGCATGAGTGGGCTATTATCTTCTTGCTTTGTTTTGTTTTGTTTTGTTTTGTTTTTAATATCAAAGTGAAGTGATATTATTTTCATCAAGTAAAGATCTTTGCAAGTTCCTTTTAATATTGACAATTTAACTTCTTCAAACGGTTGCTTACTTTCTTAATTTAATGATGTTCTTTATGACCTTATAATTTTGGGAATATTTATAGCATCTAGCTTTACATAGTAAAAGTTTTCTTCATTTATTATGTTCAATGCATAGTTTGTTCCTAGTTGTGAGCTTGTGGCCTGGAATTTAACATTCGATTATGCTATTCTTTGAAGGGTTTATTCATGAAGAGTACACCAGTAATTAGAAGCTCCCAGTGTAGCTTCATGTTAGGAAGTAGAGTTAAGTTTCCTCTTCAGAGGGCTCAAGCTACTCGAGTAGGTCATAAATCTGGAAAACATGGCTGGGCCCTTGCTGCCACATGCCTTGATGATAAAATTCTAGTGGCTAATAGAGGAGAGATTGCTGTTCGTATCATTCGAACTGCCCATGAAATGGGAATCCCTTGCGTAGCTGTTTACTCAACAATAGATAAAGATGCTCTATATGTGAAACTTGCTGACGAGTCTGTTTGCATTGGAGAAGCACCAAGTAGTCAATCGTAAGGCATCAAGAATTTTCTTCCATCAGAATATTTTTGTAAACATATTCTTCCACGCTTTATTGTATATATTTCTTTTTCATTTCTTCAAGGTATTTGGTGGTTCCCAATGTCTTATCTGCTGCAATGAGCCATGGATGTACAATGCTGCATCCTGGATATGGATTCCTTTCTGAGAATGCTGTTTTTGTTGATATGTGCCGAGAGCATGGAATCAACTTTATTGGACCAAATGTGAGTTCAACAGATCAAAATGTCTTCTAAGTCGAGCAAACTGTCTCTTGTTTGAACTTGGGAAGCTTGTCTGTGGTGGCTTTCCTCACACTTCCGTAGTCTGATACCTTCAATTGATTTTTGTGCTTCAATTTCATACAAGCTTTCTATATAGTTTGTATGTGTTTGTGACTGAGGTGAAGTGCGATATCAAATACACCACCACCTGCAGAACAATTTCCATTTAGACTAATTCTGTCTCCTTTCATATCTGAAATCCCTTCCCAGTTTCACCACCTGTAAACTGTCTATTGCTTCAGTAATATATCTATATACATATATGCCATTGCCTATTGAAAAGCTTAACTTTCTTTGCTAAGGAACTTAGAGCTCCAAGCCAACAGTAGTACCATAAACCTCTAATTGTTTTAATGGAAATTATTGACTTTGAGACTTAAATTACAGCCTGACAGCATTCGTGTGATGGGTGACAAATCAACTGCTCGAGATACAATGAAGAATGCTGGAGTTCCAACTGTCCCTGGAAGTGATGGATTGTTACAGGTACTGCATTTTGTAAAGATTGGTGATTCATGAACAACTTATCCTGGTAAATCTGAGTCTGAATTTGCTTTCTGATGTTTGTCTATATTTTTCTCTTTATGAAATGATTTTTGTGATTGCAGAGTACTGAAGAAGGTGTGAGACTTGCTGATGAGATTGGTTTTCCTGTCATGATCAAGGTAAGTTTAACACAAATTCACACCAGAACAACGACATGAAGCTTACTTCTTGAACAACGACATAAGAATTCTCTGTTCTGAAACATCTTACCCTAATATTACTCAAGTATATTTGCTCAGTTAAAGGTTTGAGATCTTTGAATTCTCTAGATGTAAGAAGAGCTAGTGGGAAGTTAATTACAAGTCGTTTGAATTATGGCTTCCATTTCTGATGACAGCAGTCACTTGATATTTCTTGCTCTTCTGTATTTTCCTTTGAGTAAGGCTCTACATTTGGTTGGTTGATGATGATGACCAGTGGGCATTTCGATGTGTGCCTTAGTTGCACACTTATGGGTCTAAAACTGTTATTTATATTTATTTCTCTCTCAAACAAAAATCAAAATCAACTTATTTCATTATCTTTTTCTTGACTTATTCACCAATCTATGAAATTGGTTAGCCATCAACTTTACATATTTTTGGATTTTTCTTCCGCAGTTCTTTAGTAAGAATAATGGTGCATAGAACATTTTGTAAGACTTCGTAACGTGATGAAGATTGCATTATGTTAATATGGTGTGATAACATCAATTTAATGATAAGCAGCAATCTTTTCACCACCCTAGTCCTCATGGAAGGAATGATATTATTGTCTATTGAAGGTTATAATCCTGTTTGTGAAATTAAAACTTCAGAATTTGATTCCTCGACCATCCTTCCTTAAAAATAATCTGTCTGCTGAAATCTCATAATATAATCCCTTATTTATCCCTTTTTATTGTATGTAAATTTATGCATTGTCATCTCCAATGAACTTTATGCACTTGCGAGTTTTGTATAATGCATTTGATACTGTGACATGGACTTACATATAACAAAGTTCATTAAAAATTCCTTTATCTTCCGTAGAAAAGATGTGCTAAATTAAAGGGTTTTTTCCCCCTTCTTCTCAAGGCAACAGCAGGTGGTGGTGGACGTGGGATGCGACTTGCCAAAGAGCGTGATGAGTTTGTGAAGCTTTTGCAGGTATGTCTTTTATGTTTATAAGATTTTTATCATATCCTTACCCAATGTAATCACCCGTTAAATCATCATCATCATTTGCGTGTGTGATGTGTTAGAATGCATGCTCCTTTCTCTTGTGGTCTATTCTCTGTGTCTTTCATTCTCTACTTGTTTAAGCCAATTAATTGAAATTTCAGGTTCTGGATTATGAGAAGTGATTTACTATTAGTAGCTGCTAGAAAATTTTTGTTTGTTTGTTTATTTGTCTTCTGGTTCTCTGTGGATATTTGTTCTATTTCGAAGTACAATGTTAAACATTTACTGTTGTCGCGCATTACCTTAATTAATTTTATTTAATTATAGCTTAGCTCTAGGTGTTTTATATGTTATGGGGGTATAATTTTGATTAAATAAGCAGCTTTTTCTTTAGTCACATCAACATGATCTATTTTATAAATATTTAGTAAATTCTTTGCCATGAAGTTCAATTTACAAAATCCTTGCATTCTTTCGACAGCAAGCTAAGAGTGAGGCTGCAGCTGCATTTGGTAATGATGGTGTTTACTTGGAGAAATATATCCAGAATCCAAGGCATATTGAATTTCAGGTAGATTTATAGTTATAATTTTGAATCTTCAGTTTAAAATTTATAAATTCAATTCTAATTATAATAAACTAAAACAACCTCATTCATTATCTGGTGATTATACAGGTATAAATATCAATTTGGTAATAGTATCTTGGAATAAGGTTTTCTAGGCATTGTAGCATTACTATAACTGAATTTTGTATCTAAAAAGTGAATAGCCTTGGGTTTCTTTGATTGAAACACATAAAATCAAATTCGTCCATAGTTGTTTTTAGTTCATTCACCACTCATTTTAAATTATCATTGGTGTGCTTTTGATGGATTTGAAATCCACTTCATATCGAGTCATTTAAACTCCTTCCACGAAATCATCCTCTTTAATTTGAAACTTATAATTCAAATGCGTCCACAAACCTCAGTTAATATGCATTATTTGGGTAAGTACTCTGATTTTGCAATCTATAGTGGCAACCTAGCTTATTGTATTTATTTTGCATGCATGTTCTTCATGCTTGTATGAACACCTAGGACTTTAACTTTCAACATTTAAGCTAGATTACTTTATTCACATAGTTTTGGTATTACTGATTTTACGTCCTATATGTGGTTCTCAAATTTTTTTAGATTATCTTCTCTACCTTTATCACCTTATACACCTGTTTTTAACATGTGCAGGTTTTGGCTGACAAGTATGGTAATGTTATTCACTTTGGGGAGCGTGATTGTAGTATTCAGGTGATATTACCTTTGCTGTAATTTAAACATTTTCAATTTGGCTTCATTGTGCTAAATATGTTTCTTAGAAAAATAATTGTTATCACAGACTTTAGATACTTAATGAAGCTAAAGGTGATATTCAGAATTCTTTTACATAGGGGCACGATAAAGTGTTTCCTTGATCTCTGTCTTCCATTTTATCATAAACACAGCTTCTTTATGATCATATACACATATTCTATGGACAAGATATGGCTTCTTCAGTTTAACTCGGTTGAGTAGTATAGCTCATCAAAGTGCTGATTCATTAATGCTTATTTACAGAGAAGAAACCAGAAATTGCTAGAAGAAGCACCTTCTCCTGCATTGACACCGGAGCTTCGGAAAGCCATGGGTGATGCAGCAGTTGCAGCAGCAGCATCCATAGGTTACATAGGTGTTGGAACGGTTGAATTCCTTTTGGATGAAAGAGGTTCATTTTACTTCATGGAGATGAATACTAGGATCCAGGTGAAAAGACTAAATCAATCGATGTATATAATTAGACCTCCTGTTTATCTATATCATGCTCAAGTAGTTTCTCTCTATGGCATAATGGTAGGTGGAGCATCCGGTCACTGAAATGATATCATCTGTTGACCTGATTGAGGAGCAGATCCGTGTAGCTCGGGGTGAGAAGCTTCGTTATACACAGGTAACTTTTCAATATGCTTTAAATTCTCTGCAAGTGCAAACAGCATTTTCTGATAGGCGCTTTATGAATATCTATAGGAAGATATCGTGCTTCGTGGCCATTCAATTGAATGCCGTATTAATGCAGAAGATGCTTTCAAAAACTTCAGACCAGGACCAGGTATCTTTCAATAGCATGCATGCTTTGACTTGAGAAATTATTAGCTACATAATATTATACCAAATTAAAAAATGAGGCAAAAATCTTATTTTATTGTTTTAGCTTACCTCTACTTTCATCATGTTACTTGAACAGGGAGGATAACTGCTTATTTGCCTTCTGGAGGTCCGTTTGTGCGAATGGATAGCCATGTTTATCCAGGTTACGTGGTTCCCCCGAGCTATGATTCCCTTCTTGGAAAGGTAGGCCAATGTCTCTTGTTTTGTGCATTGCATATGCTTAAGTAATAAAGTATTCCACTTTTATCAGGATGAATCAGCTTCATGCTGTGTACTCAGGTTTCGATGTTTTCATATGCACGATATTTAAAATACACTCTCTCACATTTGAATCGAGAATTTTACTCAACTAATCAACAAGTTTTGTTGGAATGTGCATAGATATAACGTGTTGTTGAAGATTAACTTGCATATCTTCATTTTTTACATTAAATCGTGAGTGTTGTCTATAAGATGTCCTAATATGTATGATAAATTGCCTTCGTAGCTTATTGTCTGGGCTCCAACAAGGGAAAGGGCAATTCAACGCATGAAAAGGGCTCTTGACGACACCATAATCACAGGTAAATAAATTCCCCCCTTTTCTTTTTGTTGAATCCATCAATTCTATAACTTTTCCCACCATTTTTACTTTTCTTGTCGATGTCTGCATCCATAGAGTATTCATTACATCCTCATGTTTTAAAAGTTCGTATCTGTAGGTGTCGTGTTTGTCCGGAAGAGGGATGGTTTTGAAACATTCATGTACTTTTACTCGTTATACTACTACATCAATACTAATTATCTCCGTGTTCAGGGGTTCCAACGACAATTGAGTACCATAAGCTCATCCTAGAAGTCGAGGTAATCATCTACTACAGTTATCAGAGTGTACCTAATACCTTACATTATAATAATCGCATTCTATGTTGATTATGCTGTAGGACTTCAAAAACGGAAAAGTAGATACTGCTTTTATTCCAAAGCACGAAGATGAGCTTGCTGGGGTAAGTATCTGCATTCACTTATACATGCATGAAACACCTTATTTCACGAAGCGATATACAGCTTTTGCATAGTATATCTTTTGTCCACATGCGGAGAGCAGTAAAATGAACTTTTCTATATTAGCTATATCTTTCGTGGGATGAATCAACAAGAACCATCCAAACACATACTATTGTAGAATCAACAAGAATTTTTGTCCTGAGTTTCCAGCCTTACATTCGTCGTCGTAACATTGTGTTGGGACTGTGAAATGTGCCACTTTCTGTTGTCGACCTTATGGCAGTTCGATGCATGTTGATAAGTTTTTATTACTCTGTGATTGCAGCCGGAGGCGAGTCAATCGGTGACTACTCAGAAAGAGTTAGTTAGTGCGAAGAACGGTTAAGAGTAAGGTAATCTCAGTTGGTCTTCCCTGTTAGTATAGCAATTAAACATCTCTTTTCTACCAAAGTTCCTCATTTGGAAACTCTCTCAGTTGTTTTATCTCCCCAGTTTGGATCACCTGCCTGAATGGACGCTTTAGTGTTTTTTTGTTTTTTCCAAATTTTTTTTAAAAATGTTTTCATTTGAGAGTAGACTATAATCAAGAGAGAAACATTTTGGATGCGTTAATATCAAAGTTTTTGATTCGATTTACACAAACATGTGTGGTAGATTATAGCAGAGTGTACGGAGGCATAGTTTGAGTTGTTAAGAGAAGGGTGGAAAAACTTTTGAAATGAGTTGACAGATTCAGGGTGGGAGTATTGCAACTGTACTCAAACAGTGAATCATCTGATATAGGTTACTTGGAGACACAGAATTCAAACTAACAAGGGCTAAAATATTTCAGTGGAACATAATTTTTTTAAAATATAAAAAAGATCAAATTAATATTAATTACAATAGATTTTGAATTGAATAGGTTATGTTTGTTTTGGGAAGAAAATGTGACATGCCATGATGGGAACTTAACAAAGGTCCCCCATTCTGATATATTTTGAGATTTTGACAATCAAAATCAAATGAAAACATCCACTCATGAATATATCTATAAATATCCACTCATAATTTGACATTTTGATTCGTATAGAATCGTTTCACTTTCTACAATAGTATGAGTCCCGCAAGGAGTTAATTTACATGCAATTAATTTTTATTTAATACTCATATTTTTTATATACTCTTTGTCCGGTCATAATAGTTATATGGAGTATTATCATTTTGAACGCCCCATTTTAATTATTACATTTTCTTTTCTGTTAAATGAGATACACCCAAAATAATTAATATATTTTTATGGCTCACACAATATTAATATAACTACATACTGAACATTACAATATATTATTCCCTTCGTTCCTCTGAAATAAGTGCATTTTGTCATTTTAATCTATTCCAATATAATAAGTGCAAGTAAATGAAATTCATACAAAATAATTAATATATCTCCATGAAGTTCACACACAATATTAATGCAATTACTTATTATACATTAAAATATTATCTCTCTCTTCATCTACACATTAAATATTATATCTCTTAATCTAAGTGGAAAAAAATAAAAAAAGCAAATGCACCCCTTTAAAGGGAACGAAAGGAGTATATTTTCAATATATATTAAAATACAATATTTTTTAATATTTGTGCAAAAAGCAAATGTAAACATTATGACGGAATAAAAAAATTGTTTTTTACTGAATTTATTTGATATATGTACAAACACTAAGGGCAATCCCAATGGGGTGTTGTCATCAAATCACCAAATTTTTGGTGATTTGGTGACATCTACCCCAACGGTAGTCCCTAAATTTGATGATAAAAAGAATATTCTTAGAATATTCATAAATCTATTATTTCATTAATTTTAAATAATTATTATATTTGTTATAATAAATTATTATTATTTTGATTCAATAATTAATTTTTAAATTATGTTATGTTTAATCTATAATTAATAATAAAATTATACATAATTTATCTCCAATTTAATCACCAATAAAATGGACAAAAATGTATTTGCATTTGTATTTTCTTATGTAATATATGTCTTATTTTATCTGTAATGTATTTATGATTTTATTTTCTAGCTTCTAGTTTATTTCTAATGTAATATTTTTTTAACTGTAATGTATTTCTAATTTTATTTTTCTAGTGTGCAATATTATTTTTATTTATGCTTTTATATATAATGTATAATAAAATATATTTAATATATATATATAATTTTATTAAAAAAATAATTATATTAAATGTCTATTTATTTCATGTATTTAAAATAATGTGATTAAAATTATTAATATATATTATTCATTAAATGGACTAAATAATATATAAATATCAAATATATTATATATTCTATGTTAATTAAAATTTGAAAATAAATGAAAAAATAATAATTTAGGGAAGATTTGGTACTAGTATCAAAATTGGAGAAGGGGATGGTGGTATCAAATTTGGGGATGGTTTGATACTAATCATTGGAGTAAAAATGGTATCAATTCCTCAAATTTGAGGATACTAACCCTGGAGATAGGCCTAAGAGTTATGTAAAGGAGTTAAATAGTTGAGCTTCGAGCACATCAACTGCACTCTAAAACTCCATGTTTGCCTAAAGACACTCCTGTAACAGATTTTTGGTAGGCTCTCCAACGCTCAAATCAATAATTTCCTCATAATATATCTAAAAAACTCTTACCTGAAAACACTCTAAAACTCCATGTTTGCCTAAAGAAAACACTCATGTGTGTTTGATAGACTCTCTACGCTCAAATCAATAATTTCCTCATAATATATCTAAAAGACTCTTGAAAAGAAAATAATCAATATTTCTTCTTTCTTTTTCTCTCTGCCCTCTTTTATATATATATATATATATATATATATATATATATATATATATATATATATATATATATATATATAATTTTTATATTCAGTTGTTCATTAAAAATTGAACAAAAAATTGTTAATAGACTGTTTGTTAGTGAATAAATTTTTATTATAAATGTATATGAATTGAATGTTGGTGCACGAATTAACGTCCATTCATCTATATGCATAGAATTTTTTTGTTAGCATCCATACACCCAAATACCCAAATGCACATAATTGTTTGCCATAATAGGATTGATTTTAAGTTAAGAAAAAATAAAATAAAATAAAAACATAATTAAAACCTTATCCATTATCCACATTTGCAATTTTCGTGTCCGTTTACAATTTAAATTCCCTAACAATATATATATTTAAATAGAATAGGAAGGAAAAGAGTTGTGTTCACATGAGGACACAGACCGTGTTTCGGTGACCCCGGGGTGCAGAAGCTTTTGCCAAAAAGAAAAACTCATATGTTAACATGGGAGGGAAGTAATGTAATTTGGCTTTTTTTTTTTTTTTTTAAAAAGTAATTTTCTTTTAATTTACATAAAAAAATATGAGAAATGTTGTTTGTTGCCCTTTTTGCATTTTGACAAATGCAAAAATACATCATTTGACTAAAAATGAGTAAAAATATTTATTTTGGAATCAACTTTACTGAATTACCCCTATTCTGTATATGTCAGACATTTTCAATCTATAAGATAAAAAAAAATTGAGTGATCGAGTGGAGTTGAGGGAAAGGGTTGGGTGACCGAGTGGAGTAGATGGTTTGAACTTGCTTGATTTTATTTTTTTTTTGGCAAAGAAGTGTATACTATAATGCCTATTATTTTTGGATATATTTTTGACAAATACTGTATAATATAATAAATTGAAAAGGCTAGAGACCGAGTGTATAGAATGAAAATGTTAAGACGGGTGTAATAAAAGTGAAAAGGCTGAGTTGGGTTTCTAGGATTATAGAATATAGAATATAAGGCCATTCTTAAATAATATTTGTTGATATTTATTATAACTTAATATTTAAAATATTAAATTAAATTTTTTATTTATATCCATCTTTAAGTATTAATCTCAATTTGAATATTAATTCATGTCGATACTTAAATTTTGTCATTCTTTATAAAGTATTTAATTTTTATCAAATTAAAATATAAAATATTTTATAATTTTTTCAATGATTATTATAATTTAATGTTTAAATATTAATTTGGAAGAGTAAATAAAAATCCTAAATAATATATTACACAAATTTTTTACTTATTTTATTATAGCAAATATATAAACCCCAATATCATATATAAAGTGTTTTATAACTTCTTTTTTATATAAATTACTTTATAATTTTTCTTTTTAATTCTTATTGTGATTTAATATTTAAATACTAATTTGGGAGTGTAGATAAAAATCCTAAAAAAATATATTTCATCAATTTTTACTAATTTTATTACAGTAGAAACATAAACTCTCAAAACCTTTCAAGACCGAGTAATATATATATTTCAAAAGCCAAGTCCGAGTGACTTATCACTCTCACAGCGACGTATATTATCACTTATCACTCTCCGAGTGAATTTTATTTTATTACAACAGAAATATAGCGAGTCCAAGTGATATATAAATTCTCAAACACTTTGAATCTTATTGATATGTTTATTCTCAAACCCTTTGATGACAGAGTCCGATTGATGTATATTTTGTTCCTTTTGAAAGATCGAGTCCGAGTGTACCAATATATATTCTTTGGATGACCGAGTAGTGATGTTCCTTTTGAAAGATCGAGTCCGAGTGTACGTATATATATTCTCAAAGCCTTTGGATGACCGAGTTGTGATATGTATATTCTCAAAGTCAAAGATCGAGTAATATATATTCTCAAAATTTAAAATACACAGGCGTTCTATAATAAAAAAAAAAAAGAGAATAAGTCATACTTTTTTACGCCAAATTAAGGGTATCAGAGTCTTTTTTCTTCAAAAGTGTGTATTTTTGCTTTTTTTGTACTGTATCGATCATTTTTTAATATCAATTTTTGGCAGTGGGCATTGTAGCCTAGATCCCGTATGTTATTTGTAACTGAGTTTGTTCTGAAATTGAGGAGGGTGGAGAAATTCGAAAATTTGAAAAAATCAATTAAAAAATGATAGAGTTGTCAGATTTCCTGCTTTATTCAAAGGTACTTTGTGATTAGTTTAGATATGTACAGAATTTATTCTTGATTTAATCAATTTATAATTTTCAAACCCCACAAAATTCAAAATCATATATTAAGGAGCACTGCTCCAACCACTCTAAAGAAATACTGAGTAATTTTATTTTCTTCCGCCTCAATACATTATGAACAATCTAAAAATAACATCATTCAATACAATTACTTAACAATATACTTTAATTTTAAAATTATCATAAAAAACTAAAACATAAAATATACTTTATACTTTATTTAATTTTATCCTATAAAAATAAATAAAATTTGTTAAAAAGTGTTTTTTATTAATCTTCGAGCAAAGTCAATTATTCATAATTAACAGGGACAATGAAGAGAGTATACAATAACAATTCTATTTATATATAAAAGGAAATAGATAAATTATTTCTTGTATCCGGCACATGAAAATAGGTGCATTACTTATTTTTAAAATTATATTTGTACTTTTAAAGTTCAATGATAATTGTAATTTCAATTTTCGTGTAATATTTAATTTTGTTGACTTATGTTATATTTTAACTTTATATGTGATTTAATTTTTACCTAGAATTCAATAATTATTCTCTAGATATAATTATTTTTTCAAAAAATAATGTACATAACCTTGTTCACAAGTTCATGGTGTATAGTTGAAATGAAAGAAATATGAAGTTTAGTTATAGAGACAATTGCTCTACTCATGTCCCAATCTTACATAGTTTATGTCCAAATCACAACTGTTAAGGTGGGCTCAACTCAAACCTCCAAAACTAAAAGAAGAAATGGAAATTCGATGAACTTCTTTATTTGTGAATATAAATTAATTAAAAAAAAAAGAAAGAAAGAAAGATTGATCAATACTTGGGTGCTGATCCCTGGTTGATAGGCATTTGTAGTTGGATTTGAATACAGGAAATTGAGTGAAGTTACTATATAAATCTGCATCCAGTTGGATTTAGAAGTAGAGTGCCATTATTTATTTTATTAAATATATTACTACATCCGTTTTAATAATAATTGCACACTTTCTATTTTGGGATCTGAATCCTCTCCATTTCATACTACGTCAATTTACGTAAATTTCCTCTAACCGTAATTTCCAACAATCACTACTTGACATGTCATCCAGCATTATCTAATTAAATTTTAGATTTTAATTGAATCTTTGATTTATGTTTTTCTCATGTCGTGCTTGTGGTGACATGACAAATTAATATTCATAGATATTAATTAAACGAAACAAATTGAACGAAATTGAGGAAATTTACAGAAAGGTAAAGGGAGATGATCCATATCCTCTATTTTGGTATATTCTAAGAATTTCTGCACGCATTAAAAATGAAAATAATACACAATATCAATAACCTTACAATATTGCAATATTACAAAAATGTCATATTCTTTTTACCACAATCTAGTCAAAGTCAACTATATCAGTACACTTTATTCTATTTAATTATCCAAAATACCCCTTCTTTTTTTTTACATCATTACAACAAAAATTTGTTTTTCTTAAATTTCGTGTCATCAAATGCGTGCATGTATTCTTTGGAAGGAGGGAGCATCACTCCTTTTATAGTACTCCCTCCGTCTAAAAATATTAACATACTTTTCTTTTGGGTTGTCCCACAGAAATTAAAATACTGTATTTTCTTTTTAAGAATATGAGACCACACAAAAATAATTTATTTATTTACATAGCCCACACACATCATATTCACCATTAATACAACTACTCACTACTCATTAAAATTTATTTCTCTCACTTCACTTTACATTAAATTATATCTCCGTGCTAAAAAAAAATGTGTCAATATCTTTGGGATGGAGGGAGTATATACTCACTCCGTCCCTTGTTAAGAAGATCTTTTGCTTTTTGGCACGTGGATTAATGAGTTTTATTATTTAATGTGTAGTGTGTAGTTGTATTAGTAGGAGTGTGAGTCCCATATTTTAATTGAATTATTGAGTGTATGAGTCCCATGTGTATAAAAAAAGAAAATGAAACTCTTTGGGTGAGACGACAAAAATGGAAAAAGACTCTCTTTAAAGGAACGGAGGGAGTAACTTGTTCATTAAATAGTTAAATTAAAAATGATTATTTTTTATTAATTAGATATGAAATTTTATTTAAATTAATGTACATTTTATCTATCTCACAATATTTAAGTCATTTAATCGCATCTCAAATTTGAGCTTAACATGTGTTAACTCAACACCATTCTCTCTTTCAATTTTTCTCTTTAATTTTTTTAACACGTGTTACTTTGTAATTGGTTATTGTCGATTGAATTCATAATTCAAAATTAATTTATCAGGTTGACAAAAATTATTATTAATCTAAAATTAAAATTATTAGTATTAATTTAATTATGAATTAAAATACTTAATAAATTATAAAATATCATTTAATTATAGTTCTTGATTGCCAGTTTAATTAAAAAAATTCATTTACTACTTAATTAGTAATTGTATAATTGAGATTTTGCTGAATAAACTATAAGAAAAATTGTTTATTAAAAAATTAAACTATTATAATCATTTATGTTTAAATTTATAATTATATTAATTATCCAATGCACGAAGCATATAGAAATTTAAAATGTAAGCATTAAATTTACGAAGATAGAAAAAAAAACTTAAATGAGTTAAATAATAAATGTATAAAATTATAGAATCAACAGCTGATAATCTAAACTATTAAATTTAGAATAATTATACTGTGAACTCGGGTGCACCCTAAGATACAGTACACACATTTTAAAAAACGTATACAAGTATGAACAAAAACATATGCAATTATAAAGAAAAATGTATACAATTTAATTATTAGTTTTTTTAATGAAAAAATGAGTGTAAAAAAATATACAATTACTAAAAAACATGTATACACTATTGAATAAAAAGTTATACACATATAAATGTTAATTTTTTTTAATGAAAAACTTAGTGTGAAAAAAATATACAATTATTAAGAAACGCATATACAAAATAAAATAAAAACATATACAAAATAGAATAAAAAGATATACATATATGTGTGCACCCAGCTGCACCAAATATTAACTCATAAATTTAATTTTTGTTCAACTCTCGTCACTAAATAAAATAAAATAATTAAAAATAACTTCAAACAACTAAAACTACATCATAACATTCACCCTTATTCACCTATAAGAAACGAAGGAATATAAATTAGAGCGTTACATTATAACAAGTATAAAGGGAGAATGAAAAATGGAGACGTTCATCTACTTTTATTTTCTAATTACTCTTGAACATATGGTTGCTGAGGGGATGGATTGAATTTCTCTTTATTGCTTTGTAATCCCTTCGTCCCATAAAATTTTTTACACTTTTTTTATTTGTTTGTCCCAATAAAAATTTCATACTAAAAAAAAGAAACATCATTTTATCTAACAATCTCAAAAGTTACTTTAATTTCAAATTTGCCACTCATTTTTCACACACATCTCATTACTTTATACTTTTTATTACCTAAAAATACTAAAATACCCTTCAAAGTTAATAAAATTAATAAAAAAATATAATTTTTCTTAAACAACGTGGAAGAGTAAACTTGAAAAGTATTATGAGACGAGGTGAGTATTTTCTTTTTATTCTTATCTTAAATTTGTTAGGTAATTGTCCTACACTTTTCATATTTAATTAAATGAAATTATTTTTCTGATGTAAAAATATATTAAATGGGAATTAATTGCAAATAATTGAAAAAAGCCCAAAAAGTATAATGAGTGGGGATGAATGGAAAAGCCTCCAACTAACTGAGTTTAGTTACTGTAAAGTGGGGTTCGAATTCTGCTTTTTGTATGAATTTGACTCCTTACAAGATCAAAATAAACAGAGTCATTCAAGGTACATTATGCGATTTACCTTCTCTTCCAATTTTTGTATAGGACGGCGGACCCAAATAGTGCGGTATACCATATGAAATCAAGATGCATGTGGTGTGTGAATTGTGTCAGACATTAATGATGACTGTTAGATTGAGGCCTTTTGATTAGCCACTTGAAGAGGTGGTGTGGTGTGGTGGGGTGGGGTTCCCTTTCTGATTTTTCTGAATCAAAATGAACATCACCTGCATTAGCTGTCACACTCACCCTGCTCAACATACCATTTTTTCACTGGCCCCCACCATCAAACCCCACCCACCCTACCCCCACCATCTATATATAGTAACTCAATATTATTTTATTCAAATTAATTTTCACTTTTCTGTATGGTGTAGGCTTTTTTGTGGGCGGTTAGATTTGGAGTATAACTACTCAATGCCATCCCTAAATTTTATGAACCGTCCCCAAATGAAATGTATCTTTATTCACTTTAATTATTTCATTTATTTAAGATTTTTATTTTCATTAATTTAATTAATTTTTTAAGAATAAATTTAAGAAACAAATAAAATATTAGATATATGTGAGTTTCAATATAATAATTTGACTACAAAAGTATGACAAAAAATTATAGGAGCGAAATTTGAGTCGAGACAAGAGTTATACTATTTTTTTTGAAAATAAAATTGTCCGGTGTTTATGGTTCGATAGCAATCATTTTTAAAGTACAACGATTCACAGTTTGTGATAGTGACACTACAAATCACAAAATACGACGAATCAAACTATTTTGTCCGTCCCGCCCAAATAGCAACGTTGTATTATATTGGGCGTCCCATCTAAATTGCACAATTTTCCTCTTTTAGTAAAACTGGCCCACCAATAGCTCATTACTATCCATCACATCTCTTTAATACACATACTCACTTTACATACAATAATAATACTCTTTAATTTACATGCAAAAAACAAATGCATCTTTCTGTCCGAGATGGAGGGAGTATATTATAAACTCATCGTATGAGTAGCATGACTTAAGAATACACTATAAATTTTTATAACAATTTTCTAGACATCCATGACAGGTGTTTGATCATATGTGTTCTTAAGTATGCGAAAGTAATTTCAGAGTTGTTCAAGTATCAAATCATGAAGATGAGATAACTTATTTATAGATTTAAGGTTATTTCAAGTGAATTGATGCAACTATCATATTAGATTTAATTTTGAATTTAAATTCAAATATCCTTAATGAAAAGGCATAGTTAATTACATCTTTGACCACATCTCTTTATATGCACACTTTAATTTATTATATATCATTTTAAGGTGAATTTCTCATATACCTTAATTTTCCAACATAAAATGGTAAAAATAATCAAAACAAAAAAAAATCCTATCATTTTACATGAGAGCCGCCTAATACACTTTGTTATTTTTTACGGAATAAAAACACTAAAAATAATAAATTTCTTAAATTCACGCCAAAAAAAAAAAAATTGAGATGCAAATAGTAATATATTGAGTTAAAAAAATGACAAATTTAAATTAAAGTTTATATTGAAGTTTTAGATTTACACATTATTTCATTTTATTGAAATTTAACGGTTTTATAGAACAAATAAATTAAAAAATAATGAAAATTCTGTAAGCGAAGGAAATAGGCACGGGATGTCCCGTGATACTTTGACGTGACATCTTCTACAACTTCTCTTAATAGAGTGACACGTGACAGGTTGAATAAATCCTTACCCCTAAGGGTTTTTTAGTTAGGGTATAATATCCTTACCCCAAGGAAATAATATCCACTCTTTCCCGTGTTAAGATGTATGTTTTTTATTTTTATTTGTCTCAAGTTAAGGATTATTCTTACATATTTTTTTTGTCAAGTTGAGCCCACACAAACCAATTAATTATTCTATGTAGAGTCCACATATAACACTAATACAACTATCCACTCCACATTAAATATTATTTCTCTCATTTCATTAGACATTAAAATGTTATATTTTTTAATCTACAGACAAAAAGAATACTCTATTATGTAGTAGTATCTCTTTTCTTTTTTGTCAAGGCTCTTACAAACCAATTAATTATTCCATGTATGGTCACATAGAACATTAATACAACTACACAATTCACATTAAATAATATTTCTCTCACTTTATTACACATTCAAATATTTTTATATCTCATAATCTACATGAAAAAAGAATATTATAGAGTATAAAATAATCTACGTCCAAAAAATAAACGTAAACATTAACTCGGAATTGAGGAAGTATACTACTATGGAATTTGTCTTTCTTAACTATCTTAACACATAAAATTATTATTAAATTGAAAAATATATTTAATTTTTTTAAGAATTTATTGTTTATTTAGTAAAATCAGATTACATAAAATTTATTTACACATCACATCTTACTCTTTCACGCACATCGTTCCTTACTATAATACATTGATTTGACATAAATTAAAAGTTGCCTTACTTAAATCCTCAAAACAAATCCTCCCTCCCTCCGTTTCCATCTTTACATTTGTTTTTTGTGCGAAGAATTTAAAATATAATATATTGTTGGTTAAAGATAGTATATTTAATGTAAAATGAGTAATTCTCATGAAAATATATTAATTGTTTTGTGTTGATTCCATGTACCAAATAGAGAAATGTAAAAAGGGTACGACTATTCGCACCCCCGAAATTTCTTAATGCACTCCAAAATTATTTAAATTATAATATTTTCATTTAATATTACTTATATACCCTTATTACTAAGTACACCCCTCAACGATATTTTAATTTTACTAAATATACCCCTACATTAATCTTAACATGAAACTATCTTCTCTCTTTCCAAACCCCACACAAGAATAAAGGATAAAGCGTAGTTTGATTCTGTTTCAGACGAGGATAATTAGGGTGAGAATTAGATTAATTCGGTTTCTTCTTCGAAATCTTCATCCATCCCCGATTTATTAAATTAATCAATTACTATTCACATGGGAATTGCAGACTCGTTAATTGTCTGGAAACAACACATTCGTCGCTCCCTGAATCTGTTTCTTATACAGATCAAATACACTCTTGGATTTACCGGTCGGAATTAATTTTCAAGAACGGAGATTGGGATTAATTTTTGTATCGAACTTTACCTTTCAGATTCCTTGAAAGTTTCAGTGGCGCCTTTTCGTGTTTCATGAATTTTCAAATCAATTACAGGGACGTGGATGTTCGCAGATTTGGGGATTAAGGGTGTCATTTATTGCACGTTTATTTGTGATTTTTTTAACCTGTTTTTTTGTTTTGTTTTGTTTTTTTTAAAATAAGTGTTAGATGATGGATGAAGGAGATGATCGTTGCCAAAATTCTTTATCTTGATTTTTCCTCCAATTCATCTAATTCAGGGTTTACCCATTTTTGTATTTTTTCATGAACTCTTGTGGCCTACAGAGGATGAGATATAGACCCCCACAAGTGGAACGCCATTGCTGAAAAACTTCAGGGTAGATCAGGTGTTTATTAATTCACCGGGGGTGGATGAAGATTTCGAGGGAGTAACTGAACTAATCTAATTCTCACCCCTTCGTTCGAAACAAAATCAAACTACACTTTATTCTTTATCCTTGTGCGGGGTTCAAAATGAGAGAAGTCAGTTTCATGTTAAGATTAATGTAGGGAGTATATTTAGTAAAAAACTAAAATATTATAGATTAGTGGTGTATTTAGTAATAAGGGTATATAAGTAATATTAAATGAAAATATTATAATTTAAATAATTTTGGGGTGCATTAAGAAATTTTGGGCCATGTAAAAATTGACATGACACACTTAAATTGAAAATATGCAAAGATAGGAATGAGACGTATGTAAAGATAGAAATGAGACGTAGGGAGAATAGATTAACAATCTTTATTAAATATATTAAATCCAACTAATCTTAAATTCACATTTTTTATTCATACTTAAACCAAAAACAAAAATCACGGTAAATTTTAATTAAAAATAATACTAATAGTTTTAATAAAAAATAAAAACTAATTAAAAAGAATAAAAATAGAACCGTTTAACTTGAGCTAGTCCTACACAATTACCACTCAAACTGAATACTAATAATTAATGACGATCTTATGAAAAGAAATATAAATCATATTTTAGTATGTACTTACTGATAATGACTTAAATATCACAGCACGACGTCATGCTAAACGACCTCCAATAATATGGAGTATTATTCTCTTTCACTTCATCAATTATGACTTTTCTTATTTTTAATAATAATTTAACAATAAAAATAATACAATTACATATTTATATATATACTGACTTATAAAGTGATTACAATTCTTTTAACGCTATATGGAACGAGTTACACTTATTTTATTGTCTCCTATTTCATTTTTAATATGATTGACGTATAATTTTTGTATATCACACATGATCAGTTTCTCGTACATGGAAATGGTCAGTAAATGGAAATGGAAGGGATCGTGATTATAGGATAGTGTATAGTTATCGTATTCACATATTCACATATTAACATCACATTCATATTTCAATTGATTTTTTTAAAAATTTAATTAAATTTTTTTATTATTTCAATTGATCTTTTCATTAAATAATACCTTTATAAATTGCATACTATTTAGAACAAGTATTATGCCTTATGTGTTTGGGTGTAAAAAATGAATGCATCGATGAAAATCCTTTTAAAAAGTATAAAAAATATAAAATAAATAAAATACAATGAGAATAATTAATAAAATTTGATTCCCAATCTCAATACCAAGCAGTGAAGCACAAGGTATGATAACAAATTAAAATTTCATTTTCATTAAACCCTTTCACTCTCCCTTACCAAATACATCTTTGTCTTTTTTTTATATCAAACTAGTAATTTTATTTTTATTTTTACTTTTAAAAAAGCAAGTCTCCTATAAACTCGTTATATTGTATGATATAAACCTAATTTTATGAAAATTATTCTTTAAATTTTAAAATATCATTCTTATAAATAAAAAATATTATTTATCTCAACATGAGTATAAAAAATCATAATATTATTTATCTCGAGTATAAAAAATCATAAAATTTGATTATGAATAATATTATTTTATATAAAAAATAATAATTCTTCATTTAAAAGAATATTTTTATAAATTAAAAATTAATAAAGTAAACCCGACTAGGGGTGGGAAAATCCGGCATACCTAAAATACCGATACCGTACCGAAATTTTCGGTATGATGTTTTTGATACCGTTATCGATATCGAAAAATCGGAGGTATACCGAAATTTTAGTATCCTTAAAATGCATACCGTTGCCATACCGTAATTTATACCGTGCCGTTATTTCGGTATATACCGAATCATACCGAAATACTGAAAATTCAATATACCAAATTATACAGAGTATTATAGAGTATCAACAAACCTAATCATACCAAAAATTAAATACATTAAATTTCAAATCATAACACATGTAGCTCTTGAAGAATAACTAGCAGTATCTCTATGGAAAACATCAAAAAGAGTTATTTATAAAATGGTATACCCCACCATTAGGGGCCCCACCGCCCCTGCCCTGGGGATTGATGAAGGAGGTAAATCGCAGGATGTGCCTCAAGTGGCTTATAGGGAGGGCTCACTGTTAAACTTGTGTTTGCAAGGGGTCAAATCTATGCCAAAGGCAGGATTCGAACCCCCTCACTGTTAAACTTGTGTTTGCAAGGGGTTAACACAAGGGGTCAAATCTATGCCAAAGGCAGGATTCGAACCCCCACCCTGTTAAACTTGTGTTTGCAAGGGGTCAAATCTATGCCAAAAGTAGGATTCGAACCCCCTCACTGTTAAACTTGTGTTTGCAAGGGGTTAACACAAGGGGTCAAATCTATGCCAAAGGCAGGATTCAAACCCCCACCCTGTTAAACTTGTGTTTGCAAGGGGTCAAATCTATGCCAAAAGTAGGATTCGAACCCCCACCCTGCAGCAACCAAGCTCAGCTGGAAGACCTTTCCACCATCCCCTCTACCACTTGAACTATGCCCTGGGGGCAAAAAAAAAAAAGAGTTATTTATGTGCATAGATCCAGAAGTTCTCAGCCCAGATTTCATTTGAAAGAAAAATACAATCATCATCCACCAAACAAAATTAAACAGAGAAGAAGATAAAAGAAAACCCAACAAATATGGAGTATAACATAAACAAAAGAATACACACAGATCTAAATAATATTTTTACAGATCTAAATACCAAAACTCAATTACGTCATACAGAAATTTAATGGCTAATAGAGATGAGTTACAGGTTGGAGACTTGACGAAGACGATAATCCCTAATTTTTAGGGAGAAATCGAAACTTGGCTAATACCTTGAATCTTTTGAAGTTTGGCTTTCACAGTGCCAATGGCGTCGTTCGGCTCCACATTCGGTAAAAGCTCTCATGTATATCTGCATTCCTCCAGCCGTTTTTTCGCTAATTTTGATTTTCAAATAGTCAATACCGTCGCTTGATTCCACCCCCAGAATTTTCTGCTGCGGGGTTTTCGCCAAGATCCTCAAATTCTTCTCCAAGTTTACCCTAGAAGAAGAAGTGAAGAATTGGGAGTCACTAGTGTGTGGTTTTGTGCAGACTGAGGCAGAATTGTTGACCTAAATTCAATGGATATTATTTTTGGACTTGTTAGTTGGGTCCTAAAATAAAATTACCAATACAAAAATAAAATAATATAAAATATATATAATTTTTTTCGGTATACCAAAATACCGAAACTTTAGATTGGTAAATAATGATACCGAACCAATTTTTTCGGTACGGCGGCTATACCGTACCGAAAATTTCGATATACCTAAATTTCGATATTTTTTGATACGATAAGCTAGGCATACCGAGTTTTCGGGTTTTTCCCCACCCGTAAACCCAACTATAAGAATGTTTTTTAAGGTAAAAAAGTAAGAAGCTATTTGCTTCAAATTTCGTAATGGAAATAATAACGAGGATCATTAATGAATATTCAATCCATTATAATGATTACATATTTTTAATAAGATTACTCTAACATAAAATTTACATTTTTTAATAGTAAGTGAGATTTGTACAAAACAATTAATATATCTTTGTGAGACTTCCCACCATAAATTTAAATATTATATCTCTCATCTTAATATATATTAAAATATTATATTTGAAAAAAAACCAAATGTAAAAAAATATGTTCTAGATAACTCAATTATCACTTTTTATTTAAATATTATCATTATAGAAATTCCTCGTCTAACACAAGTGTTTGACAAATAGAAAATGTATTAAGGATAATTAGAACATAAACCTAGAGAAGGAGGGTTCAAATTCCTGAAATGATCCAAGGTAATTCTTGTTGTAAATTAGCCAGAAAATTAAATAATACCTGAATTAAAATTAGGACCAATTTGACTAGAATCTGTTTATTCTTCACTGAAAAAAGAAAATGAAAATACTAGTATTGTTTAAGAATAAGACGAAGGAGAGAGAGATAAAGAAAAAGCATAGGCATAGCATAGGTTTGTCTTCTGGTTATGCAACTTATGCTCACTGCTATTCTACCTATGAATAAAGATTAAAGACTATGACTTTATATTTCTTACTTAATTTCTGATCATCTTTGGTAGCTGGGTAAAGTGTCAAACTATGGTTGCAATGTAAATATCACTGAAAAGGTTGCAATCCATTAATGTGTTGTACTATTGACAGATTGTACATTTCTTCATTCTCTCTTCCTCGAGGTGTTTAATAACTTTAATTGGGGGTTGGTAAGGAATAGGAATCACCTGATTTGGGGGGGGGGGGGGGGGGGGGGGTTTGATTTCTCCATCATGTAAATCCCTAATTTACATAAATGCTCCTCTGAGTTTCCTTGTTTTAATGTGTTCACTTGTTTGGAAATTTTTTGGCTAATCCTCTCTCATCATCCTCTCTCTCTCTCTCTAGGCTGCCTCTGTATTGGACTGTAAAAGTTGGGTAAATATCATGTTTCCTGTTGTGGGCCAGTGCTGTCAAAACTGCAGCTATCAAAACATGGGTGCTTTGGCTATTGGGAATTTGTAGGGATGAGTGATGGCAATTTGAATGGTGTTTTTATCCATTTTTGAATTCTGGGGTTTCTTCTTTGGTATTTATTCACACTCAGAGAGAGAGACAGAGATAGAGATAAGGGAGAGAGGGGAAAGAGAGAGAGAGAGGGGGAGAGTCCTAAGGTACTAGTTGTAGTCTAATACAATCCTATTGAATCCACCCTCACCAATTTGGTGTGTTTTATTTGCACCCCATCTTTTTCTATAGTGTACCCCATCATTATCACAGCCCCTGCCATGGGGATTGGTGGAGGAGATAAATCGCAGGATGTGCCTTAAGTGGCTTATAGAGATGACTCACTGTTAAACTTGTGCTTGCAAGGGGTCAAATTCATGCCAAAAGCAGGATTCGAATCCCCACCGTGCAGCAACCAAGCTCAGTTGGAAGGTCTTTTCACCATCCCGTCTACCACTTGAGCTATGCCCTTGAGCTATACCAGTTGAAAGTTCTTTCCAACTCATCTTTTTCTGTTCCTCCTCAATGCTAGCTAAGTATTAATTGCATTTTCTTTAAATGTTGTGTTTTTATGATTTTCAGATATTTCTCATGATCTAACCAATATTGCCTTTTTCTCAGGGTCAGCATTTTCACAACAGTCCAGTTTCTTGAAATTGTAAGGCAAACAAATCACCATCCACTTTCATCACCATCACCCCTACTTCCTCAAGATATTTATTTGCACTTGCTTTCTCTCTCCTCTCCCTATTCTCCCCCCATTCTCCATCCAACAACCTAATCCAGATCCAATATTCCAAACTCTTTGATTGGTAGGTTGTATCCAATTGGGATTTCTCTTCTCTTTTCAAGATTACTATTACACCCCTCAAGTCCAGATGCCTGCTGTTGAATCCAGTAGCTCAGAGTGGAGTAGAGAGCAGGATAAGCAATTTGAGAAAGCCATAGCTACTTATCCTGAGAATTCTACAGATAGATGGGAGAAAATTGCAGCTGATGTGGCTGGAAAGTCCGTGGAAGAGGTTAAACTTCACTATGAACTGTTAGTTGATGATGTGAACAAGATAGAATCTGGTTTTGTTGAGGTGCCTTGTTACAATCCCTCACCGGATGGTTCAACTGGAGATGATGGAGCTGGTAAAAAAGGCGGCAATTTCGGCCTTTCGAACAGCGAATCCAATCATGGGGGCAAGTCGTCCCGGTCGGATCAGGAACGACGCAAAGGGATTGCCTGGACAGAGGATGAACACAGGTATATAGTCTCCAATTATCCATATAATGTTTCATTAGAGCATACAACTAATATGTGCTTATTTGGATACTTATTTAACATAGTTTTTGCCAATCATTTTGTTGTAATGTGAATGTTACACCTTTTTGTGTTTTTGGAAAATCTGAATCTTGGAACTGTTCCATTTAGATGTTTTATCTTTATAGATTAAAATATGAGTATACTAGTATATATACTATTATTTACTAAACCTTATCTTCAATTATTGTTTTATTTTGGCAATGCAGTAATACTTGTTTTGGATTAATCATTGTAGATCATTTTGTGTATATAGTCATATATTATATCACTTGTTCCCCTTCTGCAAAAGGGTTTATATTTTTATAATCATTGGAGTAATATTTTATTGGTATCCATATTGGATATTGCCAATGTCATAAACTTAAGGTATTGATTTGGTGTTATGTCGTCACTTTGATCAATGTTGTTCGTAAAATTGAATGTCTTTCATATGTGCAACTAACATTAAATCAGAGTTTAGAGTTCACTTACATCTTTCTATTGCATTACATTAACATAAATTTTCAAAACAAAGTGATAGCCAACGAGTACATTTTTCCGTTTCGAGTTTCGAGATTTAATACATTCCATTATTCACAAGACAGATTGTTTCTTCTTGGTTTGGACAAATATGGGAAAGGCGATTGGAGAAGCATTTCTCGAAACTTTGTGGTGACAAGAACTCCTACGCAGGTGGCTAGTCATGCCCAAAAATATTTCATTCGACTCAACTCTATGAACAAAGACCGTAGACGCTCCAGCATCCACGACATCACTAGTGTCAACAACGGTGATGTATCTGTGCCCCAAGGTCCAATCACAGGCCAAACCACGAATGGTTCAGCTGTTGGAGGTCCTCCTAGCAAATCAAACAAACAACCTCCACAAGTTCCAGGTGTCTACGGAACACCAACCATGGGACAACCTATTGGAGGGCATTTGGTCTCTGCAGTAGGCACACCAGTAAATCTCCCATCGCCACACTTGGCCTATGGTGTGGGCACCCCGATTCCTATGGTTCCCGGGGCTCCGATGACTTATCCAATGCCTCACACGTCAGCTCACAGGTGATACTCAATCTTGTGCTGTGAAAATGAACATCCGGTCCGCTCGTGTGAAGGCGAGGAAATGCTCTTCTTATTGGTAGTTTGCAATAAGGCATAGGACAAGCATTCATCTGTGCATATGCAAGCAATTATGATGCTGCAATTGGACTTTAGGATGTGGATTTATATAGGATTGCTTTGATGGGAGAGAAGTTTAGTGGTGAAAATTGTAAAGGCCTCTTCTTTTGTTGGTTACTACCATTGAAGCAGCATATTCTTAGCTAATAAAAAGTTTTCAAATTTGTTGTTTGGATGCAACTAATGTTTTTCCACACTGAAATAAGAAATCATACCGGAGAGTATTTTCTGTTTCTCACTTCTCATTGAAAAAGAAACTTTAAACTCACCTATCATGTAATCATAAGGTAAAAAGAAAAGAAGAAAAATACAATGGAATTAAAAATGAGTTGTATAACAGTAAGTATGAGCAGATCAACAAGAGTAATATTATGCCGAATTCGTTTAAAAATGCAAAATGCTCAAAAACAAGCGCACATATAAAAAAGCTAATTTCTTCTTGAAAAACTATACTCCATCCGTCTCTGATAACGAGGCCAGAGCTTATCGTGGGATGGAGGGAGTATTTGTCTAATCCACTTTGATTTTCTAACCATCAATAACATGTTTCCTTTAAAATTTAATAGGACACTTATAACAATTAAAAATAAAAATAAGAAATCATTCTTCATATTTTTCTATTTATATTAATTTAGATTTTCATTTAAAAAAAAAGATATTTTATCAAAAAAATACTTATCTTGATTTATATAAAAAAAAAGCATCCTGAATATTTTCTCCGAATATTATTCAATGTTGTATGTGCAATCTATGAGTTATGTACTTCGAGTTTACAGTCTAGATCTCAACCTCACTTCATCAGATATAAATAAAAGTAAAACTCAAGAGGGCTTTTGCTTTTTTGCTCGTAGAGTAATGAGTATTATTATTGAAATGGTGTACCCTACCATTAGGAGCCCTCACCGTCCCTGCCCTGGGGATTGGTGGAGGAGGTAAATTGCAGGATGTGCCTCAAGTGGCTTATAGAGAGGACTCATTGTTAAAGTAAGGAGTATTATTATTTAATGTGTGGGTAGTTGTATTAGTGAGAATATAGACTCCATATTTTAATAGTATTAGAGGAAGTGTGTGAGTTCTATGTGTGTAAAAAAGGAAATGAAACCTTTGAGTGAGACGACCAAAATGGAAAAAAGACCCTCTTTAAATGGGACGGAGGGAGTATTGTAATTTATTTTTGGACACAATTTAGTACTCCCTCCATCCCGAAACTTTTCACCTTTACTGTTCCACGTTGTTTAAGAAAGTTGTATTTTTGACCAACTTTATTGACTTTGGAGGGTATTGTAGTATTTTTAGGTAATAAAAAAGTATAAAGTAATGATATGTGTGTGAAAAAGGAGTGACAAATTTGAAATTAAAGTAACTTTTGAGGTTGTTGGATAAAGTGATGTTTCCTTTTTTTGGGTGAAAGGTTTTGTGGTGCAAACAAATGAGGAAAGTGAGAAAAATATTATGGGACGAAGGGAGTAGTATTTTTTAATAACAAATTAATACAAATTTTATCTGAAATAAAATACAAAACAAATCCGCTCACACAAATATTTGTAGTATTCCTGATCTTCTCGTCATGTTTAATTTATGAGTGATTTTGTGGTGCACCGGCTGCACTGGTACATATGGAGTTAATTAATGATATAAAAATAGAGATTAGTGAATAGTTATTTATTAAAATTTAATTATTTTTATTTTATTTGATGATTAAAATCGAATTAAAATATAATATGATGATTAAGATCGTTCAAGTAGTTGCCACACAGTTGGACTCTTAATTTATATTGGGAATAATTACTAATAGGTACACACTTTGTACCGCTAATTACTACTAGATACATTGATTTAAAATAATTAATCTCACATACAAAATATTAAAGTAAAATACCAAATATAACCCAAAACTCATACACTTAAACCACAAACCCTAAACCCTCACCCACTGCCGGACCGCCTCCGAAATTCTGCCGGTCCACCGTCGGCCGATCGCCTGAGCTCCGCCGGGCCGCCGTCGTAGGAGCTCCGACAGCCTGTAGCCGAAGCTTCGCCGGACCACTGCTTGACCATCCCACTTTTTTACTGCACACACTTTTTTTTACTGCACACACTTTTTCTGCACATGATCTTTTGATGCACACAATATTTATGTGCAACACATTGTAGGGGTAATATTGTAATATCACTATATATTTTTTTGTACCTAATAGTAATCCTCCCTTTATATTTTCAATTTAGTTTAATGACCTACGAATGATCACTAAAATGAAAGTTGATGTAATAAATTTATTAGTTAAATAAAAAAAAGTTGAAAAAGAAAAAAAAAAGCCTAAATAAAAATTAAAAGGGTAGGTCTTGTGTGAGACTGTCTCACGTGAGACCATTTTTCACTTTTTAAAATAGTTATCACTTTCGCTATAAAATGTTATTACTTTTTATTTTACTAAAAATTGTTCATGAAATAGCACTGTCACTTTTCTTTAAAAGTTATCACTTTTTGGTCATCTCACACAAGGACTTATGTGAGACGTTCTCATACAAGTCTTTTCCAAATTCAAATATGAACAATTACTCCCTAGATTAAAAATAAAAATATAAGTACAGATACATAATTTTTTCGGAGCGATTTTTTAATTGCCACTTTTGACTAAGTACAATTTTAAGTAGCCACATCCGTTAAGAACAATTTTTACTAGCCACTATTTAATGGACTCCCCAAATTACCCTCAATAACTGTCGCCTAAAGTACGAAAATTAAGGGGTCATATCATGTCAGTTTTGACTGCAGTAAATGGGGTGGGTGGACAACATTTAAAATTGTACTTAGTGGGTTGGTGGACCACATTAAAAGTTTTAAAACTTTTCAAATTAAAATTTTGGGTGTGAGTTGGTGGGGTATATATCATATCATTAACGTCATTTTCATTCCAAATACTCCATCTTTCTTCTCTCTCATATTTCGTCCAACATCCTCTCTCTTCCTCTCTCCTTTTCATCCAACATCCTCTATCTTCCTCTCTCCTTTTCGTCCAACATCCTCTCTCTTCCTCTCTCCCTTTCGTCCCAAAGCACAAAGAGCAGCGCCACCCATTTGTAGTACCCATTTCTCAGTATCTCCTTTCCATCTGCCGGAATAGGCGTTTCCGACGAGATGAATTTGGTGAATTTTTGAAATGACAAATTTTCGGGTATGTATGAAAGCTGTTTTATTTGGATTTTTAAATTGTGAGTTATTTGTTTATAATGTGTCCTACATTGATTTTGTGGTATTCGTTTTCGAGGATACGAAATACATTTTGTGTGGTTTTGTTCATATGTGTAAAATGCGAATTCATTTTGTAATGTGATGAATGTGACTTAACTGTGTATACATCATGTTTAGAATTTTTTGTGTGGTGTTGTTTATTTTATTTTATTTTGAATTTTTTGGAAATTTTTGTTGGCCGAATATGGTTTTTTTGAAGACTGAATAGAACGAATGTGTAGGCCGAATAAAATAAATTCTAGGAGTGTTATTTTTTTGAATTTTGAAAATGTTGGTTGGCCGAATAGAGCTTTTTTAGTAGGCCGAATAGAATAAATTTGTAGGCCGAATAGAACAAGTGTATGACGAATAGAACAAAGTGTAAGAGTTTTTTTTTAATTTTTTGGAAATGTTGGTTGGCCGAATAGAATAAATCTTAAGCCGAATATAACAAAGCAGTAGGCCGAATTGAACAAATTGTAGGACTTGAATTTTTGGAATATTTGGAAATGTTGATTGACCGAATAGAGATTTTTTGTAGACCGAATAGAACAGTTTTGTAGGCCGAATAGAAGAAGTGTAGGCCGAATAGAACAAAGTGTAGTTTGAATAATGTCATAGCACTGACCTTGGTTGAATAGATCAATATTCGTAGGCCGAATAGAACAGTTTGTAGGCTAAATAGAAGGAAAAGTAGGCCGAATAGAACAAATGATTGAGTGTGCCAATATTTGTTCAGTTGCTGCAGTGAACTTATTGTTATTTAATATAATTATCAGTTATTGTCTTATTAAGTAAGCTGGTTGAATTGATGCAGAGTACATCTTTTTTATGTGTGTTACATATTATTTAACAAAAAGTTAAATTTGTGCAGGGTGAATGAAAGCGTCCAACCATGCAGGGACAGAACTGCAGTGTACATAATTACTGCAAACATGAGGTTGTTATGACACTTATCCGCAAGCAGTTAAAAACAGTTGGGGGTAATGCGGATGAGATGTTCAGGCAATCTTATTTTGGTCATTACTGGGGTCTTCACGACGATTGGATCGCGCATGCTAATCTCCACGGTCTCATGACATGGGAGATCATACGTGGCGGGGATGATGTAACCGTTAGATATTTTCAAGTTGGAAACGAGTGTCTTAACTTTAGTAGGGTAGAGTTCATGCGGATAATGGGGCTCTGCTTTCGGGACAGAGTGAGATTTGATCCGAATTTGTCGTATCATATCCCGTCTGGTGGGGTGTATGATATGTATTATGGTCAGGGCGAAAGACCACTAATAAGTGAGATTGCACGTGACTTTGAGGGTATAAAATTTATTGGTGTTAGCCCCGAGAACGACGTTAAAATTGCTAAGGTGCTGTTGTTGTACTATTTTCTCCTTGGATCGAATTTTACCAAGGTTAGTGTAGACAACTGGGTTTGGGTCCTAGTAGAGGACGAGCGTAGATGTGATTTATTCCCTTGAGGCAAGGTCAGTTATATGACTCTACTGCACTTTATGGACCACATTTTGGCCGAACTTCCTAAAGGAGCAAACCCCAACAAGTACAGATACCACTTTTACGTGTGCACATTTGCGCTCCTGGTACGTGTTGTAGTAGATTACTTAAAGTTATAGTGTATTACTAGTTTCAGCAACAGTAATAATCTAACATATGTAGTTTACGTGTGACAAGTTTGGGCGTACGAGCGTCTACCTGTCCTTGCTACACCATATGGCCATGTCCCTACCGATAGGGAGGAAAATAGGCCACTTTGCTTGCGATGAGTTTTTCGTAAGGTGAAGAAGGTTGACAGGAATCTGTTTTCTCGGGTATGAAATCTAAATTTTTATGAATCATTAATACATGTCGGTACAGACAAATCAGTGATATTGTATCTGAATATATTGGGTTTTTTTTAATTAGGATCTTGTAGTGGTGGATTTTCCACAGGTGCTCTCCCAGGAGCACAGAAAGGTTTATTGGATTGGAATAGATGATGATCCTTTGCAGGGGTTGATCATGAGGCTGTACACAAAGTCATTCTCTAACCTAGACGAAAGGTCGTCCGGGGGCCTGATTTCACATATGTGGAGCAGCAGACCGCGGCAGAGGCATACGATCCTACTAGTAATCTATGGGATCAGGAGTACTATTCTGGTGTGGCTGTTGAGGATCGGTGGACTAGCCAGCGCACAGATGATCCTTCAGCTTGGGTAACAAATTGGGATGAGCATTCTTACCGCCCTCCCTATACTCCTAGTCCTGACCACAGTGGACATCATTCAGGGGAGACGAGGTATGCTGAGCGCAGTTCGTATGATCCCACACATCATGTTCCTCTATCCTCCGCTCGTAGCTGGAATGCTCGAGCCGTTGCTCATCATGGAAGTGGGATGGGAGACGCCCACAGATATGATCAGCAAGATCACGGATATGATGTTCAGGACGACCACGGGTATGGTCAGCAGGATCACGAATATGTGTAGGACCACTACGGATATGATCAGGATTTCAAAGATAGGGTCATCCATAGGCTGGATCAGCAGGATGAGTTGTTATCCCAGCTTGCATGTCAGATGGTGGCTAAGCATCAGTTACAGCATTTATTTCAACTTGCGCTTACACAGGAGTTCAGACGCCTTCAAGCTGATATTTTGCAGAGTCGGGGGTCTGAGTATGAGTCATCTAGCTCGAGGTCAGGGGTTAGATCTACCCCTCCTACAGTGGTGGATCCTGTGAGTCCGATGGCTCCCACACATGGTGTCGGTCAAGATGGATTGATGCGTGCTAAGCGGCCAAGAAACCCAAGTGCAGCGTTACAGTCACCATTCACAACGACTGACCGCGAGCGTCGCTGGTAACTGTACCTGCAATTTAAGAGAAGCAACGATCTGTACGTGCTAATCTACTATTTTAGACGTTTTCATATGTTACTTTTCATACTTGTGCTTGTTGTTAAAGAATTTTTTATTTCAGGGTCCATCAGAATGTTGAGAACTACTACATTCTGGACATGCAATTCTCTGTAAGTAACAACCACATTAGCAATGTATGTATAAATTTTCCATGTAATTTTGAGACCAATCGTATACAATGATTTTCCTCTAAGGTCCGAGTTCAATCGGTATGGAATGAGCACACGAGGCGGTACAGAGATGATAAAACGATATTTTCCAACATAAGTGATGCCTTGTTGACAGATCTTCGTGCGTACGCAGCAGAGAGTTTACCCGTGTGGAGGGGGTCCAGACCATGGATAGAATGTGATGTGGTATTGTATCTTAACCCATGATGTGATCAAATAATTATATCTCCTACTTTAACCAATTTCTCATAACTTATTTTCACAGATTATGTTCATAGTCCACACGACTGCGCACTACTACCCATGTGCACTGATTACGAAGGATATGACCTTCTTCTGTTTTGACTCATTCCAGCATAGGTGGGATGACGAGCCCGACATGAGGGATCATCGGATAACAGAGACTCTACCATTCAGACGCGTCATTCCAGCCTTGCTACGCGAGATTGACCCCCAAGGGGCTCCGTACACTTTCTCATTGACTCCAGCTCGGGCAGAGGTTTGTTACAGACAGGAGGACAGATCCAGTTGCGGCCCAACGTGTCTCAGGACCCTTGACGGTTATTAAAGGGGAACTTTAACTGGAGCACTCCCGATCACATGTTGCGTTATCAGAGGCATATTGCTTTCCTAATCTTTCAGGCTGGTACCATTATTACCTTAGCATGATGTACTCATGGCAACACTAATGAAAAGGGAAGACATTTGGTTTCGTTAATTACAAAAAAAATATTGATTACTGTTGGACACTTAATTGCTTTTTTATTTTATTTTTATAAGTTATACACTACTGCTATAATTGATAAAAATTACAAGTTATACACTACTGCTATAATTGATAAAAATTACAAGTTATACACTACTGCTATAATTGATAAAAATTACAAGTTATACACTACTGATATAATTTAGAAGGACAACGTAGACGTGTGTGCCCAGTTTCACCACAAATGCCACATTTTTTATCTCTACGTATACGGGGATTCGGGGCAGCCGTCGGAGGAGGAGGTGGACCGCTGTGTGATGATGAAGCTCCAGTACAATTTACTCGATTGTGACCTGGCTGTCGGCAGCGTGAGCAAACATGCTCTTTGTGACGTCTCCTGGATGACTCCACACCTGATCTTATCCGAGACATTCAAGGTCGGCCGGCCTGCCTGTGTGGTAATGGGGGATTAACAGTCTGTGACTTGACACTATCAGGACCACATCCCTAATACACTGGTGCGATGGAAAAAGGTCGACACGAAGCTACTGGCTGGCAACCTGCAAGTATTGAAAAACATATAATATAAGAATCACAAACTCTGATGTTCGACGCAACAAAATAGCAGGTATGACTACGTACTCGATTGCCTTCATCGCATGAATACATGGAATAAGTTCTTTCTGGAATTCCTCACAGGTGCAGCTACTGTCGTTCAAATCCACTGTGAATAGCTGATCACCATCTCTGATTGCATACTTATTACCCAGGAGTCTCGATACCGGTAGCTTTTTGGCAACAGAAGAAAATTTCACGAGCTCGTCATCCACACGCTTGCAGAGAATGGTACACTCTTGCTCAGCTTGAGTTCGCCGTTCGTAAAACCACCTCTCAGTGGTTGTGCGTGCAATCTCTAACAGCGTGCATATAGGTAGCGTGCACGCCCAGAGTATGACATTATTATACGACTCAGCTGACGTAGAGTTCATAAACTCGTACCGCTTCACGGGACAATGGACCCTTGACCATTTCTCATATCCCCACGACCCAAGTAATTCCATTAACCTCTGCGACGACCGGTGCCTACTCAATGAGTTCATGCAGCTGAAAATAACAAATATGGAAAGGTAAACATTTGTAAAAATCCATTGAATGGATGAGATTCGTAAATGTGACATTACGACGAAGTGGATTTGGAAGACTAACCTGTCAAAGTCCCTCGATAGGTATGCATCCTCGCACTCTGAAATCTATACAAAACGTTCTTTCCATAACCTGGCAATCTATTCTTTAAATGATAACCACACAAACCAGATGTGCATCAGGATATACAGTAGAAATAGCATGTGCGATACTGCGATGACCGTCTGACACTATCAAAAGATCTCGTGGACTTCCGTATGCCTCTCGAACCCTTTCAAAAACTATGTCCACGACATGTTGCTCTCGACGTCGCCAACCCCTAATACGAATGAAAATATCTGATGGTTTGGATCATTCGTAACTGCGACGAAGACAATGCCTTAGTGTTTTCCCTTCATATGAGTCCCGTCTATGACAATGACTGGACGACCAAACTCTAGAAATCCCCGCCTAGATGCTCCAAGAGCGTAAAATAAAAATCGTAAATGGTCCTCTTCATCAACAGAGATACAGGTGTGCGTATCGGGATTTGCCAACTCCAACTGATACATGTACACAGAGAGCATATAAAATGAGTTATCGTGATCCCCGTACGTGTGTCCAACAGCCTGATGTTTCGCCTTTAACGCAACGTTGTAGCTAATGTCGAACCCAAAATTCTTCAATATCTCATGTCTCATCGCCTGGGGTCGGAGCCCAGTAATCTTGTCAAATTACCTAGCAGCAAAATATTGACCAATGACGTTGGATGACACCTGTGTAGGAGTGGGTCTGTCTGGATCATTCAAACACTCATGATGTTGAACGAATTTAACTACCCCCATAGCCCAAGACTCATTCGTGCGTGCATCGCAAATCGACAACCAGTTTTATCTTTAAGCTTACATTCCACGTTATATCTGGTCGAGCTAGATCTTTCAACAGTGGTATCAACTCCGTTCCGCAAGTTATACATTCCTACAGCAGTCTGCAATTTCTTTTTTGTATCAAATACACTTTCTGGTGAAGAACGCCAGACGCATCAAAATCAGGGACAGTCATCTGATCTTCTCTGTCAACTACAATCGGAATGCCTATAACTGTATCAGGTGCATTAGTTCAAAGTACAAGTTTACTTTAGTTCTCCTCTAAATAAACATAGTATTCATACCTGGAATCAACCAGGGACGGGTGGTGGGCCGAATACTTTGACAATCTTGTGGCTACATTTCAGGACGGGACAAGTCGCGACTAATTTGTTCAAGAAAGCTAGGGTCGCCTATCTGACGTATGTAATCACAGACTTCTTCATACAATTGGATTCTTCTCTCCTCAGCACCATCATCACTTTCGCTAGAAGACTGATTACAATCCTGCTGTATGTCATCTTCGTTGTTTTCATGTTCTTCTTCGATAGTCCTATTCTCGGGCTCAACATCATCATTATAAGCATGTACATCATCCTCACTCTCACCAGAGTTGTCATCATCTTCAGCATCTACAGATTCCCTAAAACTACACCGCTGTATCTCTGAGGCCGGACTGTACGCCACATTCAAATCAAAATCAGGCCTAGCACTAGACTGTGCCCTCGAACATGGATCATTGCTCGGACCACTACTTCCGTCATTATAACCCAATCCTAACTCCAAACTATGCCCTGAACCTTATGCAGGAGGTTCAACGAATGCATTGCTAGTGACAGGAATGAGTGTCACGTACACCATTCCTACATCAACATAGTTGAAAACTTCTGCCACACGAGCATCATTCTTTATCTTATATTTAGACATACGACCACTGTACTAGACGAGAGAATGAACTTCATAACCCCAATTATCCAAATCAGCATGTATTATGTTATGAATTTCTAATAGCAAACTAGTATAGTACAAATTGTCATCCTGCAAGTATAACCAGTGAACCTGTCCACCTTTGTATAGTAACCCATCCCAATATCCACCCCAACACATCCCAGCTTGTTTATAGCTCATCTGCATATTTTTTCAAGAAAATATAAATGACGACATCATAATTAGTTGCAAGTATTCTATTCGGCCAACGTATTATTTTATTCGGCTCTACACTGTTTCACTATTCGGCCTACCTTCAGATGCCTTTCAAATTCTGTATGTTTTTCTTCTATTCGGCATACGTCTCTCTTATTCGGCCTTTAAGGTTGTTCTATTCTGCCAACCAAAATTCTTCTATTCGGCCTACATATTTTTTTAAAAATGAAAATTAAATGTGAAAATTTAAGTTTTTCTATTCGGTCTGCATTTCTTGTATTCGGCCCATAAGATTGTTCTATTCGGCCTACAACACTTGTTCTATTCGGCATACTTATTTTTTTATCGTAGGATATATTTTTTGGGCCTTTTCGGCCAACATTTCTTCTATTCGTCCTTCATAGTTGTTCTATTCGGCCTACAAATCCTGTTTTATTCGGCCTACGAGTTGCTAATTTAAAAAAATAAAATTTAATGTGGATACATTTTATACTTCACATACACTATTCGACATACTATTATTTCTATTATAAAACGTTGAAATACATAAAATACACTCATACGGCATGTAAAAATGATCAAATTAATGCATTCATAGATGTTAAAACAAGTTTAAAACATATCTTGTATACTGCTCCCCAAATTCTCACGCCTCTAAAAATCTAGTTAAAATAGTTGCTCCCCGAATGCTCAACACTAAAAAAAAAAACTAGAACAATGAAAATGAATATATGTGTATGATGCAGCACCATGGTTGAACCGCTATTATATATATACCTCATTTTTTGTAAGCATATGAGGGAACACATGCCTACATAGTTCTACTTTGACATCTTTTTCAGAAATAGAAAGAATCGAATTCCCCTAGTGTACTTTTCGTAATTTTGGTCATAAAAGTGAGGAATCTGATTCCTCAAACATGTAAAAAAGTGGATCCCCTCAAGGGTATTTTGGTTTATTCCATAAAAAATGGCTAGAATAAATTGTATATAACATGTGTGGCCACTTAAAATTACTTTAAGTAATAGTAACTACTTTTTGCCATTTTCACTAATTTTTTTTTACATTATTTTTTTCCAGAAAAATACACACGTACAAGTCCCTATATATAAAATAGAATAATACTGAAAATAAATGGATTTTCCTGTTAAATAAAGTTTCCAACTTTCCAAGCATGCGGTTAGATTGTTCTGTTACATTTCTCCTGTCGTTGGATGACGTAACACAAAAAATGTAACAAGATATGCACGATACGAGTATGGTAACGACGATCCCTAATCTTACCAACACTCTAAAAATTCAATCTTCCTAATTCTGAAACCGCTCTTCTCAGCATCATCGCTTCAGCCCAACTTAAAGTCAGCAAGTATGATACCGACGAAGGCAAAACCAATCTTCCAACACTCTAAAAATTCAATCTTGCTAATTCTGAAATCGCTCTTCTCAGCATCATCGTTGAGCCCACCTCAATGCTTGAAAAAGAGTAACCATTCTGATCCATTCTCTGGGGTAATCCAAAACAACGACCTTCTCCACAGGGCCCCAAATGGAAACCTCCTCGTTCTTGAACTCATTGATAACGGCTCAATGAAACCCGACTTCAAATTGTACTCGGAGCTCTTCAACATGTGTACGGCTCAGCGTAATCTGGCAACTGGCCAAATGGTTCTCTCGCATTTTCTCCGTTTGAAATTCCAGCATCACGTCTATCTGCAGAACGCAGGGATCAATATGAGTGGTAAATGACAGGATTTGAAGCTTGCGCGTAAAGTGTTTGATGATATGCGCGACAGGAACATCATTTCTTATAACATGTTGATCGGTGGATATTCTCAGATTAATAAGTTCAAGGAGGTATTAGGGCTGTTCATAGATTTGATGAAGATGGGTTTGCAGCCAAATGAGATCATTTTCTCAAGTTCTCTGAAGGCGGCTGCTGGCTTGCACACTGATGCATTAGGTAGTGGCATTCATGTGACTTGTAATGGCTTCGATAATAATGTGTGTGTTGAGAGTGCTTTAGTGAATATGTATGGTAAGACAGGGAGCATTGAGGATGCAGAGAAGGTTTTCCATCGATTGGTGGAGATGAACGTTGTCTCATGGACCTCTATGATTAATGCTTATGGTCACCATGGGCTCAATCACTAAGCTATTGATCAGTTTCAAGAAATGTGTGCTGTAGGGTTGCAGCCAAATGAGGTCACCCTCTTGAGTGCTGTGAATTTGTCTGCTGGTATACAGAGTAATACAGTGGGTCATAAGATTCATGGGACTTCTATAAAGTATGGCTGCCAGAAGAATGTGTATGTTGCGAATGCTTTATTGAATATGTATGGTATGACAGGGAGCATTGAGGATGCAGGGAAGGTTTTCCATCTGTTGGTGGAGAAGGACGTTTTCTCATGGAACTCTATGATTAATGCTTATGGTCACAATGGGTTCAATCAGGAAGCTATTGATCTCTTTCAAGAAATGTGTGTTGTAGGGTTGCAGCCAAATGAGGTCACTCTCTCGAGTGTTGTGAATTCGGCTGTTGGTATGCAGAGTGATGCAGTGGGTCGTAAGATTCATGGGACTTGTATAAAGTATGGCTGCCTGATGAATGTGTTTGTTGGGACTGCATTGGTGGATATGTATGGTAAGGCAGGGAGCATTAGGGATGCAGAGAAAATCTTACTTCGAATGGTGAAGAAGAACATTGTCTCATGGAGCTCAATGATTAATGCTTATGAGCACTGTGGGCTCAATCAGGAAGCTATTGATCTATTTGAAGAAATGATTGCTACCAAATGAGATAACTTTATTAAGTGTTCTGAAGTTGGCTGCTGGCATGCAGAGTTATGCAATAGGTCGTAAGATTCATGGGACTTGTATAAAGCATGGCTATGAGAAGAATGTGATAATTAGGAACTCTTTGGTGGATATGTATGGTAAGACAAGGAGCATTGGAGATGCACATAAGGTTTTTTGTCGACTGGCGAAGAAGGATGTTGTCTCATGGGCTTCAATGATTAATGCTTATGAAAAGCATGGGCTCAACCAGGAAGCTATCTATCTCTTTCAAGAAATGTGTGTTGTAGGACTGCAGCCAGATGATATCATTCTCTCGACTGCGCTGAAGTCAGTTGTTGGTATGCAGAGCAATGCAATGGGTGTTAAGATTCATGGGTCTTGTATAAAGCATGGTTGTGGGATGAATGTGCTTGTTGCGAATGCTTTAGTGAATATGTACGGTAAGATATGGAGCATTGGGGATGCAGAGAAGATCTTCCATCGAATAGAGAACAAGGACGTCATATCATGGAGCTCAATGATTAATGCTTATGAGTACCATGGGCTCAATCAGGAAGCTATTGATCTCTTTAAAGAAATGCATGCTGTAGGGTTGCAGCCAAATGAGGTCACTCTCTTGAGTGTTGTGAATTCGGCTGCTGGTATTCAGAGTGATGCAGTGGGTTGTAAGATTCATGGGACTTGTATAAAGTATGGCTGCCAGAAGAATGTACGCGTTGCGAGTGCTTTATTGTATATGTATGGTAAGACAGGGAGCATTGAGGATGCAGGGAAGGTTTTCCATCGGTTGGTGGAGAAGGATGTTGTCTCATGGACCTCTATGATCAATGCTTATGGTCACCATGGGTTTAATCAGGAAGCTATCTATCTCTTTCAAGAAATGTGTGTTGTAGGACTGCAGCCAGATGAGATAATTCTCTCGACTGCTCTGAAGTCAGTTGTTGGTATGCAGAGCAATGCAATGGGTGTTAAGATTCATGGGTCTTGTATAAAGCATGGTTATGAGATGAATGTGTTTGTTGCGAACGCTTTAATTAAAATGTACGGTAAGATAGGGAGCATTGGGGATGCAGAGAAGATCTTCCATCGAATAGAGAAAAAGGACGTCATATCATGGAGCTCAATGATTAATGCTTATGAATACCATGGGCTCAATCAGAAAGCTATTGATCTCTTTAAAGAAATGCATGCTGTAGGGTTGCAGCCAAATGAGGTCACTCTCTTGAGTGTTGTGAATTCGGCTGCTGGTATTCAGAGTGATGCAGTGGGTCATAAGATTCATGGGACTTGTATAAAGTATGGCTGCCAGAAGAATGTACGCGTTGCGAGTGCTTTATTGTATATGTATGGTAAGACAGGGAGCATTGAGGATGCAGGGAAGGTTTTCCATCGGTTGGTGGAGAAGGATGTTGTCTCATGGACCTCTATGATCAATGCTTATGGTCACCATGGGCTCAATCAGGAATCTATCTATCTCTTTCAAGAAATGTGTGTTGTAGGATTGCAGCCAGAAGAGATCATTCTCTCTACTGCTCTGAAGTCAGTTGTTGGTATGCAGAGCAATGCAATAGGTGTTAAGATTCATGGAACTTGTATAAAGCATTGTTATGGGATGAATGTGTTTGTTGCGAATGCTTTAATGAAAATGTACGGTAAGATAGGGAGCATTGGGGATGCAGAGAAGATCTTCTATCGAATAGAGAAAAAGGACGTCATCTCATGGAGCTCAATGATTAATGCTTATGAGTACCATGGGCTCAATCAGGAAGTTATTGATCTCTTTGAACTAATGCGTGCAGTTGGACTGCAGCCAGATGAGATCACTCTCTCGATTGCTCTAAAGTCAGTTGTTGGTATGCAGAGCAATGCAATGGGTGTTAAGATTCATAGGACTTGTATAAAGCTTGGCTATGGTTTGAATGTGTTTGTTGCGAATTCTTTAGTGAATATGTACGGTAAGATAGAGAGCATTGGGGATATAGAGAAGATCTTCCATCGAATAGAGAAGAAGGACGTCAACTCATGGAACTTAATGTTTAATGCTTATGTAATGCGTGGGCATAGCCAGCAAGCTCTTAATCTCTTTAAAGAAATGATCTCTGTTGGATTAGTGCCAAACAAGATCACTTTCTCGAGTGTTCTCAAGGGCTGTAGCAATGCTGGGCTAGTGGAGAAGGCGTTTTATTACTTTGAGCTTATGAGGAAGTTCAAGTTACAGCCTAATAACACACATTATGCATTAATTGTCGATGCACTTGGTCGAGCTGGCCACCTAGATTGTGCAGAGAGGTTCATCAAAGAAATGCCAATCATACCTACAACATTTGAATGGACAACTTTGATGGGAGCTTGTTTGTGGCATAAGAATCTTAAATTAGGAGTTTCTGCAGCTGAGTGTGTTTTGGAGCTCGACCCCCTCGATCCCATTGCCCACAAAATGTTGTACAAGATGTATATGACTGCTGGAAGATTTGCTGATGCTGCAAAAGTGATGAAAATGATGTATCAAAAAGAGGTTCAGATTAGACCTGGAGTTAGGAGGGTGGAGATCAGGTTTTAGTTCCATTGTTCCCAACAAAATTAACTGTGCTTCAACACTGGGAAAGTATTACCATGGTATGAACTAGATTATTTGACTACCTGCCAATCTTTATATTCATCTGTCCTACAATTATTTTTACACTTTTCGTTTCCTTCAGTTCTTCAATAACTTGCTACATAAAAAAAATGGAAACACCATCTTAATCCTATAATAATAGTATATTAAAAGTACAGAGGAAATGAGAAACATTTCCTTCCCATTTCATCCTAATAATTTTTTCATTTTACTTCTGTAACTCTAATTATTTAATAAGTGTAGTATTTAAATATATAGATGGAGGGAGATAAAGCGAGATAGGAAAGGCCGGATGAAGTGAGAAAAATAAGGGCAGCGGGGTTCAAATCAGGCTGAAATCAGGTCAAGGTACGTTTAGCATCTAGCCTTTTTTCTTGCACAGTAAACGTATAGCATTCATGTTTTAGTGGAACAGTTTATTTTTCCTAAACTAAATAATTGCGCTTGATTATGGATTCAGTCATATGTGATATGACTAATCTCTTACAGTCCTCCCCTGTGTTTGAGAGTGAGGGCTAAAACATTTGTCAAATCTCAGATCATATTTTAAGTGTATGTAAATTTTTTTATTCTTTGTAAGTATGACATTGTATATTGTAATTAACATGAATAACATTATCTAATCTAATGTATTATCATCTTCTATATTTCAATTTAAATCCCTTGTTTTTATTCAGGGGTGCAACTTCCATCTCTGATCTTTATAGTTTCTACTTTTCTTTTTCGTCATTGAGGCATTTATAATACATTTGAACAGGTAGCGAGAAGAGGAGCAGAGTTCCTAATTATTGTGCTGTTCCTTTTGCTTTAAATGATTTGGGGTGCGTACGTACAAAAGGCTTGCTTTACTGCTAGTTTGTTTCACCATATGGATGCTAGCTCCCTGGGTGTGTTACTGACCAAAACATTTCAATACTCATCCTTTTGAGTATTTGCCTGATTTGGAGGCTTGGGAAAGGATTGTATTGTCTTATTTCACAAATGTATGCTTTGATACATTATATGGCTAATTTGAACTGAATACAATGGAGATTCATAGTTTCATGTTTTCATGTTTGATAAAACTGCTTTGCAGTTTAGAGATTAACTGTGATGATGATTTTGTGGTGGTTTTGGAACATCTTTCAGGTAAAGAAAAGATTGTTGAAGATCTTGATGAGCTTGAGAAATCATCTTCCCATAGAAATTCTTCATCTCCATCACAATTCAGTTTGGTAATTATTTTTTCATGTTTTACCACAATTTCTATTAAGTATACGAGTAAAATCTTGATTTATATGATGTTGTAGGACGTGTTAGTGTCATGCTGAAGGAATTCTGACTCGAAATAGCGCTAATACAATTACTCTACGTATCAAGAATGGCAAGAAGTGGTTAATTAGAAGCTGCAAATATGAACACCGTTGCGTTGGGTACATTCATTGGTGTGGTTGATGTTAATGTTGATATCGAAGCTAATGTTGATGATCGGATGGGTTCTCTTTGATGAATGAGACTATTGTCTGTGAGAACGTGGACAGAGACAGAAAAGTCTTGAATAGGAACGGTGTGGCGGTAGTTTTGGTGACATTGGGTGCTGTTGAGCCTCCTTATTTGGATTAGATACGTACGTTGTATGACGGAAGGATTGCAGATGTAGGAGGATTTGTTGCTGTGGAAGTAGGAGGAGGAAGAGGAGAATTGTGTATGCCTGTGATTTTGGGTATAATCTGTCTATTTGTTGGAAACTCTCTTTGTATCAAGAAAAATGTTTTTGTGGACTATACTTAAGGTTCATTATTGAATGTTTTTGTGGGTTTTTCTTTATTATGGAAATATGTTGGGAACAAATGATATGAATTCATTAGTTTCTTTATTACACAAATTCGTTGTTAATTTTGGTTTATTTAACAAATTAAATAATTAACACCATCTCATAAGTGGGCCATGGTTGTAAATAAAAAATAAGAAAATAAATTAACACATATTCTCTCTCCCATGTGTCTGCCCCAACCTCTCATCATCCTCAACGTTTTTGGCTATGTTCGTCGACATCGCCGGCAATAGAAGACTAATTAATTCGCCTCTCTATTCTGCTAAGCTCCTCAGCTTCACCAAACCCGATTCAACAACTCTGCTGAATTTCCCGCCGCCGAGCCCCGGCGTCACCTCCATCGTCGCGTTGATGCTTCTCTTCTCTCTCTTCCCCACACCGCCATCGTCGATGTCGGCCAACCCGAGTGTGGCGTTCCCGTACAGCAGAGTGGTGGTCCCGCTATGGAAGTTGAAGCGCCCGAAATTGTGTTGCGTAGGCGGATTTGGGCGGTGAGGGTCATGTTAAGCGACGCCGTCTGGAAGCGCAGGTGGCGAACGACGACGTTTTGGAGGCGGATGGTAGGAGCGGTGATTCGGAGGATGAGGAGGCCGAAGACGAGGAAGGCGATGCTCTGGAGAACGAGAGCGAGAAGACTAAGTTCGTTGACATCGCCGGCGACCGCCGCCACCTGGAAGCTCCAACTCGAGGAGACCACCACTGTTGAACATGGGCGTGTGCAGAGGTCGGGAAACACTTGCCAAGTTCAAATTCAGAAACTCTGAATCATGTGAGAGGACAGAAGAAACTCCATTGGAGATATGCTGGTGAGGGAATACGTTGTTGAGGGTGATGAGATTTTGGGGCAAGAGAGAGGGCATGTTTTATTTATCTATTTATTTTAATTTAGGATCATGGCCCACTTATGAAATAGTGTTCATTATTTTAATTAACAAAATTCAATTTGTTTTAATAACAAAAGATAAAAAATAAATTTGATCCATATAAAAAAATTGAAGGGTTTGGATGTTAAAAAAAAATAGGTGGAGGGTGCATTTGATCCTCCAAGATAAAATGAAGGATCTAGATGACCTTTTGTCCTATTTTTTTTTGGCACGGAGATAGTTATATTAGAGATGATATGTGGGGCCCATAGTGTGAGTCTCATGTATTAAAAAGGAAATGTATCAACTTCTATGGAACGAAGGGAGTATTTTTTAATAGTGAAGATTGAATTAGAAACTAATTTAATGGTTAAGATTGTTCAGGTGCACCCTAGTCGAACAAAAAAATTCATTATAATGAAGATCATATAAATACGTTTCAGTTATTTAACGGTGGAGATTGAATTAGAAACTAATATAATGGTTAAGATTGAGTTTACCTCGAACAAAAGAATTCATTATAACGAAAAAACATATAAATACATTTCAGTTATTTGAGAAATGCAAAAATACTGAATGTTGTTAACTGACATGTAATGTTTTATATTGAAATACTTTTCGGCTAAAACTTGTGTGTTCCCGGAAATATCGTATCCCCAAATCTCTCATTTTTCGAAAGTTATACACTTTAGTATTATATGTTATACTTTAGCATAAGAATATATATACTTGATTTTCAAGAAAAAAAAACAATTTTTAAATAAAATATTTATAGTGAAAAATCAATGAAAAAAATTATACACTTATTAATTAAAATGTAATCCTTTAGAACAACATTCTCAATTAATAAACACGGATAAATATTTATTTTAATCCAAACATATTCCTCAATAAAATTTTATTAAATAATAAATAAAACTCCAAGAATAGTTTATTTTGAAATTTTAATAAAATAATATTGATATATTTTTAAAAAATAAAAAAAATAAATAACTCCTTAACTTGGTTAAATAAATACTCCATATTTATTATTTTTAGCCAACTAGTCAAGGAGTTATTTATTTACTATATTTCTATCCTGAGAATCATAATTAAATAAACAGATCAAACACTTCAAATTTATCAATTTATATTGATTCCCTAAAAAACAATATAAAATAAAATTCAACAACATCTCAAGCACCTTTAGCCTGTATGCCACGATAGTGTGACGTATACAAACTCGAACTGTAAATTATAATTAATATTAATTAATTATATAAGAAAGTGGATAAGAGATTCCTCATCATTTAGAAATTAGAAATAGTTTTTTTCCTATAATTCCTCAACATTTAAAAATAGTTTTTTTGTTCGTTTTAAAAGAAATAGTTTTTTTTCTTTTCATATTTAACCGCGTTGTCTATATTGTCTTTTTATATTAATTTATTTAATTTTACCGTAGAATGCTACCGTTACCCCCTTATATAGAACAAGAATTATTATTTTTGAAAGAGGGTGTGTTTGAGGGGCCCTTATATAGAACAAGAAAATCGAATGCCTTTGAAGTATTTTTGAAAGGGGTGTGTTTGAGGATCGTTGTTTGTCTTGTCTTTTTATATTATAATTTATTTAATTTTACTGCAGAATTCTACAATTACCGTTCATTCCCATATATAAAACAAGAAAGTTATAAGAGAATGGATTTGGGGTTTTGGAAAGGGGGCTTTGTTATTTTTAGTAAATAAATACTAATGTTCTTAAAAATTTCCTTGCTCTTAAAAATAAAATTATTATTTAAAAATAAAATTAATAATGGAATTAAATTATAAAAAAATTAATATATATTACTCGTGTCATGAAACTCTTTACACTTTTCTTATTTATTTTTCCCAATAAACCCTTTCACATCTCAAAAAATAAAACATCACAGGTCACTTTACTTTCAAACTTACTGTTCATTTTTCACATACATACCATTATTTTGTATTTTTGTATAAAAATACTATAATATCATCTAAAATCTATAAAATTGATAAAAACAAATTATTGAAAAAATGTGGAATAATAAATGTGAAATGTTTTATTCAACAGAGGAAGTATTATAAATTATACTTTTAATTCTTGGTAGTTATAATGCATATATAAATGAAATAATATAGAAGGTTATGTATTGTATTATATTCGACTAAATTTAAATAAAAATAATCAAAATCAAATAAAAAATTATAAAATTAAAAACTACAAATAAAAAAGTTATAAAAAAATATTATTCCCTCCTTTCGAGGAATACATTCATATATTTTGGTGGCACGAGTTTAAGGAAAGTAACATTTTATTTTAGTGATATAAGAAAGAGAATGGTATTTTGGATTATTGAATATAATACTCCCTCATGCCACTTAGAAGGTAACCAATGCTTTTTGCACTTGGATTAAGGAGTATTATTATTATATGTGTAATGGGTAGATGTATAAGAGGGAAGTGGTGGGCCATGGGGTGTACCTTTTTACTAAAGATGGAATATGGATACTTTTGAAGTCGACGCCCAAAATGATAAAATGTATACCTTATAAGTGGCCGGAGGGAGTAGAATGTATGATATAATTGACTTTGACTAGATTGTGTGTAGAAAGAATGTGTTATTTTTATAATATTGTAGTATTGTAAGGTTGTCGATATTGTGTATTGTTTCCATTTTTAGCATGGGAAAGTATTTTGGAATGGACCAAAATGGAAAGTTTGAAAGAAAAACTCTCTTGTGAGATGAGTTATCTGTGAGACGAGTTAACCCATCATTAAAGTATGCTTATTGTAGAGATAAAATATGTTTATTTTTAGTTAAAGTATGTCAATAATAAATTATATTATAACACGCTGAAATCATACTTTAATGCATACTTTAGAAAACATACTTCAACCATCATTAAACATACTTTATCTAAAAAATAGACATACTTTAACACGTCTCACAAACCGTCTCGCATAAATAGCGAAAGTGATAATAAATTAATGAAAAGTGATAATAATATTTTATAACAATTTATAGTATAAATAAAAAATGATAACATTTTATAGTAAAAGTGATAACGATTTATAGATAAAGTGATAACTATTTTAAAGTGAAAAATGGTCGGTCATTTTTTTTTTCCTCAAAAGTAGTACAACTGTTTTTGAAAATATGAAGTTTGAGGCAACGGGCAACGCAAGTTTTAGCTAATTTTGATATTATCACAAATCAGGTTTAAAAGGAACACCGGATGCGGGTATCCATTCCACTCCATTGATAAACTCTCCCACTGTAAATCCCTTCGCCTCCTTAACACTCATCTTCTCTCTCACTCCTTTCCACGCCACTCTTCTCTCCGTCACCGCACCGCCGCCCCAATTCCCGTACTCCCCGTAAAATACCGTCTCATGCGGCGTCACATTGGGCCTCCATTCCAGCCACCCCGCCGGGTCGATCAAGCTATTCAGGAAGCTCTTCATAAAAACAGTGGTGGAGGAGCTCTTCCAGGGCCGGCCGAGGAACGTCCTAGCTCCGGCGAGTTCCTCAGCGGCGACCACGGCGCTGTTCTGGATGGAGAATCCGGAGGGGCAGCGCGGGTCGGATCTCCCCTGCGCGGTGATGGCGTTGGACTGGCCGAGGGGGGGGCGGCGGACGAGGATGGTGCAGTTCTGGAATACGGCGGAGGAGCTGCCGAAGATGAAGTCGATGGTGCTGGAGATGAGGGTTTGGCGGTAGAAGTGGCGGTTGGAGAGGGCGAAGAGGGTGTCCTGATATGCTTGGATGCTGCAGTTGTAGACGATGGATTTGTCGGTAGAGGAGAGGAAGGCTAGGGCTTGACCCATGGAGGGTCCGGCTGTGTTCTCGAATCCCATGTCACGAGCTATGAATCCACGACCATGAACGCCTGTGGAACATAGATTGATTGTATTGTAACATCTTACACAATCGTGTAATATAATTGTGTGGTTTACAAATGTGTTTTAAATTGTATGCATATATAAAGATCTAAAGTGAGGGGTTTTACTTAAAAAAATTGAAAGGTTATGTATGCATTTTCGAGTAAGATCGATTGATATGCAAGAATTTTCCGATTAAATTTTACAACATGTTTAGTTTTGTTACGCCTAGATATCTTGCTCAGTTTTCATATCTCCTTTGTACATTACAATGGAGGTGTAAAGACTCTGATGGGACGGGGGAATATATACCAATGAAGTGTGTATAGATGTGTTAATGTGGGGTGGTGGTGGGTAAGACAAGCCACCATTTTGTGAGTTCAAGGGGGTAAGACTACTGGGGTTGGGTCATTCGTGAGACGGGTTGAGTATATATGTCAAAAATCAGTATGGTGTTTTTGTATAACCTATGAAAATAGGTTATTGAAATTATTTTTTACATGGTAGGTTATTGGTGGGATGGTTTATAATAGCGCGGACATTTGCAAGTTGGGCTATTAGTGAGACGAGTTTTAGATGGGTTTAGTGGGGCGGTGCGTGTTGGTCCATGCAAGCTTAAACCCATCTTAACAGCTATAAGCGTATGTCAACAATAATAAAAAAAAAAAACAATAGGAAAGAAAATTTATGCAGATAAAATGAATCAAGAAACTAATGTTAAAAAAGATTACCAAAAGTAGCACTCTCTAAGATTAATTGTCCAGAAGCTTGGCTAAGATTCCCAGTAACAATGGTCTTTTTCATTCCATCACCAAACATCATTATATTACATTTACTCATATCAATCTTCACATTCTCATAGTACACTCCTTTCACATAGATCACAAACCTCTTTGCACTACTTTCCGGTGCAGCATCGATCACCTCGTTTATCGTTTTGTACTTTCCCGTCCCATCCTTCGCCACAACAACATCAACATCAATCTTTTCGTTTGAATCGAGCACAAGTTTCCACTCCTTAGAAGACATCTAAGAAGGTGACCAATCATTGTTCCTTAATTTTCTTGAGCCAAATCTACTAGCTCATGATGATCCATATTGTTGTCCAAAATGGAAATGCTATGGCTAACATTTCTCTTGGCATCATCCAAACTTGCAATCACAATCTTTTGTGCTTCCTCAAGGGCGTTTTCAAAGTCATACAAACATGTTTCTATGTCAGCTAGAGCGGCACAAAGCAATGTCTTGAAATCTTTTAGGGTTTCGAGTGTGGGGATGCTGGCACGTGTGGGCATCGACGACAAATTTAGATTATACAATGCTAGGGATAAAAGTTCTCGACAACTTGCAGTCGCAGACTGCAAGTTTTTGTCGAGATCTTTTATCCTTCGACTCAATGGCCCGTCTTCGCCAAAGTCCTCGTACACTCTCGAGACCTCATTCATAGAGTTTTGCATGGAGTGATTGTAAGGGAGGATAAAATTATCACCATTATTTGTTTTAAGAATAGGAGCAAGTGTTTGATGATCATTAATATATGGTTTTGTCTCAATTAGAGTTTTGAAAGAGTTGTGTTGTTTGGTTTCACTTGCTACTCCAACTAATCCCAAGGCAATCATAGGTATTGACAAACCCACAAGAGTTTTGACCTTGTACAATGGGGGGTTTAGACTTGTCATGATTTTGAACTTCATGGATGGATAATAGCAAAAAATAAATAAATATTGTGACCTTTTATGCTACTATAAAGCTGATGTATATAATTGAAAGATATATTACAGATGTTAATTACCATTCACGTGTATAATAATACAAAATTTTGTGACCTTTTATACTATTACAAAGTTCAATTTTATGTATATAATTATATATTTTCTTGAAAGATATATATTACATACGTTAATTACCATTCCTATATCATGCAATTAGAAATCTTATTAGAGAATAATCATTTCTTGAGGAGGAGTTCCTAATATATTATTGTAATATAATAAAAGGAAAAGGTTTTTGGCCGCGTACAGAGGGCATGCTATCATGCAGTGATGAATTAATTCTTGCGACTCGCATTTGATTATAATCAATGTCACGAGAATAAAATTTTATGTAACAAATATTTTTATTTAAATTTAGTCAAACTTTTTGCCATAAATCTACCATCTTTTTTATCGCATTCAAAATTGAGTATGTTTAAATTTTGAATATATATCAAATTAACGTACAACGAATTATATTTTGAATATAAATTAACGTACAAATTGCAAGAAACGGCAAATCAAATTATATTATAAACACCTTAATTAAGAATAGAACGATCTATAAATTGTAAAAGTGAGTGACCCAGATCGATTCTCATTATAAACAAATTAGAAGAGAGTTATAAAGAGGCTTGAAGAAAGGGGAAATTTGCGTGCTTGGTTAACTAATTACTAACTATACAAATAACTAATATTTAACGATAAAATAAATAAATAAACTCTATAAATTGTGACAAATGGACTTCACTCAACTTTTTCGAAACATTTACGACATGTGTGTTTGAGATCAAATCTCCAAGTATTAAAGTGTTTCAAGTGCTGTTCAAAAGTGTGAGTGATTGAGTGCTGAATTACGAGAATGGAAGGGTTTACTTAGAGATTTCAAGTTGATTATGATTTTCAAATTTATATTCGAATATCTTATTATAAAAAGATAGAAACTAATTATGAATCATACACTTTACTCTTATGTTATCTCTTGACATAAATCTTTATTAGACAATGTTTTAGATGCCAATATAAATCTGTCCATCATATTGTGCTTGTGGAACCAGTCACCCACTAAATCGAGGGAAGGCTTATATAGCTTCTTTAGCAATACTGACGTCTGTTGGCAATTAAATAAAGATTTATTTATTTGGTTTACGAAGAGATAAGGCTTTACACGTCACAAGTAACACATGAATCTCAAATATTTTACATCAATCATTTAACTTGCTTGTTAAGAAACGCTTTCAATTCTTATCTTCCGTTAAATTATTTTATTTTTTCCTTTCTTTTATTTTCCTTTCTATTATAAAATTAATTAATGCTGACAACTAACTCTTTTTATCCTACGTGTACAAGTCAGCTATTTTCTTTTTATGGGGATATTCAGAGCACAGTATTACCCCAAAAGCTATAATAATATTAAAAAACAAATTGCCTTAATTATAAAAGTATGTTCATTTTAAAATAATCTTCAACAAAATCTTTCATTTTAATATTTAGATTTAGAGAATTGCTTTTACCTTCAAACTGTAATTGATTTCGTCTCGTACGTTACTGCTCTATTTTTTTTATATTTTTTTAATGTTGAAGATTAATAATTAGGAGTAATTTTTTTTTATATTGAAATGGAAGATAATAAAATAAAAGAAAAAAGAGAAAACATGTAATAAATAAACATATTATATATATATATATATATATATATATATATATATATATATATATATATATATATATATAGTTTCTCCATTTTATAATAATTATGTTCTTTAAATTTTTAAAAGTTTGTTTGGAAAAATGCTCAAATGTTTACAAGACTCGTGATACAACATTATTTTCATCCATTGATTTGGCATATATATCAGAATTTTTAATGAAATACTATCCTTCTATGCAAATATTATTATTACCTCTCATTATAATGATCGTAATTATTATTTGATATGACGTAATTAAATTGTTGAAACAAATAAAGTATTTCAATATATACTAAATACTGATGATCAAACCCAAGAGCTCATTATGCCATAATTAAAAGACCCCTAATGATGAAATATATATATACTCCCTCCGTTATGCCCGGTGCAATTTGTTTTTTCACGGAGTATTATTATTTAATGTGTAGTAAGTAGTTGTATTAGTGGGAGTGTGAATCCTATATTTTAATTGTATTAGTGGGCGTGTGTGGATCCATGTATATAAAAAAAGGTGACCCTTTGGGTGAAACGCCCAAAATGAAAAAAAAAGATACTTTGGATGGAACGGGGGGAATATAAAATATCACTTAATAATATTATATTCCTTCTGTCCCTAGGTAAGAGTCACATTTTACCATTTTAGTTGTCCCCCCAAAGGATCTCATTTCCTTTTTTGGACACATGAGACCCACCCACACCCACTAATACAATTAAAATATGGGGCTCACACACCCATTAATGCAACCACACACTACACATTAATAATAATAGTACTCCTTAATACACGTGCTCAAAAGCAAATGAGACTCTTACCAAGGACGGATGAAGTAAATTAAACATCACTTTAATTTTATAAGATGGGTATCACTTTTTTTAGATAAAATATCAATTTAATTTTTTATACTGGAAAGATTTTCGTAAGAGGAATAAGAAATGATAATATTTTAATGAAATATTATACATAAATTAATAAAAAATAATAATAATATGGTGAAATATTTCATGAACACATTTGAAATGAAAAGTAATACTCCCTCCGTCCGCTTTTGAGGTATCTATTTTACTATTTTTGATGTCTGCTTCAAAAGTATCTATTTCCCATATTTATTAAAAAAAGTACACAATATGGTATCACGTACAAAAGTAAATGAATACGTTAGAGACGGAGGGAGTAATATTTTTGACGAAAAATTATAACTATTTAATAAAAATGTAAAAATTGACTCACATTATTATGGTATCACGTGTTGCCCTTAATTATAATCATGAGTATCATAGAATTCGTCGTAAGACTTACAAAACTTACTCTTTCTTTTAATCTTCTTTTATACATCCAATTTAGAGCCTTTCGATTAGAATATTCCAGTCACGCTTTCACTGATTTGGTTACTTGTTTCTCAACGTGAATGCCACATAAAATCATAAAAGGACCTATTATTAATAAAATAAAATAAAATAAAAGCTTAATTATATATTCAAAAAATATATCAAAACACAAAAGTAATAAGTATTATAGAAAAAAATCAAATAACAAAGTTTAGAAAATAGGAGTATATAATAATTACTATGTATTAAAAAGGTATAAAAGTGATAAAAGAGTTAATGACAGCTGTAATTCATTAATTTTTTTAAAATACTATGGAAATAATAGTAATAAGTACAAGATTATATATATATATATATATATATATATATATATATATATATATATATATATATATATATATATATATATATATATATAATTTGTGAGAATAATAAAGATCAAGATTATGCGAAATATATACATACGAAATTCCTAAAAGATTATAGAATTAGAATTAAGTTGATCTTGTGTGCAAAATATTATTCATAAAGTAGAAATTACGTAACATTTCATATAAAGAACATCAAATTAGAATTAAGTTAATCTTAAATGTGTGCAACAATATATATTATAAAGTAGAAAATAACCAAATCAGAAGAAGAGTATGCATGGATATATAGTAATTGGTTCATCTAAAATCTATTAAGTTGAAAAATAGAAAAATTATTAGAATATATTTTTAAATAAATAAATAATTTAAAGGTAGTTAAAAACTTAAAATATAATTTTTAATGTGATTATAGTCTATTAAAATATGACAAAAAAAAATTATACTTTATCTTATTTTAGAATTGTTCAATACCTATCTAAAAATTATTATATTTTAATCATAAATCAAATGATAAATGTATAGATCTATTTATTTATTTATGACCCTACCATAAGAGATGTCTGTTTATGATTAAAATAAATAAATATAGGTAAGAAAGAAAGCCACTAAGATGAGTGGCCAAATGGAAATTTTTTGGTGACGTAGGCTCACATGTCAACTTCGGACTACTTTCACAAAGTTTTCTTTTTCTTTTATCTTTTTTTTTTCCTTGCGAAAATCCCGATTTAAATCGCACAGATTTTTATTTGTATTTATTCGAAAAATAGTTTTTTTTTTTATTTTTTTTTCAAAAATTACGAAGCATTACATCAATTTCTAATGTGAAAAGAAAATAATTAAATAAAATTTGGTATACCTCTCATTAGTCCGACATTTATTTTCAACTTTTTTATTTTTTTTCATTCATTTCATTACACTTTAATTAAAAAAATATCACTTCTATTTAAAATATTTACTCCCTCAAACCAGTGGTAACCATTTTACCATTTTGGTATTCATAAAAAGAATCCACACATGCCATTACAAAACGAAAAATAAATCATATATGAATCGATTTCGTAGAATAATTTATCTAAAAAAAATAGCATAAAATAACAGCTTTCCTAATCTGCGTGCAAATTAGAAGGGTGAAAATATTTGACGTGGTATATAAATGCAATAAGAAAATTGAATAGGTGAAAATAAGTGATGTATACATTTTTTTTCAAAAAAAATTAGGTGAAAATATTAGTTGTTTCTCTAGAGACACTGATAGTTTTAATGCAAGTACTATTCGAATACAGACAGCATGCACACAATTTTTTGGTGAATGATTTCATCTTCTAATTCAACATTATCCTTTCATCCATGCATACACACTCAAATGCCACGCTTCATACTTACTAGCATTAAATAAACATTTGAACCTAAGATAATTTATTTTTATTTATTTGGAGAGAGAATCCCAATGAGAGGGAGCAAGAATTTCAATTCTTTTTTTTTTCTTTTTTTTAGTTTCACTTTATTTATTTTAGGTCATATAAACTATATAGCCATCCAATGTTAGTAAAACTATCCTATCCTCTCCTCCCACTATGGAGGCTTTTGGTAAGATGAATGGCCATTGCAACCCTCTAAATATAAAATAAAATTAAAGAAAATGGCAATTGATGCAATATGGTGTGATTAAGGTAGTGCATGGTTACATCAGAAAGGAGATAATCCAGCTCAAAAAGAGTAGACAAGACATATGCACACACTCATAGATCACTCAACAATGTTTCCTTCCATATTAATCAAACATACCTAAATCCCATCTTTATACACCTTTTTGTTCCTACACTTTGATCTTTATCAATATGCTGATCTCTCATGACAAAGTAAATTACTCATAATGGCAAATAAATTGTTTGAGAGAATAATAATAATAATATCTACGATAAAGAGGAATGACGACGATGCTATTCAGCATCGCCAACCGTTGAACCGACTGACTTTAAAGAGGAAAAGGAAGATATGGAATAAAGAAAGCAGAAAAAGAAGCAACACCAACTTTGTGAAGAAGATTGAATATTCAGAAGTTGATATTTGGTGACACAAAGCTGACTCATGAAGCTGTTAAAGTAGAGATCCAACACCTAGTCTTGTTTCCTTATATATCGATACATCTAACATGATTCTATCACACTAACATTCTGGTTAAGGACTGCATTTCAGAGTTCAACAGTTGTATGCGACGAAAAATGGAACTAAAACACAGCAGCAGATCATCAAGATTCGGGAAGAAAAACATGCACAAGGAACACACTATTGGGATTCCAATCAGCTCAGCTAACTATGCCTTCATGTTTAAGAACAGTTCGGTAGGATTATTACCTGATCCTGCTGATCAGTACCAACTTCTCCCGTCTCCGTCCAATCACTATTCCAAAATCAGGACGGGTAAGCCCTCCCTTCTTGAAAAAGACCTGGTTAGGGGGGATTATGAATGAATCTTTAGTAACAAAATTTCAATGGAAATGCAGGCAGAGGGAATTCAATGATGGCCAAGATGATCAAACTCGGTAAATCCATGGACGTTATTGCTCAGGGAATCCGAGAACATGGTAAAAATGAAAGCATAAAATAGATTCTATGACCGTATTATTAATAATGTTGTGATCATGTTGTACTTGTTTGTAATTTTGCAGTGAGATTAGGACCAAAGTTGAGCGAAACGGTCAAGGGAAAGTTGAGTTTAGGCGCGAGAATCCTCCAGTTGGGTGGAGTGGAGAAAGTATTCAAGCAAAAGTTCAATACCTCAGATGAAGAAAAACTGTTGAAGGCTTCTCAGTGCTATTTATCAACAACGGCAGGCCCAATAGCAGGGCTCCTCTTTATCTCGACCGATAGAGTTGCCTTCTGCAGTGACAGATCCATCAAAATCTCTTCTCCAACTGGAAAACTACTAAAAGCACATTACAAGGTACAACCAGATAAATCAAGCAAAGTGCTGATCAGTCAATAACATGCATCCCGTTCTATATCTTTATTTCAGCAACAGAAAGAAAACCAAACTGATGAATATTTTTCTATAACCTTTATATTGCAGGTGATGATACCCCTGAGAAAGATAAAGAGAGCACACGAAAGTGAAAACGCAGCAAAACCAACGGAGAAGTATGTGCATCTAGTGACGGGGGACAATTTTGATTTCTGGTTCATGGGGTTTCTCAACCATCAAAGGACATTGAAGTATCTCCAACAAACAATTCATCAAGCAAGATGAGACTTTTTCAGGGAGTAGAATCTATAGCAGACCATATTTATTCTTAATCTAGCATTTGTTCTTTCTTCTTTTCTCTCCTTGGGATATATGTAATCAGAGCTATACCCTATTTTGTAAAATTCATGAAGACTTGTAATTTGTAGCAATGATCGAATTCACATCTTGTGAAAGATCAAACTATGTTCATTCTTTTCCTAAATAGAATGTATTCTCTTGATCTGTTTTTGAGCTAAATCAAATGCATTAAGCTACAATTCAATAGAAAACAAACTATGAAGATTATATTGAAGTATATTAAGAGGCCCTGCAGAACTAAGTTTATGTGGGGTAATTTCTAAGGTGTAATGTTAACTAATAAAGAAATGAGTAGTGCTGCAGTGCATACTTCAGTTCTGCCAAATTCACCTTTTGCAGAATCCATTACAGTTCACACCTGAACATCTAACTACATAGCTTGTTGCTGTAGTTCAAAATATCTTAAAATTCACAATTTTTTTTTCCATACAAAGGACATTAGAAAGATGAATAACAATAACAATAGAAACAGCAAATTGAAACACAAGAGAATACGTCAAAAAGAACGAGCAAGCATAACAATAAAAATAGTTTTACGATAATGTAAGTGATGTAAAAAGTCACCAGAGTCAAGTTAAAGAATGATCTGATAAACAAAAACCCATCAAGTTTATGCACAAATGAAGAAATTGTACACAGCATATTGGTGGCTGTCTAAGGAATTATACATTCAACAGAAAGATAAATACTTAATAAAATAACTAACATATCATTGACCATGGGTAGTCATGAGTAATATACATCTGTAGCAGCAGATTCTTTTCAAACTCAACAATGATTAGAAACCCTTCAATAGAGTGTGTACCAAACATGGCAATAGATATCATCGCCTTTTCGAGGTAACGAACTTATCTTACAAGTAGAGCTTAACATTTCAGGAACTATACTATTTCACCAGGAAACCCATTCATTATATTCTCAGCGTAACACATCTGGCTCCGCTAAGCTTCCCAAAAAATTAACCTTACATCCTCCTGGAAACTGAAGCCCAGCTTCATGGCACCTCACTTCAGTTACATGGGGGCATGACCGTACATCAATATATTCAAGAGCTTCACATGACTTCAAGACTTTCCTTATTCCATTAACTGTGATCTTTGGACAGTTACTTAGCCTCAAAATTTTCAAACTCAACTGAAAATCTTCATTTCCTAGTCCCTGGAAAGCAGCATCTGTGATCTCCTCACAGCATCCAACATCAAGAACCTCAATCCTCCTGCACATAGAAAATATGCAGTCTAAGGAAGTATCTGATACATTTAAGCACCAATCCATGCGCAGCTTTTTGAGACTTCCAGAACATGCAGAAGCCATTGACTTTATGGATTCATCAGATAAGTCCCGACAGCCCCCAATTACCAGCACTTCTAGATTTTTGCAGTTTTCAGCCAAGGAGAATATGGACTCATCCCCAATCTTGTAACAATCGAGCAACTTCAGAGTTAGCAGAGAAGAAGAACATGCTTTCGATATATTTGATATGCCAACATCCCCAATATTACTGCACTTATTGAGGTCTAAATGTTTCAATCTCTTACAGCCCTTGACAAGAACAGTGAGTCCATTGTCAGTTATGTTAGTGCATCCTTGCAGACCTAACTCTTCTAGATTATTACAGTTTTTTGAAAGGGAACCCAATAAGGCATCAGTGACAAATCTGCAACCCACAACATATAATGCTCTTAAGTCATGGCAACCCTTGGCAACAGATGACAACCCCTTATCAGTTAGCTTTCTGCAATAGGACACATCTAGGCACTGTAAAGTAGACAGCTCAGATGCAATTGCTTCCATTCCCTTGTCTGTTATACCTGTTGAACAGAAATAAATCATAAATCTGTTTTCCAGTCTATTTTCGAACAAAGCTTTAAAGTGACATAAGTGTTAGTAAGCATGAGAGGATGAGAGTGGTTTACATCAAACTAATTAACTTGCACCACATCTTTAATGAACAGAACGAATGAAATAGAGGCAAGAATATTGGGGGCATCAACTATCTAATAGAATACAAGATAAGACAGAGAAAAGATTTAAAGCAATGATGATCCCCTCCCCTCTGTTCTATACTTCAACCTGTTGACATGCCTCATTCCACATTCACAAATATTTCATTTATGACCAAATTCATTTTAATCACTTATTTGTCATGACACTATGATAGAGAAAGAATAATGAAAAATCGGGTGTGCTGAATTCTTTATGAACGTTACCTATATTTGAAAGAGAACTTTTTAATGAAAGAGAATTTTTTAAGTCATGATGAAAAATCATAGCCCATCTTGGTGCAGAAGGATCAATATATTCACAGAGGAAGTGCAAAATCAATTGCCTCCCAGCAGTTACCACTCCAAAGATAGTAATAAATCACATGAATAAGTACAGTTACACCTGCAAAAGCCACATTTTGGATAAGTCTGGTTATAGTTAGATTTCATAAAGTGGTGTTTCTTTTACCACACGGTTTATGTGACTTGTCAATTTCACTGATAACTAATAATGCAAGAGTTAACTGCGCTTCATCAGTATGAGAAACGCTAATGCAGCTGATAACAACTATTGCTAACATCTTAGAAGGATGACCAAACTATTATTTAAATCAATCACTAGAAGGTAAGCCGCCCAGATCTTCTTCGTAGCTAGACTCCAGTCGAGCTGACCTCACAAGGAATTAAACGGCCAGATAACTAGCATTTGTAAATAATACATATTTATATAATGACCAGGACAGTATGCACCATAATTGGAAATCTTTGATTGTTTGAAAGGTGCACTTGGTGATTAATTTATATATTCAACCTTCTACTCGATGAATCTCTTATTGATACCAAAAAACTCATTTGGCAGTGAACCATTACCATTACCATTACTATTACCAAACCCAAAGATAAATAATAATAAATCAGGACATAATGTAACATCCCTACCTTAGGTTCTAAATGTAACTCAATTCAATCGGTCCCTAACTGCAATTTACATCTACAAGTAACTAAACATCCTACATGCTCAGTATGCTATACTTTATTCTCAAATGGGGCATTAACTGTTTAGGCCTAATTATTGGACTTTGCCAAAAAAAAAAAAAAAAAGAAAGAAAACGAACAGTCTTTTGACATATTTCAGCAACCTTAGATTAACCCCTTCTGAAAACCTAGTTAGCACAAAAGGAAAGGGGGATCAACGACCAAAAAATAGAAACCAGAAAAAGTTGAAGCACACTCTCAACTCGACTAGTCAAACAATGATCAATTATCAAGAGAATTAACAACATTAAAACTACAATCAGACCTTTACAATTCTGTAAATTGAGAACTCTTAGGGAGGAGAAGGCGGCGGCGATTACGGAGAGATCAGCGTCAGTGACGCCGGGATAGAAGGAACGCGATGCGGATTGAGATAGGTCGAGCTCGAAGAGGCGCGTGAATCGGGCAGCCATGCGGCTTAGCATGTGCGGCCCAGCCCGGGCACATAGCTTCTTCCTCTCCGTGCTCTGCAGGTGGAGCCACCTTTTGCATACTAGCCCGAACAGCTCCTTGTCCTTGTCATGGTCTAGTTTGGACAGGATGGCCCGAAGCTCATCATCACCCAGCCTATCGTTAATGCACGCGCCGCCGTCTTCGGGATGGAAAGTTCGGGCCATGGACGGGCCAGGGGTGAATGAATTTGTTAATTGGCAGAAGCAATATTGAAACTTCATCTACTTGGCAGTAGTTAGGCGAGTGTTAAGTGGGACACTCTGGCAGTGGCTTAGTCAAATCACTTAATTGCCCTCCACTTTGTCATCTAAGGTATAAATTAGGGCGCCATGCTACAGTAGTACCACCGTCAATAGTTCAAAAGTAAAAAATGTCCGATCTATTCTAAAAAATGTAAAAATGCTCCGTTTTGAGGTAAAGAGACGAAATTACCCTTCGAAAGGTGATATAATATTCGTTGACTAACATTGAGTCAATTTTGACCCGATTTTTACTCTGTCTTTGAATTCAAATTGAATATTTTTTTATTTTTTTGAAATCAGATTTACTCTCTCCCTTCTACCTCTTTCTCCCCCAATTTCGAACTGCATTCAGTCAGTTCTTTTCAGAATTTTTTTTTTTAAATTTTAGGCAAGCAATTGGTTAAAGAAATAGAATCCCAGAAGATTACTTAAGATGGCGCAACTGGTGAGTTTAATTTGTGTTTATTTTTATGTAATTTAATGTAATGCGTTAAAAAAACGTTGTAATGTTATGTATTAGTGTAAATTCGTTGGTTATGAGATTAGGGTTAGATTTAGTGTTGTTATGTTTTGTATTTCTGTATTAATCGTTAGTTTGAATGATATTTTGGTGTAAATCTGATGGACTTTGTAGAAGGCCTAGTGAATTAGTTAAGGAATTAGGTTTCTGGAATGGTTTTAGTGAAAATTCTTATAAGTCCGAGTGCTTGCATGAAAGACCGAGTCTTGTAATTGAGAGAGTGACCGACTCCTATAATTGAGAGATCGAGTGGTAAAATTGAAGCAAAATTGGAAGACCGACCACACGTTTTATTAAATATTAGGGACATTCAAATGAAAGACCGAGTACACTTTTTAATTTCAAAATCCCTAATTGTGTACATATGCATGTGACCGAGTACATTATAATTAGATTATATTTGTAATCCTAATAATATGTAATTAGGAGTTTTAATAATAAACTGTCATTATATTTGTTATAATTAGATTATAATTTTTGTAATTCTAATAATATGTTGTCATAAATAATTTTTTATGATATTATGATTGTAATAATATTAAATTTATATTGTATATCTCATTAAAATTATTATTGTTATGTGTTTGGTGTAATAGAATTCATAACATATTAGTTATCTGACAAAATTATGTTCTTTAATGATTAAAATAGTGGGATTGGAAACGACTAAGCATGCAAGGGAAAAATGTGGGATTAGAAATTACTGCAAACCGGCGCTCATATTGGATATGATCTCTACTGTACTGGAAAACAGTGGGTCGGGGGCAGTACAATCCTTTAGAGATTCATGCTTCGGATATTTTTTAGATTTAGATCGAGGTTACGGGACACATATGGGACTGCATGCCTTGATGAGTCAGGAGGTTAAGTTCACCGGATGGCCTAAGTACAGTCGATTGTTTATGGTGTCTGATACTTTACTCGAGTTTACAGCAGTGGACTTTATTAGAGTGATGGGTATGGGATTTGATGACAGAGGGAATTTTGATCTTAATGGGAACTATAGTATAAGCGGTAACAATCTATATGCGAGGAAGTTGGTAAAGGAAGGAGGACCAGCAAGTCCTAAGATAAATGTGGTTGCGTTGACTTCTTTATTTGGGTTAGAAAAATTCTTCTAGTTTACTACTTTCTCCTCGGACAGGATACAAGTAAGGTGAACGTAGAGGATTAGATGTGGAGCTTAGTAGAGGATACGAATGCTTAGGATGGATTCCCTTGGGGCCGGTATACGTATCTACATCTCATTCACTACATGCATAAAGTATTGATTTCTTTACTTGTTTGTGTCAACCTTGATAACTATCGGTATCACTTTTATGGTTGTACGTAAACCCTAATGGTAAAACTCTTATATACTCACCGAATTGTCGTTAAATTTTCTCCACAATTCATGCAACACTTACTAATTTATTTTTTTATTTTGTATATGATATAGGTTTGGGCTTACGAACTAATCCCCTCATTTGCAGAACCATTTATAACGGGGCCACCAACTGATTACAGGAGGCCCCTCTGCCTATGGTGGACGTTTAAGTTGAAGACAATCCGAGTTGATACTAGTACTTTCTTTCAATCAATAAGTGTTGTTTTTATGTTAAGATGTATGAGAATTTAATGGAATGTAATAAGTTATCGTATTTAATTTGTTGTTCGATTTGCAAAATCCGCCGATTCAAGCTATGTCTGTTCTAATTCCCACCGAGTACTCTGCACGGTACTGGAGAGTTCATGAGTTGGACCCAGATGCTGGTTTTAGGATGTTATTTGCAAAGGCCGACGACCCCATATTACGGAAAACCTACAGAAAAAAGGGAGCAATCGTTCCTATCGAAGTTCAGGAAGAGGAAGAAATTGTACCCGAGAAAATATAGATGTACATACAGTGCCGGTGTTGTATGATACGACCTTCCAGCCAGCAGGATATGTTCCGAGAGCACTGAACGACATATTTATATAAGGTGGGATAGTTCCAGGTGTTGTTGATTCTAATTTCATGGGTGGCTCCTTTTGGTCCTCTGGTGAGCCGTTTGCTCCGGGTACATCCATTAATTTAGTGCAAGTGGAGACCATAGGATTGGATGTTGGTAATCCCATAGTTCCTGTGCCCCGACCGTCTCTAATTCAATCAAGCAACTCATCACAGAATGCCCCTATGGAGGTAGATCAAAATCAAATTGAGATAGAGTACAGTCATCATTCCCATCACTCGCAGCGATCTCGCAGCTCCAACCACTCACAGCGCTCTCGTGGCTTCCACCATTCACAGGCCCCCCGCAGCTCCCACCATTCTCATCACTCCCAGCACTCACACAGATCCCACCACTCGCAAAGTCTGCACCAGCCACAACACTCACACCACTCACAGCATATAGATCCCGCTGCACCGTTCCCTGAAATCCCTGTTGACATACCGGTTCGAGGTGCGGGACCCAATGTTATCTTCACACAGGAGTCTGCACATCAGGGCCATAGAGCACATGCAGTTAAAGTCGATGCCGAAGATGACAGGTGGCATAGGCTTAATACGAGGTTGGCCCACCACGATGAAAAGTTCTACGACTTGGAGACTTACATGACATTCCATAAGGAGTGAGAGAATAGTCTGGATCGGAAATTCGATAAGTGGGATAAACGATACGCTGCCTGGGATAACAGATTTCAGACATGGGAGGCCAGCTGGCAGCAGATGCGGACAGATCAAGCAAAGTATGGGAGAAAATCCTGTAATACTACTTCGTGGATTGCTGGCTTTTGGGCAACAGCACAGCCGAGATATGAAATAGGGGTGAGGGAAGTTGCTAGATCATTCTTCGCAAGTAGAAACATTTCTGCAAAACCAGAATCCCCACATATCGAGGTGTCTGTTCCCCCTGCCAATTGGGGGCAGGCTTCTGGAGCGGAAAACACATCAACAAATACTGCCCAGTTTGTGCAAGAGACTCCTCCGACTACCCCTCGATCATCTAGTTAGTTTGGTGAGGATAGCCCATTGTCGTCTAGAGCTCGTTGTTTGCAGTCAGTGGTGGTCCAGAGTATTGCAGAACAGACTGCGCCTGTCCAAAGGCCTGCCCCAGCCCATGACGACGACGATACTGACTAGAGTGAGGGCCATGACTACTCCATCCCACATGTTGTTATCCCCATACACCACACAACAACAACATGCATTGCTTGAAAAGTACAATGCTTTCAGACGTATGCCAAGAGGAGTGTTAGCGTAACACTAATATTTTTATCAAAATTTAATATTTTCGCTTATTGAGATATTTTGTATCGCGTAGGTTGGATGTCGGCGTGGGGTTTCAAGTGAATGGGGACTTTTTCAAGGACATGGAGATTGATGGAGTGTGGTTAGAAGACCATGTAAGTATATTCCAGATAATTAAATCATCGTTATTTCTGTATAAGTTAATAAAATACGATACCACATTATATTGTGATTAATGATATGCAGCATATTAACGTAAGCTTGCATCTCCTTGTTGAATCACCCACGCAGCTTGATGTCTGACCGTTGAAAAGTCAGGGCACCTATGTTATAATGCCAATGGATTTTACGGTATGTTTTTAATTACTATTCAGCATTTGTTCATGATTGCGCTTCTGTTCAGTATGTTTCTTACTTTTTTGTTGTAGATGGCCATCAAGCAATACTGGAATGCGTACACAAACACAGTCAAAGATGACGAGAGCAAATATGTCAAGCTGCATGTAGATGCGTTCGATCGTCTGGATGGGTATGTTACTGGAAGTTTGGTCTCATGGGAGCCTGCTAGCTGGACACTTGCAACGAAACATTGGGCTACAGCCGAAAGGGTAAACAGTAGAGTACCAGATGCCTGTATAAACCTCTATGTTTATTTTTAATTATATTAAAGATGTATTTTGACAGGTGTTCTTTGTCGATAACGAGCATGGATATTATTATGCATGCTGCATGCACATGCGCTCCATGAAGTTTTCTGTGTATGACTCTCTGCGACATAGATGAGAACATGAACCGGGTATGGAGATTCGTAGATGCGAAGAGACACTGCCTTTTCGTCGAATTATCCCTGCCCTCATGGCACGCAATGGCTGCATTTGGGACAGCCCAGAACAGAAGACGAGAAAAACTCTTAAGTGGGCATCCGTTAGCGTGCACAGTTGTTACCCCCAGAATGATAGCTGGTGTTGTGGAGAGGCTGCTGTGCGGACTATATAATGCATCATCACTAGAAACACCGCATGGCGCAATGACAACCACCTGATGGAGTACATGAGACTTCTATCAAGGGAGATATTTTTCTGGAATTATCAACAACGTAGGGTTATCGAGGAGTAAGTACACTTTAGCAGTGAGTTATACTACCTTCCGGATAGCGTAATCCTTGATGTTTATTTGAATTATTGATTAAACACTTCCTTCATAAATATCTTTTTGTTTCTTTTCAAACTTTGTAATCAATTTTTTTATTACCAAACTGTGTAATCAAGTTTAAATTCAATTAAAATATTGCCCACTGATTTTTTATTACCATTCTTAATAAACAAAACAATAAAAATTATTCATATTAAGATAATTAAATAGAATACCACATAAGTGAATAAATAAGATATTAAAATAAATAATTAAATTTACCCAATTTGTAATTCAAGGACTCGGTCTTCTTTGAATTTATTATTATTTCACTAGAACTCGAACTCGGCCTTATAGAAATCATGGCATGCTTCGTTCACAGAAAATATTAATTGAAAGACTGAGCCCTTAAATTACTTGGACTCGACCTGTAGATACAATTGAAAGACCGAGTATCTTTTTGGAATAATTGAAAGACCGAGTCCTTAAAATATAAATTACTTGGACTCGTTTTTTGACCCAATTAATCAACTACATCCACTCGGACTCGGTCTCTCATTTATTATAAAAAGATATGAAAGTACATATGCACACCTACTGTATCTCTTCCCCCTTAAATTTGGAACTAAATACTTCCACCAACCATTCATTTAACTTTGTAAGAAAATCTTCATTGTGAACACAATTTCACTCCACAAAAAAAATTATTGTAATGAAGAAGCTCTCTCGAGTTCCACTCTTATTCTACGACAACATCGTTCAGTCGCTGTCGAATGCTAACAAAGTATTTTATGTGGCGACTCTCGCCATGTTTATGTTGTTAGAATTCTTGTTTAACTTAGTAATATGTATTACTCTTTGAAATGTTTAAAATATTGTGGTATTTGAGGGTTTAGGGTATGTTTTGATTTATGTTTTTTAAATAAAATAACTTGCAAATTAAAGAAGTTTTTGAATGATCTTTTGAGATATGTTTTTGAAATAAAATATAAAGTATGCTTTCGTTTTAAATCCACTGTTTAATTTAATTTACAAATTAATGATGAAATGTATTCATTTGTATTATTTACTAATTACACAACCTAGTTTAATTTTAATTCAAAAATACGACACACTCGAACTTGCCCTTCAACAATTTTTAAATTAAATTTTAGTGTGATTACTCGGACTCGGCCTTAGATTCAATTTTTTTGAAATTCATTAATGGGACTCGGCCTTAGATAGTGTTAGTCGGCCTTAGATTATATTTATTTGGGATTAATTAATGGGATACTCGGACTCGGACTTAGAGACATATGGCATATGCTTCCTGATTGAAAGATCGAGTGCATAAATTACGCATAATATAGGTCCCACTCGGTCTTTCATATATGCCTTTCGGGCCAACTCGGCCTTACAATTGTAAGATATCTACCTTATGTTATCAAATAATTTCATTAGATATGTAATTTACTATTATTATATAATAATAAATTATATAATTACTCTCAATTATTGAATTCATGATTTACTTTATACTATACTATGAACTTTATAATATATTGTCAATGTTTATTCCAGTGAAATCATGACTAGAAGAGTGGCGAAAGTTTCATGGAGTACTCCGAGGTATTGTAATTGTAGCAGTGACCCAAGATGGGAATCATAACTTGTTTCTCCTTGCCATCGGAGTAGGTGACACAGAGAATAACAACTCCTGGACATGGTTCATGGAAAGATTGAAGGAAACGTATGGATCACCAGATGGTCTATTGATTGTATTAGAGGGTCATAAAAACATTGTTCATGCAGTACAAACAGTATTCCCTACTGCACAACACGGTTTATGCTACGTTCATCTGAAGAGGAAGATGATGGGTTATGGAGATGTTGTTCTACACCAATTTGGCAAGGCGGTGTACACATATAGTTTGACTGAATTTCAAGAGTACGTATAACATCCATACACTTATTCAGCCACAACTTTATTTTACTTATTGACTAAAATATTTATACGACATTGCACAATAGTTGTGTGAAAAAGCTGCGCAAACTTAAGTTCGGGAGCTTGATGAATGTTATCGATGACCTTGGTCTTGATAGGTGGACGAGAGTGCACTGTCCAGTGAGCCGGTTTGAGTTCATGACATCAAATGCAGTCGAGTCCTATAACTCAACACTTGGGCACGAAAATTGTCAATATGTGTGTTGCTTGAGGTGGCCAGCACAACCACCGAGAAATGGTTTTACGAGCACAACACAGAGGCTCATAGGGTCACATCGGTGTTATGTAGCAGATTGCACAAGGATTTGGTGGACAAAATGCGTGAGGCCAAAAAGCTCTCTTTGGAAGGTTTGACAGAAACCATATTTAAGGTTTACAAAGATAAAGAAAACTGGGTTCTAGACATTCAAGCAAAAAAATGCTCTTGTGGAGAGTTTCAGTTAGTGCAAAAACGTGTTCTCATTATAAAAGGAATCGTGAATGATGAATTGAGATTTCCTCCATAGAATTAAAACTCCCAAATTCCTATACCTTATATAAATTGAAACACAAAATATTAATCGCCCCAAATTCAACTCTCACATGAATAAAACCCTCGACGATGCCCTAGCCACCAACGAAGCACCGGAGCGCCGCCCGTACCATCACTCTCTCGCTCCGGCTGCACCCGCCGTCGGCTCGCTCCAACCGCCGGCATCATCACTCTCCCTCACCGTCTTTCCTGTTGTGGCGCCGTCTTCTTGCCTCGCGCCGTCGTTCCTACTCTCGGCCACTCCAGGTATGTTGTTTTCCTCACTCAGTTCTTTCTAGACCGTCCTTATTAGAGTGTTTTGAAGTGCTTAGTCTTTTGCTGGTAGCCTAAACTTGTCTTCAATGTCTAGGTCTTATAATCTTCCCTTAGCAGCTGCTCAAATCAAAGTGGTTGCATCCTGCGAAGAGAACACGATACTCTTAAGTTAGTTTTTGTCGATTCTTGCACGATAGTTCTTCCAGCTAATTGTAGACGCAATTCTCTCTTCATCTGGCGAATGACAGATGCGATTTTATCGCTGTAGTATATCCAGAGAATTGCAGATGTAGAGAATATCCGGTGTGCATTTGATACTCACATGATAGGTCTCTCTTCTCTCTCCCTCTTTCATCAGGTTTTGGGCTAAAAAAATCAGTGAATTAACTGTTATATGCTTAAATTGAAATTATAATAAACGTATCAGTTTCTCTGAGTTGTATTTTTTTGTTGGCTTGAATTGCCCTCTGAAAATTTGCCTATTACTTCTTAGATTGAAGTGCTTCTCATATGGATTTGCTTCTTCTCTCTCGCTCACTTTTGCACAATTTTTTTTTACAGTTCAATTTCACTTTGAAATTCGTGTTAAGTAAGGGAACTCTTTGTTTTTTCAGTGATTTTCTTTTACATTTGACTGTTTGGTGTTTATCGTTAGTTATTTCTTGTTGGCGAGTGTAACAGCTTGTCGGGTGGTACTTGTGTTGATGCATTACAGCATGTTTTTGTGGATAATTATTGGATGATGGAGAGAAGGTAGTAGATGATGAGCAGGATGAGAGCAATAACAAGTTATTGGATCATCAATCCAAGAAACGGACAGCTGCAGTAAGTATAAGTATATGAATTTTGATGCATGAAGGAGTGTACCCTTAGCTATATATTCTCATGTATATGGATTTAAATTCCTACTTCGCACCAATGAACTCAATTAATGTAATATGTAATCCTGTTTTTCTTACTGTTTATTCGTGTTCATTTCTAGATATCAAGTGATAAAGCAATGTAAACTACAAAGCAATTGGCTCTTTAAGAGGGTGTACTGGTCAGTGCTTCTTATCACATAACTCGTAATTTATTGTTATTAAAACTTACAGTGGATTACACGTTGAAAACTGTCATGCTTCGATTCGAAATTACGAGGTTGAGATTTCCTCTGGAGCAGCAGCGACTGCTGCTATTAAGGTCGGAAAAAGACCTGAAAATGCTAGAAAGCTCAACTTATTAAGAAATTTGTGCTTACACCTTTGTCTTCTACAGATTTCCAGCACTACAATGGTGTTAGATGAGATTATTAATCACGTCCAGGGACTTCAATGTCAAGTAGAGGAGAGATGCAGCACCTCGTTGCGTCTTGTGCCTTTAGTCAAACCTTCTATTATGTGCTGTAGTTTGATTGCGGACATATCTAATAACCTTTACCATTTATGGTCTTGTTGCTTTTGAGGACCTTATTACTATAGTCTGTTAACCATGCCTAATAAGTTCAATTTTGAGTTTCATGAAACAAGATTCCTTGTGAGGCATATGTTTCTACTATTTCCTTGGATAGATATATAATTTATATACTTTTTATCTTGAAATTTAAGGTGTTCTGTTCCAGGCTGAAGCACTGGCTGAAAAGAACCAGCATGATCGTCAGAGTCAGGATGAGCAGGAAGAGAAACGTGTAGGACTCTCTCACTGTGTAAAGAATACATTAGGAAGATATGTCCTTAGCCTCTTAAATTTTTAAAACTTTGAATATGATGTGCCTTACATATTGTATATTAAGTTTATTTTAACTTAACACCTTTCAAAATCTCAAAAGCCAACTCTAGCAGTTGCAAACTACGCTGCCGAAATTCGATCCGTCGCCATCGCCATCGTCAACATTTTCTTCCGCTTACCGACGGCGAGATCGGCGCGACCAATTCCCTAGCCCCAAAGATTAGTTTCCTTGGTCTATCCCCAAAATCAGTAACCCCAAAGATTAGTTTCCTTGGTCTATCCCCTTAGAAAATCAGTAACGATGCAATTGAAATCAATAAGGATTGGATTGATGTTGAGGATCGCTAGTCCGCTCTCACAAATGACTGCAATTCTCGATCAATACTCTATTTCTTTGTGTACTTGGGAGATTATAGTACATCAGCATCTCAAAATCTTTGTTGTGCTTGTTCCTACCCTAGGTTTTCAAGGTACAAGATCCCCTTTCCCTCGTAATTAGTTTCAATTCAGAACTTTTTCATCATTTCTCATATAATCGTTCAATTGAATCAGATGTTACCAATGATTATTTCCCCCTGCGATTCTGAAGTAGGGCACTTATATGACCAGCATACACGATCTCCATAAAAAATTTTCGTAATTCAGGTTGATTCAATAATTGACCAATTAAGATCGAATAGTTTGAAGTATTTGTAGAAGGTTTTTCGAATTAATGTTATGTGATATAAAAATTTAATGAAGTAGCCACGAAGGCAACTTACATGTGTTGTTATACTACAGTGGGAGGCTCTAGCTTTGTTGCTGATTGGAATTAGTATAAATCAACTTAAATCCTACCCAGAGGGTTCCTCTGCTTTGAGTCTTCCAGTTACAACGGTTGCATATGTCTACACTGATATTTGTAAATGATTTAAGGCATCTATTGTTGATGGCATTCTGAACTGCGTATATACACACTTGTGGAGTTATTTGTTGGGGTTTCCATTCATGGCATTTTTTTATTGATTCGTTCTTTGCAAACAAAGCTTAATTAGAATTTCTAATGCAAGTGACAGTTCCTTCTATAGCATCAGTTTTCAAGAATACGCCCTAAAAAGCCAGTATGATGCCAGCATTCATCTTCAGGTGATTCAACAGTTTATCATAATTCAAGAATCTTCTATTTTACTTTCAACTGAACATCTTGCCACATCGCAACACTTCGCTTTAAACAGTTTGCAAATATGTTGTTCTGCTTAAGAAAAAAATCTCTATTGTATTCTGCATCAATAGCCACTTTTGTATTTAATTTGTTATGAGTAGGGATGTAATCGAATCGAGCCGAGTCGAATACTACTAGGTTTGAGGATCTTTTGTTAAGAAATTATCGAACTCGAGCCCTAGCTCGAACTCGTCAAGGAAAAAAATATCGAACTCGAGCTCAAACTATTTGTTAAGACTCGCGAACATATTCACGAACACATAAAGTAACTTGTTTATGAATATATTTTCATGAACATTTAAATAATTTTGTGTCTGAATATTAAAAGAATGTTTCGTTTATAAACATTTAATGTTACTCATGATATTAAATAAACAAACTAACAAAATATAATAATAAACGGTAAAAAGTATTTAAATATTTAAATAATCACTTAAGTTATTATCACATTTGTGTGGTTTAATATAAAATATTTAATTATTGAATATTAATAAATAAATAATAATATATAATTCTAAAGAATAACTATAAAATTTACGAATGCGTTTGCGAGCCATTAGCGAGCCTATAAACGAATATGTTCGCGAGCTTTCGAGCCGAACACCCTTAGGCTTGAGTTTGGTTTGATAAACTATTCGAACCCAAAATTCAAGTTTGGTTTGGCTCGTTAAGGTTAACGAACGAGTTCGAACGAACATTTAATCAAACCGAGACTCGAATAGTTCGCGAACGGTTTGGTTTGGTTACATCCCTAGTTATGAGTACACATTATTAATTGCATGAATGATCATGTCCTGAGATTTAGATGTTTGTAACACTGTCCCAGAACTTCTTAAGAATATACTTTTTTAAATTTTATTCCTCTCGCATAGAGATTGCCTCTGTAATTTTCTGTGTATAATTCTGTTATTTCTTTTGCAGAACTTATTTTTGTATGGATATGGAGCTATGTTCAACTTTCTTGGAATTCTTGGATCTGTCATTATTAAAGGGAACATTGTATAATCTTGTAATGATTCTTATCATGTTATTCTTGGTAGCAAATGTACTCGTGTTGGATGGTGACTCTGTTTCTCTGTTTACAATAAATGTTTCAGGTCCTAACAGCTTTAACATATTGGAAGAACATTCAAAAGCTACCATTCTTTTGGTATGTAACAATGCTGCACAAGGAATTCCCATCCTCCTTTTTCTTCAAGTATGCCGGTGAGAAATTATTGTAGGAGCTAAAATTGGAGATTCATTTACATACTGTCTTTACCATCTTCACTCTTGTATTCAGTTCTTTTCACCACTTGCAAAATTCAAATATGAGCAACAAAATGGGGTTGTAGAGAGACTGCATGTAGTATGTACACGATAATCATAGGTATTCATTTTACCTTTCTACTACAGATTACATGCTTGAAACTTAATAATCTCTTTATAGCATGTTCATGTGGCTGGTTTTGATCACATTTTGTATTATTCTAGGCTAGATGATTCGTTTGGGCATTTATCCTTTTTAGTCCATTATCGATTTTTCTTAGTTTACCTTGTTGAGTATTATCTGCAATTGTCTTAAACTTTGGTCTGCATATATGCCATCTCCCTTGGGATAAACTTAGGGTGAAATACATTTTCATTTAATGAATTTATATTGAGTTTTAAATCTGCTTTGCTCTATGCATGTTATTGTTGTGCAGAGTGCTATGGAATGTGTTTGGATCATCCTTTGTTTGCAAAACAACTGATTCTGCGAGAGAGGTATGTTCATTTTGGGAAAGATGCGACACTTTAATGACTTGTAACATAACATTTTCATTATGGCTAGCTGTTCTGTAGTCAATTTTTTTAAAGCATATTATCACCTTTTGAGCTTCATCTCTGCAGCTGATTTTTTTTAACTTCAGCTACTTGCAATGCAGGTACCAATTGTCAGCATTGGAGTTTTTCTATGGTGGGCAAGCTAAGATGTAGTCCAAGGCAGCGTATGTGATCCTTAATTTTATTTGCTTTATGCGTAATTTACAAATTGCAATTCCTTGTAGCATTTGCACCAAATTAAGTATAATTGTGGTTATTGAGCCTCTTGTTTTAGGGTCAAGAAGTAACATTATGATCTTGTTTGTGTGTTCTGAAAAATTTCCATAAGAATTAATTCGGGGAGCAGTATGGCATTCGATAAATGATTGTATATTTTATGATCTTTCTTGGATTCAAATGATTTTTTGCAACTTTTCTGAGATTTGCAATGGACAATGATAAATTTGTTAGTGGAGGAAAAGATATTGTATGTGAAAGTCTTATAGGAAAAGTTAGTGAACATCCATTGTTATATTATTGATTAATAATGATTTATGCAATGATCTTCTATTAATTGAATTTGTAATTTTGAGTATTTTATAGGCAATTAGCTCATCTGTTTGATATGCTTTCTTGGATTGTTAGCTATTAAGGAATGGGGAGCACTAAAAAGTTTGATGCTAGCATGGGACAAAGTTCTGGTCCTACGTTTGAACCTCAGGTGTGGTTTTTAAGGCTAGAAACTGTTGTTATAGCACTGTCCAAGATCCCATAGTGTGCTACTTAATGCTTGTTATTTTTATCTGTACAGGTACCAGTTCCTTTATGCTGCTGGGTGTTCAATATTCTTATGCCATTGATAAATTATTACTGGCACAAAAATGTCTCACAACTGATACTAGTTCTGAACGTCCCCTTGTTTGATGATATCTTTCATATAACTTTTTTTTCTTATATTGATTTCATCTACCTAATTGAAACAATTTTAAGTTTACTTACGAAATGATAATTATGCTAGTTCTTGCTTTGTTGGTGACCCGAGGGGAACCTATAAAGACTCAAGCTGTATTGTTCTACTATCCAAAATAGGTATGCAGTAACTGATTCAGCATGGGTGTTTGATATCATAACTTATTTCAGCATTAATGTTTGTGTATCTAATGAACTCCCAATAATTTTAACTAGGCACGCATATTGGAGAGATTGCCATCATTAAGTGAGCTGAATGAAATTGTTTATGGACAGGTATGCAGTAAATCTTATACATCCATTTGTACCTTTCTCTTCTATACTATACATGAATTTCAGACAATACTATTCCAGCGTGCATCTCTGTTATTAAATGAGCAGTTTATTGGCTTCTCAGGAACATTTGTGCAGGGATGATTTAGCATTTATATTTTCACTCAAGGCAAGTCTAAATTTATTTCCTCATAGCATTTATATGATTTAGCATACTATAAAAATTAACAACTATGGGATGCTTGCAAACTGAAACGCACATGAATTATGAATGCAGCTTTTACATCTCTATCATTGCATCTCCTCTGTACAATAACTGCAATAACTAGGGAAATTGGTATGAACAATTTAGGAATGGGATATTCTGTTTCTTACTTTTCAAATGAGGAACTTTACAGTTATATTTAACTTGTTTCATGGTTCCTCCCTCAAATAATCTCTGAACCCTGCTTGTCTTTCAGATATTCTCTCCAGATATCTTCCACGTCCCACTTACAACTGGATAGCTTGTTCCACTATGGGTTCTCCGTAGATGGAAAAGGATTTACTTCTGGTAAGGTTTAATCTGTTATCGATGTGCTGTCAGCTAGTAGTGCAATGTAATGATTTCGACAAATGATGCCAAGGACGTGTGTAGTTTAACTCCTCCTCTGAGTTCCTTTTAATGGATGTTTTGATCCTATTAGATAGTGTGAACCTTGAGCTGCCTGAATTCTTTGATGTTGATTGCTTGAATGATATGTGTGTTAGCCGTTTTTTCCATCTCACCCCCTAATGCTAATGTTCATGTGTGCAAAGGTAGATATCTTTTTTCCAGTCATGTCATGTATACTAATGTTCATTTTTGTTTACTAATGATAGAGTAATAGTGTAAGAGCTGCATGTTACCTCTAGAATAAATGGTGTATGAAGTTTGAATGAGCCTTGTAAGAGCAGTTCCTAATTCTTGACCAAGGGGATCACAAACTGGTATGACTTCTGGAGTGAGCTACATCTGCACAACACACACATCCAATTTGTTGTTTTAATTAAAGGTGTTTTTATTTATTACTGGTAAAAATAGAGGATTCATTTTTAGTACAATTAACCAACACAGCCTGAGCGTATCATGCATCCACACTGATGTTTGTTTGAGTAATATCCTTTAAAACAAATTAAATTCCATATTTTATACACAAGGGAGGAGTATGTGATTGTTTGTTCCTTTAAATTAGAATTTAAATACTTATCAGAGCTAACTTCAGTTGGATCTAATGAATGGAGTATCATCTATTGTCATAGCATTGCAGCTTCCTATTGTGCTAATTTTTATATAAAGTTGTTATTTGTGCCTAAGAGATAGCAGGCAATGGAACACTTTATGGTGTATGCTTGCAAGTACATGAGGTTGTTCAGAGAGCACCTATCCATGGGGCTTTGTCATTACTTTCTCATTCGCTTTCTGGCTGCCACTATTGTTTTTGTATCTTATCAAGGGTGCCTTTCTTCGAGTTACATTATGTGATGTTGAATAGGTAAGTATTGATTTCATTAGAGTTTTTCGTTCTCTCTTACATGGTGAATCACCGATATCTATTTAGGGACCTTTAATAATACCTCCATTAATAACGGTGGAAATACTGAATAGATATCGGTGAATCACCGATATCTATTCATAGATTTCTAGTAGTGGTTCCGGAATTAAGCGACGGAGACGACATCCCAGAAATGTCTAATTTGTGACGAGGTAGGCCACTCACGTCGTACGTGCCCCCAAATTCGTAATGAAAATCAACAAGGAAGAAATTGAAAAAGGTTATCTTAAAATTTCAGCTACTATTTAGTATCCATATTTTATTGTATGTTTGATATTTTGTGAACTCTGACTTTATATAATGTTCATCTAAACTAATTTTAAAATTCAATGATAATTTAGATCACTAATTATATGAACATTAACTTATACTAAATCACAATTTAATGTAGTCACTCAGTCTCTAATGGGAATTTAGATGTCTGTATATTATTTATTAAATAGAATTATTAATTATTATACTTCAAGTCCATACTTATTATATACAACTATTCCTCAAATTAAACTCTCAGTCGGACACTTGGGCTTATACTTTGGAATTTATGTTAGTATTTAATTAATAAACATGGGAATTATTAATTCAATTAAACTCCCACGCGGTCACTTGGTCTTTGAGTTGAATTTTTCATTCGATCACTGAAACTTTTAATTTTATTCTAATATATACAGTAAATCACTCAACAATTAAACACCCACTCGATCACTCGGTCTCAGATGAAAGTTTAGATGTTTGCATTTAATTAATTAATATTATATAACATTATAATTCAAATCAAACACCACTCGGTCACTCGATCACTAATACTTTGATTATTTTCCATATATATGTGCATGCACTCGGTCACTCGGTCTCTTCATATAAAATGTGCATGTACTCGGTCTTATACTTTATAATTAAAATATTTAAAGTCTAGTGTAATTAAATATATGCATGTACCCTTCACTCGTTCTGTTGCCAATAAGTATGCAGAAAAATATACTTATTAAATTAATAGCAAGAAAATGAATATCACTCGGTCACTAAGCCCACTTTTTGTCTTGTTTTATAGGCTGACATTAACTGACATTAACCCAGTAGGAGTAATATGGTAAAGTTAACTTAAAAGTGGGCATTTTTGTTAAACTTTAGTCAAAGTAGGCATTTTTGCAAATCACAATTTCAAAGTGGGCAACAAATCACAATTCTCATAAATTAGTTACGGGTATACTTGTTATTAACGATTTGAAATCCATTTTTGAAAACCTAGGCTTTTATTCTATGTACATAGACAACTTTTGGTTAAATATTTTGATAAAGTCTCTTGTGAGACGCTACTTACATGAGACGGTTCGAGAGACGTGTGTTAAAGTATGTCTATTATTTAGATAAAGTATGTTTAATGATTGTTAAAGTATGTTTTCTAAAGTATGTTGGATAATGTGTTAAAGTATGGTTTTAGCATGTTATAATATGATTTATTATTGACATACTTTAACTACAAATAAACATATGTTATCTCTACAATGAGCATACTTTAGTGATGAATTTACCCGTCTTACACTCGTTTAAAAATAACCCGTTTCACAGGAGAATTTCTCAAATGTTATAAGTTTGGGTGATCCACCATCATAATTACATTTCTTATTTTGTTAGGAGTTAACCATAAAATCATGAATTAATTACTTTCTGATGCAATGTATTGAGTGATATTACTGTAAGATACAACATTCAAATTTATTATTATTAAATACAAAAAATTGGAGTGATATATCTAATATAACCCTATTATTAATTAAATATTTAAAAAATAAAATTTTATCCATAACCCACCTCATCTCTCCTATTTACACTCCTAATTAATAAGCACAATACAACAGTTTAAGAACGACCATGAAGATGGCAAGATTAGCTAGTATCGAGTTCTCTTCTTTCTCTTCCTCCTGGCTAGATCTTCATACGGGTGGTTTGCATAATGGGCGTCGCTTCTTGGCACCTGATTAGTGATCATCCTGTTGTTTTGTTGCCATGTATCTCCTCTCTCTAACTAGCTTTCTCTCTCTTTCTTGAATGGAGTTTTAGGGTTTGAAAACTCAACAAATTCCTTTCATATTTTTCAAATTACGTCTTTCCACGATTCTCAAAGGCGACCAATAAATCTGATCCCGAGTATATCCCCAAATTCTTGGAAGAAACTATCCGTCTGACTCCATGGAAATAATCCATTTGACTTCATTGGTTGTGCCAAATTATTAATTGATTGTGCATAATTATTAACTAATTGTGCAAAATTATTCACGTGTTCGCCAGAAAAAATATGTACATAAATTATTTTGCAAAATTATTCACTAGTTGTGCAATAAAAATGTATACATTGATTATTGTGCAGAATTATTCACTAGTTGTGCAAAATTATTTACTAATTGTGCAATATTATTCACCGAAGATGAGATTTAATTAAGTTTGAAAATTCATCAAAAAATATGTATATATATTATTGTGAAAATTATTAATTAATTGTGAAGTATTATTCATCGAATATGGGGTTTAATTAAACTTGAAAATTTCTCTTTTATCAATCAATTGTGTAACTGTAACAACAAAAATTTATATTTATTAAATAATAAACACAAAATAAATTACAATGATAATCCAATATGGATTGAACTTGAGAATTTGAGTAAGCAGTCTCTAGCTATCCTCTGATTCCTCTCTTGAGTTGACTTTTGTTGACTTTATCAACTTTCGGAGTCGGATCTTCCGATGAAACTTGTCTGTGCTCGAGCTTGACTTGAAGCTTTAAAACGTTTATCCGGAGGCGTCGAGCCTTTGTTTGGATCAAACGTTGACTTGAATATTTATTGTGAAGAATGTTGTTCAATTTGATAGAACACCGTTGACTTTACGAATATTGCTGGATGAACTTGATTTGAAGAAGTTGAATTTGAGGGGCTCCGCACCTTGATCTCAGATTGAATGTCGTTTCTAGGTTGATCTTTGAAAAATAACTTGATCTTCGTAGAGGTTTCTTCAGAGCTCTGCGGGTTTTCAAGATTTTCAAAAAAATGCATGGAATGAGGACTGAAGACCCTTATTTATAGGTGGAGAAAATAACCACTTGAGAGATATTTTCTCCTCAAAAAGATATGTCAGGTTTTTCTCCTTTAATTAATCCTACTGGACTTGATATTGGTTTATTTAATTTAATTAGGCCTACTAGATTTGACTTGAACCTATTTAAATTGGGTCAGACTCACTTGACTTGAATTGAGGCCATTTAACTTGGATTTGGGCTCAAATAATTATATTAATTATCAATTATTTATTTATTTATTTTAGGTATTAATTTATTTAAATTCCTTAATAAATAAATATTTAATTAATACTTAATACATTTCCTTTGCATTTATATTTATTAGGCAATAAAATTTAATTGTCTACAGTAACTACAGTTCCCGAATGATTTTGAATGAAAGGATATAAAAATAGATCAAATTTGGTAAAAGATATGATTCTGTAATTCTAATGGTTTAATAATTAAAATATCTTTATTGATGATAAAATGAAGTAAAAGGGTAACATTGGAATTGCACAATATAATTTTGCACTTCATAGTAATAATTTAAGATGCATGTATCTAGTAGTAATAATAAGAAATGTATTGCACCTAATATTAAGTCTCCCAAAAAACTAACAATTAAATTGTATACATTTTTGTTCATAATTGTATATTTTTATTTATATATATACGTTTTTTAAATTGGGTGCACACTATCTTATGGTGCACCCGGGTACATAGTATAATTAGCCCATATTTTTTAACACTTATTTCCATAAATCTATCTTCAATTTCACATATTTTTTAAATTTGGGTTGTATTTGAAAATAAGATTAAGTAATAAGACATTATTTGGAATTGTTTATAATATATATAATTATGTAATAAAATATAAATATTAATAAAAATTCTAAAATTGTTGGTTTTTTATAATTACATTAATTTATTATACATGAAAAATGAATAATGGTCATATAACGTTGGTTTCACTAAAAACTATTTAATTCATTACACATAAAGAACTAAACTAAATATACATACCATCAGAGTCTCATTGAGATATTTTAATTACTTAATTAATTGTGTGGGTCTCAAACACAAAAAAAAATATAACCGTTAGAATATATATATATATATATATATATATATATATATATATATATATATATATATATATATATATATATATATATATATATATAAGCAGAATAAATTCAATCCTGACCATCTATTTCTAAAATAAATCTCAGCCACCCATTAAAATAATTAAATAATTGTAATTATGACCTTTTCATATTAAGAAATACGATATTATTTATTAAAACTTTAATAATATTAAATATATTATTTGAAACATATAAAAGCAAAATAAATCTAATTCTACCCATCTATTTCTAAAACAAATCTCAACCACCCATTAAAATAATTAAATAATTATAATTATGACTTTTTCAAATTAGGAAATAAGATATTATTTATTAAAACTTTAATAATATTAAATATATTATTTGAATATGTTCAAAATTTTCAATAAATCTAAGTCACCCATTAAAATAATTAAATAATTATAATTATGAATTTAGGGTTTAGGGTTTTAGGATTTAGGGCTTAGGGTTTTCTGTAATTATTTTCGTGCAAAACACATATGAGATAATTAAAATAAATAAATAAAAAAATAATACGACAACAAAATTCAAACCACCCAAAACCATATGAGAGAAGCTCAAACAAATCTCAACCATACATTAAAATAATAAAATAATTATAATTATAACTTTTTCAAATTAGGAAATAAGATATTATTAAAGCAGAATAACTGACCATCTATTTCTTAAAAAAATCTCAGCTACCCATTAAAATAATTAAATAATTATAATTATGAATTTAGGGTCACCCATTAAAATTATTAAATAATTATAATTATGACTTATTCAAATTAGGAAATAAGATATTATTAAAGCAAAATAAATCTAATCCTAATAATCTATTTCTTAAACAAATATCAGCAACCAATTAAAATAATTAAATAATTATAATTATGAAATTAGGGTTTAGGGTTTATGGTATAGGGTTTAGGGTTTTAAGGTTTTCTGTAATTATTTCCGTGCAAAACACATATGAGATAATTAAAAATATAAATAAAGAAATAATACGACAACAAAATTCAAACCACACAAAAACCAGATGAGAGAAGCTCAAACAAATTTCAATCACCCATTAAAATAAATAAATAAATATAATTATGAATTTAAGGTAGAATAAATTCAATCATAACTATCTATTTCCTAAACAAATCTCAATCACCCATTAAAATAATCAAATAATTATAATTATGAATTTAGGATTTAGGGTTTTAGGGTTTAGGATTTTAGGGTTTAGGGTCTTAGGGATTTAGGTTTTAGGGTTTTCTGTAATTATTTCCGTGCAAAACATATATAAGATAATTAAAAAAACATAAATGAATAAATAATACGACAACAAAATTCAAACCACACCAAAACCGAATGAGAAAAGCTCAAACAAATCTCAGTCACCCATTAAAATAATTAAATAATTATAATTATAATTTTTCAAATTAGGAAATAAGATATTATTAAAGTAGAATAACTGACCATCTATTTCTTAAAAAAAATTCAGCTACCCATTAAAATAATTAAATAATTATAATTATGAATTTAGAACCACCCATTAAAATAATTAAATAATTATAATTATAACTTTTTTAAATTAGAAAATAAGATATTATTAAAGCGAATAAATTCAATCCTGACCATCTATTTCTTAACAAAATCTAAGCCACCCATTAAAATTATTAAATAATTATAATTATGAATTTAGGGTTTTAGGGTTTAAGGTCTTAGGGTTTTAGGTTTTATGGTTTTCTGGTTTTCTGTAATTATTTCCGTGCAAAACACATATGAGATAATTAAAATAAATAAATAATACGACAACAAAATTCAAACCACACTAAAACCGGATGAAAGAAGCTCAAACAAATCTCAGCCACCCATTAAAATACTTAAATAATTATAATTATGAATTTAGGACAGAATAAATACAATCCTGACCATATATTTCTTAAACAAATCTCAGCCACCCATTAAAATAATTAAATAATTATAATTATGAATTTAGGGTTTTAGGTTTTAGGGTTTATGGGATAATGTTTGCAGATGGTTTAATCCTAACCATCTACTCCTTCCGTCTCGTGTTAACGTTGACGTTTGTTTTTTGCACGGAGATTAAGAGATATAATATTTTAATGTGTGGTGAGGTGAGAGAAATACTCCCTCTGTCCCATACTTATCTTCACACTTTCCGTTTTCGTCGGTCTCACACTTATGTTCACCACCCAAAAAAGAAAACTTTACATTAACTAACAACCTCAAAAGTTATCTTAATTTCAAAAATATCACTCTCACCTAACACACATAGCATACTTTATAATTTATTTATTACCTAAAAATACCACAATACCCCTCAAAAATCAATAAAGTTGGTCAAAAAATAACTTTTCTTAAACTCCGTATCTACAGTGTCGGTGAACTTAACTCCGGGACGGAGGGAATAATATTTAATGTAAAGTGGGTAGTTATATTAGTATTGTGTGTGGGTCCTACATGGAATAATTAATTGTTTTGTGTGGGTCCAACTTGATAAAAAAGAAAATGTAAACCTTAACTTGGGACAACTCAAAATGAAAAGTGTAAACCTTAACGTGGGACAGAGGGAATATTTCTTAAACAAATCTCAACCACCCATTAAAATAATTAAATAATTATAATTATGACTTTTTCAATAATTAAATAATTATTAACCCATAAAAGTAGAATAAATCCAATCCTGGCTATCTATTTTCTTAAACAAATCTCAGCCACCCATTAAAATAATTAAATAATTATAATTATGATTTTTTTAAATTAGGAAACACTCCCTCCATCCCACTCAAAGGGTGGTGTTTATTTTTTGCACGTGGCTTCAGAAGTATTATTATTTAATGTGTTGTGGGTCGTTGTATTAGTGGAAGTGTAGACCTCATATTTTAATTGTATTAGTTGGTATCTGTGGGTCTCATATGTATAAAAAAGGAAAGAGGACTCTTTGGGTGGGACGCCCAAAATGAAAAAAAGGGACCCTTTGAGTGGGATGGAGGGACTAAGATATTATTAAAGTAGAATAAATCCAATCGTGACAACCTTTTTCTTAAACAAATCTCAGTCACCCATTAAAATAATTAAATAATTATAATTATGAATTTAGGGTTTAGGATATAGGGTTTAAGGTTTTATGGTTTAAGACATAATGTTTGCAGATGGTCAAATCCTGACCATCTATTTCTTAAACAAATCTCAGCCACTCATTAAAATAATTAAATAATTATAATTATGACTTTTTCAATAATTAAATAATTATTAACTCAACCAAACTTTCATTGCAATTAATGGTTAATAATCTCATAAAAATAAAAAATAAATATATGTATTTTTTAATAATTATTAAGCAACAATATATACACATTATTTGTGAAATTAAGAAATGTTATTTAATTTAAAACTTTAATAATCTCATTAAATCTTTACCTAATATATATCAACAATAAACTAAAAAAAATAAAAAATAAATATATTACAACTTTATGGCCTATAAATAAATAAATATTATTTTCGTGATATTACATTACATTGAGATATTTAATTTAAAACTTTAATAATCTCATTAAACATTTTTACTAATATAACAACAATAAACACAAAAAAAAATCAAAAAATAAATATATGCCAATTTTTTAATAATTTTATGGCAAAAACTTCTGTGCACCCGGGCGCACGGACCACATTCCGTGCGCCTTTAGAATTTTGTGTTAAATTGTATACCCTTTAGTATAAAGATGTGTAACCTTTATTTTCTATAGAAAATTATTGTGTGTATCTTGGCGCATGGACAACACTCCGTGCGCCTTTAGAATTTTGTGTTAAATTGTATACCCTTTAGTATAAAAATGTGTACCCTTTATTTTCTAAAGAAAAAAAATATTAATGAAAAGTGTATACCCTTTAGAATAAAATGGTGTACCTTTTATTAATTAAAGCTTATGCCCTTTAGCCCAAAGCAATGTATCCTTACCCATAATACTAAATTTCTAAAGGCGCACGGAATGTGTTCCAGTGCGCCCGGGCGCACGCAAGCCTCACTCTAATTTTATATGGCAAGAATATATAATCATTATTTTTGTGTTCGTTTGATTAATTCTTTACCAACTAACAAAATAAACATTGTCGTCAAACCCAGATGCGTTAGATTGTTTGAGTCTCCTAATTATCAAATTCATGGTTCAACCAACTTGAAAGGTGTTTATTACGATAATGAGGTCTGTTAATATTGGTTACTTTGTAGGGGTATTTGTTTATTTTTATTATTTTATATATTTTTTCAAATAAATATTATTCGATTCAAATATCATAAAATCAAATGAAGTTGTTACCCTAAAACTAACACATACCGTGCAACGTATGGGTTAGCTACTAGTATATATATATATATATATATATAAAAGAATTCTTAATTTTGGTAATAGTAATGAAAATAAATTTGATTTTAGAAATCTTCAATCATTCATATCTAAAATCAATTTTATTTTCATTACTATTATCAAAATTAATAATTCTCATTAAGATTCCAGAACCTATTCCACTGTTCTTACACTTTTGGCGGATACAAGTTATAAGAGAAACGTCCGAGAATCCTTTTTTTTTTTTCAATGTTACACAATAATGTCAATCTAAAAATCCCAAAATATATTAATATAAAAAATTGATATTCTCATATAATAACTTATTTTAGATAAAAACATTTTTCTTATGCGAAGCAAACACATATGGGCATCAGTATCACTCAGCGTCTTAGTTAAATGCATTCCAGGTAAACCCAACTCAAACATACACAAAACAAACTGCAAATATGCTCACTATTACTAAATAAATGCAAATATGCTCACTATTACTAAATAAATAAATAAATCAGATAAAAACAACAAAACTTTGCCTTTGCAAAATTATAAAAACCAGACGAAGATAAACTCGTCATTTAATTACTTTTTCAAAATAAGTATTCAACTTAAACAAGAAAAAAAAATATCTAGCCTGCATCAAAGTTTGGAGTCACCAAAGTCAATACCCAATAAGCTTTGAAATGTAATATCTATATCTATATGGGGGACTAATTCATTTAATTCCAAATGAATCTCCTTCAAATCAATAGTCAGCCTGCATGCTCCCAGACTCTCGTCACCGATTATTAAGGAACAGTTTTCGTAAATTCCTTCTTTCGGTGCAAGATTCAACAGGCAAGACCTAGGAAACGATATCCTTTTTCTATCCCTATATAGATTTTCCATGTCTTCAATTTTTACCATAAGCCTATGGTGCCGCCCCAACATCTCAGACACGTATTTCATGTCACCGATAGCGAGTGCATGGCGAACTCGTGTAGATGATACTTGGCCTTGCTCTGCGGATTTGGTGGAACCTATTTCCTTCGGATCTTGGCTCTTGTCCATAACACAATTTATTATACAAGCTTTCATGCCATGCTTGTCGCATAGCTCAACCAGATCAGACGAAGTACCAGCAGCTCGATATCCAAATCGGTAGTTTTGACCTGTCACATTGCTTGATATTTTCCCTTAAAACTTTAATAAAATCTAAAAAAGTAGACAACTCGAGACAAACATACCCGCCACAACACCACGCACCCCAAGCTCCTCCGACAACTTCTCAACAAATGCCTGTGGAGAAAGGCTTCGAACTTGTGAAAATTGAACCTCAAATTCCTTAGGGGTAACATTTCCACAAAATGGAGCCCAAGATGAGAGGACCCGCTTCCGATCACATTTGGCCACAATGGGAGCCCTGTTCAGTAAAGAAAAATCAATAATTGTTGAATCTATAATACTTTTTCAAAGAAAAATGGTGGAGGTAGGAGGGCATCTCATACCTGGGTTCCCATCCAAGTACCTCTGCCATTCCAACAAAAGACATTAAAAATGGATTTCCTATCTCTGCCGCTTGAATGGCAAGTTCCCGATGACCAATATGAAGGGCATCAAACTTACCCAGTGCTACAACTCCTCCTATTATAAAAGGCAAAAGAAAGTTATCAACATATGGGCAAGACATTGGATCAAAGTATCTAAAATTGATCAGCATATAAGGTAGGACTTATGCTTCAGAAATTCAAAACAAATAGTCAAGTTCAGCAAACTCCGAAGAAGTTCCCCCTTGAATCAGCGATATAAAAAGACACATGCATCTCCCTCCCCATCTATATTGTTAAGATTGACCAGGAAAAAGATCAAGAAAACGAGAGATCATGTATTTGTTGCACAGGGTAAGCCATAAGAATTAGCTGACGGCAAGATATAGAAGTAAAACGATTTCTCAATCTATTAGTCACTTTAAAAACATACATGAAACATATCTCAACTCTCTCATATCAACAAAAAGGTATCTTGGAAATGACAAGTATGAGAAGTGGAGAGAATCCAAAACCAAAAGATAACATTAAGATGAAGAAAATGGTTCAAGAACAAAGTCAATAGATGCACAACACATACTGATGAAACAAGTTATCTCAAATCGAATGACGAAAAATATTCTCTATCACTTTAACTAGTTGTATACTAGATTGAACAAATCTACACAAAAGCAGAGATACTAATCTAGTTTGTCAATTTGTCAGTTAATTAGGCTGTTAACTAATCAAAACTCCCTCCCAATTTATAAAGCTGTTGACAGAAGTGAAATGACAGATCAGACATTACTAGGCATGGCTAATTTTAGCCCCAAACGCAGACAATTTATCAAGAGGATACAGGCAAGCTCTGATGGATTGGGGTAGGGAGGACGTCTTTTGATCACTAGCAACACTAGAAGTAAAAATATTCCCAAATTCCTAATACTAAGCATATCCAGTTATGCAAATGAAATAAAATATTATTAGCAATTAAATTGAAGAAAACAAGTAAATTTTATCATATAATAACTGAGATGAGTAAAAGTAAGGGTATTTGATAGTGGAGTTTTGAAGAACCAACCTGCTACCGAGGGTCGGTCAGATGGAAAATCCCCACCTTTTTCAGCAGAGCTATTCATAATTAAAATAAAAGGGGTCAAAATGAGCTTGGAAGGCTTATCTAGATCAAGATAAATAGTTATAAATAAAAAAACTACTGAGGCAATGAGACAGCATGCAGTCTAAAGAAACTACTATAAATAGTGTCTGAAGAAACCACTATAAATAAATACTGTCTGAAGAAACTACTATAAATACTGTTGAATAAATTCAATTGATCGGATTAGAAAAATGTACATGACATATCTTCCAGCCTCACGCATTTTTCAATGATATGGAGACTAGATAAATTCAATTGATCAGATTAGTAAAATGTACATGATATATCTACCAGCTTCATGCATTTTTCAATGATATGCTGACTTTCTGGAAAATCCTATTTTGCGAAATCGAATAAATTTAGGGTTCCAAACAACATACACAAAAACAAAAAACACGAACAAACACAGAGAGTTGTTGAGCACAATGAAAAACATAAAGATTGAAAAAATCCTATTTTGCGAATAAACTTGGGTTTCTAATAACATATTAAAAAACAAAAAACACAAGACAGAGTTGAGCACAATGAAAAATATAAAGAATACCTGGGGTGAGGCGAGTCGTGAACGCAGACATTGTCACTGGTAAGAGACGAAGACGAAGAATAGGAGGCAGCGAAACACTTGATTTTGGAAATCCTTCTCGTGTGACTAATTGGGAAGTGAAATCCATAAGGCGGCGGCGACGGTGACGGTGACGGCGAAGCTTTACAGTAACAGCGTTTGATGGTGGTAGAAGTGTAAATACTAAAGTGGCGGGGATGGTACATACGATAGCTACTCATTATCATCGCCGGCATAGGAATTGGCAAAAGGAAACAGCAAAGCAATGAGTGAAGAAGATGAAGACTGTGAAGCTTGTAATTGGCCGAATAAATAGAAGTAGGAAAATTGGAGATCACGAATCCAATCCCATAGTTGCGGGATGTTTATTATCCTAATCAAAATCGGTAGAAACTACCCATTAATATTGCAAGATTGGTTGGACCTATTCCAGTCCTCCGCTAAACCTCTTCCTTTTTTCTTCCTTTCAGTTCATTCTCTTTCTTTGTTTATTTTTTATTTTTTTAATGTATTTTTAAGATTTTTTTTTTTATTATGTGCAACATACACTCAATTTCACACTAGCATACTTATTATTATTATTATTATTATTATTATTATTATTATTATTATTATTATTAACCCAAGAAGCAGAAGGGTTTGATACTCTCTTTTACACACACTCCTTAATATTTCCCACAAATTACAAATTCTCTCACTTCTCTCTTAACTGTCCTCTTCAAACTTGGTAATTATCCAAATAATTTTAAAAAATCGGTGTTGATCATCTTTAACAACAAAATCACAAACTCGAAGAGATCAAAAAATTATGATAAACTTATATATAATGATATTAAGGGATATGGATGTGGATATGGAGAGATTAAAGATTCATGCCTACTTCGAGTCTGTCATGGTGTTGATCGGAAAGTTCATGAGTGCCCCCCATGTGGGGCGGGTCAGCTTCACCCGACTTGTTTTCTTCATTTTATTTATATAAATAAATATAGAGCCCAATTGCAATGCACATTGTGCAAATTTAAATTATTAGATCAAATTTTTTTTTAATTCTAATCACTAAATAAAATAAATTCATAACTATAACTATCAACTATAGGTGCAATTAAATGAGACAAAGGAATACATTGTTATACAGGTTGTACACCAGCATTTTCTACTAAAGTTTCCATCCCTAATAGTGCTGCAGTTCTTTCATCTCTTACTATACGTATGATTAAATCATCAATACACTCATGGCATATTCCCCTAAATGGCATATCCACTTTAATGTTTTTGTCTTATGAATTAATAGTGTTAGAAATGCATGGTATTTTTGTAATATTTTGATATTGTTAGCACATTAATATAGTACAGTGTTACTATTTTTAGAAATGAGCATAAGAATGTGAGACGGGCGAAATAAAATATTAACAAAAATACCCTGGAACGAAGGAATTTCAGAATTCAGAGAATAAAAACAAAACAAAAAAAACGAAGAAGAGAAAAAGAGTGAGGTGATAGAAAGCAGCATACTATAACTTTACAATACCATTCTCAAATAAAGAAGAGCAGTGCAATCTATTCTTCAAGAAAATAATATATGGTGGTGAATGCCATGAGGGAAGGCATTCCAACCTCAAGCTTTACAGAGACTAAATCAGGTCCTTCAATTACTAACAAGATCACCACTGAGTTGAACGAACTTTGAGTGAATAAAACCACATGTAATATTTCATGAAAAAAGACAAAAAAAACAATATACAAAGATAGCTACCTGGGAAACTTCATCTCTTCATAAAGTGATGCATCGTGTAGTCAGCGGTAGAATCAGTTCATCCTCGTGCTGTTCCTTCTTCCCCACCACTTCTTTCTCACCTTATCTGCAGATCCTTCTTCCGTTCCAAGCTTGTGGAGAATCACCTTCGTCTCCCTCAGTCTTGATCCGTAATCTTTCTTCCAGGCTTCGAACATCTGCTTAAGTCTTCGAAGCTCACGGTCTGGATCCAAACTCGCTTCTGTCTGACCTGATTTGACTTCAACCAAGAACTTGGCATCGTCTCCAAATACTTGACTCCTTTGTTCAAACTCTTCAGCCAGTCGACTTATAACACTTAACCCAGCGCTTGCTGATCTTCCTCCATTGCTTTCACTGATCCTCAAATTGCCACCTGAGTCCCAGCTAGATTCTGGTTCGCCGTTGCCATTTACTGAGGCATCTGAGTTTCTCTGGGAATCATCAAATGCTAGGCTCTTCTTTGCAATGGAGAGGCTGGATTGCAGTGATCTCATCTGTTTTTGCCACACCTCTTCCATGGATTTCATTTTTAGCTCATATTCAGACCAACGATTCTCATATTGTTGTAGCCGTTGGTGAAGGATGTCATTTTCTTCTTCTTTTTCCCTCAGGGCAGCTTCTGCCCTAAGAACACGCCGTTGTAGCTCAGCAAGGTATGATGACTTTACCAGCACTTCTTCAGGCTCATTACCCTAATTCAGAACAAAATATTGTCAAAGCTCCAGCAAAAACCATAACGACTCGATCACTTTCTAAACAACATAATATGACATCTTATAGGATAGGCTGATGTATAAGCCAAAATTTTGAGTACCTTTCTCCCACCAAACTGCAGTAACCCAATGTCACCTGAGCATCTTCTGACCAACCAGCCACGAATAACTAGAAACAAAAAGGTGTTGAGATGAACTTATCAGTAACGCTCCCATGTGATAAATCAATTCAATGATGAGAATTCCAGATGTAACCAGATAGAGTCATACAGCTAAAATCCCAACATGCTCATCTATATAACACTTGACTAGTTTCATTAAATTGGTTTCCAAGAAAGCAAATGGTAAATCCTTAAACTGCAGGTAGCCTGTTGCAAATATTAATGCTACATTTGAATTCATTTAAGTAGTTGGGATCAGAAACATGCTTATAACGATAATGTGTTCGGATATCATTCTGTCATTCTTGGAATTGGAAAGCATTTTTTTTCACTGTAAATAGGTTCTCGGTATTGTTTTGTTATGGACCTATGGTTAGTGAAAAAGAGTTTCAATGGTAGATGTCTTGTTGACATTGCTCATAGTTAGTGAGGTTAAAGATAAAAGGCAGGAAACAAAACAAAAAACACATTTATGTCTTTAGATCTTTAAAATGAAAACAAACAGAGCATATAACCAATTCAAGAATGAAATAGCAATTTTAAACAAACCTTTAAATTATATCAAGTGTCAACTTGGCGATGGAATAGCACAGATGATTATTACCTGATTGTATTACAGTGGATGCCTCGTTTAGTCTGTCGAAATTTTTCCTCAATGTTCTTGCTTTGAAATGCTTTTGGATAGAGACAGCTGCTTTATGCCTTTTTAATGCGATCGCATACTCCTTTCTAGTTTTTTCACCTCGGATAACTGCATATAAAGGTTCCGCGACCAGATGGATTTATAAGCAATAACTTATGAAGTCAAAGAAAAGCAGCCTAAGTGTGCATAAATATTTACATGACTGAAGGGTGGCAATCCCTTTCCTTAATTCCCTTAAATGGCAACGAGCTTGATGACCTCTAAAGCAACTTTGGACACGTAATATTCCATGGAGAGTACGATTTCTGGTATCCTCAAGTCCCCCAATCTGAATCAATTCATAGCACACGACAAATTAGAGATTGACAAAGGACAGTGAAAGGATACCCAAACCACATTAAGTTAACCTAACAATTCAGCAGCCATAATTTTATGGGAGCCACACATTAAACACCAACACATGATCAATCTGTAGGAAAATGAGACTGCCTCCCCATTCCAATTACTTATTGTTTACTCAACTACAACCATCATAGTTTTGTATATCAGTGAACCATTATGTGCCAACTCTCTAACTAGATTAGAAACCAGCATACAAGCACAGATAGCATTGGACTGGTATATTACACATTCATTAAACAGAATAATTATTTATGACTTCCTCAACCCAAGAGATGAACAGCATAGATCTGGAGGAAGGATGAAAATAAGAAGAGTATCCTAACCTGCCCAGTCCGGAAAAACAATTTTGTGTATCCAACTTGGTACATCTCCGGGAGAATGTTAAACTGATGAAGAATCGCTACTGAAACACTGAGGGGGTCTTGAGATGCAACATGCTCCAATAAAAGAAAACCATACCTGATAATGGAAGAGATCAAATGACTGCTGATCAAATAGATTACAGAAAAATTGCACAGTTTGTTTACCTTCTGGCAAACTTTTGATGCGACATTCTGGTAGGGAAACCAGATCTTGATATCCTAACAACTTCTAAGACTCCACAGCACCGTAGCTGTTGCAGTACGAGTCCTTGATTGTAACTTCCAGGAGACTGGAAGTTGTTGGGCTTTATACAACGTATGAAATGTGGTGTTGTGCTCTCAAGACGTTGCATTAACTGGAAAAGTTGGCCCTGAAAACACCAATAACAGAAGAAGCATCATTGTCAACAATTACACAAAAAGATCAAAACTGCTTGAGGAAATATTCTGATTTACACCCCTCCTCCACAATTAAGGCATCTCTCAGTTCTTAAAAACATTTTGAAACTGTAGCTATATGCATAGACAGTCTAAATACAACAATTTTTTTAAAATAAGTGTCAAAACTCACAAAGACTACTGATTCTACTTATGTTTTTATTTTGGACTGTATGCATTAAATAAACAAAAAGTTTATATAACATGTAAAAGCTGATTGAAAGAGACTCTTTATACCTTGAATTTTGTTGTAACACTTAATTTTTGTGAATCTGCCCCACCCAACTTATGTAGAGGACCAACTACTGGCTTCTCAGATTGAGTGAGCATGCTGGACGCAAAAGCCTGAGGAAGGTGGCAAGCACAAGAAGAAAGAAGTTCGATGGAATCCAAATGAAGTAAATCTCGATTCTTCTCAAGAAAACCAGTGGTGTCATATGTGACCTGAGATCAGTAATTAACTTTGTAAGTCATCAAAGAGATAAGGGGGAAAAGTAGCAACGAATAAAAGATAATAAAGATTGGAGATGTGTAATAAGTTTCTAGTGATCAAAGTTTTCTGAAGCAGTGTACTAGCACTATCAAAGAGCATAAGAGAGATACAGCACGAGATTAATATTTAGAGATGTTATATGTCCACAAGCATTCTATCAGGCAACAAATGAAATTAAATATAGTCATAATTAAAATTTGACCATTAATCATTGTTCAATTTGTAGGTTAATATTAGAGAGTCCAAAGCATAGATTTTGCCAACTCACATTAGCCAAAGATAGTGATAAATATTATCAGTTCTATTTTTCACAATATATTTATAGATAGAGAGGGAGAGGGAGAGGGAAGGGGGATAGAGAGGGAGAGGGAAGGGGGAGTAGATCAGCAGTTAGCTGTCCATAAAAGACACAATGATAAATTGAATACCTCCCCAGCATAATGGCGAACAGTAAAAGCTTTCTCTCTTTCACCTCGGAAACAAGGATTAGATTTCAAATGTTGCTTGAGCTTATTGGCAAAGCTTAAATCTGTACCATTTGGAAAGGTTGACTCTTCATCCAGTAAAGATTGTAATCCCAATGGTTTCTGCCAAAAAATAATAGTTAAAAGGACAAATAAATTAAAAATAAAAAATAAAAGATTATACAAATAAATTATGCGAAGATCTTTCGTCAATCACACAATTAAACAAAATGGACCTTTTAAAAGGCAAAACAATTACAAACTGTAAGGTCTGTCCTAATCAAATTTATTAAGGTAGTATATCATAAACTTTTGAAGATTCAAGCATAGAGCATGGATACAAGTAGATTTACCTTATCAGCTGCCCCCAATAAAAATTAGTCAATGGTAATATAAAAAAAGGAAAAAATAGTATAAACATTAGAAATACATATATCTCAAATGAAACACAACACGGAAGTACTCTTGACGTCATTAATAAGGTTAAACTGACATTGAACAAGGGTAAAAATATTAAAGGAACTCAGCACTTAACATTATCGGATAAAATGTCGGCAAGATTGAGTTTCGTACCTTTTCGAAGAGATTAAGACAATCTTGATTGTCTTCAAAATCAACTTTTGCCCAGTCAATGCCATCTTGAATGTATTCCTGAAAGTGGGTTCAATAAGATCATGTTCTATTCAAATATGTACATAAACATTAAAGTACGTCTAACAGACCAAATACCAGGCCGACATACCCCAATGCAGTTTTAGGAAGTCCCTTGTATAAGACAAAAAGGCCAACAAAATTGGGATAGGTTTTGGAAGATATATATTGAAAGACCAATTTCTGCTGAAAGATATTAATTTGAGAGGCAAGGAGTACGTCATCAACTCCACTATGCCAAAAAGGGCATTAAAGATCTTGGTAGTCAGATTATACAACCAGTAGAAAGTGCTTTACTTCATGGTTAGAATTAAGGGCAACATTCTCCTTCATCAAATCTATGCATTAATTAGCTTATACCAAAAAAAAAAAACAGAATCTTATCAGGCATATGCAATACATGCTACCCCGTTCATGTTTTTCCAGAATATTCAACACATTAATAAAAGAAAATAAGGAACTTTTAAACCTTAAATATTAATCCAAAGTTAGATGATTTGCGGAGATATGATACATTATAAATAAACCCAAAATGAAACATATGAAACTGCACGTAAGCTAAGATATTAAATGGTTACCTCTTGCTCCAATTTGAACAGGTGACGATTAAAGTGTTGTTGTAATCTTTCGTTTGCGTAATTTATACAGAACTGCTCAAAACTATTTCTCTGAAGAAATAAAATGATAATCAGGACAATATGAGCAAAGAAATCAAACAGATAATTTAGAAGAAAGTAGAATTATAGGATGCACCTCAAATGACTCAAAACCATAAATATCCAGGATGCTGATGGACCTTCCGGTGCGTCTCTTTCCAACTGCAAGCGATTTATTGATTTGTTCCACTAGCCAGTCAAACAAACAAGAATAAATTGATTTTGCCAATGCATCTCTTGTGTCAATAGCCTGACAGAGTAAGGAAAGTATCAACAATAAAATTATAAAAGTCAGGAGAATCATTAAGGACAGAGATTAAAATTCAAATGAAGTAACTCAAATAAAGTAGTAGTACAGAATTGCCTACCTGTGCTAGGGTGAGCTTCTGAACAATCGTATCATTTCTTTTCCCAACTCTCATTTTTCGAGTTGATAATGCCAGCTTTAGTTCCTCAACATTGCACCCGATCAACGTAGCAACGTTAGTTAGACCTGAAAATGAGGAACGCATTGTGAATAAAAATTTATGCACCTTGCAGGTCTAGTGAGGCTAATTTGAGCTTAAGTATATGGTACTATAACATAGCACTAGTACTGCAAAGATTGGCACCACCTAATCAATATATTGAATACTAATTAAGTTGGTTTGTATCACATCACATTCAATAGTATCTTGGACATCCACCCCGAGATTTTCTCACCTTCATCAACCACTGGCTCAACATGATTTTCACTATCAATTGGAGTAAAAGTGACGTCTCCCAGCCATAGTACTGCAGCTAGCATTGCAAATACACTATCTTGGTCTTCCTTTTTGACATGAACAATATCCAGAGCTTCCTGTGTTTAGGAAGAAAATATATAGCTAAGTTGGTTTCAGTCCACAATGCAAGGACAGTATTGCTTAAACTGGTGAGGATGATGAGATTAAGCCCATAACAATACCACTACTACACGAAACTCTTCAGCATCATCAACCCCAGAAATTGTATGGCAATTGCTTTGCCTCAAGTACTTGAACTCATCTGCATTCTTTAAGTTCAATTTTTCTGCATAAATGAAATACAACCCAACGTCAATAAATAACAGAAGAGTGAACAAAGCTTGTAGTAATAAGACTATTGTAGATGTGGTGACCAAAACCACATTCTGATATAGAAAATGGGAAATTAGAATCAAGATACTTCAAGATTGTTGATCATCATTTGATACTAGAACATGGATAAGCAATGCTTACCTCTTAGGCTAGGTGGAGCTCCAGCACAAAGTTGATAAAATATATGATATGACCTTTCTCCTTCCGAACATTGAACAACTCTGGACTGTTCACAAAAAGAACCTAATTAAGTCTGTTGTACAAATAGAATATCTTACAATTGAAACTAGGATTATACCAGTCATTACCTTTTCCAGTAAAACTGTAGGGGATAAGGAACCGCATTTGATAAAGAAACACAAAGGAAATATATTAGATGAGTTTTTCTAGATTCTGCAATGATGTGCAATAATTTGATTGAATGATATTTATAATAGATGCAGTCTTACAAGTTTGAATCTTGGCACCCGATATCTTTCCAGTTTCGCTGAAGTGAATTTCAATCAGCTTTCCCTGCAGGTAGTTTCCATTATTTGAATAGCATGAAGCAAATGCACCATCACAGTGATATCTCATGCAAGCCAACCAAGAAAAGATAACCGAAAACATGAACTTACAAATCGACTAGAGTTGTCATTTCTCAATGTCTTGGCATTGCCAAAGGCTTCCAAAATTGGATTCGTTTTTAGTATCTCGTACTCAATACCACTGCCACCTCCAAGGGCTGCCAAATACTGCATGGCTATCTTGGCAGTCTCAGTTTTTCCAGCTCCACTTTCACCACTGGATTAAAAAAGATTAACAGAAACACACTTTGTTAAAATATTCATCACGCACAAATTTAAATAAACAAATATTATGAAATAGTACATTAATTCCACACATAAGGGCATTTAGGTTGGGGCAACCTTTTAACTTTGGCATGGCTTAGGGGTTTAGTTAGGGCTCCCTAGCTTATATGCCTGACAATTTGGTCCAACCTACTGGATTTGGGCAGGCGGCAGAAAGGGGCTTCCCAACCCTTAACCTTTAACTAGGGTTTTGGGTTATGTTAGGGCTCACTGACATATTCCTAACACAAATATCTTAAGCCTGAACTCCCTAATTAGAGGTTTTAAGAAAATGTAGAGTGCAAAACCACTCAAGATTATGTAACTAACTCATTTAAAGAGTGACAACAACTTTACAGCCTGACATGTAATGCATGTCCTTATCATTTGCATAATACTCTGTCCAGCATCTGAAAGCTCAATCCTACTCAGCTGTCTTCTGTAACAGCAGAGGTTCATTGAACTATGTCACTTACAACTTTTGAAGAGTTGCCTAGCTAAAGAGGAGAGAATAATTATTTCATGTTTTAAAATGTGCCCATTTACCGCGCAAGCCATATTTAATTGTTTGACAGCCACTGAAGCTCTAACAACATGTTAGAACATGTACCAGAATTTGAAGCTCAGAGAGAGAATTTGCACTAATGTGTATTACTTGCCTCTATTTATTTAGAAGAAAAAAATGCTGTCAGCTTTCATTATCTGTACTTGAACACTTCATCGATGATTGCATTTTGGTAGTTTAGTGCATTATCAAAAATCTTTTATCTACAGTCTCACCATTCATATAAGTGAGTCTTATGGCTTACTAGGGATTAGAGTCAAATTAACCAACCCTGGTAACCATGTAATGTATTTACCTGAGGAGTTCATTTTTGTTTTATCCAGATGCATTCAAATTCTCCTGTTTTTATTTCTCATTACTGATATTGGGAGGCAAGAACATCAGAGATACAACAAATATCACATACCTAAAATTAAGGCCATTCACACCTTTTCTCTTACTAATCCCACTAACACCTTTTCCCTTATTTCCCTTTTTCAGGTATTTGTGTTGTTTTGTTATAAAGTTACAAAATCACATACCTAAAATTAAGGCTATTCACCCCAAGAAAAGCATTAGCGAGGAAAAAGATAGTCTGAATTAAACACAAGAATCTTGTTCAGTACATTTGGCCAAACAAGGGGCTATACCACCAGCTTTGTATCCCAAGAGTACAAAATCAAGCTAAAGCTACTAAATGTTCTCACATAAAGCATCCACGTAAAATTCCATCTAATGGAGCCAAGTCTGGAAACATGTGACGGATGCTCTTCCAGCAGTTTGATTCTATGATCAGCCAGGTTTATTCTCTTATGAAAATTATCTTTGGAACTGTTGTTCAAGTAGCATATAGCAATAGGCTTGAAATAGCAAAAATTTATCCTTTATGCCTCCAAATCAGAATTTTACGAGAAGCAGTTTGTGGAGAAACATGATAAAACTATGTATTCTACTTGGTAATCTTATAATTATAGATGATGGTAATAACATCTAATGCCATCCTGCTACTGTCAGCTCAATGTAGTGCATGTGTAAACTGACGCTAAAAAACAAAACTAAAAGAGGCATTGAAACAGCAACCTGTGGTAAATAATGTTAAGGTTAATGTTGGGTAACAAATTTGGACTTGCAACATCCATAAAAATAACAGGAGCTCGTGGGTCTTGGAGTAGCTAGACATACACAGAAATTCAAGTATTAAACCTCTTACCTTATAATGATAGACTGGTTTACTTCATCTGCAAACAAGGAAAAATAAATCTTGGGTTAAATTTCAGTAGCAATTTTTTCCTCAGCAGTAATTTTTGTTAAATTACCTCGGATCATTTCACGCATAGCTGTATCAGTGATGGCGTAAACATGTGGGCTATCCAAGGATTTACTCTTGTAAGCTTCAATATAATCATTTTCATACAATGGCACCTTCTTAAAAGGATTAATTGCAACCAGAACTGGGCCTGCTTTCGTCTGAAAATATCTCAAAAGTGAGAAAGTTCAATAAAATCAGAAAAGAAATTTTTTTTGAGAGAACCTAAAAAAAAAAAAAGATGCTAACTTACATAAATCATATCTCGATCATATCTATACTGGAGATTGTACAATACAGAAGGTTCATTCAAGTAACTCAGTTGCATAAGATCATCTACACCATCAAGTATATCAGGATTTGCTGGTGTCAGAGATTCTGAACTCACTTTCAGAACCTAGTCAAGGAAAATGGTTAGAAAATTATGCAAGGTAATAAACTTAAGAAAATACACCGAAGCAAGATCAAATCAGTGCTCACTTTTCCTTCAGGAAACGACATCACTGATTCATTACCAGAAGTCTGAATAATTGTTCCCAGCTCCCAGTTACCATCAGGAAGCTGAAACCATGACTGGACCTTCTAAAAAAATAAACACACCAATTAGGCACTATATTACACATAAATAGGCTATTAATACGTTTTTTATGAATTGACTTATATTAACACGCAAATTAAAGATGGTTTCCTACTAAATAGTTATTGCCTCAATTTTGGGTGAAACATGCCAGTCAACAGATGAATTGCAGAATTTTTATGCAACTATGGTTAGCAGCTAATAAACAAACTTATGAAGCAAGAAGAACGAAATGGATGAGTTAGATATTCTTCAAGGATACAGTCGAAGGAACGAAATATACACAAGGAATCAGGAACCGTAAATGACTGGAGGAGTGTAATACAAAAACTTCAATGACCTTTAGAATAAATAGCTAATTGTGATTTATCCGACCGCTGTCAGCTACATGAGAAGGCATGCCTATATGTTAATCTGGCACACCTTAAGGCAACAGCCTAAGGTGGACCAAAATATGTCAATTGCAGAAAGAGTGTTTCACTGCACTAAAGAAGGCTAAAAATTAACAATTAGGTTGCATCTATTAAAAAGATGTATCATGTAGGATTGTTCAATTTTAAATGGTGCAGACCTAAAATATAGAAATATGCTCTCAAGCTTTTGGTGCAAACTGCAAAACCCATATTTCCACAGATGCTTGAAATGGCATGGAAGATCTTAAAATTTTATGCAGTATTCTATTGAATTAAATGACAATAACACTTCACTAATTTAGTAGTAATACTTAATATTGCCTACGCAAATACCTCAGGATGCAATACAAATAAGTAATGTTCAACCAGAACTCAAAAAACAACTCATCAATCCTAAAGTTAAGCATGAGTAGTGTTCTTATCTTCATCTTGTATTTCCGTGAACCTTCTATTCTGCAAGAAAAACAGAATATGCAATATAGATGCTTGCAATAATGAATACCACTCAAGGAAAAGATACATAGACTTTTGAATTAAGTTTGATTAAAGAATAAATAAGAAAACAAATGCAACCAACAACATTAGACTGTTTCATCACAGCTCACGCAATTGATTTCGAAATAGGCACAAGAGATCAACAACAAAAACAAGAGTGAAACGAAATACTCCAAATGCACCTTCTTTGAGGCATACGGGGTGGTATCGCTCCACTTGGAATCAACATATGATTGTTTATGCGATCGCACAGGAGTAACGGAATCCTTGAGATCATCAACATCATCACCCAAAGAAGCCCCATCTTTGGCTGAAATATCCAGACTACAATAGGGTGATTCATCACTGTCTGAACCAACATGACCCCTTCTACCATTAGCTGTGTCTACTGCAGAATCACTCAACTCTACATGTTCTGAAATTGTATCAGGCAACATCATCCTATCACCACCGTGATCACCTAAAAACCGAAAATCCACAGGCAATGATTTTATCGACTGATAGGAACGCTTATCCTGAACCTTTTTCTGCGGCATTTTACTTGATAGGTGCCTTTTTTTTCTCCTCCAATTCAATGAATCGCACTCAGAGACCTATAATTGGATCCAAAGTGAGCTTTTTCCTCCCTTTTAGCTCTTGAAAAGTGAATCCAACTTTCAAACAAAGGTCCCACTGACTTAGCTGCCGAACTAAATGGAGGGACCATACTGTTACCGAAAGAACACCTTCAATGACTCTTCACTAAATAGAGTTGCCATCCCCAATTATCCACCAACAAAAACCTAAAAAGCTTTCAAAATTACTCCAACAAATTTGGGGGAAAAAAATATACCAAATTTCCCAGAGCAGAAAATGCCCACTTAAATTCCCTAAAATGGGATCCCGTAAACTGCAATTTCAGTCAATGGTCGAGTTTCAACAGATCTCCAACCTCAAAGGAGTAACAAAAAATGAGAGAGAAAAAGAAAAAGTAACACAAATCTTAGACCACTTTCACTTGTCGCTAGACGTCGCGATTCTGGGTTCCCTCACAGGCCCCCGATCGATCAGTTGTCGTGGAATATTAACCAGAGGTAACAACGAAATACGGATTAACAACTGACAAATGGAGCAATAAAATCGAAAAAATTACCAGCCAACTTCAAATCAAAATGCATGCAGTAAATACCGAGTCAAGATAACATGCGTTGCAGAGGGAAACAAGAAACCCAATACTCCTCCGAAGAGAGGGAAAACGGATGAAATATTTCAAGATGTGGAAGATAAAGCAGAAAGCAGAGAGAGCAGTAGCTTTTGCTTTGGTTTATCCCCTTTTTTCTTTTCGGGATGAGTTTGGTTCTTTGTTAATGGACGCTTTCGAAGGCAAGTATTAGCATTGTAGCAGAGCCATGGGGGGTGGGGTGGGTGGTTGGGGGGTGGCGTGCGGTTGCTACAGCGTCCAGTTGATTTTCAAATTTTCAGGCACCAAAGAAATTTTGAAAATCATTTTTTTTATTTTTTATGGCAGAAAAAAACGTTTTTTATTTGTTTATTTTTATTTTTACTCAATTTTTTGTGTACGTTTTTTTTCCGAATTTTGTAAATTTGTAAACCCTTTTTTTTATCCGATGGTTTCTGATTGTGATTTGTTGCGTATTTATGTGGTCAGTGGTATCATTTCAATTCATCTGATTTGGATTTTTAAAATTAATTAGAAAATAATATTAGTAATATTATAATTAATTAATGCTCGTAGTTTATTTAAGTGTAAAGAAATTCGAATTTGCTATAATTAGACTGTGCAATCTGGCAGTAGACACGTTATGACTTATGAACAAATTCAAAATTCTGCAACGTTTGTCTTTGACAATTAAGACAAATAATTACACTTAATATTTGCTATGCAACTGGGTGCAGGATTGCACCAGATCCGACCTAACATTTAGATCCGGAATATTTAAGAAAGAAATATCCATTTCACTTCATTTCTTCTCGTTCTTATCGTTGTTAATCTGCCTTCACCCTTTTCTCTCTCTCGTGCATAGAATTAAAATATATAATTCTCCAATTCATCACGATTCTTCTCCAATTTTTAATTTTTTTCCTCTGCTCTCTTGTATATTGTGAATTTTCTCTGAATTCATTTGTTTATTCTTTGATTGTTCTTAGGCACAGAACATAGACCATAATTTTTCCTAATTCAACCGTCATATTTTCTAATTCGCCCGTTGATTCTTCTCCAACTCATTTAGAAATTCTTCTCCGAATCATTGAGGGTCTTCCAATTCGGAAGAAACAAAGGGTTCACAATTTTAAATTATTTGCAATTAATTACTTTTGCAATCATGTGTTTTTATTTTTCACATATGTGTGTTTCAATTTTTCTAGGGTTTATGGTGTTTTTGTGTTCTACATATCACTAATTATACGGTATTCAATGTTCCTATGACCATAAAGAAAATAATTTACTAACAATGCCTCTGTATTTATTTGGAGTAATACATATGCTTGTGCTTGTGTGTTTTACCATTTAAGATCGAAGGAATGTAGAGTAAACTCAAAAATGTGAGAAAACAGCCAAACATAGGAGTTGTACCTCATGGAATTGAGTTTGTTGTTTATCCTTGTTGATAAATGTCACTTAGTATAACTTAATTGATCATTTCAGCCTTGTTTCTATAGATTGCAGCTGTGAATAACGTAAAGTGTAAGTTAATTCAATAACAACATAATAGTGCTTTTAATTTAATTGAAATTTCGCAAGAAAATTTTGATTATGTAATGTTTTAAGCATATATTTGATAAGATTATTAGGATAAAGAATATAGAGGATTATATGAGCAGAGACATGGTGAATTGGAAACAGTAGATCCTACTTTGGAAATCAAGCTCGAAAGCCATGGAGTCAAAGCCTTTATTCTGGTATTTTTTTTCTTAATTATTATTTAATTTTAAACACAAATTAATCATTTCAAACAGTGTTTTCATAACCAAACCGGAGGTCAAACCGGAGAGCCCAACGGTTCACGGTCGGACCGGTTGGACCGGCGGTTCAACCGGAAAAATCAAAAATTCACTATTTTTAATAATATTTAATTATTTTATATATAATTTTACTATTTATATTAATATATTAATTATTTAACATTTTAATTTATATGAAATTCATTTCTTAAAAAAAATCATCATATAAATCAATACTAATAGCACTTTCACAATCAAAAATAAAAAATGCAGCCACCTATAACTATAAGCATCAAAATATAGACAACAAAGTGACAAACAAACAACAAAATAGTGAAATATCATTCACCATCCAACATAAATACTTAAGTCTTAAAATTTTGAATACCAACCAATGCATAATCTAACACAACAAAGTAAACCAAGCAAGACAACATCATAGTCAAACTCCATAATCAAGTTCCAAATTTACCAACTTCTACATTGACAAAATAAATAAATCATTGATCATATCCCTTGGATTGATTAAACTCTTAATCATTGATCAACATCATAGTCAAACTCCATAATCAAGTTCTTAATTTTTTTTATCTTGATTGGCTTTTCCAAATAACTTAATCCAAAGGATTAAGACATATAATTGAATATACAGTGGAAACACAAAACTTGAGGGTTGAAATTTGAAAATACTAAATAAAATTATATAAATAATAAGTATAACTAATACAAAAATTTTGGTAGAAACATTTCATCAAACACCTTGTAGGCATGAAAAACTATAAAGTGTAAAGTGTAAACAATCAATCCAATTTCATTCAATAACCCATAAACTCACACTCACCACTCCAAGTTCAAGACTCAAGCAACATATTAACTCAAATATATGGAAGAAACAACTACAAAATTTACAAAATATAAACCATCTAAATATACATTTAAAACACAAAATCTTTAAATTTCAAATACCTATTTGGAAATGAAGATTTTAATTTTATCACGTACCTCCCACTACTTCACCGTAGAGAGGCGCAAACGGAATGATGTTTGGTCGGAGGAGTCGGAGCTCGACGGCTGAAATGGAAGAGAGGAAAGGAATTGGCAGACCTAATCTCATTTTCTCACTCAAACTCATGCTGGTAGAGTGAGAAGTGCAAGTGATATTTTAATAAATTAGAAATTTAGAATTTTTAAATTAAGTCAAAGTTTTAAAATTGGTCAACTTTCAACAGCAGGCTGTAATTAAATAAAAAAAGCAAGAACATGCGGTTATCGGTTCGTCCAGTTTTACCAGTTTTATCGGTTCTGACCGGTTCTTCCCGGTTTTGACCGGTTTTGACCCAAAAGCAGTTTCTGGGGTGTAGTTGGACCGGACTCCGGACCGGTTCCCGGTCGAACCTGCCGGTCCGGTCCGGTTTCGAAAACACTGATTTCAAATATCTTTAATTTGCTCATATGAAACGAAGCGCTCGGATGTGATGGTTGAGTCGTGATCTTCAAGCACTTGAAGAAGTAAGAGTTTATAAAGAAGGCGAAAGACGAGCTACCTTTGTTGAGTGAAATATGTTTATGTAGTTCATTAATGTATAATTTTTTTGGTTGAAGTGTATTATTTTTTCGTCAGTGTTGTGTTTTTTTTAAATTTTATTTTATGTACTTTGTATTATGAAATAGTACTATTAATATAGATTACACTTAAACTGAATGGTGCATATCTTTGTATATATTTTCCTCATTGATAATATAGAAATTATTTCTGATGTACATGGGCATAAGCTAGCATTATGCATTTAAGGTGATGGATTTTTCTGTATATGTTTTCTTCATTAATTGTATATAGATATGTTCTGAATTATACATGGGCGTATGGTGAATTATTTTAATTGTATATGTTTTCTTAATTAATTGTATATGAGCATGATGAGTATGTTGGTAGCATTGTGCATTCAAGGTGATGAATATTTTTTACTGTATATGTTTTCTCTGTTAATTGTATATAGATTTGTTTTGAATTGTATTTGAGTATTATGAGTATGGTGAATTATTTTAATTATATATGTTTTATCCGTTAATTATATATAAATATGTTCTGAATTGTACATGGACATAATAAGTATGGTGGATTATTTTAATTGTATATGTTTTCTCAGTTAATTATATATAGATATGATCTGAATTGTACATGAGTGTGATGAGTATGTTGGTAGTATTGTGCATTCAAGGAGATAGATTTTTCTTTACTGTATACATTTTTTCCATTAATTGTATATAGATATGTTCTGAATTATATATGGGCATGATAAGTACGGTGGATTATTTTAATTGTATATGTTTTCTCATTTAATTATATACAGATATGATCTAAATTGTACATGGGCATAATAAGTATGTTTGTAGCATTGTGCATTCGATGTTAAAAAATTAGTTTTAACTCAATATTTAATAAATTTTCTAACAAGGTATTTATCCTTCAAAATCAGTTGTCTTTAATAATCAAGTGTTCAAGTTTTAATAATCAAGTGTATATAATTTAAAAAATATTTTTGTATTTGGTAAATGTTCCAAGTGTATAAGTTTTAATAATCAAGTTATACAATTTAAACCCATTTTGTAATTGTCTAGTATTTTGTATTTGTTTAACTGTAACCGAATGTATAAGCTTTAGTAATCAATAATCAATAATCAAGTATTTATAATTTAAACTTTTTTAATTTGTTTAAGTGTAACTAAGTGTATAGATTTTAATACTCAAGTGTATACAATTTAAACCCGTTTTGTATATATATATATTTTAATAATGTAATATATTAGTAAATATTTGTACATACATAATCTAAAACCATACCAATCACATATGCTATGAGAAAGGGTCATCCAAAAATACAGAATTCCATTACAAATTAAAAGAGAGAGAAAGAAAAAAAATGCAGAATTCCCCTATTAAATCTCAAATGTAATGTATTTAAGATAGCTCAAAATAATTCAAAAGCAAAAGCAATTAAAAAAAATCAAAGCAATTGTAAATGGTATTGGCCTTCAAAATCAAACTATTAATATTCTGGGCATAACAACAATTTTAGCTCTTAGTGCGTGAATGAACCTGATTTACTATTATTGGTGCTACGAATTTCACGAAATCTTGCAGTCTTCTATAGTCAGCGATGTTGATGTGTCTCTGATGTTAGAGATTTGGGGATGAACAAATGATTCTTCTTCGAAGAGCGGGCACAAGCTTTAAGATAATAGAAGTTGGATTCATAATCTGCTAATTCAGAAATATTTTCTCTCTCTTTTTCAGTGCAACAAATCTGAAGAGAAAATAGAAGTGATTACATATTTAAGAAGAAACTGCGGAATCAATTACAGAATAAAATAAAATTTAAAACTAAATTGAAGACCTCTTAAATCCGTAGAAGTTCTATGAAATCGAAATCAATTGAGATTGGATGAGATTTTCTTAGAGATTGATTTGGAATCACGCATCATGAACATACCTGATTTAAAATTGACATGTGAGGTAGAGAGAGAATTTGATTTCATTTGAGAGGAGAGGAATGAACATGATGAGAAGAATGGAGAGAATGAAATATCATAGAAAACCTAGCGAGATGGAGGGGGAGGGGATAATGATTTGAGCAGTAAAATTTTTTCTTATATATGACCCGTTTATCATTGGGTTGACCCGGTACACACATTTAAAATTATACATTTGGGTGCACCTAATATGCACTCGTTAATATTTTAAAAAATTAAAAAATATAGTATAACACTAATTATAATAGAAAAACTGTGAGGAGGGAGTCAGAGATGCCACAACTTGTTTAGCCCTATTTGAATATTCACTGTCGGATTATCTGATCGATGGTTCAAGATCTGACACGTTGAAGTGGCACAAAGCGGCGGCAAACCTAATGCAAAAGTTATTTTCTTACTAATAGTTGTGCAAAAATAATTAATATTAAAACATCGCAAATTAGTAGAGTATATGAATTTTATAAAGGGTAAGACTTGTGTGAGACCATCTCACGTAAGGGTTTAAGTGAGACGGTCAGAAAGTGATAATTTTTATACTAAAAAGTGATACTACATTAATGACAGTGATAATATTATTTTATGAACAATTTATAATATAAATAAAAAGTGATAATATTTTAGAGCGAAAGTGATAACTATTTAAAAAAGTATAAAATAATCTCACGTGAGACGATTTCATACACGATCTACCCTTTTATAAAACTGTTTCACATAATATGAGTGAAAGAAAAAAAAGAGAGAGGGCAAGATAATGAGAAAGCGTGAAGAAGAGAAGGAAAAAAAGTAAAATAACGGATCAAAATGATTTATATGCAATTGGTCATTAAATTTTTATGAGTTATATTGTAGGGTGTATTGGATATCCGTCCACCTAGTTAATATAGATCATTATATAAGAAAACTACCCATAACCATCAAAAAAATAATTAAAATTTTAAATAATAAAAATAATTATAACCTAAAAAAAACTACCCTATTAACCCAAGTGCACCGATGATGCACTATAGAATAACCCTAAATGGGTGGATCCCATGTAAACCGAGTTTACATGGATTTACATATAAATCATATTTTTAAAAATTACTCTTAGTATATAAAAAATTATTTTTTGAAGCGTAATAATTTTTATAAAGTAGAGTAATAATTAATGTCTTTAAAGAGTAATTTTTTATATATCAAAGAAAAAAAGTTAAGGTTTACAAGAATTTGAAGAATTGTTTTTTAATTTTGAAGAATAACAATTTATATGAATAATTTTTTACATACTAAATAGTCACAGAATTTATATATAAACATATATAAACCTGATTTACATCTTTGTGTGTTTAGAATGGAATAAGTTATAATTTGTGTTTGGAATGGAATAAGTTATAATTTAAATAACTTCTTGGGAACTTGGGAGTTGGGAGTGCTCGAAGTTGTATAAAATATTATGTAGCAGTATTTACGTTCATTCAAATAAATAGTACAGTAAAAGACAATAAAATATAGGAGTATAATCTGTGCACAGTATTTACACAATCTTGGATTTATTGAATTGAATCGATGTTGATAAATTTTAATCTGAAATGAAAGATCAATTAACGCATATTAGTACATCACATCTACAAGAAAAATTATAGTACTTTTTAACATATAGAATAGAATTATATTCTTGAGAATATAAAATGTGATAATTTATTATGTAATCACTTAGTTCCACTAATAATGATTTTTTTTGTTTTGGACATCCAATTCAAAAGATCTCATCACTAATAATGGTTTTTTTAGGACATCCAATTCAAAAGATCTCATTTCCACATATCAATACAATTTAAATATAAAACCAACAAACTAATACAGCTAGTCACAATATAACTACTATTAAATCCAAGTGAAAAAAAATAAAAAAATGACATCCTTATATTACACCTCTAAACAAAAATAATAGAGAGAAAATCTTTTCTTACCCTTTAAATATATCATATTCTATTTTTTCCACCTAAATATACATCTTTTTTTTTTTCAATTTCCCCTAATACCCCTCATTTAATGTGGGAATTCTACCTACTCTCACCCACAATCTTTGACAATACGATCTTATTTATCACCAGTACTATGCCCGCGTGCGACGTGGGTAATTGTGTTTTATTATTTATTTATTATTTTAAATTTTTTATTTTTTAATAGAAATCAAACATATTAATTTATGATAATGAAAGTTTTTTAATTTTTTGTAAAAGAGCATTGGAACATCTAATATTTATTAGAATCATAACTTATTATGATTAGGATATATAAAACTCATAATTGAGTGATCATACTAATAAGAATAATTTAAGAATTAGTATGCACCATTAAAATAAAAATAAAATAATAATAATAATAATAAAAGAAAAAAAATCATTTTTTAATTTTGTTTTTGGTTGATTCAATGCTTTATTGATCATGTTGTTGATCTAATTTACCAGCACGTATTAAGTTATGTAATTTGATTATAATTAAAATTAATAATGGTTTGTACGTAAAGAAAAATATTAAGTTATTGTAATTTGATTATAATTAAAATAATATATGGTTTGTACGTAAAGAAAAATAGAAAATTAAGTGTCCAATCAATTCACCGATTAAAATTATAATAATTATAATAATAATAAAGAATCAATCTTATTATTGATGTAAATGTCTAATTGATCATATTTTTTTTAAATCTAATTTACAACTTTATATTAATTTGAACTGAATAAGTTTGATTACTATTCTTTATTTATACATTGTTAAAACTAAAATATTTGGTTTACATGAAAAGTAAAGAAAAAAATCAAATCATCAGTTAATATTTGAAAAATTAGAAATTTTAAGACTATATATTACCCATTTCAATTAGTTACATTTTAATTAGTAATTCAATTAATCATCAGTTAACATTTGAAATATTATAAATTTCAAGACTATATATTATTTTTTCAATTAATTAATTAATTAATTATTATTCTTATTATTATTTATATGAGATATGAATTTTCCAAAATAATTTTTAAAAACAACCATGATTAAATTAGGGGCTTCTATTAATTAATTTCTTTGATTAAAGAAAAAGCAAAAAGATGCATTTTTTATTTCATAAATTTTTAATAAATATGTAATAAAATTTGATTAATTAATTAATAAATAAATTATATAATAGCAAAATAATGATATAAATACGGTGATATGCAATATTAATTTATTTAATATAATATGATTATTTGTAATAATTTTAATTTAAACATTAATTTATATACTTATTGAATTTAATTAAAATTATCTTTTTAAATTAATAATAAAATTTAATCTATATTAATTTGTCATTTGGAAAAAATAAAATAAATAAACTTGTAATCTACGTAGCTATTAGTCTTTTAAAACTTACTAAAAATATAAATTAATTTGAGAATGATACGTATAAACTTAAAAACAAAAGTTAATCATAATTTAACAAATTGTAACATAAAATATATATTCAATGTTTGATGTGTCAAATAAATCATGAATATGCACTATTAAATTTGAATAAATGCAAAGTTTAGAATTTTATTGGCATAAAATAAAAATAAAAAGTACATGCATCATTTTGTTATTTAAGATTTCAACCCAACTCATTTTATTATTATAAAAATTGGGCTAATGTTAATTTTTTTTTTAAAAAATAATTCTATTTATTATTATTTAATTTATCATATTTTTGATCTAATTTAGCAGTACGTATTAAAAATAGAAAGTTAAGTGTCCAGTCAATTCACCGATCAAAATTATAATAATTATAATAATAATAAAGAATTGTTGATGTAAATGCCCAATTGATCATTTTTTTTAAATTTACAAAGTTGTATTCATTTGAACTGAATAAGTTTGATTACTATTCTTTATTTATATATTGTTAAAACTAAAATATTTGATTTACATGAAAAGTAAAGGAAAAAAAATCAAATCATCAGTTAATATTTGAAAGATTAGAAATTTTAAGACTATATATTATCCGTTTTAATTAGCTACATTTCAATTAGTAATTCAATTAGTAAATCATCAGTTAATGATTGAAATATTAGAAATTCTAAGACTATATATTATCCTTTTTAATTAATTGATTATTATTATTATTATGATGATGAGATATGAATTTTCCAAAGTAATTTTTAAAAACAACCATGATTAAATTACGGGCTTCTATTAATTAATTTCTTTAATTAAAGAAAAAGCAAAAGGATGCATTTTTTATTTCATAAAATTTTAATACATATTTAATAAAAATTGATTAATTAATTAATAAATAAATTATATAATAGCAAAATAATGATATAAATACGGTGATATGCAATATTAATTTATTTAATATAATATGATTATTTGTAATAATTTTAATTTAAACATTAATTTATATACTTATGAATTTAATTAAAATTATTTTTTAAATTAATAATAAAATTCAATCTATTAATTTGTCATTAGGAAAAAATAAAAAAAAATAAACTTGTAATCTACGTAGCTATTAATCTTTTAAAACTTACTAAAAATGTAAATTAATTTGAGAATAATACGTGTAAACTTAAAAACAAAAATTAATCATAATTTAACAAATTGTAACATAAAATATATATTCTATATTTGATGTTTCAAATAAAATAAGAAGTACATGCATCATTTTGTTATTCAAGATTTAAATCCAACTCATTTTGTAATTATAAAAATTCGGCTAATGTTAAATTTTTTTAAAAAATAAGTCAATTTATTATTATTTTCTTTAGTTAAATTTTCAGTCCAACCTATCACACATCATAGCTCACTTTAAAATTATCATTTAAGAAAATACATAAATAAATAATTTAAAATAAATACACTCATTGAGGTTTGAACCTGTGACCTCCTCAAAACTATCCAACAAATCACATTATGTCACCTCACATATTCATAAAAATAATAAATGATAATTCACCACAATTTGACACCTCACCTTTTATAAAATCTAAATTGGGAAAGTTATTTTGTTTTAATATATAAGAAGATTGAATAGTAAATTTATGCTCCATTTTTTTTTAAATGACCTTCAAAATTTATCAAAAAACCACTGAAGGTATTCGGATGTAATTATCTATGCAATTAATATATCAAATCCTTGCTAAATTATGGTATTCATTTTTCTAAATAATTCCATAAAACAAGATTAAACCAGTTCAAAAAATAAAGGTTAAAATTTACGTGTTTATGGGACACCGTGTTCCAAATCTTGTATTTTTTTTAATTGTATCATTTAGTATTAAATGTTATAACATTTAGTATAAGAATTAATGAGCTCGGACAATATATCCAAGAGTCTCAAACTCTTGAACTTTTGATATATACTTGATTTGCCTGCTAGACAAAGGGACTCCCAAATATCTGATAAAGAGACATTTACTAATGTTAAGTGTGATTTAGTTACTGTTATTTATATTCTGTTTTTTTTTTCTTTCAAATTAAATCAAGTTACGTTTATTCGAGTGTTCCTAATATTGCATGAACCTTGTTATTAAAATAAATAGTAATTTATTTCAAAACATAAAAATAATCACCCGAATATAACATATTAATCTCATATTATATAAAATATAAACAAATTAATTAGAAGCATGCATGATGCTTCCACGAGCTAGCCATATTACAATATTGGAATTATGAAAAAAATTTGTATTCCATTAATTAATTCAGTATCATGTATTTGAATGGAGTTTGTTGGTAATCTTTAGGATTTACATGCTTGAAGGAGGTGATTTAATATTTGCACACTTTTTCTCACAGTCACTACGCAAGCCAATACTTTATTTGTGTCTGCAAAATTCAAATGTAAGGGTTAGTTTATATATATATATATATATATATATATATATATATATATATATATATATATATATATATATATATATATATATGAAATAACTAAATAGATAAAATTTTATATTGATAAAGTAAATAAATAGATAAAGGTTTATATATTAACAAAAGTGTTGATCTTTTGTGCATCATATGTAATAATTTTCATTCCAAAAGAATAATAATAATTTAGACAAAGACTTGTGTGAGACCGTCTCACATAAAGGCTTACGTGAGACGTGATAATTTTTATACTGAAAAATAATATTAAATTAATGAAAAATGATAATGTTAGAAAAGTGATACTAAATTAATGAAAAGTGATAATGTTATTTCATGAACAATTTATAGTATAAATAAAAAGTGATAATATTTTATAGTGAAAGTGATAACGTTTTATAGCGAAAGTGATAACTATTTTAAAAAAGTGTAAAATGGTCTCACGTGAGATAGTCTCATGATCTACCCAATAATTTATTACCATAAAAAGTATTATCATAATAAATAATTTTTTATGTAATAAAGACTAATTTCAATAAAATTAAGTAGGATAGTAAATAGGATTCGCAAGAGCTACTCTTTTAGAAAGTGATATTGAGGCAAAAATGTGAGTTAGAATTTTTATAATATTTTTATTACTCATTTTTCCATCAATGCACGTATGATTTTTATTTTAATTTTTCCAAAAAAACTAGTGTAGAACGATTCCACGGTGGAATTGATGTTACTCTTTGAAACAATGTAGTAACCTCTTTATTATAAAGAATGATATTACTACTATTATGATTAATAAGATAGCTTCACACAAATTTTTATGAACTAAATTAAATTAGAATACGGTACATAAAAAAATTTAGTTTGGATCATTTTAGATGACACACTTTCCATTTTGGATTGTTTCACAAAAGTTTGCATATTCCTAAAAAGCAAAAAGTCAAATACAATCACTCTACCCCCATACACTTTACTTACAAAAAAAATTACCCCTACCTAATACACTTAATATACTTTATCATTTATTTATTACAAAAAATACTACAATATCCTAAAATTTTACTTTACTTAATATTCGTGCCGAAAGAGAGGTGCAAACATTTGTGGGATGAAGTGAGCATATCAATATCATTATCTTCTCACACAAATTTTAATTTAGAAATACATACCGTCCGTAAATTTAGAGCATTGATCAGCTGAACAACCAAGACTGCAATAGAAGTTTCTCTTTGAAACTTTTCTTTTACCATAACATTGGACCATGCATTATAGAGCACAAGGGAGCTTTGGTCCAAAAACTACACAAAGAAACATGCACATTCCATAACAAATTGGAAAATTTGTTGCAGCAAAACCACCCTTCACAACAAATGTGAGTAATGTTATAATCATCAGTGATTTAATATTTATTTCTGCATTTATTTTCTTTAGCCCCATTTTTCTTTAATCAAATTCTCTATTCAAACACAAGGTTGCTTATGATTTATAGGGTTTGTAAATGATACATATTGGAAATTGGATGCATAAATATAATTTTCAATCAATTAGAATTTGAAAAAATGTTTTGGGATAGAAGGAGTTATATAAAACTTTAGGGTAATCACTTCTTAATCATATCTATCCAACCACATTTTGTAGTGATGGATAATTATGTGGATTGGTGTAGGGATAAATAGAGATAGGTATTTATTTATATGTATAAACTAAAAGGAAATTAATGAGGTTTGCCTTTAGAGTTAAGGGGATATATTAGATTAAATTATCTACAAATATGTGGATTTATGGATAAAGGTAATTTACACCAAATAATAGAGTTACTATAAAGTTTAGGTTTGGGTAATTGAGAAATTTTTGTGAGGCCACTCAAGAATTTTGTTTCATAGCCTTAAAGAAAGTAGTAATATGATAATTATCATAAGTTTTAAAAGAAGCCATTTTTCTTAAAAGAGATTTTTTAATAGATAAACATATAGGTACAAAAGGTGGAGGCTCACACCCCAGCCCCTATATTCCGATCTGACAAAGTGGTAGAGAGGTTAATCATGATAACTCAACTGATCAATAGGGGCTAGACCATGTCCACTGCACATAAGAAGGCCCCTCATTTTAAGAGGTTGTCTCCCACACTGTGGCAGTGAGATTCGATCATTGATTATAAGTACAAAATATCACTCTTTAATGAATTGGGCTATCGATACAGGCTTGATAGACAAACATATAATAAGGAGAAAGACTGGGACGTTTTAGGTGAGACAATTTTATATTATCGTTATTAGTTATCACTTTTTATTTATATTTATTCAATAAATAGTGCAGTAGATTATTATCACTTTTCATAAAATATGTTATAATTTTTTAATCGTCTTTCGTAAGACAATATCATACAAATCTTTGCCATAGTGATATATAGCTTAAACGTTCACTAATAATAGTTTTATTCAAATTAAGATATTATATATATATATATATATATATATATATATATATATATAAAAGATTTATAATCAAGTTATTTAAAATTAATTTAATAATTATGAATGTTGATTCTTTCATGCCATTAGCGTAGGTGCCTCTTCTAAAAAATATAAATATTTTAAGCAAACCGTTCTATCGTAAAATGTAGATCATTCAATAAAAATATAGAAATGTAGACACTGATCAATCATCTGCAACACTTTTGGGAAAGATTTGTGTGAGACCGTCTCACGTAAGTCCACGTGAGATGGTCAGAAAGTGATAATTTTTATGAATAAAAGTGATAATAAATTAATGAAAAGTGATAATGCTCTTTCATAAATAATTTATAGTATAAATAAAAAGTGACAATATTTTATAGCGAAAGTGATAACGATTTATAGCGAAAATGATAACTATTTTAAAAAGTGAAAAATGATCTCACAGTCTCACAAAATACCTACCCTTTATTTAATAGAAATGTGTAAATAAAAACACTACTCATTTTGTTTATTTAAATTAGAAAATTTTTGTGTGATAAGATTATGTTAATTAATTATATTATTTTTCATTTAAGATACTTTATTTTTATTATTGACGTCCCTAATTTTCATTTTAATGTTTATGAAATAATTTACTTTATTATTTTTCTTAAATTAGTTATTAATATATTTTATTAAAATAATATAATTTCTTATCATAATACATTTTGTGAGACATATCTATCATCAGTTTTATCTTTAAATTATGGGGTGAAACATCCTTTTCTTTTGTTTGGAGTGGGCCCATTCTCAAATCAAAGTTGTGGCCCAAACATAAAATATAATTTAAAAAAAAAAAACCCTCACCAATTCTTTTTCCCCATTTCAGGTACTTTAAATAAACCAATTATATTGATTTGGTATTTTTATCCAAAATAAGAAATAGGCCCAATTATTATTATTATTTTTAGTATAAGAAAGAACCCCTCACCCATTTTTTCAAAAACCCGAATTTGAAAACTGTATATTTAAAAAAAAAATCATAAAAAAATATAATAAAAAAATATAATTGCCCCCACGAAGTATCGAACTACAGACCTTCAGTTTACAAGACTGACGCTCTACCACTGATAATTAATTTTTAATTACAATATTATTTAATAAATAATAAGGGGTTTATAATAGTGAAGAAGTTTGATGGAAGAAATCAAGTAGAGAGATGGCGGCGATACCTCGATCGGAGATGGAGAAAATGAGCGTGGAGCAGTTGAAGGCGGTGAAAGAGCAGGCGGATCTCGAATTCAATCTTTTCCAAGACAGCCTCAACAACATCCGCTCCGCCAATGTCCGCTTGGAGACCGCCGCCGCCGCCCTTCGCGACCTCTCCCTTCGACCTAAAGGTTTTTCGACTCGCCATTCTAATTTCGAACCAGAAATTCAGTACGATATCCTGTTTTTCTTATTTGATTCACGTTGTGGAGTTTTATGATTTCTGATCAGGAAAGAAGATGCTGGTGCCCTTAACGGCGTCGCTTTACGTGCCCGGAAAGCTGGATGACGCGGAGAAAGTCTTGGTGGATGTCGGCACTGGTTATTTCATAGAGGTTAGCAGAGTTATAACTGTGGCTCATTCATCGTTTTTGTCTAAGTTTTGTGAATGGAAACTAAGGAGTGGATCTTGATTTTATCTTTTATTTTGAAGAAATGTTTTCGGATTGCTTAGTCTGTGTGCTTTGAATGTTTCTATGGCCATATTTTTGTCATGTAAAAAAGCAATTCATTGTTCTTGTAACTTTTTTTTTTTTTTGGGGGTGGGGATATGTTTTAAAGCTAAATTTGTTTGCAGATATTAAAGCATTTGAGGTAATGTTGTAGTTATGAAAGCTCAGAACAAATTCAAGTACATTGTGTCATGTGCTATTGCTGAGGGTTAGTCAATTCTATGTCCAATCAGTTCTATGTAGGAGAGATGAACTGTCAGCTTCTGGATATGAACCGAATGGATTATTAAAATCTTTTCTTGGCCTAAGCATTATTGGATTTTTTGTTGTAGATAAATGGTAAAAGCCAATGTCTGGGGTCAACTTATGTGTCAAGAGTGTAATATGTATCAGGAATGACTTTGTTCTCACTGGAGTGTTGTTATCTTATAGATAGTTGGTAAAAGATTAATTATTTTTGTAGTGTAGTGCGTTCATTTGCCATGTAAGTATTATTAGAATTGGAGTTCTTGCCTCATGCAGCATCTTAGTGTGATGAGAAGTCATGGACTGAGTAATGGTTATTGGAAGCAAGATTTTCATTTTCCTGTATTTTCAATTCGATGTACTGCCGTATGATGATAACAAGATATATAAATCTATATTACAGCTACTCTTTGGATTTACTGCTTTTATGACTCAAATCAGTTTCTCATGCCATTGTGGATGCTGTAACTTGTAAGCCTTGTTGAGGAGGGAGGGAGTGGGTAATAATATATTGTTAAATAAATTAGATATTGCAAGTTTAGCTTTTAAAGCCTTTATATATATATATATATATATATATATATATATATATATATATATAAGCCTAAAAATTACCCTCGGTGTAGCTTTTTCTAGCTAATTTGAGACAAATGGAGAGAATTAGAGGTTGCCTTGACTAAGAGAACATTGCTGCCTCCCAAAACACCATGATCTGTACCCTGCAGACTTAGCGTAGTTACTTCCAGTATCCCTCCGGAAACCTGCACCATCACGACATTGCATTCTCAATGTGCTTTACCTTTGGGCACATCCTGAGGTTCACCCTAAGGAAACAATGTTCATTACCCACTTTGTGAGAAATACATTTCTCTCTTATTTCTGTTGTATTATTGTCTTTATTCCTCTCCCTTACCTTCTTTCAACCTCTTGATTAGTGATCAATGAGGATTTTCTTCTACAGTACAAAAATGTCATTGGTAATCCATGTAATGACGACTTTAGAAGGTGATGAATAGGAATTTATCTTTTCTTAATCAAAGGTGATGAATAGGAATTTATCTTTTCTTAATCAAAGCTGAGATGTTTATTTCGTATATTTAAGTAGTGCTTTCTTATGATATTGTTAGAAAATGTAGCTTTAAGTTGATCACTTTATTCCATAACGTATAGGTATAAGTAGTGCTTTCTTATGATATTGTTAGAAAATGTAGCTTTAAGTTGATCACTTTGTTCCATAACGTATAGGTATGATGACATACTGGCTAATGCCAATGATTTTGAAACACTGTGGACTTTTATAACAAAGAGATTGTCAAAATTGGACTAAAGCTTTTTGTTTGGGTTGGACTCCTTTTAATCCTACTAACGCTTAAACCTGTTTTGATGCTGTCTGAATTTCCATAACTGTGATTACTCTTCCCCAATGATCTAATTTTGCATATTTCTCAACATGAAGCTCATAGAATTTCTTGAGTGGTTGGTGTTGCCTGACCTTATTTCATCTTTTTTAAGACCAAACTTGATTATGTTTAAATCTGTGCAGAAAACTATGGAAGAAGGAAAAGAGTACTGTGAGCGTAAAATTGCTTTGCTCAAGTCCAACTACGATCAACTTCTTGAGGTATGCTTCCATTGACATCTCACTTTTATTTTTCCAGATGCGGGGCTGTACAATACATGTCTACTTTTGGTGTTAAACTATTATTGGCTTTGGAATTGAGAACTTAATCTAAATTTACGGTATATCGTGCTTTAATGCTTTTGTCTTCATAAGACCTGATTTTCTGAATAAGATGCCTACTTTATTGTGTTTAAATTTGCTCATTGTTACCTGGCTATTTGCATCTTTTTAGTGCACTAATTTTTATTTACCATCAGTAGAATGACACCAAAAGTAGCACTGTTATGAGCTCTTGAGGTTAGCATGTTTGCTATTACATTTTTAAGCCATAGATCACAGGGCATCCTTCTGTTGCTTTCTATGACTAGATGTTTTTGTATAGAAATAAAAATCATATTATGTTGGGCAATTAATGTGCCCTATAGTCTATGTTTCCCATCACACCTGTCTCTGATCATGGCAATCACATATTGCAGGTAGCCACCAAAAAGAAAAGTGTAGCAGATGAAGTGGGGGCAGTCTTACAAGCAAAATTGAAGCAGTTGGCTCCGCCACAATAGCATCTTTTGGATGTAACATGTGCAGTACGCGCTGTGTTTAAACCTTTGTGTGAATGTGCTCGTCTTCAAATCAACATGGACACTTGAACGAAGCAGTGGTGGAGAGAGAACAAGAGAGCGAGCTGGGAGTGTCTTCAGTCGTTAGGGGTTCAGTTGTTGTATCATTTGGGAAAACATGCCAATGTTTGAAACTGTGTCGTACTATTATTTAGTCAGATACAGTAGTGGAGATTCTCAACCTGACGACGGAATAGAGGCTTTTTTACTGCTTTTGAATCTTTTGTGGTGGCAACTTGTAATGCTGATATTATAATTGATTGATTTGGCGAATCTAAATGCTTAATATTTGAAAATCCTCAGTCTATACATGAAAACGCATTCATGTGATCATTGTAAAAACCTGTAAAAAGAGAGATGAAAGTGACAAAAACCTGGACTAAATCGAATCAAGCTTCACTTGGAATAACATTTAAGAAATGATAGACCTCATCCTCATCAATAACACCCACATCTGTCGAACAAACCGAACAGCAGACGCGTTTAACTGCACCAGGAGGACTAGGATCTGCTTCAGTCTTGGAACCTGCCCTGTTTCTTTTTCGTCTACTTCCTGGTGATGACACTTCCTCCTTTATCCTACAATTGATTACAAAAACTGCTCGATACTGGGTGACATACTTTTCATGCCTGCAGTTAACAACTCGCAGAGTTAATAGGAATGTAAATTCATCAACTAAGACAGCTTGAACAAGTTGCAAGAGCAACAATGAAAATTTGTTGCCATACATACAATTTACAGCATTACTGAATTGTAATGTATTTGTGTACATTTAATACATCATAAACCACGGAATACTTGAAAACTCAAAAAAACCACTCCCCACCACATCAAAAAGATATGGAGTTATTTTTTCAAAATGAGGGACCATTATTTGAAATTTAGTCAACCACACTATTTGCTTACATAACACCAAGTCACCAAGCAACCACATTTATCATGCTCTAAATCTAAAACATTTCTTTATTTCGTTTAGCAGAAAATTTAACCTCAATGTCCAATGGACAAATGCAGAGAACAAGGTGGTGGGATGAAACTCTTTAACTCAATGAGCAAGTTGTATTTTTCAAATTTTAATCATGCCAGTGTTCATTCGTACTCTTACAGTGGATTCAACCTAAAGATAGTTTTCTTGTCCCAAATTTTCAATCAAAAGGTTTAGTAATTCACATAAGGCAAAATGCGTCAGTGGTGATTACTGCTGAGAGAATTGCATTAACAAGAGTGATGGCATATGGCAGCATGCAAAGTCATATCCCCACATCCCACGGGGTGAATAATTCAAGTTTTATGCCATGTCTAGATAACACACTTACTTCACTAGGTTGGACATAACTAATATTATGACTCTTACACTTCTACATTCCCAAGATTAAAGAATTGATCATACAGACAAAGTTGTAGATTCTATCTTCACGGAAAAATAAGCAACTTGTAAGAGGTGTCTAAAAATCAGAGAGAGTCAGAGATCAAGGTAACAAGTTGATTCGTAGTAGTAAAAGAAAATCATCTAAAAGAGTTGCGTCACTACAATCACTTTGAGGGCAGAGAGAGATTTAGATGAACTCAACCAGAAAATTTTCTTTTTGGCTATTCCCTATCCCACGTTGCATCTACAACACATAGCGTGCACAAAAAATCAATTCAGAACGTTGAGTCCCATTTGATCACAAAAAGGAGGAAACAAGCTTTCTCAATACAAGCTCATGACTAAAAGCCACCTAAAAAATATGTTCACGAGAGTAGTTATCTTAGTCACCAAAACCAAAATCCAACAAATTTGTTCAGAGAAATTCTTCAGGAAACCCCATGTACATTTCTTCATTTACATATTATGTACCTCAATATCAAACATTTTAAACCTCACAATATGCTCAACTCAAGCTAGACTCCTTCCAACTACCAAGCTTTTGTGTTGAACCAAGAAATTCAAACAACAGAAGCCCGTTTCATCACTATGACCTGTTTTTAATTCTAAAGAAGCACATACATAGATTGTGTTTGGTTTATTAACTTGATACATGGGTCATTAAGGCTTGTAAACTGTAAAAACAACACACAAATGAAATTGATTTGATTTATCAATAATTTCATGGTTATTATAAACACCCCCCCATGGAATACATTCCATTTGGCTGGTTGGTTTTAAGTAATGGGCTTGGAAGAGAAAAAAGTCCACACAAGTGTAATTAGTGTGTAATGTATCCTACTCTTAGAAGCAATTCTTTTTAAGGTCCATTGAGTAACATCAACAAAACATGGACAAAAAAATTCTTCCAACAATCAAAAGTATTATCTCTTCCATGAAAGAATATTGTGGCCATAAAATAGCCAAACGTTGGGGGATATAAACGATTTCCTTCACCAAACACATGCTATCCTGACAAAGTATTAGAAGTTTTCCCCAATCCCACTCACATCATAGTTTGTACCTACGAATTCACACAAATTGGTTCTGTTGGCAACACAAACCAAAACACATGGAGTATACTATACTAGAACAATTAAAATACAATTCAAGCAACATATTCCCATATGATATGCATACAGTGTAGAAGCAGCAAAAATTGAAGAATGTAGATACCTCTGGCAATCCATACAAAGGGTGGTAAAGCAGGCAGGGCAGCTGAGCACAGCATCCGACGTAAGACCTCGTCTTTGCTTTTGAGCCCATAATTCATCGTTTTCATCCAGTTTTGGATCATAAAATTCTGGTTTTGAAGAGTAGTCGATCTCCTCATCATCCGAAACTACAATACACAATCAAATCAGTTTATACAAACTCGGATAAATATATACATAAAAAAAGAAATAATTGGCGGAAATAGAAAAAGGAATTCGTAAAGACGATTAGGTTAGGCTTCACCTGTTTGCTGAGATTTGGGACTAGGCGAACCTTCCACTTCACTCTTTTCATTCATGTTTTCCGCTTCAATTTTTCTGATTTAGGTGTATTCTTGCAACAATAAATTAACCTCTGAAGCAAAAAACTTTAATTAAATCTACCATCTCAACGAATAACTCGATTTTCTTGTAATTTTTAAAATTAAAGGCCTAATTTACCCAACATAGGAAATTAATGCCGCCATTGTAAGATAAAGACATCACTAAAGTATACCGACTTATATAGTTAGAGCATACTTATAGTTATTTATAAGGGCAAAGGGTCGGATGGGACCCATTTTATTCAACTTAGCCCTTCATCTATTTTTCTGGTATTTCAAACCCTTTTCATTCTTAAATTAAAACACTAATGATCAAATATACCCTTCATTTTCTTAAATTAAAACACTAATGTCCTTCTGTTAAATACAATATAACAACGTTGAAGATTTTGGGGAATGAATCAATGAGAATAACTTTATTGTGGAATATTTTTCTGCCAACCCATTCCTCCTCCATTACTTTCATCATGTTCACATTTATATACTCATCCACCCTCTTCTGAAAGAAATTAGAGTAAGAATACATGAAAACTCACTACTATTGCAAGAAAAGCAGGTGACCACGAGAAAATCTTGTCCGAGTCGCGGGTTCATCTCCACTGCCGAAGTATTTCCACCGCTCATCGAAGACAATGGTTCGGTAGCATTAGCAGATGACTCCGTTTCGAAGCCATAGCCCACGTGGTCTGCTCGCAGTTCTCTATGCTCGGATTCCTTCGATGGATGTTCTGGAAGTCCACTAGTTAGACAATGCGTCGTCGTCCTTCTGGTTAAAGAGCCCAAAGCTTTAAGGGTGCCTGCTCATAAAGATGAACTGGTGATAGAATGCAGCAATGACGGCTCCATCCAACCCAAAAAATCCACTACATCATCAATTTTTAAATGTCATAAAATAATTAATTTCCTATGCTAAAATGAGTTACCTGGTCATCCCAGGCTTTATCCTTGTTATTGAGCGGCGTTAAAACTCCGGGCAGGGTTGATGCCGGTGCTGGCGATGGGAATGGTGGCTAAGAAAACCATGAACACCGCCAATCCGCAACTTGAATTCCCTGTTTCTTTTTTCATGTTCCATTGATATTTCATAACATAATAAAACTATACCCTACAATTTACTATTAAACCCTTGGATCAGGTATTAAATTTTGGCCATTGATTGTGACACATGACAAGATTTTAATATATGGAATAGTAGATGAAACATTGGAGTGAAATATGTGATCTCATTTGGCCAATCCGAAGGGGAGTGGAGCTGATCGAACACCTTTTTATTTTATTTTTTATCAATTATTATAACTTAAATAAATAAATGTTAGGTCAATAATGAGATAATGAATATTATTAATCCATTAAATAATGAAAATTATTAATTCATTAACGCTGTTAGAATAATTTTTAACAGAAGGGTGCAAGTGTTTTATTTTGAAAAAATGAGGGGCTTAATTGATCTATATTAAAAACATAAAGTTTGTGAATGATCAAAACAAAAGATGAGGGGGTCATTTGATCCATGGTGATAAGTTGAGGGGTCTATTAGACCCTTTGCCCTATTTATAACTAAATATGTAAATATTCAAGTATACTTAATAGTTATTTATAATTGAAATATGTAAATAACGAATACGCTTAATTCAGTATATTTTAAGAAATATATTTTAACGATCATTGAACATACTTTTATCTATAAAAATTATTAAACATACTTTAATTTATACTCCCTCCGTCCCGCACCAAGGGTGCATTTTGTTTTTTTGCACGTAAATTAAGGAGTATTATTATTTAATGTGTAGTGGGTAGTTGTATTAGTGGGAGTGTGGACCCCATGTTTTAATTGTATTAGTGGGTGAGTGTGGGACCCATGTGTATAAAAAAGAAAAGAGAACTCTTTGGGTGAGACGACCAAAATGAAAAAAAAAAAGACCTTTGGTGCGGGACGAAGGGAGTATAATAGACATGTTTTAACATGTCTCGCAAAGCATATCACATAAATAACATTTCGCTAGAGATTTTTGTCAAACCGCATTCTATAAATAAGTGAATTAATATTCTTAAAAAATATTAATTATTTAAAAAAAAATAAATGAGGCGGATATTCCCACCCCAAAAAGTACTAAATGTATCACATCTACTAAATATACCCTAATATTTTAGTAATATGTATATAAATAATAATACTAAGTGTACCCCAATAAAGACTACTATATTATATATTCTCTTTATTTTTATTTTTCTCATAAACAAGAATTTTTTTTATCTCAATTTTCAAATCACACGACACGAGTCATCTCTATTTCTAAAACATTCGGAACAATGTCAATATAGATTTCTTATTTACAAAATTTTGATCTCACCAAAAATTCTAGAACAAATAATAAAACAAGCAGGTTATTCTTAAAAGAGGCAAACTTTGTGTTTCCAACTAATTAACTCATCTAACTAGTGAAGAATTCAAAATCCCAAAAAGCTATCATCTTTGAATGTCTTTCTTTTTGTATGTTTGACAATGAAATTAGGGTAGTTTGCTAAACCGTAGCCGTAGAAACTGAAATAGGAAAACAATGATTTATTTTTAATTAATTTAATCATATAATTTATAGGGTATTTATATTTTATTATAAAAGGATATTTTAGTCAATTATATGAGTATTTATATTTTATTATAAAAGGATATTTTAGTCCTTAATACAAATGGGGTATAGGTGTGAATAGCCCATCCCCAAATAAAATATCACACTATGTCAAAATTTGCTTAGTAACATTTTTTTTATGATAATTGCAATTCATCATGCTAAAGATAGTTTCGATAAATAGGGTATAAAATTTATTTACGGGTGATTTAAGAGTCCATCTAATGCACCCATGAGTCAAATTAGGGCTGGGTGGTTAATTTTATTTTAAGTAAATTAAAATTTAATCTAGTTTTTTGTACTCAAAATTTACCTAACCATTTGCCTTGCCCAAAATATTTCGAACTATACATGCAGCAAAAATCAGACTAATTTATCTTATTATCATGATTTTGTTTTCAATGGCTTTTTTATTCAGGCGGTTGAATACCTTACTTCTTTAATAGGTCCTATGTTGCAACTAATTAAAAATGTTTTGCCACAAAAATGACAAATAATTTGTTATTAAGAATAGAAGATTGATGAGTTGGAGATGTAGTGGTGGAAGACCACATTTGGATTAGCATGAAAAATTGCAGTAAGAAAAAAACAGAGGAAACACAAGTGCCAGCTATTAGGTTAAACTTTAGTGGGGGAAAATTCAAAAGATGGTCCATTTGATTCATCACAAGGACTAGGAGTGGTGTAGTGGGGCTGAGTGTGCTTCTAAAATATTCCACCTTAATTGTTATATACAATCTCCTCTCCGGTGGAGATTAGAGATCCCCCATAGTGCGAGGTGCGGAGGTTTGTATGAATGCTACACGCTTAGGCAGCATCGGCTCGTTCGACCCCTGCTTTGCTTAAGCGTGAGACATTCATACGAACCTTTCGTCCCTCATCACACATCTTCTAGGCTATCTTCCAAATATTTACATTTTTTGCTTTACCTTTTCTTTTCTTGTCAAGTTTTTCTCAAGAAGTTTGATTATTTATTTTTTCGATTTTCTTGGAGTGGGAATAAAATTGGATCCTAATGTTAGCTGGAAAAACCCAAGTTTGAATATTGCAAATGGGTTTTTCAAGGAAGGTGAATTCGGCTCGGACTCGGGTTGAATAAACTCCATTTCACCTTTGGGCCTCTTTCTTCCAAACTCCTTGAAGACAAAGAATCTATGAAAGCTATTACTCAGATTTTACTTGACCAAAAATCAGATTTGAGCATATTTTTTATGCGGGAAATATCAATTTTAGTTCTTTAAGATAGGTCAAATCTAATTTCAATCCTCATGTTTGATAATTTCTTAAAAGTAGACATTCGGTGTCCGAATTTAGTCATTTTCGTCCATTTTTTGTCCTTATTGTCCACTCTTGGTCCCTTTTTCCGACAACTTTAAGGACCAAAAGTGGACGAAAATGACTAAAATCAGATACCGGAGGACCACTTTTAAGAAATTACCAAACTTGAGTACTGAAGTTGAATTTGACATATCTTAAAAGGACCAAAATTGATACTTTCCCTTTTTTATACTAATGTTGATAAGTGGCATGCTAGCTTTCTTGAATCCTTTGTATGTCAAAGTGATGGTTTCATGAAAGTATACATTGCATATTTGAGTACTATTGTTATATCTACTGCTAAGGACTCCAGCTCGAGTTTAATAGGAACCGTCTGATAGCATATATTTTTACTATTGATTAATGTTTATTTCCATCCTTATTAACTGAGAAATTGAGAAGTGGACTAATTTGGATTCAATCAACTTATCAAGGTTAATGTCTAATGTTATTGAAAAGAAATTGAATAACTATCATTTCAATTAAAGTTGACTCTTTGCACTTGTAATTTTTCTTTAAAAAAATATTTCTTTTTAATAAAATATTACTCCATTAATGCTTTTGCAAGTCTTGTGTACAATTAGTGTACAGATACACCTAATAAATTTAAAATTAATTTTTAAAATATTAACGTAAAAAGATTATAAACTCTTAAAGTTAAGATTAAATTTTAAGAACAAAATTTAAATTATAGAAACAAATGAACAAATAAATGAGAATACTAAAAAACCCCTCCATGCATGTTACGCAGTGAGAAATGGTTGAATCTAATCTGGGTGATCCGTAACGGAGCCAAAAAAATAGTTTTGGGGGACCAAATTAATATACGTAAATTTAATAATTTGTATTCGATCTAGATTAACTATACACCATAGTAAAGTAAAAACTAATAATTAGAATTAATTATAATTTAAATGGAGACATAACATATTTACTCCCTCCGTCTCATCCTTATAGTTAAGAAAGTCTCATCCTTATAGTTAAGAAAGCGCAACTATAAGGATGAGACGAATGGAGTATAAACTAAATAATACACATATAATTTTGAAGCAAAGTTCAAAGAATAAATAATTTGACCAAAAGTTTTAAAAAATAAAACACACAACAACAATAATAATATATTATTTATAATATAAATTTAAATTTATAGGAAGAAAATGTAACTATTATTACTTATAAATATACATAATTTTAAATTTATAGGAAGTAAATGTAAAAAGATAAAAAGGAAGCGCCGCTGCCATGTTTCGAACCTGTGTTAAGGTGAATGGTTGGGAGAACTTAACTACTATGCCAACCTAGTTAACTATTTTTACATAATACATACTAATTACTAATTTTTTTTGTTGGGTATTTAAGATTTTAGATAATTCTTAAAAGGCAAAAACTTGTGTGTCTTCGAGTCAACGTGCGCCCATACCTTTTAGTGTTAAATTGTATACCCTTTAGTATATGTATCTTTACACACTTTATGCACTTGGAGTCACAAGAGACCAACTCTTAATACAAATAAATATTATTAGATTGTATAGTTTTAAATGGATATAATTAAATTAGTTATAATGATTTATTTATCAATTCATTAAATTATACTCAATTTTACAATTCTTATGTATATAGTATAATGTATAAATATCACATTTATGAAAATAATTCAGTCCGCGACTACTATTGGGACTGAAAAAGCCCGATTTTAAATAGGCTTAAAAAAAAGTAGCCATAACTCTGTTTTTTTTTTTCTAGGATTAATCACACCGACTCTATCTGTAAGTAAAAGATAATAATTTCCTATCTTTTGTGTTTTATTGGTGCCGAAAAATATGATACATTTATTACTTCGCTCAAATTCTCATATTGTTTGATATATTTGTGTTTTGTTTGGTATAATTGTGTTGTACCGCTGTCGTCTGTATTCTTTCATTATTTTAGGTTAATATCTTCTGTTTTAGATTATTGGATAAATGACGCGTTGGGAAAAAAATGTAACAAGTGACAAAAAAAAAAGTTATACGATGTGATACTGCTGGATGGCTACACTTAAGAAAAAATGGTTCTAAACTCTAAAACAAACGTAGAAGGGCCAAAGATAAAGTTTCATTATTTTTTTTACTTGCCACATATAAAAAAAACGTACAAGGTTTCATATTTTTTCAAATGCCACTTATATATTCAATAGCATGGTGGATATATTCAATAGCATGGTGGTCGGTGTCCGATGTATCCGACTTCATGGACCTTGTTGTCGTTCTTTCCTAAAAATTTCTCTCTAAAAATCAGTGTTTCTAATAACCTTACAACCCTCAACACTCCACCTTAGTCCTTAATAAAATAATTAAAAGTTGCATATATATTGATTGATTTTGGGGATGGGCTACTGAAAATAGGTTAAAGTTAAAGAACATAAAAAGTTGTAAACTAAATAGACTGTATTTGGAGATGGGAAAAAGATGGAACGAAAATGAATAAGAGTCTCAGAAAGCAGATAACAGAATAAGGATGACATAGTGAAATGATAAGATACTTGTAGAACCCACGTATAAATAGAGGTTCGTACGCATCTAGATGAGGAGGAGTGGTGAAATGATCACTACAAGAAAAAATGCCTTTAACCACATATTTTTATGTCATTTTAACATTAGTGTGATAATAAGTATTGTATTGCTAAATTATATTTTTAGGGGTGTTAATATGTGTTCTTTAAAGACACTTAATAAAATGGTGTGTTGATATTTATCCTATCACCACACTTCAAAAGAAACACTTATCTATTGCTACACCTTTTTTACTACACAAAAAATGTCCATATATGTACTCTTTAGTATCACTTTTGCTACACCTTTTTAGCACATAAGAAAAAGTGTCCTTATAAGTACTATTTAAAGACACTTAAAAATACATATATAAATATATATTTTGTTACAACACATGATGAAATATCACAAATTACTAAAATTTTATTTTTTTGTTGTTAAAATATTAAAATAGAAACCATTTATTTTATTAAAAAATTAAATTATTTTTTTAATTTTTTTATAATAAATAATTATTTTAATTAATTTAATGATTAAGAAAATAAAATTTATTTTTATTTTAATAATAAAATCTTATACTTTAAATTAATTATTTTTAGAATAATTAGTTATATATTTCTATATAATTATATTTTATCTTACAAAATTAAATTTATACTATAATTTAATTAGTAATTTTAATTTTATTTTATTATACCTATTAAACTGATAATATAAAATTAATATTGTAAAATTCAGTATAAAACTTAATTATGTATTCTATGTATATATATTAATTTTAGTAAAATATTACAAGAATTACTTATAGTTTAATGACTTTTTGACTTAAATAAGAATTTAATACGGGGTGATACTTTCTCGAGTCTAAGAGAAAACACTTTTGGTTTTATTTTCTATAATATTATTTTATTGTGACATTTAAAAGTGTATTAATAAGTTAAATTTTTTCACACTTTAAAGTGTATTAATAAAAGTAAGTGTGATAATATGCATAATTCTTTACACTTTAAAGTGTGGTGATAGGGGTATTGTCTATTCCCACAGCAGAATGGACCGCATAAAAAATCAATGTGGTAATAGGTAAAATGTATTAATATATTACCTATTACAACACTTTTTAATGTATTTATAAACATTTTTTTGTAGTGAATATTATGTGAATTCGGGTGCACATATGTATAAATTTTTATTCAATATCCACCCTAGACCTTGCAACCCTCAACACTCCACCTTAGTCCTTTCTTTTCTTCTCTTCTCTAAAACCTTAATCCATCTGATGTAATCAAATCAAACATTTGCACATTTCATGTTTAAGAACTAGTAAGGACTTAGTTAAACGGATTTTAATCTATTGACATTCCGTTGCTAAATGAAAATTGTCATTTTTGTTGCTAATCCCTTGATAATTACCAACGGATTGAATTCCGTTGGTAAATTCCATTGTTAATTTTGTTTTTTTTAGTGATTGTAGTTCATGTCCCTTCTCTACTGGATTGGTGTGGATGGAGATTAGCTCATGGATCGGATGGAGGAGGCCATTTACTAACATCATGACAGCCTATAGAAATCTGTACAAGGAAACTCAATCAAAGAGCTGCGGAATTGAGCACTGCCATCGCCTCTTCTGTGTATCAAATAGTATGGTCCATCCGTAAAATTAATTAGCATCTTTGAAGGCAATGGAAAAATAAGCAGCGGATCATAACATCAACATGGAGATTGCTAGATTATATTACATTACATTACATTTTTGGCAAATATCTAACCCTATTGCACAGTTTGAAGTTAGCATTTTTGACGAGCTGTTTTAGATCTATTGTGTTGTATAAATATATTTATCATTTCAAAACATGACAGAGAATATTATACTCCCTCCGTTCGGAAAATTTTTCACGTTTACTGTTTCACGTTGTTTAAGAAAAGTTGTACTTTTTGACCAACTTTATTGACTTTTGGAGAATATTGTAGCATTTTTAGGTAATAAAAAAGTATAAAGTAATGATATGTGTGTGAAAAAGGAGTGACAAATTTGAAATTAAAGTAACTTTTGAGATTGTTGGATAAAGTGGTGTTTCTTTTTTTAGGGTGTGAAAAGTTTTGTGGGATAAACAAATAATCAAATGAAGAAAATGAGAAAAATATTATGAAATGGAGCGAGTACTAAACTAGCACAAAAATCATATGTTTGGCGCAAAAGATGACAAACTTTGAGATTATATACATATCTAAAGGGCAAGCAATGTCATTCACTATGAATAACATGAATAAAACACAAAATAGATTATATACCATGTTTTTTCCAACTATGAAAAGGGTAAGCAATGTCATTCACTAAATTTGTTGATATCTATTAAGCCAACTATATTCTGCACATGTTTGTTAGGGTAAAATGTGTCTCTCATGATCATGCATGAGCATCTATATTTTATTTATTTATTTATTAAAAGCACCATGGGTTGATATACTTATTTGTTTAGAAATTCAACATTATTCTTTGGAAAATATCAAGGCAGTAAGAATTCTAAAGCAATTATCACACTATATTTGGTGGCTATAATTTATGTGGAGCAGTGTGATAAAATTAACAAACAAAAGTGGTATCGGATGAACTTGCAAGACTGAAATTATTAAAGAACCTGCATTCTAAAGAATTTCATATAAAAACCTTTAGATCTCAAATTAAAATCGATTTTGTGAGTCTTTCAATTTAAAATTCAAATTTAATTTCTTTTCTTAAATTAGGCCCAAATTTTATACTCACTCTATCCCAAAACTATTGATACATTTTTTTTATACAAAGATTAAATAGTATAATATTTTAATGTGTAATGAGTTGATGATATAATATTTTAATATGATGTAGGTAATTGTAATAGCGATGTGTGTGGGGGCCACATGAATATTGTTTTTGTAAAAATATATATCAATTTTTGTAGAATAATAACTAAAAAATTAATGTATGTTAATTTTTTATTTTAGTGTCATTTTAAGGCTTTCTATAAAATTAATTTCTCATTTTAAGTCATAAAAAAATATTTCTTTTTAAAAATTATTATATACGTTCAAATCAAATATTAAATCAAATGTACGTTATTTTTATTAACTCTATATTATTCTACAATAAATATTGAATTTAGAATAAAAAAAATTTACGACAAGAGCTGTAATTAAAAAAAAATATATTAAACCTTAAAATGAAACTTTTCATACATTTCTAAAATAAAGCAAGTTAAAACATAAACTAAAAATGATTGTTTAACATTCGAAACACAATCCATATTAGAACTTTATATGATTTTTTTTTTTTACTATTTGACATCCAAAACACAATCCATAAATTCATAATATTTTCAAATAACATGATTCAAATGAATTTGATTTAAAATGAACCTTTAAAATAGACACTTAGACACCTTTAAAATGAAAGCCCAAAGTTAATAGTACATAAACTAAAAATCAGAACTTTATATGAAAATTTTCCTGCATTTTATTTTTAACATCCAAAATACAATTCATAAGTTCATAATATCTTCAAATAACATGATTTAAATGAATTGATTTAGAACCCTTGAATTTCGAAAGCCCTTCATTTATTTTAGATTTCAAATGATTCAATCCAAATGCAACTTAATTTGCGACGATTTTCCAGTTTGGGCAGATTGTAAGGATTTTCTAATTTTTGCAACTTTTGTACTAAATCCAATTCCATTTCAATCCTACGTAAATCTCAATTCGGAATTTCAATCCTACGTAAATCTCAATTCGGAATTTGAATGGCTATTTTGATAAGAAAACAAAATAGGTATATTTACTAAAAACAGTGGACTGGAGATCTGATACATGTTGTGTGTAATTCTTGATACAATCCAACAAAGAAAACTGGCGTTGTGACATAGAAGAGCACTTTATAACTTTTGTGCCAAAATGAGTACTTGAATGGCCATTGTTGACATCCAGCTTCAGTCCTGCGGTATGGCTCATAGAAGAGCACTTTATAACTTTTGTGCCAAAATGAGTACTTGAATGGCCATTGTTGACATCCAGCTTCAGTCCTGCGGTATGGTTCACCATTTGCAACAAACTGAATACATTTGTGAAAAAGGGGAGAGTACTACTCCGTGGAAATGCTTAAGGCGAAATGGATAAGTCTGAAACGAGCCTGGAAGTTGATACATGAATTAATATTCAGGCGCGGGTCTAGACTAGGCTGGGAGGATCTTCTAGAGGTTCAAAGTTTTGGGACATCAAAGTACTGCACCAATAAGTGATCATCAAATAAGACTTCTATAGCTACCTCCCTCGTTTGAATTAGATTGTTTGGATGTATTGTAAATTTATAAAAGGATTTTCAAATCGATAATTAACAATTATTTTTTAGTTTTAATTTTTTTTTTGTTATGATAGATAAATAATAAAAATATTTTACTATATTAAATACCAAAATTAAATTTGCAATAATTAGAAAATCCTTAAAATCTGTGAAAACTGAAAAATACTACCATCGGATGGGCTCCTATGAGCGCGCTAGCTGTGGTTGGATAACTTGGTCTTTCACCGTTGTTATTTGTGTGGTCCTTATCAATTTCGTTTTTAAAATTTTTTGTATATTTTGTTTCATCTATTATTAATAATCTTAATCTTTTAAATAATATTAAAAAAAAATAATTTGTAGGTGCCTTCATCTGTTCCTCCTTAAAAAAATTTGTGCCTGTAATATCATAACCACATCCATTGCTGGAAAAAATTATATACGTGATGCTCTCATATTAATTTTATAATTAATATTTCATTTTAGGTAATCAAACATTTTAACTAATACTCTGTATTTTATTTAATCTCTTATATTAATAACTTATAGTTCATATGTAAAATAATTAATAACATGAATGAGTTTTAATATATTTTTACATTTAAATGTTGACAAAGTCTTTTATGAAACTGTAATTATGTGAAATGGATTGTAAGACGGCTCTACCGTTGTTAGAGTATGTCAATTATTGATAGTCAAACTATTTTTGTAATGAATCATATCCTTAAATGTTTTTGTTGGATTATTAAAAAAAAATTAATTTATTAAAGTAAAAGTTTTTAAAAACAAGAAAAAGAAAAAAAAAGATTAATTCTCGATTATCAATTAATTTATTACTATTAATAAGTTTAATATTTTTGTAATATAATTGTGATAGAAAAAATATTCCTGCACATCACTATAGTTTTATGTGTTTCAAGCTCCTAATTGGACTAAAAAAATAATTTAAGTCATGAATTGATAATTAATTTATTAATTTTTCAGGTTTTGAATTGAAAGTATAATTACTATGGTACATCTTTTTTAATACGAGGGTAAAAGTTATATTTTTTAAATTAAAGTAAGACGAAAAAAAATATATTTAATAATAAAATATAAAATTATAAAAAATTATAAAATATATTTTTAAAATAAAAACACCACACATTATAAAACTCGTGTCGAAGACATAACTAGTATTATAAATTAATACCGTTTCATATCGAAATACCCCCTTCTATCAAAAACTAAATCGATTCGTACCAAAATTTTGATAATTTTGCCTAAGCCCAATAGTTTGGAACCTTTTAAAATGCACTTTAAATAAAATAAAAATAAAAATAAATAAAGAAACATTCTAATAAAATGGGGACAGTGCAGCGACTACAAAGGAAAATAATTTGAAACTACGCTCGTTGGAAAAGCAGAATTATACCCACTTTTTTGCTCAATAATTCCTCCTCGTAGATCTCTCGCTACACGCATACGCTTCGATTCTTCTCCACGTTGAATAATTTCCGAAGCTTTTCTTCAATTTTGGAAATGGAGAACACGATTGGAAAGGCTGATTCCGGCAACGGCGTCGCCGAAGAAAACCCCAACAATAGTCGAAATGATAATGATAGCCTACCGAACGGGGTTGCCGCCGCCAATTGCCCTCGAAGAACTCCGTTTACGGACCTCAGTCAAGTCGACGCGGATCTTGCACTTGCGCGTACTCTGCAGGAACAGGTTTTCTTTTTTCGATTTTCTCTTTACAAGCGTATTGAATTTCTCAATTTCGTCACTGTTGTTGTTTGGATTTAATATATATGTGCAGTTATTAACATGGTTCTCCAGGTTGATTTTCATTCATTGCGTTGTGCGGGATTTCGGATAAATCATTTGCTTCACTGTTTTCTGTTTATGTCTATGGTTTCGAACTGTTATGTTGATTCTTCCATATTCGCAAACAGTAGTTGGGGTTATGTATTTAGCTAATAAGGAGCTCATATGTAGTGATTAATGAGTCAATTAGCTAATTTAAATTGAACTTTGCTAACCCTAAAAGAAAAGGTTATTTCTACTATGACACTCCATCAATTCACCTCTATAAGCTTAGACTAAAGTTGAGCAATAAGAGCTCAAATACCACTTCTTAATGACTAAAGGGACTTGACAGTGATAGGAACAATGCTAAGCGATAATGGCTTTGTGAAATCTTGTAACATGATGATGTTCCGGAATTTAGGATTTAGCAAGCGATTACTCCCTCGGACTCTCTTTAAATTTCATCCTTTACATTTTGGACCGTCCCACAAAAGTTTTCGCCTCTTATTTGGCTTTGTGAGCAACTTCTAATTCATCTACTTTGACATTCCTGAAAAGTCAAAACTAAGTAATAATGGCTTTGTGAAATCATGAAAGATGATGATGTTTGTTTATTTGTTTTGAATTTTGAAATTGGCCAGCAACTTGAAATTTGGATACTATTAAAATTTGAGTGATTCTATTTTATGAAACATATTTTTTATATGTAAATATGAGCTTTCTATTAGATAATCCTGCATCTTGCTGAGTTGCTGTCTGCTCATAAACTTGTACTAACAGCAATAATCTTGCTCATTTACTGTTCAACTATTTTCTAAAATTGCCAAATTTTATTATGTTTCTTTAAAAAGGAAAGGGCTTATATGATGTTGAGGATGGAAAGTGGCGGTGGCAGTGATTACGGAAGTTTGGAAGCCGAAAGTTACGGGCATGATGATGATTTTGATGAAGACGACTATGATGATGCCAGTGAAGAGGATTACAATGCATCTGATGTTCAAGTGGATGATGAAGAAGGGGATGAATCTGATGAGCATGCCTATACTGAAGGAGAAGAAGACGATGGCCAAGATGTTGAATTGGATCCATCTGCCTTTCCAAATGATGAAGCTTATGCTAGAGCCTTGCAAGATGCGGAAGAACGAGATATGGCAGCTAGATTGTTGGCCCTAGCGGGGATAACTGAAAGTGAGAGTCCAAATTTATCATTTTTATCTCCTTGCTTAGGATCTTTTAATATCTTTTTCTTTCCAATTATCTATTGGAAAAGCCGAACAGTACAACTACTGACACTGATTTCATACTTGCAATAGGAATTGTTCAGGAAGATGAGGAAGAAGAGGATCATGGTGGCAATTCTCAGGTAAGCGGATATGCTTGTTGTATTTTCTTTGGATAGTTGTAGGCAAGTATATACTGTTCTTAATTTATTCCTGCTTTCTCAAGTTTTTTGTCTTTTTAATCTACTGTCCTTTACTACACACCTAGTGCTGAGAGTTTTTGTTAATGCTGGGAAGTGCCTCTCATCTCTCATTTGATGTTAACATCAGTGCATGTACGAGTGAATTTTTGCTGAAGTCACTTTTAAACTCAAGCGGTTAAAGCTTTATGAAAACAGATGATACTTTAAGTTCTATCAGAGGATAAATATGCTGACAAGGTTAGAACTTCTGTATATGCACAAGCAGCTATATCATTCAAAAAATTTTGAATAAAGAGGGAATGAAAAATATGAAGGGCTTGCTAATATTTCTTGCTGACACGCTTATGTTTCTTGCGTGGATTGGGGGAAATGGGTTTATAGATGGGTAGATTGTGTAGGTGATCTGTTCATCTTTCGTAATATATGCTCTCATTTACTCGAATTGCCTTGTTCAGTTGTTCTAGAAGATTTAACTTATTGATATGGAGTAATGCATGTAAAATTTCAAAACGTTACCAACTACAAATAGGGTTGGATTACCCTTCTATCAGTTAACAACCTATCATGCTGCATGCCAGCTTAATTGAATTCATATAATGCATATTTACTATTCTGGAAAATTTGGTGCAACACAATTGAAAATATGATGGCCATGACCACTGTGTCCCATTATCTGCAAGGGTTTTGGATGTGAAGGGTACCCTACCACTGATTCACAGATGGTCTGAACATAAGCAATAGTTTTTCTGCTATTGTAATTGCTGATGTGGCAGCCTAATGGAATAATTGCAACTTCTGCATCGTATCTGGTGTTCCAAAAGTAGACTGTTAGCTTGAGATTGAAATAATTTAGAGGGAGGTTGAAGACATGCATTTTTATTTTTATAGTTTCTTCTTTGAGTATCTCGAAACTTCTGATTGTATGTAACTTTGTGGGATTATTTTTTTTGAAGAACCAGCTAAAACTTTCTGCCACATATATTATCTGTTCCCTGAATATCACATATTAAATAGTAATCTACTGCACAACAAATTGAAGGATTTACCTAAAATCAATCATTTATGAAGTGCTATATTTGGTTTTGCAACTAATTAAAAACACATCTACATTACGCTAAATGTGATACTTAACTGCTGGCTTTTTCTGCCTGTATTCTTTTAATTCATGCAGAGTGTGATTAATTTCGCTATGGAATATGCTGGATTCTTTTTTTTTGTTTTGTGCATTGTCTAACAAATTTAACAATATTTTAGGATGCATGGGAGGAGGTTGATCCAGATGAATTATCATATGAGGTAACTTAGAATACACAAAGCCCTGTTCTAATTCTTTTCACACCCAGTTTCTTTGTGTTAATGGTTGGCTTTGTAATACAGGAGTTGCTTGCCCTTGGTGAAGTTGTTGGGACTGAGAGTAGGGGTCTTTCTGTAGACACAATTGCTTCATTGCCTTCAATCAACTACAAATCGCAAGGCATTCAGGAAGGGATAAGTGATTCGTAAGTAGACATGATCTATTGTTTTCCAAACATAGTTTTTGTACCATCTCTTACTAGAAGTGTTAATAATTTTGTTAACCGAACTGGTACTTCTGTTTGAATCAAACTTGAACCAAAATGGTTGTTTAGGGTGTGTTTGGTAGTGAAAATGTTTTCTAGTACAAACCTCACATGAATCACATTCTCAATTCCACAAACGTTGGTACCTTGATTGTCATCATTATACTTTTTCCGAATTTACACATTTTTTACTACTATTCATCTTACTTACAAATTCATCAGGTGCGATTGGTTTTGATATAATTTTTATTTTTATTAAAATCTTTTTAATTTTTTCTCTGATACATAATATAATACTACTAAATTGTAGTAATAATAATTTAATTAATTTTTTTCCCTATTTTTTAAATGCATTCTTCATGAAATAATGGCATGGAAAAGAAATAAGTTATTGGTTTTCTTTTTAGTTTAACCAAATGGGTACCTCAAATCTCCTTATTCATTTGATCACATTTTCCTTAAAAATGATGATGTTATGCTGATAAATATTGTTGGGTTTCAGCTGTGTTATATGTAGGTTGGACTATGAGGATGGCAACAACTTGATAGTTCTCTCTTGCAAGCACTCATACCATTCAGAATGCATCAATAACTGGTTACAGATAAACAAGGTACATTCTCGTGCAATTATGATTATGGAAAGTAGAAAAGCTAATACATTAAATACCTGGAAAGTTTTTCAAGATAATAATACATCATATTAATCTGCTGCTTTTCCTCGTGATATTGCTGATGCTGGGCGAGGTCTATGATGATTGCATATATGTCTCAGCAGATTTTAATTAACACTATCTTTTAGGGATTTGTTTGTGTTTTATCATCCATTCAGTGTACGGTTCTTGCCAGCTTACTTTGCCCTAGACTTTTTCCATTTAAGCCAATCTGTAGAATTTATTAATGTTGTCGAGCAACAAAGGTTAGATGAATTCTGCGCTTGTAAGAACCCAAGAACGTAAGGCATGTGAGTGTCACTAGAATTGAGTCATCTTCTAGGACATTGCTCAAGGATAACGTGTATTTTGCCCTTTTGGCTTATATTCTGTCTGATTGCCATTCTTTTTGCTCAGCAGTCCTTGGTTATATCTGGTCCTCTTTCATGGGCAAGATAATGGTTTAAGCTTCACTTCAAAATCTCACAATCATTCAAAAGATCATTGCACCCTACATTTATAATTTTGTTTATAAACAGTGGTCATGAGATTGTCTATGCTGTCTTCTTCGTTTTCTTGTCCTCTTAAATCGACAAGTGGTTAATACGCAGTAAAACAGATCATCAAGCATGCAGGCATCTTATTAAGAAGCCAATGTGCAAACCTATTTGCCCTCTTTACCAAACCGTTCTGTTGATTTCGAATTCATGCACGTGGCATGATTGATCGAACTAAAGCAGTGATGGCATTTGTGTAGGTTTGTCCAGTGTGCAGTGCAGAGGTTTCCACTTCAGGAAGAAGCTAGTCAACACTATGGTGGTAAAAATGTTTCACAAATTATTGATACCATTTTACCATCTTGCTATATTTTGTATCACTCATGTACAACTGTATTTGGCATGGCATCAAGTCAATTTTTTACTTTTATTTATATTTTTTAGATCTAAGTTTATTTATTTTATTTTTTTAATTGAGTCAAAATATTAAATAAAAGTAAAAAAAAAAACAATTAATTTCAGGACAATTATGTGATATTTTCCCAGCCCAAGATTGTTTTAACATTTTCTAATTTGTCCATTTTAATATATAGTTTTCACACTCCAAGTACTCACATGAATAACCTCTTGTTTCACTTTATTTTAAAAAAAGTTATCAAGCTTATTTCGGGCTAATTTATTAAAATATAGTTGTTCCAATTTTTATTTTATTTCATTTTATTTATTAATTTTTTATTTTAAATGATACAAGTCTGTTGAATGGATTGTTATTAAAATAAGCTGAGACGCTAATGGTAGTGGCGCCCCTATTAATGTGTAACTGTAACCATCAGTCCATCGCCTCATAAAAAGAATAATTAAATATAATAATTAATTTTTCATTTAAGTTAAATTAAATTAATGCAATGATTTTAATTTAAAAATTAATGTTGTAATTATTTGATAATTTAGAATGGGTGTATTATTTACGAATTAGTCTTTAGTAAGTTCGAATACACAAAATGTTCGAGAGTATAATAATATTTATTTTATAAAATATACATTTAATTAATAAGAGTATGAAGTATTTTTTTATTGAAAAGTCGATTAAAATATGACAAGTAATATTATTTAACTTGAAAAGTTTAAAAAGATAAATTCAAAGAATCAAGAGTTTAAATTTTGGCTAATTATACTGTGCACCCACTTTTAAAAACGTATAAAAATATAAACAAAAACATATACAATTATGAATAAAAATGTATAAAATTTAATTGTTAGTTTTTTTAATGAAAAATTGAGTGTAAAAAAATATACAATTATTAAAAAACATGTATACACTATTGAATAAAAAATTATACACATATGAATGCTAGTTTTTTTTAATGGAAAACTTAGTGTGAAAAAAATATACAATTATTAAGAAACACGTATACAAAATAGAATAACATGTATATAAAATAAAATAAAAAATTATACACATATTGATGCACTCTTACATCCGGATGCACCAAATATCAACTCTTAAAATTTTATATTAACGTCCAGATTTAAATTCAATAAAACTCCCCTAAATCTTCCCTATATATACCTATCATTTTTATTAATCATTATTATCCCGACCTTTTCATACATTATCTATCAATTAATTTTTTTCTTCTTCTTTCTATTCTCTTTTATTAATTTTTTCAAATCAATTAATATTTGATTCGACATAAATTTTAAATTTATCCTACTAAAATAAACCTGTAATAACACAATTAACTAATTTATTAAATTAAATTAAACCCAAATCAAACATCCTCATAATTTTCCATTGGTAAAATAAATTAATATCCTTTATCATGGATATCTAATAACACCCTAATCTCAAATCAAACATCCTCATAATTTTCCATTGGTAAAATAAATTAATATCATATATCATGGGCGTCTAATAACACCCTAATCTCAAATCAAACATCCTCATAAATAAATCAAACATTCTCTAAAAACGAAATTCATTGATAATTTTTCATTGATAAAGTGGTGGTTGATAAATTTTTAACTACGAAAATTCAATTCTATTTGTAATACGTTGGTAAAAATATAATAAATCTTTTAACATTCTATTGTTAAAAGAAAAATATAATTTTGTTGGCAATTCCTTGGTGAATTCCGTTACTAAAAAGAAATTTTTATGTTTTGTTGAGTATTATGGTAAGATTTATTGTTTATAGTAAGACGTACTTATAATGTCTTAAAATTATATTTTAATAGATAATTTATTATACTTTAATAAATAATTATACTCTAAATACTGTTAAATAACATACTTTATTTATATAAAAATTATATTTTAATAATAAATCGATCCATCACAAAATATTTACGTTTTTAATTTACTTGAGATTATATCCTTAACTTGTAGGGTGCAATTGGGGCGAATGTTTACTCAAGTTTTCAAGTAAGATTTTAGCTTTTTAACTCTTTGGTGATCCACTAATTTATAACGTGGAGGTTAATAATAATAGTAAAAAAAAAAAAAACAGTTGATAACGTGGAGAAGGTGAAACCGCGTTTGGAATTGGAATACCCTACCCTAATTATTTTTTAAAAAAAGTCCAACCAAACCCTATTAGTCTAAAGTCGTTTTTATCAACCTCAATTTAATTCCCCATTTCATTTTTTTAATTATTATTATTTCGTTAAAAGCTTGTAAATAAAGCCACTCTTTATACTTAATTAATTAACAGAGATCAATTCAGATATATTCAACCATCTTTTATTATTCCAAATAAACCCTCGAAAACTATAAACATCGAAAACAACTACCCCATCATATATTAATTAAAACCTAACCATCAATATTTTAATCTGTCCACATTACAGAATATAATCTAACAAAAAAAACTAAATACAATTGTAAATAAGTTAAATCTCAAGGATTCTTTCTAATTTGGCATTTTTAATTAAAAATTAAAAAATTAACCCCACTAGCACTACAAACACACACAAATATACTACTATATAACATGTACTACATGATATATATTCTATTTATAAAAGCAAGAGAGAGAGAGAGATGTGTTGTATCTTAGAAAGAGAAAAAAGGGGTTCATCTCCATGCAGCTAATCTCTTTCTCTCTCCTCCCATGGCTGCTGCCAAGAAACCTAATAAAAAGAGGGGTAAGAGCAGCTTCCTCTGCTTCTTTGGGGGCTGTTTTGGTATTTCAAATAAAGTTTCTGCTGATCATGGCGATGGAAAGTCCATCAAGAAGGTGACCGACCACTCCGGCCGCCGCGGAGGGTCACTTCCGGTTAAGATAACGCCACCGTCGCCGGAAGTGGTGAAGTCTACCAAAGAAGTAGTTCATGTGGTGAGGGATGAGGAGAAGAGATTAATCCATGTTGCTCCACTTGAAGATGAATTGATAAGTAATAAGGTAATTAATTTTTTATTAATTATTTCTTGATATTGGAATTTGGATACATAATTTTATGATAAATTTGTAGAGTTTTGATCATGAAATGTTTTTTTTTAATGATGAAGTCAAATGCATAAAGACGTGATTGTATTATTATTATTATTTTTATTATTATTATTATTGTGAATCCATCATGAGTAGGACTAATAGATTAATTAACCTTCATTTCTTTAATTTTATGATATATATATTTGAAAACAATACATGGGATTTCATACTATATATGTATATGCAGGGAAATGGTTATATGGCATGAAATATAAATGACAATTTCCTTAAAAGAAAAAGAGAGAAAATATCCCTAGCTAGTTTAATTTAAATGATCTTTATAACTAAATAAACATGCATAGAATTTTAAAAATTCAATCTCAAATGCATATAATTTTCAATATAAATTAAACATTAATTATTTCCCATGCTACAATCATTAGGTGCATAATATTTCTTCAGTAGGCCGGAGGAGCAAAAGCAAAGACAAATCAAATCCAACGGCAAGTCCAACAAAACGAGTCGAGAAGCAAAATAGTACGGTGGTCCAAGAAATTCAACAGACCAACATCCTTACTAAACTGTCGCACTCGACCTCTCTACCATCCTCACAGATGATGAGAGAGAAACCGAGTGCGATCAGAGAGGAGAAGGGCAAAAAGGGAAGAGATCAAATCAAACCAGGCGGCGAGTTGGACCCAATAGTTGGGGCAGTAATTATAAGCATAACATTAATTGTGATGTTAATTTGGGGCAAAGTGTGTGCTACGCTATGCACAGCAGCTTGGTTTTATTACATTCCTCGTTTCAGAGCGAATTTCGTGGAATACCATGCGATCAAACTCGACGGTGATCATGTCGATTTGGATTCACGTGAGTACAAGAAGAAGGTAGTGTTACAAGGATTGCTCCATAGAAATTAGCTATACATACATGATTAATTTTCTCTTGATCAAATTTGACCTTTATTTTGTTGTTTATATTACTTTTATATGTTATATATAATAGAATACTTGGATGATTATCGAGTTAGAAAAGGGTTTGTGGTGCTGAAATCAGCACTTACTAAAGTTAGATCTCTATAATAATAAAAAGATGTACTGTTTCTTTGAGGGGAGGAGGGTATTATTATTATTTGAGATATATTGACAAGTGGTAGAAATGAGAGGAATTTATGGTCAATATATATTTTGGAGGGAGGAGGGTTGGTGTGTGTGACTACTACTTCATTGAAAGATGCATGTAAAAGTTTCTAAAAGTTGTACACATTTGTATATTTTATGTAGTGAAAATGTGTAGCAAATACTCATCATAAAATGGAAAACATTTTCTTTTTTCATTCGGAAGTAAAATATCTTTTCTATCCACTTTTTATTGTACATTTTATTAGCACAAAATACTTGTGTAAACCGTTCACGAAGTTCATGGTGTAAATTATGTGATCTCTCCTTTCAATCATATATATTCTATATATTGTTAGTATATTTAAATTAAGAAGACCACATAATTTAAAGGATTTATGATGTAAACCCGATTTACAAGAAATTAATTATTACAAGAATATACTTATCTGATAACTTAAATTTGATTTATTAGATTCAAACTTTTTGTTTATTCCACCTATATATATTTTATTTTAATTTTTATCGGTTGAGAAAATTATAAATTTCTAATTGACTTTTTTTTTACATTCGATCTATTTTTTACTTATTCGTCTCAAATTTTTTATTGTATTAAATCTAATTTTTTTTGGGGTTTTAATATCTGTTGACGAGAATATTATAGAACTTTATTCGGTCATTTTTTTAATTCAATCTATATTTTGTTTATTTAATTCAAAATTTTTGGTTTATGGTCTATATTTTTTTGGTTTTCTAAATCTATCTACAAGAGTACTATACATCTATATTTGACCAATTTTTTTGGCTTATTCAGCTTTTTTTTTTTTTTTAATTTGGCCCATTATTTTTGCCTATTTGACTCTTTTTTTTCCTTATTCGTTCCATTTTTTAAAAGATTTTATTTTCTTCCAACACAATTGAAAACGAAATTGAATCAAGAGTATTTGGATACAAACTGATAAAAGTGAGTGAAAAATGAACAAAAAACTTTTTTTACATTTGAATGTGGATAGGGTTGATTTTGTCCTTTTATGTATATGTATACTTTTTTTCTAATAAAAAATATAAATAGATTTACAGTAATATTGTCTCATGGGAAAATTTCCAAAATGACGCAATTGTGGCGCAACAGATCCGAGGGAAGGAGGCGGCACGGAGGTTGAGCAGATAGAGGACTGAGGCGGCGTGGAGGTTGAGATAAAAAAATAACTTCCTTCATCCTTGAAGGTCGTTCACTCTTTCGTCATTTGTTCGTCCTACATAATTGTTGACCTCCTAAAAAGGAAATATCATTCTAATTTAACACCTCAAAAGTAAACATTAATTTAAAAAACTTCAATCATTATTTCCACACATAACATACTATATACTCTCTTCTTCTAATTTCAGATGACATACTTTTTATTTTGGGTTGTTCGAGAAAAGTTTGCACATTCCTTAAAAAGTAAAAGTCAAACACAATCACCCTCCCCCCATACACTTTATTTACAAAAAAAAACCACCCTTACCTAATACACCTAACATACTTTATCATTTATTTATTATAAAAAATACCATACTGCCCCTGAAAATTATCACTTTTCTTAATTTTCGTGCCGGAGGAGGCATGCAAACTTTTGTGGAATGGAGGGGTACTTTATTTATTACCTAATAATATCACATTACACTTTAAAAGTCAATAAAGTTAAACAAAAAGTAATTTTTTTATATTCATGGTACAATAGAGATGAACCATTTTTTGGGACGGAGGGAGTATTAATTATACACTTATCCCTTGATCATATAAATAAGACATCACATAAAGATTAATGAGATTATTTTCGTCACCATACACCTCATCAAAATTAAATTCTCTTTTAATATATTAAATATATACTCCCTACGTCCCACGTTAAGGTTTACGTTTCCATTTTAGGTTGTCTCAAGATAAGGTTTACATTTCTTTTTTTATCATGTTGAGCCTACACAAAATAATTAATTATTTCATGTAGGGCCCACACACAACACTAATACAACTATCAACTTTACATTAAATATTATTTCTCCCACCTCACTATACATTAAAATATTATATCTCTTAATCTTCATGCAAAAGCAAACATTAACGTTAACGCGGGACAAAGAGAGTACTCCTCAGTTTCGTCCTAATGTTACATATTTCCAATTTGTACGTCACATCCTAATTAATGTTTACATTACCTTTTTGGTATATGAAACCCACACAAAATAATTAAAATATTTTCATGACACTCACCTACAACACTAATACAACCTCCCACTGTACATTAATAAAATATTATATCTTACCTCAATACATATTAAAATACTAATATATTCTAAAAGTCAAACTTAACTATTAGAACAGGAGTATTAAAGATTTTGAATGAATATATAGGGCAATACTATGTAGGAGGAGTCAGCAATTTTTTTTTTACAAGTCAAATTAATTACAAGAATAAATATCATAGCTGATTGTAGCTTAACTATCCAGATAATTCTAGATGAGAATAAATAAGTCATAATTATTTATATCTATTTTTATTGGTAGATAACTCACCATTGTTGACTCTGGGGATAAGATAAATAGGAAATCACGTGCCTAGGCATAATTAAAATCGTGTTAAGTATGATCTAAATTGAGTTAATTTACTACCTAATCACTACAATTAGGTTATGGGTGGAAGAGTGGATAAAGATTGCAATCTACACTCATTCTTAATTTGTTGGTTGTCGTTCTTGAAAATGAAATCAACATTGTATATTAAAATAAAAGTTGATTATTTAATTTGATACCCCATTAAATGCTCTGCACTATCAAATGGATTTGGTAGCCATTTTTCATTATTTAAAATTTAAATTTTATAATTTATTATACTTCCTCCGTCCCAGAGAATCGTTCACCTTTTACAAAGGAAAGGTGAACGGTTTGTGAAAGGTGAACGGTTCTCTGAGATGAAAGAAGTAATATTTTTATATATATGATTTATTTCCTTATGTTACGGTTGAATGGGCAATAAACAATGGGAATCTGATGGGATGTCTTTTGACATACAGATATGCAATATAAATATAACATGGAGACAACTACCCAATTTTCAGACATTTTCATATCTTAAAAACATTTAATTACATAGATACGGATGTGAGATGATTGATTCTGTGACGATGAAGTCTAATTGTTTAGATATTAAATTCTCAGATATTCATTAAGATCTTGTATGACTAATTATTATTTATTTAATTGATGTTAAATTTTAGTAGTATGTAAATAACATACATAACTTCGTTAAATACATTGTAATAGTCTGTCTAATTTCAAATTACTTAATCCAAAATAGTTTTTTATGTCTTAAATGAAAGACGATTAGGTCGTCTTTACACTAAGCCGGACTGTTGAAAATAAATCCATAAATCCTAATGCCATAATTCTATTATGATAAAGTGAGAACAAACCATAATGCGGAAACGTACCTTGGATATATTGAGTCCTCTAGACGGAACACGAACTCGATGATCAGTAGGTATTATGATCTTCCTCAACTAAGCCTCCCTTATTCCTTTATGGGACCGTCATATCCCTCCCGATGGGGAGAAGGGAAGACCATGTGTGGCTTAATATATCGAGGACCATAACCTGTGAGCCTTTATATACTACTTGACTAGACCACCCATAATCACCTAGTCACGTAGTATTGGGTATCTATTCAATTGGCTCATATCAAAATATTATAGATCATAGACTTATCAACTTAATTTGATAATTTAATTAAGGCCATAAAATAATTGAATCGCTAATATAATTGCATAATAATTATTGTCTATAATTAGATTATACCGGAAATTAAAATTTCCTTACAATCTCCCACTTGAGCTATATATTTTTCCAAAGCAATTATATCAAGAGTCATTAATTGCTCAACTTTATGTTATTTCTCTTTATGCTATACTTAACAATCTGGTACATCTTATATACTAATATGGAACTACCGCGGCATTCACCACATCATAAATCATGGTTAAACACTGACAATCACCAATATCAATATACTCAATGTCATAGATCAAATATGATGAGTAACATGGAAATTACATGTAAAATGTGATCAACATCATATCTATTTCCAACTGGTCCTACTTTAATTTTTAGTGAGATCAATCCAAAATGTAAAATATTACAAAATAAAAAATTTACTTTAGTGAATTCACAATGAATTCAAAACCATCAACTTTGTTCTCCAGAAAACTGAATTATCCAAATCAAAGTGTCTTGAAACTTTAAAAAGTAATAAATATAGACTCCCACTGAACCAATGTATTCTAAAATCATATAGCACCCACATGAGTAGTTAGCTCATAAAATTATAGGCTTTGAATACATAATTGGTGGATCCGTATTTAGAGTCTATCATAATATGCTCTACTAAAATTTTATCCACACAAAACACTTTCTTTAACAACAAAAAATTCTATGTCAATATGCTTGACTTATAAGAACTCCTGTAGCTAATATTTTACTGTGAACTAACTGTCATAATAAACTTTATGTGACAGAGTTTCACAACCTTTATTTTATGTTTGAATGCTCCTTAGTGTACTACTAATTCGGTTGTCATGGTTAAGGAGCTACAAGTATTTGCTTAACACTTTTACTTGTATAGCTCTCCAGAAGATATAGCCAAGTGAATCTTATAATGTATTGACATCCAACAAACTTAGAATCAGAATTCCTTATGATCTCTAGCAAATCTGATCCCTGATGTGCAAACATATTATCCTTAGTTCTTTGTAAATTTTTTATAAAGATCCATACTAGAGTTACTTAAATGTCTACTTAATATACCAACAACATAAGCCAAATTAGGTCTTGTAGAGACCTCATCATACAACAACTTCCAATAGCCAAAACATAGAATATTTCTACATTTCTTAAATCTTTAGTTTAACTTTAGGGCACCTTATTGAGACTTTACCTATCTCCCTTAGTTTAACTTAAACCTTCTCCCACTGAATTACATAATCATCTACACTTGTCTCAAATCCAAATGAGTCAATTACTTCATGATGATGATTGTGATTTCTTTATGAAAAAACTTGCTTGAATGCATAGATGGATTTCCTTGTAATTCTTAAACTTATAGATTGTATCATCAGTGTTGCCATCAAGGAACTTTGTCTTTACATCCATCAATTGCAATTCAAAATTATAGTATGTTACCGATGCCACAATTATCCTAAAAGAGACTTTCTTAGACCGGATAGAAAGTCCTTTAGAACAATGCCTTTTTTTAAGTATAATCCTTTATCAAGATGCAATTATGATCATCTCGTATCGATTTAAACTTATAAATTATAGCATTGACTCACTTTCGAGTATTTGGACCTTGCATTGCTTGATGAACATTATTGGAATGTTCTACCATTAATTCCGCAGTGTCCTCTTTATTTAGGAGAAAACTAGATAATCATCCAAATTGTCTTTCTCCCAACTCTAGTGGTTTTCTTAGTGATATTATTTCTTGAGATTGTTGAGTTTGTATTCCTTAAATATTATTGACAATGTCCTAGGAATGTACTGTATTTACTCATTCTTAAAAGCATAAGTAGAGATCGAATAGACTCCCCCTTAGGGACAATGTCTATAATATCACTCTCCCCCCCCCCCAAACCCTTAGGGACAATGTCTATAATATCACTCTTCCCCCCAAACTCAATATCCTCAAATAATAAAAAATTACCCGTCTCAAATATGATCCGATTAATTGGATTATAAACTTTTATCTTTTTCATAATCAATAAAGTAGCTGATAACTATTTGTGTCCAATTTTCTTTAGTAAATCCCAATGATCTAGCCTTAGTTGGACATCACCATGTGAAACCCAAAGAGTTCTCACAATTACTTTAGTTAAAACTTTATTGAGACCATAAGCTGCAATCTTAAGTATTTCTCATATTATTAACCATATCCTATGGAGTTCTATTTTGTCTTTTAACTACACCATACATACTGAATAATCTTAATATAGTGTATAATAAGATAATTCCACAGGCCTTTAGGAGAAAACAAAAGGTTATACTTTAGTTTTGTCTTTAGCAGCTTTCTTAATGGCTTTTTTTATATTGCCCTTATACTTTATTGAGACCAAATTTTCTTGAAGTCTTCTAGTGTCATCTTTATTGTTGAAGTTCTCATCATATATGATTTTGTTGTTGATATAGGTTAAACTTAATTAGTAGACTTCTTAATTGTACAGAGAATTATTGTAAAAAAATTTATCGTTCTCGTATTAAACTTTATAATCTTTCAAATTTTAAATAGTTTAGAATCATCTTGAGGAATCGAGCACATCATTAGTATCAAGTCCAATGACAACAACACTAATTTGTAAGTGACACCCTGTACGTAGTAGTCAAATACTGACAATAAAATTGTCAAACAATAGTCTTCCTTTGGGCCGACTTATTACTCACATGTTAAATAAATAATTATCACGTATTCACCACCACAGGTGCTTGTGTATTTCGTGCCAAATATTAATCTACCTTTGGGCCGATCAATACCCGCATGAAGATATACTTGCAAAACATTATTAATTTGGGACCCATCACAAGACACCATGTGCAACATTAACCTCGTCTATGGACAAAAATTAACTGCAGGGGTAATCTTGGTGTAATAATCAAGTACTGATAATAAGTTCTGTCAAACAAAAGTCTATCTATGGACCGACTGATGTTCACATGAACAATTAAAAATAATTATCAAATACTTATTATCACATGTGCATTATTATTCTGCCAAACTGTGCCTACCTATGGGCCGAACACAAAACGCATAAATAATTACACATTCATCTATGTAATTTCAATAAAGTCGCGCTGCACACACAGAGGCCGCTATGACAACATGAGACTTTGATTGACTAGATTGAAAAATTACTAGACCAATTAAACAAATTCTTATAATAAATTTTATGTTTAATTGACGACATTAAAAAATATCTCCCCTAATTTAAATTTAATTAAATTCCTCCTCTAATTTAAATTTAATTAAATTCCACTACGAAATGGGAATATTAGATGATTCACCCAAATTTAAAATTAATGAAAGATTTTAACTCAAAATTCCAAATCCTAATTTAGAATAAACTAAATTAGGCAAATATCCATACTTTAAGAATAAAATGCCAATTTATAACTATAAGGCATTCATCAATTTGGATTTATAATGCTCTGATTAAGTGATGAGTGATATTTTCACCTAAATTTTAGTAAATTTTTATGTGTGTTTTCGTATTATTTTATCCGTATTTATGTGTATTTTGGTTGTGTTTTGTATTTTTATGGAAATGTGTGAGAATGAACTTAAATGTATGATTTTTCAGGTAAAAATAGATTTTAGACACGAAAAGAAAGATGTAAAAGACGGAGTTCAATTCGGAGTCCAAACGAGAAAGTTATGATTAAAATGGTGTGCTATTTTGCATGATTTATTACATTTTCAATTGTTGAATTTTTTATTAGATCTTTATATGGATAGAAAGTCAAGGAAGAGAGAATCGCGTGAGCGTAAGAATCACTCAAATTGAATTTTGGATGTGGAAGTTATACACGAAATGGTGAGACTGCGGTGCACCTACTCGACCTGAGTACCGAACACGGCCAGCACCTACACGAGCCGTGTACCGAACACGGTCTTATAAGCTTTGGCCGTATTCTGTCACCCGAAACACCCTGTGGTCATGTAGGTGCAAAATATGTAAAAAAATTAGAATCCTTCTAGAAGCTTCCCAAGGGGTATAAATACCCAATACTTCAATATTTCATGAGATTTTCGTGGTTTTGCCCTGCACACAACCTCACACACCATTTTCTCTATTTTACACCATCATCTTCATCCATTCTCCATCCAACCATCCATACTTGATCCCCTCCATCAAATCCACCATCTAAGTAATCAAGGAAGCAGGAAGAGTGAGATCACAAGAAGAAGATATCTCAATTGAAAACCTTCAAAGGGGGAATCTAATTCTAATTTTGTGACTTTCTTTATAGTTGATCATGGTTTGTAAGGATTTTAATGTTTATGTTGAATTTCTTGTGAGTATGAGAGACTAATCTCCTTTGTGAGATTAGCTCCATGATTGATGTTGGATAATTTAGTTTTTTTATGCAATTTGATTTTAATCTTAAATGGGCTTTGTATATTTCTATCATTGAATGTTGATTGCTTGATGTATATGATGATATGTGTGATTAATTGTCATAGGCATGTGATTAGATTGAGAAATCAATTATGTGTTTAGGATAGTTAATTGAATCATTTTATCATACACTTCATGTGCATTAATTTAGAATGAGATAGAGATATCATTCTAGGTTTAGAACCCTTTGATAGAATATTTGATTAGCTTAATCGAGAGATTGGTTGATTAGATGAGGGGACCCAAACCATTAGTGAATTCATAGTACCTTAAAAGGGAATATTGCCTATAATTTAGTACCTAATTAGGGAACTCGTAGAGTAATTAGTACCTATTGGAAGATGTTCACTTTGGTCTCGATCATATGTGCTTTTGGGAGCCTTGTTGAGGGCTTACATCCTATCCATCTCGAGAGAGAGTTTAGGTGGAATTAGTGATTGCTTTTATGCCTTGTCCATGAGAGATTAGAATTAATTGCATGATTTCTTTATTATCTATGTCATGATTGTAGTTATCTCATCCTTGCATCATTTGGAACCCATTTATCTTTGCATTCATTTTATCTTTATTTCTTTCATTAGTTTAATTGCATTTATTGTATCTTATCCTCCCATTTCGTCGTCCTTATAAAACCACGATAAACTTGAGATCGCTTAAACTCTAGCGCCTTCCTCCCTGTAGTTTGATAAATTCTTTAATTATTCATTCCAACTATATACGACAAATCATTAAGTTGACACATATACCGTGAATCTCCACTATGCACAAAAAATTATATAAATGGAAGCTACATATTACGAATTAAAGGAGAGATACAACCATATAAATCATGATTAAATGAATCCTTATGTATCTCTATAAAATTCCACAAAAATATAATCACAAAATTTATTTTGAAATTTTAATGATTAAACAAAAGCCTAACAAATCTCATTTCCATACTCGAAAACATGTGAATATACACTATACTAAAAATACATTAAGACAACACATATAATGTGTTGTCTGTTATCTTCTTTCTAGAAAAAATCTCTGTTGTCGAAGCCCCTGTTGTCGTAGGGCATTTGTGCGTCCTTTAAAAAAAGACGTACAATGACAACACATAAATACATATTTATGTGTTGTCGTTGTGCATCTTTATGTGTTGTCGTTGTGCGTCTTTTTAAAAAAAATTAAGACAACATGTTATATATGTTGTCTTACTTGGTTAAGACAACAAATATATGTATTTTTATTAATGTAGTATTATTAAATTATCCATAGTGTCTACATTTTATATGTGTTGTCGAACCAATTAATTATTATACAAAAAAATTTATAATTATTTGATAAACGAAATAATAGAATTCAAAATGTATTAAAACATTCTAAATAATTCAAAACATGCTAAATATCAAATATCCCTCTCAAATCTAAATGTTGGTAAAATCCAAATACATTCCATAAGACATGACATAAATAGAATTGTTTTAAAAACACAAACTATGGATCCAAGTCTAGATAATTAAAGAAAATCCAAATACATCCAACAAGTCATGATCATTCCCTTTAACTCTAAAATCTCTTCTTTCAACTGTATGTGTCTGTCCAAACACAACCATAACTTTATCATGAAAAGTTAAAACACCTGCCGGCTAAAAATCTTGAAAACAGTTGAGGATAACCATATTAAATAATACAAAGTCAACTAGAAAATTCCAATTTACAATATAACCATGTAAGAGTTGAGAAAATAAACCTGAGGAAATAAATCAACTACACTAATAATTCAAATCTCATATTATCTCTTGAAGAAAAATGGCAGTATAATCCATTGCTTTACCAGACGTCCCCTAATATACCAATATTTCATTCTAAGGGCATATTTAGCGAATACAGATTTAACATTAAGAGAGAACGGAATCACAGTTGGTCTAACACCAATTTCAATATAGCAATAAATCTATAAAATTATTAACATTAAAGTATGCATAGTTAAGTACCAGCTTTATTCCTTTATATGAGCCCGAAGGAAAACTGCTCACTCTTCTCGCACTTCATCAATATCATCTTTAGAGTAGTCACCAATTGATGAAAACTGTTTAACACAAGAGAATATTCAATAATAAAAAAACAGATATATAATATTCTCTCCAAAGCCACTTGCAACTTCGGTGACCAGAGCAACTCATTTTAATAATCTGAAATACATTGTCAATTTATATTTCTCAGTAACTACAATAGACCAGTAGCTATACTGCACCTTTTGAATAAAATTTGCTTCTTAGAGTGATTTCATTGAATGAATGGCATAAACTATATAATTTCAATACTTGTAACCGACTAACACCCTAATCAAGACTAATGAATCAACTTCTAACCTCTAAAAGCATGAGATAGATTGTTGGCATATGCATAACAGGCTACATACAGAATGTTGAAGCACAACCACTCATTTTCCCAATTATGACCAAGCAACCATATCTAGTAACAAAGAATACTTCATTTGATGTACAATTTTTTCAAACTAAACAGAGAAACTTGGATTCATCATAAGTCACAATTTTTATTTTTATTGTAAACTAAACACCATTAGTCCCATTCTTAATTGAGCTGAAGTCGGAATACATTAATCCACATTTTTAATATATATAATTAAGTACATCAATAATCCCACAATTGCATCCCCTGCATATTGAGTATCTTTGCTCGACTTCATCATCCCACCATTCACCACCCACAAACCCAGTTGATTTTATTCAATAAAGCACTTTCAAATTCATATAATTCTGCCAGATTTTGATTTTGAAAAAAAACCCTTGAAAATTAGAATTTAAAATTAGAGCAAGAAAGAGGTGGCTACGGGCGTTGATGAGTGTGTAAATTCACGAATCTTGCGCCTGGATTTGTGCTATTTTGAAGTGTTTGAAGGTTGTAATCGGTTGTAAACCAATATATATTGTGAAAAAGGCACGGATCAGGTATTGTTGAAGCCATTTGAGTGGTTTTTCGAAGGAAATCGGAGTGGAAGTGTTGAAATCTGAAGAAAGCAAGTCGAAGCCATCCGTTTGGACGAAGCAGGAGTGCAATTTGACCAGAAGGAGGTCAATTCGACAGGCCTTCTGGTCGAATTGGCAGCATAACACGAGCAAATGTGGATTTGACCACGACAGGAGCGATTCGACCTGGGCATCAGGTCGAATCGAGGTCGAATTGGTCTGCGGAGATGTCAATTCGACCTCATTACTTCGATTCGAATAGTGCAATTGGTCGAATCGAGCACCTGGAACTTACAGTAGGCACATTCGACTTTCAATTCGATTTGTGGTGGTTAATTCGACTTGTTGCTGAAGTCGAATTGAGGCTCGAGAACTTATCATATCCGTATTTTTATAATCTCAATGCGTGTGATCACTTAAAATCCCATTCCATGCCCAGGAGACGTGATTATAAGTATAAAAGAAGGCTTATGCAGCATCATAGGGGGAATTCATAGAATCTATCATACAAGAAGACGTGGAGATGTAGAGTTGGGAGAAGATCGATCGTCCGTCATCGGGAGGGGTTGTGAAAGAGTTTCCGCTGGAGATTCAAGTAAGATTGGTCTAACTAACCATGATTGTCCTAGATCAATCATGGGCTAGAGCCGTTTCGGTAGTTCTAGAGTTATGAAGGTTTCATGAGTTATTTTATCTTTCGTGTTTAAACTCCGTACAACACTACTTGTGGTTTATTTTATATAAAATTACGCGTTTTTAATCTATACTCACAGTCATTTTGTGCATCAATAATTGTTGTGTGGAGTCTGAATACATAACTTGGTTATTGGTTGAGTGCGTTCACTACTGAGCAGAGTTTTATGTTATAATTCTAAGTGAAGGGTTTCCGAAGTCTTATTAGAACTATCTTAAATGAATACTTGTTAATTGAATCATATTCTGGTTAATAAGTAGGATAAAGAGTATAATTTCATAGTACCTATAAAGGGAGATCATATCGGATTAGAGTACTAAGTACACGAGAAATAATTGATACTGATAGTACCTAGAAAGGGGGTGAATTATATCTCTTGCTCTGAGGATATTCACACGTGTCATACGCATATTTACTTGTGTCTATAGAGTGAATTTGCATGGTTTAGTGATGCGTCCATAAACCACAAAGCAGAGTCGGACACCGTCACATGGAAGATGAATTAATAAGTGGAGATGGATGACCTGACGAACTACCTACTATCTTACTTGAACACAACTCACTTATATCTTTTCTTGTTATTTTTACTTGTTATTTTAATTAATAGTTGTTACTTAATCTCAATACCACAACCATTAAATTTCCAACATAGTCTTAGTTCACTAGAGTATAATTAAATTGATATTTATCCGTCCATTGGGTTCGATATATAACTTGGTCACCTTCGAAACTACAATTGATATCCTTCATACTTGAGGATTAATTGTGTGTTGAAAAAACGCCTATCAAGTTTCTGGTGCCGTTGCCGGGGACGGTATAAAATATCTTTTTATTATTTCTAGTTTTATTAGGACTACTTTAATTCGTGTTTTGTGTTCTAACTCTTATCTTTTCAGGTGTATGCACACAAGATCAAAGCAAGGTAAATTAGAGCCTTATAATCCTGAGATCGGAGTGTCAACCAAGAAGAAGAAGAGTAAGATTCAAAGTAAGAAAAAAGAGCCAACTACATCTCTGAATTTTGGAGTTGAAGTGGACGAACCGAACTCGAAAGCGACTAAAACTGTTGTTGATTTGACAGCGAAAGCAGAGGAAGTTGACATGACCAACGAAAGGACCAATCCGGATAATCTAGCCATCCGTGAAGTCTTCAAGAATAACGGGGCTGGAAATTTTGGGCTTCTAGGAGCAAGGGGGCTAATGTGGATTTCGATCTTCACCCCACTCTTATTAGCATGATAGAAAGGAACTCCTTTGCAGGAGGGTCTTTCGAGGATCCGCAGCAGCATCTAAACAAGTTCTTGGGCTATGCAAGTACTCAAAAAGACGCAGGAGAACATAAAGATGCTAGGAAGATCCTCTTGTTTAAATTCTCGCTTATTGAAAGGGCGAGAGATTGGTACGACACTATTAATGCAGCTGAATGCACTACTTGGGAGCAACTGAAGTTAAAGTTTTTGGAAAGATACATGCCACCTTCAAAGGTGTTTAAGATGAAGCAAGACATTAACCAATTTGCTATCGGTAGTGGAGAGAAGTTTCATGAAGCTTGGGACATATTCAAGGACATGCTTCGTAAGTGTCCTCAACATGGGCTATCTAAAGCTCAATATATCAGCATATTCTACAATGGATTGGACTGTGATTCTTGTGTGTTATTGGATGTTTCTTCTAATGGAGCATTGCTTACTAAGTCATCCATAGAGGCCGAGAAAATTTTTGAATATATTTCGATGAACTCAAGGGATTGGTCAACTAATAGAGTGAGAGGTACTTACGTCCTTGGAAAGGTGGCTAAGGTTGAACATGCTATGGTGAAAACAAGTAGAGAAAATGAGATCGTCTCTAGCTTGTTGAATATCAACAAACTACTTGAGTCCCAACAAAAGCAAATCAGTGATATATCTCAGCGCGTACCAATCATACATCAGGAAGTTACTAATGAGGGAACGATCCAAGAGGAGATAGAAGAAGCGAACTATGCTATGGGCCAAATTATTTAAGGAACGAGGTTTTAAAATCAGTGCAATCGGAATTACCAAGGGAACTACAACAATCGTGGTCCCCCGGGTAATTATCAACAGCCTAGGAGACTGGAGTTTTCATGGAGCAATCCTAACAATGCAATTCATTCTACGATGGGTGTTGATCTAGGTGCGAAAATGGAAGAAGGAAAGCTAGGTTTCGAGGATACAGTGAACAGGTACATGGCTAGGAATGATGCTAGATTGGATCGTCTTGAGGCCAAATTAGAGAAGAAGATTGATGCAAACCATGAGGATTTGTCCAAGCAAGTGAAGGACCTTACATTGTTGTTGGAGGAGATGGCAGGAAGTGTTAACAAGCTCACTCAAACTATTGAGAAAGGGAAGCTACCGTCGCAAAGTATTGAGAATCCAAAGTCTTGCAACACCATCACATTGAGGTCTAGAACACAGTACGAGGGACTGATGAGGCCAAAATTGAAATTGGACACATTGAGGGCTCAATTCGACCCCAATTCGACCAACACCACAGGTTAAATTCAGCAGGAGAGGTCGAATTGGACACCTGGATATGATTTAAAAGCAACAGAGCCTCGATTCGACCAAAACCAAATCAATTCGACCAGGAGGCCAGGTCAAATTGAGGTCGAATCCACCCTTCCGGAGCACTCTGTTTTATCAGAAGCCTGATTCGATCAGCAGCTACTCAATTCGACCAGATCTTCAGGTCGAATTGAGGTCGAATCGGAGGGCAGAAATCTTACAGTGAGCCGATTTGACCAGGAGACTTCAATTCGATCGGACCTTCAGGTTGAATCCAGGTCGAATTGGAGATACAGGGTGAGCATCATGTTCCAGGTGCGCAATTCGACCATTATGTTCCTAATTCGACCAGAGCACCTGGTCGAATTAAGGTTGAATTGTCCAGTACTGTACCTGTTTCTTTACCGAACACTCTTCATGATGGGAACATTACTCCATTGGCTCAGAATGAGCAAAATACTGAGATCATATCGGAGAAGAAGTGGGAAAGATCCAAGAGGTTGAGATCCAAAAAGGATAAAGCAGAGAAGGTCGAGCGTGATGAATGAGGTATCCCCAAAACAAAGATACCTCCACCGTTTCCTTATAAGCTGGTTAAGAAGGGATTGGAAGAGAAGTTCAAGAAGTTTTCAGATATCATAAATAAGATAAGCTTGAGTATTCCTTCCTCTGAGGCAATATTGGAGATGCCGTACTATGCCCGATTCCTTAAGGATATATTGTTGAAAAAGAGAAGCTTGAACAGAGTTGAGATGGTGAACTTATCTGAAAATTGCAGTTCGATTATCCAAAGGAAGCTGCCACAGAAGATGAAGGATCCGGAAAGCTTCACTATCTTGTGTGAGATTGGAAAAGGACCGGCACGACGAGCCTTGTGCGATCTTGGGGCAAGAATCAATTTGATGTCATTGTCTATCTTTCAACGGCTTAGTTTGGGGGAGTTATCTTCTACCACGGTTGCTCTACAATTGGCGGACAGGTCGATGATGTTTCCGAAGGGTATCATTGAAGTCGTTCTTGTCAAAGTGGAGATACTAGTTTTTCCTGTGGATTTTCTTGCACTTGAGATGGAAGATGACAAGGATAATATCCCTCTTATTTTGTGGAGACCTTTCCTTGCTACTGCTGGGGCCATGATTGATGTGCAAAAGGGGGAGATTAGGTTGCAGATGGATAAAGAAGAGGTCCTATTCAACCTAGACAAAGCAATGAAGATGCCTATGGAGTCACAATATCATAGTATTGATGTGGTGGAGGAGATTGTGAATGAAGATATGTCTTTGATGCTGTCTAAGGACCCTCTTGAGACATGATTGATGGAGTCTCTTACTTATCCCACTACGGAGCTTGATGATCTCTCCAATGAGGAATATATTGAATATCTTGAAAACTTACTTGCTTTGGGTGATGCCAGGTATGAATTGGAGAAATCTAAGGTTGAGAAGAAGGATGTAGACAAAGGAAGAGAAGATGATGCCTACTTGAAGCCTCCTAACTTACCACCAGATAACCACAAATTTGAAACTCCTTTCTCTCTTTCTTTATTTTGTGATCAATTTTATCCTGACTTTGATCTTGATGGTGATAGGAGTGATTTCGAAATTCAGTAGAAGATTGACATGAATGAGACGAGAAAGCTTGAGAAAGGATATTCTACTAATCGTATGGTGCCTAAGAAAGGTAAGGTGGTAAGTGTGGATGATAAGAGGGGAAAAGTATTGGAAGGTAAAGATGAAAGAAGATCGCCCTCTTAGTCAGTAGTCTACATATTCTGCATTCCGTTGTGACTCTCCAACGTTAAACATAAGCGCCTGTTGGGGGCTTTTCCACCCGTTTTATTGCTTTATTTTATTCATGTGAGTAAGAAATTTTTATATTTGAAGTGCTCACTTATCGGCAATTACATCTCTTTGCAAACTTAGTTTCGACTATAGTTTCTACTAAGTTTGGGGGTATGATGTACTTACCTCAATAAGCATCGATAGTATAATCTTTTCTTTGTAACGTTTGTTAGGGGAGTTAATTTTTTGCGGCATATTAAAACTTTAACCTGTTTTTATGTGTCGATTTTTTGTAACTTGCCTAATATTTAGTGGTATTTTGTTCCGTGTTTTGAGTTGTTTGCGGAGTTACTCATGAATGTTAAGTTTTAGGATTGATTCTTGATGAAGTTATGCTCTATTTTGGTACCTAATATTCGTTTTTAAGCTTGAAGTGTGTAGGGGATGAAAAAAAACTCAATTTTGGAGCATCAGTGAGCCAATTCGACCAGGGAGTATGGTCGAATCCAAGCATTTAGGTCGAATCGAGGGGGCAAAAATTATCCAGCAACCCAATTTGACCTGAGGCATGGCAATTTGACCAGAGGCCCAGGTCGAATCAAGGTCGAATCTGAGTGTACAAACTTCCAGAGAGCCAATTCGACCACGACTCTTTCAATTTGACCAGCAGCTCATGTCGAATTGAGGTCAAATTGAGGACTTGAAACTTACAGTGTGTGGATTCGATCTGAGGCATGTCAATTCGACCAGGGGACTAAGTCAAATTGAGGTCAAATTGAAAGAAAAAGTTGTCTAGAAGGTCAATTCGACCACGATGAAGTGATCTGCACCGGGTTGTGGAGCGATGGCTTGATGAGATAAGTGATGGTAGTGATGGTTGGATGTGTCTTGCGTGAGTGGCGTGTACTTTATTTGCTATATTTGATCATCTTGGATATGGATGGTGATGGTAGACTATGTTGCATGAGTTGGAATTTGTAGAGAGGCTTGTATGATTGATTTTGATATATGGGTTCATGGATTTTGTGCATTCATATGTTCATTTGTTAATTTTCATTGTTGAGAAGCATGTATAATTTGATAAGTATGTAGAGTTCTTGTAAAATTGATCTTAATTATGTGCTATGAGGAGTACTTAGGATTCTATTTACCCATGTGAGGATTTGAGTCTTTTAATCATGCTTGATCATGATAGTTTATTCTTGAGAGAATCATTCATATGAACGTATTCTTGAACTTGGCTTGGAGTCTTGTGTGAGACTTACAATTGATGAATTGCTAGGATATGATCCTAGGTCATTCTTGATTACTTGAGTTACTTAGCCAAATTTTACCTTCCCATTGATTATGTATATCTTTGGTAGCCCCGTTTGAGCCTTAAAAAATTTTTTCTTTGGTAAGCCGAATAAAAGAGCCTTATTTAACCTTTACTTGAGCTTTGTGTAAATACCATATTCATTGATAGAGAGTTGAGGTGAATAAGTGTTGTAAGAAGAAGAAGGAAGATAGAATGTGGTTGAGTAAAGTAAGAAAAGTGTATGGTTAAATCTTTTTTAGGGGTAGTGTCTGAAACTGGTACCCCAATTGCTGTTAAAAGGGTAGTGCCTACAACCGGTACCCGAGTTATCAAAAGAAGAATGATGTTGATGCAAGAAAGAGAAGGAAATTCAAAATTACAAGTGCAAGATAAGAAATTGGAGGAGAATATGTAGCAGTATGAAGAAAGCGAGAACCTCCAAGGTAACTCTCTACTAGTGTTTGAGTCACTTATCTAAATTTTCCTACCCTTTCCAAAGAGCCAACATTACAACCCAAAGACAAGTCCTTTGTGATCCTAGTCATTAATTGATTGTGAGTTGATTTTTGAGACCCTTGCCAAGCTTATGGTTACGCGTTCGTATGGATTGAGTATGAGCGTATACACCAACCTGTTAAGTGCAATGAGCACTTGAGTGAGAGAGTAAACACTTATCTTGTGAGCTAGATGACTTAGTACTCCGAATGGTAAAATGATTGGGTGATGTTTTGCATGAATAATATGTATGATGCAGGAAATACTTGTTTTTAATTTATAAAATTGCATGTGTAATATGTGTTGTACTTGGTGATCTCGTGAATTATACACGACTCCTTGGTTTGATTGCGTTGCCTTAGGACGAGCAACATGTAAGTTTGGGGGTTTGATGAGTGTGTAAATTCACGAATCTTGCGTCTGGATTTGTGCTATTATAAAGGTTTGAAGGTTGTAATCGATTGTAAACCGATATATATTGTGAAAAGGCATGGATCAGGTGTTGTTGAAGCCATTTGAGATTTTTTGAAGAAAATCAGCGTGGAAGTGTTAAAATCTGAAGAAAGGAAGTTGAAGCCATCCGTTTGGGCGAAGCATGAGTGCAATTCGACCAGAAGGAGGTCAATTCGACCAGGCCTTCTGGTTGAATTGGCAGCATAACACGAGCAAAGGTGGATTCGACCACGACAGGGGCGATTCGACCTGGGCATCAGGTCGAATCGAGGTCAAATTGGTCGGCGGAGATGTCAATTCGACCTCGTCACTTCAATTCGACAAGGGCAGTTGGTCGAATCGAGCACCTGGGACTTACAGTAGGCACATTCGACCTTCAATTTGACTTGTGGTGGTTAATTTGACCTGTTGCTAACGTCGAATTGAGGCTCGAGAACTTACCATATCCGTATTTTTACACCGTCAATGCGTGTGATCACTTAAAAAGCCAATAATAGGCCCAGGAGACGTGATTACAAGTATAAAAGAAGGCTTATGCAGCATCATAGGGGGTATTCATAGAATCTATCATACAAGAAGACGTGGAGACGTAGAGTTGGGAGGAGATCGATCGTCCGTCATCTGGAGGGTCTGTGACAGAGGTTCCGCTGGAGATTCAAGTAAGATTGGTCCAACTAACCATGATTGTTCCTAGATCAATCATGGGCTAGAGCCGCTTCGGTAGTTCTAGGGTTATAAAGGTTTCATGAGTTATTTTATCTTTCGTGTGTAAACTCCGTACAACACTACTTGTGGTTTATTTTATATAAGATTGCGCGTTTTTAATCCATACTCACGGTCGTTTTGTGCATAAATAATTTTTGTGTAGAGTCTGAATGCATAACTTGATTATTGGTTGAGTGCGTTCACTGCTGAGCAGGGTTTTATGTTATAATTCTAAGTGAAGGGATTTCAAAGTCTTATTAGAACTATCTTATATGAATACTTGTTAATTGAATTATATTCTGGTTAATAAGTAGGATAAAAAGTATTATTTCATAGTACCTATAAAGGGAGATCATATCGGGTTAGAGTACTAAGTGCACGGGAAATAATTGATACTGATAGTACCTAGAAAGGGGAGTGAATTATATCTCTTGCTCTGAGAATATTCACACGTGTCATACGCATATTTACTTGTGCCTATAGAGTGAATTTGCATGGTTTAGTGATGCGTCCATAAACCACAAGGCAGAGTCGGACACCGTCACACCGAAGATAAATTAATAAGTGGAGCTGGATGACCTGACGAACTACCTACTATCTTACTTGATCACAACTCACTTATCTCTTTTCTTGTTATTTTTACTTGTTATTTTAATTAATAGTTGTTACTTAATCTCAATACCACAACCATTAAATTTCCAACATAGTCTTAGTTTACTAGAGTATGATTAAATTGATATTTATCCGTCCCTTGAGTTTGATATATAAATTGGTCACCTTCGAAACTACAATTGATATCCTTCATACTTGAGGATTATTTGTGTGTTGAGAAAACGCCTATCAGACTGAATCAAATTAAAGCAAGAAAGGGGTGGAAGAGAGAGTACCATGACGAGAGTGAAGATGGGAGAGACTGGTGATGGGCGGGCGCCTGCTGGCGAAATAAGTGCTAGTGGACGGACGATCGAGACTGGCGGCAGGCGGGCGGCTGCTTGCGGCGGACGAACAACAATGGCGACTCAGCGGGCGATGCGGCGAGCAATGTCGACTGGCGAATAGAAAGGACGACGGGCGACGCGGCGAGCAGCGGCGATGAGCAACACGGTGGAATGACGACGAGCGAACGCGGTGGAGGGGACAACGCGACGACAATGTTCACGCACGATTTGGGCAGAAGGGGAGAAAACCAAAAATTTCTAAGTCTCCTTTTTATATCTCTATAGTTTTTATATTTAAAATATATTAAAAAGTCATATACTCCCTCCGTCCCAGAAAAGTTTGCACACCCTTTTCAGCACGGAGATTAAGAAAGTGATAACTTTTAGGGGTATTATGATATTTTTTTGTAATAAATAAATGATAAAGTATGTTAGGTGTGTTAGATAGAGGTGGTTTTTTATAAATAAAGTGTATGGGGAAGAGTGATTGTGTTTGAATTTTTGCTTTTTAAGGAAGGTACAAACTTTTGTGGGACAACCCAAAATGGGAAGTGTGCAAACTTTCCTGGGACGGAGGGAGTATGTATTTTTAAAATAAAATATTAAGATAATTTAAGACAACATAGATGAATATATGTTGTCTTTGTACATGAAAAAATTTACATCAACATATGGTATCATATATTTTGTCTTAGAGTGAATTCATTTGAAAAGTGGTATATACGACAACATAATAAGACAACACTAGATAATATGTGTTGTCCTTGTGCGTGACAAAAAATTTAAAACAACACATATATTTAAGATGACACATATAAGGTATACAAAAATACATATTTCTGATCTATGTTGTATATTTTCTGTTGTCTTAGTGTTTTTTTGGTGTAGTGATAGGACAATGCATGATCACTAAATTTAATTTATAGTCATGACACATATATACAAAATGGGTCACTTGATGCAAACCCCAATTACGATTATTAAATTATTATGTTTACTCACGTGATCATAGCATAAACATACAAATATCTACAAACTTAAAGGTACATATCCTCATGATTTGTGATATGCCAAATAATGCATTCAAAACTCTAAATTATAATGGGGAATATTCATGGCCAATTAGTCAGCCAACCCAAAAAAGGACACACCGCTGAATCCATCACCCAAACTCATATGCCAAATACATGATTAATTAATTACTTAATAGGCATTGACCAATCTTGCTACAGTATAAACTCAATTGGCAAGATAATAGAAGAATATAAATTACCAAGATGCCATATTCCAATGCATGCCCAGCTCTCATCAGAAATTGAATATACACAGACAATTAATAACCCATATACCGCAAAAGTGTGGATTTTTTATTTCTAATTCCAAATCAATTAATGGAGTTGTCACCACACAAATTCGTCTTCGGAATCTAAATTTGTGATTAGCAATCAAAGACAAATAATAAATCACCAAATGAAACTGCAATTGGAATGGAATGTTATAGTAAAAATAAATTAAATTTTCCCTTTCCACAACCATAATACATGACAGTGATTCCAGAACTTAATTAGGATACTAAATCGCAAGTCCTTAATTCAAAAGGAACATATTAAACTATCCAAAGTTGAGACCACAATTCTAAAAAATTAAGAATGATTGCTCAAATGTCGTTCACCACAGTGGTTGCATTATTAATAATTTATAAAGTTAATAAAATTGTTCCATTAAGGTAAAATTATCAATCTGCCAATCCACATATTCAAATAATAAATTAATCAAAGAGCATAATAAACTGAATATACGTTGTCCAAATTAACTGAATATACTTTCTCCAAATTAATGTTATACAGTACTGTATAATTCAATTATTAGCCAAAATATAAATATAGCCTTCAGGCCTTTACCATACCTCTAATTGTATTGGTAAGCTAGATCCAAATATATATATAATGACCTCAGTAATTAACATTGTGTTAGGGTGCAGTAATCAATCTCATTATAAAAAACACAATCTTATCTAATCAAATCGGAAATAAATGGGCATAATAATTGGTTGTCAATTAAATCAAATTAGCTTTGACAATGGGTACACTATGAGTTAACGATCCAAAACTAAATAATGATGTACCATATTAATTCTAATCTCTATTATCCAAAACTAAATAATGATGTACCATATTAATTCTAATCTCAATTATCAAATTAATGAAATTAGAATTACAATCCACAAGAATGTCAATTATTAAATTACCATTATTTACTGCCAATTCAATATTGGTAGTCAACATGACCAAAAAAATATCTCGACTGTGCATCAATATTAGTTAACACAAATGTTTTCATTAATCATAATCACCACCCAAAAGCTTATCTAATTAAAGTACGTGAAAGACATATTAGTCAAACTGACGTGATAATGCACTCACTAATCTCACAAAACACTCAAGAACACGCACATGAAACAATAAAACTTCAATGAAATGAAAGCTTGCACAAAGATGTATAGTGGTTCGATTATGAATAATCTACATCCACTTTGGGGAGAAGAAACTTTATTTTCACTCAATGCTTACAAGTAAGAAAGATTGATCTCAATCTGATAACTGGAAGAACAAAAACAAAGCTCACAAAATCTGTCAAACTCAAAGTGTAAAACTGATGTGACCAAGCTACTTTGAGCCCTATATCTAGCTAACCCCTCAACCAATTGATCTGGTTGAACCTCTACTAGATAGCCCTCACTTAGCAGTTGTGACGCAGCCATCTAGCCGGTCACAAGTAACTAGTTAAACTACCCAAAAACTGCTCCAAAATCGGCTGCTCACCACTGCACCAATTTGGCAGTTTTCATCCGTTTGAGTTGTTTGAGCTGTTGTAACAGCTCCAACTGCTTCCAGCTTGCATACAACACGTGATGATCATTATTCAGCCTCCAATGAATATAATCTATGTCTGAAACACCCCCATGCATGTATCTATTGTTATCAATCTCCACCTTAGATGTATGCATGTTCAACTTGATCCATTCTCCCCACTTTGTTGCTTCTAAGGTGCAGCAAGCTTTATGTCTTTATGCATACCAACTAAAGTCTTGCACAGCTCATATTTTGCTGCTTGCAATGCTTTAGTAAGACCATCAGCTGGATTCACAACTGTATCAATCTTCCTTACATCAATAAATCCACTTTCTACCATATCTCTTACAAAGTATAGCTTGACATCAATGTGTTTGGTCCTTTTTTGATACCCCTGATGCTTAGCTAAGTGTATTGCACTTTCTTGATATTCTCCCAATTCTTTCAACAAACCAATAAGCCATACCCCTTCTTTAATTGCTTCAGTCAATGCAATGAACTCGGCTTTTGTAGTTGATAATGCCACTACAGACTGATGGCTTGCTTTCTAGCTCACTGATGTACCATACATATTGAATACATATCCTGTAAGAGACTTCCTAGAATCCAAGTTTGCCTCAAAATCAGCATCAACATATCCAATGACAACTTCTGATTTTGCTTCACTTCTCTGAAATCTTAGTCCAGTTTGCTCAGTCCCTTTGATATATCTCAATGCCCATTTGACTGCCTCCCAATGCTGCTTCCCTGGACAAGATAAAAATCTACTAATCAAGCTCATCACATAGGCAAGATCTGGCCTAGAACAGACCATGGTATACATGAGGCTGCATACTGAGCTTGAGTATGGAATCCTGCTCATTTCAGCTATCTCTGTGTCTGACTTAGCTCCATTGAGTAGTGACAGACTTAATCCTTGCTTGACAGGTGTTGTAATAGGTTTGCACTCATCCATATTATACCTTTTAAGTACTTTAAATAGATAAGATTGTTGTTTCAACACAAGTATACCCGCTGATCTGTCTCTACTTATTTTCATACCTAATATCACCTTAGCTTCTCCTAGATCCTTCATTTCAAACTCAGATTTGAGTATTTTCTTCACTGCATCAATATCTTTAATGCTCTTGCAAGCAATTAAAATACCATCCACATAGAGAAGCAAGTATGAGTAACAGTTGTTCTCTTCCTTGATCTATACACAGCTATCATAGAGACTTCTCTGAAATCCATTTGCAACTATGTACTCATCAAATCTCAAGTACCACTGTCTTGGACTTTGTTTCAGTCCATACAGTGATTTGAGTAACAAGCAAGCCTTTGTATCAGCCCTCTCAACTGTAACACCCTCTGGTATCTTCATGTAGATACTTTCTTCCAACTTCCCATGTAAAAATGCAGTAGTTACATCCTCTGATGAAGCTCAAGATCATACTGAGCTACTAGTACTAGTAACACTCTAATAGAACAGTGTTTGACCACAGGTGAGAAGATTTCATTGTAATCTATCCCTTCCTTCTGTGAAAAACCCCTAGCAACTAATCTAGCTTTATATCTGACTCCACCTTCAGCTGCAAGTGCTGGTTTCCTCTTGAATATCCACTTATATCCAACCAACTTCTGAGATTTTGGCTTGTCAACTATTTTCTATGTCCCATTCTTGTTCAGAGATAACAATTCTTCTTCCATGGCTTTGAGTCACTTACTACTATCTTGACTAGACAAAGCTTCAGTGTAGTTTCTAGGTTTATAAACTTCAACTTCAATTGTTGTATATGAACACTATATCAGCTTGTACATACCTTGCAGGTGGCACTATAGTTCTTTTCTGTCTATCCCTTGCAAGTTGATAAGTATTTGGTTGTTCTTGAACCCTTGATACTTCATCTGTACACCTGTCAGTGGAGTTATCTTCACTTTCTCCAGCTCTGATCATGTCTTGGGACTCCATCTCAAGTTTAGATTGTCTGCTCTGATTATCCTTGATCAGTGGCTTTTTGCTTTCAATAAAAACATATCTACTGATCATGAGTCTGTTCTCATCATAACACCATAGTTTGTAACCTTTTACTCCCTTAGGATAACCTATCATAATACATTTGAGTGCTCTAGGTTCCAAACTTATCCTATTTCACATGAGCATAAGCTTGACAACCTATAACTCTAAGATGTGAGTAACTAGGGACCTTACCAGACCATATTTCTTCTGGAGTTTTGAAATTCAGAGCTGTAGCTGGACATAAGTTGATCAGATAAGTTGCAGTTGCAGCTAATTCTCCCTAAAACATCTTGCTTAAGCATGTACTAATCAACATGCATCTGATTCTTTATAAAAGTGTCTAATTCATTCTCTCTGCAATGCCATTTTGTTGAGGAGTTCCAGGTACAGTCTTGTGTCTCTTAATCCCTCTTTCCTTGCAGTATGAATTAAACTCTTCAGAGACAAATTCCAATCAATTGTCTGTACTTAAGTACTTCAAATTACTCCCTGTACTATTCTCAGTTTCTGTCAGCCAAGATTTGAATGTGATGAATGCTTCATCCTTTGTTTTCAGAACATAAACCCATAGCTTCCTTGAATAATCATCAATATGGTCATTATGTATCTTCCTCCACCTCTGGTTATTGTCTTTGAAGGCCCCCAAAGATCAGAATGAACATAATCCATTCTTGCTTAGTTGTATGTTCTGATTCACCAAACTTATGTCTCTTGGACTTGCCAAGAATGCAATGATCACATTGTCTGATCTTATCATTTGCACTGAACTTGATCAGTTATTGTTTAGCCAATTCTTGCATCCCCTTTCACTAACATGTCGAAACCTTCCATGTCACAGCTTGGCATCATCCTGCTGATCAGTGTTGTGTATCTGTTCAACAACAACACTTCCATCCAGAAAATACAAATCAAATCTCCTAGTTACCTTCATGACTATTTTATCACCCTTAGTCACTGTGAGAACTCCCATTTTCAGATTTGAATCACATCTTTGAGAATCAAGCATCCCAAGGGAGATGAGATTTCTTTTTAATCCAGGAACATACCTATCATTCCTAAGAAGCCTCTGAACTCCATCAAACATGAGTAATCCGATGGATCCCACTCCCTTAATCTTACAAGACTGATCATTGTCTAATAGCACTGATCCTTCTTCTTGATGCTTCAATTCTTCAAAACCAATACTTCATGGGTGTCATGTAGAAGGTACACCCTGAATCAAATACCCACTCAGCAGATACATCTGATGATATGATGGACAGTGCTTTAATACCTTTTATACCAGCATTATTTTTTAATTCTCCAACCTGATTCACTTGATTCTTCTGATTTCCAGCAGGTGTATCAGCTTTCTTGCACTTGTTAGCCTTCTATTTTGCACATTGTTTCTTGAAGTGACCTGGTTCATGGCAATAGTAACATTTCTTTCCAGTTGATTGTCTTGTGGCATTCTTCATTTGATCAGTATTGCCTCCCTTATTCCTTTTCTTGTTTTGGTTTCCTTTCTTGGCAAAGAGTCCTTCTGCACCTGATTTTCCATTGTTGTCTGCTCCCTCTTCTAGATCTTTTGATCTTAGTGCTTTCAGCACATCTTCTAAAAGCACAACATCCTTTCCTCCATAGAGAAAAGCATCTTTGAAATGCCTTTGTGATCTTGGCAATGCAGACAACAACATGATGGCCTTATCCTCACTGGTTAGCTTGAAATCCACACTTTCAAGATCATCTGTGATCTTGCAGAACTCATCAGCTTGTTCCATCAGAGGCTTTTAATCAGTCATCTTGAAGGCATGAAGTCTTTGCCTCAAATGCTTTATTTGCAGATGTTTTAACCATAAACAGAGTTTCCAGTTTATTCCATACACCAACAACAGTTGTTTCCTTTGATACTTCTTTAAGTATTTTATCTCTTAGGCACAAGATTATAGTAGAATAAGCCTTTTGAAGTATCTGTTCATCCACAGGACCTCTTATACCACCTGCTGCAGACTGAGGATCTCTAAGTATTTCAATCTTTAATGGTGGAGGTGACTTCAATGCATCCATCAAACTTTGCTGCATGAGGACAGCTTTCATCTTCAACTTCTACAAGTTGTAATCTGATTTCTCTGTAAGTTTTTCAATATAAAATCTTGTGGTGTTCATCTTGAATGCTTGTTGTGTGTTTGATTCACATAGACGGCGCCAATTGACGTGATAATACACTTAATAATCTCACAAAATACTCAAGAACACACAAATGAAACAATAAAACTTCAATAAAATGAAAGCTTGCACAAAGATGTATAGTGGTTCGGTTATGAATAACCTACATCCACTTTGGGGATAAAAAACTTTATTATCACTCAATGCTTACAACCAAGAAAGATTGATCTCAATCTGATAACTGGAAGAACAAAAACGAAGCTCACAAAATCTGTCAAAGTGTAAAACTGATGTGGCCAAACTACTTTGAGCCCTTATATCTAGCTAACCCCTCAACCTATTGATCCGGTTGAACCTCTACTAGATAGCTCTCACTTAGTAGTTGTGATGCAGCCATCTAGCCGGTCACAAGTAACTAGTTAAACTACCCAAAAACTGCTCCAAAATCGGCTGCTCACCACTGCACCAATTTGGGAGTTTTCATCCGTTTGAGTTGTTTGAGATGTTGTAACAGCTCCAACTGCTTCCAGCTTGCATGCAACACGTGATGATCATTATTCAGCCTCTAATGAACATAATCCACATGTGAAACACCCCATGCATGCATCTATTGTTATCACAAGCCATAACAAATACCCATGTATTATTAACTATAACAAATACCGATGTATTTTCTTAAAATGAATTTATATGTCATCTTTAAAGTGATAGATCTGAATTCTAGGATGATGACACAATAATATCCACTCATACACTGACTTATATGAATATAACATTATATGTATTTAGAAATACACAGCTAAAATTCAATTATGCAAGGAGTGTATAAAATCGGAATCCGAATGCACTGTCGAAACAGTTTGGTGTATATATAACAACATCAAATTAATAGACAATCCCCCCGTAAAATTGTGATCTTCAAATATAAATATTTGGACCTTTAACACAATTTTTTTGGATCTCAGATAATCATAAATAGGGTGACTCTGATACCACTTGTTGAAAATAAATCCATAAATCCTAATGCCTTAACCCTATTATGATAAACTGAAAACAAACCATAATGCGAAAACGTACCTTGAATCCATTGATTCCTCTAGGCGGAACACGAACATGATGATCGGTAGGTATTATGGTCTTCCTCAATTAAGCCTCCCTTATTCCTTTATGGGACCGTCGTAATCCCTCTCGATGGGGAGAAGGGAAGACCATGTGTGGCTTAGTATATCGGGGATCATAACCTGTGAGCCTTTGTATACTACTTGACTAGACTACCCATAATCACCTAGTCACGTAGCATTGAGTATCTACTCAATTGGCCTATATCAAGATATTATAGTCCATAAACTTATCAACTTAATTGGATCACTTAATTAAGTCCATAAAATAATTAAATCGCTAATATAATTGCATAATAATATATTGCCTACAATTAGATTATACCGGAAATTAAAATTTCCTTACACGGCCATGTTGAAACATACTAAATAAAACAATTGTCTCAATTATAGATGGTTTCTTAGCCATCACACTTAATAATAATAGACCTAAAGACGTGATAGTTGTGTTAAATTCAATCAGGCCTAATCGATTCCGGTTAATTTTTTGATAATAATAATAATAATAATAATAATAATAATAATACATAACACAATACAAAATTAATTCATCAATTCTTTAGGATTTAAAACAATTAAAATTAATGCAAGAAAAAAAAATTATTAGAAAGTAATACTCCATATGTCCTCTTGATATGTATATATTCATTTGTCTTTTACAAATATATCAAGAATTATAATAATTTAATGTGTAGTGGGTTGGAAATATTTTAGGATGAACTTGGGGTGCACCCCAATGTTTATAGGTTTAAAATGAGTTACTGGATGCCCCCAGAGAATAGCTCAAGTGATAAAGAGGAGGGTGAAAATGTCTTTCAATTGAGCTTGATTGCTGCAGGGATTTGGCTCCTTGCAAGCACAAGTTAAACAGTGAACCCTCTCTATAAGCTACTTGAGGCACATCCTGCGATTTACCTCCTCTACCAATCCTCAGGCAGGGACCGTGGGACCCCTAATGGTGGGGTACACCATTTAAAATGAGTTACTGGATAGTTTTTCTTAAAATAAAATTAATTATATAATTCTATTTAATGGTGGAGATTAAAGTAAAAATTAATTCGATGGTGTAGATCATCTAAGTGTATCACAGTTGGACTTAATATTTTAATGTATAGTAAATAGTTATATTAATGTTGTGTGTAAATTCTATTTGTAGTAGGTTGAATATAATAAATTTTTGTGAATCTCATCTAATAAAAACAAATGAAATTGATATTTTATAATGAGACAGATCAAAATGAAAAAATAGATACTCTATGTTTTAAGAGAACATATGTAGTATCAATTTAGATGAAATTTGTGATAATTAAAATTTATTTATTAATATTTTATTTATAGATTATGATTATTTTTATGTAGAGTGAGAGTGACAAGACAGAAAGAAAATTGTGATTATTAAAATTAATATATTTATAACAATTATTTTTGTATGGAGTGAGAGGAGGAAAGTGTGGAAAGAGGGAAAAATAAAAAATGAAAATGAGTTAGAGAATGTGTCATGACTGTTACTGTGTTGAGGAGAAAAGATAGGTGAAGGAATGTGCTACTCTTTCAAAAGAGAAGAGGAGTAAGAAGGTAAAAAAGATGTATACAACAGGATTGTCCCAAAATTAAAAAAAAAAACATGTTCCTAATTTTAAAACGTCAATAATTCCACCTGAAAAATTGTTTGTCCATATTTAATATCGTCACTAATTCTGTGATCTATTTATTTACAGCATACGTATTACGCGGGTTATAAATTATAAATTTAAGAAATATAATTCAAATTTAATATAATTATTTATTTATTTATTTATTTATATTTAATACTCTCTTCATCTTATATATTTCTATGTTGACGTTTGCAAAATCACTCTTTGAAGAGTAATTTTTATCTCTTTAAAAAATTATATTTTATGTATTATAAAGTGATCTATAAATTAGGGTGTACAAGAATTTAAAAAGTAATTTTTTTATTTAAAAGAGTAATAATTTATTTTTTAAAGAATAATTTTTTATGTACTTAAAAATCATCTCAAAATTAGAATCGAAAAATATAAAATAATGAAGTTGGTACTCTAAATTATTAATTTAGCAAATATAATGGTTGACATGCTAATGTTAACTAAAATTCAAATTAAGAGTATGACCATGTCCATGTGCAACAAAATATATAGATGCTAAGGAGAGTTTAATGTCATGATTAAATTAAATCTATAAATGCTTACTCTTTTTAAAGTCATACTCTTTTCAGTATTTGCAATTAAACAATCCCTGCTCCAATTTCGTTAAACTCTTTCCAATTATGCCCATAATTGCTTCTTCAAAACCACCATTGAGATTCTGGTACATGTAACAAAAGGAGGTATCGATTAAAAGTATATTAGAAGTTAGAGTAATCAAAATAAAAATTGAAATTAATAATAGAGTTAATAACAATTATACAAATATTTGCTCATTGATATGAATCACTTTAAATATGCAACTTCATTCGTATTAGTTCGATGTGGAATTGATTACGAATAACCTAACTCTTATAATATTTAAGATATGTGAAGACATTAGGACAGGTAAAGTAAAAAAAGCAAAAAAAGAGGATGAAGAAGATGAGAGAATAAAGATGATTATTAATCTTATAAGAAGGAAAAAGATGGAAACTAAATTAATTCCACTGAGAATATATAGATTGAAGTTTTTGGATGTAAAGGATCTTCTCAAATATATATACATATCTCTTTATCAACTAATCAAATAATAATTAATATAAATAATATTAAATTTAAATTATGGTGCGGATATATGTATTAATATTTAATCCCCACTTTTCCGCGGCCAAGTCTTTCTTTCCACTCTCTCATTTCCATTTCTTCTCTAAGTACTCCCTCGGGCTTAAGATTATGTTAATATTTTCTGTTTCACGTTGATTTTAAAAAAAATATTTTTGATTAACCTTTTTTCTTATTTTTAAAGTAATATAAATATTTTTAGATAATAAATTATGTATAAAGTATATTTTTATCTCTCTTCTCTCCTCATTTCTCTTGCATAAATTAATACATTTTTTTTGCAAATAATCATTACCTCTTACATATTAATTTGACATAAAATTAAATTAAATTCATCAAAATTCAAATCACTATGAAACCCGAAACAAACATGGCAAAAGCTCTTGCGCCCCTAGGGACACGGTGACATAGTCTGTGTCCCCATGTGAACACAACTCTTCCCTTCCCTATTCTATTTAAACCTATGTATTACTAGGGAGTTTAAATTGTAAAGGGACACAAAAATTGCAAAGGGGCAAGGATCTAAATCCTTGTGCCCGGGCGCACAAGAGACTCACTTTTTGGTGCATCATCTCCTGTGCCACATATTTAGATGGGTGACAAGTAGGAGAAAGAAAATATACTCTAATCCTTAAACCCTAGGGGTAATGATTGGATTTATTTCCCTCTCTTACGTGGCAATCGCTTAACGTGCGATGCACATAAATGATGCAGAAGATTCGATGTGCATTCTCCCCACCACCCTGTAAAGAACAAGTGTAACAACAAAATTTGTTATTTATTAAATAATAAACACAAAAGAAATTACAATGATAATTTGAGATGGATTGAACTTGAGAATCTGAGTAAACAACTTCTATTTATCCTCTGATTCCTCTCTTGAGTTGACTTTCTTGACTTTTCAACTTTCTGAGCCGGATCTTTGGATGAAGCTTGTCCGAACTCTGATTTGGGGCTTAATAACGTTTGTCCGGAGGCGTCGACCCTTTGTTCGGATCGAACATTAATTTGAATTTGTTGTGAAGTATGTCGCTCAATTTGGTAGAACGTTGACTTCACGGAGACTGATGTATGAATTTGATATGAAGAAAATTGATGAGAGTGTAAATCTACGTCTTTTCGGTCGTATATTACCATGTTTATGTTAGGCAAATTGATGATGATATAAAGAAACCAAAAGAAAGTACAGAAAGAGTAAAAGATGTTTAAAAGTCAAGCCACAAGCGGCAGAAGCCACATATGGCTTAAACTACTTAAAACGGAAATATTCTAAGTTCATATCATTAAAGATGTGGTGTTGAACAAACTGCGGAACGGCATTATGCCAATCAAAGTCACCACCAATATCTGACAGAGCGTCTGCCACAGTGTTTCCCTCACGGAAAATATGAGAGATGTGAACAATCATATGCGTCATCATACTCTTGACTCTACTCCATCCAGCTAGCAATCTCCATGGAACCTTTGGAGTAGGATCTGTCAATGCATACACAACAAACGTTGAATCCGTTTCCAGCCATAGGGTGTGCCAGCCTTTATCGTATGCTACTTCAATTGCAGTAAAAGCTGCGGATAATTCTGCCTCAAAGGCATAGCCAATGCCATAGTCACTCGTAAAGCTACCACGCGCAAAACCCATGCTGTTTCGAAAGATGCCAGCACCTGATATGCATCTCGGTGATCCTGCTGCATCGGTGTTACATTTCATCCAGCCAGTTGGAGGCGGCTGCCATCTTAGTGAAGTAATAGAAGGAGTTTTCTTAGGTACTCCTTTTACTCCAAAATGATGAAGAGTGATCAAATCCCCCACAGTTTTGTGCATTGTTCCAATAGATAATCTGCCCGTTTCCTTAATGAGCACATCCAAAACTGAAATCACACCCGAAATTCAAAGAGGTTGGTGGCCTTCCTAGTTTATTTTCATATTCATCCTCTCATTTCTGGTCTTCCAAATAATCCAGAAATAAGAGACAATAGTAGCTCTCCACAGATTATTCAACTGAGTACAATCTTTCATGCACATCACATGCAAGAGAAAAACTGTGAAATCCTGGTCCAGAGGGTTACCGTGTTTATGTTAGGATAAGGCCATATTTTCGTATTGGAGTGCGTAGTTGATGTATTTTATATGATTCTGGTGCTTCTAATGGTTTTTGAGGAGTTTTGAAGGTTAAAATAGGGTAAGAATGAAGCGAAATCGAAGACAGGAAAGGAACGAGCTAAAAAGGGGCTTACTCGAGTTACATGAGTCAGCACGACTTAGCAACTTGAGTCGTGTTTGATGCCGTAGAGGGTCAGAATTGGTCAGTGAGCCAACTCGACTTATCTTGGGCAACACGACTTGCAGCTCGATTCGAGCTGCGTATGGAGCAAACTGAGTTGTATATCGTGTGAGGCAGAGCAGCGCCGAATTTTATCCAGAGAGCCAACTCGAGTTGACAGGCGATGACTTGAATGCCATCTCGACTCATGTTGATGTAGGGAGAAAAATCAGTTTCAGAGCATGGCAGCTCGACTTAACAGGCGGACGCACGACTTGGTATCACGACTCGAGTTGGATTACTAGAGTTGCAACATAGGTCGACTCGATTCGTGCTTGCAACTCGAGTTGGTCACTCCAACTCATGTTGCATTAGTTTGGGCTGAAAATTGGAATTTTTAATCCTCTGTGCGTGATAAACCTAAAGAAGAGCCCAGCAAGTCAGTTTCGTGGCCCATGGTATAAAAATGGGGATCAAACACTTTGAGATGGGATCGATCATTCACCAAAAGAATGGAACGTGAGATTCAATTCACGGATCATCCACCACATCAATTCATATCAGAATTCACCCATCCATCCATTTCATCGGTCCAGAGGAGATTTCAAGTGTTATTCGAGAGTCAATCTAATTGGAGAGACGGAGGAGAAGTGCAATCCACAAACTAGGGTTTTGTATCTTTTCTTATTCTTTACTTTTGTGATTTCAAATATGAATTTGTCAGCAATGAGGGTTGTCTGTAACCTCATGGGCTAAATACTTTTACAGTTCTAAGGTTTGAGGGTCAGATGTAGTTGATTAGGGAACCTAGACTAAACTGAATCAATTCATACTGTGATAATCTTTATTTATTCATTTTATTCAAACTTTGTTATGCACTTGTAACGTCTTCATCGCATATTATTAATATGATTTGCTATGTTAGTTTGTGTGCATGTGTACTTGATTCTGTTTGTTTGCTAGGGATTAGAGTAGTTTGTCCGTGAACACGCTAATCCTAAGAGCTAGTAAATAGGGTACTTGATTATCCTAGTGAAACAATGCAATTAGAAAATCAAGTAGGAAGTGAATAAGATTGAATATGAATTCCAGAGAATATATGTTAGTCGAATTGGCCATCCAGAAGTTTATAAAATTCGCCTTATTAGTATCTAGGAAGGATGATTAAAACTATTCATGCGTTATTTTATAATATTAATCCATTAAGACAATATGAATTAACAGTAGGACGTCTAGGAAACCAAATCAATTACATTAAACCTGATACCTTAGAGCTGTTATTACTCTTTTGATCAAACTTGAATAATGCTCATTGCTTCTATTTATTGTGTTAATTGTTATTTAAATTATTTGAAATATTAATTTACAATCAAAACTTGGAAATTGGTTACAATAATTCTAATCGAATAGTGATATAAGATAAATAAATAGTTAGATGTCTCAGTGGGAACGATATTAATTTTAACTGGGGTACTTGCCATTACAATTGACATCCCTACACTTGGGGATTTAATTGGAGTGTGCAATAATTGCCTAACAAACATCGGATTAAAGAGGCTTAGCACCTTAATCTTTGATCAGAGACCATTCTTGACTAGAATATATCTTGAACGTGACTTGAAGATCTTGAGTGTTCTTGACTTGATCTTCGACTTAACTTGGTATTGATCTTCACTTGACTTGTATCTTCACTTGGATCTTGATCTTCACTTGACTTGGATCTTGACCTTCGCTTGACTTGGATCTTAATCTTCGCTTGATCTTGATCTTCGTTTGACTCTTCAGAATTCTTCAGGTCTTCAGGATTTTCAGAGTGAATGAAATGGGGACTGAAAACCCTTATTAATATATGGAGAAAATAACCACTTAAGATATATTTTCTCTTTTAAAAGATATGTTGGGTTTTTCTCCTTTAATTAAGCATGCTGGACTGGACATGTACCTATTTAATTTAATTAGGTCTGTTGAACTGAACCTGAGCCTATTTAATTTAATTAGGCCTGTGGGATTTGACATGAGCCTATTTAATTTAATTAGGCCTGCTGAATTTGATTTGCTAGATTTATTGACCTGAGTCAGGCCCACTTAATTTGGATTGAGCTCATTTGACTTGAATTGAGCCCATTTAACTTGAATTTGGGCCCAAATAATTATATTAATTATCAATTATTTATTTATTTATTTTAGAAATTAATTTATTTAAATTTCTTAATAAATAAATATTTAATTAATATTTAATATATTTTCCTTTGCATTTTATTTATTAGGCAATAAAATTTAATTGTCTACAACAAGCATTGCAATTTGACAATCTCACACAAAAACAACTTCAGGTGCATGAAAGATGAACAACATATACATAGGAATTGAAGAAAGCATCGAATTTAGGAGAGTTAATCTTCCTTGTCCAATCGAGAATTTTCAAACCTTACAATTTCATCAATCGATTTCTCACTTTTTTAACCATGTGTTCAAGTAGAATAAATTGTGAAGTGAAGATAAATAGCAAACAAAGATGAGTTTAAAAGATAAGAGCAATTACAATAATCCTAAATAAGTTTAATTAGAAATAAAAAATCAAAATGGTTGGGAGGGAAGGGGTTGGGCATTGAGAAAATGTTGTAGTAGTTGAAATGCTTCCTTTGGCTTATAAGTGGGAACTTGGTGCCCTGCTCCTCTCACTGTCACAAATGTCAATCCTTCATATTCCACTGTCCATCCTCCAACCTATATATATATATATTCCAACAACAAATAATAATATTAATAAAACTAATTTGTTTTCTGTGAATCATAATGTACTATAAATTTTCCTTGAAAAAAAATTATATTCTTAAATATTCTAAAGAATAAAGTAATAAACATTAATATAATAAAACATAAACCAATATGAAGCATGGTGTGAGAAATATTATTAAAAATAATAAGGATAAAAATAAAAGGAAATTAATTAAGTATATTTGAATAACCTGTTTGTGGTAAGTGTACCAAGGAGTCCAAGGCTGTTTGATGTGTAATCCCAGCTTCTTTAGACCGTATCTAGTTGCTGTCACTGGAACTCTACCATCTGTATCTCCACTGTCAACACCCACATTCAATTCAATTAATTAATCATGATTAATAATTTTCTAATTATCAATTAATTACTTACCTGAAAACCCAAAATCTAAGACCTGCTGCAATGAGCTTCCGGATGATAGGGAAAATTGTGCTAGGACTATCGTTCCAAGTCGTGATTACGTCACTGCAACCATTTTATTTAATATTATTTTATGAGTATCCATTAAAAAGAAAAATAATTAAAGAAATTAATACCTGCAATGTGTCCAATTATAAGAAATTTTGGTTGTGTTAGCATGAAGAGCTAGTTGAACATCTGCCCTATTCAGATAGCTCTCAGTGTACAAAGAAAGACAAGGATCATACCCTCTTGATGGCCCCATCACCACCTTTCCATCCTATAAATATTTATATAATTGTTAATACAATCAAAACATGCATAAACCTGTCTCATACCATTTTATTTTATTCAAAAAAATATATATATTCTAAAATAGGTATAACAATCATTTTTGTCTTAAACCATTCAATTTTTGCTCCGATTTCGTCACTAAATAATACTCCCTCCGTCCGCTTTCAAGGGTACAATTTTTTCATTTTGGTCATCCGCTCCCAAGGATCTCATTTCCTTTTTTATCTACACACACTCACTAATACAACTAAAAAATGGGATCTGATCAGGGATACATTGAAAGCTAAACTAAAAGGGCGGGGGCGCCTTAGCCTTTATCATGGAATGAAAAATCGGCGTGGCGCTGCTGGATGCTTTTGATCAATAGGAAGAGGAGTCGTCGGCCAAAAATCAAGATCACCAAAAGTAACGACCACCAAGATAGGCATAGTAATTACAAATTTTGATCACCCATTTTTGGAAAAGGGGCTTCCGCCTTACACAAGTCAGATTGGATTGCCTGAATCACGAGTCTTATATACTGTGTTCCACACCTCTACTAATACAACTATTCACTACACATTAAATAACAATACTCCTTAATCTCCGTGCCCAAAAGCAAATAACACCCTTGAATCCGGACGGAGGGAGTATTATTTTTACGAATTTCATCTCATAACTTTGTAAAAACACCATTTCAGTCTCACTCCATAGAATAAGTAAAAATGCAATTTTTTTATGAGAATTTAAAAGTTATAGAACTATTTCAAAAAAATTAAGTTTCTTGAGATTATTTTAAATAAAATAAATTTCTATGGAAAGATTTTTATTTTAAACTCATACAATCTAAAAACTTTAATTTCTCGACATAGTGTAAGTTACTTCGTTTTAAGTTTATTGATATATTATGGTCATATATTGATACCTCTTCAGAGTATTAATGCATAACTAGTTCGAGTCCGACTCGATTCATACATAATTTTATCGGATTCAGAGTCAAGTAATTGAAGCACGAATACTAAATCCAGAAGGGTAGAGATTATGATGAATACTTACAATGTTGAATGTTAGGGCTGGAGCATGACGTAGAAAGGCAGTAGAATTTGTACCGTCGTTGCAGGTAGGAGAATATAGACTGTACATGTCGATTATACGGTATACGTGGAAGTATTTCTTCAGGGCATCGTTGCAATCATTCGACACATTTGCACTCTTGAAATTCTTGCATTCCTTCTTGATTTCGTCGTATAATTCGTCTGATATTACAGCATGGTCCCAGGCGTAATCGATCATGCCCAACTGATCTGTTTCATCGTTTATCACTGCATTCCCTATCTGCATTTGCATAATTTAACATTCATAAATATTTTATGTAATTACGAAAAGTATTTAATTCATTTTTGGTCCTATAACAATTTATTATTTTTTATTTTGTAAAACAAAAATCTCGATATTGGTCTATTTTGACAAAAAAATCGCAGGAAATTAGATTTTTCACCAGGATTTTGTATGTGCAGTACGGCGCACGCAACATCTCAATTTGGGGTTTTTCGGGGATTTTGAAGTCAAAATTGACCATGTCAGAAGTTATTGGACTAAATTGAAAATTAGCATAAAAAATAATCAATAATTATGGGAATAAAGTGAATTTAACTCTTATTTTTAGTATGAATATAGGGAGTTTAATATCAATTAATCATATCAATTATGTGGATACATAAGACTAATTGTATAATAATTGAGAGCTAACTTACCATAATGCCCTTGAGATTAATGTAGTCATCACGGGGTGCATTTTTATTTTTGTCAACGATAACCTCAGCAAGTTGAGGAACATAGTGTCCTAAAATATTTAAAAGTAATAACAAGTTAAAATTATTTAATTAAATTAATAACTATTAACATAAATTAAAATTTTAATATTAAAGCTACCTGCATAACTTTCCCCTGATATGTAAAAATCATGGGATTTAAATTGGGGAAATCTTCGGAACCAGCCCACCAGAAACTTATACGAATCAGCAGCTGAATATATTACATATTTACCACTATTATATTCATTATTACATAACTAAAAAAAAGAGGTGACTATATTAATCTCGAAAACTTATTCACGGTAACAGCATAATTAATTGGATTGGCATTACCTGAATTTAACGTGAAAGAAATAATATTACAATTCATTTAAACGAATAGTTTTTTTTTTTACACAAATCGTATAAGGGTACAATATTTTATTTTAAATAATATACATTTTAATTCATAATTAGGGTATTATTTATTTAATGAAATAGTCGGTTGAAATATGAAAGACATTAATGTTTGAGTAAGGAAAAAAAATTAAGAATATAAATTTTTATATTAGAAGTTACAACAAGAATAAAATTTTCTAAGAGTGTTCGAAAAATACGCAGGTTTTATCCATTTATATTTCGTGTGAGTAAAAACGACGCTTCTTCATGGGGTAAATTATTGTGAAGCAGAGAAAAATGATTCTTATAAGAAAGGTTATTAATTTCATAGAAATTAAATAAATAAAACTATATAGAATATCGAAACCCGTTAATTAATTAATTAATACCTGTTATTTTATCTCCAAGTTCCTTAATATCAGTGCTAGTATTTGTGTATGAGAATCCCACGCCTACTGGTGCTTCCAAAAATAGTAAGTTAGCAGCTGCACAAATTAATTATTAATCCGAGTTAGAATGAGTTTAAATCAAATCATCATAATTAATCTATTGTTAATTTTCATGGTATTAATTTTTTTTCTTTTTTTTTTTAAATTCTCAGAATATTGTATTGCTCTATTAATCTATAGTTAGAATATTTGAGCTTCGGCTGTCCATGAATCCACATGGAATAGTAGCCCACAAAGAACCTAGTAGACTTATTAATCTAACAGCACAATATTTTGTTCTTGGGCTTGGGCATGGTCTTAAATTTATATTTCTCACTTTAATTCTATTTAGTGTTATATTATTTCTCGCAATTTTATTCTTGAATTAAGTTTAGGATCTAGCTCTGATATCAAGATTTATTGGGCTTATAGACCTAAAGAGAGACTTCAATTTGATACATCAATAGAAATTGTGAATTATTTAAAATGCAAATAAATAAATACCTTTATTCCATGTGTATTTGTTAAACTTAAGCTTTGGGGTGTCCCCTTTTTGAGGAAAGAAAGGTCCCAATTCTTCTGATTGGCCAAACCCTATGGATGAACAGCCAGGTCCTGAATTCAATCATAATAATAAAGTAAAACAACAATGGTTAGTTTTATTAGAAAAATTATGAAGAAAGAAACTAGAACTCCTCTTGACATTATTTACACCCTAATCTTTATATGTTCAAGTATATAGTTAGAATCTTTATGATTTTCTACTTACAAAATCATATAAATGAAATAATTTGAAATTTCTAGCTACATATATATTATTGTAATTGATACAAAAGATTATTTAGTGTTGTTATTAAGGAGAAATATATAGGTAGTTTTACTTATGAGATGACTTAACAACGTTGTCAATTAATTCAAGCCCTCAGTGTCATAAATAGAGCTCAACTACTGCCTAGCTAAATATCATCATTATCATTATGAAATTAGATTGTACACAATGTTAAAGAAATTAAGGTCATAATGCTGGAATTCAATCTACAGCTTGGAAATATCTGTCACATTCTTAATTAGTAGCAGATAGTCTTGATTTTTTCATATGCATGTTACTCCCTATGTTGCACCTTGCCTTGTATCGTTAGCGTAGATATGGAGTTTAGAAAAAATTATTTTTCTTACAAATTTTATTGACTTTTGAATGTTAAATTCATACTTTAAAATAAGAAATACTCTGAATGATAAAGTAAGTTATATTAAATTAGATGAGGTGGTAAATTAAATTTACAGTTAAGATATGGAGTAATTTAATTTTTAAGTTGGGGATAGATATTGTGTTTTTTTTTTTGGAATTAACTATTGAAATGAAAGGTGTGAACTTAGCTTCAATTATAAGTAATTCTCTAGTTGTGTTTATTTATTTATTTATTTTTCTCAAAAACACAATATATATGATGTTTAATGTTTTTAAAGTTATGAGAGTAAACCATACTTTAACAATATTAAAATTATACTTGAATGAATCGTATATCATGATTTTGTAAATTATATTTTAATAAATCACACGTTTTACTTAATTAAATCATACTTTTAACATTTTAAATAATATTTTAACTATTTCGAAATCATACTTTAAAATGATATATCACTGTCGTGAATTTATAAATTTATTTGAAAAATTTGTAAAAGCACACCATGTATAAAATAATATCACATTAATTACATTAAGGGTCTATATAACAATTTTTTAGAAGTAGAAGGTGAAATAGAGTCTATATGCTCCACATATATATGTGTGTCTGTGTCATCTACATATTCTAGTGTGGACCATATTTTTGTTTTATTTTAGCAATTTGACTATAGGTGTGGTTCTCATAATTTATTGGTTCCCTATTTTCTTTCTTTCTTTATTTATATTTATATATATATTATTTTATTTTATTTTAATTAATTGTAAACGTCTCTTAAAAGAAGTTCTGTAAATGTGCCAAGAAAATAATTAACTTTTGGCCTTAAGTAGGTCGTTATAACTTACGTATCAAAGAATATGAACTGAACTAATAATTTAATTTACGATGAGGATAATTCTCCTAATACTTCCAAAAAATAACAGCTATAAATATATACATGCATGTTTAATATTAAAAAAAAAAGTTCTATATAAATAATTCTCCGACATGATAAATACTTGTGCAAGATAATTTTGAGCTTTTTGAGATAAATAACAAGTGCATTCGATCGAATAGAAGTGATTGCAGTCCTACCAAACCATTTCATGAACAAATATGGTGATAGATAAAATTAAAAAATTATAATTTAAAAAAAATAAATTGAAACGATCTCACACATTACTTGCTTAATCATAATCTACATGCACACTGATTGCTATGCAAATTAATAGTGTGGACATATGTTTTTCAAAAACCAATTAATATCTGCTAGTTGAAAATTAATTTTGAAGGATATGGAAATCACGAAATTATATATACATACCTCCATTAAGCCACAAAAGGAGAGGTTTCTTGTGAGGATTTGTAGTGGCTTCAAAGAACCAATAAAACAGTGCTCTTCCATGAGTTTGATTGACTGTAACATACCCTGCATACTGCTTGAAACTCACCGGCGGCTGCCCCGGCAGCTCCGCCACTCGATCCGCCTCTTGCTCTGCCGGAATTCTCTCGTAGGCCGCCCCCGCCCCGGCCATCAACACCAGCATTAATGACACAAAAACATGGTGGAGCATTGGATGACCCTGCACCACATTATTGCACATGATCTCTACCTTTTTATTTTGTCTATCAAGAATTTTTTTTGAAATGAAGTGTGTGTGTAAGTGTGTGTATATATAGTGAGGGGTAAATGATAAATAGGTATGCAAAAGACAGATCACAAGTGGGGTTGTAACCATAATGATTCTTTTACCTCAAAACTATGTATATGGATACAAGGACTGCACTTTCTATTCCTTTCCTTTTTGTAAATATCTATTTTGGAATTTTTGTAGAAAACATTGTATCCAACCAAAGAACTAAGGTCTAGTAGCTTTAGTACCCATGGATAAGGTGAGTTCTCGGTTTCGTCTCGTGAGGATTCCAACGAACGAATGCTAATATCAAAGAAATAAGTTCGAGAGTTATTGAAAGCAATCTGTGCTAATTTGTGGGTTATAATGTCTGTCAAATGACTAATTCATCGAAAATAATGTCATCAATAATACAGTCAAAAGTACAAAAAATTCATCTTTGGTTTGATCAAAAGATAATAAAGGAGTAACATGTCAATTTCGAGAATAATGCGTCTATGGATTTGATCTCGTGCAAGTTGAACTCTCCGGCTTATGTTTTGCTAAAGCCTCAAAGACATACACCAAAAGAACCAATTCTTGATGGCGTTCATAGCTTATTTCGTACTCCCTCCGTCCGAATTCAAGGAAGTCATTTGCTTTTGGGCACGGAGATTAAGAAGTATTGTTATTTAATGTGTATTGGGTAGGTGTATTAATGGAGGTGTGGGTCCCATTTTTTTGTTGTATTAGTAGGTGTGTGTGGATAAAAAATAAATGAGACCTTGGAGGCGAACGTCCAAAATGTAAAAATAATACCCTTGGAAGGGTGGACGGAGGGAGTATTTAACAAAGTTAGCAAGGACACGGAGCATGGATTAAATAATTGTACCCAAATTTTCTATCTCATTTTAGTATATTATCTTTTGTATTATACAAGAGTGGAAAAAAATAATTCTAAAGATAATGATAATTTTTTTCTTCTTTCTAATTGCACAATATATAATATACCAAATTCGACGACAATCTCGTGTGATAAATAATACATCTACCAACTTGCAATTTTGGAATTTTCTTTCGCAATTAATAAATTTGTTTCATATTGAGAGACTATATACATGGACCTTATACCCTCCGAATGTGACTGAATTGGACATCAACTATTGGAAAATGCCCAACAAGGAAAAACCATGTATTAACAACTAAGCTGGCCAATAAAAAAGATTATAAGGCTTTTATTGCAAGTATTTTTCAAATACCATAAATTAACTTTATTTGTACTATTCAAAGATGATTGAAATTGAATATTAATTATTGCATTTGAAATGACATTATGATTTTAGTATATTGACCAACTGCATGAACCCAAAATTTTCAATTTTTGTTTGGTATTGTATAGAAGAAATTTTTTTACGACCAATATCACTACAAAAAGTACTCCCTCCATCCCATAAAATGGTACGCGTTTCACTATTCTTGAAATTCGCTTAAAATGCATCAATTTTCTCTATTTAATAAAGAAAGTACACAATATAATTCATCACTTCCCTCTAATACAATTACTCACCTTATCTATAATAATAATACTCCTTAATTTACGTTCAAAAAGCAAATAAAGACCCTAGAACCGTCCACGTGCAAACAGCAAACGTGTACCTTGTTATGGGACAGAGGGAGTATTTTTTATCAACCGAATTTACCAACGGAATTTAATCTGTTGGTAATTACCAATGGATTACTAACAAAAATGACATTTTTGTTTCAGCAACGGAATGTCAACAAATTTATTCTCTATTTTAGCAACGGAATTCAATCCGTTAATAATTACCAACGGATTACCAAAGGAATCATTATATAAATTACCAACGGAATTATTAGCAATGGATTACCAACGGAATTAATTTTTCGTTACTAAAAATTTACCAACCATCACTTTATCAACGGATTCCGTTGTTAATCCGTTGGTAAACCAATTTAACAATGGAATTAGGACTTTTACCAACGGGATATTCCATTGGCAAAAAATAATTTTTTAGTAGTGTATATTCTCACTATTTATTAATTACAGTAATTCTTGCATGAAACCATATTATATTGAGATTTTTTTTAGTACTTACTACTAATTACATTAAAAATCCTTTATTATTATAAGATACAAACATACAAAAATATTACTACTGACTACAAAAATATATAGTGATATTCCAATATTACCCTTACAATGTGCTGCACATAAATGTTTGTGTGCAGCATGAATATTCGTGTACAGCAAAACTGTGTGCAGTAAAAAAAGTGTGTGCAACAAAAAAATGTATATCTGGCGGCAGTCCGGCGGAGGTCCAGCGACCGGGCGGCGGTGGGTGGGTGAGGGGTTTAGGATTTTTGGTTTAAAGTGTATAGGTTTAGGGTTATATTTGGTATTTTGCTTTAATATTTTGTATGTGAGAGTAATTTTTTTAAATCAACGTATCTCATAGTAATTATGGGTACATAGTGTGTACTTAAGAGTAATTTTTCCTTTTTGTTCTATCAGTTGTATTTTTTATTGGGCGTATGTTATTTTTTATTTGTCGTAAAAATTGTACATGAAATAATTCAATTGAATGATTATTATTTTTCAACAATTAAATATTTTTATTTTTTTAAAATTATCATCAAACTTATCAATCTCTAAAACTTATTCAATACTACAAAAAAAACCTTGAATATAGACGGTTTTAGAGACGACTTTTAATGGTTTGAGACGGTTTTATGGCTGTCTACAATTTGTGCGTAGCTAGAATACTAACGGTATTAGAGACGGTTTTATTTTGAGACGATTGTAAATCGGACCGGTCGGTTTAATTTGAGACATTATTAGAGACAATTTTTTACCATCTCAATTTTGAGACGGTTGTAAACCGGACCGGTCGGTTTAATTTGAGACGATATTGGAGGCGGTAAATACTGTCTCAATTAGAGACGGTTTTTACCGTCTTTAAAGCCCTCTCTAACTACTAGCTTTGCAAAAATGAATGGATTAAGGTTTGAACCATGACTACCATGCCCCCGACTGAGGCTCGAGACCACCAGGCCAGAATCATCTTTTTTTTTTGCCAGATGTTTTTTATTTATTTTAATTTATAGGAATATTTTAATTTCAAGCCTTGAAGAGGATTCGAACCCGGACTTGTTGGCATTGGAACCCTTATGGGCGTCATGCCAACTTTGCTAGAAGTTATTCTCATTATGTATTCATTACACTATATATGTATACATACACTAATTTCTGCTCATGGTGGACATGGTTTGAACCTCGATTCATTAATTTTGGCAAATTTATTGGTTAGAGAGGGCTTTAGAGACGGCTAAAAATCGTCTCTAATTGAGACAGAATAAAATCGTCTCAAATACAGTCTCAATTTTTAACCATCAATAGTTTGAGATGACAAAAAATCGTCTCTAATTTAAGACGGCAAAAATCCGTCTCTAATACCGTCTCAACTTAAAACCGTCTCAAACTGAGACAGTTTGCATCCGTCTCAATAATTGAAACGGTCAGAAATCGTCTCAAAATTACACGATCCGATTCTCTAGCCTACCGCCACATTCCGTCTCTAAAACTGTCTCAAATAGAGACGTAAAAACTTCGTTTCTAATTGAGACGGAAGAAAATCGTCTCTAATATCGTCTCAAATTAGAAACGGCAAGAAATCATCTCTAATTGAGACGGAAAAAAAGTCTCTAATACCGTCTCAACGTGAAGACATTTCTAATACCGTCTCAATATTAAATTTTTTATTATTGACCAATAGTCAATGAGAATGTCGTCTCTAATTCTAAAAAGTTGTCTCAAATGGAGACAGCTAACACACCGTCTCTAATTTTGGTCTCTAATCAAAGCTTTTTTTAGATGAAATGATCTCATACAATTTTTTTTAAATATAATTAATTAATAATAATGCAATAAATAATTCCTAAATTTAGGCACTACGACAACGCCACAAAATTTAATGCTTTTATTAATTTTATCTTTTTGGACTATCTGAATGGGCCTAAATTAATCAGTCTAATTAATCAAATTATGTAAGCTGGACAAGAGTATTTTAATACATCCAACACACCATAAGATTATATGAGATTTTACTGCTATTTTCCAACATTAGTAAATCTTTGGCAAAATGTTACGCGGGTGCACAACTAGCAAATGTCCATATTTTCAAAATATATATACTTATTAATAAAAATATATTAAATTAATAAATAAAGAATTATAGAGTTTGTTAGAAAATTTTAAATAATTTTTAATAAACAATTGAACATAAAAAAATAATATATTCATTAAGAAATATTCCCTCATTTTTTAATAAATAAATGATAAAGTATGTCAGGTAAAGATGATTTTTTGTAAATAAAGTGTATGTGAAATGCTGGTTGTTTTTTACTTTTTGATTTTTTTTTGGAAATGTGCAAACTTTTGTGGGACAACTCAAAATAGAAAGTGTGTTGGAGTGGGACGGAGGGAGTTTATATTATTGAATAAAGGAGTACTCTCTCCGTCCCGTTTTAATGTTTACTTTCTATTTTGCGCGTCTCATTTCAATATTTAATTTTTCCCTTTTTGGAATATGGGACCAACCTAAAACAATTAATATATCATCCAATACTAATACATATATTCATCATACATTAAATATTATATTTTTCCACCCACTATCTATTAAAATATTATACTTCTTAATCAACGTGCAAAAAACAAACGTAAATATTAAAACGAGACGGAGGGAGTAATACATATTGCATACACCCAAGACATCAACACTATATCTTTTGTGTCATTAATTATTTATATGAACACACAAATTTAAACACTTTTTAAGGGTTTATGTTTTTCTTTAAAAATATAATTTTCGTCTATTTCTTATGTGTCACATTTCATGATACAACCCATATTGACAAAAGTAAATACATATGATTTATCCAACTGTCCCAACTTTAACATGTAAAAGAATAAAACTTGTGTGTCGTTCGGACCGTATGTTCAAATATTCTTTAATATTAAATTACATATCTTTTAATATAAGGACGTGTAATTTTTATTTTTAGAAAATAAAATTAATAAAATTGTATATCCTTTTGAGTAAATATTGTACCCTTATTAATTAATATATATATATATATTTAAATAAAATATTATATCTTTACACACTTTATGCACTAGGACAAATATACCAACTCAAAATCAAAATATGAAGGAAGATATAGACTAGGTCTTGATACGTCAATCTAATAATTTGTACAATAATGCGGATACATGAGTTCGATTAAGGTGACTTTTAATTAACAATAATCCATATGGACAAAATATTTTTATGTGTATCCCATTTATTTATGCTTTAATATACCCTTAATTAATGTAATTATTGTGTAAAATTCTTTAACTTTTCACGCACAATCTTGTGTGAGATCGTTTTACGATAAGATCATTTTATATTTTCTTAATTACTATTTTTTACCAGTAATGTTAACATTTTCTTTAAAAGTATTGTCACTTTTTATTTTGACTAAAAATTATTTATGAAATAATTTACTGTATTATTATAACTTTTCATTAGTTGAACATAAATCTTTATTAAAATGTTACTCCCTCAGTCCCATAATACTTTTATCACTTTCCTCATTTGTTTGTCCCACAAAATATTTCACCCCCCAAAAAAGGAAACACCACTTTATCCAACAACCTCAAAAGTTACTTTTAATTTCAAATTTGTCACTCATTTTTCACACACATATCATTACTTTATACTTTTTTATTACCTAAAAATACTACAATATCCTCCAAAGTCAATAAAGTTGATCAAAAAGTGCAATTTTTCTTAAACAACGTGGAACAGTAAAGGTGGAAAGTTTTCCAGGATGGAAGGAGTATTATTTATATCCGTCTCATTAAAGTCATTATGTGAGACGGTCTCACTAAGTTTTTATATTTCTTGCAACTGAGTTCACCATGCACCTAGCTTGATACTACCGTAATTACTCTTAGGTCAAAAAAATTACTCTTATAAATGAAAATATTACTAATAAAAAATTCTATTATGTTGTATTTTTTTTATATTTCTAAAAAAATGAGTTTTTTTTTTCATTCATGTTAATAATAGTTCATTATTCTAAATATTAATTTCGAAAAAGTTACAATGAATATGTATATATTCTATAACAGAGTACATCACAGTTGAATCTTCACCTTATGTATGGTTCAAAAAAGCGACAGAAAACGGGGGCCCTATAATTCTAATCACTGTCATTATGCAAATTATGCTCTAAAGTAAATTGGTTATCCAAATGGAGTATATAATAATTTTTTTTTATTAAATGAAAAGATAAAAAAAGGGTGCGACTGTTCGTACCCTCGATTTTTATAAATATACCTTTTATATATATATATATATATATATATATATATATATATATATAATAAGACCAAATTTACCACCTATTTTTACACTAATCTTTCCCCCAAAATTGATTTCACCATTTTTGGTTAATTAAGATTCACCTTTTAGGTAACTTTTGTGCATTAATGAATCATTAATCTCACATTCTTTCCTTTTGTAATCATCTTTTGTAATCCTGCGATAATAAGGTTTAGGTAACTTTTGTGAATTAATGAATCATTAATCTCACACAATTCTTTCATTTTGTAATCTTGCGATAATAAGGTTTAGTTGATCCATTGCTAAAAATCTTTGTAAGAAGAAGGATGCATCAATTTCTCACCTCTCATCACTTCCCGATTCTCAATCATCGGCAACATTCTTCATCCAGAGGAAAATCTAATCACTAAATCTCCGTTCAAAATCGGTAACGATCAATTGCAAGAATTAAGATGACGAAGTGCATCCAGTCGAGGAGGGAGGAAACTCATTGTTGAATCCTTCCAGATTAAAAATTGAGTCGATGATTGAAAATATTATCCCCTATATTGGAGGAAATTAGAAAATTGGAACTGATGAAAAATCTCGATGTTGGGTTTTTGCGTTTAAAATGAAGAATGTATTTCTATATTTATTTGATTTTATTGATTGTATGTTGAAAAAATTATTATTCCAATGAGTTTTTATATGTTCATATTATTGTCATCTAAATTTTACTTACGCTTCTGCAATTTTGATATGACCTGTTTTATCTTTATTTTCCTGGTAGAATAAAATGATAATTTATTTGTTCTTACAATTTATCAGGTACTTCTTTTAAGTTTCTTTCTTCTTCTATTATACTTATTGGTTCACTGAGTTCAATAAGTGATTAAAAAATATGCTTTGTCATTTGACCATGTATTCATTTAACAAATTCATGTATTGCAATAAAATCTTATGTTGTTAAATTCCAGATTTATTATCATGAAGTTGGCAGACGTACGCAAAGAAGTTAAGTGTCCAGTATGTCTAGGTGTGAATGATTCTCTAAATTTAGTGAGTGACATTAACTTATACAACTATTTATGCAACAAAATGATGTGCTGTAAGAAAATATGAAGGGAATTTTCAGCTCATTAATGATTCATTACTGCATAGTGTTTGTTTGAAATATTATCCTTAAACCAACGATAATTACATGTCTTATTTTCCATGATTTGTTTATATGTTTATCTTACTCATCAAGAGATCAATATAGGTTCATGATAATTCATTGTTTCAACACATCAACACCTATTCTTCTTCTATCAACAAATTGCAGTCACAAGCTTTATCAAGAATTTCTTGATAATGATACTAATAATTAGGTAAGTTTCATCTCTTTAGCCTAAAAGCATTGATATTGAATTTGCATTTTTCGTATTTGGTTTGTAAACAATATAAATATAGGTTAAGATTGCTTATATATGATGATTTACATAAATTGTTACACATCATGTATTTTAAATGTCCCTTTAGTGTTGATACATGCTAAATCAAGAATAGGATTAAGGATATTAATTGGTTTCTACAGAGGCATTGAGTTCTATAGTTGGACTGGGTGTTTGCAGGAGTAATATTCAGGATTAATTGATGATATTGTAGCAATACATGAATTTTAGTTACCCTATTGTTCTGTTGGCACTACATACCTATTGCCGGGTCCACCTACACGATTTTCATGTTGTGTTAGTTAATGTAATTGTACATGTGAGCCTACTGAAAAGAGCTTATATTTCATCACATAAGGTTCCTAATTTGGATCATTAATTTGATCAAATTTATTTTGCTATTGGTTTAAAGATAATATTTCCATGGATTGTAGGGATTTTCTGTCGAAAATTGTGTGTCGCACACCCATGTGTCAGTAAGTACACAAAACCTATGCAATTTTTTTTCAAGTTTCTTTGTTTCAAGTCTAACTGGGACACTAATAAGCAATATGGAACAAATCTTTTTGCATTGTTCCAAGTGGTTTCTTCATTTATGGACAGTTATTTTGATTTATTTTTTAGTTTCTTTGGTATGCATTTTCCTAATATTCTGGGGTGTTAATTGTTGATTAAGCGCATCACCTAGCTAGCATGCCTGAGTGTTCGAAAAAGTTCCTTAGTAAAAAATTTCAGGCGTCTTACTTCAATGAAAAATCCTTATTTCTTTGTTTGTAAGTATAGATTTCTAGATATGTGAGCATGTATGTGGTTGGGTTGTGTTGTATTGTTAAGAAAATAAATTTTGTGCTATAAATTTTGTGCATGGACATCAATTTTATAAGAAAATAGAGTTCGAACTAATATATTCTTTGAAATTCTTAAATTTTTTATTTATAAAATAAATAATTCAAGTTTCGTATATTATTTAAATAACTATTTGAATGATTGTGGTTGAATTTCATGTCTTTCAGGTTTGGATGTTGTAGTGTGGTTATTTGTTTGTATATCTGCCTCTATATCTTCAGTTGAATTAATTCATAATCCCATTAAAATTTATTTATAATTGATACAAGCATTTCTTTGGATTGTCTGCATTTCCATGTCATATGAATCATTGTTAGAGGTGAGGTTCTTGAACCATATAAGCTGTGTATAGTATTGTTTGCTGCATTCATGCTCAGATATGTTTTGATATTAAACAATATAGATGCACCACGTTTTAGGATTGTATTATTGTTATTGACATGTTTTATAACATGTACGATGACATAGATATTTTGTAACACTTAAGTGACAATAATATAGAGATAATTTTTTTCTCTATAATTAGTCAGAAGGATGATGAACTATAGAGAGGCTTTATAATTTCAGTGTTTTTTGGATTTTGCTGATGATAATGATTGGTGTTTTGTAATGAATCAAATCTTTATTTTGCCATTTTTTTAATTGCCACTTTTACGATTTCTTTGCAGCGATATTTAATGGTTATCACATCTTTGTCAGAAAATATGATGAGTACAAATTCCTTACGAAACATGCACAAGTGTTAGCAAATGTGAAGTTTGCTTATGTTGTATCCTCTAAGGTCTATACACACAGAAAATGTCAATGAAAAACAGAGACATGAGCTGTTATATGAATATTGCAAATCTTATGATATTGTAAGTTGTATTATAAAATTAATCTTAATTTTATACGATGATTTCTCATTGCCAAAATTGTTAATATCTTCTAATGCACCTTTTAGGAATCCATCTTTCTTAATGCTTATATAGATGCTCTGGAAGAGTCAATTAACAAGAAACTTGACAAGGGTTATTATTCTTTCTTGGTCAAGGAAGGGGAGAATTTGGATGAGGTATAAGAATTTGTGTTATTAAAGTTCTATAATAAATTACATCGTAGGTTATGGGAATTAATTAATATAATTCATATTATGTTTTGCTGTGTTTCTCTGTAGTCGTTATTATTAATATGTCTGTTATTATAACCTTGACAAGTGCATTATTTAATACATGAGCAAGGCGAGATGAAAATTTTAATTCTTAAGTATTTCACAATTTTAATTTTATTTACCACATCCCCTGTTTGTTTAATATATTTGTAGTATTTTTCTTCTTATTAATTGGTATTGTCAATTAGAAAATTCCAAGTATATGAAAATACTTGCAAAAGGATTTTGGAAGAGATGTAACAAATGTGAGTTATAGATGTGATGAAGATGAGTGTTAATGAAGAAACCATTGCAGGTTGCTCATGTTGCAAGAGACAAGTTGATCAAGGTAATTATATTTGATTCAGTTATATTTTTCGTGGAGTAGGTAATTGTAGCATTTAGTATTTACAAATCAAGTTGCAGCAAATCAGACATGTGGTGTGCTGTACCGGTTGCCTTACTTTGTGGCTGTAGTGGTAATTTTAAATAGTTGATTTGTTATCTACATGAACATGAAAATATTTTAATTTGTTACTTTCATATTGAGTTCGATATCTTGATAATTTTAGGAATTGTTTTAATTGAAACATTTTTAGTCACTTCAAATTTGGTGGGTTTTTCCCACAAAGTAGGAATTAGAAACTTTAAAAATTAGAGTGTGCATTATTTGGGAACATATATTGTATATCATTGCATTGTATGATGCCCGTGTCAGTTAATAATTGTCGAACTCGAACCATAGTTGTTAGTTTTATGTTGATTCATGCACTTATTAATTCCTTTGAATCAGGTTTTTTTCCACACTTTTACTTCCCAGTGTCTCACTCATTATTTACAGTATTCATCTATGTCTTCCTATAGCTCCTTCTATATTTATCTTGATGTATATATTTCACATTCAGAACATGTTTTAATTGTATATAAATAGTTGTAGAATATTGATTAATTGTATCATTCCTCTGTGTTTGATGAATTGGTTGTAAAATTTGAATTTGTTGGCTGAACATGAACATAAAAATTGGTCCTCTTAGTGGATTTTTTTTCTGATGCAAATGAATATTGACACTTTAGTGTCTGAAAAACACTCTCTACAAATTTTTAGGTAGATCGTTGCTCATTTTTTATGCTATGTGCTATTGCAAGTGGAGAAATGTCACCCCCTTTTAGGATCTTAGATGTTGGGAGTATCTCACAGGTTGCAACAATTGAACGTGTGAATTGATCCTAAAGTTTGGTTTCATCGTAAAACCTCACAGCAGTTCTGTCATGGTGTATAATGTAGTTATGAAAAGTGTTCTCTTTGCTATAATATAGATAAATATGTTTGTTGTTTATAAGATATATAGATCATATTGTACTGTAGATAGATAAATTTTTACTCACGCTTTCTTTAACTCATATTAAAAAATTAGTACTGAATTTTAGCACCAAAACCCCTAACACTATACTGAACTTTAGCAGAACAAACTATGTCCAATGTATCTTTGAAATAATAGTCACTTAAGCACCACAACCCATGACGCGATATGTTACAAATTTGCAACATGCTTAATTTTTTTACACTCAGCAATATATTTTAGCAGGAATACTTGAGTGGTTTTTATTACAAAGAAGATAGTATTAATCATGAGTAATTATAACTTATGTTTATTTTATCAGACTTCATTTTCACTTCAATTCAATGAGATTTGGAATAAATTAGGTAAGAGAAGTACACATTATAATACGAAGAAAACTTCTTCAGGACCAATCTATGGCTACTTTAAAAGGTTGTGGGACAACAAATTCTTCACTGTACTTAGTAAGTACAAGGTATGTTCTAATTTATTCTTTTTTATTTTTATATTTTCTAGCATAACAAGATGTAAGTAAGAAGTTTTATTCAGGATGTTGTGCATGTATGTTGAACAAAAATTGAACGAGTTTCGTGAGTTGTCGAGTAATTTGGGATTAGTTGGTGCAATGCTCTTCAAATTTTGAAGTTTATTACATTTTTGTTGTTTGCATTTATCTATTTTTAGTTGAGGTTTATAGACAGATTATGTTAATGCTCCATGAATTTTTTTTTGATTTGAGGGTACATCAACTATGTGGGCAGGTAGATAATTAAATGTTAAAATAATCCTAAGGTTAAAATCATAGCTTCTTTGGTGAAATTTTTGTATGATTTAAGATTAAACACGTTATATTTAAGTATATTACATATCATAAATTTATATTATTTCTTTTATTTGTGTGATTTCTGCTAACTAACGTTTCTGAAATACTGGCATAAGTTTTTGTTTTTTATATGATAATTTTTTTTTTTAAAAAAAAGAAGGTGATTAAGAAAAGCTACAAGAAGAGAAAATGTGTATATTCAATTACTCATTTTTTGATGTGGATGACCTTTGAACTTTTTTTATTACTTCAGAACTTAGGGTTCAAGCTATTCCATTAAAGGATATAAATGTTGATCTATTTAATAGTTTATTCTTCTTTTTTCTAATCTATCTTTCTGCTTTGTCGTTAAAACTATAACTGAATGAATAAATGGAGTAATTATTCCATTATATAGTTGAAACTAGAACTGCTATCCTGGCAAAAGATATACATTATAGTTAAATTTTGAATTCTGATAATATGTAAAAGGAGTTTTCAAAGATGAAATATGCATTTTAATAATTATTTTTCTCAATGATAATCATTTTAAACTTTGTGCTATAAATTTTGTGCATGGACATCAATTTTATAAGAAAATATAGTTCGAACTAAATATATTCTTTGAAATTCTTAAATTTTTTATTTATAAAATAAATAATTCAAGTTTCGTATATTGTTTAAATAACTATTTGAATGATTGTGGTTGAATTTCATGTCTTTCAGGTTTGGATGTTGTAGTGCGGTTATTTGTTTGTATATCTACCTCTATATCTTCAGTTGAATTAATTCACAATCCCATTAAAATTTATTTATAATTGATACAAGCATTTCTTTGGTTTGTATGCATTTCCATGTGATATGAATCATTGTTAGAGGTGAGGTTCTTTAACGATATAGGCTGCGTATAGTACTGTTTGTTGCATTCATGCTCAGATATATTTTGATATTAAACAATATAGATGTACCACGTTTTAGGATTGTGTTATTGTTATTGACATGTTTTATAACATGTATGATGACATAGATTTTTTTTAACACTCAAGTGAAAATAATATAGAGATAATTTTTTTTTCTCTATAATTAGTCAGGTGGATGATGAACTATAGAGAGACTTTATAATTTCAGTGTTTTTTGGATTTTGCTGATAATAATGGTTGGTGTTTTGTAATGAATCAAATCTTTATTTTGCCATTTTTTAATTTTCACTTTTACGGTTTCTTTGCAGCGATATTTAATGGCTATCAAATCTTTGTTTTACGGTTTCTTTGCAGCGATATTTCACAATTTTAGTTTTATTTATCACATCCCCTGTTTTTTTAATCTGTTTGTAGTATTTTTCTTCTTATTAATTGGTATTATCAATTAGGAAATTCCAAGTAAATGAAAATACTTGCAAAAGGATTTTGAAAGAGATGTAACAAATGTGAGTTATGAATGTGATGAAGATGAGTGTTAATGAGGAAACCATTGCAGGTTGCTCATGTTGCAAGAGACAAGTTGATCAAGGTAATTATTTTTGATTCAGTTACATTTTTCGTGGAGTAGGTAATTGTGGCATTTAGTATTTACAAATCAAGTTGCAGCAAATCTGATATGTGGTGTACTGTACCTGTTGCCTTACTTTGTGGCTGTAGTGGTAATTTTAAATAGTTGATTTGTTATCTACATGAACATGAAAATATTTTAATTTGTTACTTTCACATTGAGTTCGATATCTTGATGATTTTAGGAATTGTTTTATTTGAAATATTTTTAGTCACTTCAAATTTGGATGGCTTTTCCCACAAAGTAGGAATTAGAAGCTTTAAAATATTAGAGTGTGCATTATTTGGGAACATATATTGTATATCATTGCATTGTATGAAGCCCGTGTCAGTTAATAATTGTCGAACTCGAACCATAGTTGTTAGTTTTATGTTGATTCATGCACTTATTAATTCCTTTGAATCAGGTTTCTTTCCACACTTTTACTTCCCAGTGTCTCACTCATTATTTACAGTATTCATCTATGTCTTCCTATAGCTCCTTCTATATTTATCTTGATGTATATATTTCACATTCAGAACATGTTTTAATTGTATATAAATAGTTGTAGAATATTGATTAATTGTATCATTCCTCTGTGTTTGATGAATTGGTTGTAAAATTTGAATTTGTTGGCTGAACATGAACATAAAAAGTGGTCCTCTTAGTGGTTTTTTTTTCTGATGCAAATGAATATTGACACTTTAGTGTCTGAAAAACACTCTCTACAAATTTTTAGGTAGATCGTTGCTCATTTTTTATGCTATGTGCTATTGCAAGTGGAGAAATGTCACCCCTTTTAGGATCTTAGATGTTGGGAGTATCTCACAGGTTGCAACAATTGAACGTGTGAATTGATCCTAAAGTTTGGTTTCATCGTAAAACCTCACAGCAGTTCTGTCATGGTGTATAATGTAGTTATGAAAAGTGTTCTCTTTGCTATAATATAGATAAATATGTTTGTTGTTTATAAGATATATAGATCATATTGTACTGTAGATAGATAAATTTTTACTCACGCTTTCTTTAACTCATATTAAAAAATTAGTACTGAATTTTAGCACCAAAACCCCTAACACTATACTGAATTTTAGCAGAACAAACTATGTCCAATATATCTTTGAAATAATAGTCACTTTAGCACCACAACCCATGATACGATATGTTACAAATTTGCAACGTACTTAATTTTTTTACACTCAGCAATATATTTTAGCAGGCAACCAATATTTCTAAAGTGAAATTATTCAAAAATTATATTTTCTACATCATCTTTTCAATCAACTAATATGTTAATGGTGACATTGATGTTTAAAGTTGGGACTGCGAGCGTGTCTATGCTTCTTCTATGAGTTTAGAAGAGGGTCATTTTTTGTGGTGTATTATAAACTGGAGATGGACTTGGTAGAGTATTATAAGTTGGCGTTTTGATGGATAACTTGGAGGAGGAAGAGTTGATGCTGGTGGAGATTAGATGCTTTTAGTCGGAGTTGGTGATTGGTTAACTCATAGTATAAATGGGTGTGGATGATGAAAATAGTATGACCAATGTGATTTGCTGAAGTGAAAGCAAAAGGTATTCATAGAATGCTGAAGTGAAAGCAAAAGGTATTCATAGGATCACAGTAAACATGGTCTCAAGCTGCGAAATGTTTGATTATTATATTTGTAGAGTTGAACATTATTATTTTTGTTGCTTGAGACATTGGGATGAATAAATTTCTAAATTTAATTAAGGCATAAATAATGTTCAGAATATCATTCGTTTTTTCTATTGAGTTTTGCTAAAATTGGTGATTTTGAGTCAGATTTTTTATATAATTATTATGTATTATTGAGAATGATATATTATATAATGTTTAATACTGCTTTAAATTTATTATTAAGGTGTTTGATATTGTTAATACACTAATATCATTACAAGCATCAAAATTATTTCAACTCATATATCATTCAATGGAGTTGTTATATTTTTAGAATTTATTATTTATTTTTATACAAGTTTAATTAATTAAATTTTTAAAGTTTCGATGATTCAATTTCTTTATTAAACACAAAATTATATTTTGTGTTAATTATATTATTTGTAAATGTTTATATTTAACATATTAATTTTTATAAAAATTATGTCAATCTTACATTAAAGCTTCGACTTTGAATTGACTACCCAATCCTTTTTTAAAGTCTTTTCATTCTTCATAAATATAACAAAATTTTAAAAAAAATGGTATTATTGTAGACATAAACATCTTTCGTATACATGTTATTATATTATATTATATTAATAAGAAATTTATTATATTAGTTTTAATACGTAAAAAATTGAAACCAAAATTAATATATGAGATTTTATTCACAATATCTTGTTTTGAATGCAATTAAATAACTTAATATACTTCCCAATAACCAAAGCTCATTATTTTAAAATTTTTATAAATTACAAAAAATACATTATTTTTGTCATAACGTATCCCCGTGCATCGCACGGGTTAAAACACTAGTTTACTTAATGAACCTCAATAAATATAAATGAATTTTTTATTTTTACTAAATATACCCTAATAATGTCATGTTAGCCTTTTAATATAGAAACTTAGCACTGTATACTTCACAACTATTTAATCCAAACCGGGTCTAAAGACAAATCCCCCAAACCAACGTCGCCATTGTATTGTTGTAGTCCTTAATGATCGTGCCCGACCCGGATCCTGTTTTAGGTTGGTCGGGTGGCTTTTGGAAATCGATTGCAAGACATGGCTTTTCGTCCACCCAATAACCCCAAATCTGAATTTTAAAGTCACTTCTTTCACAAACTTTTTTCCAGCTGGACACGATAACCAAGATATCTAGGCTAGGCCATATTTTCAAACGCATCTTCTATACCCTTCCTGTATACATAAGTTCCACCCCTTAATTCCTTTTGTGTTGGTATCGTAAAATTCATTTTTTGTATAGGTGTTCGATTATTTGACGAGAACTGACGAACATCGCCATGAGTATAACTCATATTTACGATTAAAAGACTGTGGTAATGATGGGGTATGTTTAGTAATGTATTTAAGGGGTGGGGCATGCTTAGTAATGTATTTAAAATTATACATTTTTATAAGGGTATTTAAGTCATTTGAATTAAAATATTTAAATTAAAATTTTTTTTTTGGTATGTTTAATAATTTTGGGGTACAAATAGCTGAAAAAAAATTCAAATTGGTTAGGGAGGAAGCGTTTGATCTCTGAGAAAATGGTTAAGCAGCAGCAGAGCTTCTTTTGGCTTAAATGTAGGGACCTGATGTCCTGCTCCTCTCACCGTAACAAATCTCAGCCCTTCATATTTTACCGTCCATCCACCTACCTGTAAATATAATCTCATTTTTTAATTATTATTAAATTCACATAAAGATTATATGATGAAATCAATTGCAAAAATATCTCATGAAAATGCTCATATATATGATACAGATTTGTAAGATGTGTTAAAAGTATAATTGTCGTATAGATAAAATATATTTATTAATTTAGGGATGGCAACGGGCCGGGGCGGGCCGGGTACCTAGGTGGCTCGCCCCGCCCTGGCCTCCAATTCCCCCGGACCGCCCAGTCATGTACCCCGCTTCGGGTCGATTATTAGGACATGTGCCCCGCCCCATTTTTTTTAAAAAAAAATTGTTTTTTGATAAATTATAATACATTCAAATAGAAAATTTTAAATTAAAATAAAGTGGAATAAATTTAAATTATAAATTAAATAATTAAGCTTAATTTTCATTTTTAAATTTTTTTTATTTCATTATATATTTAATGATATACTATATAATATTTTAATAAAGAATTTTGTAATAATTACTTATAATTACCATACATGATTTATTTTATTTAAATTAAGTAAAAATGTATGTATAATATATATCAATAAATTATATTATATAATAAATATTTTAAATAAAAATTTTTAATATTTTATTACGAGGCAGGGCGGGGCGAGGCTAGGACCCAGACCCGCCTCATTCTCTCTGCGAGGCAGGGGCAGGCTGAGTACGGGCCGGACCAAATTGTCATCCCTAGTAGTGTTAGGAGTAATAGTTAATTAAAGTATAATGAATAATCATTAAAATATAATTTTAGGATATTATAATATAATTCATTACCAACATACATCTTCATTTATCAATACATATTTTACCTATATAATAAATATTGTTTAATAAAAGGTCTTACACGTCTCACATATAACCGTCTCGTTCATAAGAGAGTGTTAGTCGTGAAATAAAATTTAAGTAATTTATTAGGAACATAAAGATAAATTATTCAATAGATTATGTTTGAATTTAATCTTTTAATAAGGTTTCATGCTGTTGTCCTTGCATTATGTATGATATAATTACTATTCTTCTTCAAAGAGAAACATTTAGTCTTTTCAAGAGTTAAACTAGACAATTTAAAAAGTCTACTTTGAAAATAAAAATAAATAAAAAAGACATCCAATTACATGAAAGTATGTCTTTGGAAACCATGACCATATATAATTTCAAACAAGTAGTCTTACCCATGTATTGTTTGAAAATTAGTTGGATTATAAATTTCAGAATTTAAAATAGTTTTAGAAATTAGTTAATTAAATTATTTTTTAAAAAAATACCTGGTTGTTGTAGGTGTACCAAGGAGTCCAATCCTTATTTATATGTATTCCCAGCTTCTTCAATGAATATCTAGTAGCTGTCACTGGAACTCTACCATCTGTATCTCCACTGTTTTTTATTATCACAAAATTAATATTAATTAACTAAATTACAAAATTAGGTGTGCTAATTAAATAAATACTATATTTCATTAATAAATTACCTGAAACCCCAAACTCTCACATTCGCCTTAATAAGCTTTTTAATAATTGGGAGTACAGAAGCTGGTCTATCCTTCCAACCCGTAATAATATCACTGCAAATTATACATCAATTGTGAGTTTTTTTAAAACGAGACACTGCTATTTTATTCTCTCTTTAAATAAATTACACAATTTAGAAAATTTTATATCACAGTTTTCATTTTATTTATTTTATTAATCTCTCAAAACCAATCATCAAATGATTCAATTTAATTTTTTAGTGTAACCTCTAATGAGATCATGTGTTGAAAAGATTGTGAAAAAATGAATACGCCCACCCCCAACGGGCGCCCTGCATTACGACCCAATAGAGTGATGGAGAAATAAATCATAATAAGTTAACTGATCAATACAACTAGAATATTACCTAATGCATATACGAGGAGCCTCCTATCTAGAGATATATTGATAATATAAACATGTGATTTTTGGGTAAATAAGGAATAGTTAATAATCATAATATTTGTAGGTTTTTCAAAACTTACAAATAGATATTGTGATTACTATAAACAACAAGATTTGTTTGGGTCTTGAATCCACATACACGAAATTTAAGAGAATTTAGTTTTTATACTAATTTGTGGATAGTGTAATCAATTTACGTAATACTCCGAATAAACTATTACTCGCTATGTAATGTGTAAGGTAAAGATAACAAATTTGGAATTAAAATATATTTTGTGCAGTGAAGTTTATAGTTGTGGAACGATGAAAATGGAAAGTGTGATTAGAAATATTAATAGTTTTTGTGTAAATCTCATGAAAAATAAGTATTTTATAATTTATCGTTAACGTTTTGTGTACCTGCAATGTAAAAATCATGAGATTTAAATTGTGGGAACCTTCTGAACCAGCCCACCAAAAAGTTGTATGAATCCACAGCTGGATTATTAAAATTAACAGTAATGTAAATATAAAAAATAATAATCTGCAAATTACAAAATCATTGAGATGAAAAAAAAGATTAATTCATTAAATATTTTAAATAAATAATAAGGCAAATTATATGATGATATTGTGTTAATGAATGACCTGTAATAGCGTCTCCAAGCTCCTTGATATCACTACTTGTGTTTGTGTATGAGAAACCAACCCCAACTGGGGATTCCAAAAATAGCAAATTTACAGCTGCAAATTAACATCAATTTAATTATTCAAATGAAAGATTTTTGTGAAATTATCCTATTGAAATGTTAAGTAACAAATAAAAAGTAATAATATTTCAATGAAAGGTGAATGATGTAATGCACTGGAATATTTCACAAATAACTTATAGTATAAATAAAAAATAACCATATATTTTTTTTAAATGATCATATCTTTAATAAGAAAAACGATAAAAATAAAAAAAAACTTAAAATTGGTATATATATAGAGTAAAGTAGGTACCTTTGTTCCAAGTGTGGTTATTAAACTTGAGCTCTGGTTTACTTTCTGAGGGAAAAAAGGGCCAAACTCTTCTGATTGCCCATACCCTATAGATGAACACCCTGGCCCTGAAAATTGAAATCAATATTTTATTTTTAAAAATGAAACCAAAATTAGGAGTAATTAAGAGTACTAAAACATTCACTTTTTCACATTTTGTAATTTACTTTTATCCACATTCAAATTTTAATTTTAATTGATTATTTAAAAATATTAATTTCTTATTTTAGTACTTAAATAATTATATTATATTATGTGAATCTACGTTCTACCTGTATTTTTTTTCTTTTGCTAATGAACTGAGTGTCATTGAACTTGGAGTACTGGTGAGTTTAAACTCATCTATTCACATTAGTAAGAGTTAAATACATTTTGGTTTATAAAATTTGCAACCAACTAAATGCCCTAAAACTTATAAGCCCGTCGAATATTAGGTTTTAATTGAATTTTTGAATAATTTTTTTCTTAAACAGGGTTTACATTTCAATATTCACATAAAATTATATGAGAGTATAATAAATAATTGACAAATATTTATATAGGATCATCTCATGAGTTTTCTAATTGGAACATATAAATAAAAGTGATATATGATTAACTATTTAATAAATACTCTCTCCGTCCCATAAAACCTTTCACACTTTCCTCATTTGTTTGTCTCACAAAACATTTACACACATCTCATTACTTAATATTTTTTTATTACCTAAAAATACTACAATACCCTCCAAAGTTAATAAAGTTGGCCAAAAAGTACAATTTTTTTTAAATAATGTGAAACAGTAAATGTGAAAAGTATTATGGGATGAAAGCAGTAATTTATTACATCGATATCACACGCTAAATTATTTGAGTCAATCAACAATATCCCAGTTTCATTAATCCTAGTGTGTTCGGTGGATTGTGGGATTTTTTATAGGAAATATTATTTTCGTCAGTCTCAAAAATTTCTATTTTACCATTTTAAACATCATTCTAAATCTAATCATAATTAGATAAATTAGATAAATTTTATTTTAATGATATTATCACTCTGCATGCATCCGGTAAATTTGTTAAGAAAATAATTGAGCTTTTTATGGATTGATATCATTTTTATTAAAAATATTATTGATTCTCATTCTTCACATAGCATAAGTTTTTCATTATAAAATTTAGGTCTAAACATTTATTTCCTACACTTTACAACCCAATTTCGATTTTAAATTTTCTTAAAATGCTAGGAAATATGCTTCATACTCAATATACATACTAGGAGTGGGCCATGCATTTATATAGCTAGTAACATATATAACACATAGTATATAGTCGAAAATTTAATTTGACTATTTTTAACTTAAATAAGTTAGCTAACATCCGAAATGGAAGTCGATGCACGTGCAAAGATAATGGTGAATGAATTTGCATTCATTATTTGGAAATATGAATTCGTGATATGAAAGTATCACCTAATAATTTTTCCAAGAAATTGAATAAATACAACATATAGGACACTCCATAATATATACATTTATTGCCCAAATTTGTGAATCATCCAATAATGCTACACTCTGAATTCCCAAAAATAAATAAATAATAATAAATAATTTATAAAAACTTCATTTCTGTATTCTTGTTGGAATATACTAAGCGGAAATATAATTATTTTTAATGAAGAATTAATGCTTCAAACACACAAGTCCTAATTTTATTTATTTATTTATAATTAAATTGATGAGAATATCCATAAATTTGCTTCGCTTGCAAAATACTATTATCGAGTGTGAATTAAAGCTAATATAAATATAAATTGTCCATAAATATATGAAAATTGAGTGAATCCCTGGTGTAATCATTCTCATTATGGGAAAAAATTAGTTTTAATTTCAAAATTAAAATTCAATAAATACTATATTTTTTCACCACGTACTATTCCATTCATCGAATATTCGCAGGTTATTTATAAACTATAGTATATTGTTTTATATAAAACCTATTTTACGTGTAAATAAATTAATGTGGAATCAATTTGATTAATTGATATATATTACATTAAATTAATAAATAAATTCAATTTGATCCATCTATATTATTCCATTTAATTGGTTCCCTAAAAAATATTAACCTATGTATATAATATAATATAATATAAATATTTTTTTATTAAAAAGATTAATGGTTCGTTTTCAATGAAGCCAAAATGAATGAATAAATTCATAAAAAGAATTTGTTATGATTAATGTAAAGAAAAGATTGATGAAGAATTAAAATTAGTAGTGTACCTACATTAAGCCACAAAAGAAGAGGTTTGTTGTGAGAGTGTTTAGTGGCTTCAAAGAACCAATAAAACAGTGCTCTTCCATGACTTTCATTCACTGTTACATATCCTGCATACTGTCTGAAACTCACCGCCGGCTAGCCCGGCAGCCCCGACACTCTGTCCGCCTCCTGCTCCGCCCCTTACGTGGCTGCCCCCGCCCCCGCCTACGCCAATATTGCTAACACCACAACATGAACAAGAATTGGATGAATCCACATGAACACATGATTATTCATGTACATCTCTCTGGCTTTAATTTCTTTCTACTCTCTCTTTGTGAGTTGATGAATATATATATATGTGTAGTGAGGGAGAGAATTAAATTGTGTATTCAAATTAATGACAGATAATGCTTACTTAAAATTATGTTCTTTGATCTCTCAAGAATCTTTTCTCCATTTTTGGAAACATTTGTGGTGACACTATATCTTAATTTCATAATTAGTGATACATGTATGTATTTGACAATGAGATTTAAGTTATGATTAACGTATTGAAAATTTGAAATAATTATCCATGAGTTTTGGGACTTTTTATTTAAAAATTGTATAATGAATAATGATCACTCATTTACAAGATATTCTTTTTCTTTTTCAAAGCAACACAAGTTGTTTTTCTTTTTTTTTTCATAAAAAAACACTTGTAATTAATTAATTAATGGTAAAATCCAATTCTTTTGTCTCTTAATTTTATTCTATTTGTACCGACAGTCGCCTTACATTTTTTTTTCTTTTTAGTCTCTTCATATTAATTTTTTTTACTCCTTAAACCTATCATAAAAAAAAGGTTATATTTGAAAATAGAAAAATGTTGTATTAACTTAAATAAAATTTATAATGCAATTATATTTTATAATATGTTCATTATAAATATTTTTACCAAAATTTTGTATTAACTTTAGGACCAAAAAATTAAAAATTTCAAAGTTAGTGGACTAAAATCGAAAACAAAAAATTTAAAGTGATTGAAAGCACAATTGATTAAAATTAAGGAGAAAAAATATTTATTTTCCTTAATCATATATTCTTAAATTTCGTTCTATTATGTACGTAATTAAATATAATAGATTGTTGATTCACCGTTAATTATGGTGAACCATTAATACTGCGTTTAAGATATATACTTAATTTTGTACAAAATTATAACATCACACAAAACCTGACAGCAATAACTAGTATATAATTCGCCCAAAATTTTAGTAAGTTAATAGATCACTTCATAGAGATAATTTAATTATTTTTAGAGATTAATTAATTAAGGGTCATTATGGGTGCAGCACCCAAATGTTAATCCTATCATTTTATTTAATGGTTAAAATTAAATTAAAAAAAATCTAACGGTTAAGATCGTTCAAGTGCACCGATACATCACAATTGTACTCATTAATTAAATTTCTTTGTAAAAATAATTAAATTACTTTAAAAAAAACGCTAATTCTCAAGCCACACCGAACAAAACTCGAAAAAATAACATTTAACCACACCACAAGTACTAGAGGACTAAAAAAATAGTAACAAAGAACGAAGCAAATGGGAATCATCAAATAAATTTCAGCTTTCATTAAATAAGAATTTGCAGTTATATGATATTAATAATTTATTCATAACATCTCCCGATAATTTTTACGAACCGGTTACATTTAATATTGTATTCATGCAACTGGTTCAAACACTATATATCCATATTTAAATACTCTATATATCTACATTGGGAAAGCTCAAATAGGAATATAAAATATTTTTAATATGAATATAAAATACTAATATAATAATGGGCGATGCCCCCTTATGGTCGATTACACCATATAAATGGATATATGTAAACTTCGCAGAGTAATATATCACTTTGCGAAGATATTAATATTATTAAATATAGGGTAATGTAGTATATTTATTACAAATTTTCATATTTGTTTTAATCTAGATATATATAACATTTTGGAAATTGTATGTTCTCTGTATGTTTTAATTAAAGATGTCATTCTCATCAACACAACTCGTTAAGTATCTATTAAATACGTTGTAAAAAAGAAACGATGATTAAACTAAGGTACTTCTTTTTTTTATCAGTAAAGAAAGTATCATTCACATAAGGGTATAAAAAATACCGAAAAATTACAGCTTATACAAGTTTACCAGCTCGCATTCTCTATTTCATTTGGTACATCATCTACTGTGTCACACCATTAGATGAACGACACTTAGGAGAGAGAAACTATACACTAATCCTTAAACCCTAGGGGCAATGGTTAGATTTATTTTTCCGTGTCAATCACTTAACGTGTGGCATAGAAGATGATGTACGGAAATGGCGCAGAAAATCCGGTGTGCAAGTCTACAATGCTTAACATCCTAGTACCATTCTCGGATTTACTAGTCAGTCACAAAATGAAAAATTAGAGCACCCTATCTTATTTACATAAAACCAATTTCAAAGTCTTACCTTAATATCTTGAACAATTTTGTTGATAGATAACTCCACACCATTAAGGTACTTTTAATAGGAGTAATTTTAATAGAGTAATTATACTAAATCCGTATAATTTGTTGCTCATAGACCGGCTCGGATCTCTGTGTCATTTTGGTACATCATCTCATGTGCCAAACCGTTAGATGAACATCACGTAAAAGAGAGGAAACTATATCCTATACCTTAAACCCTATGGGCAATGATTGGATTTATTTGAGGAAACTATATCCTAAACCTTAAACCCTATGGGCAATGGTTGGATTTATTTTCTCTTTTACGTGTCAATCAATTAACGCGTGGCACAGAAGATGATGTACGAAAATGACGCAGAAGATTCGGTGTGCTCGTCGACGGTCTCCGAACAGATAATTCGTTTCATTTATAATTCATTTGGAACAATTAATAATGAAAGAATGGTTTAAATTAAATTAGAGAAGTTTTAAATTTATAAAGAATGGTCAAAGATGTTAATAGTTCATATATAGTGACGAGAGATGATGAATAGAAATGATGGGGACTTGCTTGGAATGATGGGAAAGGGCATTTATGAACTTTCTACATCTTAAGTTTGACTGCAAAGAATTAGGTCCTCTAAGGCAAAGCATGCACCTATATTTTATTTTTAATTAATTATTTTATATTTTTAATTTCTTATAAGAAGAGTTGGGTATAATTAATTTTCAGTCAATTGCTTTGTCTTTAAAAGTCTGACCATGACTACCTCCTTTAATTTTCATAAAATCTTCACTTGCTTTAGTTTCAATCTCACACGTTCAATCATGAATAAATACAAAAAATTATTAAAATCAAGAATTTATGTAAATTTTCTAATGAAAGGAAAAAAATCTTATTCCATGGTGCATTTTGGTGTACGATTGCATTTTTTATATATGTACTAGTAATACTACATAATATGTTTTTTAATAAATGTGTAATTTTATATAAAGTTTTTTATTAAATTGAATAAAAAATTAAAAAAATCACTAACAAATTGTATAACTTCTTATTTAATATATATGTTGTGAACGCATTTCCACTCATAGGTTTTTTTTTTAAAAAAATTTTTAAGTAGAATTAAACTTTTCCATTGTCCACATGAAAATAGTTGATTCAAAAGGTGGATCCGGCCACCCCAGACGCCCTGCACGCCAGCCCGACAGCAAGTGAAGGAGGTTAATCATGGTGACTCAACCAACCAACAAGGGTTAGACCATAACCCACCACATAAGGAGCCCCTTTATTTGAGGTTTTGCTTCCACGCTGCCGGTGAGGATTGATCCTTGGTCATTAATTCAAGATGTCCCCTTATTGACCAGTTGAGCTACGCCCATGCGGGCACATGAAAATAGTTGAATTCAAAAACACAGCAGTTGGATTAAATCCTGAAAAAACTTATCCACTATCCAAATTAATGTAAAAAGTGAATAATTAGGCATATATTAAATTTTAGACTAGTCATGCTTGCTACTTTAATGAATTTTTCATTGATTTATATATAATCACATTAACATAAATATATTTGGACAAGAATTTGCTGCCTCCATTGTGAGCTTAATTCGGTGAATTACAAAAGTTAGGTATGAGGTGGATAATAAAATAATTAGTTAAGTGATGAAGCTGCATCAGATAATTAATAAAGTAAATAAAATAATCATATACAAAAGATATTTTATATGAATGTAATCCTTCGAATCTCCTTCAATATATTAGTTGCCTTTGATTTCACGTTGCCTCTTCCAAATTTCCAACGTCATTGTAAAAATAGACCTCCAAAAGTACGCCGGAGATAAACCCTCCGACGCTCAAGTAAGTATCTCATCTCAAATCAATATTTCAAGATATACTGTCATATTCTGAGTAAGGCACGAGTAACCCACGTTCTCAATTCTTCCTTATAGGCAAATTGCATCCTCTGCACGCTCAATTAAAGTAATTCTAAACTTCAAATCAAACAAGAAAATATAAGTAGGTCTGAAGAGATAGATAAAACCACCAAAAAGAATCTAAAAAGACACGTGTGGAAGTTCTCTCTCCACACAGTTGCTGAAATTGTACACGCTTGAAATAGATCAAGCAGATATGCCTACCAACTTGTAACTTTGATTACTGTAATCATGCTTTTGACATAGTAGTACCAACACTCATGCGCACCAACAACCAAATTACTAATTGCTGAAGAATAATGATGTATCAATTTTGTCAAACTCAACATACAACCTGGAGAGAGTGGTGTTTATTGTATATTTCGGTTCAGTTTATGCAATCTCTCTTTCTTAACTTAGTTTTCATCTGTCCTTAAATGCATATTTTGTAGCAGGAAGTAGAAGCTTGTATGTTCAAAGCCTCCACACTATGCTTATTCTTTCAACTCATATGAATAATTTCAAGTAAATATCTCCCTTTAAACCACTATATCCTTAATCTCTATGATCAAGAAGAGCACAAACTCACATAAAACTTGTATTAGGCATTAAATCAAACACCATATAAGAAGAGTTCATTAAACTTTCAGTGTGTAGATGTTATCTTCTCATTACTTCCAAATAAATCATTATGTAATGCATGATTCACACACTAATTGCCACGGGCAAGTCATAACAACATCATCCATCATTGCAACTCTGTAATGAAAAGACATGAATAATAAGACATACCAAAGCTTATGAAGTACTTCTATGATGTTTCTTAGGCAACTGGTAGGTCAAAAAGGATTCTCATTCATCAGTTATCTCATCATCAGGAAATGTTAAGGCTTTGTAACCAAGCATCAGACCTCGAGGTCCTAACTTCAATTATCTCGCCATCAAGAGATGATAGGCTTTGCAGCCAGGCATCGGACCTCGTGGTCCTAGCCTCAATGCGGCTTTGCAACCGGGCATCGGATGTCACACACCGATTTTCTAAATAAGGAGAATTTCCACATTATACTTTAAAATAGTTTAAATAGGGTATGACCAAAACAACTAAATAATCCATCAACTTCTAAAACAAAGATAAAGGACTTTAAATTAGGAATTAGTCCTATAAGTTTCATACAACCTTTAAATATTTGATTTAAAAAAAAGAAGGAAAAATAATAATAATAATAATAAATAAGGACTAAGTCCCTGCAATTTAATTTTTATTTATTTAAAAGAGTATTTAGCAAAAATGAAGGACAAATTTAATAAAATTGGTCATGTAAGTTATACAGAAATTTCAAGGAATCTTTAAAATACAAATTTTATGCAGTTAGGACTCCAGCACGAAAAGAGAACTTTGGCAAGGATTTTGTTTACCTTCAAAAAAATTTTATGCCACACAATGTCTCCCACTATAAAAAGAGACTTGAATTCTTGTTACTATTATCATTTAAAAATCAAAATACCATTCAATAAAGATAAAAGAATGCTTACTGACTTCATATAGCAGACAACAATGTCCAACTAAATTAATGATCACTCCCCAATTAAATAATGCGAAAAACCCATGGAAACCATCTACGCACCTCATGACAATTTTTCTGAAATTAATAGGGAATATTATTTAATTAATGGCATCAAACTAAAGCTTGGTTATCACACTAACATACATTGTACCCCCACTGTAGTACACATAGCAAGCATGTCACTTTTGTACTTCTAACACCCAAGGAGAAAATAATAATAATAATAGTTATTTATTACTTAAATTCTACCACTAACTTTAAATACCATCCAAGTGAACTTGTGGTGTGTACTTACCCGAGCAGAAAGGAACCTCTGCAAAGTTTAATTCTTTCGGAAAACATAGACCCCCAACCTCTGTTCCGACTTGAGACAACAACATTTAATTACAAAACAATCAACACTTGTAATACCAAATAAATTTTTATTGAAAGAAGTTCTGGAAGGTCATCAGTTTCGACCCAGAGCAGTAAACCGAAACATATTGTAATTGTACGAAAATTTAATGTATAGTGTATCCATGCCATGATAAAATAGAACAAGACAGAGTTGCAAATTTATTAAAAACTTATTATAGTCTCCTCTTGCTCGACATTCCCTGCTTGTACGCTACCGCCACGCTAACCTGAAAAGGGGGTAAATCGTAGGGAGTGAGCAAACCACCGCTCAGTAAAATAAATTATGCACCACTTATCATTCAAACGTTATTACGAGTGAAACTGAAATTCTTACACTTGTAACTTGAAACATCATATCATGTTGGTAAGCACCTTTCGGTTCAATACCCATGTTGGCAAGCATCGCGATTCAATACCCTTGACTTGTACTTAATAATTCATGGATAACATAGCATGTTCATGTATAGTCACATCATGTAGGGTTTTAAATACATAAATAACACATAATAAATCCCACCTTAAACACTTGATCTAGCAAAACAAAATCTTCGATTGCCTTCAACTCGTCCTACCCTCGCAGCCTATACTCAGCAATTGAAAAAGGGAGAACGATCAAAACGTATTTCTAAATCTTGGTAAGAAACTAAATTCTGCAAGTTATAGGATAGAAACGTGATTAATATTGGAAACAAATGCTGAAATTATTCCTTTTGGATGGGAAGAAAATAACAGAGTCATGGTTGATTTAAAAGAAAAAAAAGTTGAATGTATGGCTGGGATCGCAAATAAACAATCTGTTCTTGAAAGACAAGTAAGAAGATGTTTTACCTTGATAGAGAACTTGCGTCGCTGCGTATTGATGTGAGAAGAATAAGAGAAAATATGAGGTGGCTTGAGTAATAACGTGTTGCAGTGTAGCAAAGAATGGAAAAGATTTGAAAGATAAAATCTTGCCCTAATTTTGTGGGATGATACATTGCAGACAGGACTTGAGAGATATTCTGCAATCTTCCTAAAAAACTATCAGATCTATTTCACGTCGCGTAGAGAATTTTTAATGGGCTTTAGAAGTTGGGCTTAAAAAGAATCGGATCTTAGGCTTGAAATTTTTTTTTTAAGGTGTTACATCGGACCTCGTGGTCCTAGCCTCAATGGGGGACCTCGTGGTCCTAGTTTCAATGCGGCTTTACAGCCAGGCATCGGACCTCGTGGTCCTAGCCTCAATGCGGCTAAGCAGCCAGGCATCGGACCTCGTGGTCCTAGCCTCAAATATGTCATCATCAGGAGATGTTAGGCTTCGTAGCCTTGATCACATTCAAGGACTGGGTTCACACTTCAGTCTCCTCATTTTCCGGGCTCAGGCCCATCTTGTTTGCATGCTTTATAGTTCCACTGTACCAACAATACAAGTATTAGAACATCTCAAATAATTTGTTTTATAATCTCTAATGCATGAGTAACTTCCTCTCAATCCAATAGGTGTAAACTACATACCAATTTCCATGTAAATTCAGCTCTGTAAATATACAAAGCTTTCTGCATATCAACAACCACAAGATTGATAAAAACACTGAGTTTGAGTTGTAAAATTTATACAAGATAAGATAATATCTCACAAGTATTCAAATTAACTATGTGTCTAGGGTGTGCAGATCGGGAATCGGTGCGGATTTTTAAAAAATTTGTACCAAAATTCGGATCGAATTTTTTAAAAAAATAATTCGATATTGAATCCATAAAGAAAAATCCAACATTGAATCCATACCGAAATTCGGTTCGATTCGAAATGAATTTTCGATAAAATGGATTTTGACGGTGCAGAGCGGATTTGATCGAATTTCTCATGAGAAACGGAGTTTTTCACATATAAATACTTAGAAAAATATCCATTAAATAAAAAAATACTAAATTTCTCATAAATAATTCATATTATAAATAAAGAATGATAAACTTTTAATGAAAAGTGATAATATATTTAATAAAAATTAATAATTATTTAAAAAATGTAAAATACTTATATAAGACGACCTCATGTGTTGCCCTAAAAAATAATAGTACTAAAATAAAGAAAATTAATAATTTTCGATTTTTTTTAAACCTTTAACTTAAAATTTAAGGTGTATTTCAATTTAAAGTCTATCTAATATTTTAGACACAAATATGGATTATCATTTAATTTTTGCATTTTATCTTCATTAAATAAATATAAAATATAATAATTATTTATTAAGTTTACGACTAAATTTAGACTTTAGAGATACCATTTACTTTATTAATTATATTCTCTAAAATAATACTTTGAACTTTAAACATATTATTTTATGACAAAGTTTTTTGTGAAACGTTATTTACATGAGACGTTTGTGAGACGTGTTAAAGTATGTTTATTATTTAGATAAAGTATGTTTAGTAATTGTTAAAGTATGTTTTCTAAAGTATACTGGATTATGCATAAAAGTATGATTTTAGCGTGTTATAACATAATTTATTATTGACATATTTTAAGTACAAATAAGCATACTTTATCTATAGATTAAGCATACTTTAGTGATGGATCAACCCGTCTCACAAATAATCTGTCTCACAAGAGAGTGTCTCTTATTTTATTTATTTCCTATTTTTTTAGAAATTTATTTTACTTTATGAAATATATATTTTCTAATATATAGTAATAAATAAATATTTAGAACATTAGATATATTTTTTAATTATGATTTGTAATTATATTATATCTAATTTTAATTTATTAATTGTGATTACATTATAATTAGTAGAGTAAATTAATTAATTCATGACATATAAAGTATAAACTAAGATAAATATATTATATATAATTTTAATGCATAGTTTAAATTCGATTTTTCGGTACGGTTCGGTTCGGTTATACCCAATATTCGGTATGGGAAAAAGGGAAATATCCAAGTTCGTACCAAACAAAAAATCGGTTCGGAAAAAGTCAATGGTTTTTTCAGTTCGGGATAATTCGGTGCGGTTTCGGTTAAATTTCTGTGCACACCCCTAGTCTGTATCACAAACCTCAGCAGTGTGTAAAGCATGAATTCTGAAATTTGAGATTGTATGTTCATCATATAGCAGTATCAGTTTCCTAAAACTCAAATGAATGATTAATCTAACAAATGTGAAAATGCCTCACAATGATTTTAATGTTATTAGGTACAATATCAAGTAACAAATAATTTTGCAGTCTCAACATCCTAAGGTCATAACTATCTACCATCAACTTTTGGGGTAATATCAGTAGTAACGTTTATGTGAAGCAAGCTTATGCATAAAGAGTTGTATCTACAAAGATAGGAATAGGTTTATAATCGACAAGAGACTTTTCGGTTACATATTCTTTTGCATTAAATGAAAGCATTTGTTATATTCTGAAAGAGACAAAATCCGATTCCACCAAAATCAGTGAGCATGATATACATATTTCGCATGAATAACTCTGTATTCAGTAGTCCAAATAAAGGGAAACATAAAACAGCATTCCTTCAAGTACATCACAATTTTCACTGCAAAGTGCTGCGATTATTGATAAATAAACTCCATGTAATTGAAAGAGTTAATCGAAAGGAGTTTCAAATAAATCCCAAGAACTATTCTGCATTTTTATCATGATGTAAAGTGTTCTACATCTTTGAATCTGAACTACCTGTAATAGTTCTCAAAATAGGAATCTCATTAGCAGGGTAAATAATGATACCCACAAGCCATAGCCCCACTTTGAATGATTAACTCAAAGGAATTACATTCTTCGTAAAACATGAGTAGAATTGAGTCTTCTACTCTCTCTAGTAGAATTGGAGTTTGTGGGTTCCATATAAGTGTAAAAAGGGAATAAACTCCTTCAAATCAAACGCCCAAAATAGAAAAAATATAATTTTTTAGATGGACGAATATATTTTGTATGTGTTACTTATATTAATTTTATGGATCTAATTCCTCCAAGAATTTATGATATTTATATATGTGAAGTAATTTGTATCCATGCAACCGTGATACTTTTTTTTTTTAATAATGGACAATTATTCTTTTGTACAAAAGAATAGTATTACTCTTATGTATGAACTATTTCGAAAAAAGTAACTTCAAATATTCTAAAATTAACGCTCGAGATTTTAAAAAGTAACACCTGGAAGATACACCATAAACACATAATTGCAAACTACCTTCTAAAATAATTATCATGATCATTGGCTTAGCTTTGCACAAAATCCAATATTGGAAAGTCAAATGCCAAAACTACCAAATTAAGAAATTTAATACCAAAATTAGGTAAAAACTTGTGTACAACCTTCAATTGGTACAACCCCGGTACAACCTCCTTCCTTCACTTTCAGTGTGTGTTTTTCTCTCTTTTTTTTTAATTGTAGATGTACGTTACTGTTTTTTTTTAATTTTAGGGATATAATTATAATTTTACCGTATAATTTATCCCTAGAGTTTATGCTATAATTATAATTTTTCCCTTGTGGTTTAGGGTATAATTATCCCCTAGGGTTTAGGGTATAATTGTAATTTTACCCTTTTGGTTTAGGGTATAATTATCCCCTAGGGTTTAGGATTTATGGTATAATTGTAATTTTACCCTTGTGGTTTAGGGTTTATGGTATAATTGTAATTTTACTCTTGTGGTTTAGGGTATAATTATCCTCTAGGGTTTAGGGTATAATTGCACTTTTACCCTTGTGGTTTAGGGTATAATTTATCCCTAAGGTTTAGGGTTTAAGGTATAATTGTAATTTTACCCTTATGGTTTAGGGTATAATTTATCTATAGGGTTTAGGGTATAATAGTCATTTAAATAAAATAAATTTAAAAACAAAATAAAAAACAACATTAATGAAGGAGTAGAAATTGATTAAGAAGGGTAGGGACTAAGGTTGTATTAATTCAATTGGTACAACCGGTTACACCCTAGTCGCTCTCCCAAAATTAATACAAAATAATGCGTGTTGAGAATTAATTTCTATCTAGGGTTTTGATGGGTTGGGCTTTGAAATTAAACTGTCTGAGTGCTTTACCATTTACTTGAACCCTTCATGATATAAATATGGTCCAGTTAAGTAATTGTACTTAACAGGTCCAATTTGGCCCAAAATGAAGGCCCAAAGAGTTTGTGCTTACATCATGTAGAATTTTAGCAATTTTATCAATTTTATAATTTTAATTATAATTTCATATTTTTTGAATTCTTAATGATTAATTTATCTAAAACACTACGAATGTGCATCAGTGTGCATCTTTGAGAGAGGAACGGAAAATACACGATTAAAACTATTGTTAAGTACATTAGTGTCCATTCTTATAGGGAAACATAAAATACGCAATTAAATTGAAGAACCTTACGAATGCACATTAGTGTGCATATTTGAGAAAGAAACAAAAAATATGTGATTAATTAAATTGAAAATAGGGTTGTTATAATTATCATTAAATCTCTCACCCATTATTTTTATTTGATTTAGTTTACGTTAATATTCAATTAAACTAGTATTAAGTGAAAACGTTGAAATATTCAGCGTTGTAAATAAGGTAAAGTTAGAAAAAAATAGACGTTTAGATCAAATATGAGAATAATTGAACATAAAAATAAGATCAAATAAAAATATAAAAGATAAAATAAATTAAAGTATAAAAATAGGGTTTATAGAATTATAAATGAAAAAAATCAAAGAGAAAAGAAAAAGATAACAAAAAATAAGAAAGAAAAATGATACCTCAGAGAACGATTGAACCTGCACATTAAATCAAATCAAAGTATAAAAGATAAAACAAATTAAAGTAGATTAGAAATAATAAAAGGATGAAATAGAGAAGAAAAAGAAGAAGTAAGGATTTGATTAGGTAATGAAAATGTTTATATAAAATGATTTGAAACAATGAACGATCGTGATTGAAAGCAATCAACGACGTAGAAAAAATGTGAAAAATTATCAAAGATAGCGTTGAAAGATTTGATATTATTAAAATTAGTAGTATATTGATTGACAATTAGTAGGATATATACCAATAATATTTTCATATTTATCAAATTTATATTTTTAATTAAAAAATAAATAAATAATTGAGATCAAAAGTAATAGACATCAAGATTAAGATTGAATGAAAACTAAATTTACTAAAATTGAAAAGATGAAAAAAATTGAAGATAAAAATAGAAATTAAGTTTATTTTTATATATGTATATAAATATAAATATAAATTAAGCATATACGGATTAAAAATTAGTTAAATATACAAAAAATATATCCCATATTTATAAAATTTATATTGTAAAATAAAAAAGTAAAATTTAAATAATATAAAATCTATTAATAGTATAATTAAATTTTATCATTGAAATCAAAAGCATTATTATTTGCACGGACAAAATTAAAATTGAATTTTTTTTAAATAGAGTAAAATTGAAAAAAAATTAAAAACAAAAGTAGAAGTTTAAATTTGAATATAGATATAGATAAATAGATATATTTAAGCATAAACAACTGAGTTGATTGACATTGACTAATTATGACAAGCATTGATGCAGGCAAAAATAAAGAGTGTCTTTAATAATAAATAGTACTCCCTCCGTCCACCTTTAATGGTGTCATTTGTTTTTTTGCACGTATATCAAGTAGTATTATTATTTAATATGAAGTGGATAGTTGTATTAGTGGATGTGTGAGTCTCATATTTTAGTTATATTAGTGGATGTGTGTGGGTCTCATATGTATAAAAAAGAAAATGAGACAATTGGGTGCGAACGCCCAAAATAAAAAAATGATACTGTTGAAAGCTGACGAAGGGAGTACATTAAAGTTCTGTTAAGAACAATTTAGAAAGTTTATATATCATTTAGAAGTTCACTAAATTATAAGTACCTTATTAATACCATATATTATTAATTTATTAAATAATTATAATGATCCGATAGTCTTACAATCCCTCTTTCTATGAGGTGTTTCAAATTCAAGTAATTTTCAAAAAAATATTCCCACTATAATTTTAAAAAAAAATATATAATTTCTTAAAATTCTAACATAATTATTCTGCAACTACACTTACGAATTCATATACAATTTTTCACACAACGTCTTTTGCAATTATGCACGCGCTTTAATGCACAATTTTTCTCATATAATGTTGAACGTGCCTATATATGAGACACTATCTTTTGAGACGGATTAACTCATCACTAAAGTAAGCTTATTGTAAATAAAATATGTTTATTTGTAGTTAAATTATATTAATAATAAATCATATTATAACACGCTAAAATCGTATTTTAATGTATAATCCAGCATACTTCACAAAACATACTTAACAATCATTAAATATACTTCATCTATACAATAAGCATACTTTAGTGATGAATTGATCAATCTCATAGGAGAATTTGTAATATATTCATTATATTATGAAGACGGTATAAAGGAAAAAAAATTTAAAAAAATTTATATTAGATGATATTGTTCAAAATCAATAATGAATCGAAGCATTTTTTTACCATTTCTCAAAATAAAATTAGAGGTCGCTTAATATAATTAAAAATAAGGAGTAAATAGAAAGATAAAAAATAATAAAAATCGATAACCAGAAAATTAAACGTGCAATAATTTGAAGCAAAAAATTGATGATGTGTGTATGTTTTATTAAAATAATAATAATAAGTAATAGGGCAGAATTTTGCTAAAGTAGAAAAATTAGTTTGTTTGTTTTTATTTTTCTTTTTTTGGAAAAATAAAAATTACGCGGGTTAATTGATAGCAGTATTTATTTGGGTTAAGAGTTAAAAGAATTATTATTAGATTTAGAAATTGCAATATACGAAGGGTTCATCTACTCCCCCCCTTTTTCCCAATTTTACGATTTTTTTTACAACAGATATTTCATTCATGCTTACACCCACACTATTTCTCTTCTCCCATCCACCACCGCCACCATCACCGCCGCCGCCTTCTGTTTTTACATGCCATTAACGCCTTTCTCTTGCTTCTCTTCGTGATCGCCTCGCCAGCCCAACGCTGGTATACGAGGGCAACTGCTTCTAACCGACGCCGTTTCGGGGGCCGCCCCGGATACACGTGGTTTCTCTAGGGTTCTTCTGATTCTTCAATTGGCGATCCTCTGACCAATCATAGGCCAAAAAGGGTGGGAATCGGAGGGGCATGGCTCCAGGGCGCAAGCGTGGAGCGAAAGGGGTTAAGACGAAGAGCGAGTTGAGGTTGGGCGATCTTGTTCTCGCTAAGGTTAAAGGTTTCCCTGCTTGGCCTGCAAAGGTACATTCTTGTTCACTTTGATTCTTTTTTTCCCTTTTATATTTTAATTTATTTTCCTCTTCCTGTACTTGCTTATTTCCATTGATTACTGATTGTGAACATGTTTATTTTTTTATATATTGGAATGTAGATTTATTCTTTTGGCATTGACTTGAATTATTCACTTTATGAGTTGCGTCTAGTTGCTAAGTTTGATTGCAAGTGTTCCTTTCGAGGTAGATTATCATTTTGCGAATCTTCCTATTATATTATATTGTTAATTACAAGGCAAGAGGGGCCAAACGTGATTTTCCCAGTGTTGCGGATACTCATGTGTTGGCACTTAGAGTTAAAGTTCTACATTCTCCATGGTACCATGGTATGGGGATTGGAGCTTGAATGATGGCCTGTGTATGTATTCGTAGAAAGCTTTATGTAATTTTGGTTAATAGTTATGAATGAGCAATCTTCATGCATTTTCATAAATTCAGGCTGCCGCGTCTATGTTCTCATGCACACGGCAGGGCAGAAGGCCACTTATAGCCTTGTGTTAAATTATTTATCTTGCCTCTATTCAGGGTTCTGATACTTTTGACATACCCTGCTTAAATGATGCTCACATATTATCTAATGTGCTTAAAGCTTGCAATCTATCACTAACTCTATTTTTGTTGTTAGTTATGAGAGTTATGTCTTGTTATCCAGTGTTTGTTTTCTTGTTCATTGTTTAACTTAAGTTGGATGATTGATTGTTATGTCTAAGTGTTTTTTTTTATTTTTTTGGCTTCATGCGACTTGTTCACTGATTATGAAATATTTTGATGCCTTTAAATTCCAGATCAGCAGACCTGAAGAGTGGCAACGCATGCCTGATCCTAAGAAATACTTTGTACAGTTCTTTGGTACATTAGAGATGCAAGCTCTCCCTTTGGTCTTTTTATTTAATTTTACAAATGCTTGAATGGCCTTGATCACCCTTTTTATCACCCTTTTTATTAGAGCATAAAGTTTTTTAACCCGTTGGTTAACGGTAGTAAGTTGTTTCAGTTAGTGTTTTGAGTTCTTATAATACTTGAAGGTTATAGTTTGTGCTGGATCAGTTGTCTGTTGGATTTACCAATGACAAGGAAATAAATTGCAGAATTGAGTATTTGGTTCGCCATAGTTGGGTTTTTATTTAGCCATGGACATAGGTGGTTATTGGCGCCACGGCATGGACATTTAGGCCCCTAGAGTTATGGGGGCAAATACGTTTTGCCAAATGAATTGTAACACAAACTTCTGAAATAGATTTTTATGCAGCATTACTAAAATTTATATTCATATAATTTTGATAGCAGATCTTCTTATAATAACCGCCTCTAAATTTTAAACAGATTGTTGAAAATATGTTGATGTTAATGTTGTATTTGGAGCAATTAAAGATTTTAGATTATGAACTAGGAGCCTTTCCAAGATATGCCAATTTGACACTTATGAGAGATCTTGATCAATTTTAAGCATTTGGAATGGTAAAAACTCATGTATCATAATGACATAAATGACAAGTGTCTGGTATTTGTTACATAATCTGTAAACTCCCTCTTTAGCTAAGCGAATTTAATTTGGAACCATTATAGATCACATTTATATACTACCTTATATTTTAATTTAAAACCTTTGTTACTTGCCGATCTATGTTGCATATATATATATATATATATATATATATATATATATATATATATATATAAATGTTTTAATTAAGTTATAATTTTGTGAATCTACTGAGCTTTGGGGAATAGGAGAAAGTTAAAAAGTACTTGGATGGCTAATTAATTATTGATGATGCAATCAATGCCCCAAATAATTTTCTGAAAATTGCATGATGATTGAGAGCAAAAGATAACTTTATTTTATTTACTTTTGATATTTTGTGTTAATTATGTATGTTCATTTGGAGGGCTTAATTCATTGTAAAGTCATGATTTGATCTGGCAAGATGGGTAAGTTGATTTTCAACAGCAATGGCTATGATACTAATTTTTGGCATGTCAAGCTTGGCCGTCCATGAAGGCTTACCCTCATTGGTAATATAACTGAGATAGATCTGCTGACTAGTCATGGCATGTCAAATTTTCATTAAAGTCCCAAGTTTGCCTATCATCTTTTGGCATTATTGGTTTATGTTGAAAATATTTTCTAGTAGATAGCAGAGAACTTTATAAAATAATTGTGACTAACATAAAATTTTAAAAAGTATATGGGAGGAAATGGGAATTAAGACCAATGCACGTCAATTTGTGATGTCTCTCGGTATTAATCAGAATTGGTGAACAGTTGCAAAATAATTTATAATAGTATGTTTTTTAGGAGATATGGTCCTTCTTTAAGGGGGCCTGCAAAAAGAATCTTTCTACATGCCTACACTGCTGGCTTTACTAACTTGAGTTTTGAGGTTTCTTTTTTGTGTTGCATTTCTTTAGAGGCATTGTTAGTTTTATTACTAAGTTTGAATTTCTCAATACGAGTGTTGATGTTTGGATGTCTCATGTCAACCGTTCAATGCATAATCAAGTCATGTTTAATATGAGAATAGTGATATATAACTGGTTTGACGCTCTTTTGCTTAACCCTCAGTCCTAAAGCATTAGTATCTGTGATGCTTTTGCGCAATGCTTCAACTTGTATCCTATATTTATGTTTAGGTGTTCCTGGATATTATGGTTGTTATTATTGTTAAACTAGCCTGGATATTATGGTTAGTTAGTCGCGCCAAAATCATGTAATCTCATTCTGATCTATCAATATGTGTTCAGGTAGACTAATAATGCAATTGTAAGTGATGAGTTTCCGTCTCTGCTAGGACTAAATCAATAAAATTTGTGCTACAATATTGTAGTAAATATCTTATCTCTCAACATGTATATGTGCTACAAATATCACATATTTTGAATGTCTTAACAAGGGATTTTATATATTTATATATTGACATCTTGTGCGATATTTGCATATTTTGCATTGATAATTAAAGGTATAGTTCTATTTAAAGTGTTCCCTGTCTAGTAAGGATCCGTATTCTATCATATATAGCATCTAGTTTGCAGTCTATCGTTACCACTGTGATCACAACTTTGTAACTAGCACTTTAGATGTGAAGGAGGTTGGTGCTGTTGGTAAGTCATACTTGGGTGGGGTTTGGGGGGTGGGGACGGATTTCTGTATTGCATTATGATTTATTGGTATGAGATTGGTTCTTTTTAGTAATCTCATGTATAAATATTGGCTGCCATGTGTTATCTATATGGTCCATCCTTGCTGAAGAATAACAGGGAATGTTTGTAATAACTTCTCTAATTTTTCTCTTCTTGTAGAGCCTTTGTTGCTCCTGCGGATATTCAGGCATTCACCAGTGAATCAAAAAATAAATTGTTAGCTAAATGCCAGGGTAAAAAAATTAAATTTTTTGCCCAAGCAGTCAATGAAATAACTGAGGAATTTGAGAAATTGCAGCGCAAAGATTTAATTGGTGAGAGAGATGATAATAGTATGCAGTCCCTTGCATCTGAGGCGCATCCTACTGATGCGGTGGAGGGTGGGTCCTTGGAGGCTAATGGAAATGATAGGAAAGGAACAGAATGCAAGTTTGAGACCAAAGAGCCAACTGATGTAGGCTCTGGGATAGAACGTTGCTTGCAGCAAGAATCTGTAGATTGTCAAGATGGCATTCATAGTTTGTCCCCTCCTGTATCTCTTGATAAAAGAAATAGGATCTCTTCAAATGATAACAATCGAGTGAAGAATTCACCATCTTTATCTAGCCCGTCACGCTATTCCACTCCTAAGGAAGAAAGTTCTCTTGATATCAAAGTGAAGGGTAAATACTCTAATGATAGCCTGGATGAGTTGAAAAATGGCCATAGACCAAAGCAAGCAGTTGGGTTGAAGAAAAAATCTGAGGATGCAAAGCATAGGAATCGTGGGTCAGCTCTTCTTCCTGAACTTTCTGGTGAAGCTAAGCTAAAAAAGTTTTCTTCAGGAGGCAGCATGAAGCTCTCATCAGCTGATGTTTCAAAATCAAGTTTAAATGTCGGCAGTGAAAGAAAAGAAAAAAGGCTTATAAAAGAGAAAAGGCATTCTGAGACAGCAGATGATGGTATAGAGGAGGATGAATTGAATTATAAGGAGCATAATGGTGTGAGTTCCAGGAAAAGGTTTAAGGCCCAGCATAGCCGTGAAAAACACGGGTCTCAGAAATTTGCTGATATTGGTGATGATATTAACTTGATAAAAGCTCAAAATAGCAGGAAAAGTGATTTGAGAAGTCCTAATATCTTGGAGGACAAAACGACTTGTAAAGAATCTAAAAGATTAATATCAGGTGGGAAGGCTGAGGTCCGCCGGCCGCTCGTGCAAAAAAGTCCTGAAGTGGCCAATCATTCCAGTGACGAGGATGGTATTCCCCCTAGCAAGCGCCATCGACGATCATTAGAAGCATCGCTTGGTTCTGCTTTGATTACTGAAAATAGATTGGGAAGTTCTGGATCATGTAAGATTGACTCAGATCTTCCTGACAAAGTTCTTTCTCCAGTTATGCAGTTGCCAATAAAGCGGAGATCTGTCCGTATATGTGAAGATGAGGATGATGAGTCCCCTAAAACTCCGATTCACGGAGGAATTTCCAGTATGGTTTTGCACGGTGCGCGTGTGTCAGAATCAAAAAAGAAACAAACGATGCATGCTGAGAGTAATGTCCACGACTCACTGGTCTTGAGAAATAAAAGTCTTGATAATGGTCTAAAAGAACAAGTACAATCTTGCCTTGCATCGAATAAAATGTCATCACCAGCTGCTCAGCAAGGTGTGGATAAGAGGGCCAAAGATTCATCAGCTGTAAATGTATCTCCCACTAAAAGGCAGTTAAACTCTGAGAAGTTACCCTCTGTGGAGGTTAAATCAGTTCTAGTTTCTCCTAAAAAGTCTCCTCAATCTGTTGGTGTTGGCAGACCATCTGCAGAATTGCAGACGAAGCACTCCAACAAGGTGCCTGGTGGTATTTCTCGGAAGAAAACTCCAGCAGGGGACAACAAGAGCACTACCACATCATTAAATGAGAGAAGCAAGCAAGCTTCTTTGGTAGACAAAAAGAAAGCAACTCTAAAGTCAGACGTACAGATCAATGATTCTGTTCATTTAGTTGGGACTTCAAATGAAAATATTGCATCAGTCCGTGAAAGGTAATCAAGAATATGTGGTATAGTGGAGATGAAATATTGTTTTATGCATTCTTTTTTCTTATTTTTTTAAATTTTCCATTTCTCAGGTTGAATTCTGGGAAAGATGAGAAAACAACTTCTGCAAGTGATTCGAAAATCGCAGACTCTGTCACATCCATGAAACATCTAATCGCAGCTGCTCAGGCAAGAAAGAAACAAGCACACCTGCAAAATTCTTATGGAAATCCTTTTCTTCTTTCTATCCCTGACTTTGATGTGCCTGCCCGTGGCCCAAGCCCTGCACCTGCTACACTGGCATTTGAATCCAGCAAGGTACTTCAATTGGATGTACAAGGATCACACCCTAATTCTGATGTACAAGGATCACACCCTAATTCTCCATACTCTAATAATCCTCATCAGCTTCCTTCTATTAATCAACCTGAGAATGAAGAACATGAGGAGAGGAGGGTAAGCTCTGGTCATCGGGGCACTGGGAGCTCCCTAAGTGGGGCTACTGAGGCAGCTGTTGCTCGTGATGCATTTGAAGGGATGATAGAAACATTGTCAAGGACCAAAGAGAGTATTGCACGGGCAACTCGACTTGCAATTGATTGTTCAAAGTATGGGCTCGCCACTGAGGTATATCTTATAATTCATTAATTTCGCCACACATGCATTCTCATTTTATGTTTGCTCTGATAAAGCATCAGTTACTGTACTTTATCAGTAAATCCTTGCCTGTAAATTCCCTAATTCAGTTTACTGTACTTTATCAGTGAAGGCATTTGGATATTCTTTTTTGTTACCTGTCTTTCAATTTAGAGGGTTTAGTGATGATTATTGAGAAAGATTATTATAGTTCCATAAGGAGATCATCGTATTGATTCCAGATATAAATGTTCTGGATGTTATTGCTCTGGAAATTTTCAGACACCAGAATTCAGTGAGTTTTGCTAGTGGTCTGCTAATTCTTGGAAGTATTCTTTTCAGGAATCTAGGACATTAGTATTGTGTTATATGCTTCTGAAATATGACTTGTTCTCAAGGCATTTGTAGAGTTTGGTGATTAATAAAATGCATTTAATTCCTATCAGGAAAAGGTATGCTGATAGTTTAATGGAGAACGAATGTGTCACTTTATCATTTGTCCATTCTGTATGATTTTAGTTCATGATTGTTTATATTTGTGACTGCATACCCCTCCGGTTGAACTTGGAAAGTCGACTCTTGAACCACTGAACCCTGTGAATGTAGAGGAAACCGAATCTTTTGGGGATCGAATTATGAGAATTGAGAAAATAATTGAGCATTTATGGTATTAATTGGATTACGAAATCCTCGCTTTCAGCTGCTTTCTTTGCTGTAATATCTTATCCTTTAAGATGTGTAGTTTCCTTTTCTTTTCTTTTTTTCTTTTTATTTTTTTTGGCTTAGCTCTCTTCATCAATCAAGCCTTTATTTCATGAAAATACATAAGCCGATTCAGTCTTAAATTCTCTCCAACCATTAAGTTTTGAGATTTTTTTTTCAATACGCGCTCAAAATCCATCCAGCAGCAAAAGGTGAGTAGAAGAAAGTACGCTGAGGGAAAATGACTTTTTATTTTTTCTTATCTTTATCTATTTATTTTAATATGCAATAAAACAATGTATTTGCATGAGAGGAATTTTTGTTTAAAGGAAGAAAATGCGAAAATTTGTTACTATTCTTGTACTGTGAACTCAGATCCTTGTAGATAGATTCTTTATTATCAAATATATGACCTCTTCCTGCCTAATTTGGTAAAGAAGAGCAGATCTGGAGTAATTTGGGTACTTCCTCTCCCTTTTATCATCCCTGACCTGATCTTTTTACCTTGTTTTTAAATTGTCTCTATTCCACTAAATTATATATTGGATTTATTGCTACTGTCATAACTTTTCTGAATATTACTACTGATGCCTCTTTCTTATATGTGTACCTAAGTTATAGGAGACATGGAATTTAATCACGTCTTTGCAGAAATTTTACTGTGTACATATCATACTTAAATTATTTTCAGCAGATATATAATACTTTCCTTTTTTTGTGTGTTGTTTTGTTGTCTAAATATCATCTGCAGTATCAGTATTTGGGTTTCTGAAATGTGTTTTGTATGGAGAATTTGAAATCTGAAGAGAGAGACTTTTTGCTTGAAATGATTAGTTGAAAATATTCCTTGCAAAGATATGCTTTTTGGGAGAAGCATCTTCGGGTATTCTTAAGGGGCTAAGTGTGATGTAGGGTGGTGATGAATTGACTAAGTATATGACTGGCAGTGAACTTTCAAAGTGTTCCAAATAGTCAGTTCTTAGTTCACGTGAATCTTGTCTCGCAGAGTAAACTCTTGTCTTGAAGAAGGCAAACTTTGGACCTCTTGTTCAAATACATCAATCTAACCTTATAGCATGCTGAACATCTTACCAAGCAGGCCATAATTTTTTTTTATTTTTTTTGAGAATTAGGAAATAGGAATACAACCTACTAGTAAGTAGTATGTGTTTGGCTTTAGTGAGTCTAGGTACCTGTTGGTCAATATGGGGAAACCTCCTTTGGTCAGGGTACTTTGTAGACAACCCTGTTCATGTTTTGCTGCCTTTTCTGCCTCCTCTTTGTTTGGGTGGAATTAACTCTCTTAGGTTTTTTCTTGGACAAGTTAATTTCTCACTCCTGATTATTTCAGGTAGTGGAGCTTCTCATCCAGAAGTTGGAAAATGAGCCCAGTTTACATCGAAGAGTGGACCTGTTTTTTCTTGTTGATTCAATAACCCAGTGCTCTCATAACCAGAAAGGTACAAAGGTTTCAAAAGTTCTGATTATACTACTCTTCTCTTTCACACACACAACCAAAGACCTCTCGACCACACCCCTCCCCCCCCCACCCCTGCACCCCCACCCGCTCACACACAAAAAAAAGGGACAAAAATTTTGTTGATGGATGTGAATATCTGAAATTAAATATGGTTAACATAGGAAGGCCAACTTTATTCTGTCTCATGTAATCATTACTGTCACCTACCAATCCTTATGGTCTTACATGAAATAATGAATCGACCTTTTTTTTATATAAAAATATTTACCCATCCTATTCTGATTGAGATATTTTCTGATATCCTTCCTTTGTTTCTAAATTTTGCTTAGGAATTGCTGGGGCCTCTTATGTTTCAACTGTTCAAGCTGCATTGCCCCGTCTCATTGGAGCTGCTGCTCCTACTGGTGCAGGTGCTCAGGAAAATCGCCGTCAGTGTCATAAGGTGACTGTACTAGACGTCAAAGTGAGTTTTTAAACTTTGGTTCCAAATTACTGAGTATCTTTGTTAGGTCTTGCGCTTGTGGCTTGAGAGGAAAATCTTGCCAGAATCTGTTCTTCGCCGCTTCATGGATGATATGGGAGTAGTAAATGATGATACATCTGTTGGAATTTCACTAAGACGTCCTTCCAGATCTGAACGAGCTATTGATGATCCTATCAGAGAAATGGAAGGCATGGTCGTTGATGAATATGGAAGGTCTTGAACTATTTGCTCTTTAATATATGGTGATATATTTTGTGTTTGCATATTCCATGTTGGTAGCACATTGGGACCAGTGGACTTGTAGATTCTTTTATTAGTGTGAGTGTTAGTAATCTATGTTGTTTTCAGTGTTAGTAATCTATGTTGTTTTCATTTAAAACTGCTTGTTAGGAGACAATTCCTAGAAAATGTTACACCTTATGTACTTGAGACATCATAACTCATCCACGATACGAACTTTTGCCCCAAAATTAATACCCTATAAAATTAAGGTTGAATAAATAAGGCTTCTGTTGATTCGAATGATGTAGTACTTTGAAGTATCAACTGTTGTTGCCTGCTCCTGGCCAAAACATGTCATTTAATATGTTCACTTCAGATACGGATGAGAATTAACCGCAAATGCATAGTTTGATTATTGTGGTCATGTCTTTCTGAACATTCTCCATATAATACATGGTGTCCCAATGGATGTCCAATTGTTAAAAAAAGGAGACCTTTAATGCCAGTCTAATGTGCTATTGATTTTTTTCAGTCATTTAGAATTCTCTCTTCCTGTGTTGATATGGTCAGTTGAGCTATTGAATGTGAGAATCCAGATTTTGTTTAACTATATTGATTACGTCTGTTTAAACTGCTCTCTTATTTTATATTAAAGAAATTGACTGCAATTTTATCTCCCTATTTTCAATATTTTATACTCTCAGTTTAAGTTATTTTTTCGACAATAAGCTCTGAAATACTTTCTTTGATCTCATAGCTCTACAATTTCATGTTTTGAGTTGGTTTCAGCAATGCGACATTTCAGTTACCTGGCCTGCTGTCAGCAAATGTATTTGAAGAAGAGGAGGAATATGAGGATAGTTTGCCTACAAATTTATGGAAGGAAGTTGACAATACATCACCTTCTGAACATACTCCTGCTACAAGCAGAGATCCTGAGACCCATTCCGTCACTCCAAATGACCGGCGACACTGCATTTTAGAGGATGTTGATGGTGAGCTTGAAATGGAGGATGTTTCTGGACACCCAAAGGATGAAAGATCAATGTTCACAAGTGGCACTTCTGAGCTTGCATCTCTTGAGCCAAATTCAGATGGAATGCCCGAATCAACTTCAAATGTCTCTGCTGAGTCGCTGTCATCTCCTGAAGGCTCTCCACCATTGCCACCTGGATCTCCTCCTGCTACTCCACCGTTACCAGCTTCGCCGCCTCCATCATCACCCCCACCACCACCTCCACTTCCATCTCCACCTCCGCCACCACCGCCTTTGACACACCAAGATCCATTTCCACAACAATTTGTTGGTCCACCTCAGCCGCCTATGGGTCCCCCTCCCCCGCCTGTTGGTCCTCCACGGCCTATGGGTCATCCACCGGCTGTTGGACCTCCTCCCCCACCTCTTGGTCCTCCTCCACCTCCTCTTGGACCTCACCCATCAGCAGTTGGCCCTCCACACCCTGTTGGTCTGCCACCTCCTTTGGGTCCTCAACCATTGCCTTGCCAACAATTATTTCCACCTCAGCATCCATTGTTGCCACAACACATGGCTAATTTTCAAGGAAACCAATGCAATATCATGGTTTCCAATGCTCATGGCTCTCATATCGATACACCTGGTAGAAGTGAAGTACTGTCACAACAATCATCATGCTTTCCTCCTTCTGGGGTCAGCAATGCGCGAGAACATGCCGGCTATAATTCATCAAGGCCACCTATTGAATATGGACAAGGTGATGCATATATAAATCCACAACTACAAGCTTCACTGCATAGGCAACAGTTTCTACCTGGTAGTGTGCCTTTTGCTCAAAGGCCTGCGCATCCTGATCTCCCACCTCCACTCCCACCTAGTCATTTTCCCTATCCAAACTCAGTACAGCAACATCAATACCCCACTTATGCACCGAACTATTCTGATGGTCCGAGGAGATATGCCACTGATGAGCAATGGCGGATGCAAGGAAGTGAGTTCAATGTTGATTGCACACGTGGTCAGTGGAATGCAGGAGGGAGATTGTGTCCAGGTCCACCATATCCACATGAAGGTATGCATAAAATATCTTTCTTTTTAGATACTTTATAAACTATTGTGAGCAAGGAGTTATTCTTACTAGTCTCGTGTTGGTTAGAGGGCCATTGTTTGTTAGTTTCAATTGAAAGATTTTCTAATGCACCCATTGAATCATAGGGCAGGATGCATGTGTAGATGCAGGACATGCCTTGCTTTATGGCAAGTTCAGCATTGCAATATTTAAGTATAGTATTGCTTTTTTATTATAATTTATATACTTCTGTGATCGGGATTGAATATGAATTTTAATAGAGCTGCAGATGGTGTATAATTTACCCATATTATTTTTTGTTATAATATAGAAACAAAGCAGTTTAATGTTTTGCATCTATGTAGAATTCACATCTGCATTCTTTATCAATGGTTTGTTCTAGTGGTGTTGTCAAAGTTGTCAATGTGCTGATTTCCCACTTGATTGATGACAGTTTTATTTTGCAAATTTTTCCAGAAATGATGTGCACAATCAACCCCTCTAAGTGTTAACTGTAAAGAGATGACTTTAACATACAGGTGCACACAGATGATCACACCAAATTGAAAAAATCTGAAAAAATCAGTTGGCCAAGAATTGTGATTTGAATGTGTACTGAGTTAGTGTTTTGTCAGCCAAGTTTACTAAGGTTTGTCCAATTTGGTTATTTAATTAACAGTGTTCAATTTAATAATTTATTAAAAAATAGAAACAATGAATATATGATTAATAATTTCATTCTTATATATTTTTATAGTGTGTATTTTCGTAGCAATAGAGTTTATTAATTTATACATGAGTGCATGTAAAAGGTATTTAACAGTTGATTGAGTCATGCTTGGTTTTCTGTGTAGTTCAATTTATTAAAAAAAAATTACTAAACAAACTGAATCAAACTGAAGTTTCTGTTTGGTGTTGGTTCAATTTGAATTTTTAATTTTGTTGCGTTCTGCCAGTGAGTCTAGCATACAGTAACCTTAAATAATACAGTAGATGTGTACATTACACATTGAAGTAGATGATTATGTACCTTCGGTTAACCTAGCTCCAAAATGTTTGTATAATAAACATTTACAATGTATTTCAGTTATTCAGTGATCAATGTGTTGGATCTTTGTTCTGATGATACGAGTAATGAGAATTTAGTGGGTGACAACCCAATCTCATGACCTTTGATAAGGTATTATCTGTTGAAGGTTATTTTGGACCGCCACTTGAAAGGCCTCCTGCAAATACAGTTAATTTTCAACCATCTGCCCCAAATTCCCTGCCGCCTGCTGGTCAACTACCAGGTAGTTTTTCTGGTGGATATAAGTACTGTTCTCAAAAGATCTCTTCTGATCAATAGCTCTGCAATTCATGTAATTTGAATTTGTTGCACTTTGGTCTTTTACAGTTCACGGTGTTCAGATGATGCCATGCAGACCAGACATGTCTGCTGTCAACTGGAGGCCAGCATAGTTAGTTGACTCTCAAGGTCTGTGGTGTATTTCTGGACTTGCTTATATTTATAAATTAGTTCATCTCTACATACTTATGTGGGGTAAGTTTTTGTTTAACATATGAAGTTTAGGTTGGTGAAAGAATTGAGTCAGAATTATTAAAAGATGAAAAAGAAACTCTTACTTTCAACATGTGGTGTCATGATTAGTGACTCCTGCAAGCGTAGTATTCTGTGATGTGGAGTCTGTAATAAACCCATGCTTTTTTCTGTAGTTTGGTTGAATTTTAGAAAGCACTAGAATACATGCACACTTTTCCTTGTTATTTGTCCTAATATTACTTGCACACCACCAATAAGATAATAACCCAGAATATTAACACCCTCACACTACCACATACTGCAAAAAGGCCACTAAGTTTTTACACTTTACTGGTCAAAGTGAACAATACCACACTCCTACGATTTATTTCATTTAAACATGAAAATACCGTTAATTTTTCTTACATCATCACACCGAAAGTAATTTTTCTTAACCTTCGTGTCCGAGAATACATGCATGTATTCCTGGAACAGATGGAGTATTTGAATTTACAAATGAAATAGTAGTTGTTTGCGTGAACTGTAGTTATGGAATGCTGTGCACTTGCTATGATTCGTTTTTGAACGCAAACTGAGTTGAATAATTTTACAGGTCTTGGACCTTAATTGACTCAACATTCCCGCTTGAGTGCTTCTTATTCATTCTACTTTTTCAAAATTTGCTAACCACTTACTGTGGAAAACCAAAAGACAATGTGTTTTAGGGGTGGAAAACCAAAAGACAATGTGTTTTAGGGGTATCAGTTGTCTCACCTCATGGCTGGCAAGCCAATGGAAATAGTTGAGTAACCAACCTGCTTTACTGAAACTTGTGTCATTATACTTGCAAATGATTTCACATCCCAATCTGTATAGCATCGAGAACCTGTTCAACATCAGACTGAATTGTTTCTCATCTCTCGATTGTTTGTGAAGGTTGTAAGTAAATGGTGCAAGGAATAGAGGCACTAATCTGCGGAGATCATCGGATTAGATGGAAGTGGAGGAGAGCCGTAGCAGGATCTTATGATAGGAGTTTTCGGGACAAGTACATTCCTGGGTGCACAACCTAAAAGTGTACGCCCTTTTTTGCTCATTATACCAAACTTGTAATTATACAGTATACATATATATACATACACACATAAGCTGATTAGTGGATATTTTTACTGTTAAAAAGCTTGGTAAGGCTAACCATTTTTTGGCTACGGTTTCGATATTTTGGTGCATGTTTATTCTGCTTTTATTATCCATAGCATGCTAGTAACATTTTTGAGGGCCATGGAATGCTTCATCTTGCATAAATGTGTCGTACTTTCTCTGTACTTGTGTCGGTTTTATATGATGATTAATTCCATCAGTTTATTCTAATAAAAACTCAAATTTACTTTCAAATAATAAATTTTAATCGAGTGTGTTTGATGTGTAATAAATAAGTTCTCCATGTATTATTTTAAAACATTCCATTAGTAAGTTAATTGAAGTATCATGAGTTGTGATGTGGATTCAGATTAAGTCAGCTCATTTTGATTTTGTAATTTATAAATTAATGATTTTGAACATTACGCTGCAACGTGTCTCACTGTCTTGTAGTAAATTAATATGCAACAATATTTTTTTAAAAATATTTATTTTAACGAATCATAAGAAAGCAAGCTATGTGATGCCCCAGTGATCAATAACAATAGGCAAAATAAATCTATTGAGGTGCACATTAATTTATTGTGAACACATTTACGATGTTATTGTTTAAATTTTGTGGTTTATATATATATTTTTTATCTTTAGGTTTATTATATCCTCTATGCAGTAGGTTTATCGTCAATTTCATTTATAATTAAATGGCTTATGCATGGGATTGTGATATTATTATTTTATAATTTCCCATGTAGTTCATTGCATAATATCCATAGTGAGCTCAAGATCAAATAGTTGCGTTTGAATATCAACTCAAAGAATATTATACTATTAAGACTATTAGTATTCATGAGTGACTAATGACATTTGTTTAATGTTTAATTGTATTAACGATTAGAGAGAGAATCAAAACGTAATATTAATTTCAATCCGAAGATATTGAAGTGTGAAACTAAAATTATTACACGGTGATCCAAATATTACGGTATGTATTTATTTTTTCCACTAATTTTAATATTTATATTTTGTATTTATGTATGACTGTTATTGTTGTTGTGAATAGCAGTTGTATGGATGGATACAAGAGGGGTGCAAATTGACCCATGCATTTCCAGTGACCTGTGGTTCAAATTTGGTTCAACCTTGAATTATTATTAATAAATATATGTACTATGTTACTTACTAATTTAATACTCTTTGATTTAATTATTATGCTGGTCTTTTTAATTATTTCTTTTTCTGTATTTGAATCAAATGTGGTGCTATACATATATATTAATTTTACGGTATTATTTGTTTATATTAAATTTATTTTTGAATGTAGACGTAATTAAAATAAATTTTACTCTTGAAGTACACTGACATTTATTTGCATTACACCATCACATCTCGAATTATAAAGAGATTCGTGGGATATGAAGAATTTGTGGATTTTGAAATTGAGTTATTAAAAGTCATATATAGCATTTAATGAATGGATTACGCTTTTTTTTTTGAAAAATGATTTACCCCACCATTAGGGCCCCACCGTCCCTGCTTTGGAAATTGGTGGAGGAGGTAAATAGTAGGATGTGTCGCTTTTTTTTTTAATAATTAATGGGGAAATCACATCATCAAAACCAAACTCATTGAAATTCAATTAATCAAATGTCAACTTTAGTTGCATAGCTATGCTAATCACATTTTCAAATACATTATTATTGCAAACATTTAATTTCACTCCATCTTCAAATTTCGTTCTCTCTCAATTTTTATTTGGCAGGTGTAACGTGAGATCGTCTTGCGTGAGATTTTTACATTTTTTATTTAGTTATTACTTTTGTTATTATCACCTTTCACTTATACTATTATACAATATTCATGAAATAGAATTATAACTTCTTATTAATTGAGTATCAATTTTTATAATAAAAATTATCACTTTTTATCTGGCACACGTAAGCGCACACAATTCTTGCCCTTTTTATTTAGTGGTTCACATATAGTGTCTGCCTCTTGAAATAAACGATTATAAATTGGATTTAGTTGCCTAGTTATAAAGTATACAGCATTTTTTTAAGGTTATTTTCTATACTATACTCATGGACAGAGGGAGTACCATTTACATCCTAATAATATAATTATTAGATAAAATTAAATTTTTATTAATCATAATTTAATACTATTTTATTCTTTTTACAAACATTTCAATCAATTTATCATATTACTGAAAATGGAATACATATGATAAATTACAAGAGTGAAATTATCAATATATATCCTATAATTAACTCTAAACAATGAATTAAATATACTCTAAATTACAAGTGTAAAATTATAATTATATCCCTAAACTCTCGGCATGATTGGTAAGATTGAATAGAATTATATTGGAATTTAATGAATTTGTGAATGGAATAAATGAGAAATGAATGATTAAAAATTAAAATTCTCATAATTAGTATTATTTGGAAATAACTTAAGTAATGAAAATACATTTTTTTTAACTAATTTCAATTTCGTTGTTAATATTATAGTGCAATTAGTATATTATTTATATTAAATAACTAAATTATATATATAACATAATATTTTTTTTAATTTGGTAATAGTTATTTAATAATAAAATCTTTCAAATATTAAAAAATAAATAAACAAATTCAGAAATTCACCACATATTATAATGACATATGCTCCACGTTTTGAAATTATTACATGATACTTAATTTTATATTATATTAAATAATATTTATTTATTATTTATTTTATAAATTTTAAAAATGAACTGAATAAATTAAATAAGAATTAAAAATATTTAAAATATAAATTTTTAATGAATTTATGTATATTTGAAATAAATGATAGTGTTATAAAATAAAAAAAATTAAATAAATGAATGAATATAATATTATTTGTAGTAAATTGCAAATTTAATTTGATTCTCAAATCTATGGAATAGCTAAACCCATGTTATTGGGAAGAATCATCATTCCCATAAAAAAAATATAAATTTCTTATGGAGAGGTGATTCCTCATTAAAAAAACTTATCAATTACAAGAATGAAAATACAATATGGAATGATAATTCCATTCCAATTAATTACACCATACCAATCACGTCTAAGAGTAAAATAAACCACAAGGGTTAGGAGTAAAATATACTCCCTCCGTCCCGTTAAAAGAGGGTCTTTTGCTTTTTACACGTAAATTAAGAAGTATTATTATTTAATGTGTAGTGGGTAGTTGTATTAGTGGGAGAATAAACTTCATATTTTAATTGTATTAGAGAGTGTGTGGGTCCCATATGATTGATATGATTGAATGTAATTATGATGGAATGGAATGAAGTAGTAAAAAATGATCAAAAATAATAATTATCATGATTGATATAGTTTAGGTTTAACTTCAATAATAGAATAGAATACATTATTTAATTAATTCCAATCTCATTTATATTTATAATATATTAAATTTATATTATAAATTATATAAAAAATTAAATCAATTAAAATCTATTGAAGATTTCATATATTTTCATAATTATACAAATAAAAAATAATTAAATTAAAATTAATTTAATTTTTATATTATTTAAAATCTAAATAAAAATTATATATAATTAAAAAGTTATTAAATTATATATAAAAATAAAGATAAAATTAATATTTAACATTATATATTTTTATATTCCTTAATAAATATTATTAATTTAAATATATAATTTATTAATTTTTATTTAGAGTAATAATTAAAATTTTGCTAAAATTTTAAAGAACTTGAATTTTATTTAATATGGTATATGATTTATTTATTTAAATTTGTAATTATTTAATATTTTATTTTTTATGATTATTCATAATCAAAGTCTTTAAATTATATGTTAAATTAGAAAAATATAAATTTATTTGTAATTTTATAATCATGAAAATAGAGATGTGCCATAAATATAAAAATATTTATTTATTTATAAATTTTAATTAATCTTAATTAGCTATATACATAAAAATATTTTTTTTAAAAGAAAAGTGATTCTTTGATACATGAGAATACTCTACATAGGAGAGTAGGGGTAAATCCATATTCCTTATTTTAGGGACAGTGATTTCAAATGGAACCGGAATTCCATTTTTATTAATTATGTGAATAAGAATAAAAATAGAAATGATAATTCTTTTTTTTATTTGATTCAACCATATCAATCATCCTCCAAGAAATAATAAATTTAGTGGTAAATTATATTCTAAATTATTTTTTGTGTGTCTGAGTATCTAGACGCACATTATGTTAAAAGGTAAAACAATTTGTTTTAAATGATATATATATACTTTAATTTATAAGGCTATTATTTTTTAATTAAAATAAAAATGATATTAATTTTTGAGTTTTTTAAGTAAAAGTATAAGTTTATTTATTTATTTATTTATTAAAGGATACCACATTTGATACTTAAGAATACAACCGTTGAATCTAGGAGTATTATGCACCAGAGGAGATGCAAGTTTTATCCTTATGATAAAATTTTAAATTATAAAGATGAAATTATATTATATACTATTAAATAAAAAAAAGACAGAAAAGGGCAATAAGCGAAATTATACATAGAAATTCATAAAGAGTGAGGAGGGAGCTCATTTTACCAGTGGAACCGGTTTTACAAAAGTTAATGTCTTTTATTCCATGACTAAGACTTGTGCTCTTATATTTCATTAATAGTATCTTTTAGGACTTTTGATTTGCTCAGTAAGTCCTTGCTTACTATAAAGTAAATTGATTTCAATTGAATTCTTCCTTAGTTCAAGTGCTAAGCTCTTCAAACCTGCCTCAACAAAGGCTTCAGACAGCATGCCCTTACCGAGGGGTCGTACCCGCTTAAGAGGGCTTCTTCTTTCGACGCTTCCGATGCTTGGTCTTTTGAGGAGTTAGGGGCTAAGTATGAAGCGATTAACCAACCTTCTTTGTCTTTGGAATTACATTATGTTTCCTGCTTAAGTAGAGCTAAGATTCTTTATTCCACTAGTGAAATTGATAAATGTTATTTCACTGAAAACGGTTACATCAAGTACTTACGTACGATGCGAATACAAAGTCAACCAACCTATCCAACCTACTTAAGCAAAATGCTTAAGGTGAATAAAGAAAATACATCAAGAATTCATATACAAATATGCTATCTGAATTTTGATTCTGTCTGCAACATGAGTCGGGGACAACATCCTCGTGCCAAAATGAAGAGCGTTCCTTTCCATCCAAATGTAGTAGATCATGGTAGCAAAGGCGATGAAAAGAAGTCTTCTTGCCTTTTTGTTGGTTCTGGTATCCTGCATAATCTTACGGAAGGCATCTGTGACTGATAATAGCCTTCGTCTTCTCCATCCAATCCATCCTCTCACTTCATTCCAAATGCGAGTGGTATAAGGACAATTAAAGAAGAGATGCGATGTAGTCTCCTGATCGAAGCAAAAACCACATCGTTTGTCTTCTCCTGTGCACCATAGCCTGTCATTCGTAGCCACTCTGTCCCTATGCACTAACCATAATCTGAAGCTGAACTTTCTCACAATCAATTTGTGTCAAACCTGTTTATAGACAAAGCTCGAGTCCGCTGTGTATCTACTCCTCAGTTGATCATACATACGGCTGGCTTTGAATACCCCATTCTCACAACACTTCTCCATAATTTCAATCACTCCTTCATTCCCTTCTGATTCATTCTCTACAGCATTCATAATGGCAATGAGAACTCTCCATAAGTATGTAGAATTGTTACCGGGAGAGGTCACTGTCCACTGGGAAGCCGAGAGGTAAACAGAGTGGATCCATTTCACCCAGAGAGATGAGGCTTCCTTGTGTACATCCCACAGTGCTCCTGCCAAAAGGGCCTTATTCCAAGTAATGATGTCCTTCAACCCTAGCCCTCCTGCATTCTTAGGTTGAAGGATGTCGCTCCAGCTCACCGGGCTCACCTTCGTTCCTCACAAGAACCTGCAAATAATGGTCTCCACCTTTTTTACCACCACAATTGGAATTTTAACGATGCCACACCAGAAAGATAGAATGCCATAAATCCCAGAGGTGATAAGTTTCAATCTACCCGTGAATGACAACAGTTTAGAAGACTAAGTTTGTATCATATTGTTAATGTCATTCAGAAGGGCTGTAAAATCCTGCACTCCAATTCTCTTGCTACATATAGGAATGCCTAAGTATTTGAAAGGAATGGTACCTGTACTGAAAGGAAGAATCTGAGCAATCCTGCGTTGTACACAAGTCGAAACTCCTGCAGTAATGAGATTGGATTTTTGAGGATTTGCAGAAAGCCCAGAGACTTCAGAAAAACCTTTCAAAATCCTATCAATAACTTAGCAGTTGCTACATCTCCATAGCCCACAATCAGAAGATCATCCGCAAAGATCAAATGTGAGACATCAACTCGCTTACAGATTATAGAGTGGAACCTGTACTGATGAAGATCTACTGTTCTACTCATCAATCTACTAAGATACTCCATGCATATAACAAAGAGGAGCGAGGACATCGGATCACCTTGTCGAATACCCCTCTTGCCTTTAAAGAAACCCTCCGGTTTGCCATTGATGAGTAGGGAGTAGGAAGTAGGATGTAGTAGTAACACACTGCTCAATCCAAGTACAAAAAGTAGAGGGAAAACCTAATCCCGTAAGCAATTCAAAGAGATATTTCCAGCTAACAGAATCACAAGCTTTGGAAATGTTTACTTTGACTGCCATCCTAGGGGAGATAGTCCCTACTCTCCGACCATAACCCCTGAAGATCTCCTCTACTAGCATCACACAGTCTCTCATTTTTCTTCCTTTAATAAATCCAAACTGGGATTGATTTATTAAAGAAGGAAGGCAAATTCTGAGTCGAGCGGCCACGATTTTAAAGATGATTTTGTATACAGTGTTGCAACATGAAATGGTCTAAAATCTTGGACTCTAGGCTCATGGTTCTTTTTGGGGATCAAAGAGACAAATGTAGCGTTGAACTGCTTGAGCAATTTCCCTTTCCGAAAGAATTCCTTCACTGCTGCCACTACATCTTCACCAACCACATTCCATACACTCTGAAAGAACGCCGAGGTGTAGCCATCAGGACCAGGAGACTTGTTTTTGTTGATTGACCACAATTTCTCCTTAATCTCTGCCTCATCTACCGGTGCTTCAAAAATACCAGCATCCACAGAAGAGAGTTTCGGACCTCTATCCAACACCTCCTGCTCCACTGACTGAGAAGGAAAATCCTCTTCACCAAGAATTGATTGATAATAGGAGAGAAATGTATCAATCAGTTATTGATATGAGGAAGTGGGTCCACTATCTGTGTGAAGAGAATGAATACCATTCCTCGCTCCATTGCTTCGAATAAGAGAATAGAAATACTTCGTGGCACGGTCCTGGTTCTTAATGTGCTTGTGTTTGAGGACCTGCATAAGAAAGTTAGTCTCACAATCCTCCAAGTGCTTCTGTTTCCTCCTCACTGATCTCCAGGTGTAGGTCATGGTTATTCAGGCTTGACATAAAAAGAGTCCGGAGATGATGCAGGTGTTCTTTCCCTCTAGCTACTCTTTCAGAGATGTAGTGATAGTTTTGTTTGTGCAGCTCCTTCAGAGTTTTTTTTAGAGATTTCAACTTCTGGCAAAGGATGAATTGTTTTGTATCCGCTACATGTACCTGCCAATAAGAAGAAACAAGAGCAATAAACTTATCATGGTTAGTCCAATAATTACAGAATCTGAAGGGTCTTATATAGTGGGGGCTTGGATTATGGAAGGAGGTGATGGAAGGGCAGTGATCGGAATGAATGCCCTGTGGAAGAAAAATGGTTTGAAGATCTCAGTCCATACTCCTCCAAATCTTGCACGTCATAACTCTATCAATTTTTGAGCACGAGGCTCCATTCGACCAAGTATAGAAACAACCTGTCGAGTATGTATCCTCCACTCCCAATATAGAACAAGTTTTATGCATTTCTCTAGTCTCCGCACTTTGAGTGGTACTATTTCTTTATCCCTCAAATCTTACACAATTGAAATCTCTCCCCAAGATCCAAGGCATTGAGTTCGAATGGAAGAGAGAGATGAGATGTTGCCACAACTGTCTTCTAGCAACATAAAGGTTGTGGGCATAAATAACAGAGATAGCAAACTATTTTGAGGTTGTAAGGCAACGTGCATCCATTGAGATGGATTGATCAGTTAAAACAAAGTTCTCCAATTCTAGACACAATGGATTCCAAACCACCACAACTCTACCGCCACTGCAAAGCTCAAAATTATGAATGTAATTCCAACCTGGGAGCACCTTTCTGATAACATTATCCACTGTTTGGTGGGAGAGTTTAGTTTCCACCAATCCCGCCATGGATACCTCGTGTTCACGCACTAGCTTTTTCAGTGCATTGTGGGTTGGCGTGCGCCCCAACCCACGCACATTCCAAATTAGTATACTCATGTGGAAAATTCAGAGGAAGGGATACCATCCTCTGCAACCTTCCGACTGATCCAATCTCCATACTCTCGAGAATTCTCATCTTCATCCTCATCGGAGTCATCCTTGTCTCCCAGTGATTTATTCTTTCTGTGTTTATAGTTTCTACAAGTTGAGCTTGATGATTCACCACTGTATACTGGTACCCATGCTTACCAGGGGTTTTGGCTTCGGTACCCATGTCTCCCAGTGATTTATTCTTTCTGTGTTTGTAGTTTCTACAAGTTCCGTGGTCTGCCTGAAGTGCTTCATCGCCCGGTCGGCAATCATGTGCATGGGAGTTGCAGGTAGTACAGAATTTAGGATAAAATTCATACTCAATTTTCTGACTGAATCCTCCATCCCGTTTTTTTACCCAAACCTGATCCGGCAGTTTGGTGGAAGCATTAAAGTTTGACTTTTTTGAGTTGGAGTCCTTTTCTACAAGGAAAGAAGCACTATCAACTTTTGTACTATTGATCACCTCTTCCAACGCAGAAGGCATGTATGATTTTGAAATCTGCTTGCAGATTTGATATCTCCATCAGATCTAGAGAATCAAGAACCAGATCTCGGTCCACACTTTACCATATTTGTAATAGATGGCTGCTGGACGCCATTTTCTTCATTTAATTTCTCAACAGCTTCGCCGGCCGGAGAAAAATCCAAGATTCACATCTGGGTATTAAAAGTACTATCCATGCACGATGGGAACAGAGGATTGGCTTGGGAGAGTTGTTTAACAGATACCTTTGATTTCCTCAAATTATATCCATGGTTCGACTTCCTATTCGAGGGAGAGGAAGGAGCCGATGAAGCTCGCCGGAGCTTCATCGGGTGGCCGGAAAGAGAAGATGGTACAGCTAGACAGAGGCACTCTGGACTCCATCTAGTCACCGGAGGGAGAACGGAAGTAGAAGGGGGGCGCCGGCTGAAAAATTGTATCTTTATTCCATTAGGATCCTTCATTTTTTTGTTTTTACTATCACCCTTTATCCTTTTATCTTATTAAAACAATAGAAAGATTAAATGTTACTCTTTAATATAGGAAATTTATATTTTTAATTTTATAAGAAAATTTTTTAATTTTAATTTAATATTTATACTATTCTTAAAAATTTTATATAATAATAATATACGTATATTTATGGAAAGAAATTCAAAAAATTTACTTTATTAAATATTATAATTTAAGATAAAGTGAGCATTTTGAATAATATAATAAAAAGAATAGTATATAAAGTGATTGAATTTTGATTGATAAAATGTTAAAAAATAATCATATTATAGTATTATCTTAATATATATAAAAGTAGAATAAATTCAATCCTAATTATCTATTTCTAAAACAAATCTAACCACCCATTAAATTAGTTAAATAATTATAATTATGACATTTACAAATTAGGAAATAATTTAGTAAAATTCTAATATCTATTTCTCAAACAAATCTCATTTACCCATTAAAATAATTATAATTATGAACAAATCTCAACCACCCATTTACCCATTAAAATAATTATAATTATGAACAAATCTCAACCACCCAATAAAATAATTAAATAATTATAATTATGATCTTTTCAAATTAGGAAATAAGATTTTAACCCAAGCCCGCAGGATTAGGTCAAATCATCAATTGACCAATCAAATTTCGAGTTATATATGAGGCTTTCTCACCCTTCACCTATATAAGGAGTCATCCTTCATTCATTTTAGACACACCGAGAGCGATTCTCTATGAAGATCAAAGATTTCAGAGTTGTCTAGTTCTTCGAATTCTTCAATGAGAATCAACTCAAGAACGAAATACATTTGAGATTCAGGTTCTAAACCGCCTGCATTAAGCGTTCTACTGTCAAAATTTTCAGTTAAATCGGCCGGATTAAGCGTTCTACTGTCTGCTTAAGTCAAAGTTCTTGAAAAAAAAAAATTTAGTGATTATAAAAAAATATTATAATATATATATTGATTAAAAATAAAAGTATTTAATTGTTTACAAAATATTGAAAAAATAGTCTTATTATAAAAATAGGCGTGATGTAATTGATAATGTTATTTTGTGTAGACGTATAAAAAAATAAAAATAAAATAAAAATAATGACGGAAGTGGTTTTAAAATTATGAGTATAAGTTACATGTATACATAGAAGTGGCTTTATGTGACTTTTGAATACCCAAATTCTATCACAATACCTCAAAATTCAAATCATACATAAACAAAGGAAACTCTAACAAAATCACTTCAAATTCTACTCAATAATCACAAATAAATCAAAGGAAAAAAAATACAAACAAGTAATAATTAAATTAAATAATTGTAATTATAACTTTTTCAAATTAGGAAATAATAAATTAAATAATTGTAATTATGATTTTTTCAAATTAGAAAATAATAATAAATCCAATCTTGTTTTATTAAACAAATCTCAGCCACCTTCGCCACCCATTAAAATAATTAAATAATTATAATAAATCAAATTCTTATCATCTATTTCTCAAACAAATCTCAGCCACCTATTCAAATAATTAAATAATTATAATTATAACTTTTTTCAAATTAGAAAATAATATATTATTTATTAAAAAATTAATAATATTAAATATAAATCCAATGTTAATCATCTATTTTTCAAACAAATCTCAACCACCCATTAAGATAATTAAATAATTGTAATTATAACTTTTTCAAATTAGAAAATAATTTAAGCAAAAGCGGATCAGTGACAGACAGATATCTCTCTCCGGGCACAAAAACAGAACCAGCGAGATCTTTAGTTCCTTTGATCAACTTCCTTTCACCTATTAAAATAATTAAATAATTATAATAAATCCAATCATGACCATCTATTTCTCAAATAAATCTCAGTCACCCATTCAAATAATAATTAAATAATTATAATTATGACATTTTCAAATTAGAAAATAATATACTATTATTTATTAAAAATTAATAATATTAAATATAAATTCAATCCTAATCATTTATTCTCAAACAAATCTCAACCACCCATTAAAATAATTAAATAATTGTAATTATAACTTTTTTAAATTAGCAAATAATTTAATGTTTCCAAAAGGGTTAGAGTTTAGGGTTATTCAAATAATTAAATAATTAAAATTATGACATTTTCAAATTAGGAAATAATATATTATTTATTAAAAAATTAATAATATTGAATATAAGACAAATTCTCTTGTGAGACATTATTTACGTGAGACGATTTGTAAGACGTGTTAAAGTATGTCTATTATTTAGATAAAATATGTTTAATAGTTGTTAAAGTATGTATTCTAAAGTATGATGAATTATGCATCAATGTATAATTTTAGTATGTTATAATTTGATTTATTAATAACATACTTTAATTGCAAATAAACATACTTTATCTATACAATAAGCATATTATAGTGATGGGTCAACCCGTCTCACATCCGTCTCACAAATAATCCTTCTCACAAGAAAGTTACTCTAAATATAAATCCAATCATAACCATCTATTTTTCAATCAAATTTCAACCACACATTAAAATAATTAAATAATTGTAATTATAACTTTTTCGAATATAAAAATAATTTAATGTTTCCAAAAGAGTTTAGGGCTTATGGTTTTAGGGTTTAGGGGTTTTAGGGTTTCGGGTTTTAGGGTTTTAGGAACAAATCTCAGTCACCCACTAAAATAATTAAATAATTATAATTATGACTTTTTCAAATTAGGAAATAAGATAATATTTATTAAAAATTAATAATATTAAATATAAATCCAATCCTAACCGTTCATTTTTTAAAAAAATCTCAACCAACAGTTAAAATAGTTAAATAATAATTGTATTATAATTTTTTCAAACTAGGAAATAATTTAATGTTTCGAAAGTGTTTAGGGTTTAGAATTTTAGGATTTATTTAAACCAAATCTCAGTCACCCATTAAAATAATTAAATAATTATAATTATCACTTTTTCAAATTAGGAAATAAGATATTATTTATTAAAAAATTAATAATATTAAAAATAAATCCAATCCTAACAATCTATTTTTTAAACAAATTTCAACCACCCATTAAAATAATTAAATAATTGTAAGGGTTTAGGGTCTACAGAAGGTTTTGGGTTTTAGGTTTATGACATAATATATATTTTATTTAATCCAAATCTTGTCCATCTATTTTTCAAACTAACTTCAGCCACCAATTAAAATAACTATATAATTTTAAGGTTTTAGGTTTTATGGCATAATGTTTCCAGAGAGTTTAGGATTTATGGTCAAATCTTAGCCCTCATTAAAATAGTTAAATAATTATAGCTATAACTTTTTCAAATCAGAAATATGATATTATTTATAAAAAAAATTGAATAATATATTTGAATATATTCAAAATTTTTAAACAAATCTCGGTCACCCATTAAAATAATTAAATAATTGTATACACGAAACTTTAGATGAGTCTTTTAAATTATTTGCAATGGAAGTTTGGTTGAGTTAATTAATAGTAAAACATTTCATTAATTGATTGATGTTTATAAATTAGTAATATAGAGTTTGATCTTATAATTTTGAAAAAAGATGCATTTTAACTGATTAGTATGAAAATATGCGTATTTTAGGGTCCGATTTAGCACCGTTGTATGGAATTTATATTCGTATTTGAGTATCTTTTGGTTGAATTGCATATATTTGTGTTATAAATGCTTGTGAGGTGTTATTTCATATTTTTAGGTGGAAACGGAAGTCGGGAGCGAAGCCGGGCCAAAATAAGAATTGGTACAGCAAGGCATGACTCGTGCCAGACTTGGCATGCGTCGTGCGGCCCACATAGTCCACTAGTGTTGGCCATGAGATGCCATCGCTGCCCAACACGCTCCGGAAGTGTATGTCTCGTGCCACTACTTCACAAGACTCGTGCAACACTCAAATTGATGAATTTTTAGGAGTTCTTTATATGATTGGAAAGCCAAGGAAGAGAGGATCGCGTGAGCGTAAAAATTACCTCAATTGGAGATCGGATGAAGAAGTTATTAGCAAAATCGTGAGGTCGCCAGGCTGCCGATGGGTGGCACGATCCGTGCCACATTTGGCACGACTCGTGCAGACCACAGCAAGTACCCGTGCAGCACGACATGCCTGGCACGACTCGTGTCACCCTTGGCATGACTTGTGCCACTGCCCAGCGAGGTCCAGTAGTCGTTTTTCGTCGTTTTTTTGGTCCGTTCGTTTTTTACGTGAAAAATCCCACTTTTAAGTCAGAATTCAGGATTTTTGAGTCCTCAACTATAAAAGAGACCCTTGGGGTGTTCCAAACCCTAACTCTCCATAACTCTCCAAAACTCTACGCACCTTTTCACAATTCACCATCCCATCCACCCATCCCGGGGAGTTCATCAGGGTTATTCTTATTCTTTCTTTCTTAATTGTATACATGCTTTCATACCTAACTATGGGTGTTGACTGTAACACCATGTGCTAGTACTTTTTGGATAACGCTAGGTTTGAAGGTTAAGTTGTTTTGAATTGATGATCTAGATTTAAAGTTGGATACCTGCAGTATACTTATTCCTTTATATGCTTTGAATTTAGATTGATATTTTTGCCTTATATGATCTGTCCTTATTCATGGGTATGTCATTGTCCTATGCATGTTCATGATTATTGCTTGTGTCATAGAAGAGATTATATTTGTCAACCTGTTATGGGTAAAGGGGATCTAACCATATAATCTTTATTCATTAGAATAATTAATACTGGACACCCAATATATTTATTAATTACCATTCTAGAGGATTTGATTTCTTAGATTGTTAGGTGGGAACCGGGATTAATTCTTAAGTACCTATAAAGAGAAGTCTAATGCACTAGCCTTTAATAGAATTTTGCATGAAGTACCTAGAAATGGAGTAAAGAATATTCTTCTGCATCTGAGGGTTTGAACCAGATTTATTTGTTAAGTTTACTTTAAAAGAGGGGTTTAATATAATTAAGTGATTGCTTTAATAAGAACTGCAGGATTCTAACCGATTGTCTAGTGATTTGATTTGACCAATTTAACTGGATTACCTAGAGCTATCTATCTTCTCTCTTGAACACTTCTATATTTAATTTTATCTGTTATTTTATTTTTTTTAGTATTTATTTTCTGCATCTTTAATTTAGGTAATTCTCTTAAAATACCCAAATTAGTCTTATATTAGAATAGTCATAGATAGGTTAAATAGTAAGTCTAGAATTATCCTTTGGGTTCGATAATAGACTTGGTGACACGCTTATCTGCAACTGATTCCCTACACTTGGGGACACGCAAAAAGGTGAACAAGCAAATAGCGCCGTTGCCGGGAATAATTCCCTAGGCTTTACTATTTAATTCTTTTGTGATGTATTTTAATTTAGGACGTTAAATTTTTAATTGCTTTTATTTTTATTTTTATTTTTTATTTAGATTCAAACTATTCTAATCAGATGCTTGAGCACTGGTAAAATTAACTAAGATGGCTGATTATCAGGCCCCAACTCCTATGCGGGACCAGTATAAGCTGAAGCATACCACGAATGCTGGATTGAATGGACCAGCAATCACTGTGGAGAATTTTGAGCTACCGTTTGGACTGATCCGAATGGTACAAGCACAACAGTTCAGTGGTAATCCTTTGGAGAGTCCTAGTGAGCATCTGCAATTATTTGATGAGTATGCGAGGACACTGAAGCATAGGAATGTTCCGGAGGATGCTATCAGAATGAGGCTTTTCCTATTCTCACTAACGGAAAAAGTCAAAGAGTGGTACAACAACCTTCTTGCAAGATGTTGTACGACATGTGAGCAGTTGGTAGATAAGTTCTTGAACAAATATTTTCCTCCCTCTAAGAGTTTTAAGGTGAAGCAAAAGATCACACTAGTTAAACAAGGAGCCTTGGAGAGTTTTTATGAAGTGTGGGAAAAGTTCAAGGAGCTGTTGCGTTGTGGTCCACATCATGGATTTACAAAAGACACTTACTTAGGCTTTTTCTATCAAGGCCTAAGGAGTGAATCAAGAGTATTGGTGGACGCGACAGCAGAAGGATCAATCTTCAAAAAGTCAGCAGATGAAGCAAAAGAGATCTTTGAGGAGATAGCAGATAACACATATGATTTGCCTATTGAGAGATCAGAATGAGTCGCTTTTGAAAAAGTGGCTAAAGTGGAAGTTCAGGTCAATAGTAGTAGCTATCAGAATTAAAGAGTCAACTCAGTGAGCTGCATAAGAAGATGGATCGTCTCGAACTAGGAAACAAATGAGAAAAAGCTAGAATGGATCAAGAAAAAGATCATATGGAGGAAGCAAATTATGCTATGGGTCAGAATTTCAAGGGGATTATAGAAATAGACAGAATTTCAGACTTAGTAATCAACAATGGGGGAGGAATGACCAAGGAAATTCCAACTTCAACAATCAGAGAAGGAATGAAAATCTGTCATACGGAAACCCAAGTAATGCAGTAGCACCTCCTTCAGGAATTGATCCAGCCCATAAGCCTATTGAAGGAAGAGTATCCATGGATGATGAGTTGAAAGTGTTATTGAAGAATCAAGGGGATCAGATAAACTTGATGGTTAAGCAGATGATAACTAATAAAGAACAAGATGAAATCAGACAAAATGAGAATGAGAAAAAGCAGAAAGAAATTTATGTTGCTCTTGGAAAGTTACATGCTGCAGTGGGAAGATTAGAGCAGCAAGGTAAGTTCCCTTCTCAAACGGTGACGAATCCAAAGGAGCAAGTTATGGCTATCACCCTGAGGAGTGGAACGCAGTACAAAGGTCCAAAATTGCCATTGGAGCGATCTGAAATTGAAAAGGAGGTCGAAAAATCGAACAAGGACGAACATGATGTCGCTGACATGCCGCACGACTAGTGCCAAAAAAGGAACGACTCATGCGGCCCTGAAATCAACACACGAGGAGCATCATGCCAGCTAAAAGAGGCCACTGTGAGCAGCACGACCGCCGAGGATGGCCGACACGATCAATAGCACGACTCGTGCCTTGCCAGAAACATTATCGATTTGGTCGTGCCCCTTTTCGGTGGAAACATCAGGAATTCATCCCGATTCTCGTGTTTTCAAACTCATCCAGAATGATCCTCAGGTCCTGGAAACTGCAGAAAAGTCGAAAGAACTTGAAGTTAAATTGAAAAAGTGGCAGAAAGCTAAGGCAGAAAGAGCTGAAAAAGAAAAAGGAGAGGAGTTTGAGAAGGATATTTGGGGCATTCCAAAGACAAAACATCCAATTCAGTTTCCACAATAATTTTTGAAGAAAGGATTGGATGAAAAATTCAAGAAGTTTTTGGAGATGTTTAAGAAGATCCATATCAATATTCCTTTCACAGAAGCTTTAGAAGAGATGCCCAACTATGCAAGGTTCTTGAAGGATATCATGTCTAAGAAGAGGAGTTTGACCGGAGATGAATCAATGAATAAAATAGAGAGTTGTGGATCTGTGATACAAAATAAACTTCCTACGAAGTTGAAAGATCCGGGGAGCTTTACCATACCTTGTGAGATTGGACATGGACAAGCTAAGTGAGCCTTATGTGATTTGGGGGCTAGTATTAATCTGATGCCACATTCCGTATTCAAGAAGCTTGGTTTGGGGGAGCAGAAGCCAACATCTGTAGCATTGTAGCTTGCTGATAGATCCCTGACCTACTCGCGGGGGGTAGTTGAAGACATCCTAGTGAAAGTGGAGAAGTTTATATTTCCAGTGGACTTCATTGTGCTAGACATGGAAGAAGAAGAAGATGACAAAGTTCCTCTAATTTTGGGAAGGCTATTCTTTGCGACTGCAGGAGCAAACATTGATGTGAAGAAGGGGGAACTAAAGTTGAAAGTTAATGACGAAGAAGTCGTCTTTTTACTTGAGAGAGTTATGAAGTGGCCTACTGATATGCAAGAGTGCAGAAGCATCAAAGAAGTAGAGGGAGCCGTGGAATAGAGCGTGCCTTTGATCCTGTTGAAAAAAGCCAAAGCAAACTTCTTGCTTTTCTTTCTACTGATTTTGATGACAGGTTTGATGAGATCTCTAATGGATACATTGAATACTTACATAAATCTGATTGCAGGGATTTAGCAAGAAAGCTTAAGCCGACTACTGCGAAACTCAAGATTGCAAGTGCAAGAGAAACACCACTTTTGAAGGTGACGGAGGATGTCGTAGTTAAGGTTGAGAAGAAGGATGTCGACAAAGGAAGAATAGATGATGCCTACTTGAAGCCTCCTAATATACCACCGGATACTAACAAATTTGAAAGCCCTTTCTCTCTTTCTTTATTTTGTGATCAATTTTATCCTGAGTTTGATCTTGATAGTGATAGGAATGATTCTGAAATTGAATGGAAAATTGACAGGAATGAGATGAGAAATCTTGAGAAAGGAGATTCTACTGATCATATGGTACCTAAGAAAGGTAAGGTGGAGAGTGTGGATGATAAGAGGGGGAGAAAGTATTGAAAGGAAAGAGGATCGCCCTCTTAATCAGTAGTCTACATATTTTGCATTCTGTCGTGACTCTCCGACGTTAAACATGAGCGCTTGTTGGGGGCTTACCCTCCTATTTTATTGCTTTAATGTTATTGTTTGGTGTAGGAAATTTTATTAGGTGCTTCTTCGTCTATGGTATTCACTTCTTGCAAACTTAGTTTCTCACTTAGTTTGAACTAAGTTTGGGGGGTGGACGTGAATCCCAATGTCTTGAAACACCAAGGTAAGTTTTCTTTCACTTGTGTGTAATGCTTGGAGGTTGATTTTTTTTAGAATTTTCAGAATTTATTTTGAATGTTCGAATTTTTTTGCAACTATCCAAGTGTTTTGTTTTATCATGTTTATTTTTTCTAGATTTGGTGTGATTAATTTGTTGAATATTTTAGTTTTCCTGATGATATTACTGATTAATTAAGTGTATTTGAGCTTAACTTGGATGAAAATTCGAAGATATAGGTGAAAAGTTCTAAAAAGTGCCCAGGTGTGAAATTTAGTGGTGCACGACTCGTGCCGTATAAGCGCATGAGTCGTGCCGAAGCTGATGGGACAAGAATGTAAGGCACTGGTGCTGGTGGCCGGCACGAGCTACCGAAGGAGAGCGCACGACCCGCCGACTAATATGGCACGATTCGTGCCATGTGATGCAGCAGCGCGCCAACTGTCGACAGGTAAGGTGACACAACCCGTGCTATATGCTGGCACGAGTCGTGTCGAGGTTGTGCGTGGGTCCAGGTAAGTCTTCAGATTCGAATTTTGGGTCAATTTACACTTTTGATTTGTATTGGGGGATATTATGTGGGGTTTATTTTCTAGTAGTTGAGGTATTTACGTTTGGGTTTCTGGTTATGTGCTTATTATGATCTTATTTGTTAGATTTCTGTCAGAAAATCATATGCTCTTGAAATTGATGAAGGAAGTGTATTTTAATTATATTGTGATATGAAGTTCTGTGTACTTATGAGACATTGTGTATCATGAAGAATGCTCTGTTACTTAGAAACCCATGCGAGATTTTGAGCCTATAGATCATGTACATAATCACATGATATTTCTTTCTGGTGAGTATCATTCTAGTGTGTGTATTCTAGAACTTGCCTCTTATCTTTCTTGAGACTACATGTTATGTTAGATGATGGGAGATAATTTAAGTCCATTTTTTATTTTATGAGTTACTTAGCCAAATAATTCTCTGCCCATATAATTGTTTATCCGTAGTTAACCCCTTTGAGCCTAAAAACCTCATTTTTTGGCAACCTATGAGAAATAACCACTTTGAGTAATCTGAATTCTTTTGAGCCTTGATTGTCCGTCATGAAGGAGAATTAATGGCATTTCAAAATGTGTTGATGGAGCTTGATAATAGATTGGAAAGGAATGAAATTGGTATTGAAAGAGTGATTGAACTTGAGAATGCATCTAAAGGAGAATCATGGAGTAGTGCTTAAATCTAGTACTCTATTGAAACAAATACCCTAGGGTAGTGCCCGAAATTGGTACCCTATGGAGGATGCATGAGGTAGTGCCCAAAACTGGTACATCAAGAGAAGAAAAAAAAGAAAGAGAAAAAAATGTATATGTTGTGCGTGGAAGAGAAAAATTGAAGAGAAAGGAAGGATGATGTGCTTAATTGAAGTGATGAAGAAGAATGAAAGATCAAGAGGGAACGCGCGTTTGATTGATCTGAGTTTTGAGTTACTTATCCATATATTTCCTACCTTAACCAAAGAGTCAACATTACATCCAAATAAAAGTCCTTTTTGATCCCATTATCGAATCATACTTTTAAGTGGTGGAGAGTTTGAGATGTTTGGCAAGCTTATGATTACGCATGCACTTGAATAGAAATTGAGCGTAAACAGTATACCCTATAAGTGTACATCTTTTACACTTGAGTGAGAGTAATATACTTCCCGTGAGAATAAGTTGATAGAGCATTTTAATTGGTAATAATTGTCTTAACTTGTATGCTATGAATGAATTATTGCATGTAATTAGAGTTGCATGACCGGAGTTGATGACGATTGTCTTGTGAATGGCCTAGTTGTCATATTCCTTATTTTCCTTTAGATTTACACACTAACTTTCTTCTTCTTTGTTCTTTTTCGTTGTTTGGGAACGAACAACATCTTAAGTTTGGGGATTTGATTAGTGTGAAAATCTGCATATTTTAGGGTCCGATTTAGCACCGTTGTGTGGAATTTATATCCGTATTTGAGCATCTTTTGGTTGAATTGCATATATTTGTGTTATAAACGTTTGTGAGGTGTTATTTTGCATTTTTAGGTGGAAACAGAAGTCGGGAGCGAAGCCAGGCCAAAATAAGAATTAGTGCAGCATGGCATGACTCGTGCCAGACTTGGCATGCGTCGTGCAGCCCACATAGTCCACTAGTGCTGGCTATGAGATGCCATCGCCGCCCAGCACGCCCCGGAAATGCATGACTCGTGCCACTACTTTGCACAACTCGTGTGACACTCAAATTGATGAATTTTCAAGAGTTCTTTATATAGTTGGAAAGTCAAGGAAGAGAGGATCGTGTGAGCGCAAAAATTACCTCAATCGAAGATCGGATGAAGAAGTTATGAGCACAACTGTGAGATCGCGCAGGCTGCCGACGGGTGGCACGACCCGTGCCACATTTGGCACGACTCGTGCCGACCACCAGCAAGCACCCGTGCGGCACGACATGCCTGGCACGACTCGTGCCACCCTTGGTACGACTCGTGCCACTGCCCAGCGAGGCTCAGTCGTCATTTTTTATCATTTTTTTGGTCTGTTCATATTTTTTACGTGAAAAAAACCCACTTTTAAGTCAGAATTCGGGATTTTTGAGTCCTCAACTATAAAAGAGACCCTTGGGGTGTTCCAAACCCTAACTCTCCACTACACACCTTTTCACAATTCACCATCTCATTCGCCCATCCCGGGGAGTTCATCAGTGTTGTTTACTTGAGAATGAGAACAAGAAGGTTCAGAATCACGGAGGAAAGAACGGAGGATCGCACCATCCTTAGAGTTATTTTTATTCTTTCTTTCTTAATTTTGAACATGTTTTCATACATAACCATGGGTGTTGTCTGTAACATCATGGGCTAGTACTTCTTAGATAGCGTTAGGTTTGAAGGTTAAGTTGTTTTGAATTGATGATCTAGATTTAAAGTTGGATACCTGCAGTATACTTATTCCTTTATTAATGCTTTGAATTGAGATTGATATTTTTGTCCTATATGATCTGTCCTTATTCTTGGGTATGTCATTGTCCTATGCATGTTCATGATTATTGCTTATGTCATAGAAGAGATTATATTTGTCAACCTGTTATGGGTAAAGAGGATCTAACCATATAACCTTTATTCATTAGAATAATTAATACTGGACACCTAATATATTTATTAATTACCATTATAGAGGATTTGGTTTCTTAGATTGTTAGGTGAGAACCGGGGATTAATTCTTAAGTACCTATAAAGGGAAGTCTAATGCACTAGCCTTTAATGGAATTTTGCATGAAGTACCTAGAAAGGGAGTAAGGAATACTCTTCTATATCTGAGGGTTTGAACCAGATTTATTTGTTAAGTTTACTTTAAAAGATGGGTTTAACATAATTGAGTGATTGCTTTAATAAGAACGGCAGGATTCTAACTGATTGTCTAGTGATTTGATTTGACCAATTTAACTGGACTACCTAGAGCTATCTATCTTCTCTTTTGAACACTTCCATATTTAATTTTATCTGCTATTTTATTATTTTTAGTATTTATTTTCTGTATCTTTAATTTATGTAATTCTCTTAAAATACCCAGATTAGTCTTATATTAGAATAGTCATAGATAGGTTAAATAGTAAGTCTAGAATTATCCTTTAGGTTCAATAATAGACTTGGTCACACGCTTATCTACAACTGATTCCCTACACTTGGGGACACGCAAAGAGGTGAACAAACATTAACCTCATTGCAAAATATATTAGTAAACATGTACGAATTGATCAACTTAACAGTCTCGCAAAGTTTTAAAAATGTTTTGTCCATAACTATATTAGACTTTAATATTAAATATTAGGTTAGATATAATTTTAATAAATATTATTCGGTAAAAAATCATAAAATTAAGTGAATTTATTAACCTAAAAATAACGCATCCCGTACAACGCACGAGTCAATTACTAATAAGAATTTAATACACTATGAAGCTATAATTTAAAAGGGTAAATAAATGTATAAAAATAAAAAGTGTGCAGAGAATAACATTAATAAAGTGATTAATATTACTAGTATTATTGTAATTTAAAATGAGGTCATTTTCTCCACGTGGAATGGAAAACTATTTTTTTTGTTAACATTTCGTTGTATGATATAAAAGGCAGTACCATAAATAAATAAAATAATAAAATAACCAGAATTATGAATTATAGTAATACATATTTATTCCTTAAAATAAAATCATTTACATTTACATTTATATAAATTAAAACTATAATATATGTGTATAGAGATGGAGAGAGTGTGGAAAAGTTCTTCCCAGATCTGCCACCCCTTTTAACATTCCTCCTGCAATCAGCATCCAAATCATCACCCTTCTATGAATTCCACCATTGATTGGGGTTTCTGATTTCTCATGGAAAAGGAGAGGAGGAGCGATGATGATATCAGCGAGGTGGATTATGTATGTAGAAGAATCCTTGGATCATCATCGCCCTCGAGATCACTGCAGGTTTCATCTCCGCCGTCCGATGCCGTTGCCGGATGCCTGAACGGTGGCTCCAATTACATACTGCACACCGTCACCAAATTCGATACCCTTGCCGGCGTCGCCATTAAATACGGCGTTGAGGTATAGATTACTTTAAATGTTTTCCTGTTCGATCAATAATTCGTCCTATTCCGTCAATCTGAATAAGCTGGTTTGATTCTGTTACAATTCGGCATTGATCAAGCAGGCTCATTTTAAATATTTTTTTGTGCTTGCTTACATTACAATCGGTGGTTTTTTTTTAGGTGATATCTTAGCATTAGACTGCTAAAATATAAGTAGTTCTCTTTCGTTGATTTCATCGGTTCATTATTAATAACTGTTTGAAGAAAAGACTGAAGTTGTTAGTTTCTTTTCTTTATACACTGGATATTGTAAATCGATTGATATTACTTTGTACTCTTGTGAGACTTGCAATTTTCTTAAACATATTGATGTCAGACGGTTTTTATCAACATAATTGATAAACTTGGGGCCTTGATTTATTTTACTTTTGTTTTTTGTGCCCCTAGGCCCCCCTACTCATCACTATGCACTGACTACTGTATCTAGTGAACCTACCTGCCTTTCACTTTGTTGCTGCTGAGGTTATGAAATATCTGTGATTTGATTGTATGCTTTATTTTTGGATGGGGTTAGGTGGCAGATATTAAGAGATTAAATGGCTTGGTGACTGACCTCCAAATGTTTGCCATGAAGACCCTTCGAATACCATTGCCAGGGAGGCATCTCCCTTCCCCCAGCTTGTGCAACGGTCACGACACTCCTCAACGGTACTTGGGTTTCATCACATGTACCACGTTCTCTGATTCTTTATTTTCTTTCCATATAAGTGTCAAATAGAATATTTTCAAATCTCAACAGGATATACTTCGAAAATGGAAGGTTTGATTTATTAGCATCTGTGATCCTTGCAATTTTATTATGCCCTTTCAATTGATATAGGAATAACTTAATGTGACAAAAGAAGAAACTGGCTGAGGATGTTACTTATATTAACTTGTGGAATGAAATTCTCACCACAACTTGTTACCTAGCAATGCTCATGCTCGAATGAAAATTCCCTTTTTGCTGTTAGCAATACCTTTTAAACTTATCTTTAGTCTTTGTGTAAGAACTGAGCTTAGTTAAGGTGTGATTAGTCTATCTCAGCCTGTTTATGTGGGGGGATATCAGGCCAACTATTTATAAATGTCCATAACCCACCAGAGAATTGATCTTTGCTCTGATTTTGGAGTTGAGCAACTCCAGGCATACTTATGGAGAAGTACCAAGGGTTGATAAGTGAATTGCATGTCGAATTAATGCATCCCTTGGACTAAACAACTATACAATTTTTTTGGAGTTAGAGCTTGGAAATTTATGTCACAAATATGAAGGTTTGTTTTTTTTAGTGAATGTGGCTGAGAAAAATTAATTTAACACGAGGTTTGATCTCAAAGTTTTAGGGTGATTCATAATGCGTCAATTGTTTGACACAACTATAGTAATATCGCATGAAAACATTGAAGGATACAGCCAATCAATTATTTTCTTTTTGATAACTCACCTTGTGAGCTGTTGATCTACGAATCAGAGGTATCTCTTCATCTCCTATTAATTTGCGTGAACTGGAGGGGATTGCATGTATTTTATTATCCATATGAGGTCTTAATTTTGCTGATTTTGGACTGATGATTGCATGTGACCAACTATCATTTCAAGGTTTGTTAATAAATTGATCAACGATATCTGTCTAAGACTCCATTGCTGCTGCATGTCCAGGCTGCCTTGGACACATGTGGTCTTTTTTCCACTTGTTTTAGAAAGTATATGGGTAATACTCTAAGTCTTTTTTAATCCTCACAAATAAAAATAAAATAAAATAACACAAAACTTTTCAAAATTCTTAAAATAATAATTTTACTTATTTAATTTTTTTTCCCCATTGTATTCCTTAATAAAAGATAAACTCTTTCTCTTTGCATAAAATACTTTATTGACTTCTTAGTTACATATAATGTAGTACATGAATATCTTTACAGCACCTTCCTCGGATGAGGTGCTTTTGGATTGTTGAAGCCTGATGAATTTTAGAGCCTGTTAGGATTAAGGCCACACTAGCTATTACAAAATGCAGGTCTCCGAATTGTATTTGTATTCAAAAATCATAGTGAAAAATTCTGAGTTGTCATCGACCCAGAAGTAGTCTTTCAAAAGACGACTAGGTAAACAAGCATGGTGATATTTCTTATTGCTGTTTTTCGTTATTGCTCATCTATTTTCTCAACGGGGGCAAATGATAGAAAATTAATGGTACAGTTGAAAGTTCTGATTGACATGAATTTCTATTGCTCAATAAATGAGAGACTGTTTATGAGATCACTTAATTATTTACTTTAACTGTTCTTGATTCCTCTTGTTAATCATGTTGTTTCTGAGTTCTGGGAAGCTATTTTCACAAGTCCTTATTCTTTTAACTACTATTTCCATGCCAAACCCACAAAATAGATATAATAACATTAGATTAATTGGTCTATGAAGTGATTAATTATAGTATCACTTGCAGATCAAGCAGCTCTGAGAAGACTCCGTCCAACCGAAGGCATTCTGATATATTTGATTCTTTTCAGTCGATTAAATTAACGTCTTCTACAGAGAATGTCTCTCCAGCTATGTGCAGCTTACAAGGCTTCTATGGTCTCCAACAATCCGAAAGGAAATCCGCCTCCGAAGGTTTTGACATGGCCATGTACAGGAATGGAGATGCTAAATATTTAGAGGATGGATCATTTTCTGCACCTTCTAACATTCCTTTGAGTCATCACAGAAAATCAAAAAGTGTGGCTAATGGCTTAATGTTTGCAAATGGTCTGCATGATCCACTTTTGTGCCAAGAATCTGACAATAGTAACTCTGATAAATGGATCAACAAGTTGTTGAGAAGGCGTCAAAAATCCGAGGCTGATTTCTCAGCTTTTCCCCCGGAAAAGCTTCTTAAGGAAGAAAACAGTGGCATCAGTGCCATTTCCAGCAGAGGATTGGCACTCCGGCCCAAGTCATCCGCCCGGATTGCCACAGGAGTGGATGGTGAGTCAAGTGGACCGAATCCAATTCCATTAAACCTTGGTGAACCTTTGCCAACCGATGCTGTCAGTGGTGTACGAAAATCATTAAGTACATCAAGTTTACAGGATTCAGATAGCGGTGCATTGTCATCTCTATGGCCAACATCCAAGTGGAGTTTGAAAGCCGATTTTCAGGCTCTTTCTTCAGCGGCAATACCCATGTTCGACGGACTACCCAAACCTACAAGCCGGAAAAACAAAGCTGCTCTGGATTAGTCTAGTCGAATCGGTATATTCTTTATCCATCATCACTCACTGTTCTTTTTGTGAATTCTGCATAGGCATTTGTTATACACTGAGATATAGCAGAGATGGATTTGAGGTGAAAATATTAATAAATAGTGGTAAAATGACACTGAATCTCTATAGAATTGAACAAGTTAGATGCATAGTGATTGATCACCTCAAGGGGGAGCAAAGTGCTTCACTTTTTTTTTTTTTTTTGTTAGAGCATGTATATTGAATTTCTATAGTCACCTTTTATTTTGATGTACAACAAAAGAGAATTAATATATGTATTTGCATGTATTTATGCTTTTCTTATTTTCCTTTTGATTCTTTTATGACAGTTAATTAATAGTCCAAATATCTATACTGCCAAAAATATTCATATTTTTGCTGTTAATCCTAAAATAAAATTGTTGGGAGATTGAATACTATTATTTTTAAATTAGAAGAGTAATTGGTGCTACTACTCTTTTTAAATTCTTGTGCATGTTTATTTATTGTCAACAACAAAATATTTATGGATAAAACTTGCGTGACTCGTGCACTTACACCTAAATTCAATCGCCAAATATTTATATACTTCATATTTCACTAATTCTTTCATTGAAAAAATAATTAAAATGTATATATTCTTTTAAAATAATATGTTACATTCCTAAAACGTGCAGACGCGCTATAGAACAATTCATTAGTATATGAATATTTAATTTAATAATGTATCTTTGTCCCATTAAAAGCTCCACTATTTTGCATATTTCGCGATATATTTTTCTAAATAAAATCACCTAAATTTGATCATTTGTTAGGGATGGAGTAACCTTGAACCCCATGCATGCACTATATTTTTGAAAAATTATTTTGTAGTATGTAAAAAGTTAATCTTTAAAGAGATTACTCATTAAATATAAAAATTTACTACAATATATCAAAATTTGAAACGTAATTTTTCATTTAATAAATTAATAGTTTATCTTTTTTTTATATTAAATAGTAATTAATAAATTAGGTTTCACGAATTGATTTACACAATTATTTGTCTTTTTAATAAAATTTTATACTTTATTTATTATTTTAGATGAAATTAAAAAAAAAAGTAGTACTATTTGTTAAACTATTACTAGTTGAATAAATAAATATAAAATGGAGGGAGTTTGCAAAAATAAAAGGGAAATGGAATGGAGCGAAAGAGTTGGATGAAGTATAAAGGCAAAGGGCAACCGCATTTCGAATTTCTTTTGGATAAGAGACAAAGTGTGCAATCAACCTCCACACACTTCTCTCATGGCTGCTCTTCAGCACCTCTCCTCCTCCTCCATTGTCACACCCCTACCGTCGCAGCTCCGTTCTCGCTTCCATTTCCGCCGCCGCCGCTGCTTTCGCATCCTTCCTTCCGCTTCCGCGGCGCACCAGACAGATAATGCCATCACTCGCCGGCAATTGGTAGGAGGACTCCACGCCGCCGCCGCTATCTCGCTCTCGCCGCTGCGCGGCAAGGCATTGGCGGCGGACGACCCGCTATCCGAGTGGGAAAGAGTTTTCCTACCCATTGACCCCGGCGTCGTCCTTCTCGACATTGCTTTTGTCCCCGATGATCCCTCTCACGGTTAGTTTTGCCCTGGCAATGTTTTCTGAATGCAGTGGTGATTATTTTCTGAGTACATGAGAAAATACTGAAACTAAATTGTGACGATTTTGCGTTAATTGTTAGTTGAATGAAGATCAACTTTATGCCATTACATAATCGCAATCATTTCTGAATTAACTTAGCTGGTGTTTGGCTGGTTTGGCAGGTTTCTTATTGGGGACTCGACAAACTATTTTGGAGACGAAAGATGGAGGAAGCACTTGGGCTCCACGTTCCATACCATCTGCTGAAGATGAGGATTTTAACTATAGATTCAATTCCATCAGCTTCAAAGGAAATGAAGGATGGATTATAGGAAAGCCAGCTATTCTGTTGTACACTAATGATGCTGGAGACACATGGAAACGCATACCTTTAAGTTCTCAGCTTCCTGGTGATATGGTAAATACCTTTCATCTTACTTATTTCACCTCTTATGTCTTATTCCTCTGTGGTTTTTGCCTTAATAACTGCTAGGTTTTTATTGCATCAATAGCACTTCCGAGGTTTCATCACATAATTATGCTCCGTAAGGGAAATCAATGTTTTCAAATTAATAGTTTTTTCTTGATGAATTGTACCATTAGCATGGATTTTGGCACTTCCTCCTGCCTATCGATTATAAATCGTCTTGATCATGTAAGATTTAATCTTACATTAATTCAGAATTTCAAGAATCCATATGTATCTAGGACATCAGGGACAGGGAGTGCTAAAAAATTTTAATTTAATTTTGTTTAATCATTGTTGAATCCTAAATAAAAACATAGGAACACATTTATTGGTTGATATATTGAGCAATAGCCCAAAACTTCGGTCATAATAGGTATTACTTTGACTCTACTTTAGGGTATTCTTTATTTTTAAATTTGGTCATATATTAGTGCTTCATGAAGTGTCTCTTGTGATTTAGGTAGTCCTTGCAGTTTACGTTTTGTTAGCTTCTATGCAGCACATTAGAGGTCTTGACCTAGCTAAACCGCAAAATGCTTGTTGTAGTACATTTCACCTTCACAGAATGGGCAACCTTATCTCTTAGAGAATTATAGGTCCTCTAGACGAGCTTCACATGATATAGTTGCACCAATGTAATAGGCAAAGAAATTTATGCCTACAATTTCTTCTTCCTCCTATCAGTTTCCATTTTCCTTTTTATTGTTAGCTATTCTCCTTAAAGTCTCTCCATTTTGCAAAAACTACACATATATATTTGGATGTGAGGAAATGCAAATCAGGAACAGGCTTTCCCACTTGCAGACTGGACTAAGATGGTGATGATATCTAATGTTTTTAAATTCAGCGTCACTGGGTTGACAGTAGCAGAAGTAAAGATGTGAGACCTAGATTTTTTGACTCAAAAACTAAGAAAATATGCTGGGACAAGGCAAAACAGGTTCCTGGTCGAGATCCTGAAAGATGGCGAATGGATGCAGCTGGTAACATTGTTTGCAAACGTCTCCACACATGTAATGGTTGCCTCTGCTATGAGTATGACCATATCATACCATTCTCAAGAGGTGGTGAGTCTGTGAAGGAGAATTGTCAAATTCTTCAAACCAGGGTAAATAGGTTGAAATCCAATCAGAATGGTCTTGACCAAAGATTGCTGAAAGGATACTCCTGTGACATAAAATTTAGTGATAAAGAACTTGACATGATTGAAATGGCTGTTTATGGCAATGTTATTCGGCCAGGGAGACAATGTGTTGTTGGGAGTATTAGTCCATCGATTGGGAAATATAACTTCAGAGACCACACGATTACATGCAATGCAACTCAGCAGAAAAATGATTGAAACCCAGTAATTGTTATTCATATATGCAATAGGTCTCAGCCATCACACAATAATATGTATAAAGATAGTTTAAAATCTCATTTTTTGTGTAATATTTTAATTTGGTATTTTTGCTCTCTGTAAAGAAATTTTACCCTTATATTTAATCTATCTAGAAATTTATTTGCTATATATATCAGAATGAAAGTGTTACGGTTGCATAACATTGGTATTGTTTACTAGATCAGAAAATATTTTTTATGAAGGAACATTTACAAGACAGAAGGTCTAGCCATGTCCATTGAGGCAATCTTGGAGTTGAAAATCAATGTTTCAGTGGGAGTTGAAAATCGATGTTTTAGTGGGAGTCTTAGAAAATCCTTTTATATATCACTATTAGATCACTCTACTTCTTGTCAGATAAAAGCATGAAGGCAGTTAAGATTAGAGGAATCACCTGATTGGGAACCTTTGAAAAATTCAATTATCAGAAGATCTGAAATTAAAAGGATTCTTCCTATGTTATATCCATCCAAGGTTATCGTGGTACATATAGCTGCAGGAGGGGTCAACCTATATTTTGTTGCAAGATTCAGTATAGCTTTGTGTTCAAGTTGTATCTCTGGGTATTTAGAAATATGATGCCATCCTTTACATTTGAATTTTATAAAATGATAAGTCTTAAGCCACTACCATCATCATGATTTTCTGATAAATAATGAATTTTGTTAAGATACATATTAAATTGACAGGAAAGCCATCCCTCAACCTAAGCATGATGGGTATCACTGTTTGATCGTTTCAGGTATATATTAAGGCTACTGGAGATAAGGGTGCTGAAATGGTTACTGATCAAGGTGCAATATATGTAACATCAAATGGAGGATATAATTGGAAAGCTGCTGTGCAGGAGACTGTTTCGGCTACTTTAAATAGGTTAGTCTTAACTCATGAGCTTTGAGAGGTTGGTCTTTCATGGAGAGACCTCTATTAGTTCCATATGCTAAGTAGATTTTTCCTGTTTTCAAACACCAATCATCTAATGTAATTACCTCCTAGCCTTTTCCAATTGATCTATTCATGTTTTTCAAACTTAATATAAGATAATACAGTATGCTGTGCTTACTCAACATATTGTTTTTTAAAGCACTGTAAAATTTAAATAGATGTCAATATGTCATATTAGCTCAAAAACAGAGTTCACTGAAAATCTATACTATTTTGACCTGGTTGATCCATCTCCCTTTATGCTGAAAGTTTCCTCTCTCTTATGATAGTGTGTAACAGACTACCCTGAAACTCCTACTTATAAAAAAAAATATTCAATATTCTTTAGTTCTCTTAGAGAATAGTTTTTGTTGATTGCACTTCATGATAATGTCCTACAGTTCTGGTTTATGCATATTATTTATTTCTGAGTTTCATTGATGTTGCAGAACAGTTTCTAGTGGTATCAGTGGTGCTAGTTACTACACTGGCACATTTAGCACTGTGAATCGCTCACCCGACGGAAAATATGTTGCAGTTTCAAGTCGTGGCAACTTCTATCTGACATGGGAACCAGGTCAGGTAAGATTCTGACGCAGCATGTACATGCATTTGTTGATTATGTGATTAATATTCGTTTTTAAGAGCCTCTTTTACTTCTGTATACATGAAAGATCTTTTTTCGTCTTTGTTATTTATCCTGAATCTGTTCTTAACTTCTATATGTCGTTAATGTGCATACAATATTCTCAGCCATTCTGGCAGCCACATAATAGGGCTGTAGCTAGAAGAATTCAGAACATGGGCTGGAGAGCCGACGGTGGCCTTTGGCTGTTAGTTCGTGGTGGGGGACTATATCTCAGCAAGGGAACAGGGGTGAGTTTCGTTGGTTCAGGCTATATTTTTTCTTAATTATCCGCATACATGTTATTAGGCCCTGGTGAAAAATCCCAATCCCCTATCACTCTGATACTGTTTTGATTGATACTTGATAGACACCTCTTCTAAAATATTAAGTTTTTAAAGAGAAATTTATTATTTTGTATTAAAATCTTCAAGAACTTGATCTACTTTATTCTCTTTACTTTTGATGAAAACATATGCCTACCTTTCTTATGGGCTGAACTTATTTGACATGGCTACATTTATTTTCCTCAGGAGCTCCTATTCTTATTTCTGAAAAATTATCACTTGCATATGAATTATATAGGAAATATAATCCTTAGTATGGGGATTCTTCATTTAGCAATCAATACATAAGTGTTCCGAATGAAGTTTCATCTTCAGGACAATCTAGTAGAATCAGATCATGTCAACTGATCCAAGTATAAAGTGGCTTGTTATTCTTTTGAATCTTTTTCCTTTATTTCCAGTATTCTGCCATGTGATTTTCATATTACTAGGAATTAATTTGCAGCATTCACAAGTCCACTCTTCAATCAACGTGAAGAGTGTAATGAGATTATATGAAATACTAAATTAATGAAGTGCGTGTCATCTGTCTTATTAATGAACCGGTATTTCCAATATACACTATCCTGCACCAAATTTCTTTTGCCTTTTGACTTTGAAGAAATTATTAATCACTTGATATTTACATGGTTCTTACTATATCTTGTTTCCATGGACATTCCAAGTGTCATTTACGCTTGTTTTTACACTTTCATCCTTTTCAAATTGTCAGATAACTGAGGAATTTGAGGAAATCCCAGTACAGAGTCGAGGATTTGGTATTCTTGATGTTGGGTATCGGTCACAGGTATATTTGAATCTTGTAGATTTGTTTTTATCTTCTGTCTGAGTAGCTGAGATGGTCCACGAATTAATATAAAAGGGACACTGGAGTCTATGTTGGATGCAATAATCTGAGTAATTCAACCGTAGCCACCATTACAAGATTACATCTTGTATAACAGAAATCATTCTTAATGCTTTGGACAAAGTGATATGCAAATTTTTCATATGATAAGTCATTAAAAACTTCTTGCAGAGCTTCGTCATGGTAATGTCATTAGAAAATACCATTGTCCTCAAGCTAGAGAAGCAATTCCCCCCCCCCCCCCCCCCCCCCTCAAAGTAGATTCTGAATTTCTGATAGCCTAAATGATATTTCGAGCAGACATCCTAGGGAGTCCTTCATTCTCAAATTTCACCATCACTTGTTCAGCTTTTAATCATTAATAGATAAATCCTTGAGACCGTGACAATTGTGATTTTTTTTTTACCACATAATGACCGCTACGAGTTCAATTTGAGAAAAATCTCCAGAACTTGAGATGATATACTGGAATCACACGATCTACTGAAAATGATGAAAACTATGTCACCCTTGTGAACCAAGCCAGCTGCAAATTCTTGTTTAATGTTACCGATGAATTAGTTTCTATGCTATCATAAATGTCTCCTCAAGCTGTATATCATCTTGCTTCAGGATGAGGCATGGGCTGCAGGTGGAAGCGGGATTCTGCTGAAAACCAACAATAGCGGAAAGACCTGGGTTCGTGACAAAGCAGCCGACAACATTGCTGCCAATCTTTATTCCGTAAAGTAAGCTCCATTCTTTCATCATGTTACCAACGATACGCTCGTGTGTGTGAGAGAGAGAGAGAGGGATTCAACACACTCCGTCAATTGGATTAATAGAAAGTTGGGATTTGGTGATTGAATGGTTGCAGGTTTATAAATGACAAACAAGGATTTGTACTGGGAAATGATGGAGTGTTGCTAAAGTATCTAGGATGAATGCAAATCTTCAACACTTGATGCTGCTCTTCTATACTATCTTTTTTATGTTCAAATATCTCACTGTGAGTTCTTTTTTTTTTTTTTTTTTGTAGCTATTGCATATATGTTTATTAAGGTGCTATACATACGAGAGGTTGTGATACAAACTATAATTCAATAATCTTTTTCACCTTAATTTATCTCACTCCGCATTATTTATTACCATAGCCCATCATACATTATTATGGGGAAAGTATTATGCAATTTGCACTTCAGCCAGTTTTCAACGCTCTCAATGATTCCACTCGATTTTTTTCTTTTTTCTCAATTATGTTTTTAAACAATGTGATACGTCCAGGAGCGTACCCTCTCATAGTGATGTGGGGGCTCTAGCCCCCCAAATTTCCTAAATATTATCCAGTAGTATATGGTATTTTAATTATTATTTAGTTCAATTATACTTATTTCTTCCCATTTTCTATATATCTTGTCTTAACCATTATTATGTACATTATTAATAAAAATAAATATACACTAAATAATTACATCATGCTATATCAATATTTCAAAAATCCAACATACTTGATATATTTTTTTTTATCAATCTCAACCACTTTATTCACTTCTTTTTATTAAGATATTAAAAAATTATTTTTTTTACAGTTTAAACATATTTTATTAATCTTTGCACACTCTTATACATGAAGAAATATCTCTCAGAGAAAATACTTATTTTTTTCAAATAATTTTTAGCCCCCCAAGGCCCTAACTACCTAATAGTTATTCTTATGAATAATTCAATCATTTACATTAATAAAGAAATAGCTCTCACTTTCATCATTGACTTTATAATTCATTTTGAATCAATGGAAACATTAGTTTTCATTTTTCTTAGTTTTAGAAATGTATGAAAATATCTCTAAATTTTTTGTGGAAGTCAGTTATGCTTTTATATTGTTCTACATATTATTTAATGTTTGAATATGAATTATGATGGACACGTTTTTTTTTTACTCTAGCCCCCTAAAAAGGTCGTCTAGCTCCGCCCCTAGATACGTTATACACTTTTAAAGTATGTTATACACTTTTAAAGTATGATATTAAAGGACAACGCTTGATTGAGACCGTCTCATGTAAGACCGTTTTTACGTTATTTTAGAGGATAAAACTTGCATGTCCTAAGCGCACTCGGGCGGCCTCAAAAAGTTGTATCCTTTAATATTTAATGTCGTATCCTTTAGTGTAAAAGCTTATATGCTGGTGACATTTGTTTTGGATTAAATAAGTTTTTCAAAAAAATAAAAAATAAATAAATAAAAATACAAACTCTAATATTAATATCATTCATATTTCAAGACTCTTTTATTAAATACTTAATACCCTTATGAATTAAAATGAACATCTTTTAAAATAAAATGCAATACCCTTGAATACCTTGCACCCAAATGCATAAGAGGCCAACTCTTTCTTAAATAGTTATTATTTTTTTAAATAATAATGTTATTACTTTTTATTTATATTATGAATTATTTATAAAATATTTTACTACACTATTGTCACTTTTCATCTCACGAAAATAAAATATTATAATTTCTTATTCGTCTCACGAGAAGGTTCTCGTAAGTCGAATCTTACACAGGTGTTTACCGTAATTAAACTCAAATTAAAAGAGAAAAAAGGGAAAAGAAAAGAAAAGAGAGGGGAGGGGGAGCAACCCTTTAATAAGGTTGACATATGATGTGGATACGTAGATTATTAATGTATTATAATGGGATTTTTACGCTTCTTATCAGATGGAGTAACGTGTGTTACTGGCGTTCACTTAGTCATGATCAGAAAGAGAGAAAACTTGATACATTTATGATACACTATTATTATTATTAAAGACATTCTCTTTTGAGACAAGTGTGATCCATCATAAAAATATACTTATTGTGCATACAAAGTATATTAATAATAAATTATAATATAATACGTTAAAATCATACTTTAATGCATAATTAATAATACTTTAGAAAACATACTTTAACAACCACTAAAGATACTTTATTTATACAATAAACATACTTTAGTGATGATCATATACATAAAGACCATATAAATAATCGCATACTTACAGTGTGTTGATTGTTTTTATCTGAAAAAAAAAAACTTTGTATCATAATTCATGTTCACATTAACTCTAATTAAATTGAAATAAATAATCACATAATTAATAATTTATTCATAATTTATTTTAATAAGTATGATGGGACACTCTCACGGATCAAATCTGTATTAAAGTATGAATATTAGTATTATGTAAATAAAGTACTCATTTCGTCCCGTATTAACGTTGTCGTTTGTTTTTACATGGAGATTAAGAGATATAATATATTAATATGTAGTGAGGTGAGAGAAATAATATTTAATGTAATGTGGGTAGTTGTATTAGTGTTGTGTGTGGCCCTACATGGAATAATTAATTGTTTTTGTGTGGGCCCAACTTGATAAAATAAGGAAATGTAAACTTAACTTGGGATGACCCAAAATGAAAAATGTAAGTCTTAACGCGGGACAGATGGAGTATGTTATTGGACTATTAAAGTATGGTTTACTAAACTACAATAATAATACATTAAAGTGACCGAGGGAGTATGTTATTGGACTATTAAAGTATGGTTTACTAAACTACAATAATAATACATTAAAGTATTCCCTCTCATTCTCTTTCTGACCCCGTTAGCTCTTCACCATTATTATAAATATAAAGTTTAAATAAAATTATTTTTTTATAAACTTTATTAATTTTTAGGGGCATTATGCTATTTTTACAAATTAAATAAATGATAAAGTTTTTGATTGACTCCAAAAAAAATTATTAACTTTACTCATATTGCAAATTAATTCTTACATTTAAGAACAATTATAAAAGAACACCACATTTAAGTATTGTTGCAAAACGTACTCAACTTGTGACTAAAACTTTTTTTTAATTAGGTGTGTTTTGCAACAATACAAACACTCTTATAAATTCGGTTTACATAGCTTAGTACATGAACCAAAATTTTTTCTTACTATAAACCATGTGCTTTCCCCTTCCAATCCTATATACACTGTATTGCTAAAAGTTTAATTTTAAGGGAAACTACAGGTTCATACTGTAAATCCAGTTTACAGGAGACTAACTCTTGCAACGATACCTAAAGGTATTGCTTTTTGCAATTTTTCAAATGTAAGTATTAATTTGCAGTATGAGTAAAGTTTATGTTTTTTTTATTATTATTATCCCCAGAGTAAATTATGTGAGTTAGTTCAGAGTAAAAATTTTAAAATATGATGTAGTGAAACATTATTTATTTTTAATCTTTTACTAATTTTTTAGGTGAAGAGAGTGTAGTGAAACAAACAAATGAGTAAAGAGTGAAAACTGATTATAATAAAAAAAAAACTATGATTTAGAGAATATGATTCACATCCTAAAATTATATCAACTTTAATTGCATCATTCATCATTGTTTACTACTCTTATTTTAATCTACCAATAACATACTTCATGGTTTCACGTTAAAATTTATGTTTTTCATTTTGAGTTGTCCAAGTTAAGTTTTGCATTTTCTTTTTTTTTTGTCATGTTTGGACCCATACAAAATAATTAATTATTCTATTACATATAGTATTCACACACAATACTAATATAACTACTCACTTTACATTAAATATTATTTATCTTACCTCACCACACATTAAACACTATTCTCTTTCTTCGACAGAAATAAACTTTTTATGAATGACAAACATTCTGATTATGAGATCGTAAATGAATTTCATGTTTTGTGGACAAGCACTCTACCCCTCATCTTCAGGATACAGTATAAAAGCTCAATAACAAATCGGCAACAGATGATGATGGATGATTGATATCTTATTGAACTCTATTGAGCCAATTTCTGTAGAAAAACTTTCGATGTTTCAAGAAATGATAAAAGTGATCGAGAACTTGAAAACGACTAGCTACGTTTCATTTTCACTATATTTTTTGGAACATTCTAGTTTTCTTTTTTAATTTTTTTTTGAGTTGACAGTCAACATGGAAGATGAGGTGAAAATTGGAGTCCATGTAAGAGAGATGATGAAAGTTTTTTTTAACAGCGTTAGAAGGGATGAGAAATGAGGGTTTGGATTGATAGTTTAGAATTATCCAGGTCTTAAATTGATTGTGTATCTTTTGGGTCCCTAAATGATAGCTGATTCATCTTTCAGGTCCCGTAGCGAAAAAACTCCAAATATATACTATTAGACTAATCTTATTTGCACACATCCTCTTATTGAATACACACCCTATTATTATAAAAATAAAATTAATATTTTAAAAAGTCTAAAATATTTTTAAAATTATTAAATACACACCCAATTTATTTTGTAGAGTATTTTAAATACACACCTCCTTCTATTTTATACACACTCCACTATTATATAATTATTAAAATATATTATAAATAAATTTAAATTATGTTCTTAAATATACACGCGGCACCATCATTAAATTAGCGATGTGTGATTGCTTCTGCAAATATTTAGACATATTTTGTAATAATTTATTTCTTTGTAAAATTAAAATAGTGAGTGTTTTGTTAATTATTAAAACACAATATCTATTTTATCTTGTTTTCTATATAAAAAAGATATGAGTTAAGTTTTTATTTAAAATATTTTATTTTACAATTATTTATAAAATAATTTAATTGTACTATTGTCACTTGTTATTATTTATCAGATACAATTTCATATACTAAAATATTATCACTTTTATTTGTCCTATAATTGCTTACAAAAATTTTATTATCCGGTTGTCACTTTTTTCTGAACAGTTGTTATTTTTTATTAAAATTTTCATCACTTTTTATTTGTCAAAAATACTTTTTAAAACGGTTCAATTGAATGATTATTACTTTTAATTTATCACATGCCACTTTTGATTAAAAATAAAACCACTTTTTATCTGTACGTAAAATGTTCATGAAATACTTCAACGAGACAGATATCACTTTTTTCTTAATCAGGTATCATTTTCTAAAAAAATGTTATACTTTTTATTCGTTATACAAATTGTTTGTAAAATAACACTTCAATTGGTGATATAACACTTTTTTCTTGATCAACTATCATCTCTTATTAAAAATATTACTCCCTCCATCCCATAATATTTTTCACGTTTACTGTTCCACGTTGTTTAAGAAAATGTGCACTTTTTGACCAACTTTATTGACTTTGGAGGGTATTGTGGTACTTTTAGATAATAAAAAAAGTATAAAGTAATGATATGTGTGTGAAAAATGAGTGACAAATTTGAAATTAAAGGAACTTTTGAGGTTGTTAGATAAAGTGATGTTTCCTTTTTTTGAGTGTGAAAGGTTTTGTGGGACAAACAAATGAAGAAAGTGTGAAATGTTTTATGGGACGAAGAGAGTATCACTTTATATTTGTCATACAAATTGTTCATTAATAATTTAATTTGATGATTTTTTTATTATTAATTATCACTTTTTATTTAAATTTTATCATCATTTGCTCATATGAAATTTTTACTACAAAATAATTCAATTGAATGAGTATTATTTTACTTGACCATATATTTAGAGATGTCATAATAAATTTGACATGTGCGAGCCAACTCGTCCCAAACCATCAATAGCCCAACTCGTAAATGACCCACTTTGTAAATGACATGCCTTACATATGACTCGTTCCACTAATCACTTGCCGGATTTAATTTTTTAAAACAATTAATTTTTATAATTTTTTTATATTATTTGTCAATTAGATCATTAGATATCTTGTTTTTATAGGTTTATTTTTAATTTTTTTTAAAAAATAAATTTTATGTAGAAAATGTAAAAATGAGATTTGCGTCTTGTTCCACCAATGATCCAATGCATATAAGCCCGCATCACCAATGACTTAAGTCCGACACGTTCTATTATTTAAAAGAATTAGACATTCATTTCATTAATTTTTATATCTTAATTAAAAAATGAGTTTAAATTAAATTTATGTTGAGCAGTTATGAATAAAAAAATAAATTTAAAATAAAAAAAGTTATTTCAAATTAATTTAAAAAATTATTTAAATCTAATTTGTTAACTTAACTAAAATTAAAGAACTAAAAATGAAAAAAAAAAAGAATAAAAAAACGAGGTACGTGTATATATATGCTATTAAAATGAACTAGAATCATCTTCTTTATTTATTACAAGCGGTATTATTTTTTATGATAATGGAATTTAAGTATGGACGAAGGGTTTACATTTTATTTAAACTTGAACCGTGGATTTGGGGGTGTATAACAATAATAATAATAATAATAATAAAAGGGTAATTTTGAAATTTTAAGGGTGTGTATATAATAAAATTAAAATTTAAAAATTTAAAAGGGAGTATATTCAATAAAAGTGTTATATTTCATAAAAAAGATGTGCAAATAACAACACTCTATTATTATAGATGTTATCAAAATATATAAATTATCAAAGGAGCCGCCGATAAATTAAAATATATAAATTATCAAACTATATATATAATCAAAATATATAACTATATATAATATATATTTTGATTATATACATTTTCTTAGTATATTTTGATAAATTTTGATTATATATAATTTATACCATATATACTAAGAAAATGTATATTTTGATTATATACTAATATATTTTCTTAATATATTTCGATAATTTATTTATATATTTTGATTATTCCTAAGAAAATATATTTATATATTTTGATTATATATACTATATAGGAGTATACTCTATTTTCTTTTTTCCTAAGAAAAGGGTTGGTAAAAGAAAAAAAGAGAAAAAAAAGAGGTACGCCGATAAACGAAAACCCTAATATAAACTATAAAAGGAGCCGCGCACTCTCTAAATCCATCCGTCCTGCAAAATATCTTACAAGCGTTAAACCCTAACCTACGTTTTAGGGTTTTGCCAAGCACGTTGCCTCCTCGGCCGTGCATCTGCTTTTAGATCCCTCGGCCGTGCCCCTTTATATCTGCTTTTAGATTCTTCCTGATGGGTAAATCTTCAAAGAAATCCGCCACCAAGGTGAGAACGTTTCTGGAATGAATTCGCTCGGTTTTTCCTGCTTTTGACGGTCTTTTGATTCCTTTTATTTTCGCTTCTTGCAGGTCGATGCAGCAGCTGCTGTTGTCGCTGCTCCCGTCAAACCCTTGAAGAAAGGTATCTTTTTTTGGAAGTTCTCGATTTGCCTTTTTTGATTGCTCTTTATTTCTAATGTTCGCCGTTAATACTTTTGGTTTTGATTCTGTTTGCTCGTTTGTTGTTGGATTTTCTGTTTTTCATGTATTTGGATAGTAGTCTTTTCCATCTTTTTTCTGGGATTCTTGTTGCGCTATTCGTTTCTAAATTTAACGAATACATTGTTATTACATTTTTTTTACCGTGTAATAGGCAAGAGAGGAGCAGAAGAAGCTATTGACGATGTAGTTGTCAGTTCTAAGAAGCAGAAGGTGGAGGTGAAGAAGAGTATCAAACCTGAGAAGAAGGTTCCCAAAAAGAAAGTCGAGAGCTCATCAACAGATGACTCTTCTTCGGAGTCTGAAGAACTTCCCAAGGTTTAATACTCAAGTTTGCGCTTTTGTTACTATGTTGGTTTTTCTTTACACTCAGTTGTCTTGAGTTTGTTTTATTTTCACTTCATTTAACTGCTGTGAAATTTTGTTTTTTAGACCTTGAATGCTCTTGTAATTATTATATCATCCGAGTATTGTAATATTGTGCTAATGATGGTTGCTCCCTATGGACTTTACCAGCTCAAGGCTCCACCTGCCAAGAATGGCCGTGTAGAATCAGATTCTGAAGATGATAGTAGCGACGTAGAAGATGATGCAACTGCACCAAAGAAGACAACCACAGCTGCAGCAAAGAATGGTCATGCAGCTCCCAAGAAAAAAGATGAATCAGAGTCTGATGATAGTTCTAGTTCTGATGATGATGTTCCAGCAACTAAGAAAGCACCTGCGGCTGTGAGTAAAAACGGCCCTGCAGCTGCTGATAAAAAGAAAAAAGAATCATCTGATGATTCTAGTTCTGAAAGTGAAGACGAAACTAGTTCTGATGATGATGTTGCTGCTGCAAAGAAAGCACCTGCGGCTGCCCCAACTAAGAAGGGCCCTGCTGTGGCCAAGAAAGAATCCAGCAGTGATGATTCTGACTCCTCCGAGACTAGTTCTGATGATGAAGTTGTTCCAGCCAAGAAAGCTCCTAATGTGCCTGCTAAGGGTGGCCCTAAGACTACATCCAAGAAGAAAGACGAGTCTAGTAGCGAGGAAACGAGTTCTGATGAGGATGTTGCAGCAGATAATAAATCTTCTGCAGCCCCAGTGAAAAAGGGCACTGCTGTTGCTACCAAGAAGAAAGATGAATCGAGTAGTGATGAGTCCTCTGATGAAGATGTTGCTCCTGCTAAAAGTGCTCCAAAGTCTGTCACAAAGAAGAAAGACGATTCCAGCGATGAATCAGAATCGAAATCGGACGATGAAGTAAGTGCATTTTTCAGGAGTCTTTGTCTACGCACTTTAGTTTTTAGATAAAGCTATTAAAACGTTACAAACTTCTTCTGAGTATAATAATTTGTCTGTTTTTATTTTCTTTTCTTGCTTATTTCAACCTTTTATCTTGTGACTGATGGGTATTGTTGGTTGAAAACAGAGAATAACTACGAAGTGTTCTTATTTAATTCTGTCATGTTGTGCAGGAGGAAGTTCCCAAAGCTGCCTCACTAAAGAGGGTTGCTGATGCAACTAAGGTACTGCTGCTCAGTTGTTTTCACTCGGCAACTTCATTAAAGTGGTCTTTAAACACCTTTGATAATGACTTGTTTAAAGTGCACTTATACTTGATGGCTAATTTGTGATGATCTTTCACAGGCAAAGAAGGCAGCCAGTGAGAGTGAGGACGACAGTGAGGATGATATTTCTGAAGAAAGTGAGGATGAAGAACCTCAAAAGAAAAAGATCAAAGGCCAAGTATGTTAACATTCAATGATCTTGTCTATTCATTTTAGTTGATGATATTATATGATATCGATCACATTCGGACTTTTAATTTATGAATTTATGTGTTGCCAGGATGCAGCAAAGAAGAGCAGTAGTTCTGAGGAGTCAAGTGAAGAGGAAGACGAGAAGCCATCTAATATTGCTAAGAAAAATGTAAATGCCACTTGCTGAAGTTTGTGATTGTAGTGAGCTAGTTTTCTGTTTCTTGTTCCCAGTCTTTCATTATGTGATTGATTTGTTGAGATTTTTTGTAAATAGTCAGTACTTCTAATTTTAAGTTTATTGATATTATTTTGTCAACATTTTTACTATCATGATATGATTTCTGTTGTGTTGTCTAGCTTGTTCTTACACAAACTTGTTGATCTTGAATACAGGATGCTGGTGTTAAAAAGGCAGATGCGATGGAAGTTGATAAGACTGTGAGTGATTTTTTTCCCATATATATACGACTAGCTACTTTGTAATCATGAATATCTGATGTGTTCTAGAATTGGATGTTTGGGAATAAAACTTGTTTAAGGAGATGTTTTGCTTTGTTTGATATCATTTTATTCTTCTGCAACACTTTCTGATCAACATTTAATGATTGATTATATTTGCCTGCAGCCCAAGACCCCAGCTAAAGTTCAATCATCAGGCTCAAAAACACTATTTGTTGGGAATCTAGTCTTTGGAGTTGAGCAAGCCGATGTGTGAGTCCCTTGTCCTAAACGATTATGGTTGGTATTTGGTTGATGTCTTTTTGATGGTTGTGTAATATTTCAGTGAGAATTTCTTCAAACCTGCTGGAGAAATTTTAGACGTTCGCCTTGCCATGAAAGATGGTGAGTCCAGGGGCTTTGGCCATGTTGAGTTTGCTACTGAGGAAGCAGCAGAGAAGGTATTGCTCCATATCATATTGAGGAATCATATTTTTTTTTGAATGTTTCTTTTATACGACAATTGAATTGTAAACAACTTACTTGTATTTATGGCTCCATCCATCAGCCTTTTATATTTTCAGGCATTTTTTTGAAATCACAGTAGTTGACAGTTTATCAATTGGGTCAACAAAATTTCTTTTTGTGTGACCCCAACATATGTTCTGTTGCATTTCTAGGAGAGTTTAAGATATAGGGACCTTTTTTGATGTTTGCACTTTATTGTTGCTAGCTTGTCGTTGTGCCCTATACCAGAGAAATATGATTTTACTGGATTCTAGTTTCATTTTTTGGTCCAAGTAGTTTCTTCATTCGTCATATGAACTTTAGTTTCTCAAGGGAGTACTTTGGTTTGCGCCTTAATTTTTTTTTCATTTTTTAAAAATGTAACCTGAAGATTTGTGTCTATGAATTTGAGCATCTTATATTATTATTATAAGCATATTAGTTACAGTCTTCATAACTTTTCTCAAGAAGTATACTATTTTATGTATGCTGTTTGTTTAGGCCATTCAGGAATTAAACGGCAAAGATTTGTTGGGTCGTGCGGTAAGACTTGACCTTGCAAGGGAAAGGGGTGCATACACCCCGTCCAGTGGGTATGCTAGCATTCAGTACTGTTACCATTTTATTTTTATGTTAGTTCCACAAATGATGAAACATTTTATGTTTTATAGTGGCAAAGAAACACAGTCCTTCCAGAAGGGGATCAGGGGTCAGAGTCAGGGCCAAACTGTGTTTGTTCGTGGATTTGACAAAAATGATGGTGAAGAGCAGGTATATTGGTAGCCTTCTTGTTGAATCTCAATGAAATTTTTGTATATGTGCTTTGCCGTGAATTCAGTCATTACTTGATTGAGAAAATAATGGCATAAATTTCAGATTAGGAGCGCTCTGCAAGAGCATTTTGGTTCTTGTGGTGAAATTACCAGAGTTTCTGTCCCAGTTGATAGAGATAGTGGTGAGGTTAAAGGGTATGTCATCTTCTAACTCCTCCTTTCATTTGCACACAATCGCGACTTTCAGCAGATAACCATGCGACATTGTACTTCTCAGCTCTCAGTTAAGTCATATTACTTGTCCTTGCAGGATAGCCTATGTTGAACTGAAGGACTCAGATGCCTTTAACCGCGCCTTGGAACTAAATGGATCTGAATTTGGTGAGGGCACCCTGTATGTGGATGAGGCAAAGCCTAAGGGTGATGCCAGTGGCAGCAGTGGTGGTAGATCTGGTGACCGGGAAAGAGGTGGCAGATTCGGTCGTGTACGTGGTAGGTTTGGAGATAGTGGTGGTAGATCTCGGTTTGGAGATAGTGGTAGTAGAGGTCGGTTTGGAGATAGTGGTGGTAGATCTCGGTTTGGAGATAGTGGTAGTAGAGGTCGGTTTGGAGATAGTGGAGGTCGAGGTAATAGGGGTGGTCGATTTGGCAACAAACCGAACTTGGCTGCAGCTGGAACAGGTAGAAAGAAACCTATTACATTTCAAGTTGCTTGAGACCACTTATCATCTAGATTAGGTTTTAACAAGTTGCTCGTCTGATGTTATTGCAGGAAAGAAAACCACATTCAATGACGATGAGTAGGAGAATGGACATGAATCTGTGGGCTTGAATGGGTGCTTTGGTTCAACTCAATTTTTGCTTTAATAGTTTGGCATAAATATGATGACTTTACTTTGGATTTTATTTATGTAATGTTTTTGACTTGGTGAGCTGCCTGCGTTACTTTAATCTACTATTTATTCACTCACAAATGTTTTCTTCTGTCACCTAATTTTCTTTCACTACTTTTTTTATCGGACAAAGTTAGTTGTTAGTATAGATAGTTCACCAAATTTTCATACACCCTTATTCTCCAAGCCTCCTTATAATTCACCTCCTATTCGTTTAGAATGATAATCGAACCCGGGTCTCCTCACTTGTCCACTTGGTTTTTTCACTACTAAGCCCACTTGGTTCTTTCACTACTATCTTAATATGTCGCTTCAAAACTTAGTGCAACTTGTACAATTTTTTCATTTTCCATTCTCAGTTTTATAAATTTTTTTGGTATAAAAACAGCGTGTAATACTTCATTTTGAAACAAATGCGTCTTTACGTTTTCTATTTATCTTTGAAAATGTCACTTTTTTAAATTTTTTTGACATTATTTTCCTTGGTTTGAGAGGATGCTTGCATTTTTGCGCACGATATCGTACTTAATGTTTTTGGCAACCCTCTATGTGATTAACATATGTTCAATTAATGTCATTTTCTAAAAAAATTCATGTTTGAGTGATTTTTCAAAACAAATTACAGTAAAACCTCTATGAATTAATGCATTTGGACCAGAGAATTTTATTAATTTAGAGAGATATTATATAATTGATAAATTAATAATTTATTAATTTAAAAAGATTATATAAAAAAAGATATTTTCATAACTTATTTATGTATGTTAGAAATTATTATTAGAATATATGATTGAGTATTTATGGGATTCACAATTATACAAAGTTCAAAACTTAAAAGAAATTGTTGCTGATGTCATTCAAAATCCAAAAGATGATGAAGTGGATGATGATTCAATGGCTTTGGGAACCATCACTCGAAAAGAAGCATTGCAAACCATAATAACTCTTCAGAATTTTTTATTGCAAGCAATAATAACTCTTCAGAATTTTTTATTGCAATATGAGAAGATAACGCTATAATTCTTGGGTGCAATCGAAAAATTTAAAGATGAAATTAATGTTGGTCTGAAGTTTAACAAAAAGCAAATAACAATAGATTCATATTTTACTAAATTATCTTAAAATGTTGAAGTTGATTATATATAATTATTAATTTATAATTTTGTTGGAACCTTAAATATACACTAGGAGTTTAAAGAGAATATTATCTTATTATTTATTTATGTTTCCTTTTTAAATAAGCGCCCTGCATTTACGGATCAATTCTCTTAAGATTTTATAAAATTATAGTTTATGCTAGAGATCGATTATTCATATTTCTGAATTTATTAAACGTATCTACGACCATAAAAATTTATAAATTAAAGACATAAATAAACTCAGGATAATTATTATATGATTAAAAATCATAAATAATACTAGCATCTTTCATACTAGTACTAGTCAAAATTATATACTAGTATGATGTTAGGATATACCAATTACCAAGCAGATTGATTGTTTTATTCAATTAGAATGAACGCTAAAAAATATCCTATTTATTCGAATATACGAGTGAACAGAGTGTTTCTGTTTGGTTAGGATGTGTTAACAGGAGTATCAGTTATCCATATAAATTTCATAAAGGTATTTATGTCTTTTTAAATAAAAATATTTTAGTATAAACAGTTATGAGCTATGTTTACTAAAAGTAATATTAATATTATAAATAAACTCTTCCCAATAAAATAACACTATGTATTCTAATGAGTAACCTTCTATTTCTCAAAAGGGTGATCATAGTCAATACACCTAATTACACCTTAGCACCTCTCTTATTTTATTGGTAAGGGCCTCTCCAGCAAGCAAGGCTGGATATGAGTCTGCAAAACTGAAAATTCCAGCCACATACTCCCTCCAGCAAGTCCAAAAATTCAGCGCTATAGTGATGGCTGGTGGATGCATCCACTTTTTTTTTTTTATTTACAATTATTAATTTAAATAACATAAAATATTTTAATGGTTAATGATAAATTAATATGTATGTTGTATACATTTAGCATCCACTTTTCTGTATCCTTTTTATTTTTTTTTTTACTTATTTACAATAATTCATTTAAATACGTGAAAAATATTAATGATGTCAGTTTTAATAGTAAATTAATATATATATATATATATATATATATGGAAAAAGTTCTACATTTTTTAAATAAGTTTAAAAAAATATTTTCTTAAATAATAAAATATATTAAAAATTAAATTACATTACATATTAAAATCCTAAACACAAACTTACATTACATTAATATATTATAAAACATGCCCTTAATTGAAATAAATTGATAAACAACATTACTAGCACAAGAAAAAATAAAGTACATAAACATAATAAATAAACACACAAATACTAATAATCAGAAAGACCAACCCCGGGCGCTCCTCCAATATCTTGAAGATAAATTGTTGTCTTAATTTCATATTTAAATAAATTATAACGTAATTTTAATGATTAAGTTATTTTAATTTTAGGCATATTAATATTTTTATTATATTATTTTTGTATTAAAAATAATAATAAAAAAAATAAATTAAATGTAAAAATAAATAAAAATATTATTAATAAAGTAAATGTACTGCAAAATAGTGTTAATTGCTGGAGATGATTTATTGAGTTGACTATATTTTAGAAGTGAATGTGCTGCAAAATGAAGTTAACTGTTGGAGATGTAGTAAGGGTGCATCATTGTAGTACGTTAAAGAAAAATATTCAAATATACTATGACATTAACTCTGGGTAGGAGTGTAATGGAAGAAAAATACTTACAAGTGAGTATAAATGCTCTCTTTTAAAAACATTACTACTTTCTATACTCCATGTAACATAGAAATATTCATGGTGAGGTTGTTACTTGTGCACAAGTACACAAGAATGTATAATGGCTATTTATTTTCATCAATAGGGATATTATTATTATTATTATTTGAAAATATCAGTTGCAATGGTATTGATATTTGATTTAAAAATAATTTTTTATTTAAAAAATTAAGAATATTAGTATATTTTAATAATGTTGTAGTTGGATCAGTTCTAGACACATGCCAACTTTTGCTACATCTAAAGACATCTATTCCACATTTTGATTTTGCTGATGTGAATAGGATGTCTTTCTTACTTAATGACATGACATAAGAAGAAAATTTACAACACTTTCTATTTTTATTTTATTTTATTAGTTTTCTTCTTTTTACTTTTTTTTCTTCTCTTAATTCTTTCTTCTTTCCTTTTCAATTTCTTAATTATACTTATCTATTTTACTTTTCATACGTAATATCTTTCTACTTTCTTTTTTAATATCTTAATTCTACTTTTCTTTTTTAACATTCCATATTTACGTATTTTGTATTTTTTATTTTTGTCATTTAATGTCATTAAATAGAGGATTCTATTCTTTTTTATATAAAATCTTTGTTGCTCACTCATTTTTTCAATCTTTTTTCTCATCCTTCATCGATTAAACATTTAATTTTGCTAGTTTGAAAATTATTCCTACGGTAATAGTAGATTTGATCATAATATGAACATTTTTAGGGTTGAGTTTGCTTTGATTTATTCAATATTAAACATCTGATTGTTTGTTCTAATGTTCATTAGTTTATATTTTTAATTGAAAATTGCATTTTTTCAATGTGTTAATATATTTTTTTATTTCACTTTTCATGAGATTAGATTTGTTCATATCTAACAATTTGAGATTTAATGAAATTAAGTTTACTCATACTTTGATAGTTTTAAGAGTTTGTTCATCTTGATACACAAGATAAATGTTTAGAATTTATCTTATGTAATTGTTTATTTTATTTTGCCACTAAAATTGTACTAAATTTATTAATTAGTCAACATCTAGCGATGCCAATTTGGGTCCGACCCGCGGGTACCAGCCCCGCCCCGGACCAGCCCCGTAAAGCAAACGGGGCGGGTCGCCCCGTACCCATTTGGAAACGAGCCGGGTTAGGGCCTCATTCTAGCCCACGGGTACCCAACCCGACCCGTAAATTTATATTTTATTTATTATTTAAAGTTATTTTTAAAAATATTTTCCATTTTCACTCTCAATATTATTATTATTATTATTATTATTATCTAAAATTGTAGTTGTTTGTAAAATTTGATGATTAGAAATAACGAATGATAAGTTGAAATAACGATTAACTCTTATAAACTAACTGTCTAATTAGTAATTATATTTAAGATGATAAGTTACGAGCATTCAAGTATAAAAAAATGAAGTTTCAAAAAAAAAAAGGGGCGTGGCGGGGCGGGTCCGACCCGCCCCGTACGAGTCTGGGTCTAGGTCCCTATACTGAGACCCGTACTGGTCACGGGGCGGGTCCGGGGCGAATAATTTGGGAATGGGCCGGGTCTGGGTAGTTAACTACTCGGCCCGACCTTGCCCGTTGACATCTCTATCAACATCATTGTTGAGTTTTTTTTTTTAAATTATTTAAAATTTATTCCTTATTTCAAGCTTTGAAATTAGATATACTTATAATTTGACAATTTGAGAATGTCATTTTCCCTCTTTTTTCATTATTCTTTGTTGTACCATATTTCAGATTATTATCAATATATAAGACTGAAGATTTAAGGGTGGGAGAGTTGAACCTTATCTCAACATAAAATCAAATCTGGAGATTTGAGTATGATATGTTTTAATAAAATTATACTATATATTATGAATTGAGTATAATTTTATGATTTTTATTAATAGCTCATTTTCTATTGATTGAGTGCACATTTATTTTATTATTTGCTTGGTTCAAATCAATGTTGTACATCATTTGGTTATAACAATTGTTTTAAATGGTAAATCAATTCATATTTAATTGTTTATTTTATTTGTTTGTTTTTTAATAGAACTATATTTTATTGTTAAATTAATTCTTAGTTATCAATTCTATTCTTTAATCAATATATACTTTAGTCATATTTATTTTATTATTACTTGTTTTAAATCAATGTACATCATTAAATTATAAAAATTGTTTTAAATGGTTAACTAATTCATATTTAATTATTTATTTTATTTGTTTATTTTTTAATAGAACTATATTTTATTGCTATATGTTAATTCTTAATTATCATTCTAATCTTTAATTATATAATTTTAGTTAATAATTTTGATTTGAATTGATTTCAAGACAAAAAAGAAATAAGAAATTTTGGATTAATTTGAGAATCAAAAGTAAATAAAAAATCAATTTGCATTTAATTTTTATTAATTATTATGTCAATATTATTTTTATTATTAAGTTTTCACTTAAAACAATTTATTGCTCTTTCCATATTTTATCTCTATTATTTTTCAATCATCATAAATCCTTAATTATGTCATTGTTTATTTAAGGGTTCATTACATACAATTTATACATCATTATTACTAGTAGATACATTATCTCAAAAAAATTACAAATCACTCCATTAGTGATGAATAAAATGTCCTTTTTAACCTTATTTTAATTGTATTAAAAAATAATTTAAAAGGTAGAATAATTAGTATAATATTAGAAAGAATTAAATTTCATGATTTACTCCCATAAAATCCGTTAGAGGTAGACGATCCAACGCCAGTCCTAAAAATCTGTACATTATGGCATTTATTTTTATTCCAAAAATAATTTAAAAGGTAGAATAATTAATATAATATTAGAAAGAATTAAATTTCATGATTTACTCTCATAAAAATCTCCTAGAGGTAGACGATCCAATGCCAGTCCTAAAAATCTGTACATTATGGCATTTATTTTTATTCCAAAATTTATGTATTCAAAAAGATATATGCTCAACATATTTGTGTTCAATAAATTAAAATATATAAAAATTATTATTGTTCAAAATATACATATTCAGAAATATTTATGTTCAGTATATTAAAATATATTACTTTATAATGTTATGTATTATTCAAAAGTTATGCGTTCAAAAATATTAATACTTAATATATTTGTATTAAGAAAGAATTATCTTTCAATATATTATTTAAAACTTATGTATTAAGAAATATTAATATTTAATATATTTGTATTCAATTATCTTTTGTGATTTACTCTCTTAAACATCACAACAAACTTCCTATATTCTTGGTCCAAAATTTTTTTTGATGATTATTATTCAAAATTTATGTATTCAAAAGTTCAACATATTTGTGTTCCATATATTAAAATCTGTGATATTTATTATTATTATTCAAAATATTTGTATTTAGAAATATTTATTCACAATATATTTACATCTCTTACGTTATAATGTTATATATTAATCAAAACTTATGTATTCAGAAATATTAATATTTAATATATTTATATTTAGAAATAAGTATCTTCCATAATTTACTCCCTTAAACATTGCAACAAACTTAGTTTATTCACCGTTAAATTTTCACTTGTATTCTCAATTTATGAGTACTCTATTCACGGTTAAGTCACTTGTATTCCCAATTTATGAGTAAAACTCTCATTTTTATTCAAAATTTATGTATTCAAAAATATTAATGTTTAATATATTTGTATTCAGAAATACATATTTTTTTTATATATTATTCAAAACTCATGTATTCAAAAATATTAATGTTCAATATATTTGTATTAAAAAATAATTATTGAGTACAACCAATCACTTATTTTTAAAAATTTCAATCGATATATTCAGGGTATCATGCTAAGTAACAACCTTAGGTATAGTGAAAGTCACCATCACAACACTAAGAATTGTAAGCAGAATAATCAGCAAGCTACTTTCTCTTCTTTATCATAAAACTTGAACAAAAACAAAACAACATCATGCATCAATTCTTGAAAATGTTTGAAAAAAATAATTACAAATTGTACCAAAAATTTACCAAGATACACTATTTTGATACCCATTAATTTGCACGAAATTAGAATGTTCAAATATTTTCAACTGTCATAAGAATTGCAAGATACATAAATATATATGATTCATGTTTGAATGAATATTATATACTCCATATATCACCTTACCTTCCTTTTCTTATTTGGCCTTCCTTTTTGCAACTATTATCCCATAAATGAGCTTCATATCTACTATGTCTAAATTAGATTTCTCTCAAATTAATAACAAAATTGAATCGAATATGGAATCAAATCTGATTGCCTACGCTCCATATACCCTTCCGCAATCCCCACCATCTCCAGTTTCCAAAATTTTCAATTTCACACACACAAGATCTCTCCATGGCGTTTTTACCCCTCTCCTCCTCTGTAGATCTCTGTCACCACCCCTTTCTCTGCCCCCATACCACGCCCTTCTTCAGCCACCACCCCTCCTCCGTAGACCTCCGTCATCGCCCCTTTCTCTGCGCCCATACCCCGCCCCCTCTTCAACCACCACTCTCCACTATGTCACTCTAGGGTTTATATCCCATCCGCTTTCGTTGGGTTTTGGCGATCCAATTTTGTGGCTGATTGTTGATTTTGGAGATGGATTCTAAAGACATTTATTGTACACTTTCCTTTTGCTCACTTGGAGGGGCTCTCCATCCTCCTTGGTGACATGACATTAGGAGAGTGTTGTGAGCACTTTCTATAATTTTATTTTTGTTTCCTCATTTCCTTCCGTAAAAATGTTTTTATATCGTTTTCTAAATCATAATTTTTTAGATTTAATTGACATAGCTTTTGACATTTAATTTCCTCTATTCCTTCTGTTTTTTTACGTTTATTTCTTTTGTTTACCTTTTTCTTTTTTTCCAATTTTATTTAATTAAACTTTCCTTGTTTTATTATTATTTATTATTGAATTTAAATACTAATCCATCATTGGCTAAATTGTCATAAAATATTTAGTAAAATATGATCTCCTTTAATAATTTTAATTAATTAGTATTTATTGTCATGTGTCTATATAAACACATGACCACAGAAATATTTATATTGCATTCAACTATTTTTGTTTATTTCGTATGTTGTTTTTATTAAAATCTCGCTTATACATTACAAATGAATATTTATTACAATTTTTTTTTTAATTTTCACTATCACGTTATCTTTGAGCACATTCTCTCATTTTCTCAAATTACTCGCATACATTTAATTTTTTTAATACAAATTGTGGAGTTTCGAATTTGCATTGAAGTCATTCCTATGAAAGTCTCATAACATGTGGATCGTGGTTCGTGAAAGTAAAAATTGGAAATAATCAAACTTTATTTACAATGATTTTTCTACTAATTGTTTACCTTAATATTGAGTCCTTGTTTAGGAGGATTATAATAAAAAACGTAATTTAGTAGTTTTTTTTATAAGTAACAAGTTTTGAGTTAGTATAATACATTATCATAAATGTATAATACATTATCATAAATTTATAGGATTACCTATGTTATTTGTTGATTTTTTTTTACCATATTATTCCCTGTGATTTCTGTGAACTATTATTAATGCAAAAGATTATATCTTTATAATTATATTAAATTATTTCAAATTTTCAATGTTATATAATTATTCTTATAAAAGGAACCATGATATATAAAAATCTTTTTAATGTGATGATTTATTTATTTATTTTTTATTATTATTATTATAGTTTAAATATATGTTTTTTGTATATAATATTCTTTGCATGTGCATTCTTTTATACATTGTATATATTGTGAAAAAAATATTGTAAACAATTAATTTAATAGATATTTTTAGGAGTATAATTTAATTAAAATCACATTTAAACAATATTTTTTGGATTAAATAATAATAATAATGATGATGATGTAATTACTCCCATAATTAAGAAATTAGCTTTATTAGTACAGTTTGAAATCATATATATTAAGTTTGATTATGAATTTAATGTATTAATTATTGACTATTACAGCTTTAAATATTTATTATCTTATTTCATCAAATTTAATTTTTAATTGTTATATGATTAGATTTTGACTATTTCGTATTCTTTATATTAAATTTATATTATAGTACAATTTATTATCTCTAATTTTCTACTTACAACTATAGCATTATGATTATTTCATATTTTATATAAACTTTTTCCCTTCAAAATAATAAAATTTTATATTAAAATTTTGAGTATATAATAAATTGGATTTTAACATACATATTAATAAATTTACATTTTTAATATTAACTCACATTTTTTAAATAATTTTTGGAAGCGTAGAAAAACTCATGAAAATATAATTTTATTGATGTATTAAGTTTTGAGAGATTATTGGACTGAATTTAACATTGTAATTTTTTAAATATTTTGAATTTAAATGATTTTTTTAATATAAATTGCTTTCACATTATTTATAAATGAGATTACAGAATATAAATTATCAATTTTTTTTCTACATGCACATGATATTGTGAGTATGTCAATTTCATGTTGGTTTACACAATATGGATAGTAAAGATACATTACTAAAAAATGATGGTGTGAAAAAACCTTTTATGTCTTTCTATAGGCGTCATTGGCTTGACTAACCAACCTGAGCTATCTTCCCGCCATTTAAATTAAAAAAAGAAAATCATTACTACCATTTTTTTATACATGTGTCAACTACTCTATTTAGGTGGAGTAATTATTTTTCAAAATTAATATTGTTCGTTATTTTATTTAGCGGCAATGATTAGTTTCTTAATTGATTAGTTTATATTAATTTAAATTTATTTAGTATATTTTCAAATCATCGAATAAAAATTTAGTATATAAATAAAAAATAACATTGCTATACTAATTATTTAATAATTATAATTTCTTATGACATTTTCTTATTTAATATTCTATTGTATTTTTTCCAATGTCAATTTATCTAATAGGTAATAACAAATAAAATTTAATATTTTTAAATTAATTTTTCTATAATTATTTAATATTTGTATAAATGACCATATTAAAATTTATTTTATTAAAATGTTAATCAATCTATCAATAACCATATTTAACTTTTGTAAATCACATTCCATTTATTTTTCTTATTTAATTAATTTTAATTTTACGTTAATTTATAAACCAATCTATTGATTTTGAAGAATTAATTATACAATATTATATTTTTTTAATAAGGCTGAATTTAAGGAATTAGTTATATAATATATATTTTTATATTTTTTATTAGCCATTAAAATTTAGAGAATTATTAGGGTACCGCTGGTGAATATTCAAGATTTAAATAGTTAGATTTTAAATTAATTCAACTTATCTTTGATTTAAATTTTAAAGGGTTAATTGTAAAATAAAAGATGAGCTTTTCATTTATTGTAAATTAATCATCACTTTTGAGAAATTACAAAAAAAAAAAATCATCACTTTTAAATATTGTTGCAAAATAAACTCAATTCGTGACCAAAAGTAGGCTTTATTGAGTGCGGTTTGCGATAATACTTAAGGGTAATGTTTTTTTTTTTTGCAATTTTTCAAAAGTGGAATTAATTTGCGATAACAGTAAAGTTCGTCGTTTTTTTTCAATTAACCAAATTTTAAAAATTAATTTTTAAAATTTATAATTATTATTATACTCTGAACTTATATTTTATAAACCTCAAGGTGCACTGATTGTTCCCCAATATCAATAGAAATTTTGATGTTTATTTTAAATTTTTTCTTTCATTAATTACTCATTGGATTTTTTTCTTAAATTTAAAAATTAAGTTGATTAATTTAATGATGATTTAATGAACTTATTAACATATTCACATAAATAATTTGATTTCTTATGTTAATATATATATATATATATATATATATATATATATATATATATATATATATCAAAATTTAGTATGACTTATGTACGTATCTTTTCAAAACAATAGGTTAACTAATGCATTATTACATTCTAATTTGATACTATTTTTTTGGGTTGTTTATTTAATTTTCAATAGAGAAGTTAATTTATATTATAAATTATTGTAAATTATATTAGTTTTAATTCATTAACGTGTTTCTATCTTTATAATACCATTTGACCATTTTATAATACTATTACCATACTTTCCTTTATTTACCTATTTTCAGTTTTTATATAATTTATTAATAAATTTAAATATTAATCAATCAATCAATGCTAATTACAAAGTTAATTTTAATAAAATATTTAAAGAGATCTTCCTTTATTAAAAATTTACAACATTTAATATTAATGTCTCTTTACTACTTCATGGAGGGTTTAAGGTTGCACGAGATTTCTGTATGACATATAAAATCGGAATGTGATTAATATATTCTTTCTTTAGGTACTTGATCAAAGTTTACACGACATACATGGACGTAGTGTATTTGGAGATTTACATTATGGATTAAAAATTATTATTTTAAGAGAAGACTTAATTATAATTACTTTGATCACTTATTTATGAGTCTTACTGCGGTGCACGTGGGGTACCAGTGCACCTAACGTGCACCTAAATAATCTCAACAGTAGATCAGTTTTTTATTTCATTCTTACCACTCAATAAAATAATTAAAATAATTTTGATAACTATCCACTAACTCCTATTTACTTTATAAATCTACATGTGCACCACAAAATAATCCTTTATTTATTGGGAGAATAATATCTTTGTGATTATTAATTAATCATAATTATGGAAAGATTATCATATTCTATAACTCAAAGAAGAATATGAGTTTATTGCAAGGATTGTTCAATAGACATGGATGTAATTAGAATTTAGAGACTTTTCTAATTAAATTTGAAGTTGAGAGGGTGTAAAGATGATAATTATGATGAAGGTACTATTTAAACCTAAAAAGTAAAAATTATAATAAAAGAGACTTGGTGATAAAATTAGATCTATCATTAGAAATATTCATTTGAGTATCAAATTTGAGAGTAATTCTAGAGTACACTGGGTGCACCGGTGCACCTAGAGTTTGTATGTATAAATTATGGGATTAGTGGGTAGGTATTTATTTTAAAATTTTATTATTTTATTTAATGGTAGAGATTAAATTAAATTTAATCTAATGGTTAAGGTCGTACAGGTGCACCAGGTGCACACCAGTCAAACTCTAAATTTGATCCTAGAGAAATTGGATATTTTGAAGAAAATATTGTTTTAACACATTAGTTGATTACACATAAATTAGTAGAGGTAAATTGTGACTTTTTTTGTTATTAGTCACATAAAGTAGAGAAAAATATTTAAGTTCTTATAGTATTTGTTAGTATAAGAGAAATTACGACATAAATTAACAACTCAATTATATTGATTTTTTATAATATAATCCGAGGCTTAAAACTTTTGAATTATTAGCTCAAGTTAAATATTAGTGTTTTTGATAAATATAGATTATAGATCAGCATTATTTTATTTTATATAATGGAAAAAGATACTTTGAAGCTTAGAGTAATTGGTATATACTTAATTGTTACATACAAAATTTTTATTATATTTAAATAAGAAATTATTAAGTACATGTATTTTTATTTTAAGATACTCATATAGGAGTTTCATAAATATTTATGAATTCAAATTATTTTATATTTTTTTAATAATTACATTAACAAATTATTTAATTAAGAAAAAAATCATCCCGTGCACTATACTAGTTGATATTGTAGGGAAGGATGCGGGTTTTGAGAGAGAGCAGAATATGATTGCTTTTTATATGTAGTGTTAAATCTTATTTTGTGGTTGATGATTATATTGCGTAAAAAAGAATATTGATAAGTGTAAGATTAGAGAGGAAGGGTATAATGAGAATTTTATCCTATTATATTATATCTATTAATAATATTTTTGAGTAATGTATCTATGAGTAATATTAGGGTATATTTTGTAGTGGATAGTAATAAATCCTTTATTTAAATATAATTATTTGGTAAATTGTTATTAAATATTTAACGATGATTACTCAATTTTAGCATATTTAAGTAAGAAATTTCATGAACATGTATTTTTATTTTTAAGACATCCATCAATGTTATTTTTAAGTACTCTCTTCTTCTCATATTAATTGTCATACTTACTATCGATAGGAGTTATAATTTTTTTATTTAATTAACTTTATTGACTTTTATCTTTTTTATATAATAAACACATTATGTTATGCATGTTAGATTAGAGTGACAAATTAAGATGTAATTTGAGATTATAGATTGATATGATGTTTATATTTTTTAGGTATGATATTTAGGGGAAGTTTAATTGGATTATTGCAAGGAATTAGAATGTGAATTATAGTGACAGTGGTTGAAAATAATAATGGATTTGACTTTTATGATAGTAATATTTTTTTTGTTGAATGTTGAAAATGACAATCATAGCTATTAGTGTTATTAGTATGATATATTAAATAATTTTGGAATGATTCATATTTTTATTATTAATTTTTTATTATATTATAACTTTATAATTATTATAAGAAAATTATTATTTTAATATTTTTAATATTAATAAAATTTATTTCATTAATAAACATTAATTAAATGGGATATGAAAATAAAGAATGAATGTGATAGTATGTAATTTACTTATGACTCGATTGGAATGATTGTATGGAATTACGATGGAATAGACTCATGAATAGAATAGAGATGAAAAATGAATGATTAAGAATGATTTTTACCATAATTGGCATGATTCAGAAATTACTCTAGGAATAGAAAATATATAATTCATAATTTTATTCAACCTCATTAACAATATTTTTAGGGTTAATTGAAAAAAAAAATCACGAACTTTATTCCTATTGCAAATTATTCCTCACTTTTGAGAAATTACTAAAAAAAACTACAATCTTTAAGTATTGTTGAAAAAAAAAAACTCTACTATTAGTCACAAATTGGATTTTTTTTTGCAACAATACTTAAAGGTTGTGATTTTTTTATTTGTCTAAAGTGTGGATTAATTTGTAATAGAAGTAAAGTTCGAGATTTTTTTTCCAATTAACCCATATTTTTATAATAGTACTAAATTAATTTATATAAAATCATTAAATTAATTAAAATTTTAATGAAGATTATATGTATTTTAATAATTATATAAAAATTAATTTTTTTTAATATTATTAAAATATAAATAAAACATCTATGAGACACCCTCTTGTGAGACGGGTAATTTGTGAGATGGGTGTGAGACGGGTCAACCCATCACTAAAGTATGCTTATTATATAGATAATATATGCTTATTTGCAGTTAAAGTATATCAATAATAAATTAAATTATAACACACTAAAATCATACTTTAATGCATAATCTAACATACTTTAAAAAACATACTTTAACAACAATTAAACATACTTCATCTAAATAATAGACATACTTTAACATGTCTCACAAACCGTCTCACCTAATTAGCGTTTCATAAGAGACTTTGTCAACATCTATATATTAAAAATAATAATTAAAATACCAATGAAGATTTTATATATTTAATAATTAAAAAAATTAAACTAAAAATAAAATATAATTTTAATATTATTAAAATATAAATAAAAAATTTTAAACTTCTAAAAAAAATTTATAATTTATATTTAATTACACACACATTATATATATATATATATAATTTAATTAATAATATTTTTTATAAATAATTTAGTAATTTTTATTTTGAATAAATATTAAATTAATTATATATAATTTTATTATATTTTTAAAATTTTAATATATATTTTTAATTATGTGAGCATATAATTTTTTTATTTAAATTTTAAATGATTTAATATTTTATTTTTTTATTAAATAATTTAATACCAATATTTTTAAATAATATTACATTTTAAGCAAAATAATATTAATTTATATATAATTTTTATAATTACATATATATAATGTGGTAAAAATAAAAAATATTATTTACAACTTTTTATATTTTTTAGCTATATAAATTTGAAAAAATAAAAATAAAAAGTTGATTTCAAATGATGTGGAACATATAAGTTATCATGCTTGCATATCCATCATTTGAGTCTTCAATAATTACATATCCGATTTGACCTATGAACGAATATGCAAGCATACGTTTTATGCTTATTTGAGGTGATAGCAATGATATTTCCCAATATCATGCTAAGAATAGCTAGGATTTCCAGAAGAAGATGTGATGAGAAATAAAAAGGAATATCGAAAATTCGAGTGGCTGAAACAGCTACTTTCGAAGTAACAGAAAGAAAAGCAATGACTAGACCGGCTTAAGTTGACGTTTAAGGCAAACAAAATACCATGGGGTGAGATGAATCACCATTCCTATGTTTGAGGGAATGGTGATTCTACATGGAGGAATGGTGATTCTAAATGGAATTGAGATTCTCATTCCTTGAACATACCAATCGTGACATTAGGAATGAATTAGGAATGAACCATGCCGTTAAAGAACGAACATACTAATCGTGACATTATGAATAAAATTAGGAATGAACCATGCTGTTAAAGAACGAGGGATTCTTTAGTTTTAGAGAAAATCGAAAATTGCTTAGCACTGTAATTCTAATGACTAAACATATTTATTTTATTCATTTTCCATTCCATAACTTCATACTAATCAATTAGACATTTTCTTTATTGTGTAACAGATTAAAATTAAAAATGTGACATTTATTACGAAATAAATGGAGTAATATAAATTCAACTTCGTTTAATTAATTATACTTTTCCTTTATTCTTTTATATTTTTATAAAAAAAATTTTACAAAAAAAAGATTTATCCCCGTGCCCCGTGTATCGCACGGGCTTTAGTACTTTAGTAGCATTATATTCAGGAGTATTTGTTTTTTACATGACAAATGTTAGTGTTGCACAATTCCATCTAGTCTAGTATAGAAATAGAAATAAAATACAAAATAAGAAATTTCAAATTCCCACGAAATTTGTTAATTTGAGTTGATGATAATCATAATATACCAAAAATAATACAATTTAACTACAATTAATTACTTGCTAGCTTTATATGGTCCAACAATTGTCCAAAGTAAATTTATTATCTTGATTGTGTGAATCTCATTTAATTAAATTGACTTTATCATTTCATCATAAATTTCAGCAATAATTTATTAATGATCAACATAATTCCATGATGCATGTATACGTTATTTTTTGTAGTGAGATAATATAAAGGGTGATCACGGTGCGGTTCGGGCAATTTTTCGACGAATTTAAATTGTTTTACTATCGGCGATTTGGTTATACATTTAATTAAAAATCGCGATTTTTCAATTATAATTCATCGATCGATTTTTAACGATTTGACGATCGATTTTATGGTTTAGCAATTTTAATAATAGGAGTAGAATATAATTATATAAATAATACTATAAAACTTAAACATAGATACATATGTATGTTTCAATAAATATACTTAGTAACTCATGATGATAATTACAAAATGTATAATTTTAAATTAGTCTAAAATGTCAGTTTCTTAATAGTAAGAATTCATTTTTTATTTTAAATTTATAATATCTCATTCTAATCATGAATTTAAATATCTATATAGAGTTTAAATACTCCCTCCGTCCCATAGTTAGGTATACATTTTTCCATTTTGTTCCATCCCAAAACAAAGTATACATTTTCCTTTTTGGTTGATGTGAATCATGCAAAATAATTATTACTTCCTCCGTCCCATAGAAGTTGACACACTTTTCTTTTTTATTTGTCCCACTAAAGTTGACACATTTCCTACCACACAAAAACAATTAATCTATTCTCATGGGCCACATATATCACCTCTAATACAATTAACCACTGCACATTAAATATTATTTCTCTCACTTCACTTTACTCCACTTTACATTAAATTATTATACTTCTTAATCTCCGTGCCCAAAAAAATTATACCAACTTCTATGGGACGGAGGGAGTATATCATATGGACCCCACACACTATCCTAATACAACCACCCATTATACATTAAAATATTATTTCTCTCACTTCACTACACATTAAAATATTATACTCCTTAATCTCCGTGCAAAAAGTAAACATATATCTTGTTCCGGGATGGAGGGAGTAAATAATTATCATGAACGTCTTTATAAAGTTATCATCATTTGTTAGAAATTTAACAATCATAAATTTTGATAATGAACAAAGGTTTAAAAAAGTATAACAAGTTGAGATTCTAGCATTTAAATAAGTTTAATTATATACCTATAATGTAAATGTACATAATATATGTATAGGCGGTGCGGTGCAATTTTAGGAAAATTTTGAAATTTCATCGTTATGATGGTGCGATTTTCTCAAATATAAATAAACTGCTATTTATATGAACGATTTTGAAACATTTAAGCTCACCCTAATAATATAATATAATAAATAATAATATTTTATTCCTATATGTAACCCTTAATCCCAAATTTCTATCACAAACACAATTTTTCATTTAAAAAAAAACTTAATAACGGAAATATGCATGTATGATATATTATGATGTAATAGATAGACGTGTGGAACGGCTTGGTTAGAAAAAACGTATAAACAAATGTCATGATAGAAAGATACGTAACTGTTTCCAGAAAATCAAATCAAATACTACAATAATCTCATAATAATTAATTAAATGATTTAATTTTGGTAATTAAAATTAATTAAGGAGTTACAAAAAAAAGAAAAAAGAAAAAGAAAAGAGGATTGGAGGGTAGGAATCTACGGGGTGGTGTGGAAGCTCTCATGCATCGGATTCAATGCATTTTCCACCTCTCTCTTCACTACTTCCACTCTCACTCACTCTCTATCTCTCTCTTCCTATATATACACAGCTACTGCTGTAAGCATGCCGCCCCACAATCTCTCTCTTCCTCTCCTCGGGGGAAAACTCTACTCTACTCCTCGGTTTCTTTCTCTTCTCGCCGGAGAAAGAATCAGTGTGTGTGTGTGTGTTACAGCCTAGAGGAAGAAGAAGAACATTTTTGCAATGACGATTGATGAAAAGGACGCCTTCGCTGCTGGCGGCGGCGACGATGACAGGGCGGCGGTGGAGAAGGCTTTCGAGGCCACCGACGTCCCTTCCTGGAAGGATCAGATCACTCTCAGATCCATGGTCACTTGTTTCGTATTGAGCTTCGTCTTTAATGTCATCGTTTGTAAGCTCAATCTCACCACCGGTGTCATTCCGTCGCTCAACGTCGCGGCGGGCCTCCTCGGATTCGCCATGATTAAGGCTTGGACGGTTGCGGCGGAGAAGTGTGGCCTTCTGAAACAGCCGTTCACGAGACAAGAGAACACCGTCATCCAGACCTGCGTCGTCGCTTCATCCGGCATCGCATTTAGCAGTACGCATTTTCGAATCAATTAGGTTTTTGAAAAGGGGGATTTCTGATTTTGTATCAATTAAAGTCTATAATTAGGTTATTAAGATTCTAATTCTATTAGGTCAGATCCCCTGCTCGATTATTCCTCTGTTTGATCGTGAATTTCTCAATTAATTTGTGTGATTGATGAAGGTGGGACTGCGAGTTATCTTCTGGGAATGAGTCCAATAATTGCAGCACAATCTGATACTGGTAACACTCCTATGAATGTAAAGAAGCTTTCACTTGGATGGATGATGGGATACCTTTTTACTGTGAGCTTCGTTGGTTTATTCTCTATTGTTCCCTTAAGAAAGGTCCGCCATCAACATTAACCTCTTTTTTTTATCTTGATTTTTGTCATGAATATTTTCTCTTAAATGCTGACTAAGTTGACATATATTTGTTTTCATCAGGTTATGATCTTGAAGTACAAATTGACATATCCAAGTGGGACTGCTACTGCATTCCTTATCAACAGCTTTCATACTCCAAAGGGAGCCAAGCTTGCCAAGTATGCATGATTTGCTTGAGGTATTCATCGTGTTGTTTTCTTACATGCATGTCATATGATTCTATCATTGTGGAATGTAGGAAACAAGTTTGGGTACTTTTCAAATCCTTTCTCGGAAGCTTTTTGTGGGCTTGTTTCCAGTGGTTCTATTCCGCTGCCGAGGGCTGTGGGTTTAGCAACTTCCCTACATTTGGTCTCCAAGCCTTCAAGCAGAGGTAGTTAAGATCCTTTGATTATGAGAGAGGAAAGAATAACACATTAATTCTAATGTTATTGGTTTCAAAATGCAGGTTCTATTTTGATTTCTCAGCTACCTATGTTGGTGTTGGGATGATATGTCCTTACATGGTTAACATCTCACTACTCATTGGGGCCGTCTTTTCATGGGGTATCATGTGGCCATATATCGAATCCAAGAAAGGCGAATGGTACGATGCCAAAGCACCTGCAACCAGTCTTCATGGAATCCAAGGATACAAGGTGAGTGATCAATTAAACCTGAGAAATGAATAGATGGTATTGGTATAATATATTGATTTCATCACATTTTATCTTACAGGTATTTCTAGCAATTGCGATGATGCTCGGAGATGGTCTATACCACGTCGTCTTCATGATTATAGTGACAGCAAGAAGCTTCCTCAAACAGGGCACTCAAGTAAATGAGGGCTCAGATGGACAGGTTGTGGACTATAATGAGAAAAGGCGAACCGACTACTTCTTGAAAGACCAAATCCCGAATTCAGTTGCTGTAGGTGGCTATGCTCTGCTTGCTTCCTTATCCATTGTTATAGTGCCGATTATCTTCCATCAGCTGAAGTGGTACCATGTGTTAGTTGCCTATATGGTTGCTCCGGTTCTTGCCTTTTGTAACTCCTACGGATGTGGACTCACGGACTGGTCCTTGGCCTCAAACTATGGCAAAATATCCATCCTTGTATTCAGCTCATGGGTCGGGTTAGACAACGGTGGTGTCCTAGCCGGGCTAGCCTCATGTGGTGTGATGATGAGCATCGTCTCCACAGCTTCCGACCTAATGCAGGACTTCAAAACAGGATACCTGACCCTGTCCTCACCTCGTTCCATGTTCTTGAGCCAAGTCTTTGGGACAGCCATCGGCTGCTTCCAGACCCCTCTGGTCTTCTGGTTCTTCTACAAGGCCTACAGTGTAGGAGACCCTAACGGGTCCTACCCTGCCCCTTACGCCTTCATGTACCGTGGAATGGCACTTCTTGGGGTGGAGGGGTTCTCCTCTCTTCCCAAGAACTGCTTAAACCTGGTGATCGTCTTCTTCATCGCCGCGGTGCTCATGAATGTGCTCACCGAGGTGCTGAAGAAGTACGAGACCAAGTACCAGCTATTCAGATTCATACCAAGCCCAATGTGCATGGCTATCCCGTTCTATCTGGGAGCCTACTTCTCGATAGACATGTGTGTCGGGAGCTTGATCGTTTTCGTGTGGGGACGGATGAACAAGAAGAGCGCGTCGCAGTTGGTGCCGGCGTTTGCCTCGGGGCTGATCTGTGGAGACTCATTGTGGGGAATTCCTGCAGCCGTGTTGTCTTTGGCAGGGGTGAAATCTCCAATATGCATGAAGTTCTTGTCTGCTGCAGCTAACACCAAGGTTGATGATTTCCTTGGCCATTAATGTCGTCCCTCCATCCATCCATCATTGTATATACTACATATGAATATGATATCTACTGTTTAATTATCTCTTCAGTTTCATTTTTTAAGGTAGAGAGGGTATTGTCTTCCTTTTAGTCCACTTTTCATGTCTACTATCTAAGTTTAGGTCCAACTCAACTCTTAGGTCCATCAATGCGACTCTTTGAACAAGATTTCATACGTTAAATTATGATTTGTAGAGTTAGTTTAATTCTTTACTTCTAATAATTTAGAAATTATAATTTTTTTCTTAGCTTTGAAGAATTATTTAGGAGATAACTCAAGGAATCAAGTTCATCTTAATTAATTGAAACTACTTTTAAAATATAAAGTATGTTGTGTTATTAATTTTTTTTTTTAAGAGAGAGTCCCTTATATTCAAAGCTTGTGAATGAAAACAATTATATTGTTAGGTGAATATTTGATTTAGATTTTGAAAACTAGTTTTTGAAAACTTAAGGAATAATGATATATGATTGTTTTTTTATTTTTGGTAAAACATGTCCACCCCTGAAGAAAATTTGAGGAGGAGTATATGTCTGTTTTTTTTTTTTTTTTTGATAAGGTATGTTTTTTGTTTTTGATTATATGTTTATTTTTTATTTTAATTTTATGTCAAATAGTAAGAATATATTAATTTATCATAATATATTAAAAGTGAGAAGAGAATAAGAAATATTTTTCAACTATGATATCCCGAATTTAAAATAAAAATAGTCTAAAAATTATTTTTTCTAAAAAAGTGTCATAACTTTTAAATTCTCATCAAAATTATCATTTTTACTTAAAAATATTCAAAATTTCTAATTCTATGCGAGATTGGATCAATGCTTTTACAAAATTATTAGACGAAATTATTTAAAAAAAATTAGGATGAAATCAGAGCAAAACTAAAAGACTTGAGACGAAAATAAATATTCAAACTATTTTAAAATATTTTCAAATAAAGTAAAAAGATACGAGATGATTTGTGTTTTAACCTCATAATATCCCTACTCAATTTCATTATTTGCCCATTTGCCATCCGCTAAAATTATTCACACTTGAGAAGTATTAATTATTGACATAACTTAAATTATATACCTTTTATTTTCTATATAATTTATTTAACTTGATTTTACAATACAATGTAGAATTATTAAAATATCTTTTCACTTTCTTCAATTAAAACACCACTCAATCGTAAACCACCATGTACTCATGTTTGAATGGTAAAGTAACAGTCTCAATTATTAGTATTTTATCAAGGTTAGTGAAATATCACCCCACGAATCCCATTATGTTACACACATCAAAATCTGGTTCCTCAGTGATGAAGCAATTTGGTACTCTCCAACAAGTTCAAAGTATTTATTCCAACAATTGAAAATTTATAGAGATTGATTTTATTTTTATTTTTTTTCTTAGCTGGCCGAAAATTTACCAATTGCATCTATAATAGTGTTGTTATTTTCATTAATACAAAAGCGATTTTGATTAGATCAGATAAATAATGTCTAACGAAAAACATTTCATATAAAGAATGTAACTAATAAATAGATGACCTACTTAAATTATTTATTATTATATTAAAAATTAAGACTTGTCGGGATAAAAAAAATACAATATAAAATACGATGTACGTACGACATGCCTAGCACGTCTTGAAAATTAGGATTAAAGAAAGAGAAAGAGATGAGATAAAGAATAATGAGGAGAGAGAATATATAAAATGGGATGTGTTTAGGGGTATAAATGGGTGGAATTCGGGTGCGTCTACTCCACATATATCTTCAATGCTATTTTAATTACCCTTACCCTAAAATATAATATTGGGTAGGACGTGGATATTATCCATATGATACATAAATAATACATAGATAAAAAAAATAAGTAATCGGATATTTTACAAAATCCATACCATATTCTTCACCGGGTATTATTATAAAATGAACAGATTTCTTTCCCTTTGGTTACTTAATTTTTTTAAAAATTAATTTTCATGTCAGTGGTAACCTATCCCTTTTTACTTATTTGGATCTCTCTATGTGCAGTGGTTTTGTTTCTTAAGCATAAGTATGAAAGGATAATAGTATGGTGTACCCTACCATATAGTTTGAATTGGTCAAACATTATCCCCCACTTATTTTGTGATCTTGTTGTACAGATTTCTTTATTTTTTGTATGTTGTACTATTTGTTTTATCCTTTGTACACTTCACACACATAAATAGAAAATTTCTCAATCACCTAGAGAATTATTGGTGATCACATCTCTTTCTCATATGGTATCAGCCTAAACACCTAATCCTCTTTCTTCACTCTTCCTCTCATTTTGCTCTGTCATTCTTTCCTTTAATGGTGGCCACTTCTACCATCCCTCTTCACACTCTTGTTCACATGGTCACTATCAAATTGACCTCCTCCAATTATTTACTATGGTGCAATCAAATGTTGCCCTCACTCATAAGTCATGATCTTACTTCTTATATCGACATATCTTCTCCTCCTCATGCTATTTCTCTCACTAGTGATGATGGTTCGGTTGTGCCGAATCCTGCTTTTACTTCTTGGTTTGTTATGGATCAAAAAGTGAAAAGTCTTCTATTGTCGACTCTCACCGAAGAATCCATGTCAGAGGTTCTCGGATGCACTACTGCACGATCTGTGTGGATCTCTCTTGAGGCCGCATTTGGTCATTCTTCTCCTTCAAGAACATATCAATTGCAGAATGAACTTCACATTCTTAAATGAGGTTCAACTACGGTTAATGACTACAACAAAAAATTTAAACTATTGTGTGATCAACTTGCTTCAATTGGTCGCCCAATTTCTGAATTGGACAAAAGCAATTGGTATTTGCATGGTCTTGGTCATAAATACTCTAGTTTCTCGGATGTTCGCTTGGTTATGCATCCCACATCTTCCTTGCGTGAATTGATTCATCAAGCCAAAAATCATAAAAATCTCACTCGTGAAAGTGATGTTGTTGTCTGCTGCCTTCACTGCTAATCGTGGTCCAAATCGGAGTAATTATCAACACCGTCCTGACAATCATAGTGGCAACCCAAATACGAGCTGTGGTGGTAAGAAATCCTTCATCCCTAAATGCCAAATTTGTCGTGAAGAAGGACACTATGCCACTCGCTGCCCGGAGAGATTCTCTAGAGCTTACAATGGGCCGTCACGTACTCCAAAATCATCTGCTACAGCCCATTTAGCTCAAGCTTTTGATGCTCAGTGTTCACTTACTAGTGAATCTGCTCCCGATTGGTACATGGACTCCGGAGCCTCTACCCACATGACTTCCACTACTGCAGATCTTGATAACTTTGCAACTTATCATGGTAATGATAAAGTTGTGGTTAGTAATGGAAATTCTATTCCTATTTCACATATGGGTTCTTGTTAGGTTTCACGTAATATTTGTTTAAATAATGTGTTGGTGGTCCCTCATATCACTAAGAATTTATTATCAATCGGTAAGCTTTTTTCGGATCTTCCAGTTGATATTTTGTTTACTGACAAGTCATTTGCTATTCAGACTCGGGGATCACGGGAAATTCTTGCAAAAGGGACATGTGAAAATGGCCTTTATGTTTTGCAGCATGGGAGCTCAGCACTAGTTGCAGCATTACGCTCGAAGCTTTCGACGACATCCTTTAAATTATGGCATTCACGTTTAGGGCATGTAAAATTTTCTATTATCAGTTTGTTGAACAAAATAGGACAGCTTTGTGTCAATTCTGTTTTACAAAAACCCACAGTTTGTGGTTCTTGTCAGTTAGCTAAAAGTAAGAAATTATCTTTCATTGAGAATAATAAACGAGTGTCTGCATTTCTGCATTTTGTTCACTGTGATTTATGGGGACCTACCCCAATTTGTTCTAGTGAAGGTTTTCGATATTATGTTGTTTTTGTTGATGATTTTTCTAGGTTTGTCTGGCTTTATCCTCTGCAAAATAAGTCGGATTTCTTTGATACTTTGTTTAAGTTTCACACACTTGTTTGCAACCAATTTGATACTACTTTGAAAGTTTTCCAAAGTGATGGCGGTACTGAATTCACTAATTCTCGAGTACGTGAATTCTTTAATAATAATGGTATTCTTCATCGTATGTCTTGCCCATATACTCCAGAGCAGAATGGGCATGCGGAACGTAAGCGTAGACATATAACTGAAACTGGTTTATCAATGTTATTTCATTCACATACTCCTGCAAGATTTTGGGTGAATGCATTCTCTTCCACTTCTTATATCATAAATCGTCTGCCCACACCCTTACTTGAAAATAAGTCTCCATTTGAGCTACTTTTTGGTGTTGTCCCAAATTATGCAAACTTCAACTCATTCGGTTGTAGAGTATATCCTTGTCTTCGTGATTACTCTAAACATAAGTTGGCACCTCACAGTCATCCATGTATTTTTTGGGATACAACAGTACTTACAAGGGTTATCGGTGTTACGATCTTAATTCTTCTCGAATCTTTATTTCTCGTTATGCTCAATTTGATGAAACAAATTTTCCTTTCTCAGGGAAAGAATTAATCTCTTCTGATAGATTGCCTGTTTCATCATTTTTGGAACCCGAGGTCGCTGAATGTGTCTCCATTGAAAGTCCGACATCTGTCTCGAAAAAATCTGATTCCTCATCTCCTTCAACTTCATGTTCTCTTTGCCCAGATACTCTGCCGGCTGTTGGTGAACCACTTTTACAACTCCCCGTTTCTCCTACGGGACTTGATCTGGTTACACAACCACCTGATCCCCCGCTCGCTATAGCACCATCTCATCATATGAAAACTCGTTCTAAATCAGGTATTTTTAAACCTCGTTACATTGCTGATGTTGCTTATACTGCTCTTATCACAGCTCTACTTGCTTCATCTGAGCCTAAGGGGTTTAAATCCACCATAAAACATCCTCATTGGCTTGCTGCTATGCGTGGAGAAATGGATCCTCTTCAAAATAATGCACATGAGATCTTGTTCCTCGACCTTCAGATGCTAATATTGTTGGTTCAAAGTGGGCCTTTCGAACAAAGTTTCATTCTGATGGTTCTATTGAACGTTATAAAGCCCGTTTGGTTGCTCAGGGGTTTAACCAAATTTCTGGTATTGATTTCACTCACACTTTCAGTCCTGTGGTCAAGGCTGCTACAGTTCGGATTATTTTGTCTTTAGCAGTTCAACGTCAGTGGCCACTACGTCAACTTGATGTCAAGAATGCCTTCTTGAACGGCTATCTCACTAAACCTATTTACATGTCACAACCCCCTGACTTTGTTGATCATAAATTTCTTGATCATGTGTGTCGCCTTCGAAAAGCTCTGTATGGTCTTCGCCAAGCGCCTCTTGCTTGGTTCAAACGGTTCAGTGATTTCTTGTTGAGTTTGGGATTCTTATGTAGTCTAGCATATACATCCTTGTTCTACTTTATGCGTGGCTCTTCTACTATTTTCTTGTTGCTTTATGTGGATGATATTATAGTCACGGGGAATGATTCATCACTTCTCTGTCGTTTCATTTTAAGAGTACACACAGAATTTGCAATTAAGGATTTGGGTTCCCTCAACTATTTTCTTGGTCTTGAAATCACACACAGTGCGAATGACTTGTTCTTGAGTCAAGCCAAGTATGCCCACGATATTCTCTCTCGGGCATCTCTCCTAGAATCGAAGCCTGTTGCTACACCTTTGGAGGCTGGAATTTCTTTAGTTAGCACTGAGACTCTATTTACTGATCCTACTCTTTATCGTTCTTTGGTGGGGGCGCTACAGTATCTCACTATCACTCGTCCTGACTTGTCTTATGCTGTGAATCATGTAAGTCAGTTTCTTCATGCGCCTACAGTGGATCATTTTTCTGTTGTCAAGAGAATTTTAAGGTATGTTAAAGGTACCTTAAGCTTCGGTTTATCTTTCACAAAGCAACCTAGCAATGCTATTATTGGTTACTCTGACGCGGATTGGGCTCGTTGTATTGAAACACATCGTTCTATATATGGCTACTCAATTTTCTTGGGCAATAACTTAATATCTTGGAGTGCAAAAAAGCAGCCCACAGTTTCGCGTTCAAGCTGTGAATTCGAGTACCGGGCCATGGCTAATGCAGCTCAGGAAATTATTTGGGTGACTCATTTACTTCGAGAGTTACGTGCTCTCCCTCCAGATTGTCCAGTGCTTCTTTGTGAAAACAAAAGTGCCATTTTCCTTAGCCAAAATTCGATTGCTCATAAACGAGCCAAACACATTGATATTGATTGTCATTTTATTCGTGAGCTAGTTATATCTGGTCAACTCTCAACTAAATTTGTTCCTTTTGATCTTCAATTTGCAGATATCTTCACAAAGAGTCTTCCGAGACCCGGTTTTGAGTTTTTACGATCCAAGCTTTGCATTGGGCCTCATCCTACGTCCAACTTGAAGGGGGGTATGAAAGGATAATAGTAGTTTTAATTAGTCAAACATTATCCCCCACTTATCTTGTGATCTTGTTGTACAAATTTTTTTATTTTTTGTATGTTTAACTTTTTGTTTTATCATTTGTACACTTCACACTCATAAATAGAATACTTCTCAATTACCGAGAGAATTATTGGTGATCACATCTCTTTCTCATAATAAGGAAACCATCTAATATATACTGGAAAAAAGACCAAATAACAATTTGGAAAATTTAGATTCCTAATTTTTATTTAAATATGTAGTGGGTAGTTGTATTAGTGGAGGTGTGGATCCAATATTTTAGTTGTATTAGTGGGTGTGTGTGGGTCCCATATGTATAAAAAAAATGAGATCCTTGGGAGCGAACGCCCAAAATGAAAAAAATGATACCCTTAAAAGCGGACGAATGAAGTATTTGTTATGAAAATGGGAAAGCAGCAACAAGTTGTTCTTGTTTACGAAGAGGTTAATTCATTTTTCCATACTCATATCTCAATAAATTGGCCACAATTCAACCTTATCGAGTAAGACATTATATTGCTTTGATGGTGAATAAACCAAAGAATATAATTGTAGTGTTTGTACCATTGCTATTTTGTAGTATGATCACTCATTTGAATCATTGCTATTTTTATAAGAACAATTGCCATAAATAAATAAATAACTTACGAACCGGCAATGATGTATGTCACAATTTTTATTAGAACAATTGCCATAAATAAATTATGCTAAATACGGGATACACCTCATTAATTCCTGGGGTGCTCCTTTCTATTAAATAAAGTAAAATTTAATATCGAATGATGAAAAATTTTATTTTTATATATAAAAATACTTATTATTTTTAACAATAATAAAATAAATTATAAAAATCTTTTAAATAAATATTGTTAAATTATTTATAATTGATTAACATTTAAATTTTGATAGCAACCAAAAATGGTTGTTTTTCTTCTAAATATTTTTATTAAATTTTAATTTATAATACATTTAATTAATTATGTAAAGAATAATTCCTTTCATGAATTAGGATCACCCCTTTTCAAAATTTAAAAAGTACGGTATAACAATAAGTCTGTTCTCGTCCAGACGAGATACCAACTCAATAGTTAAACTTCACAGGACAATGGAAAATGAAAAGTACTTGTATAATTGGGCGATGGGCTTTGATATAGTAAGACATAAAAAGTAAAACATGAATAATTATTAATACAGAGTTTAATATTTTATCATGATAGGATTATTTATTATTTTCAAATCTCACACTTAATATTTTCATAATCACTCCATATAACATTTACAAACCCTATTAATTATTTATATTTATTTAATCATGATTTCGTCAACTAGAAACTTATTGCTAATTTATTAAATTGCTCAAAACACAGCTTTGAAACATATTACTCATATCATATCTGATATAATCTAAATCTAATCTAATCTAATTTAAAGTAATATAATAACAAAGTGAAAAAGTTAAAATTGAGCCAATTTTTAATCTACATCATTGGATTTGATTACTATAAGTCATTTTGAATCTTATCCATTCATCACATTATTGAATCTCATCCATTCATCTAAATTATGAGAAAAAACCTTGTATTTGGTTTTCCCCTCGTAGCCACTACTTATACGAATATTATGAAATAAGCAAGTATCTTACATAATTAATAAACATAATTATTTATTATATTAAAAAAATATAATAATTTTATAAAAACGCTCAATATTTACAACTACTTAATGGTAAGAATCTAAATAACATGTTTCTTGATTATTAAATTATTAATAATAATATTATTAGTCCTAACATTTTAATAATTTTAAATTATTTAATGGTAAGAATCTACATAGCACGTTTCTTGATTATTAAATTATTAATAATTAATATTATTAGTCCTAACATCTTAATAATTTTAAATGATTATGTGCAATAAACGTGTATTGATAAACGTGTTTGAAATTATTCATTTATACATGAGTACGAGTATTACGAAATAAACAAGTATCTTATATAATTAATAAACATCATTATTTATTATGTTACAAAAATATAATTATTTTATAAAAACGCTCAATATTTATCATTACTTTCTTTCATTTATATATTTAAAATAAATTTTTTCTTAATCTTTTTATTGCTAAAAAGGAACATACTAACATTGATTGAAGTATTGTATTACATAAAATTTCCAATTCTGATAAATTTTATGCCAAAATATACTTATATCTTATAAAATGTAGAGATATAATAATTTATCTAAAATGCATGATTTAAGATTCTCCTCTTATGGTTTAAATAATATCAGAACACTTTAATCCCGTAATGAATTGAGACGTGATCAGATGTAATAAAGCATGTCGAAAAAATAAAATATATAACCAAATAAAATCGTATTAAATATTCAAAAAAAATCTAAAAAAAATTAAATAACCAATTGTATGTGTATGTACATAAGTGGACGGATTAATGGAGGGATTCAGGCAGCATGAAGAAACGCATCAACCTTGGTGTTAGCTGCAGCAGATAAGAACTTCATGCATATCGGAGGTTTCACCCCTGCCAAAGACAGCACTGCTCCAGGAATTCCCCACAACGAGTCCCCACATATGAGCCCTGACGCAACTGCGGGTCCCAACTCGGAAGCGCTTCCCTTGTTCATCTTCTCCCACACGAACAATATCAAGCTCCCAATGCACATGTCTATCGCGAAGTAGCCTCCGAGGTAGAACGGGATAGCCATGCACATCGGGCTTGGTACCAACCGGTATAGCTTGTACCTGGTCTCGTACCTCTTCAGCAACCCCGTCAGCACATTCATGAGCAATGCGCTGACGAAGAACAATATGGCTAGTTTCAAGCAGTTCTTTGGGAGGGAGGAGAACCCCTCGACCCCAACAAGTGCCATCCCACGGTACATCTGAGCGAAGGGGGCCGGGTAGGACCCCTCCGGGTCGCCTACACTGTAGGCCTTGTAGAAGAACCAGAAGACGAGAGGGGACTGAAGGCACCCTATGGCTGTCCCTAAGACTTGGCTTAGGAACATGGAACGAGGGGATGACAAGGTCAGGTATCCGGTTTTGAAGTCTTGCATCAGGTCGGAAGCAGTGGAGACGATGCTCATCATCACTCCACAAGAGGCTAGCCCGGCTAGGACGCCACCGTGGTCTAACCCGACCCATGAGCTGAAGACAAGGATGGCTATCTTGCCATAGTTTGAGGCCAAGGACCAGTCAGTGAGTCCACATCCGTAGGAATTGCAGAAGGCAAGAACCGGGGCGACAATGTAGGCGACCAGGACGTGGTACCACTTGAGCTGAGGGAAGATCAGGGGCACCACGCCTATGGATATGCAAGCTAGCACTACATAGCCACCTACAGCAACTGCATTGGGGATCTGGTCTTTGAGAAAGTAGTGGCTTCGCTTCGAGTCATCATATCCCTCAATCTCTCCTCCATCTGTGGACTCTTTTATGGAATCATTCCTCTGTTTGATGAAGCTCATTGCTGAAACTATAACCATATAGACCACGTGGAATAGACCATCACCAAGCATCATTGCAATAGCTAGAAACACCTGCATGATTACAACAGTGATCATCAATATCATAACATGATCAATTGATATATATATGCATCTGTAAGCTGATTAATTGATCATTATACCCTATATCCTTGGATTCCATGGAGACTGGTTGCAGATAGATTGGCGGCATACCAATGGCCTTCCTTGGACTCGATGATAGGCCACATGATACCCCAGGAAAAGATGGCCCCAATGAGTAATGAGATGTTAACCATGTAAGGACAGATCATCCCAACACCAACATAAGTAGCTGAGAAATCAAAATAGAACCTGCACATATATATATATATATATAATCAACATTAGAATTGATCTTGTGTTGTTTTTAATTAGGAAATTTCTCATGAAATTAAATTACCTCTTCTTGAAGGCTTTGAGACCAAATGTGGGGAAGTTGCTAAAGCCACAGCCATCAGTGGCAGCAAAGAACCACTGAAAACAAGCCCAAGAGAAGCTTCCGATAAAGGATTTGAAAAGTACCCAAACTTGTTTCCTACACAATATGATCCCACATAATCATTCACATATATATAAATAAATAAATCCATTAAGATGTTAATGAAAAGTCATGGATGCATACTTAGCAAGCTTGGCTCCCTTTGGAGTATGAAAGCTGTTTATGAGGTATGCAGTAGCAGTCCCACTTGGATATGTCAATTTGTACTTCAAGATCATCACCTAAAGAAAAAGCAATTAAGCATTAATCAGAAAAGGAAAGAAATATAGGTAAAAAAAGAGGATACAGCACACGATATGAATAAAATCTAACCACATCCTCAAAATAGCAGGGGATATATATAGAGGTAGACCTTTCTTAGGGGAACAACGGAGAATAGACCAACGAAGCTGACTGTGAAAAGGAATGCAATCATCCATCCAAGTTGGAGTTGCTTCATATTCACCGGAGTATTACCACTATCACCCAGACCTGCAATCGTTGGACTCATACCAAGAAGATAACTCGCCGTTCCACCTTCATTATCAAATCAATCACACAATAAATAATTACGATAATTCAATTGAAATTAGGGATAAAGAGAAAGAGAAAGGGGGATTGTGAATTAATACTGCTAAAAGCGATGCCGGAAGAAGCGACGACGCAGGTCTGAATGACGGTGTTCTCCTGTCTCGTAAACGGCTGTTTGAGAAGCCCACACTTCCCCACCGCAAACGCCCACGCCTTAATCATGGCGAATCCGAGTAGCCCCGCCGCCACATTGAGCGACGGAATGACGCCGGTGGTCAGATTCAGCTTGCACACAATCACATTAAACACGAGGCTCAGCACGAAACTAGTCACCATTGATCTCACGGTGATCTGATTCTTCCACGACGGCACCTCCGTGCCCTCGAAAGCCTTCTCCAACGCCGCCTTATCCTCGTCGTCGCCGCCGACATCGATCATCGACATTGTATTGACTGTAGGTTTCCTCTTAGAATATGTACAGTTTGTGTGTGTGATTATGGAGTAATTTATAGGAAAGAGAGAGAGAATCCTTGTAGAGAAAGAAGTGGAGAACGGATTCAATCCGGATACATCAAGATTTTTTACATGCTAATCGTCTAATTAATATAAGATTTAATTAGTTAATTAGGATATAAATTATGGCATGATTATATAGCTACTCATAATCCATGCACATAAATCGGGTGGAAGAAATAGTAGTTAATAACTTAATATATTAGTATTATATAGACACACGTGATTCTGGCACACAAAATATCCAATAGTGTTTTCTAAGCCAATATGGAATGTATTTAAAAGTAAATTTTCTATTTAATAAGTTAATAAATAGACCAAGATTTTCTTAAAAGTTGAAGATTTTAAATTCTTGGGGATGTGGTAATTGCATTTGAGTAACTACAACATTATTAGTAAGGCTGACCAAAATTAAGGCGGATTCTTGAATGATATCGTTCAGGTGATTCTTTTTACGTTATTATTTAAAATAAAATAAATAAATAGTTATCCCATTTTATTAAAATTATTTATCTTTTTAAAAATTAAATTATTTTTTTTATTTATATTACAAATAGATAGGTTTTGGTAGAGTGTGTTCATTAGAAATTTTTTACAGTATAAAAGATTTTTGTTGTTTTTAGTTGAAGTATAAACACCTTCTCTTGAAAAATTTGCCGTAGAAGTTAGAACAATCAAATTTTTAAATACAACTCACACCATATTGATAACTGCAGTTATTGTCGGCTAGTGGTGTTCAGAGTTGACAGTGGGCTTAAAGTTTTTATTATTATTATTATTATTATTATTATTTTTAATGTAAAAATTACATTTTTACTTATTGATTTAATATATAAAATTAAAATTTACTCTATAAAAAATTTAAAATAAAATAACTTCAAAAATTCCAAAACAAATATCTGCTAAATAGTAATAGACAATTAATTAGCATTAAAAGCAATATTAAATGCATGATCATTCACAAATCTAACCATAGAAGATGAAATTAGGAAATGTACATGAATATCAAAATTTTAATATTTATACTTACTATCTATACACATGAAAATGGGATATTTTATGCCATATTTTTACCTAAAGTTACGAGACTAAACTGATTTTTATCATTTGTATCATAACAAGCACAAATTTTTGGATCTTTAAGTTTAATTGTTCATATTTTAGCATTGTCTTCTTCACGAACGCCCAAAATTCATCTTTATTTAGAAAATCTTCAGCATCAAAATCTTGCTTAAGTGAATTTCATACACTTGTAAAGGAAGAAAGTTTTATGAAAGAAGAAGTTGAAGAGATAGAGTTGTTAGATGAAGGATGCTCAAATGTTGTGATGACGACCACGAAGTTTAACACAATCATAAAAATAATGAATAAACAAAATCATAGTAGTGTAAAACCGTGCATCCAAATCAACAACTCTCCTCAAATTTTTTCGGCTCCTAGTAGCCAAATCAAATGAAACGGCATACAACAATAAAAAGTAGGGATGTCAAAAATGGTCTGACCCGCCCTGGCCCGTGAATTTGGGGCGTACCCGACCTGGTCCGTATCAAGAATGGGGCAGGTCTGGGTAGTAGTGATGCCCCGTTTTGGCCCGTTTAGACCCATGTAATATTTATATTATATAACATATTATGTATAACATGTATATTTTATTTATATTTTTTTATTATATTTATTATTTATAAGATATATTTGCTCAATTGATTAATTAAATAGAAAATACATGATATTTCTATTTATATAATTACTAAATAAATGAAATAATATATATTACACATTATTTATAATAAATATAAATATTTAAAAAAAGGGCCAAAAACGGGGCGGACCCACCCCGCCCCGTATGGGTCACGGGGCGTCCCGGACCCACGACAAAAGAATGGGTCCAGGTTCGGGTACTCAACTACCCGGTCCGTCCCGGCTCATTGACATCCCTAATAAAAAAGCTTGCATAAGTTATTCTCCAACCCTGGTGATGGGAGTGAAAATAAGTTTGTTTTAGTGTTCAATTTAACACTTTTTTATGAAAATTGTTGTTATATATTAACACCTTTTCATTGGTCGAGTTACAGTCGAGCCACGTACTGTTGATCCGACAAGACATGTTCAGTTTGCAGGGCCTCAACTCGACCAACACTTTCCAGCTCGACTAGACTTCGCTGGTCGAGCTACGGTCGAGCCACAACCCTCTGAACTGAACAGACAGTTTTCGCTTTCAGGGACCCAGCTCCACCAGAACCACATAGCTCAACCAGACCATTTTGGTCGAGTTGTGGTCGAGCAACATCGATTCTCTCCTGATTCCGTGCCGAATGCTACACCTGTTGTTCAGAATACTCTAGTACCATCAAAGGAACAGAATACAGAGATTAGACTACGGATAGATAATGAAGACGTAATTTTCTCTCTTGATAAAGCAATGAAGATGCCCATGGAGACTCAATCATGCAAAAGCATAGATGTGATTTCTAACTTGTTTAATCTTGATTTTAATAGGACAGATGACTCTGAATTTGAGTGGAAGATTGACAAGGAGGTGTCAGACAGTCATGGGAGGAAGGTAATTCCAATGATCATATTTTTGTGACCAAGAAAGGTGAGGTGCTGAGTGTAGACAAGAAGAGGGAAATAAAGTACTTGAAGGTGAGGATGCGAGAAGACCGTCCTCTGATCCAGTAATTCGAAAGATTGCATACCGTCGCGACTCTCCGACGTTAAACATGAGCGTTTGTTGGGGGTTTGTCCCTTCCGTTTTATTGCTTTATTATTTCTTTCGTGTAAGTGAGGATTTATTATATTTAAGGTGTTCACACTTTCGCAATTACATCTCTTTTCAAACTTAGTTTCGACTTATGTTTTTACTAAGTTTGGGGGGATGTGATGTACTTACCTCGTCTTATGAGCACCGAGGGTATAATTTTTCCTTTCATTGGTTGTTGTTTGTTAAGGGATTGATTTTTTACGACATATTAATATTTTAACCGGTGTTGATATGTCGATTTTTTATAACTTACCTAATGTTTAGTGTGTTGTGTTGGTGTGTCTAGTGTGTTGAGTCAATTAGATAGTCAGTTGAGTCTTTCTTATAGTTCTCTTATTTTATTATTGATGAATCTATGATGATGATATGTGCTTGAGCTTTGATGATAGAAAAGGTACAAGAGTGACAAGACGAGTTCTACAATGAGGCTTTGACCTGATCGAGTTAAACAACTCGAGGAGCTTGTGCATAAGTTGAAGAAAAATCAGGTGCCCTCGTTTCCTTATTCTAATTTTTATGTGTGTTTTTAATTCATGGAGTGGAAGGATTGAGTTTATTTTTTTGGTGATCCACATGAACTTATATTTTTAAATTTTACCTTAAATTCATAGCTCATGAAATTGATGAAGGAAGTTTACTTAAGTTATATAATTAAATTATCTTTGGGTAGGATGGAGGGAGTATATAATTATAAAAAATACATATATAAACAATTGAATAAAAAATTATTTGGATACAAACGTGCATCTAGGTGCATGGGAAAAACCCTAAGAAAAAATGTACAAAATGATTAAATTATCTATTCCGAGTACATCGAATTAGAGGTGGGCATCGGGTCGGGTATCAGGATTTTTGGGGTTTGGGTTCGAATACCTAAAATTTCGAATTTGAAAATGCATTATCCGAACTCGATCCGATATTTTATGAACCCGATATTTCGAGATCGGGTTCCCGATTTATGTTGTGAGATGTTTAAATTTATATATGTTTACATGTTATTTTTATTTAATTAATTAAAATATTTATACATTAAAGTATATGATAACTTAAACCATACTAAAATTCATGATATAAGGAGAATTAAGAATGCAATAATACAAAATTTTGATTTTATTATGTAAAAATAATTGACAATTTAAAAATTCAATTAATTAATTAAGTAATGTTTAAAGGATGATGAATATATTTTATGATTAAAAAATTAAGAATAGGTCAAAATTTTAATATTTCATGAATCATCTAATTATTTTTTATAATTAATATAAGAGTGTAAAAAAAACTTCGAGTATCCGATCGGGTAATTCGGATACATTTTTAATACCTGAAATTCGAACCGAAGTTAAACTTTCGAGTTTGAGTTATCCGAAACCCGATTTTTAAAAAAATCACTCGAACTGATCGGGTAGATTTGATCAGGTCGAATCGGTTACCTGAAACCCGAAAAATAAATGCCCCACATGTACATTGAATGGAGTAAAAGTAAAGAGTCAATTTCTTGTAAACCAAATTTACATCATAAATCTCGTGGTCCCTTTAATCTAAACACCCTAGCAATAATACATAAGATATATAGTATTTTGAAAGGGACCATAAAATTATATCTTGAACTCGATTTTGAAAAATAAATTAGCTTGGAATGTAGAGTATTTCAAGTGCAAGTAAATTAAGGATTGGGAGGTGTTAAATGTTAATAATGGATCCCTGTTTTATTCGAAGAAAATAATAATGGATCAAAGTTAGAAATTAAAATAGGGAAAAACTTTTCCGATAACACAATCCCCCTTCATATTCTATATTCTATTTAAATCTATGTATTGATAGAGTTTAAATCTTGCAATTGAGCATCGTGCAAATGGGCACGGTGTCCTCAGGTACAAACAAGGATGAAAATATCTATATCAGTATAAATATCGGTACATCAAATTTACGGATATATTGATGGATATATCGAATATCGATATCGATATCGGTAAAAATTTAAAAAATTACGAAAATTTGTAGAAAATAGAAAAAATTAATTAATTAACTTTTCAATATATTATAACTAATATTAATATATAAATACATTTTAAAATCTCAATAAAACTCATAACACATGATAAGCAAATCATTAACATGTTTAAATAGTATGGAGTCATACAATAATTACTACTTATTGTTTAATACATAATAACTAATACCAAAATGATGACCTATGAAGCTCAAATGTAAAACATGTCAAGCCCTCTAAATTTAAACAATATTGGTACCGACTCATCGAATTAGAGAAATTCTGAACATAGTTCTGAATGTGCCGTCTAGTCACAATATACTATGTAGGTAAACCTTCTTGATTTACTTAGTCATAATAATGTTAATGAAAAGTTATAACAATTTTAATAAAAAGTGATAATTAATTAATCAAACGTAAAACAATCTTACCATAAGATGATTTCATAAAAGTGTTGCTTCATTTTTATTTTATTTTTTTAAATTAAAATATTAATAAAAAAATTATTTTTTAAAAATCATAGATAATTTTTCGATATATTCAATATATCTTCGATATTTTGTCTATATTGTATCGATATTTTCTTGATATATATCGAAATCTAGAAAAATTTGAACTGAGGCAATTCGAGCGATATTGTTACCGATATTTCTCGATATTTCCCAATATATTCTCGATATAAAAAAATATATATCTTTTTTCCCATATCGATATCGATACTCTAAAAAAATAGATATATCGGGATATTTTTGTCCTTGGCACCAGAGTATAGCTCGTTAAAATAAATAATAAATCAAAACATTGAGCAAAATTCAACTCCCACAGTTATGACACCTTCCTCCATCCCCACAGAATCAAACCGACGAATTTATGTACTCTATCAGCATAGGTAAAATCGTGTGTATGAGTGACCTTAATCGAAGTGCTGCAGTTTTCCTGCTGCTGGCGGCGCTGGCTCTCTTCTCCGCTCACAGAGTATGTTGCGAAGGCGGTGGACCGGAGGAATGGCAGATCCTCACTAAATTAAACTACTCCTCTCAAATCCGCCTCCATCCTCGCCTCCTTCTCCTCGTTACTGTGCCATGTAATTCTCGTGACTCGCCTCTTTTCTATATTTCTACAAGCATGTTTGAATGGATTTATAACCTGATTACCGGTTTTAATGCTTCTAGATTTTGAAGTGTCGATACGACTATGCGGATATCATTGGTTCCTAATGAATTTGTTTCCTGCATTTTCCCATTAAGGTGGCATAGTTTAAGTTGACCAAATTGCTTGCTACAAGCTCGAATGGTGACCGATTCTGATAGAAAGTAGCTTCTACTGAGTTCAATCATACTTTCAATCAATGGTGTATACTTTATAAATCTTAAATTGGTTCAGAATACGTCTTAAGAAAGAATCACTGTACTGTGTACATGTAACTGTTTACTCGTTTCAGTTATATGATTTCCTGCTTATTGGCAATCATTGTTAACTTAAGAGATGATTCTTTTCACAAAAATAGTTATGAACTTTAGGTTGATATTGTGTTATTTTGTTATTATAGTTTAAAACTAAATTTCCCCTAAATGCATGAATATGTCTTTGTTCAGATAGTGTCGCTCCACAATTATCTCGTGTAGCACTTTGTTTTTCTGTTTTGTGTTCTATTTTCCATGACTTTAAACTTTGTCTAGGGTCTGGTGAGTCGCGCTCCCTTATGAAAGAATTGGCTCATGTGGTTGCAAGTGATGAAGTGAGGTTTGGCACCTTGAAGCTTATGGTGTTATACAGAAATATGGAGAGGATGTTGGCAGATGCACTGGGTGCAACTGAGGGAATAATATTTTTCTATTACCATAATGCCCTTTCTTATAAATATTGGGGAAGACTTCGAGTACAAAACATATTGGCATCTGTGGATTATGTTATGTCTCTCCCTCCTGATGAACTGCCTCTTAAATCTTTATCTACCCCAGAGGAATTGAGAGGTTTCCTTCATTCAGCTGACAAGGCTGTACTTCTCTTGGAATTTTGTGGGTGGACTCCTAGGTTGCTGGCCACAAACAAGTCTTTGACTGAAGGTGATTTAGGTGGGTTTAGTCCCTAACCTCTGTACTTATTTGTTTTTGGAAAGGGCTTTCAAAAACTTTAGTTGATTGCTGTAGTGAATATTTATTCCTTAATTGTTTCACTTATTTGAAGAATGCACAAAAATTCTGACGAATGTGGCCAGTAATTTTCTGCTTGTGTGTGTGTGATGCTAACAAAGAATAAACCATAAATCATCCAGGAAAAGATCTTGGTGCAGACTTCAACTTATGGAACAATGGAACTCTAACTGCAGAAGAGAAGGATAACAGGAAGGTGGATGGTAGTTTCTTTATTCTCAACTTTATGACGCGTGATAAATGCACATTAAAAATTTATATGGGTGTAAATGCAATCTTATTTTATATATGAATATAGGTTTCAGAGAATGATGTACTCAGTTGCACTAGTGACAATGGTGTTGATAGTGTATCATTTCCGAATCAGTTTGCTGCTGTAAATAATAGTCTTTTGAAGGAGTCAGAAAATTTGACAGTTAATACTGGTGAAACCTGTCATGCATATGAGTTGCAGCAATTTGAAGATTTCTTTCAGAAGTTCGTCACAGCTGCTAGAGACTTCTTCTTACCTCCTGAAAGGTTAAGATTTGCCATGATTCGCGACAGATCACTGCTTCCACTGCTAAATATTGAAGAGCCAAATTCATGGTTGATGACTGTTTATTTTACCGGATGTCCCAGTTGTTCTCAGATTATCAAAGAAGTTGATGAGCTAAGAACCATCCTGCAATCCCGGCCCTCACCTGTTTCAGAGGTAAGCTGTCCATCATGCCTCTTATTTGATATCTCTGTCTTCTTAGATCTCTTAACTTCAGTGGCTTAATTTTATCATGGCTTTATATTCCAATATAAAATTGATAGCATATTACTAGAACAGATTGCAGTTCTATTTAATTATTTTAATGTATTGCCATTTGAAACTAGAGATATTTATGGTATAAATCTGTTGTTGAATTATTTTTCCTACCCATTAGCCTAAGGAAACGGAAAAATACAAATCTTATACCTGCATCACATCAGATAAACCTAGCTAACTGTGTTGTCATCTTCCTGTAACGTGTGTGCATATATTTGTTTCTTGTTGATTACTGTATTTTTTTGGAGTGGACGGAATGGGATAGTAAAGAAGTTTTAATATTATTCACCTCTTATTTATGTAATGCAATTGCTGCATTCCATTATGAGGAAAAGCATATATTTCTCTTCATAATTAAAGAAGAAAAAAATGTTCCTGCAAGTAAAAAGTTTATAAAAATTCTAACTACGGCTTGTATATCTTTTTGCGCTATGTAGCTAGAAGATGATCCACATGGAGCAGAGGTCACTTTACTTGCAAAAACGCCTTCAATACTTCTTTTTGTTGATAGGTCATCTAACTCAATGGAAAGTAGAAGGGAGAGTCAGGATGCTCTCAATGCTTTTAGAGAGTTGGCGAAACTCAGTGAGATGTCAAATCAGTTCCAAGGACAAACCACTATGAGGCCTGATAAGAAAATTGAAAATAACCCAGCATCATGGAGACTCAAACATCCAAGACTCCAACCTTCTTCATCATCAGAAAACACTGTTCTCAAGGATAAGATGGCTGTCCTGATATTTAACGAAGACCAGCAAGTTACGCTAGAAAAACTGGTTCCTGAGCTGCAAGGTAGATCTGTGCAGGAGATCTTAAATTATGCTCTCAAGCAAAAGGAGCTAAAACTTAGTTCACTTGCAAAGGGTGCAGGATTTCAACTTTTATCCAAAGATCTTAACATTGAAGTTGTAGACTCCCAGCCATCACATAGTGATGATCAGCCTAATCTAGTTTTAGGAGAAGAACCTGTAGAAGATGGTCATGAAGGTTCTGAGATAAAGGGGAAAGCAGCTGCTGGGCCCAGTAAATTGCAAGAGGTGCCACCTAATCCTTCTGGCGTCGAATATATTATGTTGGAAGGCAAGAAAGGCTCTTTAGATAAAAATAGCTTATCTCTCGTAAAAATTGAGCATGGTGATCATAGTACTAGTATCACAACTGATAATTCTCAAGGCTGGAATGTGGGGGTGACAGGAAAAACTGGAAAATATGATAATGAACAGAGGAAAAAATTTAGTGCTTCTTTTTTCTTTGTTGATGGCCATTACAGATTACTTGAAACCCTAACTGGTGGATCAAAAATTCCCTCAGTTGTCATAGTTGACCCAATCTCCCAGAAACACTATATCTTTGATGGCCAGCCAGATTTCAGCTATTCTTCACTATCCATGTTTATTAATGATTTTGTTGCTGGAAAGCTTCATCCTCAGCTACAATCAGCTATGGTAACCCGTGGCTCAAGAAGTGCTCAAAAACCACCCTTTGTTAATCTAGATTTTCATGAAACAGATTCTATTCCACTTGTTACACTCGATAGTTTTTCTGATCTAGTTATTGGAAATAAATCTGAACCTAGGAATTCAGGCAATCCTTGGGATAGAAATGTATTGGTTCTTTTTAGCAATACTTGGTGCGGGTTCTGTCAGAGGGTGGAACTTGTTGTCCGTGAAGTGCACCGAGCTGTTAAGGGTTATGCTGATATGAAGACAAATACTTCAATGAAGGAGATATTGATGCTTACAAGTGGTAAGCAGTTCATTGCTTCACACCTCTGATATAATGACTAATATGATTTCATCTCAAACTTCTTATTCACATTTCTTTCTGTTTTGTCTTTTCGTATTGGTCACTGTCACCTGTTATAGAACTTAATTAGAGTAAATATTGCTTTCTTTAGTTGTTCTGAACTAGACATTGGAATTTGATGAGATCGGCTGAGCTACATGTAGGATTTCTTCATGGGCTAATTGTCTATTTGCTATGGGAGAAGCTTATATTGGACAATTTTGCACAAAATGAATTCACATGAACTTATCGTTCATCACTAGTTTTTGTTACATTTAAAATTTTCAATTAGTAAAAATCCGGATAATGTTTTATCATGTCATATAAGTATCACTTTGAGATTGTTAGTCTCGACTCTTCAAATGTACCACACTCATTCTGATCATTACCTTAGATTTGTTCCAGATGCCTTATTGAAGCTTCCACTAATTTATATGATGGATTGCACACAAAATGACTGCGGCTTTATCATAAAACCAATACTGCAGGTACAAGTTATATGATTATATTATATTAATATTAATTATATTTTATATATATATATTTAATTATTATTATTATTTTTTTTTTTGTAGGTTGGGGCATACAATTTATTCTTTTGATATCACTCTCATTTGTAGCCTCTTTAAGAAAATATTATATGTGTTAGGATATAATTTAGCAGGTGAGAAGGAGGCAAAAGAGTTTAAGAACAATGTGCTGTAGATACATTTTCGAATTAGATGAATTATTAGTAATGGCATTGGATGTGGCACACATGGAGGGGAAGATAGAAAATTGATTGAAATACTGTATCAAGGCTGGGGCCAATAAAGTAGATGGTGTCAAGTAAAGTCCAGGACAGGTTTAGGGTTTTTAAAAATTCTTAGGTCTGAATCTGTTTAATTTATATGAGAAACTTGCTTTACAAGCCTCCTATCTTTCTTCAACAGCTTTGTTTTTGCAATTTCTTCAGTTTAGGCTACCAGGTTTGCACAGTTTTTTTCTTTTTCTTTTTCTTGCTCTTATGATGTGTTTGAAATGCAGAGGGAAGTTTATCCAGTCTTATTGTTATTCCCAGCAGAAAGGAAGAATAACACTGTGTCTTACGAAGGAGATATTGCGGTGTCTGACTTAATCAAATTTCTGGTTGCTCATGGCGGCGATGTAGTGGACCTTATCCTGAATAAAGGTAACTTTTGATAAGTAGTGGTGCTTTGTCTTTTTCTCGCTCCTTACAAAGATGACATGGAGAGAGACTCCTCTTTCTGTCTTTCGTGTCACGTCCCAGATACATTTCACATGACCTTTGATAAATTAATGCTTAAACAATCTGGTATTTTTAGTATTTTACCTTTAAGCAAACGACTAATACAGATGGATTTTCCATGAATATATTTTTATTTATGTTACAAATTAAGCATAGCGAGTAAAGTTCAACCCTTGTAGGAAATGCTTTTATGTGTCTGATACATTTCAAATTGTGGAATTTGTCGACTCCAATAATGTTTAATGGAATTCAATTCATAGAGCTATGGCTATTTCTCACTTTTTTTTTTTTGGAGACGTATCTTCAATCTCAGTTACATTATTCAATGAGTTGGGAGGAATCTGATGTTCTTCTCTTCCGTTAGGTTTCCTAGAGGAGCAGAACTCGGTTACAGAGAGCCTACAATCGAAGAGCTTGCACCACGAAGTTTTACTCAAGGACTTGCAAAATGCAGCCCCCAAGTACAAGATCAACTCTCAACTCCCCGTTGGTGCACATGAAAAGCTTCAGTTGTTTGCCGGTTGTTTTCTAACGGCAACAGATATGCTTCTGGATGTTCACCCCTTTGATGAATCCAAAATTCTTATTGTGAAAGCAGATGAAATCACTGGATTTCGAGGTTTGATAATTAATAAGCATATACGTTGGGACTCTCTGGAAGATCTTGATCAAGGATTCGAGTTTTTGAAGGAGTCGCCCCTTTCCTTTGGTGGGCCCGTGATGATGCGTGGAATGCCTCTTGTTGCCTTAACACATAAATTTGTGGAAAGCCAATCTCACGAAGTCCTTCCGCACATTTACTTCGTTGAACCATTGGTCACTCACAGCCTACTCGAAGAAATTAGAGTGGGAAACCAGTCAGTTCATGATTTCTGGTTCTTTTTAGGATATTCTAGCTGGGGTTGGGAACAACTGTTTCATGAAATTGCTCAAGGTGCTTGGAAGGTAAGCCAAGGCGATCTGGAACACAGAGAGTTGCCATGGAGGTGAAAAAGAAACACGTCGCCCCAATGTGGTGGTAATCCAGTGTTGAGTTCCATAATTCTGTGCACGACGAGGCAATGCCGGAAGGGGTTCAGCAAGATCCTCCTGTGGGTATTGGTTTTTTCCGCTTTAGTTTCTAACCTTTCAAGGTTTTATGCAAGAAGTTTATCCTCAATTCATGGAGTTGCAGCAATCATGATGACTTTACGTTCCAGTATGAATGTATGGAGTTGTAACGATATTAATATGGAGTATGATTTAGAAGTAGTTCCTAACATAAATTTGTGAAAAGTACTTGTTTCATCTTTTAATCGATTTTTTTTTTATTGAAGCCATAGGCCGTTACGGTATTAAGTAGTTTATTAAGATGAACAAGTACTTTTCACAAATTTTCATTTTTTTAATTGAAGCCCTAGCCCTTACAATTAATTATTAAATTTTATTCTTTAAATGGTTATTATACATTTAATCAAGAGTGAATAATAAACTGATAGTGCATTAGTTAAACAATGAATGTTATTTTAATGAAACATCTCGTATTAAAGTAAAATGTTCATAATCTCGGATTAAAGTGTTATAGGGATGGTTATGGGTTAAAGTATGTTTTTTAAAATATATGATAAATGATGTATTAAAATACTTAGTATGTTATAATATGAGTTATTAAAGAAAAGTTTAATGTGATAATTTTATATTAAAGTAATGCTCAATGAATGAAGGACAAGGCTTGTGTGAAATCATCTCACGTAATTTATAAAATAAATAAAAAGTGATGACATTAATGAAGGACAAGTTTTGTGTGCGATCTCACGTAATAATTTATAATATAAATAAAAATTGATAGCATTTTTTAACGAGAATAATACTCCCTCCGTCCGGTTCTAAGTTATCCATTTGCTTTTTGCACGAGAATTAAGGAGAATTATTATTATATGTAAAGTGAGTAGTTGTATTAAAGGGAAGTGATGAATTATATTGTGTACTTTTTTACTAAATATGGGAAATTGATACCTTTGAAGCGGACGCCAAAAATAGCAAAATGGATACCTTAGAAGCGGACGGTGGGAGTAATATTTTAGGCAAAAACTTGTGTGCGCCCGGGCGCACGGGAGCACATTCTGTGCGCCTTTAGAATTTTATATTAAATTATGTACCCTTTAGTATAAAGATGTGTACCATGGCAAAAACTTGTGTTAAATTGTACTCCCTCCGTCTCCTTTCAGATGTCACACTTTCCATTTTGGGTTGTCCCACAAAAGTTTGCACATTCCAAAAAAAAAGCAAAAAGTAAAAAACAATCATTCTTCCCCATACACTTTATATGCAAAAAATCATCTCTACCTAATATACTTTATAATTTATTTATTACAAAAAAATACCATTATATTCCTAAAAGTTACAACTTTCTTAATCTCCGTGTCGAAATTGAGGTACAATCTTTGGTGGGACGGAGGGATTATACCCTTTTGTATAAATATGTGTACCCTTTATTTTCTTAAGAAAAATAAAAAATATTAATAAAATGTATACCCTTTAGAATAAAATGATGTACCTTTATTAATTAAAGTGTATATCCTTTAGACCAAAGTAATGTATCCTTACCCATAATACTAAATTCTAAAGGCGCACGGAAAGTGTTCTCGTGCGCCCGGACGCACACAAGCCTCACTCAATATTTTATAGTGAAAGTAATAAGCTCTTGTGTCCCTGGACACACAGGTTTAGACTCGTGCGCCCAAACCTGACTCTGCCCATACTATAGCCCGACCCGGAATATATATAAAAAAAAAACCTAGATTCATTCCAGCCGTCACCCATACCCATCTGCAATCTCTCTAATTTCCATCCACTCTCTCTGTAATTCTCAACCTTGCGGGTCTCTTTCTCGTTTCTGTTCTTCGACAACTCCTCGCCGTTGATTAACGACGGTGTATGTGGTGGCACCGTCGATTCAAAGTGTCGACCATAGAATACCTTTCAACTGTAGAATCGCAAGATTTTTCACTCTCTTCTAGATTACATATGTCATTTCCCCCTAAATGTTTTTAATTTCTTATTTCTGTAGTTTTCATTTTCTAATTTGTCAATGTAAGAAAAAATCTACAACCTTAAGAATTCTCTTTATAATCGTGGAGTTTCCATTATTTACTTTTATGGATATCAACAAGCATAATTTCTGCTAATATTTGTTGTATGTATGGATATTTGAATTGAATTAGGTAGAAATTTTGGGCTGATGATATATTTATAGATGTCATGGTTCAAAGATTTAGAAGTTGAAACTAGTTTATGCTCTTGTGCATTTGTACTTGTAATAGAAAATATTTTTATTATATTGTAAATAATTACAGTTCTTTTATCTTGTCTGTCTGCATTAGGTTTAGGAGCATGAATGAATAGATTATCAAATCCATTTGACTCATTCTTGCATGCATTAGAAATTTTGTAAAAAAAAAAAAACAATCAGGTTTCTCAATTTATGGTGTTATATGCTTGTATATGATTATGTACTTGCATATCCTAGATTCTTTCGTATAAACACTCTTTAAGAATATATTACATTATATGTTACATTTGGTAAAATAGTGCACTATTTATATTATAGGATTGGTTCGAAGCAACGGAAAATAACCCCATTATCACTATGTGTGGCATCATCCAATATAGAGTAGTATGGTCAATGGAATCAATTCTAGTTGATTTTAATAACTCCAAATTAGAACTATGAATTTTGTTGGGCATATGAACGTGAAAAATGTGTCTTGAATCATCACTTGTATGGTTCTTTGTGGATGATTTCAGAGACCAAATTCTATCTTTACCACACACTCAGCTGCAATTTGAAAATGGATGATTATATAAATTTTTTTGTCTGGTTTCTTATGGGCTCCGTTGCTCCATATCTAGCACAAAACATTAGTACGAATGATATCTACTACTGCAATTTTTCTCACTTGGATAAAAACTTTTATCACACTTTGAAATTGCTCATGAATTCCAATTATCAACTAGTTAGATCGAGGTTTAATCAAGTCAAACACTTATATTCAGAATTTTTTTTATAATTTATTCCCTTGTAAGATATCCTATAATTTATTATTGTTTAGTGTCCTATTTTATATAATTTTTATTATTTCAGGTTTTTGTTATAATGAGATCAAAACAGTGCTCGTCTAGACGTGTGACCAATTTGAAGCAAAAGAAGGATGCAGCACAAAAACCTATAGACTAATATTATTGTTGTGTAAATAGTATGTAGCTGCATATGTTATATTGTTGATGAGTAAAGAGTATATTGCTGATGAGTAAATGATATATTGTTGTCATGTAAAGGGTATGGAATTTAGTGCTCATACAATTTTTTTAAGTTTTTATTATTAAGGTATTATAACATGGTGTAATTAAAGAGTATATTATTGTTATGTAATGAGTATATTTTTTTCGTGTAAATAATATTTAGTTGTAAAAGGATATATTGCTGATGAGTAAAAGGTATATTGTTGTCATCTAAAAGGTATGAAATTTAGTATTCATGTTGTTGACAATTTTTTTAAGTTTTTGTTATTAAGGCATTATTATAACATGTTGTAATTAAATAGTATATTATTGTTATGTAAAGAGTATTTTTCGTGTAAATAATATATAGTTGCAAATGGTATATTGTTAATGAGTAAAAAGTATATTACTGATGAGTAAAGGGTATGTTGTTGTCATGTAAAAGGTATGGAGTTTAGTGCTCATGTTATTGACAGTGTTTTAAGTTTGTGTTATTAAGGTATTATAACATGGTGTAAAGAGTGTATTATTGCTATATAAAGGGTATATTGTTTTCGTGTAAATATTATATAATTGCAAATGTTATATTATTAATAAGAAAATGGTATATTGCTGATGAATAAATGATATATTGTTATCAGGTAAAGGGTATGGAGTTTAGAGCATCTGTTGTTGACAGTGCTTCAAGTTTATTTTGTTAAGGTATTATGGCATGGTGCATATAGTATATGATTTTATACGAAAGGGTATGCCACTCAATACTAAAGGGTATAACATTCAATAACTTTATACAAGTTAACAAAGTGTAAATGAAGGGTATTCAATTATTGTTTTTCTGTAAATTTAATTCAGGGTATTATATCATAACAACAAAAATATTAGTATGATACCTACATTTAACAATGTATTTTCAATAAAAGCATTTGGTAATTATAAAAAAGTTTATTCATACAAAATAAATAAAAAATTTAATAATTCATCAAAATATGTCACAATATTTAATTTGTAACATTAATAAATTAAATGAGCATTTGAAGTTTTAGGTCCAAATTCCTTTACTAACTTTAATGTTTTCCCTTGATTTCTTTTGATTTTTTGGAACTTGCTCTATATCCTCTTCTTCCTCCCTTGTGTAACTGAATAAACTGGATCAAACACCATATTAGATAAATCCTTGTTTTGGACTACTTGTTCTGATTATGTTGAAATTCGCTGAATAAGATCACAAATATCATCTTGAGATGATAAGAGTAGAATGAGATCTGTATATGAACAATTACCTTATTAATCTAAGTGCACAATAGTAGGTACAACAAATAATATAATTAACTGCAAATTTAATGAATGAAAAAAAAACGAAGAGCGCAGGCACATTCATCACTGCTAAAGGGTATAACGACTACTGCGAAAGGGTACAACGACTACTGTTAGAGGGTGTACATGATATATAGAACGAAAGTAATATCATTAATCCTAAAAAGTACAGTAGATACTTTTAAAGAGTATAACTGATTTTCTTATAGTGTATGATGTCATAATACAATTTTTATCATAACTAATTATTCTTTACTCTTAGGATTTCATTAATAATGTACAATTGTAAGATAACGTTATATACAACAATGTGCCATCAACAACATTTTAAAATCACTTATATGATTCACAGAACAAAAGTAAATTCATTACTGTTCAAGGGTATAGTTGTTACTTGTAAAGAGTATAAGAGATACTATTAAAGGGTATAATGTAATAACCAAAAGTAATATAATTTCGAATCAAATAAAGAATTTTCTGAATTATTACTACTCAAGATAACAACACAAAAATTACAATTCATTATTGTGGAACCTCATAAACAATGTCATACATTATTACTTCAAGCAACTTCACAACAAATCTACTCCAAGTATTAATTTGAACTCAATTGATCATATAAATATTCATGATTAAAATTGTACCTTTTTATTAATGTACATCGATTGAATGATTAGTCCTATTGTTTAGTGAGATTCAAATGTAAGCATGATATCCAATTACTATCTACTCTTATATTTATACATATGCACATCTCATTATTTCACTCTATTAATTATAATCATACACCGATGCACAATGTTTTTATGTTTTCTAAGTTGTAAATTTATCACACGAACAACTGTTGTCCATTAAACGTACACACGACTTATTCATTTCTAAACAACTTAAATTGCTTCCTACAAGCAAGACTAATCATTTTAGGATTTTTTCAATCAACTACTCCTCCACTATCATCTCAATTACGAAATTCGAATTTAGTAGATTTTAAATTTTAAAGTTCTATGTTAGTATATCAAACCACTAGAACTGAAAAATTACATCTAATTCTCATTGTTACTGATAGATTAAAATGAATCTATTCGGTTGTATCTCCAAACAAAGAGTATATCCTAACCCCACCCAAAAATCTGCCCCTTCACTCACAAAAACTCAAAAGTAGGTTTAATCAAGAAGGAAATAAAATGTATCGATAATGAGTACATGAGAGTCGTAAGGCATGCATTTTATCTTTAAAAATAATAACACGCCAAATTCATTATTGTAGAGCTCAAATTACCTATTTGTCGAACAAGAAAGATCCGTCGAAAAATGTAGGTATGAAATCTGGGTTGTCAACGATAATCAGAATTTCGCTCCTGAAATTTGGATTTCAACGATGAGGTTGGAATGAAATCTATTAATTGTGAGAAATGTATGAAATTGACAGATGAAGATATGAAATCTCTGTTTCCCCTTTCTTGTAGAGAAAGAGAAGAACCGCACGCACTAGCAGGTGAAAATATGAGTTTTGATTTTTTTTAAACTTATACATGACCCGTTTAACAAATAGGTCGGGTTGGGCGCACGGGTCAAGTCCGTACACCTGGACACACAAGAGCCTGTCTAATGTAAGTTTTTGCCATTAATAAAAAAGGCAAAGTCTATTGTACCCAATTGTTAAGGTCCAATCGGGTCAAAATTGACTCGTTGACCCAGATACTTATATGCAATTCATCCTAACAGGTCATTAGATTTAATTTCTTTCCCCATTTTATTCTCTCTCTAAAATGTGTTTCTCTGTTCTCCCTCACGATCTCGCTGTTCTCTCTTGCCGGACGTCATGCAGCGATCGTTCTCTCTCCTTCGCGGCCTTAAATTGGTGCAGAAGAAGGCAGTGTTACTTTAAAGAAAAAGGCGGTGGTTGAAGGAGGAAGGAGGTTGAGGGGAGAAAACGGCGATTGAAGGAGGTTGAGGAAGAAGAAGGCGGTTGAAGATGGAGCAAGTCAGTGGAGAACAACGGTTTTGCCTATTCTTCATGTTTTTCTCCATTTTCTTTTTATTTAATTTCGCCGGCAACGAAGAATCTGCTCGTGAATATCGTTGGGAATTCTGTCTCTCAACACGCATTACTTCTTCAATCAATTCAATCAATTTTTTATCTTTATTGGTTCAATTTCATACCTTCTCCAATTAATCTGCATTTTCTCCTTATAATTTTCATTTTTTGCAGAATGAGTGGTTGAATTTGTGTGATTGAAAGTAGGGGTGTGCGAATCGGTAATCAGTACGGATTTTTAAAAATTCTTACCGAAATTCGGATCGGCTTTTTTAAAAAAATAATCCGATAATGAATCCGTAAAGAAAAATCCAATATTGAATCTGTATCGAAATTCGGTTCAGTTCAGAATGGATTTTTGAAAAAATAGATTTTGACGGTGCGGAGCGAATCGAAGATAATATTATATTTTTTTAATAAAAGGTAATAATACTTTAAAAATAAGAAAATACTTCTGTAATACTGCTTCACAATTCACATTAAGAGTTTCATGACACATATAAGAAGGTATAATATTTGAATAAAAAGTTATACTCGAATTGATGAAAAGTGAGAGTGGTGCATTGCATTATTTTAGAAACAATTCATTTATAAATTATTTCAGCAAAACAAGGCAAGAAAATTCCATACCATGCATAAATGAAACTATAGCAACTTGCAAAAGTGCCCTAGAAAGAACATATTCAAACCACATTTCATCTAACTAAAACTGAACCAAAGTAAGAGTTTAGAAACACATATCTTGCTTGTTTCCAATGAATGCTTAAATCTTCTTTTTAGAATATGCACTCTTTAGTTGATCTTTATGTAAAATACAATTCCATTTGAATCCAACACTTTGAAGAATATATATGATTCGCGTTATATGGCAAAATTCGACTGAAATGAACGAAAAATTAAAAGGGCCTAACTACCCACAGAAAATGCAGATCATAAGCGAGATAAAAGATGATAGAATTTTCACGCTCCAAAATTTGAGAGGAGAAAAGTGTGATGTTGGGAAGACAAATTTTGACATAGAGTTTCCAGGCTTGTTTTTCTTGATTTTGGAAGATTTGGGGCAAATATTAATTAAAGAAAATTTTAACTCTCAATTGTAAATAATAATTTATATTTTTTCTTTTTTTCAATTAATAATGTAATGTTATTTTGGTCAAAGGTCATTTAGATAAATTTTAACTAGATTGACCCATTACAACTAATTTCCCTTAAAAAGAATTTTCTAACATGAACGGGTTGGGTACTCAATAATACTCGTGGAACTACTATTCCTAACTTCATTATCTCATTCATAATTTCACTCCTCTCACTTCTTTGTCCAATGTTGGAATTGGATGACCAACTACGGCATCATTCTCCAACAAAAACAACGCAACGAGGCAAAGATGCAATATGTTTAAAGACTTTAAAGTAAATAGACAACAATACGAGAGAAAGGTGCAGTATGCTTAAAGACGTTAAAATAAATGTATGTAAATGTAATCATAATAATGAGAATGATGGATATTATTATAGTAATGTTTTTAGTGGAGTGATAATTTGGGTGGAAATTACAATATTTTTTTTGGATTTGTCAAATATAAAATAAGGAATTCTGCTTGTCCCACATCGGATGAGAGATCAGAAAAGAGGATTCTTAATTGCTATTTAAGGAGACCTTTATTCTGATGTTAGACACACAAAAAAAGACACTATAATCTTTATCCGTGATTTTTTTGTTCCTTTCTTGCATTCTCTATTTGAGAGTTGGGAGAAATGTTGGGAATTAGTTAAAGATTTGTAATAGTGTGGTAGTTTTGGGGTTGGGAGAAGGAAGCTTCTGTGTGATTGTAAAAGTTTCATATAGTAAGTATTTTCTCTAGTCCGTGGTTTTTCTCCGGTTTGGAGTTTCCACGTAAAATTCCTTATGTTGTTCTGATTCTTTTCTTTTCTCGTTAATATTTTATCCTTTTCCCTTTAAAAATGAATGCTTTTTCCCAACAAAGTTGTATCAGAACCCGGTTCGGGCACTTTCAAAAATTCATAGTATGCTCTGTGGTTGTAGCGTAGTCTGATCTTCCAGATCAGAATGAATTTTTAAGAGATGATTATGTTGGATTGTATACTAAAAATCTAGCTTTTTGTATGAACAATGTTATAACAATTTATTTGAAATGAGAATCATATGATCAAATGATTGCGTCTTATAATTTATTTATATGTACGATGCAATAATCCACTTACTTTATACTGTGGATAATATGTTGTGCGACAACACGCGGAAGATTATATTATCGGTTCCCTTATAAAGTATAAACAGATGCTCACAACCGAGATAGACGGGGACTCTCTATCGGGATGGTTGTAGTGTAATTTGGTATTAGTTTGTCTTTACTATAGAATCACATTAGTATGCTTTATGTGTATTGAGTAGGACCACTTAAGATCGTTCGACTTATACTGACATATAGAAGAACTTGATCTATGTTATTATGGATGTTCGTACTCTTAATCTCTATACAATAACCTCGACACGTAAGACAATATGTATTTCTTTGATTAATCAATGGGTGAGATTTACATGTTATTAAATCAATAAACTCGGTGAGTTGGGAAATAATGTTGTCTCTATAGTGTGTTGTTGATTGTAGAAGAAATATGTGTCCGAAATTGGTTGATGATGTCCCCTTGAGGAGCTAATTAGGTTTATCATGTAAACCATACAGGTAGATTTATTCCGGCATGATAATAAGGTTGAGTGGTACCACTTTCGGATGAGATATTAATTGATAGAGTTGTCAGTAACTTAATTAATTAATGAGCATTGTATATCTTAAACATGGGGAGACTAACGGGCTCATAATAAGAAGGAGCCCATAACGTAATTATGGGATTAGAACGGTAGTGCAGTAATAATATTTTAGTGGTATATATTATTATTATTGGACTTAAGTATAAGCTTTGGGCTAAGCTCGGATACTTAAGTCCAATGTAGGCCCAACTCTAATTTCTCCTCATGGTCCCTGCTGTAACCCATATATAAGTCATCTCAGCTGACCAGAAACCCTAATCTTTCTGATTAATCACGCCTAACATGTGAGGAGGGTTAGGGAACAGTAGATTGAAAAGATCTCGAAGATCGTCGTCCACACGACGTCGAGATTGGACTTGGGAATACAGCAGAAGACCGGAAGGTTGTTTGCTGCTGCTGTCTGTCAACTTCCACAATTTTTATAAAATCATACAGAAGTCAAAATTGGAAGTGGGATATACTAACGGAAAGCCACTGAAGAGAGATCATTTTGATGCATAGAGCACTCAAATCGGAGATCAGACGAGAGAGTTATGCCCAAAACAGTGAGACTGCACAGGCTGTCAGCGAGAATTCATCTTCTCCAACATACCCTGGTGAAAGGTAATACGTTTCTATATTTTCTTACTTTCGCTGATTGTTAGAAACGTATGGAACCCTAACGGTTCACGTTAACCAAACGATCGAACGCCAACAGGTTATTCATTAGGTTAGGGTAGGTAAAATATGTCTTCAATTAAGTTTGATGTCGAGAAATTTGATGGTAGAATTAATTTTGGGTTGTGGCAAGTACACGTGAAGTATGTACTGATACAATTTGGGTTACACAAGGCTCTGAAAGGAAAGTCAGGTTCAACTGATGGCACAAAAAGTTCCAACAAAGACTTTGGAAAGAGTGATGAAGATTGGGAGGATTTGGATTTGCGGGCTGCAAGCACAATACGATTATCATTGGCTAAAAATGTCCTTGCTAATGTGCATAGTATTTCAAACGCCATGGAGCTATGGAAAAAGCTTGAGGAACTGTACCAGGTAAAAGGTATTTCAAATTGATTGTACCTGAAAGAGCAATTTCACACGCTTCGAATGGAAGAAGGTACACAAATCTCAGATCATCTAAGTACTCTTAATGGCATCATCTCTGAACTAGAGACAATTGGAGTGAAGATTGAAGATGAGGATAAAACATTGAGGCTTATCCTGTCTCTGACACGTTCCTATGAGTACATGAAGCCAATTCTGATGTATGGTAAGGAAACTTTAAATTTTGCTGAAGTAATTGACTTGACATGAATGTGTGTGGTGAAAAAGTATATCGATGGTTGATGAACTTACAGGGAGGCCAAGAGCTGGAAGTTACACCATAAAATTTCAGCAGGTATTTTTCGATATGTTGCCACAAGGAAATTCTTAGAATGAATTATTCTAAGTGGGTCTACTCATATGGTGGAGTAGGATGATTTTCGGGAGATTGAGAATTGATTGTCGGTAAAGACAATGGATTTTATTTTATTTTTGGCACGGTGGAGATTATTGGATTTGTCAAATATAAAATAAAGAATTTTTCTTGTCCCACATCAGATGAGAGATCAGAAAAGAAGATTCTTAATTGCTATTTAAGGAGGCCTTTACTCTAATGTTAGACACACCAAAAAAGACATTATAATCGTTAAACGTGATTCTTTTATTCCTTTCTTGTATTATATATTTGAGAGTTGGGAGAAGAGTTGGGAGAAGAGTTGGGAATTAGTTAAAGATTTGTAATAGTGTGTCAGTTTTGGGGTTGGGAGAGAGAAGTTTCTGTGTGATTATAAAAGTTTCATATAGTAAGTATTTTCTCGGGTCCGTGGTTTTTCTCCAATTTGGAATTTTCACATAAAATTGCTTGTGTTGTTCTAATTTTTTTCTTTTCTCATTAATATTTTGTCATTTTCCCTTTAAGAATGAATGCTTTTTTCCAACAGTTTTTGCAGAACATATTTTTTTAGACTGATAATAAATTAACATTTGAATGAAAATAAATATTTGATCGATGAAAAGTGATAACCATCTAATGAATTATTCTATTTTATAAATAATTAATAATATAAATAAATAATAATAATTAAAAAATAAAACTATCTTGGGCTCTTCTGTGCAAAATGGATGGACCGCGTCTCCAGCAAACCCGCATCTCGATCAATAAGAATAACAACTTGTCCAAAGATAATAGATTGAATCTTAATAGTGAGACTCGTTGCGTACAATGGGTTGTAGCAGCCCCACTTAATCAGTTTGACTCACCATTATTTACCCTTTCAAGTCTAGTCCGATTGATTATTTGAGTCAACATTATTTACCTTTCCAATATACTCCCTCCGTCCTATCAAAAGATCGCAGTTTGCTTTCTATGTGTAGTGGCTAATTGTATTAATAGTGAGTGGTGGCAATATGTAGAGTTTTTTTTGCTGAAAATGTAGATATTTGAATGAAACATCAATATAGTAAAATGAAACATTTAAGTGGGATAGGAGGATTAATAGTCTAGCTCTTATTAATTAGTTGAGTTACTATTATTTACTCAGCTCAATCTTCCAATAAGTAATACTCTCTCCGTTCCACTCAAAGGGTTTCTTTTTCTATTTTAGGCGTCTTACCCAAAGGGTTCCCTTTCCTTTTTAATACACATGGGTTCCATACACACCCTCTAATACAATTAAAATATGGGTCTTACACTCTTACTAATACAACTACCCACTATACATTAAATTATAATACTTCTTAATCCACGTGCAAAAAGCAAAATGCACCTTTTGAGTAGGACGGAGGGAGTATAGTCTTACTTATGAGTAGAGTCATCATTATTTACCCTTCCACGGTATATTGGGGAAAGAATGATCGCTTAGAGCATCCACATCCGTTTGGGTTTAAACCCACCTTTTTTACTCCAAGTCATTTTTTACACACTTCCCCATTAAACTCAACCAACACTTACATTTATTTTCAATTTAAACCCACTGTAACACACTATTTTTAAAACCTCAAATATGTAAAAATAGATGGGCTCTCAACTTTTTAGCTAAATACTGAGTTTAAAACTTTAAACTGTAAGTGTGGTGGAGGGTGGCATTGGACAATTTAATTTATTTTTTGGTTTAAACCATAAAATGAGCAACCAATGTGGATGCTCTTATGGTAAACATAAGATTTTTAGGAAAAGAAAATAGAAAGGTATGTTTGATCAAAATAGGGCAAAAGATCAATAAGCCCCCCACCTTATATCCGAAGATCAATTTAGCACTCCACCTTTTATTATGGTCATTCAAACCCTTTACATTTTCAATTGGGAAAAGGGTCGAATATGCCCCCATCTTATACCATAGGATCAAGTAAGCTTTCATTCTTTTATTTTTTTTTTATTTAAATCCTTTTTGTTTGAAAATAGGATCAAAAGAGCCCTTTATTTTTCTTAATTAAAACAAAGAAACCCTTTTGTTAAAAATTGATGGAACGGTGTTAGACATGAAACCCAAATCCTTTCTCTTTCGCTTTTCTTCAGATTTTTCTTTTTCATCTAAGCAAACTCTCATCCCATGACTCAACAAATAATTGTGCATAACCTTCTACTTACCTTTCTGAAAGGATGTGAGAAAAGAAATAATCTCAACGTGCTGCTATTAATAGTACAAGATTACAACAATAAGATCCGTAAATTAAGGATCATATCAATCTCTATCAATCTATACAAGGAAAGAATATATTCTAAAGGAATAGAAAATAAGTCTATGATTTAGTCTTAACACACCCCTCAAGCTTTGCGAGGGGTGAAAGCAAACGCAGATCTTGGATCGAAGTAACTCGAAAGATTGATGGGGGAGACTTTTGGTGAAAATAACGGCCAACTGGAGATTAGAGGGAATGAACTGGGTTGTAAGTTTCCCCGCAGAGACTAAATCACGAATTAAGTGGCAGTCAATATCAATATGCTTGGTTCGCTTGTGTGAAACTGTATTTTGATTGAGAAAGACCGCACTATTATTATCACTCAATAGAACAGGTCGACGAACAATAGAAACTCAGAGTTCATGAAACAGGTTCGTGAGCCAAACAACCTCAGTAGCAGTATTGGCAAGAGCTCTATGTTCGGATTCACAACTTGAACGGGTAATAGTAGGTTGTTTCTTTGCACTCCAAGAAATAAGATTTCCCCCGAGAAAAATGGAATAACCATAAGTGGAGCGACGTGTGTCTATACAACGAGCCCAGTCGGCGTCAGAGTAATCAAGGACTAATAAATCAGGATGACGAGTGAAAGAAAGCCCAAGATGAATAGTGCCTTGAAATAACGAAGAATTCATTTCACTGCATCAAAATGCTCATCGGTGGGGGATTGAAGAAACTGACTTACGTGATTAACAGCATAAGAGAGGTCATGCCGAGTGATGGTAAGATATTATAAGGCCCCAACCAACGATCGATACAAAGAAGGTCTTTAAATGGTGTGCCATGCTGCTGTAGTGAAACTCCCGAGGCCAGGGGGTACCAAAGGGCTTCAAATCAAGAAGTTCGACACGGGATAAGATATCATGTGCATATTTTGCTTGACCAATGAAGAGGCCCGTTGGTTGAGATGTGATTTCAAGACCAAGAAAGTAAGTCAGTGCCCCTAAGTCTTTAAAAGCGAACTCCTTGCCAACCCGTAAAATAAATTGCCGAAGCAAAGAGGTGTTGTTGCATATTAGGATAATATCGTCAATGTATAATAGGAAAAAATAACTGAAGATCCTCGACGATGATAAAATATAGAAGTATCACACCGACTCTGTTGAAATTCAAGACTAAATAGAAAGCTGCTGAAGCATTAAAACCAAGCTAAGGGAGCTTATCGAAGACCACATATTACCTTTTTAAGACGACAAACATGGGTCGGATGCAATGGATCAATGAAACCTGGGGGCTGTGCTATGTATACAGGTTTAGACAAGACACCATTCAAGAATGCATTCTTGACATCCAGCTGATGTAATTGCCAACCGAAGTGAAAGGAAAGAGCAAGTATTACTCGAACTGTTGCAACCTTGACAATGGGACTGAAAGTATGATGGAAATCCAATCTCAGTATTTGAGTGAACCCTTGGGCGACTAGACAGGCCTTGTAACGATCAATGCAGCCATTGGACTTATACTTTGTGCGAAACACCCATTTCGAGCCAACAATATTTGTGTTCGGAGGCGGAGGTACAAGAACCCAAGTTTGATTTGCATAAAGGGCATCCATCACTTCTTTTATAGCCGAATGCCAATGCGGATGTTTGGCAGCCGATTTAAATCCTCGTGGTTCAGTGGAGGCGGTAGATGTAACCAAGGCGTTTAAGAGGGGAGTGGTTGCAAGATCAACATGGTAACGTGGTTTGAAAATACCAGCCTTGGCTCGAGTGATCATTGGATGAGTGTTAAGAGGTGCTGACGGTGGGGCCGGCGGTGTGTCTGGTGTTGACGGTGCTATTGGTGGGAATGAAGACGGCTGACCAGTTGTAGTATTTGGCAAAGGATCTGCATGTAATGGCTCCAAGCTTGGTAAACATGAAGCACATGAAGGTGAATGTGTTGGTGGCGGGGCCGTCAATTCAGTAGAGCTGCAAGAACTATCAAAAAAAGAAGTGATGTCCAACTGATCACAAGGAGTAGCAGAACCAGAAGCAGCAAAAGGAAAACATGACTCATCAAATTGTGCATTGTGCGTAATATGTATACGAGAAGTAGTAGGATCGTAGCACCAAAAACCCTTATAGGCAGAACTATAGCCTAAGAAAATACATGGCACACTGCGGAACAAGATTTTGAGGAGAATAATTGCATAAATATGGGAAGACACGACAACCAAAGGGCTTAAAATTTGGATAGTAAGGAGCACTACCAAATAAAAGCTCAAACGGAGATTTATTACCCAGTACTGTTGATGGCAAATGATTGATTATATGAGTAGCTGTAGCAAAGGCATCAAACCAGAAGATAGCCTGAGCATGAGCATGAAAGAGCATGGTTAAACCCATTTCTATAATGTGTCTGTGCTTGCGCTCCGTACGTCCATTTTGTTGAGGAGTGTGAGGACATGAGATGCAATGATGAATGCCATGAGAGTTAAAGAAGGCACGAAGACGACTGTTGACGAACTCAGAACCACCATCACTCTGAAATTGTTTAACACGGGAAGAAAATTGATTGCAGACGAACATGTGAAACTTAACAAACACATCACAGAAATCCAATTTAGCTCGCAATGGATAAATCCATGTAAAGCAAGAAAAATCATCAATGAAAACAGCATAGTAACGAAATTCTTCAACAGTTTTAATTGGCGCAGGGTCCCATAAATCACAATGAATCAAATTCAAGACAGAAGTAGCACGTTTATCATTTAAAGGAAAGCTGAGACGTTTGCTCTTAGCAAGCTGACAAGAAGAGCAAAGTCTTGGATTAGGTAATAAAGATGTAACAGAAAGATGTCCGGACTTATTGAGCATGGAAATAAGATCGAATGGGACATGCCCCAAACGAAGATGCCACAGTTCATAGCTAGCCCTGCAGCGACTAGAATGTACAGCAACAAGTAAAGCCGGTGTCCCACCATCTAGCACATAGAGCCCGCGATCAAGATGTCCATGTGCAATGGTTTTCTTTGTGGTGCGGTTCTGAATAACAAATGTTCGATCAGAGAAAAACACATCAACAGGATAATCATGAGTTTGTTTGCTGATAGAGAGCAAATTCTTAGTGATGTGAGGCACAACCAAGACATCAAGAAGACAAACACCATTATTTATTAAAGTAGAGCTAGTATGAGAGATAGATAAAGAATTTCCATTACCAACAACAACATTACCACTACCAGAGTATGGTTGAATGTTGTCAAGAGAAGACGAATCTGGTGTCATGTTAGTCGATGCTCTGGAGTCAATGTACCAATCTGAGGGACTCGAGATATTGCAGGAAGAGTGGAATGCTTCAGCAAGATTAGACGGAGTAATATGCCCAAGATACATCGGACATTTGTCAGCATAATGCTCACCACAACAAATTTGACAACGTGGTTTGTGTGGCGACATACCACGACTGCCTGATCGACCACCACGGCCAACAGCCTCACCAACCACCATTGTTGGAGAAGTTGTTGTTGTACTGCCGAGGCTGAGATGAAGGATTTCTGGGATGTGGTATTGCGAAGGCTGGAAAAGCAACCTGAGAAGAATTTTCCGAAGGATCCATAGCTTTTGACATCAATTCAAATTGAATGGCTTGATGCAGCAAGATAGAGAAGAATGGAACGGGCTATATAGACATGCGAGTGTTGGCAAAGTTCGCATATTGAGATCCGAGTCCGCGCAGAAACCAGTGACTCTTGTCCGAGTCATCGACCGGCTTACCGATGGAGGAAAGCTGATCGCACAGACCTTTGAAGCGTGCACCATAATCTTTGACAGAAAGCGAGCCACGACGTAGGAAGAGAAGTTCCTCAGGTAGTTGTTGAACTCGAGAAAAAGAAGAGTGGGAAAAGGTGGCTTCTAACATTGTCCAGGCCTGGTGTGAGGTGGTACAATCGACAACTTCAGCCATGGCTTCTTCAGAAAGCGTTAAGAAGAGAACGCCAAGAAGACGCTGATCCGTAGAGAGCCAGAGGGCATATGCGGCATTAGGAGTGGAAGCATTGTTGTCGGAGGGAATGGTTGGCGCTAGCGCAACTAATGTGCCATTGACATACCCTAGAAAATCAAAGGCAGTAAGCATAGGGATGACTTGTCGTTTCCAGAGGAGAAAGTTTTTGGAAGAGAGTTTGATGGTAACCATGTGGATCATGGTGGCGATGGGGAGAGGATCAGAGGTGGCGGCCATGGAGGATATTAGGGTTTTTGGTGGTTAGGCTGATACCATGAAAGGATATGAGAAAATAAATAATCTCGACGTGCTATTGTGATAGCGTATATTGACACTATTAATAGTACAAGATTACAACAATAAGATCTGTAAATTAAGGATCATATCAATCTCTATCAATCTATACAAGGAAAGAGTATATTCTAAAGGAATAGGAAATAAGTCTATGATTTAGTCTTAACACTTTTCCCTTGAATCATGAAGATCGACGCAAGAGACGACAACTGTTCATTGAATGGAGACTGAACCGGCAAGATGGTGTGAATTATCGACAACATATTTGACAAAGTTTCACCGACTGGACTTGAAGTTGGAAGAGGCATGGAATTATGGCTCGAATCCGGTGAGGCTCTCGAGGTGCGACGGAGGCTCCTCTCTTGCGGTGAGAGGCGACCGACCAGTATGGTGGCGTCACGACTGGAAATATGCGGCGATCACTATCCAGTGTCAGAAAACCAGATTTACCAGTCGACAGGCAGTGATTATTGATGGCGCGTGACTAACGACGAGAAACAAGAGCAGTGTGATTTCCATCTCTCCCAGCAGCGTCTGGCGGCGATTTCCGACAAATGGCAATGGCTGGTCTCGGATGCAGCGTGCGGTGGCTGGAGATGCAACAACATCAGACTTGGCTAAGGGAGTTTGGGAATAAAGATTTTTAGGGGAGAAACACGCTGATTTTTGGGATGAGGAGTCAACCATTTTTTCAATTTTGACTATCAATTTCTGGATCATAATGCAAGAATTGTGTTGAAGAGAATCCGATCAAGTATGGATATTTCTAAGGGGGATTGCAGGCGCCACATGGCCATTGTTGGAGAGGCAAGTCACAAGAATGTGGAGGGGGTTAAGTGCCTACTATTCTTCAGAAGATCAACACCCAATGCTGTATAAAAGTGTGTATTCATTATTTAGATTCAACAAACAATTTTACATACCTTTTCCGTTGAATCATGGGGTGAGAATTTTCTTACATAAAAGGAAAATTTTGAAGAAGAGGGAATGAGAAAGAAATTGAGTTTTCTAACACCGTTCCATCATTTCTGTTAACATAAGTGTTTCTTTGCTTTAATTAGAAAAAGATGAGGGCTTTTTTTATCCAATTTATAAACAATAAGGGTTTAAATGAAAAAAATAAAAGGTTGAAGGCTTACTTGATCCTATGATATAAGATGGAGGACATATTTGACCTTTTGCCCTTTTCAATTTAATCAATTGAACCCCTTTTATTCTTAAAATAAAACACGAGTTGATATTAGGTGCACCCGGGTGCAAGGGTATACCCATATGTGTGTAAATTTTTATTCTATTTTGTATGCATGTTATTCTATTTTGTATACGTGTTCCTTAATAATTGTATATTTTTTCACACTAAGTTTTTCATTAAAAAAACTAGCATCCATATGTGTATAACTTTTTATTCAATAGTGTATACATGTTTTTTTAATAATTGTATATTTTTTTACACTCAATTTTTCATTAAAAAACAAACAATTAAATTGTATACATTTTTGTTCATAATTGTATATATTTTTATTTATATTTCTATACGTTTTTTAAAGTGGATACACCCTATCTTAGGGTGTTGTAATACCCCGAATTTTATTTATTTATATATGATATATATTTATTTTTAAATTTCAAAATTTTAAATTAGGGTATGGAAATTATTATTTATTTATTTACGGTTATTTACTCGGGAAACGTGCCTAATCATGCATTTTCACAAATGTTATCCTTAAAATTCTTTTCAAATCTATTCTTGCACGATCTCAGAGGCAATTACGTCTCTCGCGTCTCTCGTCATTTCTCTCATTCTTTTCTTCACAAGTTCATATACAGTTTTGTTACAGTTTTACCATTTAATTTAATATTTCAATTTCCTTACGTAGTTCATTTCTCACATTTCAAAGGAAACCAAGTTCTGCACATATTAATCCTTTCGTCTCCATTCTCAATTCTTTCATTTCCATGCTAAATGCGATATGAATTGACTAACTTTCTCCCTCGTATGGTATATAGATGGTTCTGTCAGTTAAGGTTTATGTTTAACTCTTCTAGCATTCGTAAGATCTGAGGTGGGGTTTTATATTATTCTCTTTAAACTTTATGTGAGTTATTTGTCATCCTGCGATATGTATGATATGAAAAGATATGAACAGAAATCTTAATCTTGTCCTATGATACGTAATAAGTGTTACAGTGGCATAAGCATGCATCGCTGGGACGATAGTCCTATATGAAGTCCTCTTCACCGTGCACTGACATTAGTTGGCCACCGGCATGACAAGTTACATGATATGTTACATAGTACATGATATAAGATACATGTTTACCAAATTTACAAGCTGTATTGTTGTATGATTTCAAGTGATTTACATGATGTTTAACTGTGATAATGTTTTATCTCACTGAGCGCTTGTAGTGATCACCCCTTCCACATGATTACAGGTTGAACGGAGAAGCATGGTGGTGTGATGAAACCTTTGATGATATGTGAAGTATTTTAATTTTTAAGAAGTCTATGTATTTCAAATGTTTAACTTATGTGTATTGTCATGAACTTTTGAAACTTCTGTACGCATATTATCTTGTCGTATATGCGTGTCATTTTAGGAAATCTTATGTATTTGAACGTGTTTTACTCAAATATTAATATTTTATGAAATTAAGTATATTATGAAACTGTTAATTGTTGATCTTTCACCCTTTAAGTTATTATTTATGAAAATGAAATTTCGGGCTGTTACAGGTGCACCTGGGTGCACAGTATAATTAGCCTTATTTTGATACACTTCCGTTAAAAATCAAACTTACGGTGTTAAGGAGAGAGAATGAGAACAGTAATTGGTTTGTGGAGTTTCTGGAGAATTGAGTTAATGAACAAAATAACTAACCCAATATTCCAAGGTCTCAAAATTTGGTTACTTTCTTCAGCTCCATGGAGTCTGTAATGGATAAGGTGGGAACTGAATTCATGATGTGCTCAAGATATCAGACGCACAAAGCCCAGTAGTTATAGCCTCTGTCATATCTATCCCCCTGCAGCCGCATAAACACCATCTCCGGCTCCCTCTCTGGGATTCTCTCAGCATCGGCGTCGCTATCGCCGTCGACCCGCCCACCAACACCACTTCATGGACATGCATTTATCAATCTTTGTGTCTCTTAAACACTTCTCTACCGGCTCCATACACTTCAAGCACAGATACATACACATGTTGGTGTTCGATCGTTTGGTTAACGTGAACCGTTAGGGTTCCATACGATTCTATAATCAGCGGAAGCAAGAAAACATATAAACATATTACCTTTCACCAGAGTATATTGAAGAAGGAAGATTCTCGCCGGCATTCTGCGTAGCCTTACGGTTTTGGGCATAACTTCCTCATCCGATCTTCGATTCGAGTGATCTACGTGTCAAAATGATCTTCTCTTCAGTGTCTTTCCAACAGTGTATCATACGTACAGTTTGAAGTTCCACACGATTTTAAAAAAATCGTGGAAGTTGAAAAACAGCAGCAGCAAACAACCTTCCGATCTTCTGCTGTATTCCCAAGTCCAATCTCGACGTCGTGTGGGCGACGATCTTCGAGATCTTCTCAATCTGATGTTCCCTCACCCTCCTCACAGTGTTAGGCGTAATTCAATTAGGGTTTCCGGACAGTTGAGACTATTCTCGTCCAGCTCCCTAACCTAATGCGGCAACCAGACAGTTGAGATGACTTATATATGGGCTACATCAGGGAATAAGAGGAGAAATTAGAGTTGGGCCTCCATTGGACTTAAGTATCAAAGTTTAGCCCAAAACTTATACTTAAGTCCAATAATAATAATATATACCACTAAAATATTATTATTGCACTACCGTTCTAATCCCATAATTACGTTATGGGCTTCTTCTTATTATGAGTCCGACAGTCTCCCCATATTTAATATATACAATGTCCATTAATTAATTAAGTTACTGACAACTCCATTAATTAATATCTCATCCGAGAGTAGTACCACTCAACCTCATTATCATGCCGGAATAAATCCACCTGCAGGGTTTACATGATAATCCTTATGAGCTCCTCAAGGGGACATCATCAATCTATGTCGGACACGGATTCCTTCTGCAATCAACAACACACCATAGAGACAGCACTACTTCCCAACTCATCGAGTTTATTGATTTAATTACATGTAAATCTCACACATTGATGAATCAAAGAAATACATATGCCTTACGTGTCGAGGTTATTGTATAGGGATTAAGAGCACGAACATCCATAATAACTGAGATCAAGTTCTCCTATATAGTCATTATAAATCGAACGATCTCAAGCGGTCCTGCTCAATACACAAAGTGCACTAATGTGATTCTATAGTCAAGACAAACTAATACTAAATCATACTACAACCATCCTGATAGAGAGTCCCCGTCTATCTCGATTGTGAGCATCTGTTTATACATTATAAGAAAACCGATAATATGATCTTCTGCGTGTTGTCGCATAACATATTATCTATAGTATAAAGTGGATTATTGCATCGACATATAAATAAATTATAAGACGCAATCATTTGATCAATGATTCTCATTTCAAATAAATTGTTACAATATTGTTCATATTAAAGCTAGGCTTTTAATATACAATCCAACAACACATTCCTCGAATCTCACCCTCCGCGAGCCCCTCTTTGCTTTAATGCATGGCAGTGTAGGCCTAGAAACAGGCGTAGCTCAATCACTACGAATTGAATTATCGGAAATCAGTTACCCAACAACCGCCCCTTTATTTTCCCCGCTCAGTCTCTCCTAATATTCCAGTGCTGCCGCTTGGAATCTCAACGACCACCACTGGAGCTTCTTCAGTTCTCCTCAAGTGGGGCCCACCGGATCCAAACCAGTTGGATTTAAGGAGAAAAAGAAGAGTCATGATGTGAGGTTTTCTTCGCTGTTTTTGGGTCTGCTCAGATCGAAATCAGATAAAATTAGTACAGACTTCGTTCCGATTTCGGATCCTGGGGTTTCGGTTAGAGGTCGTGATCGATCCGTGGAGCTCCTGTAGATTTCCGTTGGGGAAAGGCAGACGACGACGGGCAGCGCCGATGCTGAGAGACGCCGAAGGATGGGGAGAGGCTGGCGGCGACGGGTATCAATGTTAGATCTTATCAATTAATCATTCTTGTTGTAATTAATCTTTCTATCGATCATTCTTTAAACACCGTTAAATTGATTTTTAAGGTAAGGGTATCAATATTTTAATTTAAGAAGATGAAGAGTTTAATTAGAATAAATTAGAAAGGTAAAGGTTTTGGTTGACTAGAAAAAAAGATGGATGGGTAATCTGATCTTGGATAATAAGATAGAGGGCTTATTAGACCTTATGCCCATCAAAATATTTAGGAAGTCGATCAATCAGCGCTACTGTGGTGCGAAAGCCGCGCCTTTTCTTGTGTAGAGAAAACTCCGCATCACGGCATCAAATCAAAGTTCCCGCCACACACCAATGGCTGCTCCTGCCAAAACCCTAATGGATTTCTTCCAGCAGCCGGCGGCGAAGCGCCACAAGACACTCGCCGACGCCGCAACTTCCTCCTTATCAACAACTACCATTTCCTCCGACCACAAGCTCAGAATGGATTTCAACAAAGCCCTCGCCTTGTCCAAGCGGAACCTCAAACTCTGCTCCGATAAAGTCTCAAAAGCTACTGAAACTGGTGTGTTATTATCTACTCCATTAATTCTTCTATTTTCAAGCCCCAGTCTTTCCGCGTTTTGAACTTGATGATGTGTGTTCCGGTTCCCTCTATCTCAATTTGAAAATGAGCCATATAATACGCATTCATGCCGTATTGTACCTTTTTTTGCCTCCCTGCTGGCAGTTTTATATTGATTAGAGTATGTGAAGTTGGATGGCCTAATAGAACATATTTGAATGAAACTTAAGCTGTATCAAGCCAGGTCGAGTGAAATATGGGATAAATGCGGAATGCCTCTCTGTTGGCCATACTTTCCCCTTTATCTTTATATCTGTGGTTAGGTTTTGTGTATTGCAAGGATGGAATATGCAAAATACTCGAGTTTCTGTCTTTTGCTTTTTTGTGGAGTACAAGTACTTGTACACTTAACGCATCCTTATCTGTTGACTCCCATAGCACTGCAGTTCAAAGTAAGATGATTGACGTCTTCTGGTGGCATATCTTGGTTCATATATCATTCCGGTATTAAGTCTAGATATTATTTTTTTTCATTCTTTTAGTGTTCAATGCAATGTCATGATTGTGATTATGCCTGAGTAGTCATTTACAGCTTTTATATTGCATTTGTGGATGCATGCTATATCTATAATGTTACCTAAAACTGCATTTCTTTTATCATATGGATAATGAAGGAGTGGGGTACGTAAAGTTGGAGGATCTACTGGTGGAAGAGACATGGTCAGAATTGCTATCTGGGGAGCTGCAAAAACCTTATGCAAAGGAGCTGTGTCAATTTTTGGATAGCAAAATATGCAATGGAAATGTTCCGATTTACCCTCCCCAGCATCTAATTTTCAATGCTCTAAATACCACTCCATTTGACCGTGCTAAGGCAGTTATTATTGGACAGATAAACATTATTATTTGCATTAGAAAACACACACATATTTCCAGAAAGAAAAAAGTGAATTATTTGATGGATGGAGACCTTAGGTAACACTGAGTTTTCAGGCTAGATGTTTTGATTTATGCAAGAAAGTCATTCTCTGTTAACTTTTACTTTGTCATGAGTGTACATGTTACTCAAACACATCTTTTATTCTGTATATTTTTTTCTTGTTATGTTTTGTAAAGGAAATGAAGAATCATGTTTATTATATAAGCTCGTTCTGCTTATTTACAGTCATGGGAACCTAAATAGTCTTATAAATAATTTGTAACTTCTTTGTTCCATGTTTTGATCATCGTCTGGCTATTTGCTTTTCACTATGCCCTGGTTGGAATATAATAATTTATCATCCCTATCTTCTTACCTACATTAACATAATGTTTTCTCTTGGAACTTCTGCAGGATCCATACCATGGACCAGGTCAAGCTATGGGTCTCTCTTTCTCGGTTCCACAGGGTCTCAAAGTGCCTTCAAGTCTTCAAAACATTTATAAAGAACTAAACCAAGACTTGGGATGCTCAATTCCATCTAATGGGAATTTGGAAAAATGGGCTGTACAGGTAAATAGAATTGGTATCCATCTCCTTACTCTAGAAATCCTAAATATTTACTATCGTGTTTTTCATTTTTGTATTAAATTTTGCTCCCAAGGAACTGCGTGAGCAATCATATGTAGTTTGCCTCTTGCATTTTGTCTCAATTTAACCGAACATGAGTGTGTATGCTCTTCTTGAGGAATGACTCCCTGTTTTTGTTTCTAGGGCGTTCTCCTGCTAAATGCTGTTCTCACAGGTATTTTCCTAACTTCTCTCCTGCTTACCAGGGCATAGTGCCAAGTTTTACTGTGGTCTTTACCTTTTATAAATGTGAATATAAAACAAACATTCAAGGAGATGGTTTATTATTCCAGAAAGTGATTCTAGTTTGTCTTTTCTTTTTCTATGTTAAATTTGTTGAAGGGGAAGGGTAGGTGAGGAAAGAGGAAGCCAGACAAATTTAGACATTAAAAGAACACTGTCTTTTTGCGTACAGTCTTTTTAAGTGACAAAATAAAAGTAACAGGTCTTCAGTTCCTTTCTATTATATGTGTGTATGTTTTTTTAGAGATGAGATTATACATAAATTAGTACTGCCAGGTATTACTTTTATGTTGATAATAACAATATCACGTAATGCTTATAATATATTTGCAGTTAGGCAACATCAGGCTAACTCGCATGCCAAAAAAGGATGGGAGCAGTTTACGGATGCTGTAATTGGAGCACTATCTCAGAGAAGAATTGTTTTTCTTCTTTGGGGAAACTACGCACAAGCCAAATCTCGGTATTTTTTTTTTATTCATTTCTGATAATTGTTAATTTGCAAGAAAAAGGCTTATGGTTACTGAAGGTGTTTTGTCACAGTTTGTGGTTAATTTTTGTGGCACTTTCTGTCTCTTACTGGATGGCACTGTATGTAAATTCTATCTGCATCATCCTAAGTTATTCATATATAGTGTATATATTTAGGACATAAAAAAAATAAGAAAAGAAAAAAATCTATATTTATGGAATGGAGGAAATATTACATATATAATACTACTAGTTTAGTTTACTGTTGAGTTGTAACAAAGAAAATTTTATCCCATTATTCGAGAACTGTCAAGTGTCAACATGTTGAAATGAGTAGTAAATCAAATATATGACATGGTTCCCTTGAAATTATTTGTACAGGTTAATAGATGAATCAAAGCACTACATTCTCAAATCAGCACATCCTTCTGGTTTATCTGCAAACAGAGGCTTCTTTGGATGCAGGTTGGCTATCTTGACTGCATAAATATCTTCCAATGTGTATATTTCTGCAATTCATCATCATGAATATATAGTTGAACAAAAATCGTTGATGGAAGATTCTTCACTTGATATTGGACGTATGTATTGAGCCTGTAATAAGATCAGATTTGCTCATTTCATATTCCATTACAGCATATAAGAATAGCAAAGTAAACTTCTTTAGTATCTGCATATAAGTGTAGTTCTATAAACAAGAATGTGTATCTATCCACGGGTGATCTTAATAATATCAGACCAACCTGAATTTGAATCAATTTATGATACAACTATAATAATGTCCAACTGGTAACTGGTGTTTCTTCTTGTAATGGAAATTAGATTAGATAGTAGGAAGAGGTTGCTAAAAGTTAAGTCACTAGACAAAGTACGAGGGACATCAAGGATCATTAATGAATGCCCCTAGTAACTTCCACTAAAATGCGCCTCATTTTTCATGCTCTTTTTAGGTAGCTTCATATATATACTGTCTTTAAGGACAACAAGGTTCACTAACTATACTTTGTGTTTGTATTTTGATGGTTATAAAGTCACGATTTTATTTTTTAAATTTAATTGAGTATGGGCACTACATCCTGTGCATTGGGTGTAAGCGAAACAGAGAGAACTTGTTTCTTTTCTAACTCCAATTTTGAACTTGTAATGCAGACATTTTTCACGTACAAATCAGATCCTTGAGAAACTGGGAGTATCTCCGATAGATTGGCAGTTATAATCGAGTAGAAGATTTTGCAAGGTCGGACAAAGAGGTCTTCTTTCACATGCTGTGTCTTGTCCGGTCTTCGACAAACAAGCCCAAGAAATATCTTGTATAGTTTCTGTACTTTGAACTTTGAAGCTCGTTGGATTCAGTACTTTGCTATCTTAAACTCTACCCTCTAATTATTTGTATTAAATGCCCTACAGTGCATTTATTTCACATTTTGCCACCAGCAAAGCATGCATGTATATATTTATGTGGATTTGGATGTAGGGTCTTGAAATTATTGTTGCTTTGAACATTATTTACCATTTCTTTCTTAATCCTAAAGCTCACTAAGCTCAGCCTTTGGGTGTACCCTCTTAACTAATTGAATAGAAGCAAATGGAAGGATTTCATACAATGTAGTGTCCATTGTGTACAAACCAGATCATGGAATATACGATTCCCTAAAATATCCTAATTGTGTCCTTTCCATTTTTGGAATGAATGCGATCAAGAATGATCAGAGTAAACTGCAAATCTGATCAATATTGAACTGATTTGTTGTATGTTCTTAAGAGGGTATGAGATTTTTGCAGAAAATTTGTTCCCTTCAAGAGCTGATACAGCCAACCGTTCAACTGGAATAGGACTGTAAGACGATACTGCAGTGAGAGAAGAAAGTTCTTATTTACAGCATTACTTGTGTGATTATATAAACGATAGTATGTGGCTCAGTGACATCTCTTGCCATACATACAGCATTAACCTTACATGGATTATGGATACTACGAGGAAGGGGAACTAGTCAGAAAAAGAACTGGTTTTAGGCCGAAAGCCTTTGGCAGCCAAGAAAGCTTGCAAAGACATGTTTTTTCCTTCGGTATCTTGAAAAGATGCCCTCCTCCCATGTCCTGAAATTGATGTAAAATAATACATTGATTAACCCACCTAATTTAAAGGGAAGCCAGAAGCCACATCAGGCTGTATACTATATACTCCTATAGAGTGTGTGAGGAATTCCTATGAGAAAATGACACACATGGTCATTTCGGCTAAGTTTACTGGGATATACGAAATCACTAAGTAATTATGGGAATATATAATCACCAAATGATTAGTGTGTAACAATTAGATATCATCATAAGTGAGTTTTCAAATCCAGGGGTAAGGTAACTTCATATTTAAACTATTCGGGCTGTGTTGGGATTGCTAAATGTTATCACTTATCAGCACTTTATAGTTTAAGGGGTTTTTAGGAATCAATTGAAAAGAGTAAAAATTTGCGAAAACTATGGCTTACCAGGTAGTATCCATTCAAAGTCATACTCAAGCAACTTTTGGACGCTATTCAATTGCTCATCAACTGACAGACAAGAGAGGAGTCAAATCATTATATGAAAACATGGCCTCTTTGAATAGGATCCAGATACATGTTGATGAAGAGAGAGGTAAAAACTACTCGAATAGGTGAAAATTAAACAGAAAAAGTCATTCCCGCATTCTTGATTTGATTAAAAAAAAAGTTTAATCAGTTTAGTCACAAAATTGTGCATAATAAAGGAGAGTAGCATTAGTAGAAATAGCTCAACATGCTGCCATTTCTTGCTAATAAATAAGGTAAGTTATCAAATAGAATAAATTTATATTCATATTAGCAGTAGGAGGAGGATTTCATATTTTACAATAGCCTTTGCATTTCATTCTTTATTGCATGAAAAATAATTTATTTGAAAGAAAACATAGCAGCAAAAATATATCTTAACTGTAAGTTTTAGATCTTCTATGTTATATCTACACTTCTTATGGTTTCAGCCTTGAAGAAAATGATTGAGCAATTACATGGAAGTTCCAAGCTGTGAAACTTAATTCCAATTTAATATGGAAACAATGAGAGAGATATTAATATCCTCCTCGTACGGTTAATGGTAGTAGATATCTATTTAACCTAAGTCGATAAACCATGATATTGATATCATTGCACATCAGAATGTTGACTCTTATTCAACAACAAAATCTTCCATGGACAAATACTTGAATAAAGTTGTATAAAGTCTATAATAAAATGAAAACTATCCTCAATCATTTGCCTTCCCCATTACAAACCAAACTAAACTGGCTACATTTCATAATTCACTAATTGAGGTAAACAGGAGTAAATTCGAAACATACCTGAAAACCAATTGTATCGTTCAAATATGCTCAACCCAAATTCTTGCATTCCAAGATGGTCCCCAGTAAAGAGCACCTTCCTAGTTTTATCAAGTAAGCACACTGATCCCTATCATAATAAATTACTCAATTCTGGCTATCAGAGTTACAACTGAAAAATAAAAGACCAATGACAGGAGGGACAGAATCAATAAAGGACGTAGTATCTTCAGCAACAAGCCACCATGATATCTAGTAGTGAACCCAAAAGAAAATTACACCATTCAATAATATTCACCATAAGATCAACTCACATCTGTGTGTCCTGGTGTGTGTATAAGTATGACATCACTGCCAATGGTCCATGGCCCATTCCCATCTAGCTTAATCTCCACATCAGTTGTAGAACTATTTACCTGGGATCCCGACCAGTAAGATGCGTTAGAACTCCGAATTTGGAACCACCCTACTCTTTGTGAAGCATTTATTTGTTTTTTTCTTATTTTGGGTTGGGGGGAAGGTGGGGGTGGGGGATATGCATCATAGCTAGCTAAAATACTCACAATGAACTTTATATTATACAGAAGAGGATGTAATGATGGACATCAATGGGAAGCCAAAGACATGCCGACTTTCCATTCTTTATGATCTAAAATACATGCAATTCTCAGCTGAGAACTGCCATTTGTAAAGATATAAATTAAATTTATACCACAGAAAAGATAAGTATCAAATTTGCTACTAATACTGTTAGGCACATAAGCTAGGGAGCCCTAACTTCACCTAAAACCATGGCTGAAGGTGAAGGGTTGACCCCCACTTATATGTCTTTCCACATTTGCGTGTGGAACCGATGTGGGACATCATAACAATCCATCCCCCTTCGAACCGGACGTCCACGGACGGCACACTCCTGGTGGCAACCCGCATACAACTCCAGGTGGCAACCACCCTGGGCCCACATCCGGGGTGGCAACCCTTGGCCCACACATCGGGTAGCCCCTTCCCGTGATCCGTCCGGATCCGGCAGGTCAGACCAAATTGTTAGGCACATAAGCTAGGGAGCCCTAACTTCACCTAAAACCATGGCTGAAGGTGAAGGGTTGACCCCCACTTATATGTCTTTCCACACTTGCGTGTGGAACCGATGTGGGACATCATAACAATCCATCCCCCTTCGAACCGGACATCCACGGACGGCACACTCTGGGTGGCAACTCGCATACCTAGGGCCCACAACTCCGGGTGGAAACCCCACTGGGCCCACATCCGGGGTGGCAACCCCTAGGCCCACACATCAGGTAGCCCCTTCCCATGGCCCATCCGGATCCGGCAGTTCGGACCAAATTGTTAGGCACATGTGCTAGGGAGCCCTAACTTCACCCAAAACCATGGCTGAAGGTGAAGGGTTGACCCCCACTTATATGCCCTTCCACACTTTCGTGTGGAACCGATGTGGGACATCATAACAAAGACTTATAAAGATCTCGGAGCAAATTTTTTTCAAAGCAGTTGGTACTACATAGATGAATATTGAGAGCAACCACTTTAAAGCCCGTAAAATCCTTAAAATCTAAAAGCAAAGAGCAAAGAGCAAACATTGCCCCATATATCATACTGCATAATTATCTTACTTCTTTCGAATGAAGAATCCTGTCACAACCCAACTCCTCTGACCATTTGTTATGATCTGCCACGTCATCCCTGAAATGATAAAAGCAATCACTATGATATAAAATATGTATAGATTAACAAATCACACTGCATTCTGCGTACTTATGAGAGAGGAACATGTAGCGAGCTCCACCCATCTTCTTGATTCTCCTAGCCAATTCCTCAGTGTATCTAGGGCTATAAATTAAAAGTGAATTCAAAACAAATAACTGAGAAATATCCTCCAATTTCTAATTATGTTTTTTTTTGGAATAATATATGTAAAGATCTAGATAAATAACAAGTAAATTTAAAAGTACCTATCTATAAGTATATTCCCTTCAGTGCGTGTAAGTAAATACGACGTTGCTCCATACGATTTTTCAGAATGATAACCACAATGATATACTCCCTGAAAGCATTTAGTTAATCAAAAGCAGAAAGCCTAAACTCATCCTTTTTATATAATTGAGATACCATCTTTTAAATAAGAATTCATGCTATACAAAGATCTTTGTTGTCATCTACTATTATCTTTGCCATCTACCAATATGGTTTTATATCATACCTTGATATCACCAAACCACAGATACACCAGCACAAATAACTTAGGAGAATAAAAGGATTCCCAGAGAAGTAGATGGAGAAACCTGAATTTTCTGCTCATCAATTGGAATTGGAAATGTTTTATGAACTTCCAGAATATCAGAAGGGGGCTGCTCTGTATGGATTGAGTTTGTTGGACATGAAAGTAATGCCTGAAAGAAAAATCTCACATAGTTAGGTATAACACAATATCATGCATGATGTAATAATTCCTTAATCAAATTGAAGGGTGCCAATATCAATTACATCTAAGCAACAGATAGACCTTAATCACATATATTTCTTTAGGAAGAGAGTAAACGAGTCAAATGTCCTACTGAATATTACCTTAACCTAGTTGGCTAATATCTCCATATGTTGCCCAACAGGTGATGAGTATCGTGCTTTTCATCAATAATTTTCAATTTACTTACTGACTTATCCTTTAATAAACTTCAAGTCTGATAAATGCATGGTCTTTCATTTTCCAGTCTAGTACTTTTCAATGTATACAGAGCTCCATTTTGCTTCATGAGTTACCGACTAATCAGATCAATAAGAAATGCTTGCAGAAGTTTTTTGTTGGACATCATAAGTTCATCATCCTAGCCCCAAGTACTGATTACCATATAAATTACAAATCCAGTGAGTTATGAGGGGATAATGTATGATATTAAAAATACTTGGCATCGTCATTGTTTCATATTTGCAACATTGATATTTAAGACTTGCAGACTAGACTCACTTCTCCATATTGTTTATGTTGGTTAAGCACGCTAGGCACTGAATTAGGCACAAAAAGAGATACTATATGGTTTAGAACTTTCTTGTCCAGACTGCACAGAGATAATTACCTGAAGAGCTCTCATTCTCTCTTCATTGGATGTGGGCTGTTTATACACTGCAGACATGCCATCCCGCCGATTATATATTTCCTGAGGGAAAAATCACTACACTATGATTAACAGAATATAGAAATTCACTAAATTGTACGATTTCACATATCTTTGCACCAGTTGATCAGTTTTTAAGATGCAAGAAAGTAAAATGTGTGCAGAAAAAGATGGATAATAATGCTTATGTGCTTGGAATCGCATTAAACTAATAAATTCCTCCTAGAAAACCATTAGCCAGGCATGATAAAACCCCCTAGGCAAGTTTTATGTGCAACTTCAGTAATAAGTGAAGATTGTATTAAGACAGAATGACCTACTCCCTACTTCTAAAAGCATTCAGAAGTAGTAATTGCTAATTAGATATGCATATTAATGCTGCATCCATTGACATATGGTTTTAAGGAGTAGCATGTATTTTCAAGTCATCCAAAGCTGAAAGTATGATGAGAATATACCGGAGCCATCCAACGACAGGTATCGCAATCTATGCAAGTGTTATCTGCAACCAAAATTAGAGTTTCAATTTTGTTTATAATTTGTAGCTATGAATCATCCTCCAAACATATGCAGGTAGGTAGGAGTAGAAAAGGAGTGAATCACAGTGCAGTCGTACCAACAAACAAGTCTCCATCGACATTTTGTGGGCGTCTACTTCTCCGAGCCATGGAAGACGAAGCTCGGACACGGAAAATCGAACATGACAGTCCGGCCACCGCCGTCGCCGCCATCATCTGATCAGAACAATAATTTAATGGATCATCATCATTTATCGAGTAATATATGATTTTTTTTAAAAAAATTTATTATGTTATCATCAAAAGTGGTGGCCCAAATGTTGCAGTGCTGGCTGCATCACATTTTTTTATGAATAAACGTGTCATCACGTGAAATTTTTTTCTTGTAGTATATTTTAATGGATAAACCTGGGCGGATGGATTTTTTGTAGGCCTCTACTATCCACCCACACCCAATTTTTACGAATATGTCAATTAGTTAATACATTATTAAAAATTATATATACATCCACTTCACTTTTACAAATATACCTTTTAATTTAAATTAACTTCAACTCACATACTTACTGTATATAAATGTCCAAAATTTCATCCAGTAGTGACCGAAAATTTATATAAATGTCGACCAATATTGGACGACCATGTATTGTTTCAGTCGACCAGTGGTGGTCGTCCATGTATTGTTTCTGTCGGCCAGTGGTGGTTGAAAATTGTCGTCCCGTTCAGCCCTGGTTGGACGATTTTTTTGCGATTTTTAAGAAAAAAGCACAAAACTACATTTTAATCGGTTAAAACACATAAAAACATATACCAATATGATCTGTGAACTACCTTTGTCCACCATTATGCTACATATGTGTATGAGTATGACCCAAAGATGTTTTCTTAAACTAGGTTTTTCTTTTTAGTTCAAAAGAAGTGGAAGGATTGTATGGAAATTTTGTTGGAGTAGTGAGTGTATAGAGATATTTTAGTATGTTTGGTGGACGGGTGGGTGATGAGTGTGTTAATTCACGAATATTGCGTCTGGATTTATGCTATTATGGAGTGTTTGAAGGTTGAAATCGGTTGTAAACCGATAAATATTGTGAAAAGGCATGAATCAGGTGTTGTTGGAGCTATTTGAGTGGTTTTTCGAAGTATATCAGAGTGGAAGTGTTGAATACTGAAGAAAGGAAGTCGAAGCCATCCGTTTGGGCAAAGCAGGAGGTCAATTCGACCAGCCCTCCAGGACGAATTGGCAACACAACTTGTACAGAAGGCGGATTCGACCACGACAGGGGGATTCGACCCGGGCATCAGGTCGAATCAAGGTCGAATCGATTGGCTGGGATGCCGATTCGACCTCGTAGCGTCGATTCGACCTGGTCAGTTGATCAAATCGAACGTCTGGGACTTACAGTAGGCTGGTTCGACCTTTGGTTCGAGTTGTGGTGGTTGATTCGACCTGTTATTGAGGTCGAATCGATGCTCGGGAACTTAGCATATCCGTATTTTTACACCATCAATGCGTGTGATCACTTAAAAAGCTCATGCCAAGCCCAGTAGACGTGATTACAAGTATAAAAGAAGGCTTATGCAGCAACAAAGGGGAGAATTGAAGGATCTAGACACATTGAAGAACCAAGACGTGGAGACGTAGAGTTGGGAGGAGAGCGATCTTCCATCATCTGGAGGGGCTGTGACAGAGTTCCGCTGGAGATTCAAGTAAGATTGGTCCAACTAACCATGATTGTTCCTAGATCAATCATGGGCTAGAGCCGCTTCGGTAGTTCTAGGGTTATGAAGGTTTCATGAGTTAATTTATCTTTCGTGTGTAAACTCCGTACAATACTACTTGTGGTTTATTTTATATAAGATTGCGTGTTTTTAATCCATACTCGTGGTCGTTTTGTGCATCAATAATTGTTGTGTAGAGTCTGAATACATAACGTAGTTATTGGTTGAGTGCGTTCACTGCTGAGCATGATTTTATGTTATAATTCTAAGTGAAGGGATTCCGAAGTCTTATTAGAACTATCTTATATGAATACTTGTTAATTGAATCACACTTGAGTTAATAAGTAGGATATAGAGTATAATTTCATAGTACCTATAAAAGGAGATCATATCGGGTTATAGTACTAAGTGCACGAGAAATAATTGATACTGATAGTACCTAGAAAGGGAGGTGAATTATATCTCTTGCTCCGAGGATATTCACACGTGTCATACGCATATTTACTTGTGTCTATAGAGTGAATTTGCATGGTTTAGTGATGCGTCCATAAATCACAAGGTAGAGTCGGACACCATCACTCGAAAGTATGAATTAATAAGTGGAACTGAATTACCTGACGAACTACCTACTATCTTACTTGATCACAACCTACTATCCCTTATTCTTGTTATTTTTACTTATTATTTTAATTATTAGTTGTTACTTAATATCACAACCATTATATTTTCCAACATAGTTATAATTTACTAGAACATAATTAAATTGATATTTATCCGTCTCTTGGGTTCGATATATAACTTGGTCACCTTCGAAACTACAATTAATATCCTTCATACTTGATGATTAATTATGTGTTGAGAAAACGCCTATCAAGTTTCTGGCGCCGTTGTCGGGAACGACTTAAAATATCTTTTTGTTATTTCTAGTTTATTAGGACTATTTTTCTTGTTTTATTATTTTAACTTTTATTCTTTTCAGGTGTATGCTCACGAGATCAAAAAAAGGTGAATTAGAACCATATAATCCTGAGATCGGAGCATCATCGAGGAAGAAGAAGAAGAAGAGTAAGAATAAGAAAGAAGAACTAACTACAACTCTGAATTTTGGAGTTGAAGTGGACGAACCGAACTCGGAAGCGACTGAAACTGTGGTTGATTTGACAGCAAAAGCAGAAGAAGTCGACATGGACAACGAAAGGGTCAATCCGGATAATCTGGTCATCCGTGAAGTCTTCAAGAATAACGGGGCTGTAAATTTTGGGCTTCTAGGAGCGAGGGGGGCTAATGCGGATTTCGATCTTCACCCCACTCTTATTTGCATGATAGAAATAAACTCCTTTGCAGGAGGGTCTTTCGAGGATCCGCAGCAGCATCTAAATAAGTTCTCGGGCTATGCAAGTACTCAAAAAGACGCAGGAGATCATGAAGATGCTAGGAAGATCCTCTTGTTTAAATTCTCGTTATCTGAAAAGGCGAGAGATTGGTACGACACTATCAATGCAGCTGAATGCACTACTTGGGAACAATTGAAGTTGAAGTTCTTGGAAAGATACATGCCACCTTCGAAGGTGTTCAAGATGAAGCAAGACATTAACCAATTTGCTATCGGTAGTGGAGAGAAGTTTCATGAAGCGTGGGACAGATTCAAGGACATACTTCGTAGGTGTCCTCAACATGGGTTATCTAAAGCTTAATATATCAGTATATTCTACAATGGATTGGACTGTGATTCACGTGTGTTATTGGATACTTCTTCAAATGGAGCATTGCTTACTAAGTCATCCGTAGAGGCCGAGAAGTTGTTTGAAGATATTTTGATGAACTCGAGAGATTGACCAACTAATAGAGTTAGAGGTACTTACGTCCTTGGAAAAGTGGCTAAGGTTGAACATGCTATGGTGAAAACAAGTAGAGAAGATGAGATCGTCTCTAGCTTGTCGAATATCAACAAACTACTTGAGTCTCAACAAAAACAAATCAGCGATATATCTCAGCACGTACCAATCATGCAGCAGGAAGTTATTAATGATGGAATGATCCAAGAGGATATAGAAGAAGCAAACTATGTTATAGGCTAAAGTATTCAAGGGACAAAGTATCAAAATCAAGGCAACCAGAATTACCAAGGGAACTGCAACAACCGTGGTCCCCCGGGTAATTATCAACAACCTAGGAGGCCAGAGTTTTCATGGAGCAATCCGAACAATGCAGTTCAATCTCCGATGGGTGTTGATCCTGGTGCGAAAGTGGAAGAATGAAAGCCGAGTTTCGAGGATACGGTGAACATGTACATGGCTAGGAATGATGCTAGATTGGATCGTCTTGAGGCCAATTAGAGAAGAAGATTGATGCAAACTATGAGGATTTATCAAGGCAAGTGAAGGACCTTACATTGTTGATAGGGAAGATGGCATGAAGTGTTAACAAGCTCACTCAAACTATTGAGAAAGGAATCTCCCGTCTCAAAGTATTGAGAATCCAAAGTCCTGCAACGCCATTACATTGAGGTCTGAAACACAGTACGAGGGACCGATGAGGCCAGAATCAAAATTGAAGACATCAAGAGCTCAATTCGACCCCGATTCAACCAACACCATAGGTCGAATCTAACAGGGGAGGTCGAATTGGCCTACTGGATGTGATCTGGAAGCAAAAGAGCCTCGATTCGATCAAAATATTCAGTCGATTCGACCTGGCCCTCAAGTCAAATCCAGGTCGAATCAAACCATCTGGAACATTCTGTTCTATTAGAAGCACGATTCGACCAACATCAAGTTGATTCGACCTGGCCCTCAGGTCGAATCCAGGTCGAATCGGAGGTCAGAAATCATACAGTGAGTCGATTCGACCAAGGGAACTTTGATTCGACCAGACCTTCAGGTCGAATCCAAGTCAAATCGGAGAGATATGTGGAGAATCGTGTTCTAGAAGATCAATTCGACCACTATATGCCCGATTCGACCAGATCTTCAAGTCGAATCCAGGTCGAATTGCCCCGTACTGCACCTGTTTCTTCACCGAACACTCCTCGTGATGAGAACATTACTTTCTTGTTTCCAAATGAGCAGACTACAGAGATTGTAGCAGAGAAGAAGTTGGAAAGAGCCAAGAGGTTGAGAACCGAGAAGGATAAAGCGGAGAAGGTCGAGCGTGAGGAATGGGGTATTCCCAAAACAAAGATACCTCCATCGTTTCCTTATAGGCTGGTTAAGAAGGAATTGGAAGAGAAGTTCAAAAAGTTTTCAGATATCATGAATAAGATAAGCTTGAGTATTCATTTCTCTGAGGCAATAATTGAGATGATATACTATGCCCGATTCCTTAAGGACATATTGTTAAAGAAGAGAAGCTTGAATGGAATTGAGACGATGAACTTATCTGAAAATTGCAGCTCGATTATTCAAAGAAAGCTGCCACAGAAAATGAAGGATCCGGGAAGCTTCACTATCTTGTGTGAAATTGGAAAAGGGCCGGCACAACGAGCCTTATGTGATCTTGGGGCAAGCATCAATTTGATGTCATTGTCTATCTTTCAAATGCTTGGTTTGGGGAAGTTATCTCCTACAATAGTTGCTCTTCAATTGGCGGACAGATCGATGACATTTCTGAAATGTATCATTGAAGACGTTCTTGTTAAAGTGGAGAAACTAGTCTTTCCTGTGGATTTTCTTGTACTTGATATGGAAGATGACAAGGATAATATCCCTCTTATCTTGGGGAGACCTTTCCTTGCTACTGCTGGGGCCATGATTGATGTTTGAAAGGGGGGAGCTTAGGTTGCGGATGGATAAAGAAGAGGTGTTATTAAATCTTGACAAAGCAATGAAGATGCCTATGGAGTCGCAATGTCATAGTATTGATGTGATGAAGGAGATTGTGAAGGAAGATATGTCCTTGATCCTGTCTAAGGACCCTCTTGAGGCATGCTTGATGGAGTCTCCTACTTATCCCACTACGGAGCTTGATGGTCTTTCTAATGAGGAATGTATTGAATATCTTGAAAACTTATTTGCTTTGGGTGATGACAGGTATGAATTGGAGAAAGCTAAGGTTGAAGAAGTGAAGTGGACTAGAAAGTACTTGCCATTGGATAGAGAGAGCACTCCGTTGGAAGAAAAGAAAGAGGAGCTGAAACCGTTACAGGAACACTTGAAGTATGCTTATCTTGGTGACAATGAAAAAGATCCAACAGGTGATTCGGAATTCAAGTGGAAGATTGACCCGGAGGAGTCTAGACGGCCATGGGATGAAGGTAATTCTCATGATCATATACCTGTTACCAAGAAAGGTGAAGGTGAGGATGCGACAAGACCGTCCTCTGATCAAGTAGTCTTCAAAGTGGCATTCCGTCGTGACTCTCCGACGTTAAATGCCTGTTCGGGACTTTCCCTCCCGTTTTATTGCTTTATTTCATTCGTGTGAGTAAGAAATTTTTATATTTGAAGTGCTTACTTATCTACAATTACATCTCTTTGCAAACTTAGTTTCGACTATAGTTTCTACTAAGTTTGGGGGGTGTGATTGATTGGTCGTAATATAGTCGGGATGACAAATTAAAGAATTTATCGAACCACAGGGAGGAAGGCGCTAGAGTTTAAGCGATCTCAAGTTTATCGTGATTTTATGAGGACGACGGAATTGGAGGATAAGATGCAAACAAATGCAATTAAACAAATGCAAGAAATAAATGATAAAATGAATGCAAGAATAAATGGTTCCAAATGGTGCAAGGATGAGATTAACAACAATCATGACATAAATAATAAAGTAATCATGCAATTAATTCTAATCTATCATGGACATAGCATAGGAGCGATCATTAATTTCACCTAAACTCTCTCTCGAGATGGATAGGAAACTCTCTCTCGAGATGGATAGGATGTAGGCCCTCAACAAGGCTCCCAAAAGCACTTAAGATCGATACCATAGCGAACACCTCCCACTAGGTACTAATTACTCTACTTGTTCCCTAATTTGGTACTAAATCGTAAATAATATTCCTTTTTAAGGTACTATGAATTCACTAATGGCTTGGTTCTCCTCACCTAATTAATCAATCTCTCCATTAAGCTAATCAAATGTTCTATTAAATGGTTCTAAATCTAGAAGGATATCTCTATTTCATTCTAAATAAATGCACATGAGGTGTATGATGAAATGATTCAATGAACTATCCTAAACACACAACTGATTTCTCAATCTAATCACATGTCCATGACAATTAATCACACATATCATCATATACATCAAGCAATCAACATTCAATGATAGAAATACACAAAGCCCATTCAAGATTAAAATCAAATTGCATAAAAACTAAATTATCCAACACCAATCATGGAGCTAATCTCACAAAGAAAATTAGTCTATCATAGTTTTAGAGAAAACAATCATAGACAATTGGATCCACAAATTCCATGACAAATCTATAAAGAATTTCACAAGACTTAGAATTAGATTCCCCTTTTGAAGGTTTTCAATGGGGATCTCCTTCTTCCTCTTGTGATCTTCACTCTCCCTTGCTTCCTTGATCACTTAGATGGTGGATTTGATGGAAGAGATCAAGTGTGGATGGATGGATGAAGAATGGATGAAGATGATGGTGTAAAATGGAGGAAATGGTGTGTGATCTAGGTGTAGGAGTGAAACCCTTCGAAAATTCTGATCAAATGTTGAATTATTGGGTATTTATACCCCTTAGGAAGCTTCTAGAAGGTTTTGGAATTTTTAGCAGCTTTTTACACAACACGAGTCATGCTCTGCAACACGGCCATAAGGTGGTCGTGTTGGGTGAATTGATGTCGCTGCACGGCCAAGACGTACAGGGCCGTGTTATGCAACACGGCTCGTGTGCTTTAACACGGAAACAGGGTGGTCATGTTGGATGAATTGATGATGGCACACGGCCACCTCTTACAGGGCCGTGTTCCGTAAAGGCCCATGTTGGTGCATGCCCCTATTTTTCACATTTTGTTTCGGCTCGTTCTCCTTCGTTTCAACTCCGAATTGAGATCCGCTTTTTCCTACATCTTGCTTATCATATCTAGCATCCAAAAAAATATAAAATACAACCAAATAACACATAAATATGGATAAAATAATACAAAAACGGATATAAAAAGTCATTAAAATCTAGGTGAAAATATCACTCATCAGTGATGTACTTACCTCAATAAGCACCGATAATATAATCTTTTCTTTGTAACGTTTGTTAGTGGAGTTAATTTTTTGCGGCATATTTTAAACTTTAACCGGTTTTTATATGTCGATTTTTTGTAACTTTCCTAATGTTTAGTGGTGTTTTGTTCCGTGTTTTGTGAAGTTGAGGAGTTACTCATGAATGTTAAGTTTTATGATTGATTCTTGATGAAGTTATGTTCTATTTTGGTACCTAATGTTCGTTTCTAAGCTTGAAGTGTGTAGGGGATGAAGAAAACTCAATTTTGGAGCGTCAGAGAGCCAATTCAACCAGAGAGCATGGTCAAATCCACGCTTACATGTCGAATCAAGGGGCAAAAATTGCCCAGTAGCTCAACTCGACCTGAGGCATGGCGATTTGACCAGAGGCCCAGGTCGAATCGAGGTCGAATCGGAACGTGAAATCTTCCAGGTCGAATCGAGGTCGAATTGGTGACCTAAATCTTACAGTGTGTTGATTCGATCTAGAACATGTCAATTCGACCAGGGACCAAGTCGAATCAAGGTCGAATTGGGCCAGGAAAGTGTGTTCTTAACCCCGTTTTTCTATGATGCATGAGTTTGGAGTTGTAGAGATACTTGATTGATTGATATATGAGTTGGTGAATTTTTGTGCATTCATATGTTCATGTGTTAATTTTCATTGATGAGAAGCATGTATAATTTGATAAGTATGTAAAGTTCTTGTGGAATTGAACTTGATTATGTGCTATGAGGAGTACTTAGGATTTTATTTACCTATGTGAGGATTCATGCTTGATCATGATAGTTTATTCTTGAGAGAATCATTCATATGAACGTATTCTAGAACTTGCCTTGGAGTCTTGTGTGAGACTTATAATTGGTGAATTATTAGGACATGATCTTAGGCCATTCTTGATTATTTGAGTTACTTAGCCAAAATTTTACCTTTCCTATTGATTAAAAACCTTTGGTAGCCCCATTTGAGCCGTTAAAAGTTTTTTCTTTGGCAAGCCGAATAAAAGAGCCTTATTTGACCTTTACTTGAACTTTGTTGAAATCCATATTCATTGGTAGAGAGTTGAGGTGAATAAGTGTTGTAAGAGGAAGAAGGAAGTTAGAATGTGGTTGAGTGAAGTAAGAAAAGTATATGGTTAAATCTTGTTTAGGGATAGTGCCTGAAACTGGTACCCTGATTGCTGTTTAAAAAGGGTAGTGCCTACAACCGGTACCCGAGCTATCAAAAGAAGAATGAGCTTGATGCAAGAGAGAGAAGGAAATTCAAAAGTTGCAAGTGCAAGAGAAGAAATTGGAGGAGAACATATAGCCAAATGAAGAAGCAAGAACCTCCAAGGTAACTCTCTACTAGTGTTTGAGTCACTTATCTAAATTTTCCTACCCTTTTCAAAGAGCCAGCATTACAATCCAAAGACAAGTCCTTTGTGATCCTAGTAATTAGTTGATTGTGAGTTGATTTTTGAGACTCTTGCCAAGCTTATGGTTATGCGTGAATATGGATTGAGTATGAGCGTATACACTAACATGTTAAGTGCAATTAGCACTTGAGTGAGAGAGTAAACACTTATTTTGTGAGCTAGATGACTTAGTACTTCGAATGGTATTATGATTGAGTGATGTTTTGCATGAATGATATGTATGATGCAGGATATACTTGTTTTAAAATTGATGAAGTTGCATGTGTAATATGTGTTGTACTTGGTGATCTCGTGAATTATACACGACTCTTTGGTTTGATTGTGTTGCCTCGGGACGAGCAACATGTAAGTTTGGGGTCTGATGAGTGTGTTAATTCACGAATATTGCGCCTAGATTTGTGCTATTATGGAGTGTTTGAAAGTTGAAATCGGTTGTAAACCGATAAATATTGTGAAAAGACATTAATAAGGTGTTGTTGGAGCTATTTGAGTGGGTTTTCGAAGGATATCGGAGTGGAAGTGTTGAATACTGAAGAAAGAAAGTCGAAGTTATCTGTTTGGACAAAGCAGGTGGTCAATTCGACCAGCCCTTCAGGTCGAATTGGCAACACAATTTGTACAGAAGGCGGATTCGACCACGACAGGGAGATTCGACCTGGGCATCAGGTCGAATCGAGGTCGAATCGATTGGCTGGGATGCCGATTCTACCTCGTCGCGTCGATTCGACCTGGTCAGTTGGTCGAATCGAACGCCTGGGAGTTACAGTAGGCTGGTTCGACCTCTGGTTCGACTTGTGATGGTTGATTTGACCTATTGTTGAGGTCAAATCGATGCTCGGGAACTTATTATATCCATATTTTTACACCGTCAATGCGTTTGATCACTTAAAAAGCTCATGCCAAGCCCAGTAGACGTGATTACAATTATAAAAGAAGACTTATGCAGCATCAAATGGGAGAATTGAAGGATCTAGATATATTGAAGAACCAAGACGTGGAGACGTAGAGTTGGGAGGAGAGCGGTCTTCCATCATCTGGAGGAGCTGTGACAGAGTACCGCTGGAGATTCAAGTAAGATCAGTCCAACTAACCATGATTGTTCCAAGATCAATCATGGGCTAGAGCCGCTTCGGTAGTTCTAGGGTTATGAAGGTTTCATGAGTTAATTTGTCTTTCGTGTGTAAATTCCGTACAACACTACTTGTGGTTTATTTTATATAAGATTGCGTGTTTTTAATCCATACTCACGTCGTTTTGTGCATCAATAATTGCTGTGTAGAGTCTGAATACATAACGTGGTTATTGGTTGAGTGCGTTCACTGCTGATCAGGGTTTTATGATATAATTCTAAATGAAGGGATTCCGAAGTCTTATTAGAACTATCTTATATGAATACTTGTTAATTGAATCATATTCGGGTTAATAAGTAAGATAAAGAGTATAATTTCATAGTACCTATAAAGGGAGATCATATCGGGTTAGAGTACTAAGTGCACGGGAAATAATTGATACTGATAGTACCTAGAAAGTGGGTGAATTATATCTCTTGCTACGAGGATATTCACACATGTCATACGCATATTTAATTGTGTCTATAGAGGGAATTTGCATAGTTTAGTGATGCGTCCATAAACCACAAGGCAGAGTCGGACACCGTCACATGAAAGTATGAATTAATAAGTGAAACTGGATTACCTAACGAACTACCTACTATTTTACTTGATCACAACCTACTATCCATTCTTCTTATTATTTTTACTTGTTATTTTAATTATTAGTTGTTACTTAATATTACAACCATTATATTTTCCAACATAGTCATAATTTACTAGAACATAATTAAATTGATATTTACTCGTCCCTTGGGTACGATATATAACTTGGTTACCTTCGAAACTACAATTGATACCCTTCATACTTGAGGATTAATTGTGTGTTGAGAAAATGTCTATCAGTGGTGTATGAATAAGTTCTAAAAAATTATTTGAGTAAGATGTGTTTATAGTTGTAATTTATTATGATGGGTATTTTTGATATTTTTTATAAAATAGTTAATGAAGGTGGATGTATCCATGAAAATTGTGTGTAGGTAGCCGCAATCTTTGTAATCTCAGAAAAAAAAAAAATTATTAATGAAGGCCCAAGAAATTGGCCCAAAGAAAGTTATTAATGGGTGGGGCTTTATAAAAACGGGTCCAATCAAAGTGTGTTCTAGGGTTCTTGTTAACTCATCTGCTTTGATTGTGAAGCTCTACGCAAGCTCCTCTCCGCTTCTGGGATCTCCAACTTCTCGTTGTTAGTGTTCATCTTTCTTCTTGCGCCGATTCATACTTAATTACATCTCCTTCGTATAATTGCTGATTATTTACTGTCTAATCTCTACTTCCTTCGTTAATATATTGTGTGAGATTGAATTGAAAAGTATAATAAATAAAAACCGATATAATTAATCGAATTGGGTGTTCTTACCGGAGATGACAAAAACTCTTTTGTTGCGTCAAAATGTTGTAGTTAATGCATGATATTGCTGGCGAATTAATTATCAAATTAGTCCTAGTATTAGCATTGATTTAGTGTTCATTATGGGAACTGTTTTAGATAGATTGTTTGCTTTAGTTTTTAGGGTTTAGGGTTGATATCTTGTTCATTATGGGAACTGTGTACAGTGCTTCAGAATTAAGGGAGATTATTTGCTTTAGTTTTCCTTCCAGGATTTATAATAGCTATTTTTTGGTTGTTTGTTATTTCATCTCATTATATGGTATTGGTGATTTGGTGATTGATGTTTCATTTTACTTGTTGATTAACTATGAATTTAAACCCACCCAGAGTGTAACTTGGATTTGTATTTGCTAAGCCTGATTGGATATAGTGTTCATTATAGGAACAATGTACAGTGCTTCAGAATTTAGATTGTTTGCTTTAGAATTCCTTTCAGGATTTTTGATAGCTATTTTTTGGTGGTTTGTTATTTCATCCCATTATATGGTATTGGTGATTGATGTTTCATTTTACTTTTTGATTAACTATGAATTTAAACCCGGAGTGTAACTCGGATTTGTATTTGCTAAGCCTGATTGGATAGGATTGTTCTTGACAAGGGTTACTATAGTCATTTTAATAAATGGTTGTATACAGAATGGATTCTACAATCAAGCATGCTATTGTGGTGAAGATTATTGGGCGCACTGGATCCAGGGGACAAGTCACTTAAGTGAGGGTCAAGTTCACGGATGATCAGAATCGATTCATCATGAGAAATGTCAAGGGCCCTGTTAGGGAGGGCGACATTCTCACCCTTCTTGAGTCGGAGAGGGAGGGAAGGAGGCTCCGGTGATCTTCGCCTTGTTCTCTTTGGATTTTCAACTACTTAGTTAGAACCTTATTACCAATTTTGGTGTTTATTTTCATATTTTATTGTGGATTGTGACTTGGTGAGATGCTGCTGCATATCAGTATTCAACTGCTTCTTGTGTTATGGGCTTAGTTGTGATAGAAGAAAGAAAGAAAGTTGCCTGTTTTATACTTGATTCAGTGGTGGGAAAATTTGTCAATTCTTTGTGTTAGTTCATTGACATTTATGTTAGTAGTTGAATGAATGGGATGATTTCACTTTTAAGGGGTCGTTTGGTTGCATTGATTAGTTAGGTATTTATGCAGTATACTACGTAATATCACGTTTATTTCAATGTATTCATAATACCTATGACCGGTAATAATGTTTTTTTCTTGGTATTATGTATACCACTTCAAGAGGTGGGATGGGATACACAATACCACAATTTAATGTCTCGGTATTAAATGTAATTTTATCATTATAACCTTATCCAATAATAATATTAATTAATTAATAATATTAATAATAAATAATATTAATAATTATTAATAATGATTATAATTAATACTCCCTCCGTTCGATTCTAAAATATTCATTTGCTTTTTGCACGTGTCCGGTTTATGGTATCCATACCATTTGCACGTGGATTAAGGAGTATTATTATTATATGTAAAGTGAGTAGTTGTATTAGAGGTAAGTGGTTGACCATATTGTATATTTTTTTACTAAATAGGGAAAATAAATACTTTTGAAGCGGACGCCAGAAATAGTAAAATTGATACCTTAGAAAGGGACAGAGGGAGCATTAATTTTAAAGCAAAGACTTGTGTGAGATTGTCTCATGTAAGCCCTTACGTGAGACGACCAGAAAGTAATAACTTTTATGAAGTAAAGTAATAATAAATTAATGAAAAGTGATAATGTTTTTTCATGAACAATTTATAGTATAAATAAAAAGTGATAACATTTTATAGCGAAATTGATAACTATTTTAAAAAGTGAAAAATGATCTCACGTGAGACGGTCTCACACAAGACCTACCCTAATTTTAATAACTAATATAATAATATGAATAATATTATTAATAATAATTAATAATTAATTAATAATTAATATATAATTAATAATAATATTAATAATTATTATTATCATTATTAGTAATAATAATTAATATTAATAATAATAGTAAATAATAAATAATGATAATTAAAATTAATAATTAATAATAATAAGGTGTAAATATGTCATTTAACTAATTATCTCATTTGTTAATACATAATAACAAACATAAAATAACTAATGCCTAATTATCCACAATCTCATTTTTCCCTAATAGCAAACAATAATACAATTAATTACAAGTCAAACAAATCTCATTACACAATCCCATTATATACCATAACTGCAACCAAACTACTCCTAATATACTCCCTCACTTCCAATATGTATTTCAAACTTTTTTTTTTCGTCTCAACTCACTTAATATTTTGAAAGCCACATTGCTAGAACTGGTTCCACAAAATTATTTGGTAGATTACTAAATTATTTGATAGAAAATGTGGTCATTGCTCCCCTAATTAATTAATATGTGGACCTTTTTACTAATCTGTGATTTCTTCTCCTTTCTTTTTCTTCTATTTTTCTATTTTTTCTTAAGACCAAAAATTCAAGGGTTGAAATATATCCTAAATCTATATAAAAATGTATTTATATCTTAAATTTTAAGGGTGAAATATACTTGAATCAATTAAGGTGAAATTATAATTATATTCTACGATTTAGCAATGAGATTGTTTGTTTTGAGTTTAAGTTGATTTAATATAAATCAGTGAATATTATTATTTATGTTTGTTTTAGGTGTATATATGAAAATTTTAAGGATATTTATTAAATCTAAACATAGAAGAATAAATCTGAATCAAACATGCATATTACTCTTAACCACAAGGGTAAAATTACAAGTATCTCCTCTCTCTTGTCTATTAGTTAAAGTTAATAATCTATGGATCGACTACTAACAATTCAACAAAACAAATGCTCTGTACACACCCCAAATGTTAAATATCATAAATTCTATTTTTCCTTCAATTAAATAACCCTTAATATATATTCAATTGTAACATTTTTTTTTTAAATTTCATAGTAAGGGTGTTTAGTAGTACTAAGCAAAATACTTTTGTTAAGTACCAAACACAAAAGGCCTGCAAAATTTCAAAATAAAATATTCCGTGCTAAACACATTTTTTTCTTTAATTAAATATACCCTAAAATAGACCATTGTAACATTTTTTAAAATTTCATTGTAAATGTGTTTAGTACTAAACAAAATATTTTTGTTAAGTACCGAACACAAAATTTTCAAAATAAAGTATTCAATGCCGAACACAAAAGATATTATTCAAAGTACAATCTTCGATAACCGAACAAAAATCAAGAGAGACTAGGGTGCAACCGGTTGTACCAATTGAATTTGTACAACCTTGGTCCACATCCTTCTTAATTAATTTCTGCTCCTTCATTAATGTTGTTTTTTTATTTTATTTTTAAATTTTTTATTTAAATGACTATTATACCCTAAACCCTAAGGGATAATTATACTCTAAACCACAAGGGTAAAATTACAATTATACTCTAAACCCTAAACCCTAGGGGATAATTATACCCTAAACCACAAGGGTAAAATTACAATTATACCCTACACCCTAGGGGATAATTATACCCTAAACCACAAGGGTAAAATTACAATTATACCCTAAACCCTAGGGGATAATTATACCCTAAACCACAAGGGTAAAATTACAATTATATCCCTAAAATTAAAAAAAAAACAAGTAATGTAAAGAGGAAAAATACACAGTGAAGGTGAAGGAAGGAGGTTGTACCAATTGAAGGTTGTACACAAGTCTTTGCCAATGATTTTTGTTCGGCGCTGAACACAAAATCATGAAAAAAAATTTAAGTATAAAATGATAAATTTGTCATTTTTTCAAGACCTACTTAGTCTCAAATATTCTGAGATGTGTACGGAAGTTTTGGGTGTTGATAGCTGCAACCATAGTCTATCTAATTATTGCAATTCGTAGTGTATTCAATTTTTGGGTGTAGTTTTGGGTGTATCATTAACATATTTAGAAGGTCTTAAAAACTGGTTATATGGTGGAACCAAGATTTCTTTTATTTAGTATATTTTATCTTAATCTTATCTTATCTTAATATATTAAAAGTACTTGTGTTTGAGAAACATTTTATTCCCTTATTATCCTTACCAATTTTTACATTTTACCTCTACAACCCTAATTAATTACTGGATTCATTTTATAATCCTTTTACCCAATAGTCAATATGTATAGATGATTCACATTCCCATGGAGTTCTATATTTATAGTGCAAGACTGCATGTCGAACGCAGGGGCGGATCCAGTATAAGTACATGAGGGTACAGTTGTACCCCAAAATGAAAAATAACACCTATATATATTTGATATAACAACTAATATACATAGTAGCTTAGTGGTTAACACCTGTTGTGCAATAATTGAGGTTGAGAGTTCAAACCATGAGGATCCCTTGGTATTTTTTCTTACACTCCTGTCGAAACGTCTCCATAATAAGCATAAACAAGTGAAACGTCTCCATAATAAGCATAAACAAGTGAAGAGGGACATAAAAACTGAACCTCTGAATTCGAAGAAAGAAGATCAATCGACGTTTATACGTCGCTGTCTTATTACGATGATGATTCTTACGAGTTGGGGTCAGAATCTTCATCACAAGAGGAGAACAGAAGGCTTCAGAGGAAAGAACAAAGAAGCAGAATAGGCGGAATTGGATTTATATTACCGCTTCATTCTTTTGCTACATCTCTTTCTTATTTTCCTTTACTTTATTTATTGCATAATCTATCTACTCCATTTCAGAATAAAGAAAAAGAAAAGGGGAACAAAGGTGTCATGACTAATTCATATGGTGAGTACGAAATTATCAGAGAGACTGATATGTGGTTTTTTTTTTCCCCTGATACTGTCACCTTTTGGTTATATTCTTGAAGCAAATGGTTGTGGAATGCTTTTTCTCAGTGCTACTTACAACTTTTGTTTATATAAGGATGACTAAATTGTTGTTTTCTACCTTTATTTGCTAGAGATTTCCAATTTCTAAGTTTGGATTATAGTACCATGTATTTTTTAGCAGACCATTATCTGTGAAGCAAACGAGGAACGGTGAAATTCGAATTGTTAGTTGTTAAGCTCTTTTCGACTTTGTTAATAATCAGGTATTGATCATCATTTATTTGTCAGCAATATCTGCATATGTATGACTCAGCTGATGTAGTGTGATGTTTGTTTAGAGGATGACACTTATGTGTTGGAAAACTTGCAGAGTTTTTGGGGTGTCCGTTCGAAGATGGAGAAGAAGAAGTGGAGAGGATTGTGAAATTCTGCAGCTTCAATGTTCTGAGCAATCAAGAAGTGAACGGATCAAATGAGTTGCCTATTCATTACAGTCGTTTCCTTAGGAAAGGTGTGTTGTTGGAGATTATAAAAATTATCTTGATGATGTTATGATTCAGAAAATAGATTGCATTATTATGGAAAGTTTTCATAGTATTGGCTTTGATTATGGGATATAGTTGAGCTTGATCTTAAATATTTTGAAGATGCTTTAATGTAAGGAAGTCAGTGCTCCCATATCTTCTACTGAATATTAAGATTTGTTGTTTTCATTCTAATTATGTTTTTATTCTATTCCAAATAATAATTGTTGGAGGCTACTTAGTTCATGTCGCATGTTTAAATTTATTAAACTTATTTAATAACTCTAATACACATTATGATATGCTGCATTTTCTTTTCCGACTACTTGACTTATTTAGGATGTTGCATTTTCTTAATTTCGAACTACTTAACTCATATAGGATGTTGTATTGTTGGATCAAGAAATGTGTTGGGCTTCTAGCGCCATCCCTTAACATGTGGAGAAGTTTACCAATAGACCTACTTCATCATCTTGGACACCAGCATTGAGCCTCTACGCATTCCTTTTCTACTTCTTCTTTTCACTTATCATTTCACCATCATATTAGAGCGCGATGTTGTTTCGATATATAAAAATAGTTGTTTGGTGTGTTAAAGAGTTCAGAATGATTATTTGTGTAATTATGATATGATGTTGTTCCTGAATGAACATACTTTTGTTTGGTTATAATTGTGGTCCATATTTTGTTGTGTATGATGCTGCTCTTGAATATCAAGTGATTTAATTTTGGTTTCACATATACAAAAGTAAGCCAACTTCATTCACTGTTTACGAGTATAATTATATAGAAGCCTAAATCTGTGATTACGTTTTGCTTTTGATCCTTAATTGTGACCCACAATGATCTTCTACATTGACTGTAATTTTGTTAAGAAATCTGATTATATTTAATTTCTTATGATCTTCATTTGAGAAACTTGTTTTTTTTTTCATTGAAGCATAGTACAAGTACATGGGCATGTTTTGAGATTATACTGCTGAAGAAGATGTTGTTCTAAGTAATTGTTTGTTGTACATGGACATGTTTTGAAGAAGCTGTTGTTCTAAGTAATTGTTTGTTGAATTAAACAAGTGACTGAATGGATGTCAATATATTTGATTTATTAGAATCTTGGAATTTTCTTATCATCCTACGAAATCATGGAAAGATACAATGTAATTCAAAACCCTTCTCAAGTTTCTTTATTTTTGTATGTTTTCTTGAATTTAATATGTTGTTGTTGGTTTCATGATTTATTTCAGTTATATTCATGAATTCGGTTTGTGTTAATTGATTTTGCAAGCGACACTGCAACACATCTATTCCCAGATATGAGGTTCTAGGGCAGGAGTTTGATTTTCATATAGAAATGTAATGATCTATTATGTCATATATCTTTTAATGTAAGAAGTATGTATTGTGTTTAAATAAATATAAAATATAAAATTATAATTTATTTTAAAATATATTAAAGTATAACGTGTCAGCAACGTGCGAAACACGTTTTTAAAATATAGTATAATGAAATAGTAGAGTAATTATATTTATTTTAACTAATAACCCTCAATATTTTAAACGAATAAGTGCCGCATTCACTTGATTACACACTAATTTTTTTTATTTTTTTAACAAATTTACCCTTTTAATATTTTTTCAAGTGGGTTAAAAAATATTATTATTGACAAATTCTCTTATGCACCAAAGTGCAAGAATTCAAGTTCGTGCATTAATGTTAATAATTTATATACTAATGAATAAAAATATATACACTAATCAATAAAAATTTATACGCTTTATTAACAAAAATTTAATAAACTTTTTGTTGGTCTTTTATTGAAAAATTGAATATAAAAAAGTATACATTTATTAAAAAATGATACAACTGTATAATGAATAATTATATTAACGTTCAGAGATTGCTTGCTATATAATGAAAAGACAAATAATTGTATGAATCAGTTAATGATATAATAAGTGATTCTATTAATCTAAACTCTAACTAAACATAGAGTATGATAGAATAGTACTCTTAAACAGGATATGAGTTTACATTTGTGAAAAATGAAAATGGATATTTTTAGAGTGCCTAATATTTGAGAAAATGATATCTTTATGTTGGTAGGGAGGAGTAAGTATTAAGAGTGCGTTTACTTTGAGGATTAAGGGGTTATTCCATACTCAACATGATTAAAGACTGAGTACTTTACAGGTTAGGCATGGGATATAATCCTCGGGCTTTTTTCAGCCCGGTGTGAACCAGTGTTTAAAAGGGGTTATCTCAGCCCTCAATAAGTGGAGGGATAAATCTCAACACTCAATGAGAAATTATATTTTTGTCTCGATTATAAAAATCAAACAACAAAAAAATTAGAACAAGAACATGATAGGAGAAGAGGAACTAGGGTTTCGCTAATCCACTTTCTTCACATGCCATCGACGCTACAGTCCATTATTTCTGCGAAATCCGTTGTTGTGATTTGGGAAATAGGAGATTAATCGCTTCCTCCACCCCAACTTCAAAGGAGACCGTCAGCACGCCCATCTTCCAGAAGATCGAATCATTCATATCCGGCGGTGGAGGAAGAGTGCAAGAATGGCGGTGGAGGGTGGGAATCTGGCGGCAAGCAAAAGATTGCAGAATGCAGATTGTATCCGTTGCAGACCGAAGAAAATACGACGTCGCCGGGGGAGGAGTGCGAGAAGGTGTTCACGGCATTGAGATTCGGGAAGAGAAAATGCAGATGCAATATCCGGCGATTCCGGGGAACATCGATGGAGTGCGATTCCGGTGGAAATTTCGAGGGTCAACACTGTTCTGTTCTTTATGTTCTTGAGATTACCTTTTCAGGGAGGAAATTTTGTTCTTGAGAATTGGGGAAACGTGATTCAGGCGTGTTCCACTGTTGATTAGAGCCTCACCCTTCAAATCCTTATCTACGTTAGAAATTAGGATGCCGAATCCTCATCTTGTTTACAGTTTCTTGGAGATTTGGGTGGAGATTGTAATTCGTGGAGTCACTGTAGCCGCAGCAGGTGGCTGCCATTTTTGGATTTTGAGGAGGAAGAAGGGTTGATGATTGGACTCTCTTCCTTCTTGAGAATGGTCGATTTCAAGAATGAGAGGGAAAAGGGTAGAGATTAGAGGTTATCACAATTGACAGAATGTGATTTCGATGTTCCGATGATATCACCGGAGCAACATTCTTGCTTCTGACATAATTTTGGATGAAAACTAAAAAAAGTTAAAAATTAATGGGATATTTAATTTAACATTTAACAAGGGTTTTATAGTAAATTTTATAAAAATAAACATGTAAAGTAAACAGAATATTTTAATGTTAACCATGGCACCCAACCTTAACTCAACCTCCACCAAACTTTTATCAAAGATTTATTATCCTTTACTGGGGATGTAAGCGAATCAAACCGTTCGCGAACTATTCGAGTCCTCCACCAAACCTTTACCAAAAGATTTATTACCCCTAACTAGGAATGTAAGCTAACCAAACCGTTCGCGAACTATTCGAGTCTGAGTTCGATAAAATGTTTGTTCGAACTCGTTCGTTAACCTTAACGAGTCAAACCAAACTTGAATTTTGAGCTCGAATAGTCTATCAAACCAAACTCAAGCCTAAGGGTATTCGACTCGAAAGCTCGCGAACATATTCGTTTATGACCTCGTTAATGGCTCGCAAACGCGTTTGTAAATTTTATAATTATTCTTTAGTATTATATATTATCATTTATTTATTTATATTCAATAATTAAATATTGTGTATTAAACCACATAAATATGATAATAACTTAAGTGATTATTCAAATATTTAAATATTTTTTTACTATTTATTATTATATTTTGTTAGTTTGTTTATTTAATATTATGAATAACATTAAATGTTTATAAACAAAATATTCTTTTAATATCCACGTAAAAAATTATTTAAATGTTCATGAACAAGTTACTTTAAATGTTCGTGAGCCTTAACAAACAGTTTGAATTCGAGCTCGAGTTCGATATTTTTTTTCTTGTCGAGTTCGAGCTCGGATTCGAGTTCGTTAATTCCTTAACAAACGATCCTATTCGACTTGGCTCGGCATCCCTGTTCCTAACCCCCACCCTAAAAGTAAACGGGCTCTAAAGGATTTCCCAAAGAAGTAAAGGCAAGCCAAAGACACAAAACCTCCGCAAACCCCAAATTGCATTCCACTATGGAATGAGAAGGGAAGGGAAGAGCAGAAGAGAAGCGCAGAATTATAATGATCGATGGTGACGATGATGATGCATCAGCATCACAATCACGCCAATCCTCCGTCCAATTCCGCCGCTATTAGATCCCCCCACTCCCACAATCACCACCACCGCATCCCTTCTCCTTCCCCCCTCTCTCTCGACCCTCTCTCTAGAATTCGACTCCCCGACATTTTCCCCTACGATGGAGCCCCCATGCCCTCCTACTTGAGGGCAGTCGACGCTTTGTCCACTTCCCTCATGCGCCACAACGCCGCCGTCATTGAGCTCTGCTCTGAAGATGCTGCCTTGCTCCGCTGCGCCCTCGAGTCTGCGCGTTTCTACTTCCGCACCAGGAAAGCCGGCCGCGGGGTTTACACTTATCGGGCTGGAAGGTTATTTCAGATACACATTTCTATTTGTTTAATAGTTACTTTTTCCTGTGTTGACATATTATTGTGTGGCTAAGGCTAATATTCTTGATATTTTAAAAGGACTTGGTTAGACTTTTAGTTGTGGAACTGAAGAGTTGGATTGTTTTATGGTGGGTACTAATTGCTTAGGTAATTAATTTACTACCTAGGAAAGTCTTCAAGACCCTTATAGAGAAGGTGATGAAGGAACTCTAGCGTCAGCATAAGCATATTGTTAGATGCACATTTTGACAACTGGAACATTAGGGACTTGGCTCGCTTTCGATGAATACACAATTTTCATGCGTGCTTCCCAATCCCCTTAACCATTATTCTCCTTTTGGCTAGAGTGAACTTTTATAGAAGCATCAATTTCTCACCTTTTGTATTCGACCAATAAATACAGGATTTTCTTAAGCTGGATAGATGAACATTTGAAGATAAGTATTGAAATGTAAATTAGCAACAGTTGTAAGCCTCCTACTCTATCTTGTACACCTTTGCTTGTACTCAAGAAGGATAGAATTTCATATTGCTTGCAATGATGGGGTTAGATTATTTAAAATTTTATCTTTTAATAGATGACGACTTTAAATAAGTTATCTGTTTGTAAGTTTCTCAATGTTGGGCTCCATCTATATTATACAGGATATTCCTACTATCTTGCAAATTGAGGTTTTACCAAATTTATACAGGCCTCTGGAGGATGTAGATTCATCCCCTCCATGCATGGCTGACATTTTCAGATGCATGGGAAGGGCAGCTCGTGCTGTTTTATGTGCTATAGCAAGAAATCTTCGTTTGCGAAGCGAGTAAGAATATCCCACCCCCCTCGTACCGTTATTTGATGCATCATATAGAACTTCCGAATTCCTCTTTTTTACGCTAGCGACTTTTTGAAACATTTCATTATGCAGTGTCTTCAATCACTTGCTTGATGATTGCCCATTGCCTGCTAATGAGGCATCTTCATCGATCCTTGTTTCCACATTCTCCCAGATACCCTCTCAACAAGGAAAAGGTGCAACTGTAGGAGGGAAGGTTGCATCAAGTTGTGAAGTGGAGAAGGGTTTATTAATGCTGATAACCTCAGATGCTCCGGGTCTTCAGGTATAATTCTTGATGTCCTTATGATGGTTTCCTTTGAATATTTATTTAGTTTCAATTGAATGTAGTTGTAATATACTCCCTTCGTCTCCTTTCAGATGACACACTTTTAATTTTGGGCTGTCCCACAAAAGTTTGCACATTCAAAAAAAAGCAAAAAGTAAAAAACAACCACCCTTCCCCATGCACTTTATTTACAAAAAAACCATCTCTACCTTACATACTTTATCATTTATTTATTACATAAAAATACCATTATACCCCTAAAAGTTATCACTTTCTTAATCTCCGTGCCGGAATTGGGGGTGCAATCTTTTGTGGGACGGAGGGAGTATTTTTTATTTCTTCTTCCTGCCAGTTTATTGAGCTTATTGGTCTGGAATATTATCATGTATTCAAATTCGAAATATTCTTTCCTGTAAGAGTAGTTCATTCTGTCATCTACAGGTTTGTGACTCCAATGGCCGTTGGTACCAAGCGGGTGTCAGCTTGGCTCCTGGGGAACTTTTGCTGCTTACTGGGAAGGCTCTCAGCCATGCCACTGCAGGACTTCGACCTGCTGCTTCATATCGAGTCATGTCTGACAATGTTATCCCTGCAAATGGTGGAAGGTATATTATATATTTGGAAAATGTTTTGTTTATTACATGGGAATTACTTCTGCTGAGATTGACTTTTTTTCATCAAGGACATCACTGGCATTTAAGCTTATGCCCCAAGGCAATGCAGTATTAGACTGCTCTCCGATTGCAGCAGCTGGGCATGTGATTCCTCAGAGCTATGTGCCAATATCTGTGAGCCAGTTTATGGATGACCTATCTGCCGAGGAAGATGTATTATGTAACCATACTGATTATGTAAGCTCTTATACAAGTTTTCTTTGAAGTGACTAATTTTAAGTGAAATATGAGTAGTCCAGATACTCTGTCCTTGGGAGATCTTGTAAGATCTCTTTATAGCTTATAGTTTAAACTCATTTGTTGGATTTTTAAAATTGGATTATTTTTTTAAAAACATAAATTAACCTTGATTCTAAGCTGATTTTTATTTGGGATATTGGGTTTTAGCCCCCAACTTTGGTTCAATGCTGTTCCTTTTCATGTGGGTTGCATGAAATTACAAGAAGTATCCTTTGTCATGTGTTTTATTCCATTAGTGTTGTTTCATAATGTCTTTTCACTACGACATGTTCATTTGAGATGGCACTCTGGGTTGGGTCAGTGATTTTTTTCAGTCCCCAATAGTTTAAATTTCTTGTTCAATTTTCTAGAAAAGTGCATAATTGAATTTTAGCATGCAGTGATGTCATCTTGGATCTGCATTAACAGGTACCTGCAGATAATTTGAATATGGAACCATCATTGAGAAGTGTTCTATCAGATCCCTTATCGTAAGTAAAACTGGTTGTGTCTGCATAATGTTTCTTATTTTAGTTTCATTATAACTTCAATAGTTGGTATTTGTTGTTTTATGCTTGTCTGTAAGACAGTAACTGTCTCTAACTCATTATTATGTTCCTATTTGCTAATTTATTAACCAAATGCATACATTGAAAAGTAATTAGTATACACTAAATGATGAAATTTCTTACCTTTCTGGCCGTTTTCATTTGCAGTAGAATACTCAGCAAAGTTCAGTTATGATCACTTTCCTTGCCTAGTTTCTTTTTCAATGATAATCTTCTTAATTTAGTGATGCAGATGAACGTAGATTTCATCCGTGAATCATTAAGTTGGAAACCATCAGCTATGTTTAGGGTCTCAGTTCTAAAAGGATAGCTATAACTTCCATTTGAATTGGTTGTTAAAATACAATATGATGATCAGTTGGAGGCTTGGAATATAGTTAACATGACCAATTCTTGTTTCTGCTTGTATTGATTAGCTCAGTAACTCTTGACTCATGATATTATTGTCTGTAGCAAGGTAAAATCTGAAACCAGAAATGTGAGTTTTTTGGCGCAAAATGTGCCTGTTTAAGAGTGATTTTCCGGTGGGAAAAGCCTAGTGTCTTGTAACTAACTAGATGCGTACATTTTTGTGCAAGGCTGGATTTTTTAAGTAGGATAAGAGCTCAATTGCTGAAAGAAGGCGTTTTAAATGTCCCTAATTATCCTCTCTGATAATTCTGATATGTAACAATTGATCTGGCCTGGTTATAACTTTTTTTTTAACTACTCAGATCTTATAGAAATTTTTTAAGTTGCTACCTGTTTTCCTACCAGCTTAGCTAGCTATCCATTAGAAAGTTCCTTCCCCTAGAATATATATATATATATATATATATATATATATATATATATGTGTGTGTGTGTGTGTGTGTGTGTGTGTGTGTGTGTGTGTATTGTTATATATATGTTTCTTTCAGGGCATGCCTATGGAAATAAGATGCGTTAGAAATCAGAATTCTATTCATTTCACTAACATGTCTTATGATGGTTTAAAGTCAACAAATACATTAAAAAACTTACATATAAAAGGAGTCCTCATGCATACTACTCCGTCCGTCCCGGATTAAATGGCACTGGGACTGTTAGATACAGAGTTAAGAGAATTTGCTTTTTGACTAACTTTATTGACTTTTGGGGGGTAATGTTTTCTTTTTAGGTAATAAATGAATTATAAAGTATGTTATATGTATTAGGTGAGGATGGAATTTTTGTAATTAAAATGTATTTTGAGGTTATAGGATTGAGTTGGTATTTCTATTTTTTGGTGGTGAATTTATTGTGGGATGGACGAAGATGGAAAGTGTGAAGTTTGTTATGAGATCGAGGGGGTAGAATATGGAGTATAACATAAAAGCTTCCATCTAATCTCAGTGGACCCTACAGGTTCCATGGGTAGAAATATAACCTATTTTTTCTTTGTAAAAAAGAGTGCAACCCGTTTTGTAATTTGTTGATATTAGGCTTATAAACTAGGGAGCCCTAACTTCACTCAAAATCATGGTTGAAGGTGAAGGGTTGACCCCCACTTATATGCCCTTCCACACTTGCGTGTGGAACGATGTGGGGCATCATAACAGGTGAACTGTAGCTTTTTATCGGGTAGCAAAGCGAAAGATGCGTGTGCATTCATTTCGACCCCAATACACCAATGTCGACTAAAAAAACCTTTAAATCAAGCAAAAGACTTCTGTTTTGCCATCCCACTTCACTTACAGTATTTGTACTTTCAAATGGTCGTCCAACTGATGCTATGCAAAATATATATTTTGAACATCAATCTAAAGCCCATCAATTCTGCCAATGCATATTTCATTTTGCTAAACATGTACTAATTTATCATGATTTTTTATTTTTTTTCGTCATTTCACCATGTTAAATCTGTATTCTAAAGAAATTGAGGATCCTGTAGTGGCGCATTCCTTGAGGATGCTATGCAAGTTTCTTGTGGGCACTCATTTGGTGGAAGTGGAGCCAATACTTGACTTTTTGGATATCTTTTTTCCTTTTTTGCTTGCATTCACAAAAACAAAGCATAAACTGGTTCGGGTGCATGTCTTTGCTGAAATGCCATTGAAGAGCTATTTTCTCAGCGAAGTAGTTACTGACCTTGCGACGCAAAACTTCACATGTAACTGATGTCAGGCATTTATGAGAAATCAAATATTTTTCTCGTTTTTGAGCAGGAGGGGTAATAGTCTTATCACTGCATTAGAAATAAATCCATATCCAACTTAATACCCTGCTTTGCATAGAATAGCAATGGTAGTTTCCTTTGTGCTTTCTGACCTAATTGCTGCATAGTTACAATGAGTCTTAGGAACATTGCTTCTCTCTCTGTGAAGAAATAGTTGAATAAAGCTTTCCCCGCACTTTTTTTTTTTTTTCAAACCTTCAAAGTTTTGAAATTTGTGAAGAAAGCTTTCAGACGAGTAGTGATATCCTATTGCCTCAATTTCTGTTCCATAGATGCAGAAAAAATCAAAGGAAATGCATGACCGCATTTGCTGTATTTTCTTTGAAGAAGGCCCATATTGACTTTATAGTTCCCAAATAAATAGGAATCTTGTAAATCAAAATGACATTGTGATCAGATGTTCTCCAAGGGACATCAGACCTCTATAATGACGTAATATCTTATAGGTTCTGGCGCGAATAGAAGTCTGCAGATGGACACGGTGAGTTTATTTTAGAAAAAACCTAACAAAATCCTCGTGTTATGGGCCTTGGGGTTAGTGTTTTTCTTAGCCCTAAAAATTCTTAAAAGATCTTGAAAACCAAAGCCAGATTACATTTTTCTGGAGTTATCAGACATTATTAGTTTAAGAATTACCTGCACTAAACAATTTATTTATATGAGAATTAAACATAAGTAGGCTGGGAGTACAGTGTGTTCATCTTAAATTTGTGTTGAAGCTTAAGGTGCTGTGTAAGGGTAATCTATTATGAATATCTATTTGATTCTATGAATAATCTCAATTCTTTTTCAGTTAATTTCTTTTGAATACATTCAAGTATGTGGCTTTGTAACTGTTTCATTATTTGTGTCATTACAGTCCAAATGCACGATTTGCAATGCAGAAATTGAGTCAGGGTCTTTGATTCCTAATCATGGTATTATCTGGTCATATAACAACCCCCCCCCCCCACCCCTGCCTCTCACACGCACACACACAAGATTTAGCATGTTCTTCGCTACCGTTATGTTGTTCATGTCCTTAGTTGCTCATTGTGGCCATTGTCCAATGATATATGTACAGCTTTGAGAGCTGCAGCTCAAGCTGTCAAGCAGGAGGATGATCGCAGACTATTTCATAATGCAGCTCTACGGAAACGCAGGAAGGAAGCATGTGAGCATGGGGTAAAATATTCAATTGATGTCTATTTGCAATGACTTGGCTTATGCACAATTAGTGAAAACTAACACCAGATGCATAGTACTCTAACGTAAATAAGTGTACGAGGGATCTGCACATATATGTTCTGATCTGTGTCTTTATAATATATATCAAGGAAAAAAGTGCTATTTTATGAGGGAAATTATTATACTGTTTTTATTTTTTGTTGAGTTAATCTTTTGAGAACCTTCATGCCCCACATATCTATTCTTTATCATCCCAAAAACATGTTGGTGCATGTATGCTTTTGTATTTAAAGCTCTTCTTTTGGACTCTTCCAGAAAAATGGTGATATCACACCAGAGAATGGGTCACATAGAGGTGTACAATATCCTTTCTCAGTTAATGAGAAGGTTATGATCAGGGTAAGTGATTGCCATCTCTGTCATCGACTTTTGTCTCACTTGCATATAAATCTTATTGAAGATATCATGCAGGGTAACAAGCGGACACCTGATAAGTTTGTAGGCAAGGAAGCGGTGATAACTTCACTAAGTCTGAATGGCTGGTACTTACTGGAAAGATTCATTTCCATTGAGAGAATGGATTTTTTATTTTGATCTGGTTCTTGAACAGTGATTGCACAAAATTTTACTGACTCTTTCTGTTGATTTGATGAAGGTATTTGCTTAAGATTATGGAAACTGGTGAAAACGTTCGTTTACAATATCGTTCATTGAGAAAAATTCCAAGTCCCCATGTTTCAGAGGATAGATGCGTTTCACAACAAGTTCAGATCAGCAGCTGATAGGCCTATGACCAATTTTGGGATAATATGCCCCTGGTATGCTGCATATGATGCATAGTATTATTTCATTAAATGCTTTAGTTTAGAGTTAGGGACAGAAAAGGGGTGGGGTGGGGGGTGGGTAGAAGCTGTAGTGTTGGGTAGTTTAATAGTTTCCTGTACCAGTTCTCTGTTGTCTTTGATATAAAGGGGAGAGTGGCTTCTCAATTCTTTCTTTCAAGGGTTCATGTATTTTTTAGTAAAATAATGTACTTGTTTATGGCTTAGGATGGATAATGCTCTTTGAAGTTGCATTTAGAAAAATTTACAAAGAAATTACAAATTTTCACTCTGGAAAATGCATAGAAAACACAAGTAACAAACAAAATAAAGCAATAAAAGTATGTGTAAACAACATTGGTCAGCACAATCTAGGTAGGGGCCTATTATGTTGAGGAGCAAGCTTTACCATTCTTGCCATTTGACCCTTCATTTCTCTGCACACTTTCTCTAGTTCCACTACCCTCCACTGCATCTTCTCCAGGTTCACTCTCATCTCTTCCTTGTCTTCAATCGAGCCCTCCGTTTCATCATTATCGCAGTTGTTTTTGTACACCACCAACTGGTAATTGTTGCTGTTATTGTTGCCCGAATCATCATCATAATCATCGTTCGCAAACTCGGATGTTTGCATGTTGGAACGCTGAGAAGCGAGTGCTTCGACTGCGATTCGTGGAGGTATTCTTGGATTCTTTGCCAGGTCTTTGCAGGCTTCCAGGCTGAGTTTCTGGTAATTGAGGCATCTACACAATCGTGATCTCTCCTCCAGAGATAAAGATGGATGAGACTGCAATGAATGAAGATAAATTTTATAAAACCAAATCATTTTTTGGGTCACTAAAGTACATCCATATATATGCATGTTAAAATGAAATAAACGACAGAGTCAGTTTCACATGCAATCTTACTTGCTCAACCCAACCCAACATCAAAATAGATATGGCAATATAAATGTGATTGTCTTTATCCCTGTAAAACCAGGGGCTATTTTAGGCATTGTACCTCATACCTACCCTCCACGGCATGCTGAGTAACCAAGTTTCAAACATATACATATAAACAGTATGTATCTATACTTATATTCAAGAAATTGTTGTGGGATACTCTTTTTTACCCCGTGACAAATGACTTCTATTTTAGAGAGAGAGAGAGAGAGAGAGAGAGAGAGTCTTGAAATACAAAATCAAGTCAGTGAGTTTTCAGATGTTGGGTTCTTCATCAGTGTGTATTTATGATGTTAATACTTCATAAAGCAAAGCACATGGTAAAATTTTGAGTACAAGTGAGTTGAGCAATAGTTTAATGAGTTAAAAGGGTATATTTAATTAGAGGTAGACGAAGTTATGAAGAGTAATGGAATATTGTGTCTTGTTTTGTGTGGATAATGACAATTAGTACCTGTCTAGCAGTTGTAGGATTCACAGGTAATTGTAAAGAACAACACACAAGAACATAGGACAAACATTCATCCTGGCAGAGAATATTAACATCAAGTTTAGGCTTTAAACAACCCAATTTTCTCCTCTAATCAAAGGTTAATCAATGCTTAAGGTTTGTGAACACTTCTAATGGCTTCAAATGAACTCAGTAGGGTTTTTTGGGAACCTTAAACAAGTTGTTTAGTGCCACAGTTCCAAGTCAAGATTCATGTCTGTGAATTTATCTTCCATTGCAATTTTATGCATGTCTTTGCCCCCCACCCCCACCTTACCACCCCACTATAGAGAAAACAAATTTAAAGAAAGAAAAACCCACACAATAAATGCATTATCTGTACAAGATAAGATTGATAAGAAGAATGAAGTAGGCAGAGTGATGAATGATCACCTGGAGATAGATGTCAATTGCTCTGTAAACTTGATCAAAAGAATCCCTTGCAAAATCAGGCAGACTCTCTGCAACTCCAAGAAACTTTGTGATTTTAAGGTTAGGATCAGGTCCAATTTCTGTCAAATACATGTCCATCAGCTCTCCAACCCTCTTCATCTTATCCATTGACACTTTATCATAGTCATGAACAAATAATCTGATCAATCTCAGCACAAAGTTGACATCATACACCCCGCCATTACCCCCTCCCGAGACCAACAGATCATCCAACTTGGCCTGATCCAGCATCCCTCCTATCAGCCTCTCCAGGACCGCTCGGCTCTCTCGACAAATACCAAACCCTGAAACCACCCTCAGCACCCCAAACAACCCTCTGCAAGAGAATGCAGTCTTCGCCATCAGAACCACCCCATGAACGGCGGTATCGGCCAGACCGCCGTAGTCCGTGGAGGGATGCCTTGTATTGGAATGTTGGGCAGTTTTGAGGTAGTGAATGAGGAATCTTGTGAGGATTAAGTTGCTGTTTTCAGTGTCATATGAACCTAATGCCTTGATGAAATGCTCTATGATTCTTGGACTCAAAACTGCCAAATCTTGAAACCACCACGCGTATGATGACTTTCTTGATGAGCTGATCTGTGGTGAGGCCAGACTGCGGGCTGTTTCGGGGGAGGAGGAAGAGGAAGAGGACGAAACGACGTCGGAATTCTGTGCAATCTTGGCAAGAAGAGAGCAGAGGAGCTTCTCAATTAGGCCACAAGATTCTGCATAGTTGAAGAAGAGCTCACAGTTGTTGAGGCTAATCAGGACATCATTCCAAGACCAGTAGAAGATCCCTTCAAGAAACTCCTCTGTCTGAAGCAAAAGATTGAATCTTGAGGCCTTCTCTGTCATCCCAAGAAACACAGCGCAGCAATGGAGGAGAGAGACGTTGGCTACTGTGATGGAAATGGTGCCATTGTTGTAGCAGAATCTTGAAACCAGTTCGAACCCATGTGGCCCCCCTGGGAAATCATCAACGGCTATCCCAGAGTTTCTGATCTGAGTTCTTCTCTTTTCTTGCTTGATTATCTTCCTCAGTTTCCCTGAATATTTGGACAGGATTCTCTGCAGAAAGGAAAGAGGTAGTAATTATGAGTTAATGATGGTTGAATCCAAGAGATGATTGAGTGATTAGATTACCTCAGAGAGGAAGAAGGTGTGTTGGCCATTGATGTGAATCTGAAGGTCGTAGGATTCTGACATGGTGGTATGCTTTGCATTAAATGAGTGTAAAAAAGATACTATATATTTATGGCTTACATGTAGCAGCTAAGTTTGATTTGAGATAGAAAGATATAGGGTGAATGTATGTATGTACATACACACACAGATACACAGAGTGACAGGTGCTGGAAACTGGTATTTTCTGCAGCATCACGAGCTGTGGAGTTGTATGTATGGTATAAATATAGAAACACATGCAATTACCACAATTATAGATTCATGCTGGCCCTACCCCTCTGCTCCCACCCCACCCATCTTTATAACAATTCTAGAAACAGTGCATAAAAATATTACTCCACCAAGTTTAATTTTTACTTGGAAACAAAATACTCCATCCATCCCTATATTCGAGTGAGAGTGACAAATTTGAGATTTAAGTAATTTTTGAGGTATTTGGGGTTAGGAGGAATGTCGGATATCGTATTACATTCTGGGGTTTTATTACACACATTATATGAGTAACGTAAAAAGAAGAGATCTGAATCAAAAAGAATAATGCTATATAAGGGAAAAATGTAGAGAATGTGAAGATGTTAGTCATCTTTTATAACGTCATTACAAATTACAGACTTGATTTAAAAATAGAGAACTTCGTATAATGTAAAATAGTATAACTAATTTCAAGAAATGAAATTCATATTGAAAGTAGAATTGATTTTTTTTTTTTATGTTAATTTTAAGTGGAAAATTTTAATTGTGTTTTCCCAATTTTATAGGTCCTTTCAACTTCGTTTCCATTCAATATCGATTTAAAAATTTTATTAAAATCTAAGTTTATTTATTTATTATTTATAAATAGAAAATTGATTTTTTAAAAAATAAATGCTAAAGTATTTTCGGTAAAAAAGTAGTATTAAAATCTAAGTTTATTTATTTATTTATTATTTATAAATGGAGGATTTATTTATTTATTAATGCTAAAAGGAAGGTAATGCTTTACAAAGTTTAGAAATGGTTAAAAAATTTTGAAATTTTAATGTACAAAATCTAAAATTTCATAATTCATGAAAATTTAACTAAAAGTAAAATGTTTTAGTAAAATTTTTGGAAGAGGCAGATTTGAGTATAAAAAATTGATGTGTTGGTCCAATGAACACAAGAGAAAGTTGTCTTATTTATGAACCAAATTCTGCAAGTCAAGAAGTATTATTGCAATTTCCTTGTCACGCCTATATAAGTATATAGTATTTTTATTTTTTTATTTTTTATTTATTTTGTTTCTATTTGGAAAAGCAACTCTTCGACATGTGAAGCTTAGATGGGTCCCATATTAAACTTTCTTTTGGATGTTTTGTGTCCAATTTCCAATTTCTAACTGTACCTTTTTGGAATACAAATTTCTTGTTCCCCACTGTGTTTCATGAGATGGGGTGTTAATTTATGATATAAAATTCAATCCTAAAATTACAGGTTTCCTCTATATGTGTGCATAACTCTGGGATAGAGTTGAACATTTTGACCAATTCATTTTTATTGTAATGTTATAAGTACTATTTAAATTTTCAATTTGATTTTTTGAATTGGAACGTTTGAATAACGAAAATCTGAACCTAATAATTTTATATTATTTTTATTTTTCTAAGAAAATGAAGTTTCATATAAAGAGCTAAAAAGGTCGAGCATCTATATAGACAAAATTGGGAGAATTTTTGCTTACTTTAATGCTACCAAATGTACGGTAATGACCTTTTTTTCATTAAAAAGGATAATTTTGTCCCTTAATTTGTATTAACAGACGTACATGTCAAGTGAATATAATTGAGAAAAAAATGCATAATAATTGAAGTATATATATTGATTAAAGGGGAAATAATTGAATGACATTTCTATGCTCTAAAACGAGCTTAAAAATAAGTTTTGTTAATTTCATTTTACTAATCATTTTAAAATTGTCTTCCCCACATAAACCAAAAATGGTGTTTTCTTTGTGATTTATTTTATAGGGGTCAATATTAATATTTAAAGAAAAATTTTCACTAGTAAATACGGGGCTCTTTATACGAATAAAAGTATAATATAATAATAAATATATAATTAAATATTTCTTCCATCTCATAAAATTATTATTATTAATTGTTAATATGCTCTATTCACATTTTTATTTTGGAAATACACCCAATATAACTAATTTCTCAATATAATTTATTTCAAAAAATATTATTCCCACTATTACTTTTCGAATATTATTTTTTATTGGCAACCTTCAATCCACATATAGAATTCATCACAGTTTGTGGGTATTGCATAAAAACGCTTTTCTATTTATTTGTGGGCATTAAAAACGCTTTTATGGCAATAAGTCGGCAGACAGTGATGGATGATTGGCGTTTTAATGATCAACACTTAATTTCCCGTAAAGTCGCATTACCGACATTGGGCTTAAGTCATTGAATTAACAGAATATCAAGAATCAATTCTCAATCTTACCTTTAGAAACAATCAACTCATCACGTGTGACAATAAAGACAACATGAACATAATAATCTAATTGGATTAACAGAGCAATTTTCAGTTGCTAACACACACATGGTAAGAGTACAAAGAACTGTACAGAAAAGAGAAACCTCAAAAATTGAACTCCAACTGGACACAGATTTTCATACTACCCTTTCGGGCCAAACAATTCCTACTGCCTCCTCACCTCATATTGTACAAAATAATCGTATACATATATCTAACATCACACTCTTCAGTATCTACTAACCTGCATTTCTGGGTGGAGAGCAACACCAGGTCAAACTGTAGCACTTTCTCGTCTCTTTGGATCAGAATCACCCACAATCGAACCCACTGTTACTCAGTGTCATAAGAAACCACCAAAGAACATTAAAAGCAATTATGTAAGAAACAGACAGAAAAGGTGAGTGTCCTTGTCTATTGTGGTAAACAAGAATAAAAGAATTTGCAGTTATCTGAAAGTCCAAGGCTGTGTCATAAAAAGAAATGACGTATAATGGGGTTATAAAAAGAACCTTCATTCCAAAAATAAAGCTTCTAAATAGTCGTCGACATAGGCTAAGCACGACCAATGATCGGTTCTAATCCGAACAAGTGTTGAAAAATCACGAATCTCCATTTGAAAAAGCAGATGGAATCTTGGCAGGAGAAATATCAAAATGTGAAAATAACCCATATTTTTCCTGCTAGTTGGAATTGGAACCACGCTATCGTCTTCATCACCAAAGTACTTGAGGTAAAGGGGCCCTCCAGAACTAGTTGGTGAGCGAGTGATATCAAGTGAAGAATCCAAACTGGAATCCTTCCATAGCACATCCTTGATCAGACCCCCAGGTTTCACCATATCAACAAGTGTGTCGCCAATAACACAAACAACGAAAGGTGCTAGGTGCTGCTCAACAGCTTGAACCAAGGTTGTAGCTGGAACTTCAACAAGTTTTACTGACCGAGTCCCACTTATTGCAGCAACCCCTTTTCCTCCTTTCAATACAAAGGTTTCTCTACCAGTGCTTGATGATGTTTCGCAGGCATCCCATAATGCATTGAATAGGTTCACATAATAATTGGGCACATCATCTTCAGAAACATCATCTGGAAGAATAGCTTTGAGAAACATATCCTCAATACCCACAGAAACACTGTGAAGCTGTCCGCGGATTACCTGACCATTGTCTGCATTAGTTTCGATGAAAACGTCAACCATTCCAGGCATTGGTTCTCGTGGCTCCAATTCTATGCTTACAGGAGCTTTCACATTTTCTTCTTCAACATGACCATTCTCCACAGAGACAATAGCTAATGAATCAGTTTGGCTCGAAGGCTTGTCATTTTTAAGTGGTGACCCGAGGATAAAAGGGACATGAAATGAAGGAATAGATCCATATGGTGCAGAAGAAGTAAATTTGAGAACTGTGGCGCACAGGGCAGGAAGTTGGTCCACTTCATCTAAGGCATTAGACGCCGGATTTAGTTCACCTTTACCAGTAAATAGCTCTGAGTCAAATCTCAAACTACAGGGAATCTTAATTTTGAGCCCTTGCATATGTCTATAATCCGGAATAGATGAGAAATGTCTTCTCAGTTCACTGACAATCTCAGAAATTTTTGCATCCATCACCCGTAATGGCACTTTTGGCTGATGAGCCATTTCACTTTCTAAGATAATATCATCACTCACAGATATCTCCGAACCCTGTTCCTCATTTAAATGATCACTATCCCTGATGCCTCCAAAGAAATCAAATCTGTCAGCATCGGAGCCAAAATTTGGCAGAGACAAGGACCATGACTGCTTTACTAATAAAGGCCTGCCGCGTTCAATGTGGACATAAGAAGTGATGCTGCTAGATCTCTTAAGGCCAGGGAAAGATTGAGGGGACTGAAAGTGAAAGAATGATCCAGAATGAGGAGATGGAGATATCCCAGGCAATTGTTCCCCCATTCTAAGTATATGCTTGAGCTTCATTCCCGGTATACAAATAAGCATTCTCAGGTAAAATCTGCAACAAACCACCTCCAATGAGAATATTTCATAGAGCGGATGCAATAGACAATTTGAGTGGCTTGGAAACTCGTTCAAATTATCTACAAGGAGTGTAAAGATATATCCATGTTAAACATATTTTAATGTTCTTAATTACATCAAGAAGATAAATTGTAACTTGGAAAATGTAGAAGGTGGCGGAGGGAAAGGGAGAGGAAAATGTAAGGTACCTTGCACTGTCACGAACCTCCAGATCAGGAAAAAATAGACTAATAGATGCCAGAAGGTGAGACAATCCAGTAAATAAGCGAGAGCTTTTATGGTGGACCAGCATCGTCCGACAAATACAAAGTGTTTTACTACCATGATGCCAAGATCTCAACCCAGTATCAGGACCATGTTTCTCTACAAGGAAAATCGTGAATCTCAAGAGGAGGTTTAACAGACCACTGGGTGAAACTTTATCATTTTCAGAGATTTTCTCAAATAATGGGAAATAAGATCCCAGGCTGTAGTCTTTTTTGAGCTTTGGAAGCAGATGCTTATCTAGCGTTTCAAGAATATGCTCTCCCAACCATCGGTGCTCATTGCATCCCAACAAGCGATCGATGCTAGCCACCACAACTGGAACCAATCCCTTATATTCTGAAGTTGAGTCCACCAGCATCTTCTGCAGATTAAATTGAAAATGTCACTCTATCACATATTTATGATAAAAACAACAAACACTGATTAAGAAAAATCACTCAAGCAAGCCAGTATAAGAATATGAAAATTGTAGGTCAGATACATGAAGGTTATCTAAAAAGCTTTTCAAAAATTATCATGCATTGAGATTTGAGAGTGGTCAATTCTTGTAACCATGTGAATTCTTAAGTATAAGTTCTGATTTCTTGGACATATTCTTAGCAAGCAAAAGAACAAGGTCCAAGACTCCAAATATATTTCCTAATCCATTAGAATTACCTAAAGGCACTTAATTGTAATGATAAATCTCATCATGCGACAAAAAACCACCAACATAGTATTATAGTTATACTATCAAAAATTATTACATCAACAGATACAGTCATACTTCAGCTCATTCTTCATTCCCCACTCCCCAGTTAGACAGGCACTAGTCAATAAACCTCCGAATCAATTCAGTAGCTGTGAAAACATGATTTTACCAAGTCAATATGCATTTGGACAATATTGATCAATAACTTTACTTAACTAGTTTGCTTTTATTGTTTTAATATTTAAGGATGTTAGGTGTAACTTCCTTTGTTTGGTCATATAGTAATAGTTCCAAAAGTTTTAACTAAGGTTGTTATATTATGGGGTAAGAGAAATATGCCTTTTGATTTCAAGATACAATTTCCAATATATGAAGTAAGCCATATCAATTTATCAATGTGTAAGCAAATTAATATTTTTCCCAAATTTTTAAACATTAGGTCAACACATCAAATGCAGAGATGAATCTTATAAGTGGGATTTCACTGACAGATGGTATAAACAATCCTGTCACATCAACACTATATTTATCCATGTTCATCAACTAACTAAAAAAACTAAATGAATAAGTGCATCACTTGAGCAGAGATGTCATCGACAACCCACTCATTCATCTCTGACTTCATACATGTATCCATAGTTAATTGAGACAGATTTATCATTGCACAGAATTCGTCCACTTCAAACAACAAAATGCCAACATATATGATTTAAAGTAATTGCAAATAAGGTCCACTATATTCAGCCAAACTCAAAAAAAAAATCAAGAACTGTACTGAAAAGAGGCTGCATCTGATAAACCAATCACATCTGCATTATTCTTAGTGTTATTCTGGGTCTTCCTGAATCACCTTGATTATCCAAGTGAGGCAGTCTAGCATCTCAAACAGTACCAAAAGAACTTAGATTGGACATTGGGTCTTAAGACCAGCCAAAGTAAGATATAATTTTCACTATATTCACTGCCATATGAAGTATATGTTTACTGAAGAGACAACAGTCTACATAAGTCCTCATACAGTTCTAATTTTGAACGGTATGGTTCTGGTTTTTCAAGACTTGAGGACAGGATTACCAATGCCTCACTCGCATCAAGATATCAACAAAGAATACGAATAAGCAAAGCACAAAAGCAGCTTTGAATAAGAATGATAAAGATTTCCTCTGCATTTAGCAACTTGAAATTAGAATCATAAGAACAAGCCTTTATTTTTCACGCACAATTGAAAAGGAATATTAAATAACGGTAAATGAATTCTCCGCTCCATTTAAAGGAAATTTTCAAACTGAAAGCTGGTTTAGAGGCATGCAAGAACCAAAGTAATTAGGCCCTTAATTGGTTTCATTTTCAAGATCCAATCTTGACATTTGAGAACTGGAAACATTAAGTTATACTCAAATTTGAGAACTGGAAACATTAAGTTATTCTCAAATGTCAAGAAAATTGGATCTTGAAATTGTTTCCAGTTCCAGGAGTATCAATTTTCATTTTTCACTGGGAACATTCACTTCTCTAAAAAAAAATTCAACTATATTCAAATTTGAAACCTATATCCGAAACTAAATTTTATAATACCACTGGGACCAACACAATAAACTTCCATCTAATTAATATGTTAATACTTAAAAGTTTCAAGCTTTCTTAATTTAATAAGATTCCCCCACATCCATAATATTCTAATAAATTAACCATATCTAAACACAAAATGTGAAGTAGACCCTACTAGTGCCAACTTCAACCACTTATATACATAAAATTAAAAAAAGATACCCTTGAAAATTCTAAAATCATAACACCTATTTTGATTTATAAAACACCAAATATAATCTTAAACCAGAAATTATCATCTCCACACCTGTAAATTTTAATTAGAAATCACTAAAGCCACATGTTCTCATTTGAGATGAAAACTAAGTGAAACCCAATAACAATATTTTAACCCAACAGGCTTGTGGTTTCCACTTTTTAGTGTTTTAACTACTACAGACCAACCATGATCAAAGTATCCTCTAGTAAATACTTTTTCTCCACAACATAAAGTGCTTACCAAATATTTAAAAACAACTATCCAAACATTCATAATTTCATAACACAACGTTAATCTTCAGATAGAGATAGCTTCATGGATAGACATACTAATAACATTGACCTCACTTTAACATTAATAAAGATCTTAAACATGTAAACCTCTAGAAATACAAAATTAGTTTGTCCAGCCCAGAAATATACGTAAAGTGGAATGGGGTAAAGACAGTGCAATGAAGATGGCAATTAATAGATACCTGTAAAGTATTAAATATATTCAACTGAACAAAAGTAGTAGTTGATGAAATAACACCATCAGAATCTGGTGATGAACCAATCAAAAACTTATGGAAGGTGCGAAATGCCACTGCAGTTTCTGTGCTCCATGGAGGCAACCATTTGAAAGCTGATACAGAAACAAGGCCATCTTCAAATAGCTTCACTTCATATGCCTCCTTATCCACTTCCAAATCCTTCACAACATTTAAATCTCCACAACTAGAGAGCAGGCTTGAGCAATATGCAAGCAGATCAAGCTTCAAGGCTTTCATAGCCAACGAATCAAATATTGTACGATAAAATCTTAAGCTCATGTCAACTATGCTTCTCTTTCTAGCCCCATCCTCTCCAACTATCAAAGCAAAGAAGCCTAACAACCAGTGAAGTCCCAACAACCTAAAGAACAAATGATGCTGTGTTCCTTTCGAGAATAACAATATGCGAGAAGCTACTTCAAACTCTTTTCCATCAAAAGAATCCAAAAACTTCAGATACATTCCCAAGAAAACATGGCAAAGCAAAGGCTCGAACGTGTATAGCAGCCATGAGAACTGCACCCTCAACAAAGAAGCCTGAAGTTCCAACTCATCAGCTAAAGGAATTATAGCAACCATAAGCTCCACCAATCCAAATGGGGGGTTAAGTACTGTGGGCACTCGAGTAAAAACGCAACCACTCTCCTCAACTCTTTGTAACTATTCTCCTTCTCCTTCCACACAAAACCCGCCCCAACCCCATCAGTCAAAAATTGTGGGACATTGAATGGGATCAAAGGCATTGTAGCGTTACTAATAGACGCTATACTAGACTCACTTGTTTTCATCTTAACTATATTGAGTATAGTAGTGGACAATAGCAGAACGTACCATTGGGCAACGTGTGTTCTCTCGCTTTGACACAGAGACCACAGATGGGGGGTGATTTCAGAGAGCAAACAAGGGAACGCCAGCTCCAACTGCCGCAGACACTCGCACGCGACGCCGCGCGTGTGGCGATCGAGGACATGATTTGGGCGATTGATAATAGTCAGCAACAGCTCAACGAGACCAGTAAGAGGAGAGCCGCTGCTGAATTCGTCTTCCTCCAATTGCGATGTGATAAAAATTGCGGCAGTGGAGATGAGGAATTGGTCTTTCAGAGCAAATGGATCGTTGGGGGACTGAATGACGGAGCGGAGGACGTCGAGAAGGCGGTGAAGAAAAGTCGGCGGCGGCGTGGAATCGTCTAGAAAGTGTTGCTCGAGTAAAGCGAGAATGTTTAATTTGAGGTGAAGGGGGATATCTTTACGGAGGAGGGAGGAGAGGCAGAGTTCGGGTAGTGGCGCACCGCCGGTCCAGCGGAGGAGGTGAACGGCGCCGTATAGGTAGTAGTCATCGATCAGAGAGTCCCATTCCGGCGGGGATAGGGATTTCAGCGACGTTCCGGACATTGGTCTGTATCATCAAGCGGGCTCAACAAATGACCATAAAGGCCCGTCGGGTTTTTACTTTTAGTCCCCTAAATTTACCCTTTTTCAGATTTGGTCCCTCAGTTTCCCTTATTATCAAGTATGATCTGTACAATAGTTTGTTTCTTACACGTTCAATCCTGCCGTTAAAGATCCCTTAAAAATAAAAAATAAAAATAAAAAAAACACAAAATAATCAAACCCTGTTTGAGTAAATATCATTTTAATTTTACACTATTTCATGATTTGGTCCCTAAAGTTAGCTTGATTATTCCACCTTAATCCTGCCAAAAACTTAGGGGGTGTTTCGTTTGTGGGAAGGAATTGGAATGAGTATCATAGTAATAGTGGTGGGGAATGGTAATGAATTTGCTTTTTATTTTTATATTATATTGTTTGATTGATAATAAAGAATGAGTATCATAACTATTGATGTTATTTGGTATGGTTAAATTCTTTAAGAATGAATTCATATTTTTTAATATTCCCTTCGTCCCACACTTATCTTCACACTTTCAATTTTCGTCCGTCCCACACTTATCTTCACCACCAAAAAAAAAACTTCACATTAACCAACAACCTCAAAAGTTATTCTTATTTCAAAAATAAAACTCCCAACTCACACACATAACATACTTTATAATTTATTTATTTATTACCTAAAAATACCACAATACCCCTAAAAATCAATAAAATTGGTCAAAAAATAACTTTTCTTAAACTTCGTATCTATAGTATCGATGCAGATAAGTATGAGATGGGGGAGTATTAATTTTTTATTTTATGATACATTTGTTATTAATAATAGAAAATTATTATTATAATAATTTTTAATTTTAGTATAATTCCATTTCATTAAAAATATTTACTAAAAGGGGTTTGGACTTATCTTTTGGTATGGAATCATAGCCATTCCACTCAAAAAGCTACAGAACGATGATTCCCCATTTTCAAGATATCAAATTATACTATAGCATGGAATGAAAGTATCACACCAAACATTTTTTTTCATTCCATTTCCATTCCCACTCTCAAAAGCCTCCATCCAAACACCCCCTTAAAAGATATTGTTAAAATACGCCAAAATTAGACTACATTTCTAATAAATTTTCAAATTCACAACAAGCGTTTCCACTTTCTCTAAAAGCCTAATTTCTTCGGCTTTTCTCAAATTCTCACCAAAATTCGTTTTAAAAATGTTTGAATGTTGTTAAAACGTTGAGAAGCAATGAGAGCAACCGCAATTGCGGCGGAGTGCTGGTGGGGCATGGATTCCTACACTACGATGGAGGTGATGGTAAAGGTAGCGACAAGGTATTGCAGAATAAAAGGGGGATGAACTGGAGTGTCACCATGAATTTATTTTTTATGAATGTAATTTGACGTAGTTTGATAGGGTAAGTGTTGATTGAGAGTGACACATTCAAGCTAAGAGAAGCAATATAATGCAATCCGACAAATATTAGTTATGGGTTTTTCTAAATGTTTTCCAACAAAATTTTGAGTTTCACAGTAACATTTGTATGTTGTAACCTTTCTCACTTTATTAATGATCTTCGACCAAGAATATACATATACTATATATATTTACTATATACATATACACATGTAATATTATTTTCTTGTGATTTAAAAAAAAAAAGAAGAAAGAAGAAAAAAATGGTCGTTACTAGAAAAGATATTATGGTGTAACTTTCTGATTATAAATTAAATACTTAATCTAATTTTTTACGTAAAATGGATATGATAGAGAGAAACCATGAATTAAGATGGTATAATCTTGATCGATCTTGTTAATTAGTAGTGCTTTTTTATTGGTTACTCCTATTTAATTTGGCTTAAATAACCCTTTTGTACTTTAGTTTGAACGAATCTTTGTGAGAAATTTAGAAAATATTGAAGAAATTAAGATTTTTGAGAACTAAAAACTATCAACTCTAATTCAATTTTGCAGTTTTAATAGTTCTGTTTTGATGTTGTTGTGTGTTTTTTACTGACATTTGACGGCTGAAATGGATTGAGTATAAAAATTTAAAAAAAAACCTACTTCAGAGACCATTTTTTATAATGCGTGAAATTAAGGGATCAAATCTGAAGATAAGGTATAATTGGGTGACTTAAATTGATATTTACCGATAGGTTTTGATAATTCCATAATACTTTTCTTTTTTTTTTTAATAGATCTTTGACGACAGATTTGAATGTGAAAAAAAAAAAAAAAAAAAAAACTACTTTAGAGTCCAAATCTGAAAACTGTGTATAGTTGAAGGACTAAAACTTATATTTACCATAAAGCCCGTCCAAGGATTAAGGGCATATACTATTGTGCTAGGGTTAGCACCGTGGAGGTGGGCTTTCTCCATTTTCTTTTCTTTTTTCTTTTTAAGTTTTGGTCACCGATTACTCTATGGATTAGGTCACCAGTGACCACAAATCACCTAAAAATTACCCTTAAAATTTTCTTCGTTGTTGATTTTTTTAATTATTATATGTAAAGACAATTGTGCCTCGTGGCTCATGGTGTATTTTACTATAGGGATTTATATTCTATTGTACCACTAATATTTATATTTAATTTTATTAATTTTTAAGGTATAATTGTTATTTTGCACTTATGTTTCATAAATGTATTTTATTATGTCTTATTTTACCCATAGAGTTTATATTTAGTTTAAAGTTTTTTTTTCCAAAATTTAAAAAATAGATTAATTATCAATTTAAACTTGAATTTTTTATTCTTTCAATTAAGGAATTGAAAAAAACTGTAAAACTACTCCTAGCCATTTAGAGCTTGAAATCTTTGTATATTTAATGTCTCCTAATATTTTCTTTTAATAATTTATTAATATTAAAATAACATTTCAATTATATTGCAAGCTTCACATGAAAGTTTGATGCATGGAAGTGAAATGTATATTAAGAGAAAAAATCAGTTTAAATATTAAATAAAACTTATGTGTTTCTTAGCGCACCATGTATATAAATTTATCAATTTAGGAAAGATACTCTTTAGTATTAAATATTGTATGTATTCTTTACTATAAAAAATTTTACTATCATTCTTTTTTATTCAAATATAAACATCGCTCTTATTTCAAATAACTCTTTTATTGAAAAAAAAATTCTTATTAATTAAAGTCTATATTCATTTGAATAAATTGTTTTACCTTGACACCTTAGTTCAGACACACAAGACATCTACTGAAAAACGAAGGTGGACATTCGTAGCACTTCCGACCTGAGAAAAAAAAAATTGACTATCTTTAAACTTGGAAATAAATTAAATTAAATTAAATTAAAAGAAAGAGTACGAGTTAGACGCGTCTGTTGAATATATTGGCGAGTTCCGTCCCACGTGAACATTATTACTTATATACTTAATCCCACGTGCTAATTCCTATTTTGCCCAACTAAATACAATATCACCTACTTTTGCCTAACCCTTATATTTCGTTTTTTTTTATTAAAGAAAAAATATATCAAAGAAAAAAACTATAATTAATTTTTTAACATTTTTAAGAGATTGCAAATATTTAAACAAAAAATTAAATTTCATGCGCATTGAGCTAGTGAATTTGTACCGTATTATCGTTTTACGTAAATTAATATTAATATATTTTGAAAATTGTAAAATAACTATATATTTTATATTAAAATTTTCATAATAATATTCAAATACAATATGTTCCATGTCACTTTGATTTATTATTACCTTTTTCCTCATAATTACATGGGACAAGGTGAAATATCTAAATATTTGATTTAACATCAGTAGATGGGATGAGCACATATTTTGTCTCATTGTTCTTATGATCCACATAGAAGACCTTCCCTCTTTTCATAAGAGAACAGGTTGATTGAAGAGCAAACAAGGAACAGATTTGTGAGATCAATCGTCATTATTTTTGGAAGCTTACTCAAGAGATTGGATGTCTTGTAGGGAAATGATTGTGAGAAGAGAGCTGATCGACTATTTATGAGGAAAAAGGGTGTTCATGTTCAACAATTGAATGAAGTATTCTTTTACGATTATATTAATGGAGGGCTAACGAGAAGATTCCATGGTAGGGTTAAGGATAATAGTAATAAGAATGCGTTTCATACTGAGCTAAGGTGCCAAGGGAGCTAGCAGAGTTTTGGAGAGCTTTGATTAAGTTTTAGTACATTTGTTAATCACTATAATCATTTTCAAGAGGAATTTTTGAGACTTAAATTCTAGGGATATATCAAAACTAGAGTTATATACAAACGTGTCAACTAACTATGATAGGGAAAGTCAGGATATTGAAAAGTACTTGTAATTCTAATGAATAATTTTGAGGGAATAAAGTGTTTTTTAAGTTTCATTTCTTCTTTGTTTCTTTCCACACATTTCAGTATTAAGTAATTTAGTGGAACGTCAAAGTTCAAACACTAAAGAATTAGACTTGCTATTATAATTCATTGTTATTAGCTTAGCGATGAACTTTATTTGAACACAATAATTATCTTACTTTTTATTTTTATTTTTTGAAAAAAATTGTTGGGTTGACATTTATCAAACCGAGTGCATAAAAATAAAAAAGTGCGTTTTTTTCACAATTTTCTTCAAAAGGGAATTATGATTGTGAGTGAGTAGTATAAAATAAATACTTGAATTTTTGTGTCCCCAGTTGGTCTGATTGATCTCCTTTTCATCCCAAAATCACAATTGGTGAAGTAGAATCAATTTTTTGGGGGAATATCCTACCCTACATCCTTCTTTGTCCTCATCTCCTTCATTGCAATTCAATTTTGTTTTCAGGATTCTCCATTCCTCCTATCCTAGTCCTGTAATCAACATCTCCACTTGATTGATGTGCTTCACCTGAATTCATTCCTGCTTCCATGGAGTAATTCCTTTTGGGTCCCCAGAATTTAATGGTTCTGCACTCGCCTTCCAATACTTCACCCCTTAGCTGTGATTTCTCACAGAGGAAGAATCCCTTCTTCCCACCGCCGCCTCTCTGCACCTCCTGCCCCTGCGCCACTAATCTTCCTCTTTGCAGGTACTGCCGCAGGAAGCCAGGGGTTCTGCTGAAAAATGTGAGGTGGGCTCTCTTTAGAGCTCACGCTTGCATCAATGGCAGAACCCCGCAGCATCATTACACCGCCGCCGCTGGAAGGGCCGCCAAAAACATTGTTTTGAGACGATTTTCTAACGAGGAAGAACAGTTCGATTTCCCTTCTTCCTCTGATTTTAATACCAACGCCGGTAGCTATTACAGTACGAATTTTGGGCAAGACCCTATTGTAGATAAGCTCAGGAATCAGCTTGGGGTCATCCATCCCATTCCCTCTCCTCCAATCAATCGCAATATTTTTGGCCTTTTCGCTTTCTTCTTTTTCGTGGGTGTTGTTTTTGATAAGCTTTGGACATGGAGAAAGCCAGATGGAGGAATTAGTGACAGTAAGCCAGGGAGCTGGCCGTCGGTGCCCATTGGCCTCTCCCTGTTGCTCGAGAAGGATTTGCAGAGAAAAGAGTCGGTGGAGTGGGTGAACATGGTGTTGGGGAAGCTATGGAAGGTTTATAGAGGTGGGATTGAGAATTGGATCATTGGATTGCTGCAGCCTGTCATTGACAATCTAAAGAAGCCAGATTATGTAGAGAGGGTAGAGATCAAGCAGTTCTCCTTGGGTGATGAGCCATTGTCTGTTAGGAGTGTCGAACGCAGAACTTCTCGACGTGCTAATGACTTGCAGTGAGTTTTTTATCCCTTTCAGTACATGTTAATTCACACATAGAATATGCTCCTCATCCATGAGTTGATTAGAAATAGTTGGCATTCAGGTTTATCATCTTTTAAGATTTCTTGGTATACAATAGCTTTAAATTAAAATGTTGTCTTCTCCATGGGGAAAGAAAATGGTGATAGATGAGTCTCATATCGACCATTACTCTTAACTACTAACTAGATAAAGGTGATGCACTTTCTGAAATTGGAAGGTCTCGTGTGTTGTCATCATAATCTTGAGATAGTTGGAGGTTAAATTTCATGAAAAATCTTACTCTATATCCTTTCCTTTTTTTTTTTTTTTTTGGGTGGGAAGAATCTATGTGAGAACTTCTTGGCTTATGAGTTCATTTCATTTCATGTCCACCAAATGTAATTGTAGATATGTGTAACATTTAATGTTTTCGTAGGGCAAATGCAAAGATATAATTCAATTAGCAGAAACTTATCAAAGGCTAAAACTATATTGTCCCTAAATTGCGGTTTGTGATATTAGGACCAATTTTGTCTCTTCTCTTGATAGATTCAGCTACTTATTGCATACTCATGATACATGTTGTTCCGGGCCTCCAGCACGAGTACTTTTAAAAAGTTTAGTATTGATTCATATAAATAGATGGTAACTACTAACTACTCTAATTTTTGTTAACTTAATGATATTCTTTCTTTCTGGAACCAAGATACCAGATTGGCCTCCGCTACACAGGTGGAGCTCGTATGCTTCTACTTCTATCTCTTAAATTCAGCATCCTTCCCATTGTTGTGCCAGTGGGTGTGCGAGACTTTGACATTGATGGGGAACTATGGGTCAAACTTCGACTGATACCAACGGAGCCATGGGTTGGAGCTGTTTCGTGGGCCTTTGTATCACTTCCGAAGATAAAGTTTGAATTATCACCATTTCGCTTATTCAACTTAATGGGTATGTTATGATCTCACTTTCTGCATAAGCTCTCTCCCCATTGTGGGATAGCTGCATATACTAGTCTAATCTAGTGAAAAATGAAAGACATGAAGACTAATGAAAAATGGTTAATAACTCCTAAGAATATTGACCCATATTAGTGACTGAAGTTGAGACTTACGGACTTCTAGATTCTTCAAAATTGACAAATATGCATTGACAGTTTTAAATCTTGGTTTCTATTTGACAATACCCTTTAAAATAAAAACTAGAAGAATACAATTGAAAACAAGTTTAATTATTATCCCATACCTGGTTCTTTAATACCAACCCTGGTTGCATTTTTATACCAATACTTAGCATATCTAGCTACTTGGTTAGAAATTGAAATTTATTATTTGGTATTAATTTTTTGATGTACACGATCTCTTGGAACCATTACATTACAAGTTAAAATCTGATTCAACCCATTTGTAGCTTTCCATTGTTCTTTCGAGCTTTTCCCTTGTCTCTGTGAATAATATGGTGCCACTCGGATCCTTGCATCTTTTTTATTTTTCCTGCATTGCGTAGTTACTAGTTAACGTTCTGGACTGACTTTGTTCGAGATATAAAAGCTTTACTATTTTCTTGAGTGATTCCTTATTCTATTCCTCCCTCTATCCTTACCAACTCTGATACTTTTTTGTGATTACTCAATAACAGATGTTGAAGTTCATGCACAGCAAATTTTTTTAAGCAGTCAAGTCCGTGCCACATCTTCTTGTTTTCTTTCTTGCCAGAATGTAAAATATGTAATTGTTTTGTGCATTAGTCACATAATTTTATTTAAGTAACCACTTAAAAATGATCTAGAGGAGTCATTAAAATTTACATAATGACAGATAGGCATTTAAATTTTGATAATAATGATTGCAGACCAATTTTGAGAAATATAACATGAAATCTGAATGTGCATGATTTAATTGAATAAACAATGTCCCTGAGTATGAAACTGTTTATCATTAGTTAATCTCGCGTCTTCCCAAACAAGAAACTATGAAACCTCATTGAAACATATTTATCCAACCAGAATACTGGATTAAGTAACAAAAGTGAAAAAGTCCTGTGCATTTATGATAACTTTTTAAACTCATTTACATAGAAAAATACTCCTGTACGTAAGAAGCACTAACAGTCCTTACCCAAGTAGGATCCTACTTTTTGCAGAATAAGATCTAGATGAATGAAAAGTAGGAAGGAAAAAACCCTATTTTAACTATGATGTATAATTTCTTTTAACAAACATAAAATAACACGGGTAATAAAAGATTCAATGGAACTAACTGAATTCTGTAATAAGCATGTTGATTTCAAATAACTATTCTATCCCGCTGTTTCACAACTATAGTGCGTTCCATCGTTTAGCGAAGTTTTTTTTTATTATCTTAGATCATTTTAATCTCAATGTCACAATGATTATTTGATGAAAGTAGGATGTTTGAAGTCTTTTGATGGTAATTTCTTGCTTCTTTTTTGATGCTCACTATTTTAGAATTCAATCTCTTGTTGTAAAATGTTTTTGTGTTATTCATGTAATATAAAAACTATCTCAATTTTACATATCAAGACAACCTACTAACTTTTGTTTCTTATGTTGTCCCATTTTTTGTACGTGGACTTCAGCGATACCTGTCCTCTCAATGTAAGCAATTTCTGAGCTTTTTCTTTCCTGTATATTGTGTGCTTTATTTTATTTTTTCTGTCTTCTGCCCTGTCGTATGCACTTGATTTTTTTCAATCGTGTCTATCATTATATTTCTTTTTGATGGTATATTAACCCAGAGGCAACCAACATTTTCCCCAAGAATGCTTCCTCTGTTCTTCATTTTCCCTTTTATGCGGATACTGAATATAAATTATCTTGGCCCTCATTAGTAAATCATTTCCAAGTAAACTCATATTTGTTGAGTTATGTATGATATTCTTGTCTTTACGAGTATTACATTAATCAATTTATTGTTGCTTCAGAATTCTTCTTCAAAAGTTGAAATGACATAAAAATCCTTCAGTAAAATGCATTTCTTCATTTTCTTTATTTCTGAATCCAATGACCTGCCTTTTGTAATTACACTTTTTAGTTTAAGTGTTTTTTTTTTGTTAGTGCCTAATCTTTTTCATGTGCGTGTTTTGTTCTGTGTTAGCTTTTACTCCCTCCGTCCCACTAATTACTTTACACTTTCCATTTTTATTCGTCCCAACACTTATGCATGTTTTTAAAAATGGAAAAATACATCAATAATACCCACTTTTTACACACATCTCAACTACTTTACACGCCTTTTTCTTTAAATTATCTAAAAAACACACTTTTTACACACATCCCAACAACTTTGCACATCTTTATACATGAAAAACAAATTTTCGTAATCTCCGTGCACAAAAATACCTCGTGTGTTAATTACCAGGACGGAGAGAGTATCTGTTTTCCTGCCTTTTGCCTTTCACTGGTCTAACTTGATCAGTACATCTGACTCACAATAAATTTCAAGTCAACTGTTTTTCCTTAAAAAAATTAGTATTATTATTATTTTCTTTGGATGCTAATCTAACACTTGCATTATGCAGGTTTTTGACAAAGCTTCTCACTGAGGATTTACCTAAGCTATTTGTGCGTCCCAAAAAAATAGTTCTAGATTTTCAAAAGGGAAAAGCTGTTGGACCTGTTCCAACAGATTCCAAATCTGGAGAAACTCAAGAGGGAAATAATGACTATACAGGAGAACTATCTGTGACTCTTCTAGATGCGCGGAAACTCAATTATATTTTCTACGGTAAGAATTTTATTGTTCCAAATCTAATTAAAACATGTTAACTTCGTCTAGTGAAGTGTTGTTGGCACATATTATAATCAAATAGGCTCCTGCTTCATTCATAAAAACACTGTTTGTGGTGCAACTACTTAATATTTTCCCACTATTTTACAGGCAAAACGGATCCATTTGTTATTTTAAAATTGGGAGATCAAGCTATACGTAGTAAAAGGAACAGTCAAACGACAGTTATTGGACCTCCTGGTCAGCCCATATGGAATCAGGTAAGTTCATTAGCTGTTCTACATCAGATGTGTGCTTTCATGAGGAGTTCTGAATCATTTACTGATATTAAGTTATTTATATATTGCAGGATTTTCACATGTTAGTTTCCGACCCAAGGAAAGAGAAATTATTCATTGAAGTAAAGGATTCTCTTGGCTTCGCAGACTTGACTGTAGGTACTGCTGAGGTATGGCATCTTTAATTTGCGAATCTAGTGTGAAATTTATGTACTATGTTTCTTCATTGTAGTTCTGTATCTTCTTTTCATTGTTTAGGATATGAGAAACAGTGGTTTTTAGTGTGCTTAAAATAAAATCGTTTTTTCGTTGATCCTGAAGCTACTCTTGTGCTGGCTATGTAAAAGTGATTGGTTATCTGCGGTTATCTTTTCATTCCATAATTTATTAGTAGTTATGTAAGTTGAGGCATCAAGACCATCGAACATTTATTTTTTTTCCTTAAAATCGAAATTTATCTTAATAAACTTCAATAACATAAATGGAAACCATATTTGTTTCAATAATGTTTTTCATATTCAACCCGTTTTTGCGAAAATTATGGTGGAAGTTGTTAAGATGGTTCCTTTGAAAATACTCTTGCAGGTTGATCTTGGATCTCTGAAAGATACAGTTCCAGCTGACAGGATAGTCGTACTTCGAGGGGGTTGGACCCCATTTGGAAACGGGTCAGCTGGAGAAATCCTACTGCGATTGACCTACAAAGCATATGTTGAGGATGAAGAAGATGAGAGGTCTGAGAAATCATCCAGAGATATAGAGGCATCCGAGGATGAATTGTCTGATTCTGATGAGTTGGACGCCCCAGTTTCTGCGAAGCGTGCAAAGGATTACCTTATGGCTTCAGATAAGGAATCTTTCATGGATGTTCTCGCGGCCCTGTTAGTGAGTGAGGAATTTCGAGGAATAGTTGCATCTGAAACGGTGAATACCAAGTCTGTAGATGCTGGAACGAATTCAAGCGCTTCAGAACCAAATGACCCAATTGTCGGATCCACACAACAGATTTCTGCTACGGATTCTGGTAGTTCTCGAGGTATTGTATTGCCATGTTGGTTTATTTCTGACTTCTTGTTGATCCACTGATCTGATGGCCTCTAATTTGCAGGATCAACGTTGTTTTGGCTTGCCTTTGTTACAAGCATTACAGTCCTTATAGCTCTGAACATGGGTAACTCTAGTTTGTTCAATCCTTGATGTGAGTGACCTGACTTTACCACTTTATGATCTCATTAAATCAGATATTTGATTGCTTTCTTTTCTTTTAGGAGCCAACGAGTAAAGGAAGCTCTACTCAAGAGTAATCTTGTGTTTATTTATTTCCCGAATTTTAGAACATTCCAGAGAAGAGAGAAGAGTACAAAGGTGTTGTAGATTGTTTATTCCTTTGGTAGATCATCAAACTGTGATTAGGCAGAGAAAGTTTTGACCTTGAATAGCTTAGAAATTGAGACGTTTATAGTTTTTATCCATTAACTAAATTGTTTGTGTATAATATAAATAAATAGCAGCCACATTCTTACCCTTCACCATATTTACATGATAAATTACCTGATCACAAGTTTGTATGAACAAATCATCATACAGTAGTCAACATTAACAATCATCGAGAATAGTGACACCTATTCAAAATGCCCATGTATACATCTTCAAAATCTGCAACCAACAGCAAATCATAAATCCCAAACTCCACTCAAAGTAATAATGGACACAAGATGAGCAATAATAAGAGAGACATCAGTTTACATCAATTCCAGCACACAAGTCATCACATCCTTTCCCTTCTATTCATCTTCTTCATTTTGTCTACTTTATGAACAAATGAATGTTTTAGTTGTATCTATTTCAAGTAAAGTAGGGAGATAGATGAATGTAGGTAATGCATAACCTATATGCCATCTAATCTTATTTAGTAGGATGATTAGTGTCAGCTGAAGAAGTTAGATAGATCATCAAGTTAGGATACTAGAATATCAATGGTCCAATTCAAGAGCAGCATAATGTTCATCCATCATAGCCCTGATAAAAACTAACACTTCACCAACAGACTAGACTTCATTCAAGAAAATGTTCATCAGTCATAGCCCTGATAAAAACTAAATTAAACTTCACCAACAGACTAGACTTCATTTCAAGAAAATGTTCATCAGTCCTAGCCCTGATAAAAACTAAACACTACACCAACATACTAGAATTCATTTCAAGGATATGTTCATCAGTCGTAACCCTGATAAAAACTATAGTAAATAACACTCCACCAAAAGACTAGATTTCATTTCATTTCAAGAAAATGTTCATCAGTCATAACCCTGATAAAAACTAAATGACACTACACAAACAGACTAGACTTCATTCAAGAAAATGTTCATCAGTCATAACCCAGATAAAAACTAAATAGCACTCCACCAACGACTAGATTTCATTTCAAGAAGATGCAGCAGCACGTAACAAGAGATGAATGAAGTGGAAGCAGACTAGACTTCATTTCAAGAAAATGTAGTAGCATATAACAAGAGATGACTGAAGTGGAAGCAGTAGCGGGCATACCTGGCTGAATCATGTTCTTTGGCGATGAAGTAGAAGGTCCCTCCTCATCAAATCAATCCGTTTGAGCTCTAATCCAAGTGCTTCAGCTTTCAATTCCGTCCACGTGTGTTCCAGCTCCTGCGCCTTCTCTAGCGGAATCAACATCCATTTGTTTTTAAAAGGAGTGAGTGATGCATACAAGAGTGGGAATGCACACTTGAACTCCTCCTCCCTCATCTTCATCTTTTCTTCTGCACTCTCATTCACATCTTGTTTTCGTTTTTGTTTCCTCTGTTTCCTGTTTACTGCACCATCATCTTCCACTTGTTTCATTTCTCCCTCTATCTTGTTTGTTTCCTCACCACCACCAATCTGGCCCTTCCCATCCTCATCATCACCACCACCAATCTTCTCCTTCTCATCCTCCTCCCTCTTCTTCATCTTTTCTTCTGCACTCTCATTCACCTCATCCACCACTTGTTTTCGTTTCTTCTGTTTCTTGTTTACTGCACCATCATCTTCCACTTGTTTCATTTCTCCCTCTATCTTGTTTGTTTCCTCACCACCACCAATCTGGCGCTTCCCATCCTCATCATCACCACCAATTCTGCCTTTCTCGCCCTCATCACCACCACCAATCTTCTCCTTCTCATCCTCCTCCCTCGTCTTCATCTTTTCTTCTGCACTCTCATTCACCTCATCCACCACTTGTTTTCGTTTTCGTTTCTTCTGTTTCTTGTTTACTGCACCATCATCTTCCACTTGTTTCATTTCTCCCTCTATCTTGTTCGCCTCCTCACCACCACCAATCTGGCCCTTCCCATCCTCATCGCCACCACCAAGCTTCTCCTTCTCATCCTCCTCCATCATCTTCATCTTTTCTTCTGCACTCTCATTCACCTCATCCACCACTTGTTTTCGTTTTCGTTTCCTCTTTTTCTTGTTAACTGCACCACCATCTTCCACCTGTTTCATTTCTCCCTCTATCTTGTTTGTCTCATCACCACCACCAATCTGGCCATTCTCATCCTCATCATCATCACCAATTCTACCTTTCTCATCCTCCTCATCACCACCACCAATCTTGTCCTTCTCATCCTTCTCCCTCATCTTCATTTTTTCTTCTGCACTCTCATTCACGTCATCCACCACTTGTTTTCGTTTTCGTTTCCCCTTTTTATTGTTTACTGCACCATCATCTTCCACTTGTTTCATTTCTCCCTCCTTTTTGTTTGTCTCATCACCACCACCAATTCTGCCTTTCTCATCCCCATCATTACCATCAATCTTGTCCTTCTCATCCTCATCATCACCACCCTTTCCCTTCTCTTTCTCATTACCTGCACCGCCGCTCTTGCCCTCGTCGTCTCCCCACAATACATTGGATAACTGGAACACAATTTTTTCGTGGGAATCTGGGATATGGAGGTCACCCCCATTGGCCCGAGCTCTTTCAAATTTCTTCTTGAGCTTACGAATCTTCTCGGAAACTTGGGTTTTAGAAAGTTGATCGGAGAGATCGCCCTTGATGAAGTTGTGGAATTCAGCCCATTTGTTGTTCCTCCCTTTAGCCCAGAAATTGGCGAGGCCTTTGAGCAGGGCAATGATGTCCTCGTCGGAAAATATCTTAGAGGAAGGGGTTTTCTTCTTCCCGGTGGAGGTGGGTTTAGGTTTCTGAGCGGGCATGACTACGAAACCGGATACAGAGGGAGAAGAACAAGCAGAAACATTTTCTACGGGTTCGGATCTTGCACCGGACCTGGTTTTATTCGGCGGCGGTTCTTCGCCGGAGAATTCTTCATTAGGGTTGGTGGGAGTGTGTTCAGTATTTTGCAAAAACCCCAGCTTTCTGCGCGCCATGAGCGAGAGAGGCGGAGTAGGGAAGATGGGGGCAATGCGTTGTCTCCTGCCTTTCCAATTTCCCCAATCTAACTTCGTAACATAAAATATTAAAATATTTTTTTTAATGTTAAAATATTAAAAATACTTCAAAAATATATAAATTCAGCTTTTGGGACTATCCATTCATGAAAAAATATCAAAAAATTAGTCTCTTAAGTATGATAAAATCCATATATAATTTACTAACTTTAAAATTTTCCAATTTAAATCATTTTTATTTCAATTTTGTTCATTTCATGAGCATAACTACAGTTTTTAGAGATGTACCTAGTAAAAATAATGAATTTTGTAATCATTATGAAAATATTAATGTGGCTGTGTTAGTGATTAACTCTATTAATTTAATAAAATTGGGGCTTGAGTTACAACGAAAACTCTCAAGACTTCCTCCCTACTTACGTTCTCACATGGAGGGAAAATTTGTGTTTTCTTATTGAGCTATCTTATTTTCGAGATATTTTGCTATACATGACTTATTGTCTGTGTATTCTTGGGCCAACACTATTTATATTTTATACATTTTCTTATTTTCTCTTATCATTAATGTTTGTCAGAGCATTAATGACTTGTCATCTCGGGATATTAATTGTAGTTACTTTGGGGTATTAAATTCCCCTTCTTACGTGATGTGCATTAAAAGGCTAAGAGTAGGTTCTCGATCTCCGAGTTAAAAGGTCAGCGAGTCATCACATCCTCCTATACCTCTAGGGTTATGGGGGGTCATAGATGTGCGCCCCGGCTTCCCTTGTAGCGATTGAAAAAGAGGGGTCACTAGCCCAGAGGATGATATCCGCTACTTGATCGGATGGAGACAGTGTCCGAGGTCCATTAAGGTTGTGCCTATCACACCTAGTTCATGTTATCTCCACTAAATACTAATGCAATTAATAACTACTTACCTGATCGTTCGACCAGCACTGATCAAACAGGGTAAGATCTAATAGCCATCTTGGACGACACATTGGAGATTGTTTGACCAGCCTTGGTCAAACAAAGCCATATTCGGCATTCGACCAGAGCTAAACAATCCGTCGCGATTTCTACAAATTGTCATGCCAATCTCGATGACCCAACAATTAAACCATCATATTTCGGTAAAAAATAATGTACTCCAAGTGTTTAGACGAAAATTTACAATATAACTTTGCAATTAAATAATAAAATCCTAAAATTCTAACATATTTCAAACAAGAATTTGATTGGAAAAAAAAACTAAATTACATACTTATAATTTGTCGAAACGAATTCATGGTGATGTGTTTGTTTTCCAAATTACAATGTTAAGAAGGGATTGCTTTATCTCTTATTCTTTCCCTTTTCTTCTCTTCTTCTTCAAATGAGAATGATCGTGAGAGAGGGTGGGGTATGTGAGAGGTGAATGAAGTTTAGTGGGAAAGTGTGTGAATGAAGTGAATGTGTAAATGGGTAGTGTAGAAAATAAATTGGGTGGGTGCTTCCTTATATATGTAAATGTGTAATTTTAGGGTGTGTGAATTTATCATTGAAATGTTTACTCCCTCCGTCCCCCGAAATACTTCACGTATTGTTGTGAGCGGAGTTTAAAAAAAATTGTTATTTTATGTATAAAGTAAGAAAATATTTTAATTAATTTAATGAAAAAGGTGTGTAAAGTTATTGGAATGTGTGAAAAAGTGAGTATTATGTTGAGATGTGTGTAAAAAGTAGGTATTGTTATAGTGTATTTTTTACCACTTTTAGTAAAAGTAAAGTGTGAAATACTTTGTGGGATGGATAAAAAAGAAAGTGTGAAATATTTGGGGACGGAGGGAGTATTATTTTTTAGATCGCGTATATTGAGATATTGAGTGTATGTAGTAAATTAAAATTGTAGATATCCGCCACCTTAGTAGTATGCTTTGAAAATGAAGACGAGAAGAAAAGTTTGTTTAATAAGTGGGCCACTTTATTCATCCCCACTAAAAGTGAGTTTTTTAAAGCCCAAATTCTGATAAAATTATATATTCCAGATGTTCCAGAATATCGTGGAGTATTTCTCCACGCGTTTAAGGGGTAATCAGTTGATCTCGAAATCCAATTCGTGATCTTCTCTGCAAGGAACGCTTTGAATCTTTCATTCGAAGGAGGGAAAATCCTGTGAGAGAAGGATATGGCTTTGAATCCTCAGCTTTTCCCCAATGGCATGCCCGTTCCCTTCGTCAATGAGATGTTTGTCTTGGCTAGAGACGGTGTCGAGTTTGAGATCGACAAGATTCCCGGGTATGTATTTCTCTCTCTTTGATTTGGAATTCAGGCGAGTTTTTTAATAAATTTGGGTCGCCTTTCGATAGAACGAAGATGAAACAATAATTGTTGACGTAATCTTGATTATTGGTTTTTGGTGTTGATTATTGTTTGAATTCGTGTGCATTTGGTCTGGGGTTCGAGTTTATTGAACTTGTTTTCATGACCTAACTTTACCCTAATGTGGAACTTCATATTTGCGTTTCGTGGTCATGATGGAATCGAGATTCTATCTATGTTTCTGCGAATGGTGTTGATGATTGGAACTGCACTGCCTCCTTATCTCCTTTTGTTCTTCATTCTTGTAAATAAGGGATACATGCTTTAATCAGCTATACCATATGTTGGATGAGCTCTTGACTCGAAAATCTCTACTTTTGGTCTGATGTTGGATTAGACATTCTCAACTATTTTTATTTCTGTGTATGGTTCTTTAATACGATCTTCTGTTGTGTTTATTGTTTGAAATGCATAGATTGTTTTTTTTTTTTCCTATCATGCGGAGTAAATGCTTTGGACTATGATGGATTTAATAAAATTTGTGGGCATTTTCATGACTGCCAATTGCAGCAGAGTACCATCTGCATGCAGCTAATTGTTGTTATGTTTCTGAGCTTCTAATTTATCCTCTTGTGGCACTATCGGCCTAAAAGTATGGCCATTAAGAATAGAACCGAAGATGGACACTTGTAGTTTCTTAGCGTAATATTTTGAAATCTATATTGGTATTTCGGGCTTACAATTAGTTGTTAGAGGCACAAGGTGCTTTGGGGTTCAAAGGGATTCTTAGTGCCTCAACTATTTACTAGTCATATTTTATGGTTACTTTTTTTTAAAATATACTCCATTTTCACTTGCAGCACTCACGGTGGAACTGTTAAAGCAAAAGGAACAATCTACTTGTCAAATATCCGAATGGTCTTTGTTGCAAACAAACCTGTTGGGAATTTTTATGCCTTTGATATGCCCCTGGTATGCATGTCTTGTCCTTATTTGCTTGTTTTAAGAATTTACTTCAAGAATGAAGTTACAATTTTACACATTCATGGTTGGCCGAGATTTGTGTTTTCTGTGTTATGTTGATTGCGATTTTTGCCCTCCGGTCGCAGTTTTGGTTTTTTGTCTCTTACTTATCAAGATTTGTGATTTATATTTGCTTTTCATGCTTAAACTGCAACACATGGGGCACCGGGGGTGGGGTGGAGGGAGCAGGGTAGAAGCAGATTCCCCTACTTTTTTGTGAATCATAATGACAACCTAAAAAATGCTTAAAGGAAATTTACCTTGGTTCAATCAGAATATTTCCAAGAGTATTTCTGCTCTACCCCAATATTAAAAAAATAATGTGTATTTTATTGTGAAATATAGTTTTTCATGGATTTAGCCTCTCCCATGGTTTCTGTTTCCATCAGCCCCTCCAATCAAAATGCGTGTAGCTTCGTACCTGCCCTTGTTTACCATCACAACGCTTGGAGCATGATGTTTACATCAGTGTTTAGCTTAATCTTTTTGTCCTTCGCTTTCAATTTAAAGAATAATAAAGACCTGCCAATACCCTCTTATCCTTCTCCCTTCCTTTTTACCTAGTTCACTGCTAAATCATTTTGGCATGTAGATATATTAATTGGTCATTAGCTTTATAGATTGGTAAGAGAAGCATAATCTCAAACCTGCATGGTGGATCCAAGGACTTATTTCTGTTTCAGGAATTTATGTTCATGTAAATTTTGTTGGAAATTCTACCAGAGATGTCAGGGAATGTTGCATTGCTTTAGTTTGTGTTTTTGGCTTGATAGAATTTTGGGGCTTTGCTCTGCTTCCATGTGAAAGGAGTGTTAAGATAACATTTCCAGTTTCCTGTAACATAAAAATGTTATCTTAGATACAACTCATGATTCTACGGGAACAGTTTATGGACCCATGAAGCCCCAGGCCATTCAATTTGCCAGTGAAATGAAATATAATGTCCTTGATGAGGAGTATTATATGCTGGATTTGCTCTTTTGGCCATAGGTTACATAATATGTTGTTTGAATATTATATGGCAGAGGAAAGAGATCCTTGGGGAGGATTTATGTAATTTTATGTACTAATCTCCTCTGTTGTAGAAAATCACTCTTGGGTTCCTCGAGTCGAGCCCTATATGTTATCACCTTAAGTATGCGCTTGTTTTGACATGAAATTTATAATGCAGCTTTATGTACATGGTGAAAAATTCAGCCAGCCAATTTTCCACTGCAACAACATTTCTGGCCGGGTTGAGCCTGTAAGCACCAACAACTTATGTTTTGAGGCTCTCGTGTCCTTTTTACTCTACTGATCAGTTACCTGTCCCATTTTAGGTTGTCCCTGATAACGAAAATAGGGCTCTTTATTCCACTCAATCATTCAAGATCCTATTCAAGGAAGGTGGTTGTGGAACATTTGTTCCTCTGTTCTTCAACCTAATTGGTTCTGTGAGACAATATAACCAGCACATCACTGCCTCGCATCCACGTGTGGATCCTCACCAAGCAGCACAGCCTCGAGTGGATCCTCTCCAAGCAGCACAAACTCCTGTTGATGAGATGATGAGACATGCGTATGTATTCTCACTGTCACGCTCAATCAATTGTGGTAGAAACTTGTTTTATGAAAAATCGATCTTGGTTTTGCAGGTACGTTGATCCCAATGATCCAACGAAAATCTTCTTGCAGCAGCCGAATCCAGAGTCTCAGCTGAGACGCCGCACCTACCAGCCACAAAATACTGAAAACCACATGTGAATACTGTAATGTAATATAATTCCCTGACGTTTGTTTGGCTACACAACACGAACTGGTCAAGAACATTTCCATTAGGAAATGGCATAATGTCTGGTATCATATTATATTTCTAATATGTAAAATGTCTACGTTTATGTATTTTCAAAGGGTCACAGGACTTAAAATAATCTCAGAATATACACCATTGAAGATGACATAACAATGGAAGTGAGAATGAATTCTTCTTACATTCTAGAATAGCTACACGGCGAGGCGATACAAACCTCGTCTCAACCACAGCTGATATGCAGTCATGTGAAAGGCACCATAGCTCTCAGGCTTAACAACATGCCATTTGAAGTGCTTCCTAACCATGCATAGGTTCTGATATAGATTCAGGTACGTCTCCTCAGACACCGATGTCAAGACATTCTTCAAGAGAGCAATGTCCCGTTGGTTTAATATGATTGAGAACTTGCTCCAATCCAGGATATTAGCAAATGGTAGGTCGTAGTAATTTGATATCAAGACAGGTATACAACCATAGCGTATCGCATCGACAACTCTTGCTGTGTTTACCTCGTAGCCTTTTATGTGAAGGCAGTACTTGCTTCTCTTGAAACCTTCCTCGTAGGGCAAGGATGACTGCCCTGAGAATAGACCTAGAGCCGTGTCGTTTCCCCAACAAAGCTAATAGCTCTTGTCTTGTGGCGGAGTTCTGCACTCGACCAGCAAAGAAGACAAGTTTGGTTCTGCATATAACAATGGAAACATACTCCATGTTTACTGGGTAAATTTGGCAAAAGAAATCGAAGCTGAAACTACTGTGAAACACACTCCATTATTTGCTCACAGTTGTATAAGAAAGGACTCTTTAAATGTAGGTCTTAAAAGCCATATATATAACCCAAATCTCACTACTTAACCCTATTGCCAGATGTAGAGACGACAGACTCTAAGAAAGAACAGAATTGAATTCTCTTTGTATCGAAACGATGCATTGTAATAGACATTGATAACTGACTGATGCGATGAAATACATAGCTGTGAGAGAACAATAAGGAAAAATGTACCTCATATTTGGAGTATTCAAGAGTTGATCATTTTGGCGAGGCCAAACTTGAGGCAAAGCTATATCTTTATGTGCAGTGTAAAGCCTCTGAAAGTAGCTGGACAAAAATGTTATCTGAACAGCATTGTTATGCAGTTCAAAATGGTTGGAGGCAGCTTCCCTCCAGACCGAAGTGATCAGCGCCACCAGACGCATTCCAGAATGGGAACTCAGTGCTGATCCTCCTAACATAGCTGGCAACAAAACTGGAGATGGAGGACTCCGATCGTAACAGAGGATGATTGCGCATTGCATTGATGGAAAACGGCAGGAAGAAGAAGTGAGCCTCCTCAGCACGTTTGGTGACAAAGGAACTCTGCAGGAGAGCAAGCTTAAACGCATGCTCACTGTAGTAGTTTCCTAATTTTGGATCTAGGGGGTTAGGATGAGGAAGAAAGATTTGAGCAAAAGGAGATGATTCATTGTTCATGGAAACATCAGGATACACAAAAATCTTGAGATTCTTTAACATCTCCTGATAATCTGTCTGAAAAAGCTCCCAATTGTGATAAGGGTTAGGCTTAGTCGACTCATGAGTTCCCTTTGGTTTAGGATGCAGTTTGTGTGGTGAATCAGGAGTTTTGAGGAGTAGAATTTCAGGGCGATGGCGAAAGGATGATATGATGGAATAGGAAATCAAGAGGATGGAAAATGGTGGGATTATGACAACATATGCTGCATTCCAACTGGTTCGAGGGAAAAATCTTAGCAACTTCACTATGCCTAACATGGTTTTTGTTCTTTCTACTGTATGAATGTTTCCGTTAAGACATAGATTGAGCTCCATGTTGGATTAAGCTACAATGAGGTGAATCTATTAAATCTAACAACCTAAGATCTTCAAAAACAACACGTCGGTGTCCATCCGCCGGCAAATTCAAACAATTCTACCAATACAGGAGCATTTAATTTTCGAGCAAGAAAGAACACAAGACAGAAATCTGAATCCACATACAAAAACATAGAAAAGATGGCTAATGTGTTCTTCAGTTGGAAAAGATGGCTAATGGGTACTGGTCTCCTAGTACGGAGACTGCCATGTTTTTGAGGGTTGATGAGTCGGAAACTGATGTGTCCAACTTCACTGGTATGACTACTTTGATGGAAACTATGTGTCCTGTGAAGATAAGGCTCCCTCCACCTCCAGAAGAGTTGAAAACCACCACTAGAAACATTGCAATAGTATGCACTGTGTTTGCAGCTGAGCTGCTTAGTGGCGCGTTTTTCTTTTGGACGTTCCTCAAGAAGTATACCAAGTATATAGGGACATGGCTAGGGCATTTGGGCTTGAGGTCATGCCTTCGGGTGGACCTAAGAGGTTCAGTTATGCTGAGATCAAAGAAGCCACAAATGATTTTTCGAACCCCATTGGAAAGGGTGGGTTTGGTGTTGTTTGCTTGGGGAAACTGAGTGATGTAGCCAGTGGTGATACTGAGTTCTGGGCTGAGGTCACCATCATAGCCCGGATGCACCACCTAAACCTTGTTAGATTGTGGGGATTCTGTGCTGAGAAAGGTAGAAGGATACTCGTGTATGAATACGTTCCTAATGGATCACTAGACGAGTTCTTATTCCAAACCGTTGATGCTGAATCACTGGAGACAGAGGAAGACATGGCGCTGATCCGCGGCTCAAGGAACAAGCCGATTCTTGACTGGAGCGTACGGTACAGGATAGCATTAGGCGTGGCGAGGGCTATAGCATACTTGCACGAGGAGTGCTTGGAGTAGGTGCTGCATTGTGATATCAAGCCTGAAAACATACTCTTGGGGGAGGATTTCTGCCCCAAGGTGTCGGATTTAGGGCTGGCTAAACTGAGGAAGAAGGAAGACATAATCAGCATGTCCAGGATCCGTGGGACGCCCCGGGTACATGGCGCCAGAGTGGACATGGCCCGAGCAGATCACTTCAAAAGCTGATGTGTACAGCTATGGATTGGTTCTCCTAGAAATAGTGAGTGGTTCAAGAAGCTCGGCTCAACTAGACTCGAAGGTGGACAGTGACCAGTGGTTCTTGCCAAAGTGGGCGTTCGAGAAGGAATACAGTGGTTGAATGCATTTAATTTCTGTTATGAGTGACTCAAATCTCTTTGGTTTGGGATTAATGGAGTCATTGGAATTGTGTGTTGAAATTGAATCTTCTCCAGTGAAGCAGAATACTACTCCCAAGTCTGCACTACTGTATCTCATATCTCTCCTTATCAGCCCAGTCTAAATCTTCTTAAACACTTTGATATGACATTTCTTGATGAGTGAAGTATAAAAGATTGGAGAAAAAATATATCCAAAGTTAACGGGGCAAGAGATTGTTAGATTTTTCTATGGGTGTAAATGAGTCGAATCGAGCCGAACACAGGACTGTTAAAGCTTGTTTGAGCTTGTTTGATAAGCTAGCAAGCCGAGCTTGAATGAGCTTTAACCAAGTCAAACACGAGCCGAACTCGAGTAGTTTGATAATTTTACATTTATTTTACTGATTTTCATGTATCGAATTCGAGCTCGAGCCGAACTTTTAACATTATCTAACACACAAGTGTGTTCAAGCTTATTTGTTATCTTTATCAAATCGAGTTTAAACGAGCTTTTAGCGAACGATTCCGAGTCAAATATCGAATAGTTTAGTTTAATTTCACCCTAAATTCCTCGGAGTGAGGCTCTTGTGCTCCCGGGGACACCGTGCTTCTTTACAATTTAAACTCCTAGTAATATATATGTTTAAATAGAATATGGAGGGTGAAGGGTTGTATTTTTATGAGGACACGGTGTGTTCCAGGTGTAATAGCTTTTGCCAATTCCTCCACCCTGATAGGTATGACTAATATTTGCATTGTGTGTTTGTGAAATGAAGAAATGAATAAGAAGTCATAATATTAAATAAAAAAATAAATAAATAGACTAATCAAATGAAAAGGACCTTGCTAATGTATGTCATGAATAAATGAAAAGTGATAATTTAATACTCTCTCCATCCCAAAATTCAACTTCACGTATACTGTAAATACTACGAAGTTTGAGAAAAATAACTTTTTGACTTACTTTTGGGGATAATATGATATTTTTGGATAATAAATAAATAATAAAGTATGTTGTGTGTGTTAAAAAAGTAATGATAAATTTGAAATTAAAGTATGTTAGAGGCATATTAGTTAGTTGTCTTTTCCTTTTATAGAAATTTAAAATTGAATTTGGAATGGATCAAAACGGAAAGTGTGAAATTTAAGTTGGAGCACAAATAGATGATGAGAAAAAAATGAAGTGTGTACGGTTACTTCCTTCACTGAAACTGATTCCGGGGGATCGTTTGGCGTGAGTGAATACACAACACAACACTCCAATTCCAAAGCTTTCTCGGATGAGCTATGGCCATCACGCCTCATCCAACCTTTGCTCTACCTCACGCTCATTCACGCTCTTTCCCACGCTTCTGCAGCTTTCCCTCTTCCCCTAATCTTCGCCACTCCCTACTTACCAACCCTACCTACTCTCGTCCTGCTGGAATTTATTGCACCTCCGGCGCTAGCGATGGCGCTCTTACTCCAAAAGAAAGCACAGGAATCCAACTTTACAGGGACATCGAGAGGTTTCGCCCCTTTTTTTTTTATAACTATTTTATATCGTTCTTTCTATTGCAACGTTTGATTAACTATAATAGGATTCTTTTAGTTTATTGTTCGTCGTGGTTTTTTTTTTTTTCGTGCTTTTCAAGTGTCAGATTATCCGGGCAAGGTGGCTGCAAGATTGAGTGTTTTGACCAAAGACATGATTCATAATCATAAAGTAGCCCTTGGAAATTCTGTGATTTTGAAATGAAGTAGTTTCTAGAAAGAATAGAGTATAGACGAGATACCAGAAAAAGTAATAGAATTTCTGAATCTGTCTTCTGGTCTGTTCTGTTCTTCAATTACTGAAACTCAGCTGATGGATCAGGAAGTAAAGTTTTCTAGGATGGAGATTGAGAGATCAGTTTGCCATCGTTTCCAATGTTCTCAAATATACGAATCCACTTGCAACTTGCATATTATTTTGCTGGACATCAATTCCTAGTCTTGATGATCTCCTGCTGAATAAACTAATCATACTTATAACCAATACTTATGAAATTTTTAACTTATCTACAACTAGAATCAGGATCCCAGAACTTCTATCAATGTTTTTGGAAGTCAACTATTTTTTTTGAGTTACATGGGAGTGGGACTTAACTTTGGACCTGGTGCAGTTGTGAGATGCTCCTACCATCAATTTTTTACTGTAAAATTTACTCTTGTCTTGGAAAATCCAAAACTGTGAACTCCTGACTTGAGTGCTCTATGAGTGAGAGCTCTTCAACAAAGGACAATCATTCAATACCTCAACTTTTGTGGTATGCCCATCTTCAATCCAGTGTTTTTAGCATTGGAAGGATTCTCTCTACCTTGGACTCATTATCCATCTTTTAGCCATAGTTACTGTTACTAATTTTTTCAAGACAGATTTGATACAACTTTGGTTTACTAATCAATATGTTCGGTGTAACTTATGTAAAGTTGGCTAATTAATGCTATTTATCTGCTTCATTAATAGAATACTTACAGAGACTGTGAAGCAAACTCAAGATGGCTGGAGTGGTTCTGGAGATTGGCGTGAAATTGAGGTACATTTTTTACTTCCACTGTTTCAGTGTCTTATAAATTTGTTTGAGAAAGCAAACCAATTAAGATATACCATTGATTGTCTAGATGGTGCTTCTATAAAAAGCTGTCAGCGATCATTTATGTTGTTTATTGCTAATGCATGTTCCTTATTTTTTTCTTTTAGTTTTCTCTTTAAAAACATTTTAAGTATTGAGTGTGCTTTCTGGTGAAAATTCTTTTACGAGAGGAGTTGGCTCATGGACATCTGGAGGCATATGTTTGTTTTGTTTTCTATAGTTTTTCAGAGTCCTTTATGTGAATTTTCTAGGGAGCATGGGTGTACAGACCAAGAAATACCGAGTTAAAGTCAATCGTACATTTTATTGGTGGCATATTTGTGGGGGCTGCCCCACAGCTAACTTATCGCTTGTTCCTGGAACGTCTTGCAGATAAGTGAGTTGTTGTACTAACAAGATATAGCTGATCTCTTAGTTGTTTCTTTTCTTTCATGTGGTATTGTTGTTATTATTATTATAAGAAATTTTTTGGTGCTTTTTTTTTTTTGGGGGACTGCTGTGCTGGAATGGGGGGATGGGGATGGTAGGAAAAGTATAATTCATTGCTTCTAATATTGTTAGGATATTGGTGATATTAACTTATATGTTCTCCTCCTTGTGAAACAGGGGTATATTAATTATTGCAACTCCTTATGCTAGTGGTTTTGATCACTTCCTTATTGCTGATGAAGTGCAATTTAAATTTGAGAGGTGTCTGCGAAATCTCAAAGAAACAGTAAGTTTGACCCTGAAATTTGTCAAAGTAGCTGCATTTGTTATTTGTTTGTTTGAGGTGCTCAGTCGTGCAGGTCGAAGATCTTCCTACTTTGGGCATCGGTCATTCTTTAGGATCTGTCATTCATCTTTTGATAGGTTGGTTTGTCATTTATGCTCACTTTATTGGGTGAAAGTTAGGGTACCTATCATCAGTTGACAGCTTCTTGTCTGATTAACCAGGCTCAAGGTATGCTGTGCAAAGAAATGGAAATATGTTAATGGCATTCAATAACAAGGTACTGTAATGTATGATGGTTGCGACATTTGGTTAATTTCATAGTTCATCCACTTTTTATATGACATTAATATGAAAAAATAATCTATGAGAAGTTATTGCTGATTATAGTAACAGTAATAGAATGTTTTGTTTTCATCATAAACCAAAGATTATTTATGCTTCTAACAATCCTGATTCAAAATGATGTACTCCCTCCGTCCCACGTATTTTTACCCACTTTCCATTTTGGGGTGTCCCACGTATTTTTACTCATTCCATTAATGGTAAAAATACATAATATTTTATTACCTACTTTTTACAATCCCAACAACTTTAATTACTTTTTTACACTTTATTCATCATTCCCAACAACTTTATTTACTTTTTCTTTTTAAATTACTAATTTATCCCTACTTTTTCTTACATTATATATTAAAAAAATAACACGTCTTAATCTCTGTGCCCGTATAAATGGGTAAAAATACCCGGGACGGAGGGAGTAATATTTTTTTCAAGTCAGCCACGAGTAACATGGTTGTATATTTACTTTCAGGAAGCAAGTGTATCTATTCCTTTGTTATCACCTGTCCTTGTGCCAATGGCCCAAAGCATCGGACCATTTTTATCGCAAGTAGCATCATCACCAACCATTCGTCTTGGGGTGAGATTTTTTCTTATGCCTACTTGAGAATAATAGTTTTTCATGTGTCTAACTGATTTAAGGTGCATCTGCTCCCCATCAAAGCCCCCAGAAAGCTGCGCTGCATTCTTCAGGGGACTTGAATGACAATTAAATAAAATTGGATCAAATTAAGATTCTGCAAGCATTATTGAGGGGGGAAAATCATTTTTAAATATCCTCTACAGTCCACAGTCCAAATAAATGTTATTAGTCAAGGACATTGCATGCATGCCCATGCTATCTTGATTTTGGATCACAAAATCAGATAAGAAAGAAAACATGTGAAAAAAAGTATCTGGACATAAAAATAGGCGTTATATTTTTATAAGGACATTCTAAGAAGACAGAATTGGCCTTATAATAACAGGTCTTATGCCACACCAAATAAAACATCAGGTAATTATTACCGTATCAAAAACATTATTCGGTTTTGTTCAGGTATTTAAGTTTAGGGTTTGGTTCAGTTAGGTGAGTTTACGAATTCTATGGCTTGTTGCTGTTTTCCTCGGAAAATGTCGAGTTGACAAGATGATGTTTTGGTTTTGCAGGCTGAGATGACTAGGAAACAGTTAGAGAACCTCAGCCCTTCCATCTTGAAGCAAGTTCTTCCTCTGGTTGAGCAACTTCCTCCATTGTATATGGACTTGGCTAAAGGAAGAGAAGATTTTTCCCCTAAGCCAGAAGAAACTCAACGATTGGTAAATCCATTTTTCTATGCCTTGGCATATTTTCAGCTGAATTTATTATTTAATTAACCCTAGATAAGCAAACTGTCTATATCCTTTCTATTTCTACCTTATATGGATATTTCAGACAGCATGTTTGCACACCATAAGATCTGGAAATTTACTGTATCCATCATCATCAAGTTATTTAGCAGTCTCTCGTTCGTCTAGTGCATTGTAAACCGCTTCAGCTTATCCTACATCACTGTGTTTGCAAATTTACAATTGTTTTTAGGTGTGTTTTTTAAATAAACACCATATGAAGTCATTTGAAATGCTTCTCGGAGCCAAATGCAATCTGATACTTGGAAGGTTATCCACATCACATCAACTAGTCGACCAAAAAAATCTTACCATGATTGTTATTATCACAGATCAGGTCATACTATGGAATCTCCAGGAATCTGCTGATAAAGTTCAAAGATGATACCATTGATGAAACTCCGAGACTAGCACAGGTCCTTAGCTCAGAATCCGCGATCAGTTCAATGCTGGATATGTCCATTCGCGAGTTACCTGGAGATCACGGTCTCCCTCTACAACAGGTACTCCACCTTATTTCTGTCTTCCTTCAAATCTGTTTATTCTGAGTGTATGAACGCATTAAGAACCATGCTGAAGAACAACCTAAACTTCTTCATCATTCAGATTCTGCCAGATGTTCCTCCAGCAATGGCAGATGCAGTGAATCGCGGAGGAGAATTGCTGGCCAATTTAACAGCAGGCACACCATGGGAGGCAGTGGCCAAAGAAGTTGGCAGCACGTTTGGCTCGGACTCGAGAATATTCCGAGCAGAAAACCCGAAAGAAGTTGATCTGCTTGTGGATGTAATAGCAAGCTGGATAAATTCAAACTCTGGTCCGAAGCTTTTAAAACCATAAAGTTTATAATCAAGAAAATGCTTAGTGAAACTCGATCATCATTAGGTCCAGCTGGCTGTTTATACTGTAAATGAAAGATGCAAATCTACAGCTTGTCACATGTCATAGAAGATTTTAATAAATCTTGTATAATTAATCATTGGGTGAATTGAAATGTCTTGTTTCTGTAACTTTGTCACATCTTCAATAAGACTATATACATGGGAATGTTTGTTGATAAGATAAAAATCTCTAACTATATCGGTAATTAATTTCTACTCTTTTTTTTTTTTTAAGTCATAATTAATTTATCAGTCATAAAAGAAAATTGAGGGAGGGAAAAAAAATCGGGTTAATGCGTCACAGATTAATAGCATTCGATCTTTCAAATAAGTAGCAACTTTCATACATTTTATTATTTAATTTGTAATAATCATCTTTTTAACTAATAACTATAATATATATATATATATATATATATATATATATATATATATATATATATATATATATATTGTTTAGGAAATAAAAGGAGGAGTAACATTTTTATTGAAAATGATAACGAGTTAAAAAAATGAAAAACAAACTTATTTTGGGGTCCCACGCAAACATTGATCGGGGGCATTCTAATCATTTTACATCAGCAGAACTAAATCCAAGTACCATTATGCATTTTTTTTTTTTTTATATTTCCGTAACACCTATCTGGTGTGGAGACATACTGATCCATCAATGAAGAAGAAATTTACACAAATAAGATGAACAGAACGTACTAACAGAAAACTCAGGATCTATCAAGTATCCAAAAAACAAACATAATTCTACATCAGCAAAATGCATCCTTCTTCACTTAAAGGAATGAGCAGTATCAAACAAATCATCATCAATTTGCAACACAAATTTCCACATCACAATCAATGATAACAACCACCATATGTAGAAACAACATGAAACTACAATTTTACTCTAAAAGAGACCCTACCATGAACAGTAACAATTTTATGATTAAAACAAAATAACAAAACTAAGATTTTTCAAGAGTTTTTCGATGTTTTGATTTTCGAAGAGGGCAACGGGCGGAGGTAGTAATGAGCATCTCATTTGATCTCATAACAGCTGTTCATTTCTACTTTCACTTGTCATGTACAAAGTAGAAAAAACAGATGCAATGCATATATGATTTCTCAAGTTAATAAAAGTTTGTGGGGGGGTATACAAGGGGCAAAGGAGATATCATTTTAGTTTCACCTATAAATTCATGTTTCTGATACTGAATGTATGCATGATTTATCTCTCCAACGACCTTCATGAAGCCTCCAGTGCGAATCCTATCGCCAGCTACCATTCTGCCTTCTCAAAATAAGAGCTAAGTGCAAAATGGCCAGAGGACCTCATCAAACCAGCTACTAAAGTGAGATTTAAAAAAGTAATGGATGAGTTTGAGGCATTGCAAAGTTTGAAAGGCGCTTGACAACAGAAGTAAGAGCAAACCCATTCATTGGACAGAATCTGGTTTCGCCTGTCATGTTTTAAATATTAAGACCAAAAGGAAAAAGAAAAAGATATACAGCTTTGATAACTTGATGCAAAAGCTATGGGTTTATGCTTATGAAAAAAAACCATATTTTTTCCAACAAAATTTTTTATATCAATATCACCCAATCTCCAAACTTGTCAAGTCTATTGTAGTTATTACACTATTTCTCCTAACACTCATTTTTCTCTAGCATTCATCCAACAATTTTCTTTCCATCAGTAAACTAAAAATGAAGATGGAATTTATTAATAAGCAATCACTACTGATACTTCTCCCTTACCTTATCAAGCTTTTCAAGGAAAATCAGCTCTACTTCTCTACGGAGATTTTCCAAATCTAGGGCATACTCTTTAGAATTATCATCAAGAATCAATTGCTGCAATTGTTGTCTCATTCTCCCCAATTCCACGTCCAGTTCACATATGTCCTTGAATACAAGAGCATTGATGGATCTCAGCATTAATAAATTCTTCACTGCATACAAGGCCTGCAAAACTTAAAGCAGAAAACGTACATGAGTATCCAAGCCACTACAGACAGAAAGGAAGAGAATAGATAAATAGATAGAGGAAAGAGACCTTCTCCTGGAGATCTAGGTCTGGGGATGCCATAAGATCTACCACAGATTTCAACAATATTTGATTGCTGAAGAAGGGAAGTTCCAATTCATTTTTCCTCTCCAACTGACTCTCAACAAGATCAGCCAAGAGAAACACAGATTTCCGGCGTAATCTGATATCAACACTGGAGTTGCGTAGTATGTTCTGCAAGACAAAAGACTTAAGAACCAACAAGATGTATCTCTAAATTTTTATTTTTATTTTTCAGAGTTCATCTAAGCACCTGAAGCATCAGTTCTCCAGCATCCCTATAGAATAAATGTTGTCCCTCTCGATTATTTCTTATCAAGGCCGAAATAGCATATAATGCTTTTGTGGCTTCTTCAATGAATTCAGAGTGTACCATCTCCATCAATTTCTCCAATGCCCCAAGCTCCAAAATCTGATATTTACAAATTATAATATGTAGTCTATATATGTCATGAGAATCCCTTCTAACAGAAAATATGATAGATATTCTAGAGTAAAATAACCTAGAAACATGTGAACAACTTGAAAATTAGATGGAAAGCAAATAATTAAACCTGGTTCTGAACAAATCGATTATTCTGGCTGGCTTTGCCAAGAATCCATGCAGAAATAGTTCTAATTTCTGGGTTGGGATAGTAAAGTTCCTTTATGACTGCAGTGAGTCCCCCAAGTTTGTGCAGATCTGGCACAGTAACACAGCGTCTTTATGGTGCCTCCAATTATATTTTTTTTTTGCAAAAAAATCAGTTTTCTTCACTCTAGTTTTCTTAAAATAAACAAAGAAAAAAGAACGAAAAATGTAGTAATGAAAGACACAGTCACCAATCAAGTCACATTTCAGAGGTTTGCACTGTTCATGAATCTTGAACACTCACTTTTGAACAACCTCCCCCCCCAAAAAAAAAAAAACCAAACAAAAGCTTTATATAATTTACATAGTGTAAACAGGATAAAACTTTGGAAATATGGAGTTTATGATTAAAATTTCTGCAACAATTCTTTATATTTAGTTAGTCTGCAAATATATCTCTATTAGATTCATATAAATCTAAAAATGAACAAAAAATTTTGACAAGCTTGAAATTAGATTATAGCAATAGAGCTAAAAATAATGTAATACACTAGAGAAAAAAAAAATTCTCTGCAATTCTACCAGAAAAAAAAAAAAAAAACAGGAAATGAAAAATTGGTAGACTAGACAAGTTATAAAATTTTTGTTTTAGCACACAATTGTCTTTTTTTTCCTTTTTCTTCTTCTTCTTCCCTATATATCTACAATGATTTGTGTTCATTGAACCTAGGCTCCTTTTTTGTCTTAGACTCTTAGAAAGTCATATATCTGCCTTTCTTTGCTCTAAAAGACATCTTATCCCCACCTCTTTCGATAAAAAGTCAAACTATTGAAATCTTTATTACAACTGCCTGAAGAGACGGTGATACAAGTTTAAGGTTATCCTACGGTGAGGCTAGTTTTGCGAATTTTTTTTTATCCTTAGTTCATATATTCATAATTTTATATAGAATATTAGCTAGATATAAGCAATAACTAAGAATGATTGACTTTTTAGGTTATACATGTGGTTATTAGTGCATATTTGTTATAAAATACAATCAAAGGTTCAAATCAGTTACAGCCACCATGAACACTTCTTTTGAACTTGAAAGTATAGTTTATTCTTAAACCAGTTGAGCAACATCAATCTTAGAGCCAATCCACTTGTATATGCAGCTTATCTTAATGTTGCATTAGTTTTTCAACACAATACAAAAAATAGTAATTGCCCAACAGTAGAACACAATTGTTTAATGTTATCCTAAGGCTTTATTAGCTTCTCTTTCATACTAACTAGTAAACATAATACAAAAAATTCACAAAATTGACCCGATACTTTGATACAAATGGACTTCTATAATTGAAAAACATGCAGTGGTGATAATTCCTCAGATATATCAGTGGCTGAAGGGTGTCACTAGACATACCATTTGCATTGTCTATTGGCTCAACAAGTATCAGAAGTTCTTGGAGCGCACGATGGCGATCCTCCAAAGATAGAGACAAGTTGTTCAAATCATCAATTGCAATTTTCATCAATTTAGCATCTGATGGCGTCTTTAGTTTCTCCATTAGTTCCTGTTCCAGCATGCAAAAACAAGAGCATTAGATCTGCAGAAGAAAAGGCAGAACATAGAATTTGATTAGTCTTGTAATTGAACAGATATAAAAGAAGGTTCCATAAGAAAAGACACAGCAGCAGTAATTGAATCTATGTTGACTGAAAACTTGCACTAGGTCTGTAACTTATGCATTAAGTGTAAACTACTTGCTATGATGTGTCAAGTAAACAAACAAATAAGCCTCTAATTAAAGTTTAAACCATATCATCACAGTAAGATGAAAGCTTTTATATATTTTAGATAAAAAGGTAGATCTAAATAAGCTAAAAGATATTATATCTGCAATTAACATGATGATACAATGATGAAAGAACCTCACAGAACAGAAATCCCAGGTTCGGATCCCTAATGTAAGAAAAGTAATTCATGGGGTACTGCTGGCAAATACATATCAAAAATTCAATTTGAGGGAGAAGTGAACTTAGGATCTTATTATAAGGTTAATGGGTTAGAGCTGTGACATGTACGACAAGCGTACTGATATGAAGCTGTGAAGTTTTATACAACGGAATAACCAAAACGGGAGAACATGTTACCCCACTGCTCCAGAAAGAAACTGTGCCATGAATTTCAGTACACAACTTTAATGATAAAATCATACAGGATTTCATAAGTCAAACAATACACCTTACCTTAATTTCCATCTGGCGTTCCTTTAGTTCTTCAGGAGACAGGCGCTGGATCTCTAATGCAGCTTCTTTTAGCTTTTCTGGATCTGAATGGCCTACCTCATTTTGAAAAAGCAAGAAAATTAATCAAGGCATAACAGTTCAAACTCTCTATCGATACCAGTGGTTGACTAAACATCAAGACCAACAACCTATTTCATCAAACCATACATCATAACTCCATCACACAGAGAAATTCTAGTGTAACCCAGGCAACATACTTTTATTCTGGATTCATATGGAATCCCAGAAATATCAAGTTGAGTGATAAACACTACTCAAGCAACATGCAGTATACGTGCACTGTTTGTGTAGTGAAATTTACAAAACAGCCTCTTGACCCCACATCCAGAACTTTAGAATATCAATGAAGCACAGCTGCTGGTATAATCAATAAACATACTATTAACTTGCTGCTTTTTTATTAGCAACCAGAAAATGATCCCACACAAATAAAGCATCCATAGAAATTAGAATTCACAAACATCAACTCAATCACCGTAGATTGGCCTTTCTTTTCGACTCAGAATCAGTTACTGCTCAATAATCAATTTGAAAAATTAACAAACCAAAGTAAAATGATTTTGGTGGAAGAATCCAAAATTACCAATAGTCCACTGTAGCATTCCTTCAAGGGAAGAGAAGCCGCCGTCCAATTGTGGTTCCTCCTCCTCCTGAACAGTACGGTCAGTTAAATCAGCACCGGCGTAGGTTTTCCATTTCAAGAGATCTCCCTCCTCTTTGGCGGTGGACCAAAATGATCCCGACTTATTTACGCGGTCAGCGTTAGCAACCACCGTAGACAGTATCAGAAGCAACGCCGCCGCAAGCGTTGAGAGTGAAATGGTGCGCCGCCCCATCTCCGGTAATATTATTTCTGCAGTTAAAAGAAAACTATAGACTGGGATGAGTATACTCACAAAATAAGTGCGATATTTTACTGTTTTTCTGTTGCTCAATAGTCAAAAGGCTGGATTTTGGGATGAATAATTAACAACTCCATTTCTTTTGACACAAACTTAAGAGGACTGAGTTTGGGATTCTCTCGTGAGGGAATAATGATACTTATTTAATTCACTTGCAAAAAATACAAATGAATCAATCCGACGGTTTTCTATTTCATATTGTTTAAATAAACTCCATAATACTTTTTCAGTTTAATTATTTCATATTATTTAAGAAAAGTAAAACTAATGAGATTTATGTGAAAAATGAGTAGAAAATTTGAAATTAAAGTAACTCTTGAGGCTATTAGATAAAATGATATTTTCTTTTTTGGGATGTGAAAGATTTTGTGGGACAAACAAATAAGAAAAGTACGAAAGGTTTTTTCTGGGACTGGAGGGAGTAATTTTTTTTTTTTTTGACGAAGAGCGGATTTATTTTTGGGCAGCTCTATTGCAATCCAAATCTTTACTAAGGACACCCGATATATTTTTAAAAGAATATTGTGAAATTTCAATTCTAACCTCTAAGCAAAACTTACGCCACCAATTTATATAACCCAGTAGGGTGGACATCGGATCGGGTTTCGAGTATTTTGGATTTTTGGATTGAGTACTCGAAATTTTGGGTTGGAAATTTCATTATTCGAACCCGATCCGAAATTTCTTGGATTCGAAAATTCGGATACCCGAAAATACCTTTTTTTTTTAAAGTATTGTTATAATAAATTAATTAGGTGTGATTTAAATAAATTTTTTTAATGTTTAATCTTTGAGGCAATATTTTATTTGATATCTTTTATCAATTTTTTCTTCGTTTTTAAATAATTATAAAAGAATATAATAAATTCATATCACATCATAATAATATTAATTTTTATACTAATGTTAGGATTTAGATAGTATATTTTAATTATGTTTTGAGATATTTAAATTTATAAGTATATTTTTATATGTTATTTTTATCTAATTAATTAAAATATTTATACATTAAAGTATATGATAACTTAAATCATATTAAAATTAATAATATAAGGAGAATTCAAATTTAAATTTGATAAGATAAGGATGTAATAATACAAAATTGTATTTTTATTATGTAAAAATAATTGATAATTTAAAAAATAAATAAATTTAATTAAGTAATGTTTAAAGGATAATAAATATATTTTATGATTAAAAAATTAAGAATGCATCAAAATTTTAATATTTCATGAATCAAATTATTTTTTATAATTAACATAAAAGTGTAAAAAAAAAAAAGAAAAACTACGGGTACCCGATCGGGTAATCCGGGTACATTTTCAATACCCGAAACCCGAACATAAGTTATAGTTTCGGGTTCGGGTAAACCCGAAATTACCCAGAAATTTTGGTTACTTTTTTTTGGGTCGGATCGGATACCCGAAACCCGAAAATAAATGCCCACCCCTAAACCCAAGTACTAATCCCACCCAAAAAAAAAAAAAAAGGAAAAAAAAGAGTTAACCTAAATCTCAAATCAGGATTTATCCAAGCAGATTGGCAGTAGTAATGGTTATTTTAGTGTACATGGTAAAACCGCCGTGTTGATCAAAATCCTCACTGCCACTTCTTCTCCACTCAAGACAATGCAGCCATCGCCATTAACTGCAGTAGTGCCGCTGTATTCGTGAATTTTATTTGGATATATTAGATGATAATTTTCATAGTTCATAATAATGAAGGTCTTATACTAATTGGCACGATTAATTTGAGCATTCTATAAAATGCAAGTCCATGAATGGACAATCTGAAATACCCAAATTTTACAGGGAAGCATTACCTTCTCTTCTTTAGTGATAAAGAAAAAAGAAAAGACATGGGGCTCTCAACGGGAGTCTGATGGTGAGGCTGATTTGATCATAGATAATTTTAGCTTGTTAATATCGATGGAATAAAGACACAATCAGAAAATTTTGGGTGGGCTTAGTAATTTGGGGATCAAGAATGGGATTATAAAAGTATTTTCTTGCAATTTTTTAAGAGAATGGGGTGCCTTTAGTAAAGACGCTACCCTTTATTTATTAGTATTAAAGTAGTTGTATTGATGATAAAATATGATTATTAGTAGAGTTGTTAAAAAGTTCGAAAATCATGGGCCCGACCCCAGTTAATCCTCAAAAAATTAGGGTTAGGACTGAAAAATTTTGGACCGTTTAACATTTGCGCTTTTTGGCCTGAATCGATTAGCCCGTAGCTTAATAGGGCTGGATCGCGGGCTAACCGGACCGGCCTATAGGACTAGGATTCATTGTTATTATTATATTTAATTTACATTAACACCTATCACATATACATTAATCATTCCCCTCCCACTCTACCCTCAACCCATCATCACATATACATTAATCATTCCCCTCCAACCCACCCTCAACCTTGGACAAACTCTCATCATCCTTTAATTTTCATCTCTTTCTCACTCTAACCCAATATTTTTTTTAGTAAATAAAATAATACTTAAATAAATATATTAAAGCTAATTTAATTATCACAAATTCTATTAAATTATATTATATTAGTTTTAATTCTTTCAAAATCTAAATAATGTAAGGTAAGTCTTGCGTGAAACCGTCTCACGTGAGATAATTTTTCACTTTTTAAAATAGTTATCACTTTCGCTATAAAATGTTATCACTTTTTATTTATACTATAAATTATTCATGAAATAGCATTATCACTTTTCATTAATTTATTATCACTTTTCTTTTATAAAATTATCACTTTCTGACCGTCTCACGTAAGCCCTTATATGAGACGGTCTCACACAAGTCTTTGCCAATAATGTATGTGTTATTTTTGATTTTGTTGTATTATTTATAACAAATTTAATTTTATAATTTTTTATATTTTTAATCTTACAAACCGCCAGTCCAATCCATTTAGTTCGAAGCTCGTTAGGGTTAGGTTCACCTTTTAGTAGTTTGTTTAAACAGACCCAATTAACTCGATTTCCGATTAGCCCGAAGCCCGTTTAACATCTCTTTATCGATAGTTAAAATATATTTTTTAATATAATAAATAATGAATTAACGTATATTTTTAGGACAGTATAGTATGATTCACTATAATCATACTTTAATTAAAAAAAAAAACGTACTTCATTTATACAACAATCATACTTTAACAATGGACCAACGCCGCTAACACGTCTTACAAATACTCGTCTCCTTATGATACTTTGGTGTGACATCTCTTATACAAACCAAAATAATAATATGTAGATCTTTGCTCTCTAACAAATCCAAATAATAAAATGTCATCATGGAACTTCAGACTTGGAAGCCTTCGTATATTGAAGCATATATATATGTTTTCTATTCATGGCGGTGGTCTTGATCTTGGACTTTAATTTTAATAATTAGATTTTTGTTGGACTTTAAGCGATATTCTGAAAGGTAGCCCACTTAATTTTTTTATTTGATAAAAGTTAATAAAACTCAGAAGTCCAACAAAAGTGACCTAAAAACTTTTTCAGCCCAGCTGATCAAATTTAGATGAAGGCCCACGTGGCCCATAATCTTGGTATGCCTACAACTGCTACTTATTCAAAAAATGTGAAATTTTGTTATATAATTAGTTTGTATGTTTTTAAGATGTATTATATAATTAAGGTTACAAGTAATGCCATGACTTCTAAGTTAAATGAATTCTTACTATCCTACAAATGATGTAGGATCGGGATCGATCCCACTGAAGATAACTTTTAAATTTTTTATTAAAAAAAATAATTTATCTCATAGGATAGGCCCTCATTTTATTATTTTTAAAAACTCCTACTATTTGGATTTATTTAACAAAGTCATATTAATTCCGGTCTTCTTACTATTATTAAAAACTGGGTCACTTACCATTGGATATATAAAATAATGCATAATTGTTGTAAACTACATGTCTCAAAATATTATTTATCTCATAGGATAGGACCCTCATTTTATTATTTTTAAAAACTCCTACTATTTGGATTTATTTAACAAAGTCATATTAATTCCGGTCTTCTTACTATTATTAAAAACTGGGTCACTTACTATTGGATATATAAAATAATGCATAATTGTTGTAAACTACATGACTCAAAATATTATTATTCATAACTACACACAATTATGATTGTGATACCATAAATACTCCTATATATTTGCACAATTTGGTTCTGCACAATTTGGTTATGACTATTGGATACATAAAATAATGCATAATTGTTGTAAATTACATGACTCAAATTACTATTACTCATAACTACACAATTATGATTGAGATACCATAAATATCCCTATATATTTGCACAATTTGGTTCTGCATAATTTGTTTTGCACAATTTTGTTTTTGCACATTTTAAATTCCGACAGCAGGCGGCGGCGGTCAGCAGTGGTCAACGGCTGTCCTGCCGCCGGTCAACTACTATCAACGCCGGTCAACGGATGGTCAACACCGTGGATGGATGAGGGGTAGGGTTGGTGGTTTAAAAGTGTATGAGATTATAATGTTATATTTGGTATTTTACTTTAATATTTTGTATGTGAGAGTAATTATTTAAATTTCTTGTATCTCATAGTAATTTAGGTTAAAAGTGTGTGTTTATTAGTGATTTCCCTTGAAAACTAAAAAATAATTACCAACTATATACTAATTTATATCTATCAATTTTAAGCACACACGCCCAAGAGTTTGATATAGTTCCACTTAAATTTTAATATTCAACCATCTTGCAATTTATATTGTTTGGTGGGTTATAAACCAACAATTAGATGCTTACTATTAGAATAAATGAATCTTGTTTTATTAATTTTTGGGAGAAATTTTAAGTAATAAATGAAGCATAAAGGGTATTATATGTGTTATAAGGTGGAAATTAAAATATTATAGATAAATAGATTAAATGAATAACATTTTGTTTTAAATAATAAAATATCCCAAAACAAACAAACATATCCATTTATGATTATATTTCCAAGAAAAAAGAGAAGTACGTATGTATATATTCCAATTACATGCAAGAGGTCATGAAATTAAGTAATAAGTACTCCACGAAATTACCATAATCATGTAATCTGCAGCTGAAAATCTGTTCACTTTTAATTAAAATTAAAATTTATATTTATTTATATATATATATATATTGTTTAATTAATTTGTCCTAATAATTTTTTTTTACTTGAAGTTTTTTTCTATCGAAAAGCTAAATTTTATTAAATATTCTTGACAAAGTCTCTTGTGAAACAGGTCAATTCATTGTTAAAGTATGATTGTTATAAAAATAAAGTATACTAATTCATATTTAAATTATGTTTTTTTAAAATATAATAAATAATGAATTAAAGTTTATGTTTCACTACAAATAAACATATTTTATTTACTATATTTTAACAATGAGTATACACGTCTCATGATTTGTTTCACATATTCTCGGCGTACAAGAGAATTTCTCAATATTTTTAGACATAAAGAATATCTACTAAATTTATAGCATGAAAAATTCGGATCATGCGTGAGACCATCAGTGAGATCATTTCACAGTTTATAAATTAATTATTATTTTTACTACAAAATGATATCAATTTTGTTATAAAATATTATCAATTTTCATTTATGTTATAATTCAAGAAATAATATTATCACTTTCATTAATTAAGTATCATTTTTCACTATAAAAGTTATCATTTTTTATTCTCATGTAAGTCAATACGTGAGACGGTCTCTCACAGGTCATTGCCAATAAATTATTGCGACATTCATGAAAATAATACTTCCTCCGTCCTAAGACTACATGCACGTATTTAGTGTCATGTAATTTAAGAAAAGTAACTTTTTGTTATAATGATGTAAGAAAGAGAATTCGTATTTTGGATAATTGAATAGAATAAAGTACACGATATGATTGACTTTAACTAAATTGTGTGTAAAAAATGTGTTAATTTGTAATATTATAGTATTATAAAGTTATATTGTGTTTGTTTCATTTTTAAGATGTGTAAATATTTAAAAAAAATGTGTATTTTTGAGATAAGAAATATCTACTTTTGACATATTTTTTACATTCTAAATTTTCGATTTTAATTCTTCCACGATTTCATTTCTTGACTGCTCTTTGCTCTTAAAAATCATACGATTTCTTAATTTTATCTAAAGCGGTGATAGTAAGAAGATAATAATATACTCCCTCCTCTGTTGCATAATAACTGTCTTACTTTTCGTTTTCGTTCGTCTGACAATAACTGTCACACCTTAAAAATGGAAATTTTACATCAATCAACAACCTCAAAAGTTATCTTAATTTAAAAAATATCATCCCACCTAACACACATAACATACTCTATAATTTATTTATTTATTACTTAAAAATACCGCAATACCCCTAAAAAGTCAATAAAGTTCGTCAAAAAATAAATTTTCTTAAACTTCGTGTCTATAGTAACTATGACAACAATTATGGGACGATAGAGTAATTAATATTAGAGGGGTGGTACAGCATAGGTATGTTTCATTCACCGTCCACTTATTTATTTATTTGAATTAATTATTCGAAAATAATAAAAAAATAATATTTAAGTGGCATGGGTTCGTGGGCATATTATTGTTGTTAGTGTCTTTCGGCGTGAGATAAGCATATTCTTCACTATTATTCTTTGTTTCTGTCGTACGTTCTTCACTTAGATTTGCTTTTTCCAAGCTGGAAATTCTTATTACCAACCATTTTTTCCCACTTTCATTTTAGGATAATAAAATTTTATTTATATTATCAAATACATGAATTGTTTTATATGATGTAGATGTAGATAGATGCTAGATGGTCGATTTAAATCAGGTCTATTATATTCCAGGGCTTTTTAAGGTCTTCAGGGTAAATTAAGCTGGACTCCACTAATGTATATAGAGTCTTATCAACTTTTTAATATGACAAGTGTCACATTTATAGTTATATCATAAGTATTTATATATGATCATTAATAGTATTATTTTGAAATACTCATTTTTTATTTCTTACTTCTAATTTGTCATATTATATATCACACATAGTAAATATTTGTCTGAGATTGTCTCACGAAAATTTATGTGAGTTGAATAAGAAGTAATAAAAAATATATTCAATTGATGAAAAATTATAATAGTATTGTGAATTATTTTATGAACAATTTGTAGTACAAATAAAAAATTATACTCTCTGAAAGGGGTGCATTTGATTTTTTTCCTTAGATTAAGAGATATAATATTTAATGTATAGATGAGAGAGAAATTATATTTTAATATATAGTGAGTAGTTGTATTAGTGTTGTGTGTGTGGGCCTCATAAAAATATATTAATTAGTTTTTGTGGGTTCCATTTACTAAAAAAAATTCAACTCTTGAATTAAGACGGATTAAAATGGCAAAATGAAGTTCTTTCAGAGAAACAAAAGGAGTAATATTCGGTTGGAGTAAGTGAATAGAGCGTATTGCTCAGTTAAAACAAGAGAACATGTTGGAATCTTTATTATATAATTTTTATAAAATTATTTATATCGTTTTAATCTGAGATGTTTTAGTAGTAAATTCGAAGTACGAATAGCCGGTCCTACATAATTAATATATTTTTAACTTTTATTTATAATTTAATACAATTTTCCCTTATTCTTAATATATTTAATTATTTCACATAAAATTTGTTACTCTCCTTATCTGCACATCCATGTTGAATTCTTTTTTCTTGTCAAATCCTATAGGACATGCTCTTTCACAATTCTAAAAATTTTCGAAAAATATTGTTAATTTGTGCAGAAATTCCTACACCTAATTTTTGCATATGGTCATAAACTTCTGCACAATTTTTAATAATTATTGGACATGTGTAATAAATTTCTTCGCATAATTATTGTATATTTGTAATTGGACGTCATCCCTTGTGTAGTTAGTTAATTGAAACTCTACGTAGAATACAACACACACGATATTGAAGAACGTCATGAAATGAGAATGAATACATTCAAATTCAATTGAACTATAAACAAAGATTATACTGTCCGTGTAATAGAAAGTTAAAAATAATGAGATAATGATAATTCAATCGCTTGATAATATGAATATATTTTATATATACTGTACAATATTTTTTTTTCCCTTCAAAGTGTCTAATTTGAATTAAATAAGCTAAATTGAAAACGAAGAAGAGTATACAGGACAGACTAAAAGATGACGACAAACTCCCAGAAAATGGGTTGACAGACAAACACAGTCGTGTGTAATGTACAGCTTCAACCCCAGTGCCATAGGCGGCTGACAAGCCAGATACACAACTTAAAATGAAACGTAAATAAAAAGGCAGACTGACCAAATAACCATAGGAAACCCCAAAAGGCCTTGTTAAAAACGTCTATATGAGAAAATCCAGTGGGAAAAACCCATATAGAGGAATTTTTAGAATTATTAGAATAAACAGGCGAAGAATTATTAGAAATTTTTTTCGTGTACAACGTAAAAAATGTGTAAGATATTAAACAAATTCCTATAGAATAGCGTCACATTAGAGCAAAAATAGAAATGTTATTGATATTTTAGAAATATTAATTAAATTTATATCATTTCTTAATTAAAAAAAAACAAATAATTGTAAATATCGGATTCACTTTGCAATTTGATTTACCGAAATTACTTTTAATACATAAAAATAATGACAAAAACTCCTGCGCCACCGGGGACATGGAGAGATATTTCATGTCTCCATGTAAACACAATCTTCTCCATCTATATTCTATTTAAACATATGTATTGCTAGGGGTTTAAATTGTAAAGGGGCATGAAAATTGCAAAGGCGCACGTAATGTGTTCCGTCCGCCCCGGTGCCAGGAGTCTCACTCAAAAATAATTTTTTAGAGTGATAAAATATTACACTTTTGAATAAAATATATTACTCCTCAAATTTTGATATGTTGTGCTAATATTTTTCACTAGCTAGTTGTCCATTCGTTCCACCGAAAGGTACTCGTTTACTTTTTGTGTGTCCGTTTGCTTTTTGTGCGTAGATTAAGGTTTATTATTATTTTATGTATGGTGAAAATTGTATTAGTAGTGAATGATAAATTATATATAGAGCTTTTTACTAAAAATAGAAAATGAGAAATTTTAAATAAGATATTCAATATAGTATAATGGGAAGTTTTCGATGGGATGGAGGGACTAATAGTTAATACTATCTCTCAACTAAAAGATAATTATGTAAAATCAAAGTACATCATAGATTTCTAAGAATATGTTCACCTTTAATATTCCACGTTATTTTAGATATAGTTGATTTTTAATTAATTTTGTTGATTATTAAGGATAATATAATAATTTTAAATAATAAATAATATATAAAATATACTCTTTCTGTTCCATGATAAGGTTTATGTGTTTTATTTTGGGTTATCCCAAGTTAAGGTCCTTCTTTCTCAAGTTGGCCAACACAAAACAATTAATTATCTTATGTAGGGCCCACTGCCCACACACAATATAAATACAAATCCATTTTATATTAAATATTATTTTACTCACCTCACTGTACATTAAAATATTATACAATCTCTTAATTTACATGCGAAAAACAAACGTAAACATTAATGTGAGACGGTGGAGTATTGTGCATGTGTATTAAAAAGTAATGACACTTTAAAAAAAATAAAGTATAAGATTTTAAATTAAAATGATTTATAAGACGGAGGGATAAACCTTATTATGGAACAAGAAAAGTAAGCTTAATTTTTAGGATAATTTTGGAGTCCATTGTTGCATCTAAGGATTAGTGGTTTAATTTAGGATATAATAGTAATTATATAATTTAAAAAATTAGTTACTAATTAAAATCTAAATTAAAATTAATTGTTATAAAATTTAAAGGTTTAGATCTTCCCTAACTCTAATTTTTAAGATAAAGATAACTATTTACTAATAATATTAGACAAATTCTCTAGTGAGACATTATATATATGAGACGATTTGTGAGACGTGTTAAAATATGCATATTATATAGATAAATATGCTTAATGGTTGTTAAAATATGTTTTCTAAATATAATAAATGATGAATTAAAGTATGATTTTAAGGTATTATAATATGATTTATTATTGACATAATTTAACTATAAAAAAACATACTTTACATTATTATTTATTTATTTATTTATTTTGGTAGGAAAAGAAATGCATTAATTAATATGTAATACCCGAATATAATAAATGATGAATTAAAGTATGATTTTAAGGTGTTATAATATGATTTATTATTGACATACTTTAACTATAAAAAAACATACTTTACATTATTATTTATTTATTTATTTATTTTGGTAGGAAAAAAAATGCATTAATTAATATGTAATACCCGAGCTTCTCACTACTCGTGTACCAATATAATTTAATTTGTGTTATGTGTATTTTATAATTATTTGATAATTATGTGACATTATGTGATAACTGTTTCTACATTTTAATTATTTTACATCTTATTTGAGACATCCGTGATAAAACGATGACAATATGTGAATAAATATGTGGAGGAGAGTGGCAACACATTAATTACATGGTTGAAAGAGGCACACGTAGCTACATTATAGGTTTGTTAACAATGGTATACTTATTAATAATAATAATAATAATAATAATAATAATAATATTATTATTATTAAAAAAAAAAGTCAAACGTTGCTGCTGATGTTACGTGATGGATGGGCAGCTGATTTAAGAATAGTAAGTATTGCATGCTTTGTTTATTAAAAAACGGGAATAATTACTGCGGCTGGTCAACACATGTTGGCATGCATGACTAATTTGTAGCCGTGATTTTTTAATAAATTTTTTTTTATTGGCTAGGGGAGCTGTGATTGACCCACTCACCCCCAACCCCTTTTTGCATATATATATGGGTGTTGAGGAATTCATCACCTCACACCCTAGATCAATCAGCAGGAAAAGAAAAGAAAAGAAAAAAAAGAGAGAGGAAGAAAATGAGGGAGAAAGGAGATTCTGCCGGAATGGGAAGGAATGAATTAGTTACGGTTCTTCACGGGTCTATAGTGTTAATATTATCGGAATCCAAGTAAGTAGAAGTCCAACTACGATGCATAAACATGTTGTGTGTGAATTATTTGTGATTAGTTTAATTATCTTATGAATTATTTGGGATTGTGATACTTGCTGTGGATTTATGTTATTTGAGGTAAGTTGGTATTCATATGTCACTAAATATTATTTTATAAATTATAAACTTGTGATACAAGTTGCAGATCTATGTGATTTTAAATAATATCATTATCATATATAAATCTGTGTGATTGGAAACTGTTGAAAATATATATGTATGATTTGAGAAGATATTAGTTATAAGGATCTGTGTGATCCGAGATGAAGTTGTTATTCCAGAAGTGGATTTGTGTGAATTGAAGTTAAGTTGTTGCTATATTGTGATTAAATATTGATATTGATATCGTAAATGGTTTATGATGCATATTTAATTACCTTGATTGCATACCGTGCATAATCATGAAAAATATTTTTCTCAAAATTAATAAGATACTAATGGTATGTGCGGCCAATATATATGCATCTCTGTCAGGGTTCGGAAAAATCGTTCCTGATTCTTTATTCTGGGTTTGAAAAAATCGTTCCCAGTACTTTATTAGGGGTTCGAAAAAATTGTCCCCAACACTCTGCCAGGGTTCAGAAAAATCGTTCTTGGCACTATTTTCGGTGTTCGGAAAAATTGTCCCCATGAGTTCATTTGAGGTGCATATCATAAGTGTGCCATGGGGATCCCGCAACATGAACAGTTTTCAAAATAAAAGAGACCAACTAGAAAGACTGAAAAATAGGCAATAGATAACTAAATGCATTTTCATGCACTGACATGCATGATTTCTACTTACTGAGATTTTTGTCTCACTAGTTTATGCGTTGTAGGTGAGCCTATTGATGATTGAGTTTTGTGATGTGACTGTGCAAGCTGTGGAGCTCCTACAGGGTCTTGAGCAGATGTACCTAGATGACGACATGTTGGGCTAGGTCGTGGGCTTATTTTGTTTCCGCTGATGTTTTGTTATATAATATAATAAGTATTGTGATAAGTTTGTGTGGTTTGAGGTGGTGTCAGAAACCAGTTACGTATGTTGGACTGGAGTGATGGTTTCATTTATAAATATATTATGTAAAAAAAATGTGCAGATTTTTATAATAATGATATTTATGTTAATTAGTATTTGAATTATAAGTTATGTAAGGTGGGTCATGTCAGAGTAGTATCAGAGCACGGTTTGGGTCCTGCAGACTGTATATGTACATAAGCTCATTCCTTGGGAGCGCAGCCTTGCATGTAAGTGTTATTTTTCTTCTGTGTTGTTATATGTTTTATAAATTATATTGACTATGTGGTGTAGGACTCGTAGTTAATAGACAAAATAGTAAGGACTACAGGTGGAAGTTCTGAAAGTGATAGAACTGCTGAGCAAACAGCACCTACTGAAGAAAATAATCGTGATGCGGTGATTACTCGACTGATGAAATTGGTAGAATACCAGTCCCAGTAGATACAACAACTGATTTAGCAAAGAGACATGGGTGGACAACCAGAGGTTAATGCTAATCAAAATAGACGTCAAGTAGAACGTGTGAAAATAGTTTGTGAGAGGTTTCGAAAGCTGAGCCCTCCGATATTAGAGGATGCAGCAGACCCTACAGATGCAGAGGATTGGTTACGTACGGTGAAAAACATGTTTCAATACAGTAGAATTCCAGATGGGGACAGAGTGCTATGTGCTTTTTTCATGCTACGAGGAAGTGCAGGCCACTGGTGGGATACCATTAAAAGTATCGAGGACATCACAACTATGACCTGGGAAAGGTTTAAGGAGCTTTTTAGAAACAAGTACTTTACGACACCAGTGAGAGCATTGAAGATGAATGAGTTTATACAGTTGAAGCAGGGTGGTATGTCAGTCACATATTACCTTCGTAAGTTTGAACAGTTGTCGAGATTTGCGGAACACATGGTGAGTACGGAGGAATTGAAAGTGGAAGGTTCGTGGAAGGCTTAAGACCTGAGCTTTTTAGAGATGTGAGTATGACAGGATTGCGAGGAGCAACATACTCACAAGTTGCAGAAAGGGCCCAAATTACTGAACAAGCAGAGATGAGGATCAGGCAAGCCCAGACTATCAGACGCCAATTTCAGCAGAAACTAGTGCAACAGTTTGAGAGAGATAATAAGAGGCCAATGCCATTTCAGAGGCCGAAACATAATGTTCCAGTGGATCTAGGGCAAACATAAGAAGAACAAAACAAGCGTCTCAAATTCGATCAGGGTAAAGTGCCACCATCGCCACCATTATCCAGATGTCCTAATTGTCTGAGATCACATGGTGGGAAGTATCACATTCCTCTAAGAACGTGTTACACATGCGGGGAGAAAGGAATGCGACTATTACTTGTCCTAAGAAAGGGAAGCAAGGACAGCAGGAGGGAGTTCCAGCAAGAGTATACACTTTGACGCAGGAGGAGGTAGATGTGAATCCCTCAGTTGTCACGGGTAAGTTTTCTATTTTTGGCACTTCTACATATGTGATATTTGATTCTGGTGCAACACATTCATTTGTATCCACTGAGTATATAAGGAAGCTAGGTGGAATATCTAACTTGATAGAAGCTAATTATGAGGTGATGACACCTTCTGGTGAATCAAAGCAAACTAATCAACTTCTTCGAGGTTGTGTTATTCCTATTGAAGGAAGACAACTCCTTGCTGACTTAATTGTGTTAAATATGAATGATTATGATATCATATTGGGCATGGATTGGCTGTCAAAGTACGGTGCTACAATAGATTGTTAGAAGAAGAGTATTACTTTTCAGCCATTGGGGGGAGAACCATTCTCTTTAGTTGGGATCAAGAAGAACTTCAGATTTCCTGTGATATCAGCAGCAAAAGCACAACGGTTGTTGGAAAATGGTTGTGAGGGGTATCTGGTGAGCGTGATGAATGTTGAGGGACAACAATGTCCAGTCCTCGGTGATGTACAAGTAGTTCGGGAATACCCAGAGGTGTTTCCAGATGATCTTCCAGGTTTGCCACCAGACCGAGAAATAGAGTTTGTTATTAAGCTGCAACCGGGAACTACTCCTATATCTAAAGCGCCATACAAAATGACACCAGCTGAACTGAAGGAATTGAAGATACAATTGCAGGAGTTACTAGAAAAGGATTTATCCAACCTAGTTTCTCACCTTGGGGAGCACCAGTTCTTTTCGTCCATAAGAAGGATGGCACATTGAGGATGCGCATCTATTACCGAGAACTCAACAAAGTTACAGTCAAGAATAAGTATCCATTGCCTCGCATTGATGATCTGTTTGATCAATTATAGAGTGCTGCTATCTTTTCAAAGATTGATTTGCGGTCGGGGTATCATTAGTTGAAGATTATAGAGGAGGATATTCCAAAGACTGAATTCAGTACAAGGTATGGACATTATGAATTTTTGGTGATGCCATTCGGTTTGACAAATGCTCTGGCAGCATTTATGGATTTGATGAATAGAGTATTTCAGGAACTCCTCGATAAGTTTGTGATTGTGTTTATCGATGACATTCTGATTTACTCTAGGAATAAGTAGGATCATGCGCTGCACTTGAGAAAGGTGTTGGAGATTCTGAAGGAGAAGCAGTTATATATGAAGTTCAAGAAGTGTGAATTTTGGTTGGACCGAGTTGTTTTCTTGGGCCACGTGGTATCGGGAGAAGGAATTTCGGTGGATCCAAGTAAAGTTAAAGCAATCCATGATTGGCCACAACCCTCAAATCCCACTGAGGTGCGTAGCTTTCTTGGGTTGGCGGGATATTATCGAAGGTTTGTTGAAGGATTTTCTAAGATCGCTTCACCATTAACACAGTTGACCAGGAAGAATGTGAAGTTCACATGGACGGAGGCATGTGATTGGCCACAACCCTCAAATCCCATTGAGGTGCGTAGCTTTCTTGGGTTGGTAGGATATTATTGAAGGTTTGTTGAAGGATTTTCTAAGATCGCTTCACTATTAATTCAGTTGACCAGGAAGAATATGAAGTTCACATGGACGGAGGCATGTGAACAAAGTTTTCAGGAATTGAAGAGACGATTGACATCATCACCTATCTTAACTATTCCTACGGAGATAAGAAATTTCAAGGTTTATACTGATGCTTCGAAGAATGGTCTTGGATGTGTATTGATGCAGAATGAGAAAGTAATAGCATCCAGACAATTTAGGGAGTACGAGAAGAACTACCCAACTCATGATTTGGAGTTAGCTGCAGTGGTGTTTGCACTCAAAATTTGGAGGCATTATCTATATGGGGAACGTTGTGAAATCTATATTGATCATAAGAGTTTGAAGTACTTCTTCACTCAGAAAGAATTAAACATGAGGCAGAGAAGTTGGTTGGAACAAGTGAAGGACTACGACTGTGTTATCAATTATCATCCGGGTAAAGCCAATGTCGTTGCTGATGCATTGAGCCGAAAGGCAATACAGAGTGTGGCTACTACAAGCCTAAATCAGAAACCAGAGTTGCTTGACTTGCAAAGGATGGGAGTAGAGATCATTCAGGAAGAATCGTTGGAAGCAAATATGGTAGCTTTGACACTTCGACCAACTTTGATGAATAAGATTCGACAGGGACAAGAGGTAGATAAGTTGTTTGACAAGATAAAGAATAATATCAGCTCTGGAAAGTCTTCTGACTTTCAATTAAGAGATGATGGCGTGATTCATTATAGAGGTCAATTATGTCTACCTGAAATGGACGACATTCGAAAGAAAGTGATGGCAAAAGCTCATTCAACACCGTACTTTGTACATCCAGGAGCTACTAAGATGTATAGAGACTTGAAGTTATATTATTGGTGGCCAGGGATGAAGAGAGATGTCGATCAATATGTGGAACAATGTTTGATTTGTCAGCAAGTCAAGGCCGAGCATCAGAGACCAGCAGGAACATTACAGCCTTTATTTGTTCCAGAATGGAAGTGAGAGAATATCACTATGGATTTTGTTACTGAACTATCGAAGACAGTAAAAGGTCACAATGCCATTTGGGTTATTGTGGATCGTTTGACGAAATCAGCTTATTTTCTTCCTATTTGTTCTACGTATTTTATGGATCGCTATGTACAGTTATATATACAAGAGATCGTTAGACTCCATGGAGTACCACTTACCATTGTATCAGACAGAAATAAGAGATTCTTGTCTGCTTTCTGAAAGAGTTTGCATAAGGCGTTAGGGACACATTTATCTTTCAGCACTGCATTTCATCCACAGACAGATGGTCAATCGGAGCGTACTATACAAATTTTGGAGGATATGCTTAGAGCATGTGCGTTAGATTTTCAGGGTCAGTGGAGTAAATTTGTGTATCTAATAGAGTTCTCATACAACAACAGTTACCAGTCCATTATCGGAATGACACCATATGAAGTACTGTACGGGAGGAAGTGTAGGTGTCCAGTACATTGGGATGAAGTTGGAGAGAGGAAACTTTTAGGTCCAGACTTGATTCGTGAAATGTCAGAAGCTGTTACCCGTATTCGAGAAAAGATGAAAATTGCTCAGGATCGGCAAAAGAGTTATATAGACAAACGAAGAAGAGAGTTGGAATTTGAAGTGGGTGATCAGGTATTCTTGAAAGTATCTCCAATGAAGGGGATAATACGGTTTGGAAGGAAAGAAAATCTCAGTCCAAGATATATTAGTTCATTCACCATCATTGAGAGAGTTGGAAGTGTTGCCTATAAGTTGGAGTTACCAGCATCAATGTCTAGAGTACATGACGTGTTTCATATGTCTGTGTTGAGAAAGTATGTTTCGAATCCATCTCATGTTCTCAGGCAGGAACCAGTTGAGTTGAAAGAAGATTTGAGTTATGAGGAAATACCAGTTGAGATTTTACGGCGAGAAGTGAAAAAGCTCAGGAATAAAGAGATACCATTAGTGAAGGTGTTATGGAGAAACCAATTAGTTGAGGAGGCCACTTGGAAAAGAGAGGATGAGATGATGGCTAAGTATCTAGGACTCTTCAGGTAAGTAAATTTCGAGGACGAAATTTTTATAAGGTGAGGAGGATGTAATACCCGAGCTTCTCACTACTCGTGTGCTAATATAATTTAATTTGTGTTATGTGCATTTTATAATTATGTGATAATTATGTGACAATTATGTGATAACTGTTTCTACATTTTAATTATTTTTACATCTTATTTAAGACATTCGTGATAAAATGATGACAATATGTGAATAAATATGTGGAGGGGAGTGACAACACATTAATTACATGATTGAAAGAGGCACACGTATCTACATTGTAGGTTTGTTAACAATGGTATGCTTAATATTATTATTATTATTATTAAAAAAAAGTCAAAAAGTTGCTGCTGATGTTACGTGATGGATGGACAACCATTCATGATTTAGGAATGTAAGTATTGCATGCTTTGTTTATTAAAAAAAAAGGAATAGTTACTGCGGCTGGTCAACACATGTTGGCATGCATGGCTAATTTGTAGCCGTGATTTTTTAATAATTTTTTTTGATTGGCTAGGGGAGTGACCAACTCACCCCAAACTCCTTTTTGCCTATATATATTGGTGTTGAGGAATTCATCACCTCACACCCCAGATCAATCAGTAGGAAAAGAAAAGAAAAGAAAAAAAAAAAGAGAGAGAGGAAGAAAATGAGGGAGAAAGGAGAGTGTGCCGGAACGGGAATGAAGAAATTAATTACGGTTCTTCAAGGGTCTATAGTGTTAATATTGTCGGAATCTAAGTAAGTAGAAATCCAACTACGATGCATAAACATGTTGTGTGTGAATTATTTGTGATTAATTTAATTATCTTATGAATTATTTGAGATTAAATTGTGATACCTGCTATGGATTTATGTTATTTCAGGTAAGTTGGTATTCATATGTCACTAAATATTATTTTATAAATTATTTATGATAAACTTGTGATACAAGTTGCAGATCTATGTGATTTTAAATAATATCATTGTCCTATATAAATCTATGTGATTGGAAACTATTGAAAATATATCTGTATGATTTGAGAAGATATTAGTTATAAGAATCTGTGTGATCCGAGATGAAGTTATTATTACAGAAGTGGATTTGTATGAATTGAAGTTAAGTTGTTGTTTTATTGTGATTAAATATTGATATTGATATCGTAAATGATTTATGATGCATATTTAATTACCCTGATTGCATACCATGCATAATCATGGAAAGTATTTTCCCCAAAATTAATAAGATACTAATGGTGTGCGCGGCCACTATATATGCATCTCTATCAGGGTTCGAAAAAATCGTTCCTGATACTTTATTCAGGGTTTGGAAAAATTGTCCCTAGTACTTTATTCGGAGTTCGGAAAAATTATCCCCAACACTGTGCCAGGGTTCAGAAAAATCGTCCCCATTGAGCTCATTTGGGGTGCATATCATAAGTGTATCATGGGGATCCCACAACGTGAACATTTTTCAAAATTAAAGAGACCAACTAGAAATACTGGGAAATAGGCGATAGAAAACTAAATGCATTTTCATGCATTGACATGCATGAATTCTACTTACAAAGATTTTTGTCTCACTAGTTTATGCATTTTAGGTGAGCCTGTTGATGATTGAGTTTTGTGATGTGACTGTACAAGCTGTGGAGCTTCTACAGGGTCTTGAGCAGATGTACATAGATGACGACGTGTTGGGCTAGGCCGTGAGCTTATTTTGTTTCCGCTGATATTTTGTTATATAATATAATAAGTATTGTTATAAGTTTGTGTGGTTTGAGGTGGTGTCAGAAATCAGTTACGTATGTTGGACTGGTGTGATAGTTTCAGTTATAAATATATTATGTAAAAAAATATGCAGATTTTTATAATAATGATATTTATGTTAATTAGTATTTGAATTATAAGTTATGTAAGGTGGATCGTGTCATAATATGAAAGGCATAAGGCATGCCAAGAATAGTAAAAATTCAAAGAAAGGTTCAAGTTGTAAAATTAAATAAAACAACAAAAGTATTACAAAGTAAATAGTCACCAAACTCTCTGGTACTGCTTCGACTATCTTAACATTTGAGAAGAGACAAAGGATTGTCTACCCAGCTTCTGTAGTCAGCGCCCGACCATTTTAACTTTTTCCGTGATAGCCAACTCCATAGTCGAGCTTGAACTTCTCTAAATAAGCTTTCAATATCAATCTCTTTGAATTTGAAGATTTTTCATTTCTTGCTTTCCACAAGATCTAGATGATAGTGGTCCAAAGAGAAACAACAAAAAATTTAGCAATACCTTCCCCAAACATATTACCAAAGTAGAGGAAATAAAGTCTAACATTGCAAGGGAACGCTCCTGAATTCTGACACAAATGTAAACATTTCATCCAAAATGAGTAAGATATTTGACAGTTGAGTAGTAAATGATGGATGTCTTCCTCATAATTCTCACAAAAAGGGCATGAGATAACTGAGTCTTGTGTAAGGATGTTACGAAGTCTTAACTGTGTATAAGTTGAAATTCTTTGCCATATTTTATGCCATGCCATCATTTGTACCTTTGGGATAGTAAAACTTTTTCAGATTTGAGTAAATTCTTTGTCCCAGAAGCCAACGCCATTGTTGAGCTTTTGTAGAAGAAGCTGATATGAATCTGAAATTTTATATCCGCCATGCTTGCTTAGTTTCCATCGCAATCTATCCTCTTACTCTCTGCTGGGCTGGAACCTATTCAAAAGAGATAAGAAAGGGTTAAGAATTATATGATCTCTCTCATCTAAGTCCCTTCTCCAATTCCACTTCCAAATCCAATGTTCACCCTCCCATTCCCCCATATTCAGAACTGAAACATTATTAACTATGCTAAGTCTAAAAACTCTAGGGAAAATTTGCTTTAAAGTACCATCACCACTCCAATTTTCTTCCTAGAAAAGAAACTTCTCTCCATTTCCTAATTCCCTAATCAAATTTTCCTCAAACCAGCCCCCTCTATTCCAATCAACCGATTCGATGATATTAGCCCACCATTCCCTAATCACCACCCTTCTAGATGACAATGGAATCGAGCTAGATCTAGTCCAAGACTCTCCCCACCTCGATCTAATGATCCTAACCCATAATTTAGACTTCTCCATATGATATCTCCACATCCATTTACCCAAAAGTGCTTGATTAAAGCATTCGATATTTTTTATCCCAAGCCCGTCCCTATTTTTAGGTTCACAGATTGCTTTCCATTTAATCCATGGTGTTTTTCTCTCGCTCTCTTACCCCCCCAAAGAAAGGTACGTTGAATTTGCACCAGTTTTTATCACACATTTCGGAATTTGGTATAGCGACAGCAAGTAGGTAAGTAAGGCGTTAAGAACTGAGTTCACTAGGACGACTCGACCACAGATATAAAGTTTATTCGGTACCCAACCACTGAGTCTTTTCTTGATCTTGCGAATAAGATATTCCAATCCCCTTCTCTGTTGTAATTGCAACCAATCATAGTCCACAGATAATTGAAAGGAAAAGAACCAGTAGGGCAGCCCAGAATATGACCAAATGAGTCCATCAAATCAGGTTGCAAATTAATCCCATAGATTTTGCTTTTTGAAAGGTTAACTTGGAGATCGAGATGAGTTCAAAAATCACTAACAACCGTTTTAGAAACAATACATTTTTTCGGACACCTTGCCAACAAAAATTGTGTCATCTGCGTACTGCAGATGAGACACCTAATATTCTCATATCCAATTTCCACAGGGTTGAAGAGATCAATGTTAATAGCCCTTTTCAAAAGACAACTTAAGCCTTCTGCAATAATTAAGAAGAGTAAGGGAGATAAAGTATCCCCTTGTCTGATACCACGTCTTAGCTGAAAATCCCCTGAGGGGCTTCTGTTAACAAGGACATCAAGGTGGGCTATTGAGATGCATTCATATATCCATCATCTCCATTTGTCATTGAATCCCATATTCTTCATCATGTCATTGAGAAAGTTCCAATTGATAGAGTCGAAGGCCTTTGAGAAATCAATTTTAAAGTAGAAACATGATTCTTTGGAACTCTTGACTTCTTCTAGAACTTGATTGAGTGTAACTATGCAATCAAGGATTTGTCTACCCTCGATGAAGGCTGATTGCTCTTCTGAGATGATATGGTCCATTACTTTGCCCATTCTATTAGCCAAGATTTTTGCCAACAGTCTGTAAACACAACCTATCATGGAGATAGGTCTGAAATACGAGAGGTTTGTGGCAGTCTCCTTCTTTCTGATAAGAGCAACGAAAGCGTGATTGAGCCCTTTTGTGAGTTTACCATGAGAATGAAACTCCTCTAAGAATCTGATGAAATCTTGTTTGATAATGTCCCAGCACTCTTTTAGGAAAGAAAAGTTAAAATCGTCTGGACCCTGTCTTTTGTTTCCTTCACATGAGTTCAAGGCTGATGAGATTTCCTCTTCTGTGAATGGGTTAGTAAGCATCAGGTTATCTTGTACAGAAATTTGCATAGTAGTAAAACCTTCAGGTAATCTGATATTCGATGAATTTATCTGTTCAAAGTGGTTTTTGAAGGTAAGATGGATACTATTTTTTACTTCTTGAACATCTTCTGACCATTCACCATCAATGAGGAGTCCAGAGATTTCACTTTTCTTTCTTCGAAAGTTGATACAGCGATGAAAGAATGAAGTATTTGCATCTCTATCTGTGATCCATTTTGTTCTTGATTTTTGAAAGAGAATACTGCTTCTGTTTCTGATGTCTGATATAAGTAAAGCTCTTTCTCTATTCCTTGCAATAACTTCATTTTCCTCCAGGCCAAAAACTTCATCAATTAGGTCTAGCTTTTGTATTTCATATCTCTGATCCTCAATTCTCTTGTCAACCCAGCCAAAGACATCTTCATTCCTAGATTTTAGGTCTGCTTTGAGCATTTTCATTTTTTCTTTTCAAACATACCCTCCCCAGCCATGAACTGTATAGGACTTCCATTTATTCTTCACAAAGTTGGAGAAACTTGGGTGTGAGGCACATGCATTTAAACTTCGAAAAGGTTTTGGACCCCAATTCTTTCTCAATTATTGCAGCATGATTGGGCAGTGGTCTGATAGGGAGCTTCTCAATCCTAATTGGGATGAGTCTGGCCATTTTGAGAGCCAAATGTGATTGATGAGAATTCTATCAATTCTGCTCTTATATGTACCATCAACTTTGTAGTAAGTGAAGTTTCTACTTTGTATAGGGAGAGGTCAATCAAATTCGAAGTAATAATGAGATCACAAAAAGCTGCTATGTCTCTGTTTTGAGTTACTTCCCTCTTGCCCACTCTTTTAGTTCCTCTAGTGATGGAGTTAAAATCAGCTGCTATACATATGCACACTAAACTATTTTGAGCCACCATATATATAATAAATATACTTTAGTAGTGAGTCAACTCTTCTCACAATCGTCTTACAAAAAATCCTTCCCACAAGAAAGTTTCTCATAATATTATCTACTAATGATAATATCTTATCAAGATACATATGTGAACCGATTAATTAGGTCTTTAGAGCCTAACATCTGGACTCATTGTGTTACACGTGACTGATTTATTAAAAAGTTATGTGAATCTATGTTTAGATAAATTTTTAAAATATCTAATGTGAGAGATTAATTCGATAAATATGCCGAAATAGTGTTTCATTATGAATAATTTGAATTTACAGTAATTGAAACACGTTGCAGAATCTGATTTAGAAGTGGAAAGAAAATAGCATCAAATTCCGTTGGTTTAGTTGACTCACTCTTGATTTTCGTAATTCTATTTATGAATAAATTAAGCCGTTTTTAATAATATACAATAAATAAATAAATAATGCAATCATTTACGAGCCAAATTATTACTAATTTAAATCCTATCCCGTGTAGTAACCGAATGTAACGGTTTGTTGTTTACACATTAACCGCAATCAATCATATTGATTATTGGATTATTATTTTTTTCTAATAATAAAACCATTCATAAAAATCAAAAAATTATCGAGCACATAAAATAAAATCACCTTATTATTCCGCCACAAATAAAATCATAAAAATCCCATATATTTTAAATATTTTGTTATTTGGATAATAAATATAAATGAGATATATATATATATTGGAGTGATATTAAGGTCCATATATATTTAAAATATGAATATATATATATATTTATTTTTTTTGTGAATAATAATAATATAATAATGATACATGAAAAAGGAAAAAATAAAAAAACCAACGTACGTGTCTGGATTATGGATAGAAGCCCACCACCTTTCATTCGTTTTTGTAGCAATTTCAGAAATATCCTTTGTAAATGGATGATGGAGAGATTTGAGTATATGATAAGGCAGTGGTAACGTATCTTTTTTGCAATTGCAGAGTTTCTAGAAAGAGAGAGGGAGAGAGGAGAGAGAGAGAGAAACAGTGCGTGGCCAGTGTGCACAGGCCATCCAAAAAAGCCAGCCACCCACCCTTACGTTTCTATCGTTTTGGTAACTTATTCACATCCCATTAATCAATCCCTCTGAATTCTTTTCTCTTTTTTTAATCCAAGCTTGTTGCTTTTTTCAATTCTCACCCTTTTCTGATACTTCACCCACAAAATTGACATTTTCCCTCAACGTTTCAGGGTGACGGCAGTTGTCGATTGAGCGATAGGGCTTCGACATCGATTGCTTGAATTGCGTATATAATTCGGTTTCAATTCAGTGGAATCGAATGATCGTTTATTCTGAGTGTGGGTGAAGGAAATTTTGCAGCATTTCAATGGCGTCCTACAAACTCCTTAAAGAAGAAGGGACATTGACTCTGCCCTCCATGAGTTGCTCTCTGCGCATTGAAGCTGCCCATGCTGCTGATGTTGACTCTTCTTCTCTTCACAAAATTAACCCCTCTTCTAACGCCCTTAATGCGCCATCCAAGTCTACTCCTCGCCTTGTCTCTCTTGACGTTTTTCGTGGCCTCACTGTTGTGGTAACTCTCTCTCTCTTCCTCCCCTGTCTTCATCTAACTAACACCCCTGTTGTGGGACACCCTTAAATTGTACTCCATTTCTTTGTTGTTTGTGTGCACAAGTTACTTATAAGTTAATCATTTTTGTTTGACAATTTGTTGACTTGAGGAGTGAGAAAAACAGTTTTTTCCATGAATACTCAAACTGCAGATGTCAATAGAAGATACTTATTTTCAACTGATGTGTTTCTATACTGCCCTTCTTGTTCAATGACACGTGGTGTTATGATTAATTGGAGGCTTATCTATTTAAGAAGTATGCGGAGTTGCTTAAATTCCTGTCTGTTTGTATTTGAATTTTTTTTTTTTGGCAGTTGATGATAGTGGTTGATGATGCTGGTGGGATTATACCAGCCATCAATCATTCACCGTGGAACGGCTTGACCTTGGCGGATTTTGTTATGCCATTCTTCCTCTTCATGGTCGGCGTCTCACTTGGACTTGTATATAAGGTACTTAATAGATAGCTATTTATGTATTTGAACACATCTTTAAGGTAAACAAGGGTTTTCAATTTGATTGTCTTCTGAATCCACTGATGCTCTGTTATTCTGATATTTGCTTCATCATTTTGCTTGTTTAGTAAGCGTTGCACATGTATGTTTGTGTGTGAGAGAGAGAGAGTGTGTGTGTGCATTTAGGAACATGTTTGTGTTTTATGTGCTGGTTGTTGTTGTGGGTTTGTATGCACTAACTATTTTTATAATAGAATATGTCTTGCAGAGCTGCCGCATCCAAGAAAGCAATATTACGAGCACTAAAGCTTCTATTGCTAGGGATTTTTCTCCAAGGTGCTCTTTTACTTCATTATGTATCTATGGAGTGATTTTCTCTGATGATGATTACTGGGAACATGTGCAATGAGAAGTTTATCGAGAATAATTACATCTTGATGGACATATTCTCATCAGAGGTTCTCAATCATCATAACATTATGTTCCATTGCTAAATCATTTACTTTTTCAAGAATTGATATACCATTTTATCTCTCACGTATCAGGTGGCTATTTCCATGGTATCAATAATCTTACGTATGGTGTGGACATGGAACAGATCAGATGGATGGGTATATTGCAGGTGCGTGTGTCATGTGTGTGTGTGAATCACCTCAGAGTTATTGATTTTAGTGACTATATTCAACCATTGAGATAACTTATGTTTGAGCATATTATAATTTAAATATTCCTTTTGAAGTGCATAAACAAACTATAATTACTAATTTCTGTTTTTTGGCCTCCTGCAGAGAATTGCTGTAGCATATTGGATTGCTGCGATGTGTGAGATTTGGCTTAGAAATGATGAAAAAGTTGATTCCGGGATATCGCTACTTAAGAAGTACAAACGGCACGGGTATGCCTCCCTAGATGTTTACATATTCATCCCTTTATATTTAGATAGGGAAAGCAGAATCAGCAAGATAGATCCTTTTGATACCATAGAATGATGGAAATAGCCATATGCTAGATTATTGATACCATGGAAAATATATAGTAGTATATATTTTGTATCTGATGTTTTAATTATTGTAAGTTTTTTGATAATTTCAGGATCGTAGCATTCGTGCTTACCACCATATATCTTCTACTGTTATATGGTTTATATGTTCCTGACTGGGAGTACCACATTCCCTTTGGTGCATCTTCCGACTCCAAATTATTCATGGTAGGCTCTTGATTTTATACATAGGAAATGCAGATTAGGAATTTAATTTTATGATTATGATGCTATGTATTGACACTATTTCTTCAAAGGTGAAATGTGGTACACGAGGTGACACTGGACCTGCATGTAATGCTGCTGGAATGCTTGATCGCACTATTTTGGGCATTAAACACTTGTATCGCAAGCCGATTTACGCCAGAATACAAGTAAATGTTATATTCTAGATTAAAGCTTAAATTCTCTTTACTTGTCATGTGTACTTAATGTTACTTCTTGACAGCAATGCAGTATAAACTCGCCAGATTACGGTCCACTTCCACCCGGTGCTCCTTCATGGTGCAAAGCCCCCTTTGATCCAGAAGGAATTTTAAGGTTTCTTTGCCTCTTTTTACTAAATTATTACTAGTCGTGTAGAGAAACATTCCAGACACTAATGTTTTTTTTTTTATCATTTAATTCTCAGTACCATTTTTAAGCTTTATTTCTTCCTTCCACTACCCTCCATAACCACAATATGTGTCATTTTGTAGTACAGTGATGGCAATTGTCTCGTGCGTGATTGGTTTACAATATGGGCATGTTATTGTACACTTCAAGGTGAAATATCATTTGACATCCTAATTTTCATATATGAGGAGTCTGTCCTTATCGTTTTCATTCACCTTGATCTTTCTCAGGATCACAAAACTAGACTTTTGCTGTGGTTGGTACCATCCTCGGGCTTGTTTGTCCTTGGCGTAATATTTGACATTTTTGGTAAGATCTCTATTGATTATTATCCTATCTTATGAGATAGGAAGAGGAGAGAAGAATGTGCAGCTGATTTTACGTCTAATATATTTACAGGGATGCATATAAACAAGGCTTTATACTCATTCAGCTACACATGTGTTACTGCTGGTATAGCAGGACTTCTGCTTGCTACAATTTATCTAGTGGTCAGCCTTTTTACCCGTGTTATAAAAAAATCTTCAATTTCATTTTACGACTCTAATTCAATCACTGGCGTCGATGATCTTATCGACCCAAACACACCAAGGTTAGCAGATACTGAATGTGGGATAATTGCTTGCTGCAGGTAGATGTTTATGGATGCAGGCGGTTTACCATGGTGCTCGAATGGATGGGAATGAATGCGCTGATGATATATGTTCTTGTAGCCTGCAATATTTTACCTCTTGTCCTACAAGGATTCTATTGGAGGCAACCTAGTAACAACATTGTAAGTATAGCTCTCAGATCTCAATCTGGTTAACTTATGTTCCCATGTTGTGTTGGGCTAGTTTCTTTCTTTCTTCTCATCGAATGTGTCTAAACATTCTTGGCAGTTTTCGTTAATCGGAATCGGTAAACAGAGTCAGCAGACTCATTAAGACGCGCAATTACTCGAGGCTGGAGCACTTTTAATTCATATATAGAATTATCTTCCCACTGCGATATAGGTTAAATAGTCTTTGGGATAGTGTATCCAGGAAATGCATATATACGTCCATTTGTGTGGATGTAGCTTAGATCGAGTTGATGTATAAACAGTTCATATATCTCAGTAATCAAGAAATTTGCAGCAATTTGCTTTGCTGTTGTATAATATACAACGACAAGACGTCCATTTTCAAGAAACGAAACATTCATACTGCGTCCGGTGGGATGCACTTAAAATTCAATTGGAAAAGACAGACCAAACTTCTCTCACAGAGCACACAAAAAGCTCAAGGTACAATCAAATGGTTAACACTCAAGAAGCACACTTTCTAGGTATGGTATAGTATGAAGAAGAATGTGATGATCCACTATGGTGGACTGACATAAGCTGACACTGTAGACTGTCTGAAGAAAGGTGAGGGCAAATAGGAAAATGGCTGCAATGACATTGAGGACAGCCCATGGGTTAGTGAAGTAATTGCGCGTGAGATAGGCTATCCACTGGTGCCTCTGGCAGTAAGCACTGACCTGCCTATGAACCTCGTCTATGCTGCTATTCGGGTCGAGGGTGATGTCCTTGGAGAGCGAGTGGAACAGGTTGGCAAAGTCAGTGTTGCTGCCCAGCGCGTTCTGTATTATACCGCAAGAATGCATGAGGCTCGCGTCTCTGGCACTGTCGATGATGTTGTCCATGAAGAAGATGTAAGAAGTCACCTCGTTGCCTGCTCCGACTTGGAAACGCTCAAAGGCTATGAGGTTGAGGTACAGGGATTCGAATGCAATGATATGTCTTTCAAACTTCTCGATTTGCTTCTCTCTATATGGATGCCTGCTTCTTTGAGCTCTGTGGCTGACCAGATGATCTCATCTCCGCTTTGGTAGAGGCGGTGCTGGCCAGTACCGTTGGTTTTGTTCTTTTTCGGCTTGGGTTCATCGAATAAGAGCGAACATTTTCTGTACATGTCCAGTATGTGGAGGCACTTGTCGAATTGAGGAAGGTATTTGGGTGATGTATGTTGTGAAAAAAACTTGAGAATGCCCTTCCTTAAGTCCTTCCCATCCTGCAAGTGAAACCAATCATGTTAGATTGATAATCTGGCAAAAAAATAGAAGTTAGATCTTATTCTACCTTGAAGGACTTTTCTTTAGGAATGGAGATAAGCTTCTCAAGAACCAACATGGGTATTTGGTTCTCGAGCATCAACATGTCCCGTCTAAGATACGGGACGATGTAGAGCTTGCCATGGTAGCTGAAGATGGGATTCATTGCTTGCATAGTCCTTTTCACGAGTTGGATGATTAGCCAACGGTTGAATCTCGTGCTGAGGTTGTGGTGCAGCTTAGTATTTCCAACATAAAACAGCCATCCAAGATCATCATCTTCAGAAACTTATCAATGTCTTGCCACTTGGGGTCGAGCTCATCGTAAGCATCTCTGAGATCGTGAACCACCGGTGTCAAGGCATTGACGAAGCTCTGGAGGGCTACCTTGGATCTCTCGAGGAAATGGAGGAGCGCTCGACGCTTATGCTCCTCCGTTGCCCGGAGATGATCCAAGCCGTGATGATATGGTCCGAACGACACTATCTGTGGCTTATAAGCCCTTTTGTTGATATCAGTGACGAACGCAGGAATTTTGTAGATGGAGCGTTTTCTCCTGTGCTCCAACTCTTCCGAAATATCGGGCAGATTCCTCAGCTCCTCGTTTATTTTGACAACCCATTGATTCTCTTCCATTGGTATCAGTTCACAAAATATGAAGTGATTTTGGAAACAGATAAATTGAGTTATTAGTTGGTCTCCCTCGAAGCAATTTATCAAATAATAACACATTCTTTTCTTGCATTCAAAGAAATTGTGCACCCACATTGTCTCTTCATTTGCAGAGATTCTAGCTTGTTTGCTTTGGAGATGCCAACGTGCAAACCAAGGACGTACCGAGAAATTTATGTATGGGGTCCGATTTCCTATCATCATAATGTAGTATTCCCTGTCCGTCCCACTTAAAAGTTCTCATTTACTTTTTGAGTTTAAATTAAAAAATATCACATTAAGAAACTATATCCTAGAACTTAAGTTCTAGAATTGAAGGTTGGATTTATTTCCCCTGTGTAGTATAAAATATCTGTTTTATATTTTGATATTAAAGTTTATTGTAAGATAAATGAAATTAATAATAAAAAGTTTATTAGGGGACATGTAGAATATTTATTTCAAAGAGTAAATTAATTAAATAATTTTAATTATATTGATTATATAGCAAAGACATAATCGGTAAGAAAATGAATTTAAGAAAAATAAATAAACAAATAAAATGTATAAAGAATAAAAATAATTATAACTAAATATAATAATAATATTAAGAAAAAGACTTGTGTGAGACATTCTCACGGATCTCGTTCCATTATACTGGTCAAATAAATACCATATTAAAACTCGCGGACTTTCGTTAAACTTATTACCTGATATATACTTCACGCCCAGTTATCTTAACTAGTACTTCCTCAATTCCGTTTCAATGTTTACGTTTTCCTTTTTGAAATATGAGACCCAACTAAAACAATTAATATATCATTCAACACTAATACACCTACTCAATTTACATATTATATTTTTTTCATCCACTATCTATTAAAATATTATACTTTTTAATCAACGTACAAAAAACAAACATAAACATTATAACGGGACGGAGGGAATAGTAATTAATTTTGTCGTTTGACTCTTCCTCTTTTTTCCTTTCTTTTTTTTTATTTTTTTTATTTTCCCAATTTAGTTAGGCTTTTAATTTAGAACATATTTCCCTTAAAAATACAATTAATATTAATCGTGTTAAAATAATACATAATTGAATTTTTTTTTATTTTTTGTTAATTAATTACCACTTTTTGTTTATTATAATAATACATGAAAAATTTATTTAAATGATTATGACTTTTTCTTTATCAGTTATTATAAACGATTTAAGATGTTATCAATTTTCATTTTGAAAGGAATATAGTGTTTATTAAATAATTCAATTTGACATTTATTACTTTTCTTTAATCAGATATAATTTTTTATTAAAAATAATATCACTTTTTATTTGTCCTATACAATTTTCATTAAATGGTTTAATTGGATGCGTATCACTTTTTCTTAATCAAGTTATCACTTTTAATTGAAAATGTTATCATCTTTTGTCTTTCTTATAAATTATTTACTAAAATAATTTGATTAGTCGAATATCACTTTTCTATGTTCACATATTATTTTTCATTAAAAATATTATCACTTTTTAATTTATAAAATGTTCATTAAATAATTTAATAATAAATGTATCATTTTTTTCCTTTCTTTTCATTATAAATATCACTTTTGTATTTTCAACTACCACTTTTATTTTTTTTATTGATTATATTAAGTATAATAGTATTAATTGTAAATTTAAAATTTTAAAAATATGAGTATAAGCGAAGAAAAAAAAAAGTCACGCTTAATCAATTGGACAGTGGTATGTTCAGGAATGCGTCATTTCCACTGAGTCGTGCGCGGCCACGGGTGACAGGCCATTCCGCCTTTTTTCTTAAATTTTTAATTTATACAGTATTATGTTATTTGATGGATGAATAATGAGACTTATGTTATTTGATGGATGAATAATCCGTCTCATGTAGGGAGATCTGCGAGACGATCTCGTACAATACTTACCTTAATATTAGAACTAGGAAAAAGATACAAAAGTATTAAATGAAAATAATACTCACTCCGTCCCACGTATTTTTATCCACTTTTTATTTTGGAGTGTCCCACGTATTTTTACCAATTTCATTTATAGTAAAAATACATAATATTTTATTACCTACTTTTTACAATCCCAACAACTTTAATTATTTTTTTAAACTTTATTCATCATTTCCAACAACTTTATTTACTTTTTCTTTTTAAATTACTAATTTATCCTTACTTTCTCTTACATTACTCCCTCGTCCCAGGCAAAGAGATGCATTTGCTTTTTGCACGTAGATTAAGGAGTAATATTATTTTATTTAAAATGGGTAGGTATATTAGAGAGGTGTGATGGGTAGTGGTGGACCCTTTTTACTAAAAGAGGAAAATGTTTCAATTTGAATGGGACACCCAATATAGTAAAATGATGCTATTTAGGTGGGACGGAAGGAGTATATATAAAAAAAATAAAACGTCTTAATCTCCGTACTCGTACAAATTGGTAAAAATACCCAGGACGGAGGGAGTAATAAATGTCAAGAACTTTGGTTACAAACAAGAATCTTTTATCTTTACACACACACACACATATATATATATATATATATATATATATATATATATATATATATATATATATATATATATATATATATATATATATATACTAGTGTTTCAATCCGTGCGATGCACGAGATTGTGTTTAACATTTATAAATTATTTTATGTTTAATTTTAATTCTCTAAAGATGAATAAAGTTATAAGAAGATTCTAAAAAATGCATAATCATTAAGACTTGCTGATTATCTACATTTGCTTATTTTAAACTTGAGTTTTTTGGAACGAAGTTATTGTTATGTTTTTTTGGAATGAAGTTATTCTTATATTTTAATTTGTTTATGTTCGTCGTATTTGATATATATCAATTTTATAAATTTATGTCTTTTCTGTATGTTTTTATGTTCTTTATGTGTATAAATGTTCAATGCAAATAATTTTATAGCTAATGTAGTATGTGCATTTAATTTCATACATATTTACTTGAATATAAGCAAAACAATGCAATTTAAAAAAAGCAATTTTAATCCATTAAATCTAATCTTATTCAATATAAATTTACAATTGCAAGTCAATTGAATAAAAAAATCACATATTCCAGAATATCTCTATAAACACGTAGTTAACTATATACAGTATACTACACTTTGATTAACTATATTTTATAGATATTAGGTGACGGTCCACATTTTTTAATATCATTCTACAATAAAATCATCAATTACATTCGCATTTCTCATAAAATATAATTCATGCAATTTATGAATAAGGAAATAAGGAAATCAATTAATGTGGTTGACTTAGACATCTGAATTTAAATATATATATATATATATATATATATATATATATATATATATATATATATATATATATATATATATATATATATATATGTGAAAGAAAGTTTGTGATTCATTATTTATTTCTTATATTTTCAAATCAGAAATATTGATGAATAATACAACAAATTGCACTTTCATTAAGCAAACACATTTATAAATGGACAGTAGTAACTACATTTAGTTTGAAAACAAACAAAATTGCTAATCTCAAATGTAGAAATGAAGTTTGTACAATGAAATAATAATAAAAAATAACAACTGCAAAAATACTTACTTTTATAAAAGTGAAACGCAAACAGGAAGCAAAGCAAGAACGCACAGGTCTGTCTCATTCAGATTGCACTCTCAAATGCGCTCTGAAAATTCAATTTATGAATAATAACCAAAAAATAAAAAAAGCTTGAAGTTTGTGATGAATAAAAGTTTAACTATCAAATTTTACAAAGACATTTGATTGAATTAATAAATAGAAACTCCTATATATATTAATATGTCACATATACACAAAAAGAAAGAAGAAGAGATTGTAGCTTTTACAATATTGAACCAATGTGCCATCACTTATTTACTGCTTAAAAAAAATAGAAATTCTTAGTTTATATGTCTTTCCAATTATGCATGTTGATAGGAGGTGATCAGACAAATATTCTACAACAATTACACTATCTACACACGTATCATTGGAAATGTCTTTCCAACTCGGATTTTCAGCTGCAAACTGGCGCGAATCTTCATAGCTTCATGTAACTCGAAGTTTTAGAATTTAAGATATACACATAAAATTTAAGATAATACATAAGTTCATAGGCCAAAATAGAAATTAAAAGAATCAAAATATTGCAGCACATGCCAACAGAAACAACACTTTTGTTTAAAGTAAGCAAAATAATGCCACAAACTATAATTTCAAACATGTACACAACAAAACCCAATTAAAAATGTAGGCTCAAAGGCCAAATGGAAAACATAAACCAAGTTTTCAAGAACATAGACCAAAAGTAAACAACTTTCCCAATAAGCAAAATATGATTAGAAGTTATAATTCTAAACATGACAACAAAATCCAAGATAACATATAGGCTTAAAAACCAAATTGAAATTATAAACTAAATTTTCGAGCACATAGCCAGCCATCAATCACAATCAGACAGCCAAATAGTATATATAAAGAGAAATAAGAATGTCAGCAATTTGACAACTAACTCAAGTACCTTATCCAAAACCTTATCATTCTTTTGGTTGATGTGGCAGAGCATTAAATGGCTATACAATTCAAGCAACCAACATCGGTGTTGTTTCCAACCAATTTTCTAATTATTCTCCTAAAATTCAAAAATAAGATCCAAAATACGTAAGAATCACATTCAAATTAAATTAATACTCATTCACATCATTCACATTCACATCAAAAGTAGGAAAATGACCAATTTATACCTTATCATCATCACTTATATCATTAGTTTTGAAACAAAAATGGTCACATGCAACATCATGACTAAAGCTTGGGCGCTGATTGTCAATAAAATTTCAATAGTTCTGATCTAATAGATAAGGTCTATAAGTCTCATTTTCAATGTTATATAGGTTGATCATCAACAAATTTTAATGGTTTTTAAAGTTCTACTTACTTTCTTAACTGTTTTATAAGATGAATCTTCAAGACAATAGTAGACTTCACTTTTTATACCAAATAATCCTAAAATTTTCAAAGTATCATTGTATCAATTAAAATTTATTTCTGATTAGTGATAAATTTAAACTATACCAGAAAAACTGTGACAACATAAATATCAAGGTAGGAATTTAGCTTTGTGTATCTTATTAACATAATAAATCTAAATGCAAAGTAAACAGTAGGGTACATAAATATAAATTTGATAAAAATACTTATATGGGTAATGGTTGCATATGTGAATCCAAACTAAAGGATTCCCATGCAAACATCTAAACCCTTTTTACATAGGTTTTCTTGATTTTATCATCTAATTCAACAATCATTTCCATTTACTAAATCTCTTAAAATTTAGTATATGAACATCCATCTATAATTTATGTTATCCTCACTTTCTACCCATGTTCAGAATCCATATCAGTTGATCTCATAATTTTTTATTAGGTGTTAGAGAAATTCTCTTGAAACAACAACGTCCAATCTTTAGTATATAATTTCAATTTCTTTATATCAACAATATCTTGACTTACCCCATATCGTGGCGTCACACAAAATGCAATAGAGTGGTATTAAATACACTTTACTTTTTATTAAATAACATACCTTTTATAATTGTATTGAATACAAACTCTCTTAAATTTTGTTTCTTAATTTTATTATGTACACATTCGCTAAAATTCTCAAAGCACCCTTTTAAAAGTAATATTATACACACCCCTTGTACAAACTTTCCTCTCTTCAAAAACTTTGATATTTTAAGGTTACTGCCAACAGCAGATAGAGGAACTCAAGATTATGAAACCTCTTTTCTAATATACAAAAAATTGTGAATAAAGCATATACACCTAAAGTCGTATTAGAAAAACCCATCTAAATACCTTATTCTCCTTGCATTTCAGAAAAACACATTATCAAACATTTGTGATGCATACTCAAAACTCTCGCTCTCTCCCAGATGCATCATTTCAAAAGAGAAAAAATGTACACCAATTGATTTAGTTCCTCAAAGCGTTTGATCAGAAACTATCATCTTCCATCTCAATCATCATTAATTAAAAATTTATTAAACTAATTTGTCTTCAAAGTATCCATAACATAAATGTTTTACACCGAAAATTGGAAGCATTAACATACAAATTTGTACAATTGCCAATGAAGCACATTGGGTTGCAAAACTTAAGATCAACACTATGACCTAGTACTGAACTTGTTGGACTCTTTATATTTCCTTTTGTGTTCCTCTAGAGCTACAACATCAACCCAATTCTTGTTTTTACTGCTAACTTGAATTTTCGAAAAAAGAAAAGAAAAAAAAAAGTAACCTTCACTAGAATAGATCGAATATTAACCAACCCTGTGATAAATAACGAAAGACTACCCTGTGAATTTTTTTTGCACGCAGGTCAAAATAGTGGGATAATTTTTGTAAATTTCATAACTTCGCTAGAGACATGTACCATTAAAAATATATTAACATTACCAAAGTTATAGTAATAGTTGCATGTAGATTATTGTCTTCCATTTTGAAGCGATCATAAGGTGAAGTATTCATATGAAAGTATACATATAGATGACCTACTAAAGAATTCATAGCATTGACTAATTACAATGAAAAGAACATCCATTGTAACACCATACTACATATTCTCTATAGAACCAAACATCACATAACTGTTGAATTCATTTTCTTCCCATCAAAAAATAAAACTAATTTTTCTCATTTAAAAAATTATAAGACTGCTGCCAAATTAGATGAAAGGGTAGCTATTCACAATGAAACATTAGAAAATGACATAATTTATGAGTCTGCAATCTAAGGATTGTAGACTTCAAGTTCACTAACAATTGACACGTATCAAACTCATAAAGTTGACGGATATAGCATCTAAAAAATAAAAAGCCTATCAGCCAAATTCACATATAAGATCGCATACATAATCATTATCGCCTATATGAAATAGAAAATTTATTAAGATATGTAAAAATCTAATTTTTAATGTAAAACATAAAGTAATATTCAGCTGCCCATGAAAGAGGAAATGCACAGGTTCACTGATTATGCATGCAATTTACAATAATATTTATGGGAATTATTTATTAAATTTCACAAAAAATACATCTAGATGCTACACCAATGTACAAAATCCTTTTAAAAAAACATTAGTAATTTTAAGCAACCAAGTAAGACATGAGCTCTTTTTAGTTGTAGAAAGATGGAACATATCTGAAGTAAGATATACCAAACCAATAAGTAAACAAAAAAAAAATTAAAGTAGGTAACTCACAAATAAAAGTAAATGAAAACTAAACAAATAAAAAATTTATAAATAAAAACTCACCAATGGCCAATGACCAATACATTGGAAATGTCAATCCATGAAAGTGTTTCAATACGTATATCTTCACTATAAAAAAAATCAAAGATGACAGGTTAATTTGAATTGATTTTGCAAGAAATTCACCAAAATAATTAGTAAACCCAAAGCAAAAACATAAAAAGTAGAGATATAAAACAAACAGAGAGAGATGGCAAAACTAACAGCATATAAGCATAAAATAGTGAAAAAAGACATTTCAGCTAAACAAAGTCACCTTGACTCTTTGGAAAAGAATGTATCGTTGGTTCTGAAGAGGAGCATCAGACGCATCAACATGTTTGTGTTTCTTACAAATAAAGAGTTCTTATTCTTTAAAACACATCAGACACATATATGTTTGAATCTCTTAATGCCAATAAGCTTCAAAAGCCTTCAAAAAATACAATGCTTCACAAAAAAAAATTTAAGAAAAACTGCTATTTTGTTTGGAAAAAAGAACAATTCTACTATTTTACCACACCTTAGGTAAGAAATAAATAAATAATTATCAATCCACGCTTAAAAGAAATGTAGCGGAGTCAATATTGATTATTCTAATTAACTATACACATAAAAAAATTACGGTAGAGTTAGTATGATTATTTTCAAATAAAACTATCAAAACGTTGGTGGAGTCAATTGACATCCTCTTACCAGATAAAATATTTAGAAATAAATTAATGTGATTTTATGTCTTTGTTGCAATAATAATGAGCAAAGTAGTATGACAATAAAGGAAATAGCAAAGTAGTGAAATAATAAAGGAAATTCTAGGTTCTTAAATCAACATCAAGAAGTACTCTTTCATAACAGTAAATTTAGCACTAAAGCTGCTTAAAAGAGAAATCTCATGTGCCACAACATTGAAATTAGCATTTTTGAGATTATAATCTCATAGAGAAATTGACAAAAAAAATGAAAACAAACCAAATGGATCCACATTATCTTGATGTTTAATGCATAATTGGAAGCAGAAATGAAAACCCTAGCTGGAGTATAAAATAGAGAAAAATTATAAGTAAAAGGAAAGGAAATCAACAATAATTCAATAGAAGCTAACATACTTATCATGTAAGGCTTAGCTCCAAGCTTTGACATACATTCTGCAATGTTTGTCGCTACACCTTCTAATGCATATGTTAGGCATAGCCCCAAGCTTTGACATGCATTCCGCTATGTTTCTTGCTACACCGTTGATGGACATTTTCTAAACACACAATTAATCTCCAAGTATGAAGTATATCAATTGTAGCTTAAGCAATGAACCAAGTTAAATATCGAACCCAAAGGATGACGTATTATCAATTTAATTATTTACTAAATTAATTAAGACAAGCGACAATAAAGATTGAGAGTTTTAACTTAATAGCTAATATGCTGAAAATTAAATAACAATTAAAATAAAATATCACTCGAAGAATACGAAAGTGGATCAAGTAAGAGAATAGGTAGCTCTAGGATAATTCAGTTTCACTCATTAATTTTTCTTCCGTGTGTTGATGTCCGACTCTGCCTTGTGGAATATGGACACATCACTAAACCATGCATATTTACTCTATAGACACAAATAGACATGCATGTAACACTTGTGAATAACCTCGGAGCAAGTGATATAATTCTATCCCCCTTTATAGGTACTATCAATATCAATTATTTCCCTGTCCAATTGGTACTCTAACCCGATATGATCTCCCTTTATAGGTACTATAAAATTATCCTCTTTATCATACTTAATAACCCGAATTCAATTCAATTAATAAGTATTCATATATGATAGTTCTAATGAAGCTTCGGAGTCCCCTCACTTAGAATCATAACATGGAATCCTGTTCAGTGGTGAACGCACTCAATCTACAACCAAGATATATATTCAGACTCTATATACCAATTGAAGATGCAAAAAATGACCGTGAATATGGATTAAAAAAGCACAATCATATATAAAATAAATCTACAAGTAGTGTTGTATGGAGTTTACACACAAAAGTTCAATTAATTCGCAAAAACCTTCACAACCCTAGTTCTACCAAAAAGGCTCTAGCCCATGATTTTACGAAGAATAATCATGAGTGTTGGATAGATCTTACCCGGATGTCTGAAAAATTACAAGATAAATTAGGAAACGAAATAAACCCTAGATTTAGGAGTCGTCGCGTCCTTCTCCGTCTTGAATCCTCCTCTTGGTTCTCCTCTTGATTCCACAAACGAATCTTCAAAGTGACGGATAGATGGAGGAAAGGATACGGATGATAGTTGGGGGGTGATCCCCCCTTTTGGGGTGTAGTATTGTTGTGGCCTTTCTCTTCTCCAATATGATTTTATTCTAGTCTAATGAATAATGATGTGATCTACATCACCTTTTATACTTGTAAGCTCTCCTTATGGATCTTGGATGGACTTTTTCTTGGAAAACACGAAAATACACACAAACACACACTAGGGGTGTAAAACATGCACAAATTCAGAAATTCTCGAAAATTCTCACTGGTAGCTGCGCGACTTCACGATTTGAGCATAACTTCCACAGCTGACCTCCGATTTAAATAATTCTTGCGCTCAAGCGATCTTCTCTTCCTTGACTTTCTATATATATAAAAAAATCACAAAAACTCTAAGAATTGAAGGTGTAACAAGCTATGGAAAGTGACACAGACGTTCTATTCGGCACATCTCGCGCGACGTCTCCATCTTGATCATAACTTCCTCGTTTGGAATCCGATTGAGGTGTTCTTCACGCCAAAACGATCATCTTTTCAGTGGCTTTCCAACCATGTATCACACTTCTAGTTCAAAGCTCTATACAAACATAGAAAAATTACACAAGTTGGACATATGTTTTTCAGCATTCATTGCACAAGTTGCACCTTTTCTCCAACTTTGCACTTTTGATCATTTTTCCACCTAAAACACAATAAAATACCTCAAGTGCACCTTTTTCTCACATATATCGAATATAAGATACTTGTGCTAATATATAACAATAATTCTCATAAAAAGGTGTTAAATTGGACACTCAAACACGTTAATTTCCACTCTCAACAACCGTCTAATGCATATGAAACTTGAAAAAGAAAATTTTAGACATTTAACATGAGTCATTCATAAAAATATTATTTCAAATTTTCATTTTTACTCTCACAGAGTAGAGAACCAAAGATTCAACATTTTAAACAAAGCAGTGTTAAATGCTATAGAAAAAGTAGAAGCTCCAATTAATTTAGAAGTTTTGAAAAACACGGAGAATATTAACTAATAATTATACACTGTTTAGCAACAATTACTTTATCAAGTCATAATTTTTTGTTTTGACATACATGTTTCTCAAAGGCTTTAAGGAACATAGTATATAAAGAAATTCAGAATATGTCCAGATATCCCCAAATTTTAATTATTGATTCATATCTTATTGCTTAGCTTAACTTCGAACAATAATCATCAATTTCCTACACCTTCTACATGCTCATATAATCAATAAAAGAAGAAAAAAAACATGACAACGGCAGCAGAACTATCAACTTTTAGTAGTGGACTTCACTCACGATCATCATAGAATTCCAGTCAAAGATCAGTCTACTCATTTCAAGATGAAATGATAAAATTCCAACTCAAAGAATTTAATTAAGCACAATATATAAATATATCCTTTTACAATCCATTAATTGTAAATTGCTTGCCTTCACATTACTATTATCTCAAAGTAGAAGGAATAATTTAAGGTGATGATTTCTTTATCCAAATTAATACAAATATTTTGCCATTAATTAAGGATATTGCAAATAATAAATTTGAAAGAGAAGAATTAAAATAAATAGCATGCACATGCACATCATACTGTATGCATAATTTGTAGTAGCAAAAATCCTAAAACCATTAAAAAAAATATATTGACTATTTTTTCATGAAAACACAACTTCTATAATTCTATAACTATAGTTATTGAATTAACTAACAACCCCGTATGATAATAGTTCTTGTAATTACATGATATTTGTCACCCACATTGCTTTATTTTTCATGACTGGTTATTTTGCATTATAGCAGACAAAACCAAAGACTAAAGTGTTGTATGCAAGAGTTTTGGTGCAGAGCTGATGCACAGAATTAGAAGAATGGGCACGTACATAGTCTGCCACTTATTTAGTAGAAATTGAACTCAAATGAGTATTTGAAATCATTCTAAAAGACATCTCAGAAAGAAAAGGCATAAATGAAAGTTTCAGATATAGCAACATAAATTTTGACTACAACACACTCTACAAATTATATATATTTTTCAAAAGTGCCATAGATTTTGTTGAGCCACCTTGACGTTAGTCAATCTCTGAGGAAAAAATATCGTATTAAGATTATATAAAGTGTTTTTTTCCTTGTCACTCTAATCTTGTGTTTCTAAAAACCAAATGCTCCCTAATCTAAATATGTATTTTTCTTGTAACATTTTATAACAAAATCATAAGCTTACTTCAAAGATTATACTAACCTGATTCATGTCTATGGTTTGCAAGGCTTCTCCACGGGTGAAAATTATTGATTTTGATTTTCAGGCTTCCCCTTCCATATCTCTGCTAGAGGACCTTGAAGTTTGATACTATATATTTCATGGCATTATAAAAAAGGTCAAATAAAAATGTGATTCATTTAAGAACCACTAACCATTATCATTACCAAATTCCAAAAAACACTGAAGTTATAGAGCCTCTCTGTAGTACATCATCCTTCTCACTAATTATAGAGCAAAAAATATACTTCATATAAATAAAATATCAATATGTATTATGTTCACTTAAGTGTTAAAAAAAACTATGTTATCATACGTGATATAAAACATGTCAATTAATACAAAAGCAGCAACGTGGTACATCTATATTGCTTGATATCAAAATATGATATCTGAGCATGAATGCATCTCCATGACCACAACAAATAGTATACGCAACTTGTATAGTTCAAGAACCTCACCTTCTACCTACCTTGTACGATCCTAATTTTCTTCAAAATATACATGCCACTCCATTGCTAATGATACATCAACCCTTCAACAATTATATATGAAATCATTTTTGTGAAAATAAACATATTATCTGTCTATCTAAATAAATCAAAAAATATATCTTGGAAAAAAATAATTATATATCCAACCCGCTAGATAAAATACTTGATCTAGAATGAGAGCACTTATGAGTGATATTTTCACCTAAATTTTAGTGCTTTTTTAAATTCATTTTCATATTATTTTATCTGTATTTATGTGTTATTTGGTGGAGTTATGTGTTTTTATGGAATTAAGTGAGAATAAACTAAATTATATGTAAAACAGGTGAAAAAAGGAGCAAAAAATAGAGACAGAAGATGAAACGAATAAGAAGAAGCAGGGTAGCAGCAACACGGCTACCCGTGTCAGGTGCATGCGTCGTGTCGCAGCACACGCCCCGAGTTGCCGACACGGGCCTGTAAGGGGAAGTTGTGCGGGGACATCAATTCATCCAATACGGCCACCCACTGGTCGTGCGTTAGCACACGACTCGTGTGCTGTCTTGAGTGAAGATTGACCGATAAACCCTGACACGACTCGACTCGTGCTGCAGCACACGAGTCGTGTCGGTGCCAGAACAGGATATTTTTCACATATCTTCTAGAAGGTCTCCAAGGGGTATATATATCAATTCATTCAATATTTTGAGGAGGAGAGAATCAGAAATTTAGATGCTCACACACCTCACATACTAATTTCTTTATTTTACACTGTACCCTTCATCAAATTCATCCATCTAATCACTCCATCATCATCACACCATAAAGTCTCCATCCAAATCAAATGAAGAAGCAAGGAAGAGTGGGGTGATCACCAAAGGAAGAAAGGAGATTCCATTGGATCCAATCCAAGGGAGTTTTCATTCTAATTTTGTGTTAATCCTATAGTTTACCATGATTTGTAAGATTTCTAATGTCTATGTTAAGGATCTTTTGAAAATTGTAGGCTAATCTCCCTTGTAAGATTAGCAACATGAAGGTTTTTCGATATTTTGTGGATCTATGTAATTAAATTCATAAGTTGATTGAGATATTTGATTTTCTATCATTGATGCTTAATATCTTGAGATCTATGATGTTTTGTGTGTTTGATTGTTCTAAGTATATGATTAGATTGAGAGATCAATTATATGCTTAGGATAGTTGAGTGAATCATTTCATCAAACACCTCATGTTCATTATAAATTGTAAAGAGATTGAGAAATCCTTTAGGATTTAGAACCCATTGATAGAACATGTGATTACTTAGATTGAGAAGTCAATTAATTATGTGAAGGGACTCTTTTGAGATGATCGTAGTGTGAAATCTCAAATACCACTGTCTAGAGGATTGTTTGAGTCCGTGGATCGAGTTCTTCAATCAACAAACTTTATCCTCTTAACCTCGAAGAATAAATCCTACAGGCTGTTGCATGTAGATCTTTTCTTCTAATTCTCCATTAAGAAATGCGGTCTTAACATATATTTTGGTGTAATTCTAAATCCATACTAGCCACTATAGCCAACAGTAGATGAATCGAGGCAAACCTCACCACAGGTAAATAAAGTTTCTTCATAGTCAATACCCTTATTGAGTATAACTTTTTTCCACTAGATGAGCTTTATACCTCTCTATTGAACTTTTCTCTTGATTCTGAGAATCCATTTATTCCCAATTGCCTTTCGTCCCTTTGAAAGATCTACAAGTTCCCAAACTTAATTTTACTCATAGACTCCATCTCCTCTTTCATCCATTTTCCTTTGTCGGACAAGTTAGAGCTTCTCTGATATTTATAGGCTCTTCCTCATCAATAGGAGAAAGATCTCTATTTTCTGGTGAAACAAAGAAGGCATGTCCTTCAATATCATAATGCCTTTTTGGCACATGTTTCCTAAAACTTTTTCTAGATAGCTGATGATGGACTTCTGTAGACAAAATATTCTCATTGGGAATCGTCTGATCCTCAATTGGCAAATTTCTATCAAGATCGGCAAATATCTATCAAGATCCACACCATCAGCTAAACTACTACTCCCACTTGGATCTTGTAGGTATTAGTTTTATACTACCTCGAAAATAGGTTCAGCATCCCTGATGCCCCTCTACTAGAAAATTCAGTTTCAAGAAAATAAGCATTATGTGATTCTGTCTCAGTTAAGCTCCCATCATGATCTCCTATGAACACGTAACCCTTAGAATGTTCGCAGTATCTAATGAAGATACACCTTTTGCCTCTATGATAAGTCATATTTTAGCATGATTATTTGGTGGTAATTAAAGTCTATTTGATTTAATTATATATATTTATGTGCTAATATTGACTTATATTATTTTTGAGAGATAATTACTTTAATTATTTGAATTGATGTGGAAATAGGTTATTAAAGGAGCAAATAAGGAAATTAATCAGTCAACATATCTTCCACATATTTGAAGGATCAGATCTCCTTTAAATCTATTAAAAGTCACGATCAAGAGAAGAAAATGAGAAAAGAAAAGATCATGGAGATACTTTTGGAAGAACAAATAAGGAAAAAAAGATCAAGCAGGATTACTTAGGGATCAAGACATAGATATTAATGGGAGATTTTTTTTATCTATTTTTGGGGAGCAGAATACACGAGACTGAAGGAATAAAAAGAAAAGAAAAGCAGAACACGTGAGGGGAGAAGCTGATTAACTTGAAGTGAAGCATCGGTTCATCTCCAGGTGAGAATTGGCGTGAATTCAAGAGCAGTCGGACATAATCGGTTTTATTATTTTTAATTATGTTTTAACTATGAACATGCGCGGCTAATCCCCTTTTCTAGTTTAGGATTCGTGAACCTCCCGTTAAATTATTAATTTAATTATTAAGAGTTTTATTATTGAATCTTTTGTGTGAATTTATTTTATTACATGCTTTGATGTTCTTTATAGAAGTTTGATAATTATCTTAGACTGGTCATCTAGTTTAATTGTTTAATTGCTTACTGCTATTTCATGATCTATAATCCGTAATTGTTGTAGGAATTGGATTAAGTAACAAATAGAGATTATTTCCTCTAGGTGTAATAGGATCTAGGTTGTATGATACCTAGCCGGATTTCATAGCCTAATAATTCTATGTTTAGAGTTTTAATGCGTTTATGAGTTCGAATCCAAAGGGTCACTCATAAATAGTTCAATTTAGTGGTCGTACCCTAGTTGATAAACGTAAGAACATTTGGGTTGATTGGTCGTACCGTCAATCTAGGGATTTGAGTTTGCACACTAGGCTAGATGTTTAATTCATATAATTAATTAATTTAGTAAACGGGAGGGATCGTCATCCTAAACTAGGTTTTAATCACTTGGTTAATTTAATAATTATTTTTTGATCTATTTTGCTATTTAAAATATTGAGTTAATTCATTATTCGCGTAATTTACAATTTTTCACAATCAAAACCCCTCTCTTTTTATTTAATTTGTTTGCAACACTTGAATTTAATTTAAATTTCATTATACTCTCTTGAGTTCGACCCGTACTCGTTGATATACTAAGTATTAGTGTGAGTAGGAATTATATTTATTTTGATAGGCCAACGACATCATATCACTCTATGACCCAACTTTCCATACTGACTCGATGAATCATGTAAGGAAGCTGCTAATCCTCAAGGTTTAAGGTTACTCAAGTCAGGTTTTCTACCCGTCCAAAATTCATATAGAGTCGAAGCAACTGACTTAGAAGGCATGTAAGCACATAAGCTGCCATAAGTAACGCATCTCATTTGATTAGCTTGTGCCATCACGAATCTAACCATCTCCAACAAAGTCCTATTCTTTCTTTCAGCAACACCATTTAGTTGAGATGTATAAGGAACAGTTAATTGTCGGATTATACCATTTTCATTACAAAATTTCTTAAATTGTTCTGACAGATATTCACGTCCACTATCAGTTCTTAAGACTTTGATAGATATGTCTTTTTGATTTTCAACTTCACTTAAGAATCGTCTAAAACAATCCAATGCTTCAGACTTATAAGATATCAAATAGACATCCAAAACGTGAATAATTATTAATGAACATAATGAAATAGTGAGCTCCATGTCGTGCTCTCACATTTACAAGACCACATATATCGGAATGGATTACTTATAATGAAGATTCAGACCTTGTAGCTTTACCAAAAGGTTTTCTAGTCATTTTGCCAGCAAGACAATGTTCGCATTTGGATAATTCAACTTTAGAAGAAAGACTCAACAATCCTTCTTTCACAAGTCTATTCATCCTATTTTGCCCAATATGACCTAATCTAGCATGCCAAATATCATCATTCACATTTGCATTACTAGAGAACAAGCATTTAACGAATATGAATAATCATCATAATAACTAAACGTCATTCTATTACAATTTAAAACCATAAAGCCATCAGTCATATGTCCAAATGCATAACAAGTATCATCAATGCTAAAACCACAGTGACTTTACTAAATAATACATAACCCAAATTAAGTAGAACTGAAATAGAAATTAGATTCTCCGTGATCTCCGGAGTATAAAGAACATCATGTAGAATAAAGGCCCGACCATTGTCAAGGTCTAATTTGCAAGTCCTAAGTCCTTTTACTTCAACTCGTGCATTGTTTTCTATATATATACACCTCGTTCCCTTTAAAACACGATGAAAATCTACAAAAACTCATCTGTCTCTCATCACATGGTCCGTTGTTCCTGAGTCTATAATCCACAATGGATAAGAATTAGACAGCCAGACAGTACTCAAGACATTAATTTCACACAAATTAGAATAAGATGAATCTACCTTATCCCTTCTGGGCTCAGGCCATTCACTCGCATAACGACCAAGCTTACTATAATTGTAACATGACATCTTGCTTTTATCTTTCTTATCCTTTTTATCATGCTTCTTTTTCTGCTCATCAGTTTGTTAATGGATTATTGTCAGACTTACCACCACCATCAGCAAATCATCTTCCCTTCTTCAATTCCTTTTCCTTTTTGAAGCCCGAAGCTCCCTTAGAAGTAGAACTAGCATAGAAAGCCCCAGAAGAAGGCTTTGAGGCTCCGAGCCTCTAATCTTCTAGCTCAACATGACGAGTAGCATCATTTGGAAGTTTTAATGCTTTCATTATGAGTCAAGTTGACTTTGAGATGTTCTCAACGATCAGGTAAAGAGCGGATCAGGGCTTGGATTTACCTTTCATCAGAGAGTATATGACCAGCAGTCTTAAGTTCGATAATCATATTAGACATCTCCCTGAGATTTTCTCTAATGTTATGATCTGGTTTCTTTTTGTAAGTATCAAACTTAATAGTCAGCTTAATCCTTGTAACTGATGTACCACCATACTTCTCATGTAGATACACCCGGATATCATGTGCGGTAAGATTCATGAATCATCGCATCGATTGCTGAGCTTACAGAATACCTCGTGCAATAGAATTGTCCTTTTCCATGCCTGGTACGCTTCTTAGTCGCGCCTTCCTTGGTTTCCAATACCCGAGCCTAGATCAGCCATCACTTAGTTTATAGCATTCAATGCATCTTGTTCATCCAATATGTACGAAATTTTGCCATAGTTGTCACCATTGAGTTTCTCACCTTTGTTCAACTCAGCGACAATAGATTTTGATGTTATTTTCTTTGATAGAGATTAAAGTGATTCAGTATGTTTATAATATTTATTAAGTTTTACGTTAAGCCAAACAGAGACATCTCAATAAATAACACAAGGCTTGATCTCGAAAAATAGCTTAGAGACTACTAATCATCAATATCATCAAGTGTCATAATACTAGATTCTTATTTCAAAACGTAAAACACATTTAAGGTTCAAGTAATTAACAATAACATTGTACTGCCACTAATAAATAGAACTTAAACAACCATCCAAATAGTAAAACCACCAAGTTTGACAAGACATGAACGTAAGATTCTAATGAACTTTCTGATATACCAATTAGAAAATACAATGAAAATGATAAGGAGATCTTCGAATAAATTTCATAATATATAATTAGATTTCCAACGACGTTCACTATCAAATGCTTTAGTCCTCACACTATAGATAGCTCGCCCTAGAGGATCTACGTGAGGATTCTTTATACGACGCTTTCCCCGACCACTCAGTTTCAAGAAGTTAGAACGTCGAATCCTTCCCATCCTCAAGCAGGCTGATCTTAGTGCTTGAGTCCTATCTTCTACTTCAGAATCATCGATCAAATCTTGCATAATTTGACGACCATTAGGCTTTACGTCATAAGTCTCTCACTTAACCCAAAAATCCTTTTGTAGATAGGGAGGCAAAATGCTCACCCAGGTCTCAGGACTAGAAACTTGGAAATACTTATCACGAGGAATAGTATTGCTATAAATTAAAGGCGTCAATAATCTGTAGAGTTCAATCAAATCAATTGCGTGATCCCTTATGTTGTGTGTTGGCTTCATTTTATAATTCAGAAATTCATGGAGGACTTCATCTTTAGTCCTAATGTCTTCCTTTAAAATTGTTACTCGTCCTGACATACCACTGAGAAAATGAGCAACCAAAAAGAAACACACCAGTATTAGTCAAACTATATCACATTAATTTCCTCTCCAAATAATACATATGGAAAAAACTTTCCAAGATGCAATAGGCATATTCACAAGTGAATCAATTCAACTCACTTTGGTTCCCACTTTCATAAGCTACAGGAGTTTGAACAATTCTAACATCACTTAACATCATGAATTTAGAATTAAATGACATATTATGGTGCATAATCAGCAAAAATGCAACCAAATAGCCACCCCATATGTTTGTATTCAACAAATATGTCACAAAATGAAATAAAACTACAAATACACACTTAAGATGACGTCAAACGCTCTTAAAAACGTTACCATTGAACTCCACGCGTCGAAACACGTCAGAATACGTTGGAAAGTCGTCGGAAAACACCTCCACGCGCCTGCGCACACTGTCTGACGCCTCCATGCGTCTTCCACGTGCTCGGATGCGCTCTCACTCTCCGTCACGCGCCGGCTGGCAACAGGTTGCTGTTCGGCGCGTGTTCTTCACGCGCCACTGCCGGATCCACCATCTGTCGGAGCGTGACTTTCACACACCACCGCCGTTCGCCAGCCCTCCAGTGGCTGCAGTCCTGGGCTGACCCGCCTGGTTTGACCTGATTCAGCCTGGTCCGACTCGGTCCGATCCAATTCAGATACAAGTATATTTTAATTATAGAAAGGTCCCTGAACTTTCCCTAATTTTCGAAAACACACCTCTGAATTCTCTGAAACTTTGCATTTTAGGCATAATTTTGAAAAAAAATTTCAAAAATTCATAACTTGAGTTTTAAAAGGCCAAAAAATGCACAAAAATACTAATGCACTCCTCTCGACGAGACCTATCAGTGGTATAATCAAAACATGCTTTTACTCGCACGAAGAAAATGACGAAATTCATACCCTTTAACAATTAATGGTGAAAAAAATGTCATACACATGTAGCCACTGGAAACAACGTAATCTGCCTCAAACTCACATTAATGACCCATCAATATCACATAATACAATAATCATATAACATCAATACTAGAATCATATATGTGCATTTTAAATCATAAAGGCAGAAAATTAAAACTATGAAATATTTTCAAATCCCAGAAAACAAATGGAGTACCAATCATTGGCTCTAATACCAATGTTGGAGAACTCACGTTCCTACATAGGGAGAAATCATACCTTTCTCCGTAGGATAATGTTGAAGTGGAAGATATAAGTTGGAACGTCTGTGAACCAATTGGTACTCACGTATAAACTGTGATCTTCTGGATCAAATCTTCAACATGAGGTTGCAAATTAATGTTCACTATATAATATTAATATGTGAAATATGATTAACTGGAATTGCGTTGTGATTTTGGGAGAGAAAAATTCGAGAGAGAAAACGTGCTCTAACGTTTTACATTCTGCTTCTGCGTTCTGTAACGCTTCAGCGTGTTTCAGCGTTTGAGCATTTTTGAAAACTGCCTGCCTGGCGCAGTATTTTTTTTATGCCCAAAAGATGGGAGTTAAGAAACTAACTCTTAACTCCTTTCTCTCCCTTATCCACAACATTATATGTGGAAAATAATTGAGTAAATAATAATTAATATTATTTATAGACAGCAAGTTGTCGAAATTCCCCCTTCCAGTCGACCGTGATTGGACGAACAACTTCATAATCTGTCGACGGATTCTGGCCGACGAGCAACTCAAATTTCGACCATACGTGGTCGACCAGACCTTCAAATGCCGACAAACCAGGGCTGGCGTCGCTGGTCGATTTTCGACTTCAAATATATATATTTAGTGATGATTTCCTCAAGTATTTGGTTAATTTCATTACGAATCTCAGGGATTTCTGGCAAATATGTAAAATTTAATACTAATTTGAGTGATTTACAGATTTTAATTAATGTCTAATTTCCCTAATATTTGAAATTCTTCCTCCCTTCCTCTTCCTTCCTTCTTCTCTTCTTTTCTCCTTTTTTTCTTTATTTCAAACGTGAGAAGTGAAGTGGCCAGTGGGTGCAAAGTGAAGTGGAGGCATGATTTAATGTTTAGATTAAATGTGGGATTGTGAGAGGGAAGATATTGTGTAATGGGTGTATTTCATTAAGGGTAATATAGTATTTTCTAAGTGTATATATATTATTTTTGAGTGTAGATATAATTGGGTGTATAAAGTAAAACGGTGTGTGCAAATAGCCGCGGCCTTTCATATTTTGAAGTGAATATTTATGTTCCTCCACCTCATAAAACATCTTCAAATTTTCTTAAGATTATTAAATCAGTTGCTTCTATTATTTACATATTTTGCATATTATTTTATTTTTAAAAATCATTCTGTATTCGATCTGGTTCATCAGTTCGTCTCGGTTCAGTTCAATGGGCTCGTTGGTCGAGCCGTGGTTTGAACCAGCAGGTGCTTGGACGGTTAAGATGACTACATGTTTGAATTCAAATTCAACTTGAATGGGAGTGAATGGAGCGTTGAATGGAGTTTTAAAACAAGCATATTACATTATAGTTGATAAGTTGTAAAACTACCCAACGAGTGTGAAAGTTTTTAAATAATTTTGGATTGGTTGTGCTATAAGTCCGAAATTTAAAGTTGGTATCTTGAATGTGATTGCTATAGTCTGCCCATGCCATGCTGCTGATGTTGAGTCTTCTTCTCTTCACAAAATTAACCCACCCCTCTTCTATCCCCTGTCTTCATCTGACTAACACTCCTGTTGTTTGTGTGTGCAAGTTACTTTGGTTTTAATAAAATTAGTTAATCTTTTTTGTTTGACAAATTTGTTGAGTTATTACAGTGATTTCCATGAATTCTTGTTTAGTGAGACGTGGTGGTATGATTAATTGGAGGCTTATCTATTTAGGAAGTGTGCGGATAGTTGTTGATGATGCCATTGCCGGATTTTGTTATGCCATTCTTTCTCGGACTATCACTTGGACTTGTATATAAGGTACTAAATATTTATGTATCTTTAAGTCTCTATTTCAATTTGATAGTCTTCTGAATCCACTGATGCTCTGTTATTCTGATATATGCTTCATCATTTTGCTTGTTTAGTGTGCATTTAGGAACATGTTTGTGTTTTATGTGCTGTTTGTTATGCACTAATAGAATATGTCTTGAAGGGCTGTCGCATCAAAGAAACCAATATTCCAAGCATTAAAGCTTCTATTTCTAGGGATTTTTCTCCAAGTTGCTCTTTTACTCCATTATGTATCTATAGAGTGATTTTCTCTGATGATATCTATGGTGAAATGTCTTTCGACATTCTAATTTTCATGTTTTTTTTTCATTTCACCTTGATCTTTCTCAGGATCACAAAACTAGACTTGTGCTGTAATAAAGCCTTGTTTATATATATTAGTGTAAAATCACTCCCTCCTGTCTCAACAATTCAGCTACACATTGTTTACTCGTGTTATAAAACTAGACTTGTGCTGTAATAAAGCCTTGTTTACCCGTGTTATAAAAAATTCTTTGATTTCATCTCTTACGACACTAATTCAATCATTGACATCGATTGATCCAAACACACCAAGGTTAGCAGATACTGAATGTTGGATAATTGCTTGCTGCAGGTAGATGTTTACCATGGTGCTCGAATGGATGGGAATGAACGCGTTGATGATATATGTTCTTGTACCTCTTGTCCTACAAGGATTCTATTGGAGGCAATCTAGTAACAGATATCAATCTGGTTAACTTTTGTGTTGGGCTAGTTTCTTTCTTCCTTTCTTCTCATCAAATGTGTCTATACATTCTTGGCAGTTTTGGTTCGTCGGAATCGGTAAACAGACTCATTAAGACATGCAATTACTCGAGGCTGGAGTACTGTTAATTCATATACTATAGAATATTATCTTCCCATTGTGCATTATAGGTTAAAGAGTCTTTTTGGGATAGTGTAATCCAGGGAATGCATACGTCCATTTGTGTGGATGTATAAACACTTCATATATCCCAGTAATCAAGAAATTTGCTTTGCTGTTGTATAATATACGACTACAAGAAACGAAACATTCACACTGGATGCACTTAAATTTCAATTGGAAAAGACAGAACAAACTTCTCTCGGAAAACACACAAAAAGCTCAAGGTACAATCAAATGGTTAACACTCAACAACCACACTTTCTAGGTATAGTATAGTATGAAGATAAATGTGATGATCCACTAAGGTGGACTGACATAAGCTAAGACACTGTAGACTGTCTGAAGAATGGTGAGGGCAAATAGAAAAATGGCTGCAATAACAGAGAGGACTGCCCATGGGTTAGTGAAGTAAGTGTGCATGAGATTGGCTCTCCACTGGTGCCATGCCTTCTGGCAGTAAGCACTGACCTGCTTATGAACCTCGTCTAGGCTGCTCTCCGGGTCGAGGGTGATGTCCTTGGAGAGCGAGTTGAACAGGTTGGCAACGGCCTTGTCGCTGCCCAATGCATTCTGTATTATACTGCACGAGTGCAGGAGGCTCACGTCTCTGGCGCTGTCGATGATGTTGTCCATGAAGAAGATGTAAGAAGTCACCTCGTTGCCTGCTCCGACGTGGAAACGCTCAAATGCTATGAGGTTGAGGTACAGGGATTCCAATGCATCGTCCACAACGACGAGAGGAAGCCTGAGAACCCCACGATGGAATGAGATGTCTTTCAAGCTTCTCGATTTGCTTTTCTCTATACGGATGCCTGCCTCGTTGAGCTCTGTGGCTGACCGGATGATCTCATCTCCGCCTTGGTGGAGGTGGTGCTGGCCACCCTTGGTTTTGTTCTTTTTCGGCTTAGGTTCGTCGAATAAGAGCAAACTTTTTCTGTATATGTCCAGTATGTGGAGGCACTTGTCGAATTGAGGTAGGTATTTGGCTGATACATTTTGTGAAAAGAACTTGAGAATGCCCTTCCTTAAGTCCTTCCCATCCTGCAAGTGAAACCAATCATGTTAGATTGATAATCTGGCAAAAAAATAGAAGTTAGATCTTATTCTACCTTGAAGGACTTTTCTTTAGGAATGGAGACAAGCTTCTCAAGAACCAACATGGGTAGTTGGTTCTCGAGCATCAACATGTCCCGTCTAAGATACGGGACGATATAGAGCTTGCCATGGTAGCTGAAGATGGGATCATTGCTTGCATAGTCCTTTTCACGAGCTGGATGATTAGCCAACGGTTGAATCTCGTGGTGAGGTGGTGGTTCATGTGGTGGCGGAGGAGGAGGTGGGGGCGGAGGTCGAGGGCCTGGAGGGTGAGCATGATCGGTTTGAGCATTAGTGTTGCTAGTGGTGGAGCATAGTATTTCCAACATAAAACAGCCATCCACTATCATCATCTCCAGGAACTTGTCAATGTCTTGCCACTTGGGGTCGAGTTGATCGTAAGCATCTCTCAGATCCTCAACCACAGGTGTCAAGGCATTGACGAAGCTCTGGAGGGGCTCCTTGGATCTCTTGAGGAAATGGAGGAGCGCTCGACGCTTATGCTCCTCCATTGCTCGGAGATGATCCAAGCCATGATGATAGGGTCCGAACGACACTATCTGTGGCTTGTAAGCCCTCTTGTTGATGTCAGTGACGGACGCAGGAATTCTGTAGATGGATCGCTTTCTCCAGTGCGCTGACTCTTGCGAAATATCGGGCAGATTCTTCAGCTCCTCGTTTATTTTGACAACCCATTGTTTCTCTTCCATTGTTATCAGTTCACAAAGTATGAAGTGATTTTAGAAACAGAGAAAATTTGAGTCATTAGTTGGTCTCCTTGGAAGCAATTTATCAAATTATTACACATTCTTTTCTTGCATCTAAAGAGATTGTGCACCCACATTGTCTCTTCATTCGCAGAGATGCTACATTGTTTGCTTTGGAGATGCCAACATGCAAACACACAGTGTCTTCATTTTTACTTCAATAGTACATTATTGGTAATATTTTAATCACATATACATATTCAAATATGAGTTGCAGATTCTTCTTTGAAAAAATTATGTATTATGGGGTCAAGAATTCCTGTTATCTTTGGCTTTCCATTAAAAGAATTTACCAAATAAGCATTTTCTATAAAGAAAAGAAAAAAAGTTATCATTGAGTTGAAGAAACCTATAGATTCCTTGTTAGCTGTTATCTTTAGCTAAAGGAGAAGAGGAATCTACTCATGTATCATGTGTACTATCTTCAAGATTACTTTAGGGGTCATTCTTAAGTTGCCTAATTATTTATAAAATTGCTCGACTTTTAACATAGTAATTTGATTTAATTATTCTAGCTTTTTAATTACACAGAGAAAAGAAAATAAGAATACCGAAAGATATGATTAATAATGTTTAAAGTTTATTTAAATCATGATTTTAAAATTTATGAAATTTAAATCTTCCTAAATTTCATTCTGATGGAGATATAGGATAGCTGTATTCTTCTCTTTGTATTGCTTTTGAGAGGTGGTGGTGGTTTTTAAATGCCCAATTTTGAAACTTACCCAGAAAAATCTAAGGGTATGGTAAAGATAGAAACTTTCTCCTATTGATTATATATGGTTTCCAAATTTTAGAACATTGCATTTTAAAGGTTATTATTCTAAGCTGTTGAGTATGAAATTTTATATTTTGAAGTGAATATTTATGTTCCTCCACCTCATAAAACATCTTCAAATTTTCTTATAAATTTTATAATCTAACTAATCTAAATTAATATAATAGCTACGTGAAAAAAGCTTTTACACCATTGATTTTGATTATTAATCATTTTATAATTTCATCCATTCATCACATTATTCAATCTCATCCATTCATCACATTTCTTATTAGATCTTGACCATTAATTTTTTTTTCATAATAATGATACCTTATTTAATTTAAAATGATACATTATTTAAAATAATTCTTTATATGTCCATTTTAATTTTTCCACTTGTTTATTTCAACAAAAAATTGGTTTATTGTTTATGGTACTAACAATTATGTTTATATTATGATTTATTTTTGTAACTATAATTATAATTTAGTACTAAAAATTATAAGTCATTATTAAATTAGTTTATCCATTGTTAACAAATTAAAATTTCCTTTACGAATTTTTTGAAACTATAATGTAGTTTTAACAATTAATTCATTATTAATTTATTTTCTTCATTATTAATAATTTTAAATTAATATTATTAAAATTTACTTTACGAATTTTTTTGAAACTATAATGTAGTTTTAACAATTAATTTATTATTAAATTATTTTCTTCATTATTAATAATTTTGAATTAATATAGGTCCTAACATCTTAATAATTTTAAATGAGTATGTGTAATCAATGGGTATTGATAAACGGGCTTGGGACATGTATGAGTATCATAATATATTTTTTTAATGAAACGGGTACGAATATGAGTAATTTATATTTAAATGGATACGAGTACTTAACAATTAATTTATTATTAAATTATTTTCTTCATTATTAATAATTTTGAATTAATATTATTGGTCCTAACATCTTAATAATTTTAAATGAGTATGCGTAATGAATGAGTATCGATACACGGGATTGGGATATGTATGAGTATCATAATATATTTTTTTTAATGAAATGGGTACGAATATGAGTAGTTTATATTTAAATGGATACGAGCACGTACGGATACCCCTATAGTGAATATTCTACCCTCTATCATCCATAACAACTACCGATTGTACATTAAAATATTATATCTCTCAAACTATACTCCTATAAACTATAATATACTCCTATACCGATTTTCCACAAGTTAATATTTCTCTATAAACACAGTCTCACAAGAGACTATAGTCAAAATAAATAAAAAATAGTATCAAATGGGTATGAGTAATTTATGAGTATTGATAAAAGATTTTGGGAAGGATACGAATATTGTAATGAATTTTTAAAATATTAATATATAAATGATATTTATTTATACATGGGTACAAGTATTACGAAAAAAGCAATTATCTAACATAATTAATAAACAAAATTATTTATTATGTTAAAAAATATAAATATTTTATAAAACGCTCAGTCGATGTTGAAGCCACTAATGTTAAAAGTAGGAGCTGATAGACATCAGTTTTTAGTTATAATCATATAACTAATACATAGTCGCATAGCGACACACATATTTTAGTAAATAAAGCATGCATATAGTCGCACATAAAATCGCGTGTAGGATTGCATGGAAAATTTTGTATATGAAATTGCAGGTATAATTTATATATTAAGAAATATTTTAGTATATATTTGATAAAAAATTGTAAATTTTTCTATCATATTTTTGTAATAAAATTATATTATTTTATTTTATATTTAAGTAGTAATACTATAAGTACATAAATTTTTAGTCATAAGCATATAACTAATACATAGTCGCATAGCAACACACATATTTTAGTAAATAAGTCATGCATATAGTCGCACATAAAATCGCGTGTATAATTGCATGGAAAATTTTGTATATGAAATTGCAGGTATAATTTATATATTAAGAAATATTTTAGTATATATTTAATCAAAGAGTTGATATATTGTACATAAGTGTACACTAAACGTACCTAACTCATATTCTAAATGGGTCATGTATATAAAGTAGAATGACCCGCTTAACTCTTCTTTCTCCTCAATCCAGGAGAATACACGATAACTTTTTCTCTCTTTCTCTCAATCTTCCTCATTTCGTTTATCTCATCATCCAACCAAGCAGAACACCACCACAACTTATTTTCTATTTCTCTCAATAAAATTTTATATAATTGATTATTAAAATTTACTGACAAAGTTTAATAAGTCTACATTTATTAATAAAATATTATACACTTGTTCATTAAAGTTTATACACTTAAGTTTTAAAATCAATAATTCCTCTAATACAATTCTTCTTAAGAATATAGTGAAGTTGTTCATCAATTGCAGCCAAATCAATCTTCAAACACCCGAACTGCTTATTTATTAAATGTTATACACTTGTTCAATAAAACGTATACACTTTACGTTTAAAAAGTATACGGTAATAAAATCGACAACTCAAACAGAAAAAAGTGGAAGGATACGTTATACACTTGTTCAATAAAAAATATACTCTGTATGTTTTAAAAGTATACATTAATGAAATCGACAACTCAAACAGAAAAAAGTGAAAGGCTACGTTATACACTTGTTCAATAAAATATATACACTTTATGTTTAAAAAGTATACATTAATAAAATCGACAACTACTCAAACAGAAAAAAAAAGTGAAACTCCAAGAGAAGAGTTGTTGGAGGAGATGAGAGGATTGGAAGAGAAAAAAGTGTTAAGTAGAACTTACTCTCTAGAGAGACAGGAGCGGCGACTCCGCCATTTGAAGTGGAGCATGAGCAAGCAGTGCCGGAAAGTAAAGGAGTTCATAGTGACATCAGATCTGAAGGTGGAGGCGTTCATTGTGACAGTAGATCTGAAGGTAGATACGTTCATCGTGATAGCAGATCTGATTTGAAGCGGAGTTATTGAGGACGAATGTGGGAGAAAGCGTACGAGAAGGAGGAGATGAGCGACAAGAGTTATGACGAACGGTGGAGGCATGGCGGAGGCATCGATACAGCAGCGGACGATTGGGCGACGAACGGTGGAGGCATCGATACAGCAAAAGACGACTGTGGGTGATGAGAGAGAATAAAGAAGAGAGAATGAGCGGTGGGTTGGGGGAGAGAATGAGCGTTTGTTGGGGAGAGAGAATGAGAGAAATAAAATTAGGGTTTTAATTTCTTAATATATGCCTGGTCAGGGTTGGGCAGGGTTGACCCGGTTGAATATAAACAATTGGGTACAATAGACTTTGCCTTAATCAAAAATTGTAAATTTTTCTATCATATTTTTGTAATAAAATTATATTATTTTATTTTATATTTAAGGGTCAATTACTATAAGGTACAATTTATCCCTCATTATTATTAGTAGATACAATATATTCCTTCCGTCTCATTTTAATCTTTACATATTTTCAATTTGGGCGTCTCATTTCAATCTTTACATTTTTCTTTTTGGTAGATGAGACCCACACAAATTAACTTTTTCTCTTTCCGTAACCTCATACTTCACACTAATACACCTACCCACTTTACATTAAAATATTATTTCTCTTACCTCACTACACATTAAAATACCACATTCCTTAATCTACGTGCAAAAAGCAAACGTAAAGTTTGAAATGGGACGGAGGGAGTATTAAAAAAATGCAAAGTACTACATTAATGATGAATAAAATATCATTTTTAACGTTATTTTAATTGTGTTCAAAAGTAATTTAAAAGGGTAGAGTAATTAATATAATATTAAATAAATATCTTCCATGATTACTCCTTTAAAATAGGCTGAAAGTTGACTTTAATATCATACCCTTAAAATCACGTTTATTGTTGTTAGAATTTATGTATTCAGAAATATTTATATTCAACATATTTGTGTTCAATATATTAAATCCATTACGTTATGATAGTATACGTGGTTCAAAATTTTTGTTTTCAAAAATAAAATAGATACGATGTTATACGTTGTTCAAAATTTATGTATTAAAAAATATTTTATGTTTAATATATTCGTATTCAGAAAGATAAAATTTATGTAGTTAAAAATATTTTATTTTAATATATTTGTATTCACCAAGATAAAATTTATGTATTCGAAAATATTTACATTTAATTGTATTCAGAAAGATAAAATTTATGTATTAGAAAATATTTATGTTTAATATATTTATATTATAAAACAATTAACTTCCTTGATTTACTTCCTTTAAATTGTATTCAAAAATTCATACACATGACATTCAAATATTTGTGTTTAGAATTAAAAAAAATCAATAAAAATATAATATATACCAATCACTTCGTAATAAAAAAAATCCTAACCAATGTAATTAGCGTGAGATTGATTATATTTAATCTTCTTCCAAATCTGGTATATCTCCACTCCCATATACTCCCTCTGTCCTGCACCAAAGGTGCATTTTGCTTTTTTGCACGTAGATTAAAGAGTATTATTATTTAATATATAGTTGGTAGTTGTATTAGTGTGAGTGTGGACCCCATGTTTTAATTGTATTAGTGGGTGAGTGTGGGACCCATGTGTATAAAAAAGGAAAGGGAACCTTTTGGGTAGGACGACCAAAATGAAAAAAAGAGACTCTTGGTGCGATATTGAGGGAGTATACAATTATCACAACCCAAAAATGTAATTCATAATAATAAAAGAAAAGACGAAAGAGGCCAATTAAAAAAACATGAAAAAAACAGTCAGACGCATATACATACATTCTCTATCTCTTATCCCCCTAGCACACAAAATCTTTCACTCGCCACACACACTGCACACAATCACCCTTGCTAATTCTGAAAACACACACTTTACTTGCTCTTTCTCTTGAAAATTCTTCATCGCGAATAGCTGTTGGATGCGAGTACAAGATAATTGAGAGTATTTCCCTTCTTTAATTTTCGCGATTGGCAGATCTAAATGAATATTGCGGTGAACGGAGGCGAGCAAGCGTTGCCGAAATTCAGCGAGAGGAATTGCCTATGACTTGCTTCAATAATTGGTGTTGTAGACGAGATTTTATTTTCAATATTATCTTTGGGGAAAGAAGCTACCCAAGAGAAAGAGGAAATTGAATTGATAAGTTTGTATATAATTTAAAGGAGAGATAAAAGGGTTGCTAGAAAGAGGAATTGAATTGAAGAGTCTATACATGGTTTGAAGGAGAGAGAAGAGGGGCTGTGATGTTCTTATAGGAAGAAAAACCCAAAAGAATTATTTCTTAAGAGTGTTCAACTTATTGTTATTATATATTGATATTGCGTTGCATAAATGACAGATCCCGTTACTTGAAATATTAATGAAGAAGGTTATATTTGGAAATTTTACCTTGATATTTTGTACCTATTAATAATATTTGTACATATTGTATCAATTAGTAATACTAGTATATATGTTGTACTAAGTAGTAATAAATCCTATATTTAATTAGTAATACTATAAGTTGATTTAAAATATTAATTTTAATCAACAAAAAATACTTTAAAAAATAGGTACAAATGGGTATAAGTAATTTACGGGTATTGATAAAAGACTTTGGTACGGATACGAATATTGTAATGAAATTTTAAAATATTAAGTTTAAATGATATTTATTTATACAAAGGTACGAATATTATGAAATAAGCAAGTATCTAACATAATTAATAAATAACATTATTTATTATGTTTAAAAAATATAATTATTTTATAAAAACGCTCTATATTTACAACTACTTTCTTTCGTTATAGAATATATTTAAAATACACATTTCTTAATCTTCTTACTGCTAAAAAGGAACATCTTAGCATAGATTGAAGAATTGTATTATATAAAAATTTCAATTCAAATAAATTTTATGTGAAGATATACATATTTTATAAAAATACGTGACCGTGAAGCGCATGGAATGGGTATAACTAAACGTATATATTTATAATTATACATGCTACTATAACGAAACGGGTATACTTTTATCCAGTGGTTTAAGGTATAATATCCCCCGAGAGTTTAATATTTATCGGCAGGGTTTAGTGTTCATATCAATGTTGAAATTAAATTTTAAGTGAAGATTTACTTATTTCATAAAAACATATGATCGTGCAACTCTTTGGGTTTAAATAACATCAGAAAGTCTTTGTCTCGTGCAACGCAATGATTCAAACGCTAGTGATTATTAATATGTTACAGTTGCTTCTGCTATTTATATATTTTGCATTTTATTTTTATAAAGTGTCTATTCGGTCTGGTTCATTAGTTCGGCTCAATTCGCCAGGTCTGGTCGGGTCTATCCGTGGGTTGTTGGTCAAGTCATGGTTCAAACCAGCGGGTGTGTTGACGGTTAAATTGACTACATGTTTGAATTCAAATTTAAATTGAATGGGAGTGATTTGGAGCATCGAATGAAGTTTTAAATGAAAATGCACGATCCAACAGTCCAAATTATCACGACACCTATTTTTACTATGACACCAGTTTTCCTCAACTATTATAAATAAGCCGCAAATCATTTGCAACATTCATTCCATCTGCATTCCAAAACAAGCATGTTATATTATAGCTCATAAGTTCTAGAATTACTCAACGAGTTTGAAAGTTTTAAAATATTCATTCGTTCATCGATAACTTTGAATTCATTGTGCTATAACTTCGAAATTCAAAGTCGTATCTTGAAGACGATTGTTATAATTCGTAAGCACCTAAATGCAGAGCAATTTCATCTTAAGAAAAAATAGCACAACTCTTTACACAACTTTATAAAATTTGTCTTAAATCGTTTTAAATACTACCTCATATACCCAAATTTAGACCGTCAATATATATATATATATATATATATATATATATATATATATATATATATATAATTTGAAGGTGTGTACTTAATATTTTTTTAATAATAAATTAAAAGTCACATAGCTTGACAAAGATTAATAGTAATTAATTTGTATAATTGCTAACTATAGGAGGAATGGATAGGTGATACCCAAATCCCATGACCTTGTCTCAATGTGTGATCACCCATTACTTGCATCAATTTGTTTATTTTATTAACAATACAAAATTATTCCCACCAACCCATAATTTTACACGTGTAAGTTGTAACAGTGAATTAAGAATTATTGCTATGTACTAAAGTAATAATAAAATATAAATAATTTGAGTAATTTAACTTTTTCTATTTTTTATTTTTTAAAAAAGTGAATGAACTTATTGAAATTTAACTCAGTTAGAGTGATTTGATTAAGTATTAATCGGTTCAACTCTCTATTATCTTAAGCTTTTAGATGAGGCGGGTTCAAACCTCGTCGCCACCCATTTATGAGAAAAATTGCACATGCAAGGCTTGAGACAAAATTTTTCCCGCCTATATGTGGGGGGATGATTCAACTCTCTACTAGCTTAAAAAATTTCCCCCGCCTGTACTAGCTTAAACTTTTAGATGAGGTGATCATTTAACACCTTAAATTTCTTGGGAAAAAAAAACTTAATTGTTTTGACAAACATTCATATTATTTATATTTAAACCGATATTTCTAATTATAAAATTATTTATATTTAAACCGATATTTCTAATTATAAAATTATACTCTTTTTAATTAAAGCGTATAACAATTAAAACAAAATAGTGCCCCCAGGGCATAGCTCAAGTGGTAGAAGGGGTGGAAAGGTCTTCCAACTGAACTTGGTTACTGCAGGGTGGGGTTCGAATTCTGCCTTTGGCATGGATTTGGCCCCTTACAAGCACATGTTTAACAAGCACAAGTTTAACAGTGAGTTATCTCTATAAGCTATTTGAGGTACATCCTACCTCCTCCACCAATCCCTAGGGGCGGTGGGCCCTATTAAAACAAAATAGTACCTTATGCAGCTTCTACACTTGACGTCAACAGACCAACTCAATAAAAATGGCATTTTTTGTGAGATTTTGAAGTAGGAAAAATTGGAGTGTTAACTGTTTGTTTGTTACTGTTATTTACTAAAGGACCACTAAACAGTGGAATAAACGTTTTTATAGTGTACATAAATACTAGACATTATTCATTACTAATTTACTATATCAAAGTAAAGCAACTCATCTGTCAAAGAGACACAGTGAGCCCTCTCTATAAGCCACTTGAGTCACATCCTGCGATTTACCTCCTCCACCAATCCCCAGGGCAGGGGCGGTGGGGCCCCTAATGGTGGGGTACACCATTTAATAAAGAACAAACAAACATAAATAAATATGCTTTGATTATTTGCATCAAATGAAATGATACAACGTATTCAACAACCCACTAATGATGGGTCCATTTAGTAATACTCAAAACAAAGTAATGAGAATAAATAAAGAAAGAGTAAGAGAATGAAATAAAGGGAAGAGAGATCCCCCAAATACATGATAGAGGCTTATACATCCAAAACCAACAATATAAATCATTTCACCATGCTAGATTTAGTTATAACACACTCATCACTTCATCATATGTCTCGATCAATCTTGCACTCTTTCGGCTCGACCGGGATCCTAACCCGGTCGGTGCAGTAGTTATAGATAGTGTAATTGCTACGCACCCACCGAAGACGACGCCATTGGGCAGCGTCGAGGTCTTGGAACTCCTTTTGGTCCCACCAACGCTTACCCTGAGTGGCGCAGAACTTGGCCTCTACCGAGGCCTCACATCCATCAATGTGGAAGCCTCGGTAGGTGGCCACGAAGGGGGCCTTTGACCAATCGGTCTTCTCGAGTCCACCCCTCGTGGCCCAATCGTCCGCGTTCCACAGGCTCGAGTACAGCTTCATTGGTTGGTTGAACGGAAACTTGACCCCCGATTTGCCTAAGTTCTTGAACACTCGGATCGGGACGTCGTCAACCAAGAATCTGTCACATCAATCAAGAATCAGTTAGTGTTAGAGTATATCCTCCTCCATCAACGGATGAAACAGTGATCAAAATGCTAATCAACCCATAGTCAAAAGTTTCACATGGTAGTGATTGATAGTGTAAGATAGATACAGATGTAAAGCATCTAATTAATGCTCATTATGTTAGATTAGATAGATTCATAAAAAAAACAAACCAAATCATGTTGGCCCCATTAATTTCCACATGGTATATAAAGTCAATAAGGGGTTGATTATTAGTCCAAATGCACACTAATGCCACCAATAATCAAATCAAGAAAGCTACAAAACACAACAAATTAACTCTGCTAGTTTTTAAGAGCTACAACTCCATTAAAACTAAATAAATAAACAAACTACAAACCAAGATTAGAATAATGTGAAGAATACTTACACAATCTGGTAGAGATTCCACAAAACAGAGTAGGTGTGGAACTCCTTAGTAGGATCAAACCAGAGGAAAATCCTCTGTTCTTTATCACCTTTGCCACCAGTGTAAATATTTGTCTGCAATATGTATGGCTGCCCAGTCCTGTTCCCCAAGAACTCAAAATCTATCTCATCATGCTCTGAGTTTTGTGAAGACAGCTTCATTAAAAACAGACAAAAAAAATTAGAACTATAATTAGTTACAAAACCCCATAAAAATACAATCTTGGTAACTTAATCTTCATTGCAAGGGTACAAACTATGTTTAATGGAAGATTTAAAAAATTGGGGTTTTTTTTTTTTTAATTCAACCAATGGATGAGGTAGAGAGTGGGAGTTAAAGACAATGAACAAGAATCATTGTGAAAAGGTAGAACTTTACTTACATAGAAAGCAGTGACAGTTCCAGCAGAATCTCCACCAACCATCTTGATGTGCATACTGAAGTGCCCAAATAGGTAAGAGCCCTTAGATTGGAATCCAGTGCCTAAACCAAAAACACCAAGATTAGGGCAAACAGAGAGACAGGGGGGGGGGAGGAGGAGAGAGAATGAAAGGGGCAATGTGTGCACCAGTTGTTTTATCAAGAACCAGCTGGATCTCAGAGCCACCATTGTTGTATTTGATGTGGTCAAAAGCCCAAGTGGGAACATAGTTCCTTCCAAAGGACACATCCACTGGTTTTTTTGGTGCAGCTGCAAATACACCAGAGAGAGTTAACAGAAAACCAAATGACAGACTCCATAGATGATGAGATTCCATCTTTCTGCAAATGTGGCCAACTTTGAGAAGAACAAAATGACAAGGTTGTCTCAAGCTTTAAGCATTGCCTGATGAGAGAGAGAGAAAGAGAGAGAGAGAAGTGAAGAGAGATGAATGGAAGAAGAGAGTCTATGGGCGTTTATATAGGGCTAAAAGTTTGCTTGGTTTCTACTAGGTAGTAATGAAACTTTAAAATTAAAATTCTGGGCAACAAAAGCTATGCCCCCTCTGGCCCACACCACCCCCCAACCCAAAAATTAAATAAAAGAAGGATAACATTGAGTCAAGTGAAAACTATTTTTTCATTTTATTCTATTTCTATCAAAACACATTAGTTTATGTTAATAAAAATATAAACACTTCTTAATTAACTATGAATTGTGAAAAGGTGAGATTTTTTTTGGTGATTGAAAGTGTAGATTTTCAACTTAAACTTTGAAGAATATTTTCAATTTATTTATATTTAAAGAAAATAGATATAGATGATGATTTGCCCAATAAGAGATGCACAGACATTCTTACAATTCAACTTACATCACTGTCCATTGAAGAAACATGCCTAAGAAATTACCCCTTTCTGCAAGAAATTGACACAATCTGGGCCTCCATATTTCCAACTGCTTGAATTTCCAATCTTAATTGGAATTTCATATCCATTTATTGGGGGATGAATTTAGTGTTTGTGGCCCACCTTCTTATGCTAAATAATCCTTTGTGCATATAAATTATGACACATCCTTACAATTCATAAACTTTTTTTATATTAAGATTTAATCTTTATCATAGTATTAATGCTTCATAATTGTTTATTCAATTCATATAATTGAGAATAGTGTGCTGCGCCTGTGTACACCAGATAAGCTGACATTTTATTTTTATTTTGGTGAATTTTCTTTTCTTCAAAAGAAAAGGACATGAGTATTTTATAGCAGTTTACAATAAATAAGACAGCGATTAGATAGATATAATAACGGACTAATTAATACATTGATTAAGACCTTAATCTGAGTTGCTAAATCTTTTCCAAATTTAATAAATATATAATTATATATGTAGGCTCAATATTATCATTGACTAATTATATTATGCATTTGGGTGCACCTTAAGATAGGGTTGTTGAGTTTGTCAAATATAAAATAAAGGTATTTTGCTTGTCCCACGTCGGATGATAGATCAGAAAAGAGGATTCTTAATTGCTATATAAGGAGGTCTTTATTATGATGTTAGACACAAGAAAAAAGACACTATAATCTTTAGTGATTCTTTTATTCCTTTCTTTTATTCTCTATTTGTGAATTGGGAGTAAAGTTGGGAATTAGTTAAAAATTTGTAATAGTGTGGTAGTTTTGGGGTCGGGAGAGAGAAACTTCTATGTGATTATAATAGTTTTCATATAATAAGTATTTTCTCGGGTCCGTGGTTTTTTCTTCGATTTGAAGTTTCCACGCAAAAGTCCTTGTGTTGTTCTGATTCTTTTCCTTTCTCGTTAATATTTTGTCATTTTCCCTTACGGATGAATGCTTTTTCCCAACAAAGTGGTATCAAAGCCCGGTTCGGGCACTTTTAAAAATTCTTAGTATGCTTTGTGGTTGCAGCTTAGTCTGATCTTCCACATCAGAAAAGATTTTTTAAGAGGCGGTTATTCATTAGGTTAGGGTAGGGCAAAATATGTATTCAATTAAGTTTGATGTCGAGAAATTTGATGGTAGAATTAATTTTGGGTTGTGGCAAGTACAAGTGAAAGATGTACTGATACAATTTGGGTTACACAAGGCTCTGAAAGGAAAGCCAGGTTCAACGGATGGCACAAAGCTAGGTTCAACAGATGGCACAGGAAATTCCGGCAAAGATTCTAGAAAGGGTAATGAAAAGAGTGATGTAGATTGGGAGGATTTGGATTTGCGGGCTGCAAGCACAATACGCTTATCATTGGCTAAGAACGTCCTTGCTAATGTGCATGAAAATTCAAACGCCAAAGAGCTATAGGAAAAACTTGAGGAACTGTACCAGGCAAAGGGTATCTCAAATCGATTGTACCTAAAAGAACAATTTCACACGCTTCGAACGGAAGAAGGTACACAAATCTCTGATCATCTAAGTACTCTTAATGGCATCATCTCTGAAATAGAGGTAATTGGAGTGAAGATTGAACATGAGGATAAGGCATTGAGGCTTATCTTGTCTCTGACACGTTCTTATGAGCACATGAAGCCAATTCTGATATATGGTAATGAAACTTTAAATTTTGCTGAAGTCACGGTAAACTTCTTTCTGAGGAAATGAGGCTGATGAGTGAAGGGCGCACTACTGAAAATTCAGTAATGTTGGCTAGTGGCAATGGAGGAAGGAAGGGGGACTCCAAGAATGTGGTTTGTTGGATGTGCGGAGAACCTGAGCAAACAAAGCGATTTTGTCTACGTATATTTAATACTCCCCCCGTCCCATTGAAACGTACGCGTTTTTCCATTTTGGTCCGTCCCAATACAAGGTGTGCATTTTTCTTTTTGGTAAAGTGGACCCACACATATTAATTACTTCTCTCTTCATGGGCCCACATGTCATACTAATACACATACCCACTTTACATTAAAATATTATTTCTCTCACCTCACTACACCTTAAAATATTATATCCCTTAATCAACGTGCAAAAAGCAAACGCGTACGTATTAACGGGACGGAGGGAGTATTATTCAATTTTTAATAAATATTATCTTATTTCCTACTTTGAAAAAATCATAATTATAATTATTTATTTATTTTAATTGGTGGCTGAGATTTGATTGAAAGATTTGAATATATTCAAATAATATATTTAATATTATTTAAATTTTAATAAATAATATCTTATTTTCTGATTTGAAAAAGCCATAACTATAATTATTTAATTATTTTAATGGGTGACTGAGATTTGTTTGAGAAATAGATAATCAGGATTTGTACTAAATTATTTTTTGATTTGAAAAAAATCATAATTATAATTATTTAATTATTTTAATGGGTTGCTAAGATTTGTTTTAGAAATAGATAGTCATGATTTGGCCCTCTAAAAATATTATGTCATAAACTCTAAACCCTAAACCCTTTGATAGATGGTTAAGATTGGATTTATTCTAGATTGGACTAAATTATTTTCTAATTTGAAAAAGTTATAATTACAATTATTTAATTTAATTATTTTAATGGGTCTCTGAGATTTGTTTGAGATAAACACTAAAACCTTAAAGCCCTAAACCCTAAAACTCTAAAACCCTAAACCCTTTGCAAACATTAAATTATTTTCTAATTTGAAAAAGTTATAATTACAATTATTTAATTATTTTAATGGGTGGTTAAGATTTGTTTGAAAAATAGATGGTTAGGATTTTATTTTATATTTAATATTATTAATTTTTTAATAAATAATATCTTATTTCCTAATTTGAAAAAGTCATAATTATAATTATTTAATTATTTTAATGGGTGTCTGAGATTTGTTTGAGAAATAGATGACAAGGATTGCATTTATTATAATTATTTAATTATTTTCTAATTTAAAAAAATTATAATTACAATTATTTAATTTAATTATTTTAATGGGTGACTGAAATTAGTTTGAGAAATAGATGGTCAGGGCCAGGATTTGATTTATTTTAATTATTTAATTATTTCCTAATTTGAAAAAATTATAATTATAATTATTTAATTTAATTATTTCAATGGGTGGCTGATATTTGTTTGAGAAATAGATGACCAGGATTTAATTTATTCTTGGTTGAGATTTGTTTGAAAAATAGATGGTTAGGATTGGATTTAAATTTAATATTATTAATTTTTTAATAAATAATATCTTATTTTCTAATTTGAAAAAGTCATAATTATAATTATTTAATTATTTTAATGGGTGATCGACTTAAAAATATTTAAATCCGGGCTTTTTAGCACCTGAATCCCAGATATCCGGGCTTTTTAGCACCTGAATCCCAGATTATATGTCATTCCTGGAAGAACTTTGACTTAAGCATACTTAAATTCGGGGCAGTTTAGCAACTGAATCCCAAATTATAAGTCGTTCAATGAAAAACTTGATTGTAGAACGCTTAATCCAGACAGTTTAGAACCTCCCAAATGTATTCCGTTCTTGAGTTGATTCTCGTTGAAGAATTCGAAGAACTATTCAGACAACTCTGAAGTCTTTGATATTCGTAGAGAATCGCTCTCGGTGTGTTTAGAATGAATGGAGGAGTGCTCCTTATATAGGTGAAGGGTGAGGAAAACTACATATATAACTCGCAATTTGATTGGTCAATGGATGATTCGACCTAATTCTGCGGGCTTGGGTCTTTCCACTATTTTCTAATTTGAAAATGTCATAATTTTAATTATTTAATTATTTTAATGGGTGACTGAGATTTATTTTAGAAATAGATGGTCATGATTGAATTTATTCTGCTTAACTATTTCCTAATTTGAAAATTGTCATAATTATAATTATTTAGACTGAGATTTTTTTAGAAATAAATGGTCAAAATTTTGACTAAATTATTTCCTAATTTGAAAATGTCATAATTATAATTATTTAATTATTTTAATGAGTGGCTGATATTTATTTTAAAAATAGATGGTCAGGATTGGATTTATTCTGTTTTTATATATATTAAAATTAAGATACACCTTAAAGTAAAATTTTCTTAAACAACATGCACACATACATGTGCAAAAATAACTGAGACGGGGAGTATTTATCTTTAATAAAATAAGGTAAAAACTAGTGTGCACCCGGGCGCACGAACCACACTCCGTGAGCCTTTAGAATTTTGTGTTAAATTGTATACCCGTTAGTCTAAAGATGTGTACCCTTTATTTTTTAAAGAAAAATAAAAAATATTAGTAAAAATGTATACCATCTTCAACAAAATGGTGTATCCTTATTAATTAAAGTTACCCACCCTTTAGAACAAAATAATATACTCTTACCCATAATACTAAATTCTAAAGGTGCATGGTGTGCCCCCGGGGACACAAGAGCCTCACTCATAAAATAAATAAGATAAAATCTCTTATGAGTCAATACTTATATGAGACGTGGTAAAATATGATTGTTATATAGATAAGTATATTTATTGATAATTAAAATATATTTTTTAAAAGTATAATGAATAATATATTAAAATATGATTTTGAAATGTTATAATATATTATAAGATTCACTATAAATATATTTTAATTACCAATAATATATTTATTATTATTATTTTATAATAGTGTATCACTATAAATAAAAAACATACGTAGGTCTTGCGTGAGACCGTCTCACGTGAGATCATTTTTCACTTTTTAAAATAATTATCACTTTCGCTATAAAATGTTATCACTTTTGCTATAAAATGTTATCACTTTTTATTTATACTATAAATTGTTCATGAAATACCATTACCGCTTTTTATTAATTTGTTATCACTTTTCTTTTATAATAGTGTATCACTATAAATAAAAAACATACGTAGGTCTTGCGTGAGACCGTCTCACGTGAGATCATTTTTCACTTTTTAAAATAATTATCACTTTCGCTATAAAATGTTATCACTTTTGCTATAAAATGTTATCACTTTTTATTTATACTATAAATTGTTCATGAAATACCATTACCGCTTTTTATTAATTTGTTATCACTTTTCTTTTATAAAGTTATCACTTTTTGACCGTCTCACGTAAGTCTTTGGCAATAAAGTAATACATTACTCCCTCCGTCCCAACTTCAACTTCACACTTTCCGTTTTGGTCCGTCCCAAATTCAACTTCACACTTCCATAAAAGGAAAAAGCAACAAACTAATATCTCTCTAACATACTTTAATTTCAAATTTGTCATCACTTTTTTAACACACATAACATACTTTATCATTTATTTATTACCCAAAAATATCATACTACCCTCAAAAGTAAATCAAAAAGTGAATTTTCTTAAATTCTGTATCTATAGTAAATGCGAACTTGAATTTGGGACGGAGGAAGTATTATTTAAAAAAAAAATTGGAAGAGTAGTTTAATTACTTGATTAGTAGGACGGTATGGGAAAACGGGTAAAGGGTCCCGCGGAACAGTCCACCACCCAATTCCATGCTTCGTTTGTCGGGGTTGGATTGGATGGTCCACTCAGGATCCGCCAAATTAAAAATGGGCCCCAATCTAACTCCGCTTTACCATAAAAGCGTTAATTCGTCTGCCGCACACGCTTTTCACTACTTAGCTCAAATTACTCCCTTTGCCGCTGAGATCATACACGTTTTCTCCATTAAGATGCGCTTAAAGAGGGGTAACTCATATATTTTATTAATATTATATTTATTATTGGGAATGGTTAGATAAATTTTATGAGTGAAAAATATCATTTTAAAGATAAAAGTTAAGATTTTCTTATCATACTTGTTATTCAACTAATAAATCAAAGATGTATTATGAAAATATAATACAACTTCCTATTTCAATGTTAGAGGGTATCTATTTGTATAATACTTATGTATTCATTTATTGATATTTTTAGAGTAATTTATTATTTTATAAAATTAATATTTATCTAGGGTATTGTATTCGATTTTATAGAGAAAATGGATAAATTATGAAAAATACTCTATTTTGATTTAAAAAATTGACACCCATCATAATATCTTTTTGAAAAAAATGTCGCATTTCAATTTTTTTAAAATATAAATTTTCATTATGTAATTGATACCTAGTCGCATATATTTAATTAAAAAATTATGTATGATCACACATATAACCACTTGTAGCGTCGCATGAAAAAAATTATTTATGGAGTCACATGTGTAATTTGAGGTATAGTCATACGAAGAGTTGTGTAAAAAATTATACATGAAGTCACATATATAGTTGGCGTAATCGCAAGTATATACATGAGATGTTTTTATGAAAATTATGCTTGGAATCTCAGGCATAATTACAAGTGTAGTCATAATAAAAGTCGGAAATTAATAATAATTATGTCAAAAAATTTAAAAAAGTAACACTTTTAATGAGTGACATTTTTCATATTATAAATAAAATATTTAAAGTGACATTTTCATGCTCCTTAATAAATTTGTATAGTAGTAAATTGAATTTTATTAGCACTAAAAAATAGTATTTTTAATGATAGAGATACGTTGTTATTGATTTTGTAGGTAAAGTCTTTATCAAATCCTTTGCCAAGCCTATTCAGTTAAATAAATTTTGAAATATACTTTTATAGTTTTATCTAACAAGCTTGTTAAATAGGTCGAGTCAAATTAGATTTTTATTAGGTGTGGTCATAGACTTTGTTTGGTAGCCTAATTTATTTAAAATGTAAGCAAAACACTTCCGTAATATCGTTTCACGTAAGATCGGTATCATATTTTCTTAAATTTTTACTCTATTACTTTTTATCAAATACATTATTATTTTACATTAAAAATATTAAAACTTTTTATTTATATTAAGAATTTTTATTGAAATTGACTGCATTACATTCTCTTTTCATTAATTTGAATATAATTTTTTATTAAGATGTTATTACTACTATTTCATTATTACATGAATAATCATGAAATCTGATCCGGATTAGAGGGTCGGGTTTATATCCGATAACACTTAACAGTAGCTGATTTCTGACTCAAATATTCTGACCCAATTTCCATGCTGTTCAATACATTTAATTTAATTTAATTTAATTTAATTTATAATCATGATGATGACGGTGGTGGTTTCTACTTCTAGTGACCCAAAGACACAGGATGTTTCCCTCTTGTTTCACCATCGGGATTATCCCGGATCCTCTCCATTTTAGAGATGGTAAATTTTCTCAATTTTTTTAAATCTGTACCCTTCATTTAATTGCTAATTATACAGCCACCTCACCCATTATGACTAATTAAATTTTTAATTATCTTTAAATTTTCAATATATTTCTTTAAAAAAAAACTTAATTAAATCTATTACATTTGTCTAATCACCTCTCTAATTTTAATTAATTTTAAATTTTTATGAAACTCGTTCTTTTTTCTTTCTCATAAATTATTTTATTAATTAATTATTAGTAATTATAATTATATCATTGAAATTAATATAAAAAACTAAATTCTAAACCCTAAAAATAAATATTAAATCCTCTAAATAAAATATATCATAAATCATATGGATAAAATTATAATTATACTCTTAAAATCAACACTAAATCCTAAAAATATATATTAAATAAACTTTAGGGCAAAATAAATCATAAACCACAAAATAAAATTATAATTATATTTTCAAAATAACTATAAACTCTAAGAATAAATATTAAATCCTATAATCAAAGTAAACCATAAACCTTAAAATTTTATAAATTGAGGATGAATACGTCGTGAATTGATATAATACTAAATATAATTATTAAAAATATAATTAATAATAATAATAAATGAAAAAAAAGAACAAAAAGTAGAAAGAAAACTTATCTTAATTCAATAATAATTAATAAAAAAAAGTTGATATGGCACAAACGCGTGAAAAAAAAAAACAGAATTAATAGAAAATTTAATTTATAACTGCCAAATTGAGAAATTTACAGCTAACTAAATGGGGAGGATACAACCAATAACAGTTTATAGTAACAAACACCACATGTGTATCCTATAATTTCTATTACTATATTCATTGGTATATGATAAATTACAATTTAATTTGAGATTGTCAAAAAATGATGTCACGTGAACACTGCATTTTTATATTACAGTGACAGTTAATTAGTTGGATACAGTTATATTTTTCTAAATAGATATTATTGATTCAACTTCGACAAATTAATTAGTGATTTAAAGGATATTGTGTAACTCGTTCATGTACATCTCGAAATATATTACCCTATTTAATAAATGTGCTAGTTTTAAGTAAGCAACTAAGCATATATGTAAAATATTTGCATGAAAAGTTGTTTTGTGAAGGAGTATTATTTTCTTAAATGAAGTACAGTTACTTTCTAAGTATCACTTTCATTCAACTAGATGAGTTCCATGCTCACTGTATCTCACAATACTGTTTATCATTACTTATTTTACGTTGTTTAAAAATATATATTTTTGTAATCAATTTTATTGATTTTGAATATATATATATATAATTTTTTTTGTTAGAGGTACTTTAATATTTTTAGGGTCACTTACTATTGGATACATAAAATAATGCATAATTGATGTAAACTATATGACTCAAAGTACTATTACTCATAACTACACAATTATGATTATGATACTATAAATACCCTATGTATTTGTACAATTTGCTTTGCACAATTTTGTTTTTGCACATTTTAAATTCCAGCAGCAGGCGGCGGCGGTCAGCGGCGGGCAACGGCTGCTGGCCGCCGGTCAACGTCGGGCCAGCCGCCGGTCAACGGCGGTCCGGCCGCCAGTCAACGCCGGTCCGACGGGTGGGTGGGTGAGGGGTAGGTTGGTGGTTTAAAAGTGTATGAGATTATAAGGTTATATTTGATATTTTACTTTAATATTTTGTATGTGAGAGTAATTATTTGAATTCCTTGAATCTCATAGTAATTTAGGTTAAAAGTGTGTATCTATTGGTGATTTCCCCATATTTTTAAGTAATAAATAAAATATAAAGTAATATTATTATATGTGTTAGGTGAAAGTGACAATTTTGAAATTAAAAGAACTTTTGAGATTATTTAAAAAATGGTGTACCCCATTATTAGAGGCTCCTACCGCCCTGCTCTGGGGATTGATGGAGGAGGTAAATCAACAAGATGTGTCTTAAGTGGGGTGAAGAAGATCAATCGTAGAATGTGTCTCAAGTAACTTACAGATTAGTGGAGGAGGTAAATCACGACCATCAGGTGACTTATAGATTAATTGAGAATGTAAATCACATCATGTGCCTCAAGTAACTTACAAATCCGTGAAGGACGATCTTCAAGTAGCTTTTAGATTGGTGGAGGAGGTAAATTGCACAATGTGACTTAAATGACTTGTAGATTAATAGAAGAGGTAAATCACAAAATGTATTTTCAATGATTTATAGAAAGCCCCACTCAACTACTCTCAATTTAGTTAAAAGATTTTTTCATCCTTTCATTTACCACTTAATCTATCCCATGTTAAAACTATTGGTTCAGTACTGGGTGGTCTTTTCCCTTCTCCCTTCTACCATTTTAATTATACCAAAGGGGCAAGATGAGTATTTCTTTATAAAAAGTGTAAAAAATTATAAGATAAATAAATAAGTAAATTGTGAAAAGTTTTATGATATACTGAGATTAGTGATAGCAAATTAAGAAGCAAAGCAAAGGGTACATTTGACATGACATGTGGCTCCTCTGCCTACACCCTTAATCTCCAGCACATGTCCCTGCAAACCTTCCCTAAATACACATATATACTACCTCACTTGTTTTATTCTTTGTTAATCATAATCCATAGGAGTGAGTTGGTTAGATTGGGTTTAACGGGTCGGGCCGGCTAACCTAGCCCATCTATGTAGTTGAACTCGACTCGACAAGTAGTCAGAGGAGAAATTCCAAGTTATCTAACAAGATCTATGTCACATACATGCAGCATTAAAAAAGATTAATTAATGTTGATTTTAAAAGTGCTTCTATATACTGCTCCGTTATCTGAAGAGGTATTTTTTTTTTCATTTTGAGCAGGGGTGGATGTATGTGGGGCAGTCTCGGGACCAAGCCCAGAGCTGCCCACCAAAAATTCATTATATATTATATGTGAATAATTTGTGTTTAGTTTATTTCAAAAATATTTTAAGCCCATCCAAATGAAAGCTAAAAAATAAATATATCTTCTCAAATTATATTGGTAAACAGTTATTCCACATTTAAAAAAAAAAATTCAATACTCCAAAAAGTTGTAGATATTATTACACCATTTGTCATCCCTTTATATTAAAATTAAAAGATGAAAAAGTAAAATACACCTAAAAAGCTACTTATACTATATATTACTTCTTCAATTAGACATGCACCAAAAAACCGGAACCGATGGTTCGAATCGGGGAACTGCTGGTTTTTTAATTTTTTTTTAATTTTTTTACTTCTTACACTTAAAACCAAAAAAAAATAAAAAAATAAAACCAGAACTGGCGGTTCCAAACCGAAACCGGAACCGTCGATTCTGGAACCGAAACCTTCATACCCGGTTCGGTTCCGGTTCTCCCTACCTTGGAACTGGAACCGGTGGTTCCGAACCGGGGTGCATGTCTATCTTCAATCTCATAATTAAATTCACAACAAATGTGATATGAATCCGAACTCGAGCTCGAATCATAAGGCTCGGTAATAATTAATTAATTATTAATAATAATAATATTTATTTTTTTATTATATTAAATTATTTATTATTATATATAATAATAAATATTAAATAAACTAATTAAATTAAAACTCGAAAAGGCTTGATAGGGTGCAATAAAATCGAAAAACGTGATTCGTTTTGCTTAACAAATTGAGCTGAGCTTGAACTCAAATGAGTTATATTTGAGTCGAGTCGAGTCGAGCTCATTTACAGGCTCGTTTTTTTATCGAGTCGAGCTCGAATATGCGATACTCGGATTTGTTCGACTCATTTAACATGCCTTAAAGAAAGGTCTTAGGTAGTTATGTTCGACTCAAATCATGACAACTCGAATTCGTCTTATACTCATTAAATTAAATAGCCGAGCTTTACTCAATGAAGCTTGATAATAATTATAATTATTATATAATTATAATGATATAGAAGAAAATTATATTTATTAAATGTAATATTAAATATAAAATATTATAATTAAAAACTGCTCAATGAGCTGATTTGCTTATTGATTCAAGCCAAGCTCCAACTCTGGATGACAAATTTTCAAGATAAGTCTGGCTCATTTTCAGACTTGTGTTTGTTGGAAATTATTAATTTCCATTATAATCTAATTATGGGCAATATATTATTATGCAATTATATTAGCTATTCAATTATATTATGGACTTAATTAAGTGATTCAATTAAGGTTAAAGGTCCATGGGCTATAATAATTTTGATATGGACTTATTGAGTAGATACCCAATACTACATGATTAGGTGATTATGGGTGGTCTAGTCAAGTAGTATATAAAGGCTCCCAGGTTATGGTCCCCAATATACTAAGCCGCACATTGTCTTCTCTTCTCCCCATCGGGAGGGATTACTACGGTCCCCATAAGGAATAAGGAGGCTTAGTTGAGGAAGGTCATATAACCATTGATCCTGAGTTTGTGTTCCGCCAAGATAATTCTATGGACTAAGGTACGCTTCCGTTTTACAGTTTAATCTCGTTAATCATAATAGGGTTAAGGTATTAGGAATTATTTCCTACAAGTGGTATCAGAGCCACCCTACTTATGATTCTCTAAGATATGTTAAATTGATATAAGTTTGGTGAACCATGTATGTTACTTGAGAAATTTTAATTCGAAATCCTCGTGTGTTACAATCTCCTTGAATTGAAGATTATTCAATTAGAATGATGTCAGAGGATGATCATTCTGTTTGGTTTAATGAATAAAATTTCAATGGGTGAACTGATGTATCTATATTAATTACTCCTATTGATCCTCACTGCTAGGTGATTTCAGATTCCATTTTATTGTATTAATTAATTAAATGGCTTTGATATTATGGTGGACGTCAGTTTTATGTGTGCTATTAATTTGATTATTATCGGTTGCACTATTGATTGTGGGTCGCCTGTATCTTTAAGGAATGAATTGGTGATTATTTGAATTTAAATCCATTAATTTTGTTACTATAAGCATCATCATATTGTTAATTCAGTATTCCAAAATATATTTCTTTTGGACAAGTGAATTGTTGCGAATAAAGGTATGTGGATTGGCGAACAATTTTATTAATTTTAGAAATTATTAATTAATGCAACCACTGTGGTGAATGATATTTGAGCAATCATTCTTAAGGTTTGAGAATTTTGTTCTCAACTTTGGATAGTTTAAGGACTTGAAGTAAGGACTTGCGATTTAGTATACTAATTAAGTTTTGGGATCAATGTCATGTACTCTATTTGTGGAAAGGGCAAATGTGATTTATGTTTACTGTAACATCCCATTCCAATTGTAGTTTCTCATATAGCAAGTAATTTGGTGATATGTTATTTGTCTTAGATGGCTAACCATGAAATTAAGATTCTGAAGACTGAAGACGAATTTGTGTGGTTATAACTCCATTAATTGATTTGGAATTGAAAATCAATCCATACTTTTGCTTGGTTGTATATTCAATTACTGATGAGAGCTGAGTATGCATTCGAATTCGCATATTAATTTTGGGTGTTAAATTCGTGGTGTGTCATTTTTTTGTCGACCGATTAATTTTGCTTACTTGGTCATGATATATGGTAATTTCCCATTCTGATTGAGAGTTTGAAAGAAACCATTTGGCATATCAGAATTCAGATATGCATGCCCGCATTAATAAGAATTTTAATGTTTCTTTATAAGTCTTATTTGATTGATTTAGTTTTTTCATTAATAAGAAAATTGGAATATCAATTCGATAAGTTACACTCTGGGGATTTGCAAATTGTGCTTGATACAAATCATTATTTCATTATTGATTTGATATTATATTTAATTACCTTTATTATCATAAAGTGTTGCTAATGGTGGAGCAAAATTTCTTTACTTGGATTAATTCCACTATTTTTTATTTATTGGGAAACGTGCATCGATAATTGGGTAACTAAAGTAATTTTACATACTGCAATTTATTTTGAATTATAAAATTAGTCTGACACGTGTTGCTAATGTATACGATTTGCAATTCATTGTATTGGTATTGGACAAGCTATTATCTTGTAATTTGAGTATTATGACTCAATTTCAGAATTTCCTTCTTTATTTTAAGGGAACCTTACATTTTCATTTCTTAATAAAGCAATGCCGATACATGTTTATCATGTCATTATGCTAAATGAGAATAATAAGTCTAGCTTATTTAATGATTCAATTTTTGAATTGAAGCGTGTACATTATGACTGAGCTATATTTCGTGGTTAAGCATGGTACATGTATTAAGGATTCTGATGATTATTGTTGGCATTCCCATATGCTCATTAATCTGCTTATTGATTAATCAAATAGTTCCATTTGTTGGGTCGAGTGGGGTAAAATTTATTCATGGAGATCAATTTAATTAATTGAGCGCAATTGTTGGGTGTATATCATTAAGCCAAGAGAGCAGTATGAAATAGTTGCCTATTGTATCCAATAAATGATAGTGGATATTTTGGCATGGATTGTGTATCCTGGACTCATGGATTCAGAATGGCAATATAGTAATTATAATGGAAGGACACATATATAATTGTATTGCGGTACTAATTTGGTATTCTTAAATGATGCCAGATGGATGATTTGAATACATGCTTTTGTATTAAAAGTATCAATAATTCATTTGAATTATTTATAAAGTATATTTACCTTATATGTGATAAAATATGTGATTACTATGTTCTTTGTGGATTTATGCAGTGACAAGATATGCTATCATGTTTGAGAATTTGATACTGCATTTTTGACATTCTTAAAATTATGTGACACAATGAATGTGTATTTACATTTTAATAATTGCTAGCCGTTCACTATTATTATGATTACCGTGATAGTAATATGTTTCAGATATTGATAAGGATATTTACCTAATTTAATTGGGATTTTGAAATCTCTAATTAAATAAAGAAATCTTTCATTATTTTTAAATTGGTGTGAATCATGATATTCCCATTTGATTGGGGGAATTTAATTAATTAAATTAAATTGGGGAGACAGTTAAATGTCGTTTAATTAAATTAAATATTTTAATATTTATTTAATTAGTCTAGTAAACCTTCAATCTAGTCAATCGAAGTACCATGTTGCCACAGCAATATCGTGTGTGGAGAAAAGCTTTATTGAAATTACATAGATGGGTGTGATATTATTTATGTGTTCTGTGTTCGGCCCACAGGTAGGCACAGTTTGACAGAATAATAACACACATGTGATAATAAGTATGTGATAATTATTTGGATTATTCATGTGAACATGAGTCGGTCCACAGATAGACTCTTGTTTGACAGAACTTATTGTCAATACTTGATTGTTACACCAAGATTACCCCTGCAGTTAATTCTTGTCCACAGACGAGGTTAATGTTGCACAAGGTGTCTTGTGATGGGTCCCTAATTAAAAATGTTGTGCGAGTGTATTTTCATGCGGGTATTGATCGGCCCATAGGTAGATTAATATTTGGCAGAAATACACAAGCACTTGTGGTGGTAAATATGTGACGATTATTTGTTTAACATGTGAGTAATAAGTCGGCCCACAGGAAGGCTATTGCTTGACAGTTTTATTGTCAGTATTTGACTATTACAAAGATGTGCCACTTACAAGTTAGTATTGTTGTCATTGGACTTGATACTAATGATGTGATAGATTCCTTGAGATGATTCTAAACTATTTAAATTTGAAAGATTATAAAGTTTAGTACAAGCATGATAATCATTTTGGATTAATTCTCTGTATAATTAAGAAGTCTGTTAATTAAGTTTAGCCTATGCCAACAACAAAATTATACATGATGAGAACTTCAACAATAAGAATGAACTAATAAGTTTCTAACAAACTCTTTCTCAATAAAGTATAAGGGCAACAAAGAAAAACCCGTTTGGAAAGCTGTTAAAAAGAAACTAAAGTATAATCTTTCATTTTCTCCTAAAGGCTTGTGGAATTGTTTTATAATACACCACATAAAGATTACTTAGTATGAATGGTGTTGTGGTGTAGTTAAAAGACAAAAATAGTACTCCACAATATATGGTTACTAATTGGAGAAATACTAAAGATTGCAGCTTATGGTTTCAATAAAGTTCCAACCAAAGTAGTTGTGAGAACTCTTTGAGTTTCACATATGGTGATATCCAACTAAGGCTAGATCATTGGGATCTACTAAAGAAAATTGGATTCAAATAGATACAAGCTACTTTATTGGTATTAAATAAAGATAAAAAGTTTGTGATCCAATTGATCAGATCGTATTTGAGACTGGTAATACGGTATTATGTGAGGATGTTGATTTTGGGGGAATAATAATATTAGAGACATTGTCCTTAAGGGGAGTCGATTCGATCCCCACTTATGCTTTAAAGAATTGATGCAAATTCAGAATAACGATATGACAATGTCAATAATATTTAAGGAATAACAAATTCAACAACCTCAAGAATTAATGTCATTAAGGAAACCACTAGAGTTGGGAGAAAGACAATTCGAATGATTATGTAGTTTTTCTCTTAAATAATGAGGACATTATAGAATTAATGGTAGAACATTCAAACAATGTTCATCAAACCATGAAAGGTCCAATTACTCCAAAGTGTGTTAATGCTATAAGTTATGAGTATAAATCAATACAAGATGATTAGGTTTGCATCTTGATATAGGATTATACTCAAAAGGGAAGAAAAATATTATTATAAGATAATCGTGACATTAGTAACACATTTTGATCTTGAATCATATTATATGGATGTAAAGATAAAGTTCCTTGATCGCAACACTGATGATACGATCTAAATAGTTTAAGAACTAATAGGAAATCCATCTATGCATTCAAGCAAATTTTTTTCGTAAAGGAATCACAAGTATCATCATGAAGTAAGTGTCTCATTTGGTTTTGAGACAAATGTAGATGATTATGTGATTCAGTGGAAGAATGTTTGAGTTAAACTAAGGGAGACAAGTATAGTCTCAATCAGGTGCCCTAAAGTTAAACTAAAGATTTAAGAAATGTAGAAACATTCCATATTCATTGGTTGTTGGAAGTTGTTGTATGATGAGGTCTCTATAAGACCTAATTTGACTTATGTTGTTGGTATATTAAGTAGACATTTAAGTAACTCTAGTATGGATCTTTATAAAGTATGTATAGAGAACTAAGAATAATATGTTTGTACATCAGGGATCAGATTTGTTAGAGATCATGAGGAATTCTGATTCTGAGTTTGTTGGATGTCAATACAGTATAAGATCCACTTCAGGCTATATTTTCTGTTGGTCGGAGAGCTATACAAGTAAAAGTATTAAGCAAACACTTTAGCTCATTAACCATGACAACAGAATTAGTAGCACACTAAGGGCATTCAAACATGAAATAAAGGTTGCGAAAATTTGTCACATAAAGTTCATTGTGACAGTTAGTTCGCAGTAAAGTATTTATGACAAGAATACTTATAAGTCAAACAAATTGACATAGAATTCTTGGTTGTTAAAGAAAGTGTTTTGTGTAGATAAAATTTTAAAAGAGCATATTATGATAGACTCTAAATATGGATCCACCAATTATGTATTCAACGTCCTGCAATTTTACGAGCTAGCTAATCATGTGGGTGTTATATGATTTTAGAATGCATTAGTTCAGTGGGAGTCTATATTTATTGTTCTTTAAAATTTTCAAAACACTTTGATTTTGATAATTCAGTTTTCTGCAGAATAAAGTTCATGACTTTGAATTCATTGAGAATTCACTTAAGTAATTTCATTTTGTAATATTTTACATTATGGATTGATCTCACTAAAGTTTAAAGTTGGACCAGTTGGAAATAGACATGATGTTGATCACATTTGACATGTAATTTTCATGCTACTCACCATATTTGATCTATGTCATTGAGTATATTGATATGGTGATTGTCGGGGTTTAATCACGATTTATAATGTGGTGAATGCCGCGGTAGTTCCATATTAGTATATGAGATGGACCAGATTGTTAAGTATAGCCTGAAGAGGAATAACATAAAGTTGCGCAACTAAGGACTCTTGATATAATTGCTAACGGAAAATATATAGCCCAAGTGGGAGATTGTTGGAAATTATTAATTTCCATTATAATCTAATTATGGGCAATATATTATTATGCAATTATATTAGCTATTCAATTATATTATGGACTTAATTAAGTGATTCAATTAAGGTTAAAGGTCCATGGGCTATAATAATTTTGATATGGGCTTATTGAGTAGATACCCAATACTACATGATTAGGTGATTATGGGTGGTCTAGTCAAGTAGTATATAAAGACTCCCAGGTTATGGTCCCCAATATACTAAGCCGCACATTGTCTTCCCTTCTCCCCATCGGGAGGGATTACTACGGTCCCCATAAGGAATAAGGAGGCTTAGTTGAGGAAGGTCATATAACCATTGATCCTGAGTTTGTGTTCCGCCAAGATAATTCTATGGACTAAGGTACGCTTCCGTTTTACAGTTTAATCTCGTTAATCATAATAGGGTTAAGGTATTAGGAATTATTTCCTACAGTGTTACCTAACATGGTGTTTAGACTACCTTCCATAATAGTTGACTGCAGTGTGACATGTGGAGTGTGGAGTTTGGTACTTAAATTATTAATTTATTCACTCTACTTTAAATTAAAACAAATTAATAAGAAGATGTGCATGTGTGCATCTTCAAGGAACCAACACCAATCCATCAGTCTCTCTCTCATCAATTTAATTTTTTTTCTGGCAAATTCCATTATTTGTACCCAATATAATGACCCTGAGCTAGCTGTCTCTGATAATTAAATGCAGATTCTGGTGTAACATAATTATATAAGTACTAATTTATTAATCACAATCCAACTCTGCACCACCAATACATAGCACAATTAATTTCTTCACTTTTATCTTTAAACCCACCACCCGAACAAGCACCACGTATACCGTTATATTTTAGCAGTGTATATATTATTAGTAGGGGGTTGTTTGTTTGGAAGTATTAGTGTCTCACTCGTAATATCATATTTGTCTCAATATATTCATAATATTTGTGACACGGTATAATTTTCTGTCCACTATAAATAATAGATTTCTCTTGTTATTATGTATCCTCCACCTGCTCTTGAGATGCAATACCACCCTTTTATATGTAGGTATTAAACCTAATTTTAACATTATACCATCTTTCCATAATAATAATATTATAATAAAAGTAAATATGTCATTTTTCTTATTATCTCATTTGTTAATATTCAATAACAAATATAAAATGGCAAAAACTCCTATGCTTTCGGGGATACGGATGGATATTCTGTTTCCCCATGTGAACACAACCCCCCTCTATATTCTATTTAAACTTATGTATTGCTAAGGGTTTAAATTGCAAAAGGGCACAGAAATTGCTAAGGCGCACGAAATGTGCTCCTTGCGCCCGGGTGCACAGGAGTCTCACTCGTATAAAATAACTAATATTTAGATATTAACAATTTTATTTTTCCATAATACCAAACAACAATACTACTAATCATAAGTCAAACAAATCTTATTATACACTATTCTTTTATATTCAATACCCAGCAAACGAGCTCTAAGTATTAAATGATTGATATGTACTATATGAAAATTAAAAAATCATTTTTTTTTCCTTAGGGTTTATACTCTCATTCTAAAGTATATATTTTATCTTTTTTCTATTCACTATTCTAATAATTTGTATTTGAAAATATAACACCAAAATGTAGTAAAAAATTGGATAGGCAGAGAATCCACAACTTTGAATTTCCTACCACTTCATTAACACCTACGTACTATATATCACTCACACTTGATAATTGATTGCATTTGCCTTGATTGATTAATGATTAATAATTAACAAGACAAGAAAATTATTAACTATGAGTACGATCTTATAATTATAGCATTGAGTCAAAGATTTTCACATTCAGAGAGAACATGAGAACATGAGTCGATCCTTTAATTAGTTAATTAATGTGGACTGGCTAACAACTAATGAACACTTATTTAGGTTTAGCGATTATGGATGGTGCCAATCAAACATAATTCGTGTATATGATTAGTTTTTTTTTTTTATGACACAAAATATTTCAGACGAAACTTGTTCATAGTTTATGTTTATAGTATCATATTATCATATTTTTGATATAGGTAAGAATAGACAAAAATTTGTATGAAATCGTCTCATGAAAAGTTACATTTGTATGAGACCATTTTAAGGAAAGACTTTTATGAGACGAATAAGATTTCATAACATTTTAATAAAAAATTATACTCGAATTAATAGAAAGTGAAGTAAGGTAATAAATTATTTCATGAACAATTTTATAGTATAAAGAAAAAAATAATACTCTCTTCCGCCCAAATAGCATCATTTTATTATATTGGACGTCCCGTGCAAATTGCATCATTTTCCTCTTTTAGTGAAAAGGGTCCACCAATGGCCCACCACTATCCATCACATCTCTAATACACCTACCCACTATATATAAAATAATAATACTCCTTAGTATACGTGCAAAAAGCAAATGGTGTTGTTTGATCGGGATGTAGGGAGTACTATTTTTAATGAAAATTGATAGTAGTATTTTTTTAGGCAAATTATTATGTGCACCCGAGTGCACCGTGCATTCACTTTCAGAAACTTATACACTTATGAATGAAAATATACTACATACACTAATGAATAAAAATGTATACACTTTGTTGGCGAATTTTCTATTAATTTTTTTTAATGAGAAACAGAATGAAAAAAACTATACAATTATTAAGAATTATATATACAATATTGAATAAACTCTATTAATTTTAATTTAGTACTATATGTATTCTTAATGAGTATATTAATTTTTATATTCAACTATACTACTCCATTAACTTTTTATTAAAAATACACCATTTTATAGAAAATTTTATTTTAATTTGTTAATGTATACATGTATTTATTAATAAATGTATGCAAAAGTGAATGTGTGTTAATTACGGACTAACGTATATAAAAGCAAACCTAAACTTCCACTTTTATATTTAATTTTTTTTTTCAATTTTACTCTATTTAGAAATAATTCAATTTTAATCTTGACCGTCCAATTAATATTTTTGATTTCAATAATAAAATCTAATCTTGACCGTCCAATTAATGTTTTTGATTTCAATAATAAAATATAATCTAATTATACTAATATAATGGATTTTGTTATTTAAATTTTACTTTTTTATTTAACAATATAAATTTGGTAAATATAAGAGATATTTTTGACATACTTAACTAATTTTTAATCAATATATACTTAATGTAAATTAATATATCAATCAATATTCATATATTATAATTTAATTTATTATACATAGGACCTATGATTTCCTTTGATTTCAATCAATCATAAAATTTAATTATACTAATAATGAATTTTTTTATTATTTAAAATTTACTTTTTTTATTGATTTAATTTAACAATATAAATTTGATTAATTTTTTTTATCAATATATGCTTAATTTCAATTAATATAGTATCAATTTTATTTTTATTAGAATCGTCTATATAAATATTTGCTTCCAATCACGATCGTTTATTTATTAAAATCATTATATATATAAATCTTTTCAACCTAATCAAATTCTTACTTTCTCCCTATTTTTTCTCTCTCTCATGCTTTTTCTTTTTGTTCTCTTTTACAGATTCTACTTTCATATTATTTATAATCAACTCTAATTTGTTTTATCTTTTATATTTTTATTTGATCTTATTTGCAGATTTAATCATTCTCCTAAAGGTATCATTTTAATTTTTTTGTTATCTTATTCTCTTCGATTTTTGTGTTTTCTTTAATAATTCTATAAATCCTATTTTTATAATTTAATTTATTTTATCTTCTTTTATACGTACTTTTATTTGATATTATTTTTAGATTCAATCGTTTTCATATTTGATCTTATTCTTTTTATATATTTTTTTCTCTAATACTTCTTCTTTTTCTTCTCTTTTACACAGATTTTACTTTTATATTATTTATAATCTACTTTAATTTATTTTATCTTTTATACTTTTATTTGATCTTATATACAGCTTCAATCATTCTCCTAAAGGTATCATTATACTTTTTAATTTTTTGTTATCTTATTTTTTTTACTTCGATTTTTGTGTTTTTTCAATAATTCTATAAACTCTATTTTCATAATTTAATTTATTTTATCTTCTTTTATACTTTTATATTATTTTTAGGTTCTATTATTCTCATATTTGATCTTATTTGTATGTCAAAGCATTCTCTTTATGTTTTTTTATTCTAATGTTTCTTCTTTTTCTTCTCTTTTACAGATTCTACATTCATATTATTTATAATATATTCTAATTTATTTTGTCTTTTATATTATCATTCTACTTAAAGGTATCATTATACTTTTTAATTTTTTATTATCTTATTTTTTTCCTCTTCGATTTTTGTTTTTTTTAATAATTTTATAAACTTTATTTTTATATTTTAATTTATTTTATCTTTTTTTATACTTTTATTTGATATTATTTTTAGGTTCAATCATTCTCATATTTGATCTTATTGGTAAGTCCAATCAGGTATCATTCTTTGTTTTTTTGTCTATCTTTTTTCTCTTCAATTTTTGTGTTTGCTTTATAATAATTATATGAACTATATTTTTATATTTTAATATTCTATCTTTTGTTCTTCTTATAATTTTCTTTTTGTTTTTTTCCTCTAATACTTCTTCTTTTTTTTCTCTTTTGCAGATTCTACTTTCATATTATTTATAATTTACTTTCATATTATTTATAATTTAGGCTCAATCATTCTCCTTAAATTTAAAGGTTCAATCATCTATCTATATATACATATATAAAAGTAAAACTAAACTTCTACTTTTGTTTTTAATTTTTTTCAATTTTACTATATTTAGAAATAATTCAATTTTAATATTGACCGTCCAAATAATGTTTTGATTTCAATCATAAAATTTAATTATACTACTAATGGATTTTATTATTTGAATTTTACTATTTTATTTTACAATATAAATTTGGTAAATATGAGATATATTTTTGGCATATTTGACTAATTTTAAATAAGCTTAATATATATATATATATATATATATATATATATATATATATATATATATATATATATATATATATATAATTTATATAATAAATAACTTTAATTTCTATTTTTATCTTCAATTTTAATCTTAACCGTCTATTACTTTTGATCTCAATCATGGATTCTATTTATGCTAATAATAAATTATTTATTTATTTTTTAATCAATAATATAAATTTGATAAATATAAAAAATATTATTGACATATATTCTATTAATTGTCAATCAGTATACTAATTTTCTTAATATCAAATCTTTCAACGCTATCTTTGATAATTTTTCACCTTTTTTCCTGCATCGTTGATTACTTTCAATCACGATCGTTTATTCTTTCAAATAATTCTATATAAACCTTTTCATTACCTAATCAAATTCTTACTCTTTTTTTTTCTTCTTATTTTTTTTCTCTATTTCACTTTCATACTATTTCTAATCTACTTTAATTTGTTTTATCTTTTATATTTTACTTTGATTTGATCTATTATGCAGGTTCAGTCATTTTGAGGTATCATTCTTCTTTTTTTATTTTTTGTTATCTTTATTTTATCTTTTATACTTTTATTTGATTTTATTTTTATGTTCAATCATTCTCATATTTAATCTTATGTATATTTTATTTTGATTTGATCTAATGTGCATGTTCAATCATTTTGAGGTATCATTCTTCTTTTTTTATTTTTTGTTATCTCTTTTATACTTTTATTTGATCTTATTTTTATGTCCAATCATTCTCATATTTGATCTTATGTGCAGGTTCAATCATCTCATTTGAAGTATAATTCTTCTTTTTTAGTTTTTGTTATCTTATTTTCGTTTCTCTACGATTTTTTATTTTCTTTTTAATTCTACAAACCTTATTTATATACTTTAATTTATTTGACCTTTTATACTTTTATTTGATCTTATTTTCAGGTTCAATCATTCTATTTGAGGTATCATTCTTCTTTTATTATGGGTTTGTGTGAATGGGGTGGCGGGGGTTTTGGGGGAGGGTAAGGGTTAGAGCTGAGTGATAATACTTTTATTATTTAAATATTAAAATCTAAAATTTTATTTAAAAAAATTCTTTTGAGTGTGGGGGTGGGTAGGGGTAGGTTGGGTGGTAGAGTTTCCTCCACGAAAAATTGATTTTAATAAAATTTTAGATTTTAGATATAATAAAATTTTATTATTTTTATTCATCATATATAAAATTCTATTTTAAAAATAATTTTTGAATTATGAATTTAAAATAATTTCAAGGAATTTAAAATCCACTCAAATCAATTAGATTTGAAATGACTCAGTTCAAACTCAACTTAAAAGTATATAATTGTAATAAACTTTAATTTTTTCCGTGCAACGCACGGATGGGTAATATCTAGTTTATTATTAAAAATAAAGTCTATTATTACTTTCAAAAGTTAATAAAATTTGTAAAGAAGAAAAACATTTCTTAAATTTTATATTTCCTATAAAAGTGAAAAGGCAATTGAGATGAAAGGAGTACTTAGGTATTTTTTATTATTATTAATGTCAGTGACTATTCTTTCTAAAAATTCATTATCAACCCCAAATTAATTTCTAATAATTAATTTTGCAAATAATTTGATCATAAATATTGAGAGAAATAGATTATGACTTTTACCAAAAAATTTCTTAATTTCTCATTTTAAATTAATCAAATAACACTGTCTAAATTTTTTTTTTAAGTTTTAGACATTGATGTTAGATAAAAATATCTGATAAGTCATATTTTATCACAATTATTTGGTTAAAATTCATGTTTATTTGATTGACTTATGTGTTATTTATATGCTAATATTGACTTAATTTGTCTTTAAGAGATAAATACTTTAATGTTATAAATTGATGTGGAAAGCCTTAAGTGGAGCAAATTAAGAAAGAAATCAACCATCATATCTTCCACATATTTGAAGGGCCAGATCTTCTCATGGGGATTGATTTTGAAGGATGAAACACGGTAAAAAAAAAAAAAAAAAAGAGATCCTGAAGATATTTTTGGAAGAGAGAAATAAGGAAAGAGATCAAGAAGATTACTTAGCGATCAAGACACAGATAAGAAAAAGAGATCTTGGAGATATTTTTGAAAGAGAGAAATAAGGAAAGAGATCAAGAAGGATTACTGATGGATCAAAACACAGATAACTAAGGAAGATATTTTATTTATTCTGGGGGGCGAGTACAAGCAGAATACACGATACTTCTGCAGAATTGGCGTGGAGAAGCATAGCATTCTTGGAGGACAGAATTGGCGTGAAATTCAAGAGTAATCGAATCATCATCGGTTATTTTTATTTATTTTCTTATTTTGTTATAAACATGCGGGGCTAATCCTCTTCTACTTTAGGATTTCGTGAACCTCCCGTTGAACCGTAGATTAATTATTAAGGGGTTTTCATTGAATCTTTTGTGCAAATTTATTCTAATACATGCTTTGATGTTCTTAATATTAGTTTGATAGTTAATTTAGCATGATCAACTATTTAATTGTTAAACTGCTGAAAGTTATTCCATGAACTATAATCCGTAATTGTTATAGGAATTGGATTAAGTAACAAAAAGAGATTATTCCCTCTAGGTGTAATAGAATTTAGGTTGTATGATTCCTAGTCGGAATTCGTAGCCTGGTAATTATATGTTTAGAGTTTTAATACGTTTACGAGTTCGAATTCATAGGGTCACTCGTAAATAGTTCAACTTAGTGGTCGTACCCCAATTGATAAATTTAAGAACATTCGGGTTGACTGGTCGTACCGTCAATCTAGGTATTTGAGTTTGCACGCTAGACTAGATGTTTAAACCCTGTAGTTAGTTAATTTAGTAATCGGGAGAGGATCGTCATCCTAAACTAGGTCTTCATCACTTGGTTAATTTAAATATTAATTTTCATATACTTGGTTATTAAAAACATTGAGTTGATTTAATACTTGTTTTATTTTCATATTGCCACCAAATTGAAACCCCCTTATTTATTTTATTTGTTTGCAACACATAGATTTAATTTAAAAATCATTATACTCTCTTGGGTTTGACCAGCTCTCGTCGCTATACTAAGTATTAGTGTGAGTCGGATATATATTTTATTTTGGTAGGCCGACGACAGCCTATCAATATCTTAAAACTCTTTTTAATAGCAAATTATGCTTTCATATTACATTACATTATTTAATGTTCCAATATAAATTATAATCAACATACTTTTATTTCCCTCATTAAAAAAGAAATTTCTAGCTAGCAAAAGAACATGTAAAACTAGATATATACCTTAATTAGGTTACGTTGGTGGAGTTTGATGATGGTAATCCGTTACATGGAACCGTGATTTGGGGATCTCTACTCTTTCTAATTTTAGAAACATATGGATGCATGTGACTATACTTCATTATGAATTTATGAGACATAGAGAGAAGGGTACTACTTGCTATTACAAGAACAAGCCCACCTATGTCAATTGATTGAGAAAATGTGGTTAATTTTTTCTATAGTGGTGGTTAAAATCATCAACATAAATTGCTGCAAGTGCATTTCTATATCATAGATCACCATAGTCCTTTTGTTATTATTTACTTCACCCATTTTCAAGGTAAATAGTATGGTGATAGTTAATGATGGATACACCATTAATTTATTTCTCTCTATAAATCGATAAGGTATTCGTTTTGTTATTTTGATTGTTCATTCTTAAGTTTTTTTTTCCAGAAAAAGATTTCACACGTAGTCTACTATTCTAATGGACAACTACTATTACTCACTTTGTGTAAAATAATAATATTTCTTGAAAGGAAAGAGTAAAATAAAATGTGAGATATGGGAGTATTGGCAAAATTTAACACGTGTGCACGTATATCGAGTGCTTCGGTTAATCTTTTGTTGCATATTTTATGATATATCCTTAGGGTTTACTTATTTTTTTAATTTTTAGTTTTTTTTTCTATTTATTTAAATTTGTCATTTGGGTTTTAAGTACCAATTTGAAGAGAGGAAGTAGTAGAAGAGATATATGGAAATTGTTATACTATGGTATTGGAGTAAAATGTAGCAAGGTGTAATAGTCATGATGATTAGAAACGCGTTTCAAGGTGCTTCTGTTTTTGCAGTTTTTTTAATTTAAACTTTAGCAGACTCTTTTACATTTATAATTGCTCGAAAAAAAAAATAAATAAATAAAATAACTAAAGCTTTTATTTTAGGGTTGATTGCAATAAAATGGAGTACATGACATTTACTTATTTTTTTAATTTAATCACGAATTATTTTTTAACAAAAAATATATGATCTTCTCTTTTTTTTTTCAATTTAATCACGAGCTTTCTTTTTATCAATTAAATAAATGACCTTAATGTATTTTCTTAATTTAATCTCAATTTTTTTCCAATTAAATATATATTATTTATTAATTAAATATATTACTATGTTAATGAACGAAAATCAATACACATTAAATATATTAAATATTTATATAATATTAATATTTAAATTACAATGCATAAATTATATATAAAATATAAAAACTTTATAAATACATGATATATGACTCTCACCCATTTTTTTTAAAACAAATTTGTTTTATAACATTTTAATATTTCATACGCAATCTTTAACTATCGCACCTGTGTTTTTTTTTCTTTTCGAAAACATATGTAAAACTACCTTTTTTCTTTCGAAAAAAAAATTGTCTATAAAATTTTAATATATAATTTGTAGTTTATATATTTTATTTTAAATATTTTAATTAAGATAGTCATAAAAATTACTAATAGAAGGATTTGTAATTAAATTGTAAAATACAAAAGACCCATGTATTAAATTTAAAAAGAAAAAAAATTAAAATTTGTGATTAAATTGAGTAAATACAAAAAAGTTGTGTATTTAATTGATAAAAATAAAGTTGATGATTAGATTGAAATAATAAGAAAAGGTTGTGTATTTTTTTTATAAAAAAATAATTCGTGATAAAATTGAGAAAATAAGAAAAGATAGTGTATTTTAATGCAATTAACCCTTTATTTTATTTGGTAGCTCGAAATTTCGACTCAACTTGATTCAATAAGGTTCGAGTTCAATTTAACTTGTAATTATTCGAGTTCGAGTTCGAGCTTGTCTGATGCTCGTTAAATTAATAAGTCGAGTTTAATTTGATTCATTAAAACTCAATAATAATAATTAATTATTAATAAATATAATAATAAATTCGATAAAGCTCGAAAGCTCGATTTGTTATGTTTAGGTCGAGTTCGCTCGAAAAGAATTCGCCATGAATAGGGAAGTTCACCATTAAAAAATGCTTAGAGAAACTAACTCATTTTTAGAAACCCATGTTGTATATGTAAACGGATCACATTTAGGTGTTGTATCCAAACAAGTTGGCTCATTGTATCCATCATTTTTAATCTCAACTATATATCATATTTTCAAAATTTTCACTATATCCTAACACATATAAAATACATAAAATACTTTATACTTTGTTTATTATCTCAAATGACTTAATTACTCTTAAAAATCAATTTGTAAACTCCACAAAGAGCAATTATGCATATTAAACATTCTAGAAAAACATGAGTTGAAAGGCTTTTAAGCCCAACTCGTTCATCAAACATGCCATGAACTAATCAAAAAATAAAGGGCGGCATCATTGCCACACACGACATTACTTAAGGCAAACAAATTGAAGACAAAAAAGGTGTTAAATTTCAATTATATCCCTCCTCCCTCTTATACCCTAATCCATTTATTACATTTAAAAAAAACATAATTTACTTTACACACCCAACACACACCACACCTAAAACACACACTACACAAATGCACTTAAAACACACACCTGCTCACACATTCAGCTGACAACACGCCGCATGAAAGAAAACGAGAGGGAAGAGAAGAGAAGACGAAGAGAAAAATGAGAACCTCCATTTCACACCCCAAAAATCAAAGAAATTAATTTACATTCTTCCTCAAAATCATGCTTTGTATTATAAATTTTGTGGGTTAATGAAATTGTGTAATTAATTGACAAATTATTGATAAATTAGTGAAATTATAAATGTACCTGAGTTTAATAGACGGAAGGAGCAAGAATGAGAGTGGTATGTTGTCGGAGTGTTGGAGAATTGGAGCTTTAAAATTTCAAAACTGGTCTACCGAAAATCTTATTAAATTTCAGCACGATGTCATCGAAAATTTGTAAAGATTTCGTTAGTGAGCTGCCGAAATTATTTTTCGTTAGTTGCTAGCTTATGAGTGCAGGATGAAAAGTCCTCCCGGATGATCTTCTGGATCACTCCATCCAGAATGAGGAATGTGAGCTCGCTTCTATTGATGATTCTCTACGGGCTGGTTTACTGCTGGCCCGAATCGAATTTCTCAATTAGTGGATACGAGGGTTGTCTGTTCTTCGGATCAGCGTTCATGATTTTGACTGCCCCGATGCAGTGACGGTGGAGATCAATCAAATGTCGGGCCGGGCCGGGGTGTTGCTTTATGAATTCAGGCGATCGAAGGCCGCCATGGATGAGCTGGGGGGGAGCTGGAGAGGAGGGGGTCGCAGGGGGTGGTGGATTGGGAATTAGAAGGGGATGAGAGAGAGAGAGTGGAAATCTTGAAGGGCAATTTTGGTATTTTGAGGGCTGGCAATGAGAATGTAGTTGGTCTTTTTTTACATGAAATTGTTGAAGGGAGGAAGAAGCTCTTGGATTTCTGCAGTCGTGTATTTGTTGCAGTGTTTGTGTTGTGTGTGTGTGAACAGGTGTGTGTTTTTGGTGTGAGGGTGTATTTTTAGTGTGTGTTTTAGGTGTAGTGTGTGTTGGGTGTGTAAAGTAAATTGTGTTTTTTTTTTAATGTAATAAATGGGTTAGGTTATAAAAAGGAGTGGGGATATAATTGAAATTTAACACTTTTTTTAATCTTCAATTCGGATGCCTTAGGGTGACAATAGTGCCGCCTAAAAATAAATTAAAAAACATTCTTGAAAGGCATGGGCCTACAAATTGAATTATATCAGGCTTAAAGAATTGGGTTTGAAGCCTGACTCGAATCGGGCCATACTAAGCATTAATTATAGCCCACTCACGCTTCACATTGCAGTGAAATTGAATTATTATTAAACAAATGCGACAATGTGAATCTTTCAGAAGAAGAAAAACAAAATAAAGAAAATACTAAACTCACCATGCACTCAACTGCATTTCCTTAATTTATGAATTTAGGCAAGATTAAATATTTTGTAAGGCATTAAACCACTATCCTCAGTTTACAAAATTATGGGTGTTCATTCCCTCCAATAATTTTTTTTAAAAAAATAAAATTAGAAGTGCAGCATACAACCGAAAATTATTTTAAAGTAGAAAAATATATTTATTGAAGAGAACATATAAGTACAAAGTAATTTTTAATAAAAAATTTAACATATTAAAGAATTTAAGTTAATTTTAAATTAATAGATAAAAAAAGAAATGAAATAATTGAGGAGAAAAAATAATTTAATTAAAAAAAACAAAAAATAAAAATGCATAGATAAAAAAAAGAAGGTAAATTTGTACTTGTCCGTTTAATATATATATATAATGCTTTTATATAATAAATTATTACCCTTCTTATAAATAAATAAATATTAATCAATCAAAAAATACAATTTAAAGTAAAAAATTTTAATAATTGTGATACATGAGAGCCAACAAGTCACTTTGCTCTCTATATAAAAAAAAATTATCATTTCTTCAACTTTACTTAAAGAGATTAAAGCATATTGAAAGCCATTAAATATTTGGTACAATCAATTGTAAAAGAATTGTAAAATTTTTGGGAGCAAAACTTATCCTCAACATTGGAAAGATAAAAAAAAATTAAAATTTAAGTGTTTTCTGCTATGGCTACTCAAAATGAGAAGGAATCATTCATTCACTTTGTGTTGCCACATTAGGACAAATGGCACATAACACGTAAAGCTAAACAAATTGCCTCTGCTCCAAGGAATCATAACAATTTATAATTACTAATAAATAACATACTGGCATACGTAAATTAACATCATTTGTTATATACAAGAATTTTATTATAAACATTTGATACCAATTATTGTAGGGCAAAGATTTGTGTTAAACCATCACACGTAAATGCTTTTTTGAGACGGATAAAAAGTGATAACTTTTATAATGAAAAGTGATACTCAATTAATGAGAATGATAATATTATTTCATAAACAATTTATAGTATAAATGAAAAGTGATAATTTTTTATCCGATTCACGTAAGTCATTACGTGAGACAGTCTCACACAAGACTTGCCAAGCCTTTAGTTTTAATCATCTACAGTTTTCTCCTCCTCAACAACACCTCATCATAGAGGCAAAACCAGTAAATATGTGGGGTACACCATTTAAAACCAGTAAATATGCACAAGAGAATACAGATATAGTACTATGTAAGATAAAACCCTCATTTTACTTGGAACTGTGAATTTATTGCAGAATACATGCTAAAAAACAACACAAAGTCAGGACAGGATATAACTTAACACTATTATAATAACAACATTAGATTCAACATCTACTTTCACACATCACCCCCTACTCTTACACATTGATTTCACATAAATGTAAAATCTAACCTACTTAAATCTCCAAAACAAACATAGCACTATTACTTACTCCCAAAACAAGCATCACCCTGAGATTAGTGGAGAACAAGAATACCATACTCTACCCTTAAGCCAACACAGATCACATTATAAAGCATGTCCAAACTGCGTCTAATGCAAGTGATCGTTTGAAAGTGTGATGACCAAAGTCTCAATAAGCAACAAAACTTACTGATTCATCCTCGTAAGGTTAATCCAGGATAGACTGACTACACAGCTTAAAATTCTACGAAGAAGTTCAAGACAGACACAGAATTGCCAAAAATATTCAGTAAACGGCAGAAGCCATCTATACTCAATTTATCTCTGACAATGAGATGCAATCATCTTCTTGTCTTATAAAACCATTTCATATTCATACAGAGTACAATGAAATCACAAATCTGATGGTACATGTTGATCTGATTCAAATTAGGTCACTGTCTTTTATCCTCAAGTTGCTTAAGAATGTACTCCAGTTCCAGTAAAAGAGAAAAACTAACCCATCAATAAAGTTCAACGGAAGACTATAAATCACTTATGATTTGGTTCCAGTAAATACTCGTCGAGTTAAGATTACCTCTAGATTGGCTTTTATGATATGGTAGAAGATTATAGCTCTATATAGAATACATAGTTAAAAATTGACTAAAGCTAACAAATAAATATGAACTTCAGCTAAATTGCATTCACTTTTTCTTACCTTTACCTTTCCTATTGGACAACCTTTCAGTTGATATCTTGGCATTACTAGGATCATTTACTGACCCATCAGGAGATTCATCCGAAACTGTGATAGCTGTAGAGTACTTTTTTATCCTCAGAGAGATAAGAATGCTTGATGAGATTCCAAGAAGGGGAAAGACATACGACCAAATCTGTGATTGCTGGGAACCGGAAGCTGAAGATACAGCAGCACTGGCAAGGCTACCAATTGAAGTATTTTGCAAGATCATAGGTAGGCAACCAATTATTGTTGGAAGCAAGAAATCTACCAGAAACTCGACCTTCGTAGCAGCCAGTGCATAATTTATGACATAGGATGGTACAGGTGAAAATCGAGCAAGAAGAACGAATTTCCAACCATCACGCTCCACTCCTCTTGATAGCAAGTTAAAATACTTATTTTTCTGTATCCATTGAGATGCAGATCCAGAACTTCTGAAGACAAGCCTGTGATGAAGATGAAGATAAAGATGAAATCAATGCGTCGGAGACAGAGATATATACGTCCAGAAGAAAATGAGAAGCAGGGAAGCTTCACTTGGTGCAATCAAGGCTATCATCAAATAAAATTCATGCATTTTTCAAATGTGATTAAGTAGAAAAACCGCAATGAAACAACAGGAAATCATGAGGAACATAAAAAAGTAAAATATAATCAATCCCAACAGCCAAAAGTGTAATCTTTCATCATAACAGTATAGTGTTTAAAAGAATGTACTATATTCGATGTTTTGGTTATCCTCTTATCCAATCCAATCGATTCTGGTATAAACACAGGTGATTTAAATCCCAGATTGTCTGGATTAACTGCTCATAAGTTAATCATAAATGATAATACCAGCTATAGAATACTCAAAATCTATCAAAGTAACTCATACAGAACAAGTGGTGAGGCATTTCATCTGCTAATCTGTGGAAGATAACAATAATGTCAAATTGACGAGATAATACAGAGTTGCAACATTGCAGAGTTTTCAGGATCACACTACATTCAATTTATGTTTTCTAACCAAGTGATTAAGCTCAAAAAATTGTTAAATTACCAGAAATCATCAATCCGAATTACCCAACAAAACCTAATTAGACATCACAAATTCATATTGGGGAAGAGAGAGGGAGGTACCTGCCGATGAAGAAAGAGAGAGAAGCTCCGAGAATCTTAGCGGAGAAGACACAGAAAAGCGCGGGCAGGAATCCGAAGAGCATGGAAGCTCCAGCCTCAAAAAACACGGCGTAGGGGAGGCACAACGCCAGGGTGAGTGTGTGAACTCCGACGTACACGGGGATCGCCCAACACCCCAAGCGATCCGACATTTCTCTCACCCATTGCATCATGGCGGAGTTCTTCCCACTATCCCAACCTACCTTGTTTCTCATAACCACCACTCCTGCCAACGCCGCCACCACCGCCACCGTTCCCCATCGCCCGCTTAGCGCTCCCATTTCTACTCCTTTCTTCCTTCCTTTCTCGGTGATGCGCGTGTATCCGGTGGCCGAGTCAATGAAATCGGCTCATTGGTTGTCCAACAGAAAACGGAAAATTATGCTGCACACCCTGAACTCTCCGATAATTCGCCGTAGACCCCATATCTGTAATTCTCACCCCCTCCTCCATTGTCAATCTATTCGCTTTTTTTTCACATAAATCAAGGAGTATTATTATTTTATTATGTGTAGTGGGTTATTGTATTAGTGGGGTGTGTGAATCTTATATTCTTATTGTATTAGTGTGTGCATGAGTCTGGTGTGTCTAAAAGGGAAAATGGATAAACTAAAAGTGGACGGTCCAAATAGTAAAATGAATTGATTTAAAGTGGACGGAAGGGAGAAAACCCCTTATTATTTATTACTGACCTCTTCCATTTACAGAATCTCATTTGTTTTTTTTTTTTTTATGTAAATTAAGAAGGGTTGTTATTTAATGTGATGTGAAGTGTGTGTGTGATTTATTCATGTAAATTAAGAAGTGTTATTTTTTATGTGTAGTGTGTGTGAGTCTCATGTGTCTAAAAAGGAAAATGTGACTCTTTGGGACGAACGTCCAAAACAGAAAAATAAAATATTTAAACCGGATGGAGGGAGCATTGTTTATTGGGGGCATTCAACTATAATAATAATAACATGAGACGAGTCGATTCATTATTAAAATGTATTTATATACTTCAAGTATTTTTGATATTTAATGTATGTTTATAGTAAGTCATATTATAACACATTAAAATCATATTTTAATTCATTATTAGATATATACATCTCATATATATTCGTCCACCAGAGAGTTTTTCAAAATTTATCAGGCATTTCTTTCATGTAATGTGAATGGTGTTATGCACAAGCAAATAGTAAGAAAATTTTGAGATCTTACACTGCACGAGCAAGTAGAACACTTGTAAGCAATATTAGACACCGAGTCCTTTCAAATTTTAAGCAATATTTAATGATAGATTACTTTCCAGAATACAGTCTATGATCTCATTGATATTTTTCAAGAATGAGTTCAATATGATGTAGGAATACGCAAATGAAAATATTGCAAACTAAATCATGAAGAGTTTGAACCGATCTGTATATCGACTAATTCGATCGAACTCACCGTCCGCTGGCAGTGGAAGACAAGTTTGCACTATGTGCGAGTCTATCAAATCAAGAATGAAGCAGATATTATCAAATGTTACAAGGCTAGGGTTGTTTGACAAAGAATTTGAGCCACTATATAATATCGATTATACTGACGTTTACTTCTTTTAAGCCAGACACCATTCTTTAGTGTCAAGTATGATCGTTACGGATAACTTGATGTTGCAGTAAATGAATGTAGAAACAAATTTCTTCACAGTGACTTGAATGATTGTTCATGACACACCCGATAGGATTCGTAGACAAATAAACTGAAATTTTAGCTGGCAAGTTGAAGAAAAGCTTATACAGCGCCTAAAGCAAGCTCCAAAGAAGTGTACAAGAAGTCTAAGAGTTTCATGATCGCATAGATGCTACGTCGACTACTACTCATATTGAAGAAACATGAGTATTTCATTCAAGGACGAAACATGTTGATCTGAAGTATCACTACATCCGTCACATATTGAAGGACGACGACTTACAACACACAAAGATAATCGAAGCGAAAATACAACTAGCATGCATACTGATGTGCTATCCTTACAGAAATTAAGAATATGCATAGCTAGAATTTGCATTGAAGCTTGATGTTGAGGCTTTACAATAATAGGTGGATATGGGAAGGAGAAAAGAACACATGGAGTAGTTATTTGGAAGATTGTTGGATTATAGAACCTCAAAATATTGTTAGAGCTCATGGTGCTGAGACTTAATATTGAATCTAAACCCAAGAATGATTCCAAATTCCAACATATTTATGCAAGCAATTCTAATTGAAGGCAAAAACTTTTAATAATCTCACCTTAAGAGTGAGTAATGATCATTCTAATAAAATAGGAGCAACTTTTACAACAGAATCCATGACTAAAATCAAATTGAACTACCATTAACAAAGCAAAACATCAATGTCGCATGATAAGGATATATCAAATATCGGACAAACATGAAAATACTCATCTCCATAACAATAGCTCGACCTCGACTCAACGCAACCTCCGGGCCTCTCTTTCAGACTCAAGAAGGGTAAGAATATCACCCTCCCTAACAGGTCCCTTCACGTTTCTCATAATGTATCGATTCTGGTCATCCACGAACTTGACTCTCACCTGAGTCACCTGACCTCTGGACCCAGTCCTCCCGATGATCTTCACCACGATTGCGTGCTTGATTTGTGAATCCATTTCCTGATTACAAAGTTATATTCTTTTAAAGGCAAACCAACATTTCATCCAAAGTAGTAATAAAACACATTCGAGAGATTAATAATTTCTTAAGCAAAGCTTCCAATAATAAATAAACAAAACAACAGAACTAATTTTTCATAAACTAGGAATGTTATAGTGGGTAATTGATAAGCTGTAGCTCGTCAAAGCAAGATATTCAGTATACATTTCAGCTCCAAAGAAATTGATATAGTTTGGTATCGAATTCCTACTGAGTAATCCGCCATTAAAATACAGATTTAGCAGCAAAACAAAAGGCATATTTAAACCAATGTCTATCAATATAAACCACATTAATCGCCGATAACAAATCTATCCAACCAAAAATAAAGAAGAAAAACACAGAGTTGAATCAATGGAAGCAATTTATGAGTGAAAGCATGAATATGCGAAATTAAAAGATGCAAGTCGGAGGAACCTGAGCAGCTGAAACTATGCGGCGGAGATGAATCAATTGCCCGAAAACCCTAGAATTTTCGCTTTATATGAATGTCATAGTGTTTATTACATTTCTACCCTCACTCAACTCAACTGAAATGTAAAACTGTAGGTTAAGTTTGTCTTTTTGCTTACTAGTTATTTAAATATTTAAAATACAACGAAACTTGGAAACTGGGGTTCTCGGCCGCCTCCTCCACTGCAATTAATGGCGTCGCTGATTTTGGTCGGCCGAGTGCTTATAGAGTCTGATGTATTACCAAATCCTTCATCAATGTTGTCTTCAAATTCAAAGCGTGCTGTGCCTGTGGTAGAACTCACTGATTGAATGATCATATTAAAATGCCATAGAGTTTTGCACCCATGGAGATACTCCGCAGCGTATCTTCCACCCGTCATCATTTCTTCCTTTTTACGGCATAGTTTTTCATCATTTGCTGCTCAAATGTGCCGAGACGAGCCCGTTACTAATGAAGCACTGCCATCTCCAACTAAGGAGTTCGATTCTCATGTATACGCGAGAATGCTCAAGCATTGCATCGAGAAAGAAGACCCCGCAAGAGGGAAAGTGATCCACTGCCATTCTTTGAAGAGGGGAAACTGTTTGGATTTATTTGCTCGCAATATTGAAGTTGTACATAAAAACTGGGCATTTATCCGATGCCCGTCACTTGTTCGACGAAATGTCCGACAAAAATGTTGTTTCTTTTGTCACGTTAATTCAGGGTTATTCTCCATATGAGCAGTATGATGAAGCTGTTAAGCTGTTCTTTAGGCTACACAAGGAGGGTCATGAGTTCAACCCATTTGTTTTCACGGCGATTTTGAAGTTGCTGGTGAGCATGAATTGCGTGGAGTTGGGATGGTGCGTTCATGCTTGCATTCATAAGCTTGGCTATGATTCTAATGCCTTTGTTGGTACAGCTCTTATTGATGCTTATTCGGTTAATGGATTCGTTGATGTTGCTAAGGAAGTGTTTAAAGGGATTGTATTGAAGGATATGGTGTGTTGGACTGGTATGGTTGCTTGCTATGCTGAAAATGAATGTTTTCTAGATGCAGTGGATCTTTTTATTCAAATGAGGATGGAAGGGTTTATGCCTAATAATTTTACTTTTGCAAGCGTTATTAAGGCTTGTCTTCGACTCAAAGTTGTTAATGTTGGAAAGAGTGTCCATGGATGTATCATAAAGACGTGTTATGAGATGGATCCATATGTGGGTCTTTCTTTGCTTGACTTATATACTAGCTGCGGGGACATTGATGATGCTAGGCAGGTTTTTGAGGAGATCCCTAAACTCGACGTTGTTCCATGGAGTTTCATGATTGCTCGATACTCACAAAGTGATCACTTTCATGAGGCATTGAGTTTGTTTCTTCAAATGAGAACATCATTTGTAAGTCCTAACCAGTTCAAGTTAGCTAGTGTCCTTCAAGCTTGTGCAGGAATAGGGAACTTGGAATGGGAATGCAGATTCATTGCCACATGCTTAAGGTTGGTCTTCATTTAAATGTATTTCCTTCGAATGTTCTCATGGATGTCTATGCTAAATGTGGAAAAATGGAGTCTTCCATGGATTTGTTCGTGGATTCTGAAAATAAAAACGAGGTTTCATGGAACACAGTGATAGTTGGATATGTCCAGCTTGGTGATCCAGATAAAGATTTCCTCCTGTTCATGAATATGTGTGAGGAGAAAGTACTAGCAACTGAGGTAACATACTCCAGTTTGCTTCGCGCTGCTGCCAGTTTGGCGTCTTTGGAGTCTGGCATTCAGCTTCATTCGTTGACTATAAAAACAATGTATGATAGATATGATGCTGTTAGCAATGCTCTTATCGATATGTATGCCAAGTGTGGACGAATTAAGGATGCACGTTCAGTTTTTGACACTATTAGCTACCGGGATGTTGTTTCGTGGAACTCATTGATCTCGGCATACTCTATGCATGGTCTTGGTGATGAGGCTTTGAAAATCTTTGAGAGTATGCAGGAAACCAACATCATACCTAACCAATTGACCTTTGTTTCTGTGCTTTCAGCATGCAGCAACACGGGGTCGTTAGATCAAGGACAGTTTTATTTCAGTTCCATGAAAGAGGATTATGGTATTGAGCCATGCATGGAACACTATACATGCATGGTATCACTTCTTGGGAGATTGGGCCGTTTTGACGCGGCTGTGAAGATGATAGAGGAGATTCCTGTTCGCCAAGTATTAGTATGGCTGCATTACTTGGAGCTTGTGTTGTACGCAACAATGTTGAGCTTGGGAGAATTGCTGCTGAGCACATCCTTGAGATTGAACCCAAGGATGAATCAACTTATGTTCTATTGTCTAACATGTACGCAAATGCAAAAAGATGGGACAATGTGGCTGTTGTTAGGAAAAATATGAAGAGGAAACGAGTAAAGAAGGAACCAGGGCTTAGTTGGGTAGAGAACCAGGGAATGGTTCATTATTTTGCTGTTGGAGATGATTCACACCAAGATATCAAATTGATACGGGGGGTGCTTGAGTGGATGAACTTCAAATGCAAAACAGTAGGGTATGCTCCAGATCATAATGCAATTTTGCTTGATGTGGAAGAGGACGAGAAATCACGGCTCTTGTGGCTACACAGTGAAAGAATAGCTTTAGCCTTTGCTCTTCTTAGAACTCCTCCTGGAAGCCCTATCCGGATAATGAAGAATCTTCGCATATGTGCTGATTGTCACGTTGCGCTTAAGTTTGTGTCGAAGTTGGTGAGGAGAGAAATTGTTATTAGAGACATTAACCGTTTTCACCACTTCCACGATGGTGATTGCTCTTGCAATGATTACTGGTGATAATTTAATTAAAGTCTTGATAGAATTATTTTGCAGATTAAATCACTGCAAAAAAGGTTGAGCTTGCATTCTAAGAGTGTTGCTTTGTTAGCCTCGGATGTGTGCTTCTTGCGTGCAAGTGAGCTCTTCATTCAAGAAGTCCTGTCTTCTGCTACATTCTTGAACATGTTGGTAGAAGAGGTTCAAAAATGATGGAAATTTAGTTCATGGACCGAGCAATGAGTGTGGGGTTCATGTTTTCTTTTCTATGGGACTGGGGATAACTCAATATCGCACAACTAAGATTATGAAGTCCAATCGTGCCAACATGGTATGTCGAATTCTACAGTACGTGTCGAGATCTCAGAGATTCGAGGTTCTTTCAGCTTGTGTATTCCATTATTTTTCTTAAATTTTGTGTAGGAAGATGATGAGAATACTCATTGATCTTGTTTTGTTCCTTGCAAAGCAATTCTGTTCATTCCTACTATCTGACTTGCTGAGGAGAGCTGCAAGGAGGTTGAGAGACAGGTCATCTCTCTTATTAAATCCCCTTTAACATTTTTTCTTTCTTTACAAGTATGTATCAACTCATTGATAGATCTTGTAGTCATCATTTAATGTATTATAGTTTTTCTGAGTGACATGATAACTGCAGCAGCTATTTGAAAGTTCAAATAAACACTATTGATACATTGAACCATATTATGAATGAGTAAAAGTTCAGCTGTTACTGGTTGTTGCTCCACAGTAGCATTCTTAGTGAGCTAGCTAACAAATTCTAGAATGAAAGAAATGATAAAAAGCTACAGCTAGTGTGGGGTAGAGTGGAGAAGCAATTGGCCCAAATTGGGTGAGGCATAAAAGGGATGTAAGAAAGGAACAATTTTGTCATGTTGTTAATGTAAGTTTTGTGATAGACACTGGACCTAAAGAATTTGCAGACTACATCCTTTTTTATTAAACAAATAAAAGATTAATCACGCGTCTGTGTTGTGGATGTTTGCATGCGTTGCTGCAGGTCTCTTTTTGTACCCATTCCAAATGTGTGTGTTTGTATGTGAGAGAGGAGCGATTGGATGGAGTGTAGGCTCTAGTGCTGATGATTGGCTCAAACAATGGAGGAGAAGATAAAACGAGTTACCCTCCCATCACTTAGTCGGGTTGTGATGTGTAGATTCGTGGGGTGGGCGATTCTTTTTTTTTTTTTTCAAAAGAGAGACTTGACAAAAATGAAGATGTCTCCTTTAAAAGAGTTACATTTATTATTTACACAGAAATTAAGTAATTATAGTATTTTAATGTGTAAGAGATATAATGGAGTACTCCATTCGGATCGTTTGCTTGGCATGAGTAGGGGGTGATTGATGCAGTATCTCTCGTAATATCATGTTTGTTTCGATGTATCTATAATATATGTGACCTGGTATTATTCTGACTCAATATTAACAATATATATTTTATGATAATGTGTATCCCACCTCTACCAACATTCAATATTTAGGCATTATATATAATTTTACCATAATAATAATAATAATAATTTTAACAAGAATGGTTAAATATGTCATTTTTTACTTATTATCTCATTTTTTAATTCTCAATAACAAACATAAATAATTAATATTTAGTTATCAATAATCTCATTTTTCAATAATATCAAATAATAGTACAATTAATTAATCAAAATCAAACAAATCTCATTTCACGTAATCTCTTTATATCACATGTCCACTGGCAAACTAGCTCTTAATGTATACTTAATGGATAGGCTTATCAGTATTGTATATATACTCATATTAATTAGTTTGTGTGGGTTCATCTATCAAAGAGAAATTATGATACACCCGAAATAAATATATATATCTCTTATAGCGTAACGAAAATCAAAAAGAAATTACGATACAACCAAAATAAATAAATATAACTTTTATAGCGTAACGAAAATCCTATTTTTACTTCTTATTAAGTGAATACATCATATCCCACTAGGATTGGTTTAAATACATTTTTTTATTAAATACACACCCCATCATTATATAATTAAAATATATATTTTTAAAATATCTAAATTACCCTTATATTCATTAAATGCACACCCCCATTAAATATGTGTATTTTACCGGCTTCCATTTTCCAACTCCATCTTCCCCATCGAACATCGTAGACAAAATTCATTGACGTATTTGAGGGTTTTAATCTGATTTATCGTTAATTAGGGTTTTAATCTGATTTAGTTTACAGAATACAATAAATTATAGCAAAGGGGATGGGTAATCGCCATCAGGGGAAGAGCTGAACATCGATGGTTGTATTGTGTTGTCAATGCTGTTAATGCTAAACAACATAATTAAAGAATAAATTTGCAATTCAAGTGGAGACCATCTCAATTACCATTATGAACATGCAAAGTTCTCAAATCAAACAGTACTTTTTTATGAAAAAAATAAAATTCCTAACTCAATCAAAATCAATTTAACCCGCAAACACGAACTCTCATGCCTTGATTAATACTCACCCCACAAAGTTTCAATTCAAGAACAAGAGTCAAGAACACACACATATTTAAAATCTATTTCTCGAGGCAGAATCTTTATTTCATGAGGATTATATTTTCTAACATGCACACAGAGAAACACAATTTACCACTTCAAAATATCAACAAAATTCAATCCCTCTGTAGAATGGTGCATCCTCTTTGGGCATTCTCTAATATGAAGACATTAGTCATTAAAGACTGTTCATAGAAAAGTTGATGGTCAGGAAGTAGTGGATCAACAAGGAAAGGCAACAAACGATTGACTGATTAAACGCGTGTGTATGATTTTAAAAGGATAGTTTTGTAGGTGTGTATTAAATAAAATTAAGAAACAAATAATTAAAAGGGGGTGTGTATTTAGTAGAGAGTGTGTATTCAATAAAAAAAATGTGTGTATTTAATAACACACATCCCACTATTTTAATTAAGTTCGTAATCGACCAGCAAACTTTTTCGTTTGTTTACATTAAACACTGTTTAACAACACTGTATATAATTTATCAACCACTAAAAATGATCATCACTATTTCGCTTGTTTATCAAGCTTGCTTTTTTCTTTTTCTTTTTTTTAATTTTTAATTTTGTGCACCTTTTGGCTATGGGTGTAACTAACACAGCACTTACCTTATGGAGTACTACAATTATTAAATATATACTCTTTAAATTAAGACCTATAAAGTAGATTAAAAGTTCTTGATAATTAAATAATCTTTATTATAAAAATTAGCAGTTATAAATTTTAGAAAACTAAAATTTTAATTAAATTACATCAAATACTTGTATGAGACCGCTTTACGAAACTCATTCCCTGAGACGGATAAAAAATAATAACACATGATAAATGAAAAGTGATAATCATCTAAATTAACTATTTCATAAATAATTATTAGTAAAAAAAATTTAACAATCAAACACAAATAAAAAAGAACATTTATGTGAGACTACTCTCACCATTATATTGTTTTACTTTTTTCTTAATTATTATGAGTAGTTAAGAGGGAGTATTTATTTTTTAATAAATACTCCCTCCGTTCCATAATATTTTTCTCACTTTCCTCATTTGTTTGTCCCACAAAACCTTTCACCCTCAAAAAAGGAAACACAACCTTATCCAACAACCTCAAAAGTTACTTTAATTTCAAATTTGTCACTCCTTTTTTTACACATATATCATTACTTTATACTTTTTTATTACCTAAAAATACTACAATACCCTCCAAAGTCAATAAATTGTCAAAAAGTGCACTTTTCTTAAACAACGTGGAACAGTAAAGATGAAAAGTTTTCCAGAACGGAGGGAGTATGTTATTATTTTTTATCAAAGATATTGTAACTTAACATTATACTGTAAATTATTTCATGCAATAATTCATTTGAACGGTTATTAATTTTCATAATAAGGTATCACTTATTAAAGGAGCTGTCCATTACTAAACATACCTATAATATTTATTAAAAAAATCCCTAATTACAAAAACATAAATAACTTTATTAAAATTATATAGTTAAAAGACATAAATAACTTATTCACAACCCTTTTTAGATAAATTCCTCTCACAATAGAAACCTTATATTTTAATAAGTTTATTGATATTTTTTTATAACTAAGTAAAAAAGATTTTATTATTAAATTAAATTAAATTAAAATACTATAATTTATAATCAATTACTTATTATATCTCAAATATTTATTGTATGGCTAATGTGAATATCAAATTAAATATTTTAAAAAGATGAATAATTTGAAGTAGTACTTGTTCCATAAGACCTTTCACATTTTCTTCATTTGTTTGTCCCACAAAACCTTTCACACTCCAAAAGAGAAAACATCAATTAATCTAACAACCTCAAAAGTTACTTTAATTTCAAATTTGTCACTCATTTTTCACACACATATCATTACTTTATATTTTTTTATTATCTAAAAATACTACAATACCCTTCAAAGTAAATAAAGTTGGTAAAAAAGTCACTTTTCTTAAACAACGTGAAACATTAAACGTGAAGAGTATTATGGGACAGAGGGAGTAATTTTTATTAATAGTATATCTGTAACAAGAGAATTATAACCATTTGAGTTTATTTTTTATGAAAAGCATATTTATGAATAACATAAGGAGCAAGCCCAACTAATCAATTTTAAATGTTGGAAATTATTGTCATCCATCAAATAAATTGTATAACATCCATATCCAGTTGTCCATTTTTTTACCAAAATATCCCCATCCTGCCGGAATGTTATGTCGGGGTTTCAATACCGATTCCCACATCGATGAAATACCCCCAACTTTTTCGGAATGCTATGTCGGAGTTCCGACTACGAATCCGACAACCAATGATGTCGGAATCGAAATCGGTGTCGGTGTTGGATTGTATACTAAAAGTTTAGCTTTTTGTATGAAAAATGTTTTGACTATATTTGAAATGAGAATCATGTGATCAAACGTTTTGCATATTGTTGCAAAAGTCCATTTACTTTATACTGTAGATAATGTGGTGTGCGGCGTCACACCGAAGATCATATTATCGGCTTCTTATAAGTATAAACAGATGTTCACAATCGAGATAGACGGGGACCGTCTATCGGGATGGTTGTAGTATGATTTGGTATTAGTCTGTCTTGACTGTAAAATTACACTAGTGCGCTTTGTGTGTATTGAGCAGGACCGCGGTGAGCTCGTTCAGTTTATACTGACTATATAATATAACTATATCTCAGTTATTATGGATGTTCTTACTCTTAATCCCTATACAATAACCTCGACATGTAAGCCAGTATTTATTTTTTTGATTCATCAATGGGTGAGATTTAATAGTAAATCAATAAGCTCGGTGAGTTGGGAGATGGTACAGTCTCTATGGTGTGCTTTTGATTGTAGAAAGAATTCGTGTCCTAACGGAATTGGTTGATGATGTCCCCTTGAGGAGCTCATAATGATTATCATGTAAACCCTGCAGGTGGATTTATTTCGGCATGATAATAAGGTTGAGTTGTACTACTTTCGGTAAAGATATTAATTAATGGAGTTGACAGTAACTTAATTAATTAATGGACATTGAATCTTAAACACGGGGAGATTGACGGGCTCATAATAAGAATGAGCTCATAACGTAATTTGGGATTAGGGTGGCAGTGCATATATTTCTTTAGTGGACTGATTTATTATTATTTGACTTAAGTATAAATTTTGGGCTAAATTTGGATGCTTAAGTCCAGTGGGAGGCCCAACCCTAATTTCTCCTCTTGGTCCCTGTTGTAGCCTATAAATACTCAATCTCATCAATCCGAATAAGCAGTAATTCATGCCCAAAATCGTGAAAGCAGATTAGGGATTGTAGATTTAGATCGTTGCCCATACAACGTCAAGACGCGGCTTAGAAATACAATAGAAGATAGTAAGGTCATTTGTTTGTGTTGTACAACATCTACATCAACAAACTCTGGTAAAAGGTAATACAATTCTTTGATTATGCTTCCGCTACTATAGAATTGCATTGAACACTAACGGTTCACGTTAACCAAAAGATTCGAATGCCAACAGGAACCCCAACATAGCATTCCGATATATTGGGGGTATTTTGGTCAAAAAATGGACAATTGGATATGAATGTTATTAAATTATTTAATGGGTAGCAATGATTTTTGTCTTTCCATTTTGGGTATTTTGTTTTTGTGGTAGTGCTCCGGTCTCCGACAAACTAAGGACAGATAGAGGAGAAAATCGTCTAAAACTAAGATGTTTATGCGCTTGTATGTGCTAGCAATTGCTCATTTGTGTTGTAATGGATGGAGGATGCTTCTATTTATATACATCTCTACTCTCTGAGTGGAATTCTTCAATCATCTCTTCTCTTTGAGTGGAATTCTTCAATCAATCATATGATTGATTGATATAATTGGGAATTATTTTGGCGATATGGTTGTTATTATTAGGGGTTGATTCACATCAATTAGTGACACTAAATGAAGCTCTAACATGACAAGTTGAATCATAGTTTACAAAGCATCGGAATTCAACAAATTTAACTGTTTACATTTATTAAACTTGTACCCGATGAGTGTTTTGGGCTCCGGCTTTACAACACTCAATTTTATTACTCTCTTCACCGGGATTATTATATGCACATAAGTTAATTAAATATAGTATTTTAATGTGTAATATGTTAAAAAGATAAATATTTTAATGCATAAGGAGTAGTTGTATTAATATAGTAGGTTAGAGAGATAAATATTAATATATTCCCTTCATTCCACCTAAAGGTTCCTATTTTACTATATTGGGTGTCTCATTCAAAGGTCCACACTTTCCTCTTTGAGTAAAATAATCTCACATATGACACATCACTTACGGCTAATACAATTGTCCACTACACGTAAAATAACAACTCCTTAATCCAAGTGTAAAAAGCAAATGGAGAATTATGAATGGGACAAAGGGAGCAATAATTATTTTGTATGAGTCTCATCTACCAAAATGATAAATGTACTAAAATTTGTGTCCAAAATTTGTGAGACGCTCTATATTTAGTAAAATGTAACCATATTTATAGAATGGATAGATTATCAATTTTTCACTCACCGAAAATAAATTTAGAGATTAATACACTACAACAAAAACCCCTTAATAGGACACTTGTAAGTGTCTTATTAAGGGGTATAATGAGACATTTTCAAGATTTTAAATGAATAAGACACTTATCTTAAGTGTCATTTTTTGTCGAGTCACAATAGGTAAAAGTGTCTCAATACATGATAATTAAAACATTTTAAAGTGTCATTTTTACTTGAGTCACAATAGGTAAAAGTGTCTCATTACATGTTAATTAAAACACTTTAAAGTGACCTTTTTACTTGAGTCACAATAGGTAAAAGTATCTCATTACATGTTAATTAAAACACTTTAAAGTGTCCTTTTTGATAAAGTCACAATAGGTAAAAATGTCTCATTACATGTTAATTAAAACACTTTAAAGTGTCCTAATATCCTATAATTTTATAGGACACTTCATAAGTGTACCTATTAATTAGCAAGTCAATTTTTAACGGACAAAACGCATAACATGGAAAGTGGCAACTATAAAGATTCTGCATAAGTTGAGATCAGCATTATATTAAAAGCATAAAACAGAGATTAAGAGAACAGGAAGATACTGAAATAGATTATAAGGACATGAACTTGTAATTAGTATCAAGTAATATTGAAATCAACAATTTTCCGATAAGTACTACATGGGACCAACACTTGAAATGCTACAATTCTATTCATACCACTCATTAAATACCCTTTGCTGAGACTTGATCCAGCCATACACTTTTTTTATGTTGTCAACTATAATCTTGAATCAGTATCCGAATCCTGCGCTTCCAAAATAATCTCTTTCTTTGTCCAGGTTTTGGCATCACCTCTGCAAATGCAATCTATGTACAGTAAGAAATAAGCCACAAACCCCTGAAATCAAAAGTAAGAACCAATTTTTTCACCATGATTCGTAACCTTTCTCCAATAAAAAATCAATTCTTTCTCGAACAAGAAGCACACAACCCCACAAGATTAATCGCGAGAGCAAATTTAAGAACGTAATGTTCGGAGTAAAAAGGGGAAGCAAATTGCCTTTAATTCATAGGCATTTACTTCATTGCTCCCCGCCATTAGAGGCCATAAACTTTTTTTGCAGTCACTTATTGTGTTTGTGAAGCCCATCAAATTAGCGTTGTTATTTTACCTTTAGCAAATTTACAAGTTTTAAATATATTAACTCCTGTCTCACAGCATCATCAAACAATAAAAGTAGCAGAAAGAGGAAATAGTGAAATTACCATCAAAATCAGACTTACTGTGTTTTCCTAAAATCAAATCATTGTGCATAGTTAAAATCATAATTTGGGCTCTGTGCTCAAGAGAATAAATACCATCAAATGTTGGTAAAGAGGTTCTCTACGTACCTTCTTCTCAAAGCATCTATCCTTTCTCTTCAATCTGAATTTTGATTAGGAGCCTCTTTCTGATGTGAGTGTTCCAGCAAGTATGTCCAATCTTCCCTCAAGATTCCTCACCAAAGCATCACATTTATGGAAAAAACCAAGCTCCAATTCACAAACCTGCTACCAAAGGATTAGATTTGGTTGGAGGAGAATGCCAAAGAAAAAGTACAGTGATAACTACTTCTTATGTCAACAAAAAAATACAGATGTAGGCCTATAATGGAACTGTGAGTCATTTCACAAAATGAGTAACAACATGAAGAAAAATTCACCATTGCAATTAAAACAAAAGAAAATGATACATGAGAAGGCAGGATTTTTTACACAATTATACTATTAGATGCTACCCACTTTCCTAACCATGATACATGTTGATGGCAAAGTTACACTACTATATGTTACGCTGTGTGCATATTCACAACAAAATGATGAGAGTTTCACTTCATTTAAAGCAATAATTAAGCACTGAAAGTGAAAGTAGGATATCATCATGCATGCATGAGCCATGGGGAAAAAATATGAGAACACAATTATCTCTCATAGAAAAAAATAAAGAGTCAAAATGAGAGATATCCTTACTTGGACTAGTTTTTGGACAATGGCAGCAGCATGCTGCTTTAATGGCACCTGAAGCACTCTTGTGGCAGGGTTGGACTTGAAGTAGATAAAGGGATTGCAAGAGAAGCACCAGCCACTGCAGAGACATTAGGCAAATTTACCCTTGGAATATATCCCATGTTTACCAGCCGAAAAATCCCTGGAACTGCTTTTACAGCGGTAACCAGAGACTCGTCCGGCTGATCCCACTTTCTCCTTTTTCTACAAAAACAGCTTACAGATGTTAAACCAAAATCTTATTTGTCTATTTATCACTAGTGGGCTATATTTTGGAGGGATGATGGTTAATGTAGGACCTCCAGACCTATTTAATTGATTAATAAGATTAATTAAATTATTAAATGAAGGGAATGGAAATTTTATTTTACATGTCTAACTTTAATTTTCACTGACAATGAAATTTATTTAGAAACAGAGTTCTTAAAACAAACTAAATAAATTATAAACTACAGTTCTATATTTTTCTCATTCGTTGAATCAAACTTCTCTGATATTAATGCTTAATTTTGCAGCAGTAGCATTGAGATTCATCAGACTCGTAAGTCAGATTGCTAAAAGTTTAAAAAGATAAGAATTAAAATTCCTTGTGATAGACTAAAAGAAGTTTATGATTCATTTGCTCATTGTCCCACGACAAATATACATCAACATGATTCCAAGAATGAGCTATAAAAGCATTCAGCCTAGAAAAGAATATATATAAACGGTTAAAGAGTAATCTTCAAAAGAATCAGAGCAGAGCACCTCTGTTTCGTCATTGATGAATCAGATTCAGATGAAACCCTAGCACATCTGTCCTCCGTCATTGATCAATCAACCCTTTTCCTGGATTGATTGAGCTAGATCAGCCTTTTTCCTCCTAAAATCCTTACTGTTTCAGATTGAAATTGCGCTTCTTTTAGAGTGAAATTATACAAATAAAGCATTTCACAAGTAAGAAAACTTTTAAGTAGTAAAGACAAATATTACCTTGCTCTTTGAAAGGCTTTTTACCCATGTGTGATTGTTTTTGTTGTTCATATTGCTGCAGCAGCAGATCTTTCAATTGAGGCTCATTCCTTGTATGATATCGAGTTCCAGTTCATTCGAATCACATAGCACAATAAATATGAAAGCTAAGCTACCATGTTCCAGTTCATTTTGCCCCTGGACATTCTCTTCTATTTCATCTTCATCTTGTACTACTAGCTTTCTAGTCTTAGACAAAATCCCTTCATTGAGGGCAACCCGGTTACTTTCCGTACTTCTTCCCATCCCTTGAACACTCTTGTTAACCATGTTCAACTTTGACTCCATACAATAATTTCTGACAGCAGTAAACAAACAAAAAAATTTTGAATAGAATCATATCTCCACATGTTTTTCTCAAGAGAACATGAATTTAATAAGCAATTATTAAGTTAGATATTCAGTGTTCTCAGCCCAATATAACTTAAATAGTTAAATGCGTTCTTAATAACAGTGATAAAAATGCCTCATAATGTCACAAAGTAGTTAAATGTCTTTGAATGTTATTACCACATCATTCAATATTTTGCAAAAAATCAGAAACCAAATACACAGTATAAACATCTCATGGAAAGATACTCACACTCACAAAATGAACAAAAATTAATAAGTTAAATTCAAGTCAGAGTTGGTTATTAACAAACCTGGGTTTGAGCATGTGAAGAAGTAAAAGTAGGCTAACATAAATCCTCTCAATTAACCAAATCTGCTCTGCTCTAAATCCTAACAACATTTGAATTGCACTAGATAATGTAACACTAACTATAAGATTGCATTGCACGCACATATGTCTATGCATCATAAAAAATTTGCTTAGCCATATCTAATACTAGCAGGTCTACATATACATTGACAGATTCCATCAGTAAAAACAGATACTAAAGCAAAGTATCTTAATAGGAGAAATAATATTTCTCGTTGATTAATCAACAATTGATTAACCATTCACACTGTTATATAAATCTTTTGCCCTTTACATGCTTTTATAATTCTCAATATAAATCTTACCAAGCTCTTCAGCTTTCTTAAGCTTTACATTGATCATTAATCCCAAGTGCAACTGGCACAGGTGCTTTCTGGAGAATTTGTCAACGGGTTAAAGAAGCATTCAATACCCACTTATCTGCCAACAAGAAAGATCAGTCATACTATAAATTGATTTATAAGTGTTACTTTAACATCAGAAGCAATATGGTCAGGGAACTCCAATTGAGTATACATAACAAAATACATGTAAGAAAAACAAAATTAGTAAGCAGACTTAGCAAAGTACATGTAAGACAGACAAAGTCCAATAATAACAGCCTCGAGTATTAGTCTTGTATGACTCATTACTTGATATTACAAGTCCACTAAAAAATAAAACAGAGTAACATATAATTGGATGAATAAGATTTGAATTAAGTTATTAGAGAGAACATTGTTGTTGCTTTACATAATATACTTCAAGGTTCGATGAGAACCTCAAATTAGTATGAAAAAAGAGCACTTCGATCAAGTCTTCTCTCCATAATATTCCTTCTGTTAATTTGCAACTAAAAATGTCAAAATTCCAAATGAAAAAGGATATATTTAGCTATAGAACAAGCGTGTGCAAGGCCAACACTGACTACACCTAATTAGAGCAAATTTTGAGAGCAACATCGAAGGAAGAAAGGTGTCCAATTTGATATGGAAAAGGCATATGAAATCGACAATATCCACTTAGCCACAGCGAAGGCTGTAAGTGCTGAAATCTCAGCAATTCCTAACCGACACAACCTGACCGACCTCATTGAACAGATTGGAGGACTGAGAGTCCGTCGCTATCTAGTTTTACACATTTCTAACCCTTAGGAACCAAATTCACTATCTAATTCTACAAATTTTTCGGAAACAATCCACAAAATGAGAAATGAAGCCCTTCTTTGTACTTACCTGAGAGGAGATGAAGAGTGGGTTGCCAATTGTTTGTTTCAGGGTTATCGTGGACTCAAAGATTATGCGTTTCCCTCTTGAATAGCTGTAGCGCCGCCTCTATGCTGTCATTGTGACCGCTATGTTGCAAGTAGCGGTATTGCGACGAGGCTGAAGCAAGAAGCGCCAGTGGGTCAACGCTGGAGGTCGAAATCCGTGGATAGAGAGAAGCTTCATATACACATTTTTTTAAGAATCTCAATCAAAATGGAGGTGAAGGATTTTCCCCATGAATCTATGGTACTGATTCCTCGAAGAACCCTAGTTTCCTTCTGTTCTTTTCTATCCACGATGGTGAGATTATTATGTAAGATATATTGTTTAAAAATAGATAAAAGAAAAATAAAAAAGGAAAATAGAGTATATATATGGCTCATTAATTAATAAACTTTCATTAAATGTATAATAGGACATTTTTATTGAAAGTGTCATAATAAATAGGTCCTATTAGCCCATTTTTGTTGTAGTGTGAGATTATCGTTACCGATCAATTTTTCCAAATTAAACTTGTAACCCTCGATAATTTCATAATCCATTTTGAATCATCCTCTTATAAACCAATTTTCCTCATCATGAAATGCTGTGGTTCTAGACTTTATGTAAAAAAATTATTCGATCTTCATGAATGAAAAAAAAAAGTGTATTGCTAGAATTGGGTGATGTTTTGACATGTTGCCCATAAATTTGAGACAAGATTAATCAATTAATGCCCCAAGGCATAGCTCAAGTGGCAGAGGAGAAAGGGAAAGGCCTTTCAATTGAACTTGGTTGCTTGGGGTTCGAATCCTGCATTTGGCATGTATTTGGCCCCTCCTCCACCAATTTCCAGGGTGGGGCGGTGGTTAGAGTAGTTAAGCATTTAACTACAATGGTCAAAAGCTAATTGCAATCCAGGGGTGGGGCGGTGGTTAGAGTAGTTAAGCATTTAACTACAATGGTCAAAAGCTAATTGCAATTAAGAGGGGTGTTAATTTTTAATTTTGATGGGGACAAGACGTGATAATGGAGTGTCTTGTCGACAATAGGTGTGGGTAGTTATCATTGCCAATATAACATCATTATTTTGTTCCTATATATGGTAGTATATATTACGATTGAATTTTTTTTTTAAATAAGTTTAAATATTACAGTAAAATAATAAGATTGTTAAAACATATATACACTATTACGATTATTAGTTAAAAATGCATTTTATTTTAATTAATAAAGATATATTTTTTTATTATTATTGAAAATTATATCCGATTAAAACTTCAATAGTATTACTGTAATAAACTTTCATTGACTAAAAAATTAATTACTATTTAATTTTAAATTTTAGATTATTAATTTTTATATTAAAAGTTAATTTAAGAGCAATTATTTCTTGTATTAGGTTACACACCTTTATATTACTTTTTAATTAAATCGTAGACGACATACTACTCTTTCAGTTTTTAGAGATGAAATACGAATGAAAAATATTAGTACTCATTTTCAAATTCTATTTATGAGGTGAATTTTTGCACATTCTTATTAAAATAAGTTATAGACTTAAAAGAAAAAAACTATTTTTACTAAGAAATTAATAGAAGAAGAATGATACCTCAATGATTGAACATAAAAATAAGATCAAATAAAAGTATAAAAGATAAAATAAAGATAACAAAAAATAAAAAATAATAATTATACCTCAAAATGATTGAACTTGCACATTAAATCAAATAAAAGTAAAATATAAAAGATAAAACAAATTAAAGTAGATTAGAAATAGTATGAAAGTGAAATAGAGAATAAAAAGATAAAGAAAAAAAAAGAGTAAGGTTGATTAGATAATGAAAAGGTTTATATAGAATGATTTGAAAGAATAAACGATCATTGATTGCTTTTGAAAAGGTTTATATAGAATGGTTTGAAAGAATAAACGATCGTGATTGAAAGCAATCAACGACGTAGATATAAAGGTGAAAAATTACCAAAGGTAGCGTTGAAATATTTGATATTAAGAAAATTAGTATATTGATTGATAATTAGTACTCCCTCCGTCCCGGAGAAGTTGATATTTTTTTTTTGGCACGGAGATTAAGGAGTATAATAATTTAATGTAAAGTGAAGTGAGAGAAATAATATTTAATGTGTAGTGGGTAGTTGTAGTAGAGGTGATATGTGGGACCCATGAGAATAGATTAATTGTTTTTTTGCGGGTCCCATGTATTAAAAAGGAAATGTGTCAACTTTAGTGGGACAAACCAAAAAGGAAAATATGTCAACTTCTATGGGACGGATGAAGTAGAATATATGCGAATAATAATTTTCATATTTATCAAATTTATATCGTTGATTAAAAAATAAATAAATAATTTATTATTAGCATAAATAGAATCTATGATTGAGATTAAAAGTAATAGACGATCAAGATTAAAATTAAAGATAAAAATAGAAATTATGTTTATATATATATATATATATATATATTATTAAAAATTAGTCAAATATTACTAAAAATATATCTTATTGTAAAATAAAAAAGTAAAATTTAAATAACAAATTTCATTATTAGTATAATTAAATTTTATGATTGAAATCAAATAATTATTTGGACGGTCAAGATTAAAATTGAATTATTTCTAAATAGAGTAAAATTGAAAAAAAAAATTGAAAACAAAACTTTAAGTTTAAGTTTGCTTTTATATATTTATAGATAAATGATTGAACCTTTAAATTTAAGGAGAATGATTGAACCTAGATTATAAATAATATGAAAGTAGAATCTGTAAAAGAGAAGAAAAAGAAGAAGCATTAGAGGAAAAAAAACAAAAAGAAGATTAAAAAGAAGAACAAAAGATAGAATATTAAAATATAAAAATATAGTTCATATAATTATTATAAAGGAAATACAAAAATTGAAGAAAAAAAAAGATAGACTAAAAAAAAATTATAGCTTATGGACTTACCAATAAGATCAAATATGAGAATGGTTGAGCCTAAAAATAATATCAAATAAAAGTATAAAAGAAAATAAAAATAAGGTTTATAGAATTATTAAAAAAACACACAAAAATCGAAGAGAAAAAAAATAGGATAACAAAAAATTATAAAGTATAATGATATCTTTAAGGAAAATGATTGAACCTGCATATAAGATCAAATAAAAGTATAAAATACAAAACAAATTAGAATAGATTATAAATAGTATGAAAGTATAATCTGTAAAAGAGAAGAAAAAGAAGGAGCATTAGAGAAAAAAAAAACAAAAATAGAATGATTGGGCCTACAAATAAAATCAAATATGAGAATGATTGAACCTAAAAATAAAATCAAAATATAAAAGAAGATAAAATAAATTAAATTATGAAAATATAGTTTATAGAATTATTAAAAAAAAACACACAAAAATCGAAGAAAAAAAAATAACAAAATATAAAAAGTATAATGATATCTTTAGGAGAATGATTGAATCTGCATATAAGATCAAATAAAAGTATAAAAGACAAAACAAATTAGAGTAGATTATAAATAATATGAAAGTAGAATCTATAAAAGAGAAGAAAAAGAAGAAGCATTAGAGAAAAAACAAAAAGAATAAGTAAAATATGAGAATGATTGAACCTAAAAATAATATAAAATAAAAGTATGTATAAAATAAGATAAAATAAATTAAATTATAAAAATAGGATTTATATAATTATTAAAAAAACCACAAAAATCAAAGAGAAAAAAAATAAGATAACAAAAAATTAAAAAGTATAATGATACATTTAGGAGAATGATTGAACCTGAAAATAAGATTAAATAAAAATATAAAAGACAACACAAATTAGAGTTGATTATAAATAATATGAAAATAGAATCTGTAAAAAAGAAAAAAAAAAGAAAAAACATATAGAGAGAGAGAAAAAAAAAGGAGAAAGTAAGAATTTGATTAGGTTGAAAAGATTTATATATAATGATTTTAATGAATGAACGATCGTGATTGAAAGAGACGATCTAATAAAAATAAAAGAGAGGATTACTACTAGGTACAAAAAAACCCTTAATTATTATGAAATACAAACATACAAAAATATTACTACTAACTATAAAAATATATGTATTATTCCAATATTACCCCTAAAATGTGTTGCACATAAATGTTGTGTGCAGCAAAAATTCATGCACAACAAAGTGTGTGTAGTAAAAAAATTATGTGCAGCAAAAAGTGGGATGGTCCGGCGGTGGTCCGACAGCGGCAGCAAATTTCCAGCGGTCCGGCGGAGCTCCGACGATCGGCCGCCGGCTGTCCGACATAATTCCAGCGACCGGCCGGCAGTGGGTGAGGGTTTGGATTTGTAGTTTAAAAGTGTGTGTGTTTAGGGTTATATTTGATATTTTACTCTAATATTTTGTATGTGATAATAATTATTTTAAATCAATGTATCTAATAGTAATTAGGGGTACAAAGTGTGTACCTAGTAGTAATTTTTTCAAAATAAAATTGATACTATTATTAATTGAAATTAAACATATATTGATTAACAATTAATTTAATTTATATTGTTAAATTAAATCAATAAAAAAGTAAAATTTAAATAATAAAAAAATCCATTATTAGCATAATTAAATTTTATGATTGATTGAAAGCAAGGGAAAATTATATGTCATGTGTATATTAAATTAAATTATAATATATGAATATTAATGATATATTAATTTAAATTAAGTATATATTGATAAAAAATTAGTTAAATATGCCAAAAATATCTCTTATATTTACCAAATTTATATTGTTAAATAAAAAAGTAAAATTTAAATAACAAAATACATTATTATTAGTATAATTATATTAGATTTTATTATTGAAATAAAAAATATTAATTGGACGATCAAAATTAAAATTGAATTATTATTTCTAAATAAAGTAAAATTAAAAAAATTGAAAACAAAAGTAGAAGTTTAAGTTTACTTTTATATATATATATATATATATATATATATATATATATATAAATAAAGATAAGTATAATTTTTCATTAAAAAAATAATATTTCATCTATCTAAAGATTAATTATTTTAAGTATTAAAAATTAATTTTATAAAATATGAACGTATGTTACAGTAAACTCTCTAAATAAACTCCCTCGTTCTATCTTTTACCCATAATACTCATTTCATTATTTCATGAAATTAGGAAATGAATGCTATTGGTAAAAGTCAAATATAAGGTGGGTTCGATTTCTCTCTCTATCATGAAATTAGATCATTATAAGTGTAATTAAACATTAATCCCTTTTTATATAAGGTTTAAAATAAATCATTTTGGTGAGACTGTACCCTCAAATTAAATACTCCCTCCGTCCCAGAAAAGATGACACACTTTTCATTTTGGGTTGTCCCACAAAAGTTTGCACATTCCTAAAAAACAAAAAGTCAAACACAATCACCCTTCTCCATACACTTTATTTACAAAAAAATCACTCCTACCTAACACACATAACATACTTTATCATTTATTTATTACAAAAAAATATCATAATACCCCTAAAAGTCATCACTTTCTTAATCTCCATGCCATGAAAGGGGGTACAATCTTTCCTGAGACGGAGTGAGTAAACTATAAGCAATATGCTGGAGATCGATCCACGCATAATTATTGAGTATGGGTCTTTAAAAGGTATGAAATGAATTTCATATTTCATATGATACTCAATATTGCATTAGTAGTATTTAGTAACTTAGTACTGTTAGATGATCATGTTTAAAAATTAGTCTTTTTTTTTTTTTGAAGAAATTATTTTTTATAAATAATACTATACATATTCACATAATTTAAACATTTTCATTCATTTTCAAGATTTTATGTATACTCATACATTATCTTCCCAAACTAAAAAGAATGTTAAACCAGCATAAAGAAAGTCTCATAGGGAATGTAAAAGTAGATTGAATTTTCCAACGCAAGATGGTAAAAGGTTATTATTCTCTGAATATTTTTCACAGTGAAAGCAATAACTCAAGGTTTTCTTTCTTGGTAAAAATGATTAGTTTACATACTAAAATTAAAAAAATGTTATTCTTGAATGAAATAATTACTATCCCAGTTGTCACATGCATCATTTTCTGGTAAGGTAAATTAATAATTTGAAAAGATGCTTTTTGGTGTGGAATACACTTCTTCTTGGGACTGTAATAACCCATGGAAAGTGTTTTATCACTTTCTTTGTTGATTTTAGTTCTCAAGCTTTTTCACAAGACAACAAGGTTGAAGGGGGACTACAATTGCACTCTGCAAATTTTTCAGAAGCATTTCTTGACCCCCCCAAATTGCACTTGCAACCTTTTACTTGAATGTTTTTTTTTCAATGTTTGCATCCACTTCCACCAATATGTGTATGTTTATTGAGTATCCAAGAGGTGTTTTATCAAATGAAATGTAAATATCTAATATAGTGCAATCAAATTATGTTGTTTTATCCAAATTTCAAATCTATTACCACTGGTAATTATATGAGTAAATACAAGTTTTGGAAGGATAAACACTCGTATAATTCCATGACATTGACATCCCTGTCTGATTTAGACCCATGTCTTCTAACATCACAGAATTCACAATTGACAATAAACTCCCATCTCATCTAAACATCACATTTCACAATGTAGTTACACTTACAAAATCTCTAAAACGACAAAAGCTAATACAATGATGACAACAAAAGAAAACACACACACGCACACACCCTTCTCACCTTTATAAACTGCCCCCCTTCCTTTGCTGTAACCCCCTGAAGTTGAATTACATGGAAGCCATTGTAAAGATTGTAGCTTTTGCTTTATTAGCACAACTCTGCCTTTCCACAAAGTGGGATATTGCTTCCCTGTCAGCTGCTGACAGAATCTCTTTCTTACCTGGCCAACCCCAAGTCAACTTCCACCACTTCTCTGGTTATGTATCTGTGGATCAAAAGGAGGACAGAGCCCTCTTTTACTACTTTGTTGAAGCTGAGATTGATCCATCTTCTAAGCCTCTTGTTCTCTGGTTAAATGGAGGTTAATCTCTCTCCACATTTGAATTCATCAACTGGGGTTTCTGTTGGTTGATTGTTTGTTTATTTTCAGGGCCTGGATGTTCATCATTTGGGGTTGGTGCATTTTCTGAAAATGGACCATTTAGACCCAGTGGGAATGGGCTTGTCAAGAATGAATATAGCTGGAACAGGGGTATTTTGTGGAATCTTGAAAATGTTGTTAATGTTTTTCCTTCTGTATCTCTTTTGAATCTTGAGAGTGCCACCATTGGTTTGCAGAAGCAAATATCTTGTATTTGGAGTCACCAATTGGTGTGGGATTTTCTTATTCTGCAAATTCTTCCTCTTATGAAGGTGTAAATGACAAGATTACAGGTATGCATCTCCTTTTAAGAGTTCAAAATTTTGTACAACTAGTGCATTTCTGATGTTTTATATTTTCAGTAAGGAAGCATTTTTTAAAATCCAAGAATCACTGAACCATTTCTTTTTGTTTTTGTATCTGCATCTTCAAACTGTGTGTAGAAAATTATAAAAACTTTAATGACAAGTATATTCTTTCTCATGTTTTTTATTATATGTATTCTTATGATTCTGAAATTAATCATATTTTGCATCACCATTCTATGCTGTAGCCCGGGATAACTTGGTGTTCTTGCAAAACTGGTTTCTTAAGTTTCCACAGTATAAAGACAGTAGATTGTATATCACTGGGGAGAGCTATGCTGGTAACTTGAGAGATTGAGAGAGGAGAGAGAAAATGTTGGATAAAATATGTCTAATAAGTTTTGTTATTCATAGGACACTACATTCCTCAGCTATCAGAGTTGATGCTGGAATTCAACAATAAAGAGAAGATGTTCAACTTGAAAGGAATTGCAGTGAGTTTCTTTTTGCTCTTGATTACAACATTTTATGATTCAAATTCTAATATGAAATGAAATTCAATTCCAACATAAGGTTATGTGGAGAGGGATTAAAAAATGACCCCCATTACCTTGTGAGACTAAACAATTCTTGTTGCTGATTCTCTCTCCTCACTCTTAATCTTATCATATGTTGTTACTGCAGCTTGGAAATCCAGTACTAGAATTTGCAACAGATTTTAACTCAAGGGCTGAGTTTTTTTGGTCTCATGGACTAATATCAGATACAACATACAGAATGTTCAATTCTGCTTGCAATTATTCAAGATATGTGAGTGAATACTACAGAGCTTCTCTGTCTCCAATCTGTTCCAAGGTCATGAACCTTGTCACTACAGAAACCAGCAAATTCGTCGACAAATACGACGTCACTCTCGATGTTTGCATCTCCTCCGTGCTAGCTCAGTCCAAACGCCTTGCTCCTCAGGTAATTGATCACATTGCATTGCATTATGTTAAATGACCATCTCATCTAAAAGCTTAAGCTAGTAGAGAGGTGATTCGTTTAATACTTAATCAAGTCACTCTAACACATTACATTGCAGTAGCCTGTCTTAATTGATGCTAACCGTGTCCTAGCTAATTTGCAGCAAGTCACTGAGAAGATCGACGTGTGTGTGGAGGACGGGACGTCCGCGAGGCTCTCCACGCTCGTCTCTTGGGAGTCGGAAGTTGGCTCGTTTGCAGCAAGTAAATCTTGAATTTGTTCTCTTGTTGTTCCAGTAACTTAAGTGTTTAATTGATAGATCATTTTTGTTTCAGTATTTTGGATTATGAGCTGCTTGATCTGGAGAAGCCTACCATCAACATTGTTGGTAGAATAATCAAGGCAGGTATCCCAGTGCTAGTGTATAGTGGAGATCAAGATTCAGTCATACCCTTAACCGGCAGTCGAAAACTGGTTCACCGCCTAGCACGACAGCTCCGATTGCCTACAACTACGCCTTACAGAGTCTGGTTCTCTGGAATGCAGGTATAGAAATCGCCATGATAAACATCTTAGCTCTGGTAACCTCGTCTAAAAGTTTAAGCTGTATTTGGATTGTTTCAGGTGGGCGGATGGACTCAGGTGTACGGAGACATCCTGTCGTTCGTCACCATACGAGGGGCATAGCACGAAGCCCCGTTTTCGCAACCGGAGAGGTCTCTAGTGCTGTTCAAGGCATTTTTGCAAGGCAAGCCACTGCCTCAACAATTTTAAGACATCTACACTACCTAATTGTAAGTAAATGTGAAGGTGATAAGAAATTGCATTTGTTCGTTTTTGGATTGTCTGGAAATCAGAAAATTTTGTAAGAATTCTACTTGTGGATTTGTGAATTTTCATTTGCATAGTTGATGCACTCAAATTGTTTCATCATACTATAATTTAGGCAGCCATACATAACGGGGATGAAGTCCATTTTATGTTGGAGCTATTCATCTTTTAGAGGTTGTAATTCATAAATGAAATAATTATCCAGATCATTTATAATTTTGAGTACGATTAAGTAAGAAACTACTCTTTTGTACCATCCAAATGAAAGTTTCTTTTTTTTCCACGCGGATTAAATATTATTATTACTATTAGTGAGAGTGTAAACTCATATTTTAATTGTATTAGTGGCTGTGTGGATCTATATGTTTAAAAAATGAAAAGAATTTTTTTGGGTGGGACACTAAAAAAACTCTTTAGATGGGATGAAGGAGTATATTCTAATTATACTTCCCATTAAATTAATTAATTATAATTGGATAAGTTTAAATTATTTATTTATAAAAAATAATATCAAGGAGAATATTTATCATCAGATTTGATGAAATAGATATAGATATTATTATTAAAAAAGAATATTAACATGGAGCTTCCAGATTGGATCAAATATATTTTCGCATATTTCAAGGACGTGATAATAAGTAAGAAAATCACATGACCTGGCCAAAAACTTGATCCAATCACATGATCCAGTTTGGAGAAAAAATTGAATGAGAACGTTTCTCTATCTCATCCCATGAGACGGGTAGGCATCATCCAATGGGCAAGCTCAACCCAATTGCAATTATTTCAACACATGATCTCTCTCCTCTCTTATATTAATAAAATTTTGAATAATCATTTTCTATTTTTACAATTAGTATATTAAATAAAAAGTGATAATAATTTTAATAAAATGTTAAATGAGATAAAAAAAAAGTGATGGTATATTTTGCAAAAGAGTTGATATCCGGTGTATTCGGATGCAAGGGTGCACTCAGGTGCAGAGGTGCACTCATATGTGTATAATTTTTTATTCTATATTGTATATATGTTCTTAATAATTGTATATATTTTTAACATTTAATTTTTCATTAAAAAAAGCTAGCATCCACATGTATATAACTTTTTATTATTCAATAGTGTATATATTGTTTTTTAATAATTGTATTTTTTTAAAATTTAATTTTTCATTAAAAAAACTAACAAAAAATTCACTAACAAAGTGTATACATTTTTGTTCATAATTGTATATGTTTTTGTTCATAATTGTATACATTTCTGAAAGTGGGTGCACCGTATCCTGGGGTTCCAGGTGCACAATAGTATTAGCCTAAACACCCATTCAGATTTCTGGAATCCAAATCAACCAGAAAAAATAAAATAGATTGATCCTCTTGCATTTTGATCAATCTGTGGCTGAATAGTCTCTTAGAAAGAGGCTGATCCATCTATCTCAAGTGCTATTATACCTTGATCAACATACAAAAATATTGTATCTTTAAGCCCATCTAATATTTCCAGCAAAATTACGAGGATAAGTAATATGCCCATGGAATCAACCAAACAACCTAAAGAGACTCATTTAACTTTTACAAGTAGTATGTTGTCAAGTTTCTATAAAGTTGGGAGATTAATAAGAAACTATAAAGTTGGGAGATTAATAACCCAGGGGTACCTTATGAATAGGTTTTGAAAGTTGAAACAACATATGATTTTGTTGTGATACTAACTAACTATCTTGATCTTCAAACAAAATACTTGATCACACACACGAAATTCTCACTCGTTGCTTCTTCGTTGAAGAATCGATCAACACACACACAATGAAGAAAAACCAGCAATAAACCCTCAAACAAAGAATGAAGAAGATTGCACAAGAGAATTATAGTGGTTCGATCTTCTTGATCTACGTCCACTGTGAGGAAAAATAACTTTCTTATTGATAGATGTAATACACGAAGAAGATGACAGCTATAGAGACTCAAAACTAGCTCTAAACAAACTGTAATGCTCACTGGAAGAAGATGAATGAGTGCAGCTTCAAAAACTGCTTTGCTGTGAGTTTGTGTGTGTGTATTTATGCATCTTCCTCACCAATAACCGATTGCCATGTGCACCAATGGAATGATCACACCTCATGTACTCAATAACTAACCAACTGAAGAGCACATGGTCACTAACAAACTCAAAACCGATCAGCCAACAAACCAAACTGATCCAAAACTCCCATGTGATCACAACTGTTACATACATTCATTTGCAGCTGATAGAATGATTATAATGCTACGTGTATGACTCATGCATTATGTCCATTACGTTCTTCACTCCCTCAGCTTCATATCAACACCTTGTGCTCACATGATGGATAACCAACTAGTACACATTTCAAAGCTCTTGGTTCCAGCTTTCCTTGCTTTATATGAGCATAAGCAAGACATCCTATTACCTTCAGACTATTGTAATCTGCAGGTTTACCACTCCACACTTCCTCTGGAGTTTTGAAGTTTAGTGGTGATGATGGACATCTATTTATAAGAAATGCTGCTTTAGTAGCTAATTCCCCCCAGAAACTCTTTGGAAATGCTCAACTACTCATCATACACCTAACTCTTTTAAGAATGGTCTGATTCATCATTTCTGCTGTTCCATTTTGTTGTGGAGTTAATGGAACAGTCTTATGTCTTTTAATTCCTCTATCCTTACAAAACTGATTGAATTCATCTGACAAATATTCCAAGCCACTGTCAGTCCTTAAACACTTCAATTTCTTATCAGTTTGATTTTCAACCTCAACCAACCACTCTTTGAACTTAGTGAAGGCTTCATCTTTGGATTTCAATATATGAATCCATACTTTTCTTGAATAATCATCTATAAAGGAGATGAAATATTTTCCACCTCCCTTTGTGATGTTCTTGGCAGGTCTCCACAAGTCAGAATGAACATAATCCAACACAGATGAGGAATTATGTTCTCCAATACCAAATTTCAACCTATTTGCCTTTCCCTTACACAATGCTCACACTGATTCAAAGTAATGGAAGTGTGGCCACATAATAACTTCTGTTTAGCCAATTCTTGAAGCCCCCTCTCACTTATATGACCTAACCTTCCATGTCATAGTATAGAATTATCTATTTTACAAGTACTACAAGCTTGAGCAGTGACAGTATTTCCACACAAGAAATATAGATCATGTTTCCTAATACCTTTCAAGAATACATCATTTTCCTTTGTGACAGTCAAACAACCATCAGTTGACTAGAAACTATATCCCACGGAATCAAGATTACCAAGTGAAATAAGATTTCTTCTTAGATCAGAGACATACCTTACATCATGAAGCATTCTTACTGTACCATCAGACATTTCAAGCTTGACAGATCCTCTTCCCATGATCTTACATGTTTGGTTGTTTCCAAGAAGTACAGAGCCCTCATTCTGATGTTTAAACCCTATCAACCAATGCTTGACAGGTGTCATATGGAAGGTACAACCAGAATCAATCACACATTCAGAGGAGACTTCAGATGCAGTGACTGTCAATACTTCAACAAACTTTGTAGTATCTTCTTGTGCATGAGCAGTTTGATTTACTTGGTTTTGTTGATCAATTTCTTTCCCCTTTTCAATGCCTTTACCTTTGCTAGCTTTCCACTTGTAGCAATTTCTTCTCATATGGCCAGGTTGGTTACAGTGATAGCATTTCCTTACTTCACCTTCTTTGGCATGCTCTCCTTCTTTTCTGTCTTGTTTATTTCCATTAGAAGCCCTCTTCTTCTTGTTATTTCTTTTAGCTTGATTGTTCTTCTTGATAACCAAACCTTCTCCTCCAGAACTCTGAGTACTATCAGTTACTAATTGTAATTCTCTAGACTTGAGTGCTAGTAAAACATTATCAAACTTGATGGAGCTCTGATTACCATATAACAAGGTATCTTTGAAGCTTTGAAAAGATCTTGGAAGAGCTGTCATCAACATGAGAACTTTATCTTCCTCTGATATTTTTGAATCAACAGTTTCAAAATCATCCATGATTTTGACAAACTCATCAACTTGATCCAAAATAGGCTTTTCATCAGTCATTTTATATGCATTCAGTTTCTGCCTAATGTTAAGTCGATTTGCTAAAGTCTTGATCATAAACATAGATTTTAACCTTTCCCAGACTCCAATTGCAGTGGTCTCCCTAGCTACTTCCCTTAGTGCCTTATCTCCCAAACATAGAATGATTGTAGAATGAGCTTTTCGAAGTACCTCATCATCTACTTGTACTCTTGGAGGTCCAGCTGCTGATGAATCTTTGATGATCTCTGTCTTGACAGGTGGAGGTGGCTTCAATGCATCAATGAGCCCTTGTTGTGTCAAGATCGCCTTCATCTTGAGTTTCCAGAGACTGAAATCAATTTTTTCAGAGAGCTTCTCAATATCAAACCGTGTGGTGTTCATCTTCTTGAGTTCAGCTGCTGTTTGATGGTTTGTTTCCCATATATGACGCCACTTGTTGTGATACTAACTGACTATCTTGATCTTCAAACAAGATACTTGATCACACATACAAAATTCTCACTCGTTGCTTCTTCGTTGAAGAATCGATCAATACACACACAATGAAGAAAAACCAGCAATAAACCCTCAAACAAAGAATGAAGAAGATTGCACAAGAGAATTATAGTGGTTTGATCTTCTTGATCTACGTCCACTGTGAGGAAAAATAACTTTCTTATTGATAGATGTAATACACGAAGAAGATGACAGCTATAGAGACTCAAAACTAGCTCTAAACAAACTGTAATGCTCACTGGAAGAAGATGAATGAGTGCAGCTTCAAAAACTGCTTTGCTGTGAGTTTGTGTGTGTGTATTTATGCATCTTCCTCACCAATAACCGATTGTCATGTGCACCAATGGAATGATCACACCTCATGTGCTCAATAACTAACCAACTGAAGAGCACATGGTCACTAACAAACTCAAAGCCGATCAACCAACAAACCAAACTGATCCAAAACTCCCATGTGATCACAACTGTTACATACATTCATTTGCAGCTGATAGAATGATTATAATGCTACGTGTATGACTCATGCATTACGTCCATTACGTTCTTCACTCCCTCAGCTTCATATCAACACCTTGTGCTCACATGATGGATCAGGATTTACACACCACTCTTCAACAGATTCAATAAAAGAAAATCAACTGAGGTATGATGCAAAGTCTGAGTTGAGGAGAAGATGGTTTCTATTTCTGCAATGGGTAGCGAACTTGCAAGGAGTGGCTTAAAGCAGACTCCGATAGAGGCAGTGTTCTTCGCAACGGTTGGATGACGGCGTGTTTTTTGCCAAGGTATTGGTGGCTGGAAAAACTCAAGTGGTGATGGCGACAAACCGAACTGCAGTCGGTGCTCGGTTGAGCGAGGGATGGTGGAAAATCAGTGACGGGGCTGGAAAAACTCCGATGGCGACAAACCGAGCTGCAACCGGTGCTCGGTTGAGCGAGGAATGGTGGAAAATCAGTGACGAGCTTTGGAGGCGGCGGCGACACTCTGAGATTTTGGCAGCGCCTGGTTGTGCTTGGCGCGGTAACAGCTCGGTGATCTGTTACTGCACTGTGGCGACTTGAAGTAGATCTGCAGCTTTCTTGCAGAAAGAGGAAAGAGAGGATCCATTTAAAATTTTTTTGACCCACAACGCTAAAAAGATCCGGTTTAAAGTTGAAAAAATAAGTTTGGCACATTCTAGTGTTTGTCAAACTAATAAAACTTGTAAATATCATAAATAAGGAATGAACATACAAATTATTTTAATTTTTTATTGAGTTGGTCATTTGGGCCCAAATTCACAAAATGTGTAAGAATACACCATATTGTTTTAAATGATATATACTTTTATTAAATTTTTTAATTTGTTTTTAAGAAACAAATGTATACATCATTATACTAAATGATATAGTACAAATTAATATTAAAGGGTATCTGGGTGCACGGTGCCCGAGACACACAAGTTTTAGACTTCTTTATTAGTTTTTTGGATTATTGCAACTCACATCCGATCTCTCTTAAATTCTAATTAACTGGCCCTTACTTTAAATTAATTTAATGGGTTTAGAAGGAAATTGAACACTCTTAAACATAATTACTCTGTAAATTCCCCAAATTTTAATAATTATTATCAACTCATATCAACGCTCTCCAAATATCAAACCCTATCTTATTATCTTCGTATCTTCATAAACAAGTGTTTAGGTAACCCAGAAAAAAATCAAATTCAATGTCAATTAAGATTTTTTAATTTTTTTTTTATATATATCAGGACCCTAGAAATAGATTGATTATAAATTATGGAACTTAAAAATTTATTCTATCAATTTAAGATTAGAAAGATATGAAATTATCAATATAATATCTAAAATCAAAAATTTTAATTAAATATGAATATAACAATAATAACTACATTAAAAATTTTTTTAAGATAATATTTTATACTCCCCTGTTCTATAATTATGTACAGTACGTTTGTTTTTTGCATTTAAATTAAAATGTAATATTAAAAGGTATAGTATTTTAATATATAATGAGTTAAGAAATTTTAATGTGTAATGTATAATCGTGTTAATAATGTGGGGCAACATGTATACTCTACTTTGTTTTGAACCTATAAAAAGTATATCTTATTTTGGGATAGAAGAAGTAACTTATTTTCATTAAAATAACATACTCACAAATTAATGGTAAATTTTTACAATTACATTTACATTATTTAATTAATAATATTTTTATGATTTTAGTTCTTGAATTCATATCTTTTAATTTTTCGTTCAAAATATAATACCAATCTCATTATTCCAATTCCGTGGGAGCTTTATTTTATTTTTAATAAAAACTATGGCAGAAGAGTTTTCGATGGTGATAAAAACTGAAGAGTTTTCAGTGGCGATAAAAACTATGGCAGAAGAGTTTTCGGTGGGGTGGCACTGAGAGTTCAAGTGGCTATGAGAAAATTTTGACAAACCTTGATATACGCGTGCCACTGAGAATTACGTACGTGGCTGTGGGGAAATTCGACACGCCTAATAATATATAACACCGAGTATCTCACAAATCAATGATAAATTTTTATGATTATATTTACATTATATAATTTTTTAATAATTTTATAGTTTTAGTTCTTGAATTTATAATTTCATATCTTTTAATTTTCGGATCTCTAATGGATATTGAACTTCGAATTTGTGTATTAAAAGGAAAACAAAAATTAATGGACTATGAGCAAATTCATACAACTCAAAACTAAACAATCCCACACAAAATTTACTCATCCACTACCCAAAAGAGTTGTTAATTAAATAAAATTAAAAATGGTATATATAATTAAAATTTACTCATCCACTACCCAAAAGAGTTGTTAATCACTTTTCAAATTGAATTTTAAATTTGATTCTGATTTGGAAAATTTTATTTTTGTGAATTAATTATCATTTTATTTTTTTAGTAATTTATTTATATTTCAAAATTTAAAAGAAATGAATTGCACTAAGAAACTTTAAAATCCCAAAAATCCGCTTAACTTCCTACGTAATCACAAAACCCTTCGTCTCTGCATTTTCATCTCCGATTCTCAAAACAAACCCTCCTACAATTCTGGCTTCAATCCATCATCAATGGCTGCCGCCTTGCTTCAAACTGTCATCATCCCCGACGATGACGACGACGATGACCTCTCCCTGCTTTACGTCACGCCCTCAAAGACCGGCGCCACCAAAATCGACGCCATCCCCGTCGACAATTACCGCCGCAGATCCAGAACGGTGATAGCCATCGATGATTCGCCGTTCGGAGATGATGACTTTCAGCTTCTTCCCAGAAAGTTCTACAGAGGCGAGTGTTCTACATCCAGTGAGAAAAAGCCCCAAAGGAGGAGAAACAGAATCCCTCCAATTTTCACTTGCGAGATTTGCGCGGATGAGAAACCTAGAATTGACGCATTCCGTGTTCTCGGCTGCGATCACTGCTATTGCACCGATTGCATCGCGAAATACGTGGCTGTGAAGCTGCAGGACAACATCACCTCCATTAATTGCCCTGCTTCGAATTGCAAGGGCTACTTTGAGTCACAGGACTGTCGTTTTATCCTTCCACAGCAGGTGTTTGATAGGTGGGGGGACGCACTGTGTGAGGCTGTGATTTTGGGGTCGGAGAAGTTCTATTGCCCCTATAAGGATTGCTCTGCGCCTATAATTAGGGAAGATTGTGTGAAGATTGAGCAATCTGAGTGTCCCTATTGTAATCGCCTCTTCTGTGTGCAGTGCAACGTTCCATGGCATTCGGAGATCTCTTGTGCTGATTTTCAGAAGTTGAATAAGGATGAGAGGAGTAATGAAGATATACTGCTGATGAATCTTGCAAAGAAGAGCGCGTGGATGAGATGCCCCAATTGCAAGATCTACGTCTCCAAGATTGCAGGTTGCTTGTTCATCAGATGCAGGTTGGTCATATTCCACTTCTCTAGGGTTATTCATTTCATGCCAATCTCCAATTAATGAAGGCTTCAAAGTGAATTTATTATTTATGGGTCATTTTCAATTCAAAAAAATATAAAAAAGAAAAAAGAGTGACTAAACGCCTACTCATCAAAGTGAAGAAAAAAAAACCTTTGTGTTCATCCACTTTTTTGCTGTCAAGTTAATTCCAAAATTTGCATTTTTTTTTTACCCAAAAACCTATTTATGAGATAAAAGAATGCATCTTTTTCGTTAAAAACTCTTAACGAATGGAGAAAAATGCAACTTTTACCGCTCTTTTTCTTTTTTGAAATGAATTTAGATCAAAAGTGCATTTTTCTGTTCTGAATATGCACAAGATATGACCAAAATCTTTTGATATTAGGTTTTACTTCGCTAAATTACTGTTTATAGTTATAAACTTGCATGGAATTAATGCTGATGAACGAGCCAAGCGAGCTCTTGATGTGAACAAATGAGCTCGGCTCCATTAGGTATCAAGCGAGTTGGCTCAACTTGAAAATTACTCATTCGAGCTCAACTTGGCTCGTTTATTTTAACACTTTTACATGGTACCATCACTAATACTCCTCTTTTCACTTATTACATGTCTATTTATTGGGATATTTTCACACAATAACTTGCTCTAGTCTAATTATTAATGCTTATGTCTTAGGTGTGGGTATAGTTTCTGCTACAAGTGTGGATCTCAAATGACAGTCGACCATTACTGCAAAAAGTGCAAGCACTGACCAATTCCCTAAAGTTATGGTTTCATTATCATATTTATAATTTTAATTTCAACCACTATTTAGTATTTTGATGAGCATATAAAGTATAAACAGCACAACATATGAAGACTATTTTGTGAGTGAATCACTCACTGTTCTTTAGTAGGCATGAGGTCGTACCATATGTTTCACCCCTAATTATCTTTTACTAATTTCATTCAAATATCTACCAACTTATAATATGCATTTTGCTGGGAAAATGGATGAATTTCACTTGTAATTGCCACAAGTGTAACATGATATGTGAAGAAAGGATGAAACCACATCAGTTGGTGGCATTTTTAGCCTTTGGCTAATATAGTAGGTCCAAAAAAGTTGGTTTCGCCCACCCCAGGCGTCTCTACACCTCAGCCCGACAAAGCGGTTGAAAGGTAAATAATTATAACTCAACTGATAAATAGAGGTTATATCATCCACTATATACAAGGAGCCTTTTTACTTTGAGAGTTGTTGACTCTATAACTAGTTGAGCTGGTCATACGGGCAATATAGAGTGATTTCAATATATATATATATATATATATATATATATATATATATATTATGTAGTACTATCATTTTTAAAAGGGAATACTTTCTTGAATTCTCATTATGGTGAGACTATTTTATCTTCTAGTAATTAAAGATGTTCACTTTTTTTTTTAAATGATTCATTTCGTTCCAAATTCATCTTCATATTTACCGTAGATACGCAGTTCAAGAAAAATCATTTTTTGACTTACTTTGGAGGTTAGTATATTATTTTTGGATAATAAATAAATAATAAAATAATGTGTTAAAAAGGTTATGTCAAATTTGATATTAAAAGTAGGATATGTTAGAGGGATATTAGTTTGTTGTTTTTTCCTTTTATGAAAGTGTGAAGTTGAATTTGAGACGGATCATAACGTAAAGTGTAAAGTCAAAACGTTAAGTGTAAAATTGAAATTAAGACGGAGAGAGTATTTCTTTGCATTTATTTATATTATAAATTGTGCATGAAATAGTTCATAGCATAGCTGTCAATTTCTATTATAAAGGTCATTATTTCATATTCGTCTCATAAAAGTGCCTCTTAAAAGTCTTTGCTTTTTTTAAATAGGTAAAGACTTGGATGAGATCGTTCAACGGAGCCATTCTATGACATGAATAAGAAGTAATAACATAAAGACAAAAACTTGAGTGAGATCGTTTTACTTAGCCATTCCGTGACAGAAACTTGAGTAAGATTGTTTTACGTTGTCATTCTGTGACATGAATAAGAAGTAATAACGTATTGATAAAAAGTGATAATGGTATAGTGAAATAAAAACTACATATAGTATAAATGAAAAATGACACATTTAAAAAAACAAAAATGATAATATCTTTAATAAAATATGCCAATTAATTTATAAAGTGTAAAATAATTATAGAAATAGAGCAAGTTATAAAAAACACTCGGGTATGAAAAACATACACATGAGTTAATATATCTCCATTTAAAGCAAATGCATTCAGTTTAATTTTAAATCACACACTTATTTATATCTTCAAAATAAAATATACAATGGGCCAATGACATATTCAAGGCCCAAAATGTATTTTTTATTGGACAAGCCCGTACAAATAAAATACAGTTAACAGGCTGAGTCTTCATAGAATCTTTGTAGCCCAAACTAGGGCCCACCACAACCATGTAAGAAATTTTAGACACTTCGTCATCGATTCTTCACTTTGCCGATCAAAAATTTCTCCGCTCTTCAACGCATTTATCACAGATTGAAAGTCACTCTCCAATTTTCTCAACATTTACATTTTGATAACTGAAAACGGAACGGCGAATATACTTGGGGACTTGATTGTTTCTAGATCTGCCAAATCAGAGCAATAAGATAAGTAAGTCGTCGATTTTCTTTTTATGCAATGCAGCTTGGTGAAGGAGAAGTTTTGTGTTAAGTTGGATGATTAACTTTTATTGAACATACATAGGAAAATCAATGGATTTGGATTTGCAGAATATCAAAAAATGGGTTGTTCTTTACCCAATTTATATAAATTCAAAGAAAACCCTAGCTGAGGGTCGGAGAATCAATGCCAGCAAAGCTTGTGAAAATCCTACTTGCGCTGAAGTTTACGATTGCTGTACCCACTTGAAACTCCCATGCGCAATCGAGGTAGGTATTTTTTTCTATCACAATTCAATTTCCTTTTCATTTGGGATGTAAGAATTGCACTTATTTTAGATTTTTAAATTTAATTTAGAGTGAAAAGGCGTATCCGCGGGATTTCATGCAAAGAGGTAGAGTAAGAGTTCTGTTGAAAAGGGAAGATGGGACCCCATACAATCCCGCAATTTCTACAAGTGAGCATTTCTCATTATTTCTGAGGTTTTCTTATTTTATGTGCAATTAGGGAGGATATCGTTTTGTGATCGTGAGTTCTTGGCAGTAGTGAAATTTAGTATGAGAATGATTTGTGGTTTTTTCTAGAATCAAAGAGTTTTTTTCCTTTATAAGCACTGTGGAATGAAGCATGCTTTTGGAATATGCAATTTGCCCACTTAGATGAGAAATTTTCTATATGATACATGGAATGTTTCCTTATTGAAGTACTTGTGTCATTCCTCGTATGTATATGGTTAAACAATTTGCCTTTGATGTACCACCCGGCAGACTGTTAGCTAGTGTGTATCATTTTTCCAGAATAGAGTACCGTGCGGATGAACCAGAAGAGGTATGCATTAAGTGTTTGACTTAAGGAGCCATCCTAGAGTTAAGCTTTGATCCCATATTACCATTTTAGTGTACCCCCAACTGTATGAGCTGAGGTGTTTGCCTCTGTAAGAGCTAAGTGGTATTTTAAAGAAGCAAAAGGGGTATTGCTCCTGCCCTCCTTTACTTCATAGAGCTATCAGTGACATGTATTGTGTTTCCAGTTAACATTTGTTTCCTGAAGCTTCCTTGTAGTTGTTGTAGAGTATTTAAGAGTATCCTGTGATTGTGTCTGAATTCCTGTTTGGTGTATTGCTGCTGAAGGGAAGCAACTAATGCTTCATGTAGCAGAGTTGGTACCCCGACATCCAGGTAGAACGAAGAAACAAGAGCCAGCCTCATCCTCAGCAACTGGTGCTTCCAAGTCTGGAAAGGGTGGGAAGAAGAAGCGATGATCCAAATGAAATTAGTGGTTGCCTTTTCTGTTTGTTAATTTTTTTGTTCCAGACCACAACAGGGTACTAATACTTCCTCTTGAATCTTGATTGATGATGGGATTCATAGTGCAAACCTTTGGAATTGTTTTGGTTTAGTTTAGAGGTATGGAGATGATATAATTAAATTGTTTGGTGATGGGATATGGGTATGGAACTCACATTAATTCATGGGAATCAATTGAAGTGTCCAAAATTATGGGATTATGACCGTCTTTAAACAGTTGCAACAACGACCTTAATTTCAGGTGAATGATCTTGTTGCTCCTCTCTTTTTTTATTTGTGTTACTCATCAAGATAGTGTTATAGAAAAATATTACTCTTGCATAACTGCAGAGAATCCCCACCACACGGTATTGAGATTGATGACCCTGCTACTATTTTATATCTCAAATCTTGAACTGAAAACTGATACATCTCAGGTTTCTTAAACAACACAACACATATGGAAGACAGAATTAGGTACAAGATAATCTAGCAATTTAAAGAAATCTAAGTGGACATGGATGTCAAAGAAAGCTACAATTAACAAACAGCATTACTCGTCTCGGAACTGCTTCTGTTGAGGAGGATTGTGGGAGCTTCAACCATCATTTTCAGACAATTGAACTCTAATGCCAGAATTGGCTTTGATAGCATTACGGAGATGCTCAAGTTTCTCTTGTGCTCCTCCTCAGCACTTGCAGGGTCGGAGCTCGTTTCGTCTTGCGAGTTAGATGCAGACGGACCCAACACTTTACTCGGTGACACTGCTCTCAACCTGAACTAGACCAAGAGAGTATCAATGCCCAAACCAATTAAAAGACAGGTTTCAACTCGATAACTAAATACCAAGGATCAGAGCTTAGAAAGTCACCCAATTAAATATCCAAAAAGAGATCTATGGAAAAGAGACAAAAATAACCAACTTTTTTTTATCTGCAACTAGTAGGCATAAAAGAATGGAGGATCAAAATCATCAAAAACTTGTATAAAGAATTATTCAGATGCAACCTGCATTCAATCTGGCAAGAATACTTGAGGAGGTGAGGATTGTACTCCGTGCAGCCACTGCACATCGAACAAAGCTGATACTTAATAGTTAATTCCACATATTTGGGAACAATACGACTTAAATTAGATATCTACCTAAAGCTTGGGAGCGACATTTTGACAGCAGGTCCCATCCATCTTTGACTGTCATTTTGCAATGCTGCCATTATTTGTAGACAAAATAAAACATAAGGCGAAGTAAAACCAATCACCGAAAGCGCATAACTAAATTGCAGACAATGCCTTAATACTGATATGAAAGACGTAATACCGACCAGAAGCTGTAAGATTGATACTGCATATGTCTGTAGTTGTGTGATTGTTCATCTCTTTCACTTGTACATCCATATAATTCTTGATGTTATCAGGAGAATGAGTCATGCCGAGCTTTTCCAGAAAGCCACCAAATCGACTTCTTTTTATCATAGGCATCGCTGCAACACTCTAGTTTAAAATAAAAAACCATATCATGTTCAAGACATGAATGCTCTTTAGAATGAAATTTTTTCTTTTAAAACTTCTTATGTAATGACACTTCCACTGATGCCATTTCCATATGCATATGATGAGATGCCTACCTTTGTAAAATTGGCAACTTGACTGGGAAGCCCAACATCCTGGAAAAGCGCAGATGGTAGCTGAGAATTTAATAACATTATTGCTGAAAAACTGGTTCACATGAAAATATTATTACTGTCTATATTCTTGATTTTGTTTCAACAAGGATCGAAACTAAAACAACATTCTAAGCAGAAGCTCTACTAAGAATGATGACATGCTAAATGCTAAACTGTGTACACTAAATGCTACCTTTCGTCCATGGGAACATGCTTCGTTACTATTCACGAGAACTCTAGCAGCCCATCTGTAAAGGAATTTTACAAGGCAACTTAGTTAATTAGAACACATAAATACCAAAATGATAGTTAATTTTACACTAATACCAGTATCAGACCAAGATTTGAACTCAAGAACCATCATATAAACAACTCAGTCGAGCAACTAATAGTCCATGTCATGCGCACAAACATTAAGCAATATCTTGTCGATTAATGTCTAACTGGGTAATATTGTCGAAACAAATCTAATAATTAAAGTGAAATTATATGTACGACAACATCCAGTAGGATCAACAAAGTTTTGCATAGATCATGTATTTCTTCCTGAATAGTAAAGGAGTAAAATATAGGAAATATTAAACATAAAGAAAACCTGAAAGAATGGTGAGACCTAATATCGATCATATAGGGAGACAAAAGTGAAAATGAACTACTATTATGTCCACGCTACACCTTTAAGATTAGTGGGTAGAGAAAAACTCATACCAAAAAATGCAAGTTATGGAAGTCCAATCAATAACAAATGCATGTGCATGTAGCAGCTCATTACATTCATATATAACGATGATAAATTATAAAACAGTTGACATAATATTTTATGTGAATCAGAACCAGTAGCAGCTCATTGCATTCATATATAACGAAGATAAATTATAGAACAGTTGACATAATATTTTATGTGAATCAGAACCAGTAGCAGCTCATTGCATTCATATATAATGAAGATAAATTAGAAAACAGTTGACATAATATTTTATGTGAAACAGAACCAAAGTTTAAAACTTACGCACAAGACGTAGGTGGATTCCACACAGTTCCTGCTATTATCACAAGCTGAAAAGTATGAGGCCATATGAATAAAATTACGGTTAGTTGACAATATATTAAGCTTAATTTTTTTTTCCATTTTCCTAAACAAAAACTGCAGAAACTGTAAATACTCCATTTAAATATTCAATCAAGTTGTCTTTATTTATTACATCAATATAATCAGAAATTATACTGGCCTCACATGGGTTTATCAGAAGTAAAGAACTAAGAGAAAAGCTAAAAAAGGACTACCTCATCAAATATCCCTGCAGGACTGTCCTCATAATTAGCAAGAAAGAATCCTCCAAGAGTATACCTATGCCGCATACAGTACCAAGTTACATTAATTAAACAGAACGAACACTAAACTATACATGCATCCAAATGTATCAATATAAAAAATACAGCTGTAACAGCATGCGGATTCATACCCGAATGCCTCCACTAATCTAAATTCTTTGGGAATTAATGCTCGAGCTGTCTCCGCCTTGACAAGATGGAGCTGGTACAAGGCACTGAAACGTCAAGACATAGTGTTTTATATATTTTCGTTTCTTTCAATCAACAAAGATTAACAACAGAGTAATAGTATTGAATGTTGTATTCAAAGATGAAGTAGCACTTGCCTGCCTTTAAACACCCAAGGAGGCTTTCCATATCCTATTGAAGAATTGGCTTCAGAAGTTTCCATTATTTCGAGCAGCAATAAAACTCGTAATTACTATGATAGAGAATATCAAATATTAGAGAAAGCAATGCGAAAGAGAAACAAGCTTCGTACATGGAATATTTAAATAAAGAAAACAAAAATAAGACACATGATAACAAAATCAGCTGAAATATGATTAAATCGAAAACTTAACCACTATGGATTAAACTACATAAACAGAAAATTCTATGTTTGTAAAGTAATTGACGAATATTAATGTTATTCTTTACCATCACCAAGTTCTTTATAGTTTGATGCAAAAGGGAGAGTCAGTACATTGCACATAGCGGCAGTAGCTAATTCTTGAACTTCATGCAGAATGAGCAAGTTGAAATATATAATGTTATATAATGATGTTAAATGGATATAAAATAATTTATTAGCCAATGACATAGAATAGTGTGTCCTGCTTACAAGTACACATAGTTTGCCAAGTTGAGCAAGTTGAAATAATATACTACTATAGTCTTTAAATAAGCATTGACAACTGAAAGCACCACCAGTAATAATCATAGAATCTTTAAGCTGCACGAGCATGAAAGACAAAGGAACCCTAGGAATTCATGCCAACTGAAGCCATTGTATAATGTATTTCTCTTTGTTTAAAATATATTAAAAATTATTAAAAATAGATGCATCTGGAGTGGCCTTTTTGAAAAGAATAAACAAATGCATGGAAAGATGTCCTAAATCAACAAAATAAATCACATGTATTATCACCAAATCAAAAATAGAATCACATTTATACACCTAAGTTTCGGAGTTTATGGATATCAATCTTTCAGGAGAAAATAGTCCAGAAAAATTTAACAACGTGCTAGAAAACTATTACCACCACCACATCTGAAAATTTTGAGAATAAATCTACAGAATAGAATGTAGGCATTTCAAGGTGGTTCTTACAAAAAGAATTAGGTAAGGGTGATAAAGATTTGAGAATGATAGATAAATAGCATCCATCAGATCAAATTATGGAAAGGGAAGATCAGAGAATTTGGTAATGGGTTAACCAATGTATAAAGATTCAGCTCCATTTCTTCTTAAAGTAGAGTATTTGTGAGAAAGAAGGATTACTTGAGTTCATTAGATATTGTAAAACAAGTGACACACTCTCGTTCAGTTTGAATCACAATCGATCCTGCAACAACACAATGGGACGCATCAACATTCAACATCATCCAAAACTAACACAAAATTAACATAAACGAGTGGCAAGAGGAGAAATAAGTATCAATATCTACAACCTAAATCGAAAAAATAACTGATTAGAACAAAAAAAGAAGAAATCACAGGTAAGAGGACTAACTCAAGGTCTTTCACATTCGAAGAGATTGGGCAACTGCAACTCAAAAATTCAAACCTGTTTCTGGAAATCCAGGAAAGAATTAGTGCAAACAGATAATAAGTGAAGAGAGAGAGAGAGAGAGAGAGGTGAGAGGGCAATCCGGAATGGATGGTGAAAGCATGTCGTCATCAGCAACTGATAAAGTAAGAAACATTTTTATTTTGAATTACTGCTATGTTTTACAAGTCGGTGTTACATGTTAGGCCACATCATTTTAATTTTAAATGAATACTCCCTCCATCCCCCGATCGGGGGATCGTTTGTTTTTTACACGTAGATTAAGGAGTATAATATAGTATTTTAAAGTATAATGAGGTGAGAGAAATGATATTTTAGTATGTAGTGAATAGTTATATTAATATTGAGTGTGAGCTTCATGTGTAGTGAGTTGAGTATAATAATATTATTGTGTGTGTCACAACAACCCAAAAAAAAATGAATACTTTGTATTGAGACGAACCAATATAGCAAAATGGACACTTATCAAGTGAACGGAGGTAGTATCATTAAAAGTGATTTTTTACTGTTACTACTCCAAAATTGTGTTACATCTTGTGGTTCACAACACCATATGATTGACACATCAGCATCAAACCGTAAAAAATGTTGCTATGTCAACTATCTAGTGTTAAAAAATTAAAATGTTGTCAAAAAGTTAAAAAATATGATGTGTCAACTATTTAATGTTAAAAAGTTAAAAATGTTAATTTGTCAATCATATGGTGTTCTAACGCCAGATGGAACATGATTTTAGAATAGGGAATTCCATTCACTCTCGAGAGCAAATTCCTTACTCAACACTCTGTTTCATCTCCATATAATTGTTGCAAAGGGTGGATACGCTCACCCCATATCTCCCTCAATATAGTGGTGTAGGGGTAAATTATGATAACTGAATTAATCGACAGAGATTAGATCATTGCTACCGTGCAAACACTGACCTGACAGAATGGCGGAGGGAGTGTTCCCACACTCCGGCCCAACAGAGTGGTGGAGAAATAAATCATGCTAATTTAATTGGTCAAAACAGAGGTACACTAATGTCACTATGTACACACCCGATCTAATAGAGTTGTGAAGAGGTAAATCATGGTAATTCAATTGGCGTACACCTCGACCTGATAGAATGATGGAGTACTCAATTGGTCAACAAAGATTAGACCACTGCGCACAATGAAATCATGGTAAATCAATATTGTTCTACTGAGGTTAGACTACTACTACTGTGCACAAGGAGCCCTTTAATTTTAAGAGGTTGCTTTCATACTGTCGCGGATAAGATTCGATCCTTGTCTCTTATTGCTAATTGTCACTCATGTGACCAATTGAGCTGCCAATGCGGCAATTCCGTATACTTTCTTTGGCGTATGTTCAATAATAAATATACTCTTTCCGTTTATGTCTATTGTTTGTATGGAAATTAAAAATATAATATTTTAATGTATAGTAAATTGATGAATATAATATTTTAATATATAATAAGTATATTATTGTTGTATTTGGGCCCATAAAAATAAATTAAATGTTTTATTGGGTTTTATCTAAAAAAAAAGAGGGAAATATAATAATGGAATGCTTTATATAGTGAAATGTAACAACATTAATGAGACATGGAGAGTATTTTCTTATACATAAAAATAAAATAAAATTAATGTCTTTAAAAGTTCTAAATTTCATTTTAACCAATTCAATTTAAAGTAAAAAAAAAAGAGTACTACAAATTTTATTCATTACTTTATATTCATATTACTCCCATCGAGAAATGCAAATGTTTGCTTTCATTGGACAGATGGATTAGTCATATTCATATTACTTCCTCTATTATAGAGAAATGTGAATATTCACTTTCATTGGACGGGTGAATTATTACTTTAATTCGAGGCAAAGGTAGTACAATATTTAGTGCGAAATGAGATCTATCCATCCTATCCAACCTACCCAAGCCAATGGCTTAGGGTGAATACAACAACTATTACATTAGAATTCAAATACAAAGATGTTATTTGGTTTTTAATTCTATCCACTATACATCTAGGAGTTAGCATCCTCGTTCCAAAATGTAGGGCATTTCTTTCCATCCAGATATGATAGACCACTGTAGCAAACATTATGAAAAGAAGTCTTCTTGCCTTTTTGTTACCTCAGGTATCCTCTGTCATCTTACGGAAGGCATCCGTTACTGAAGTGATTTCTCCTCTTCTCCACCCAATCCATCTCTTTACTTCATCCCAAATAAGTTTGGTATACGGGCGGTGAAAGAGATGCGATGTAGTTTCTAGATGAAAGCAGAAACTACATCATTTTTCTTTTCCTGTGCACCAAACTCTATCCTTAGTAGAAAGACTCTATGAACCAGCCAAATTTTGAAGCTGAACTTCTTCACAATCCACTTGTGCCAGATTTGGTTATACACGAAACTCGAGTCTTCCGTGTATCTATTCCTCAAGTGTGTATACATACGACTGGCTTTAAAATTTCCTTTTTCACAACACTTCTCCATAAGGCCAACTACTCCTTCTTCACCTTCTGCCTCTCTCTCAATCACATTCCAAATGGTTATCAGAGTTCTCCATAAATATGTCGAATTTGCTCTTGGAGAGACCTCTGTCCATTGAGATGATGAGAGATAAACATAATGAATCCATTTCACCCAAAGTGATGAAACTTCTTTATGTACATCCCACAATGCTGCTGATAATAATGCTTGATAAGTCATATATTAGCATGATTATTTGGTGGAAATTCAAATTTATTTGATTGAATTATATGTTATTTATGTGCTAATATTGACTTATTTTGTCTTTAAGAAATAATTACTTTAATTATTTGAATTGATGTGGAAACAGACTATTAAAGGAGTAAATAAGGAAACAGATCGAGCTAGCATATCTTTCACATATTTTCACAGTAAGATCTCTTCCAAATCTAATGGAGTCAAAGGAGCAAAAACACGGTAAAGAGATTCTGAAAATCAAGAAAAAAAGGAAAGAAATCAAGTAGGATTTCTTGGGGGACAAGAAGATAAATAAGGAAGGTTGGTTGGTCAAAAGTGGACACACACTACACATTATTTTTCTGGAAGAGCAGGAGGAGGAGCGCAGATTACTCCAAGGCAGATTTTAAGTGAAGAACAATCGACATCCTGGTTTTTTATTTTTAATTTATTTTTCAGTATGAACATGCGGGGCTAATCCCCTTTTCTAGTTTAGGATTTCGTGAACCTCCCGTTAAATATTAATTTAATTATTAAGGATTTTTACGTTGAATCTTTTATGTGAATTTATTCCATTACATGCCTTGAATTGATTTATAGTAATTTAATAATTAATTTAGCCTGATCAACTAGTTTAATTATTTAATTGCTATGTTATTTCATGATCCATGATCCGTAATTATTGTGAGGATTGAATAGAGTAGCAAATAGAGATTATTCCCTCTAGATGTAATGGGACCTAGGTTGTATGATTTCTAGCCGGTTTTCGTAGTCTAGTAATTCTATATTTGGAGTCTTAATGCGTTTTTGAGTTCGAATTCATAGGATCACTCGTAAATAGTTCAATTTAGTGGTCGTACCCTAATTGATTAATTTAAGAACATTCGGGTTGATTGGTCGTACCGTCAATCTAGGGATTTGGGTTTGTACATTAGATAATATATTTAATTCCTGTAATTAATTGATTTAATAAACGGGAGGGGATCGTCGTCCTAAACTAGGTTTGTCTCACTTGGTTAATTTAATAATTAATTTTTGTCTACTTCACAATTTAAAAATTGAGTTGATTTATTACTTGTACTATTTACGATTTTCACCAATCCAAAAACTCCCCCTTATTTATTTTATTTGTTTTCAACACTTTAATTTAATTGAAATTTCATTATACTCTCTTGGGTTTGACCCGTACTCGTTACTATACTTTGTATTGGATGGAGTCGGAAATAAATTTTATTTTGGTAGGCTGGCGATAACTTATCAAATTTGGCGCCGTTGCCGGGGAGTAAAATTGAAATTTGTTAAATCTCTGTGTTTCTGATATTTTTCTGCATTTTTACAGGTTCTGGAATTTTTTTGGAATTTTTGATTTTTCCAGTAACACTAACACTGAACCCTTAAGTGTTCGTAGTGCCCTGTTTTCGAAAAATTTTCCTGTGAATGATTACTCGTTCTTCTGGTCCAAAATAGCTTAAATACATACCAGAAATCGAGAGAACTGCACGGAGATTGAGAAAGGAGTCCCGAAAAAAGAAGGAAACAAGTTCGTCCACTAATGGAACCGCTGGAAACCTTGCCAAACTCGAATTTGTAGCTGATCCACTTCATCTTGGAGAGGAGAATTTTGAATTTTCTGATTTAGAGGAGGACGATACTGTAGGTTCTGAGTCGGAAGAGGAAAACATAGCTGGAAATGAGGAAAAAACTTTAAATGAATTGGCAAATCCTGACGTAGTCCATCAGCCACTATGCATTAACCTTCCCGCGATTAATGATAATACTATATTTGAATTGAAATTGGGATTGATTCACTTACTTCCTACTTTTCATGGTTTTTCAGGTGAAAATCCTCACAAGTTCTTGAAGGAGTTTGCGGTTGATGCACAAGCATGAAACCAACCAGAGTGACAAAGGAACAAATCAAGCTTAGGGCATTCTCATTTGCGTTGAAAGACATGACAAAGGATTGGTTATATTATCTCCCTCCTAGATCGATTGATACATGGGCTAAAATGGAGAAACTTTTTCTCCAAATTTACTTTCAGGCCATTAGGGTTGCTGTCTTGCGCGAGGAGATATCTGGGGCTCGTCAGATGCAAGGGGAGAGTTTACATGAATATTGGGAGATGTTTAAACACCTCACATCAGCATGCCCCCAACATTAAAAAAGCGACCAGTTGCTACTGCAATACTTCTGTGAAGGATTGTCAATCATGGATCGAAACATGCTTGATGCCGCAAGTGGAGGAGCGTTCATAATGAAGACATCTACTGCTGCTAGGAGTTTGATTGCTAGCATGGCTGCCAACACCCAACAATTTGGCACACATGATCCATCACTTAAAGAAGTAAAGGAGGTCCATGATTCTAAGATGGAGGAGACTTTGAATACGTTGACATTTCCTGTGTAGAATCTTGCTAAAGGAAGAGGGGTAAAACCTCCATCTTGTCAAAATTGCTTAACTTATAACCATTCTACTCTTGATTGCAGGGCTGCACTTAGCGAGGAGCAAGTAAACGCCATGAGGCGACCTTATGATCCCTTCTTATAAACCTAAAATCCGCATTGGAGAGATCATCATAATCTTATGTATGGTAGTGGACAAGGAGGAAATAGGGGACAACAACAGTTTCAAGAGTAGAGAGTGGTTAATAGGCCGCAAGATCACCCTTAAGATGGTGGAAATTACTAACAAGGCGGGGCAAGCTTCGGAGCTTCATTTGAGAAAATGATGAAAGAGATGGCTGCTAACAATCTCAAATTCCAAGAAATGACACATTCATCCATCCAGAACTTGAAAACGACAACCCAATCGTCAATCCAAAACCTGAAAACAAGTAACCCAATTGGCTACAACTGTAGGCCAGATGCAAGCTCAAAACAGTAGTAAGTTGCCTTCACAAAAGGAGGTTAATCCTAAGAATGTGAGCGTCGTTACACTGCGAAGTGGAAAACAGTTGGAGGAGGTTGTACCGCCCAAAAAGCCTGACTAAGACGTGAAAAAAGATGATGTAAAACCTGCTGGAATAGTGGAGGATCAGATCGGTCAGTTTGAGGAGGAAAAATCTGATGTGTAGAAATGTAACACTAACACTGAACCCTTCAGTATCAAAAGGTTCAAAAAAAATCAGGTTAAAATTTCTGACCCTATTCCTATTAATTATAACCATTTGCCTTTCCCAAGCAAGATGAGGGAGCCGGACACCACTGATAAGAATAAGCAGATACTTGAGGTGTTTCGAAAAGTGGAGATCAATTTACCTCTCATTGAGGCGATTAAGCAGATTCCGAGATACGCCAAATTCTTGAAGGAGTTGTGTACCAACAAAAAGAAGTTGAAGGGCGATGAAAAAGTGGTGATGGGCGAAAACATTTCAACTGTCTTCCAGCAAACGTTACCTCAGAAGCGTAAGGATTCTGACATATTTGTAATTCCTTGTAAGATCAGGAATTTTAAGGTGGAAAGAGCCATGTTGGATCTTGGAACTTCCATTAATGTGATGCCTCGATCAGTTGAAAAGCTGAGTGTAGGGGAGTTGAAAAAGATCGGAGTTGTTATCCAACTTGCTGATTGAAGCCATGCATACCCAAATGGAGTCATAGAGGATGTTCTTGTTCAGGTAGACAAACTCTTATTCCCTACTTATTTTTATGTGTTAGAAATGAATGAACACCTATCGAATTCCACCCCGATTTTGTTGGGGAGATCATTCCTTAACACTTCACGCACTAAGATAGATGTGAGTAAAGGTACTCTCTCGATGAAATTTGATGGGCAGATCATTAAATTCAACATATATGATGCTATGAAATACCCCAATGATGCTAACTTGCTTTCTGTTGTGAGTACTATTGAGCCTATTGTCCAGGAACACTTCGAACTCACTAGTAGGGATGCATTAGATACAGTCATTGAACATGGAATCATGAAGGAGGATACTGAAAGATGGGATAATGAGGAGCTGAATCACTATGTCAATGCTTTGCACAGTTCTTCTCAGAGACCAAGCACCTTAGATGTAGCTTCTGTTAAATTGCCAGATATTTTTTCAAAAATTCTTCCATCTATAGTGCAGGTACTGAAGTTGGAGTTAAAGGCACTTCCTGAGCACTTGAAGTACGCCTACTTAAGGCCAGATTCCACTTTACAAGTGATCATTTCATCCAAGCTGAAGGATGAACAAGAGAGTTTATTGCTCGATGTGTTGAAAAGGCATAAGACTGCTATTTGATGGATAGTAGCGGATTTGAAGGGTATCAGTCTCGCAATTCACATACATCGTATTCTGCTTGAGGATGATGCGAATCCGTCTCGAGAAGCTCAGCGCCGGTTGAATCCACCCATGATAGAGGTGGTAAAGAAGGAGGTGTTGAAACTTCTGAGTGTGGGGATTATTTGTCCCATCTCAGATAGTAAGTGAGTTAGTCCAACACAAGTGGTGCAAAAGAAATCAGGAGTGATTGTGGTTGAGAATGACAAGGGTGATATGGTGCCAACATATTTACAAACGGGTTGGAGAGTATGTATGGACTACCGCAAGCTTAACAACATGACTAGAAAGGATCATTTTCCTTTACCCTTCATTGATCAGATGTTAGAAAACCTTGCAGGTTATCCTTATTATTGTTTTCTTGATGGTTTTTCTGATTATTTTCAGATTGCTATAGCTTCCGAAGATTAGGAGAAAACAACTTTTACATGCCCATTTGAGACTTTTACATGTCGTCGATTACCTTTCGGGCTTTGCAACGCACCTACCACATTTCAAATGTGTATGGTAAGCATTTTTCTGAATTTGTGGGTAATATAATATAGGTCTTTATGGATGATTTCAGTGTCTATGGAGAATCTTTTTGTAGTTGCCTTGGAAATCTTGAATTGATCTTGAAAAGATGTGTAGAAACAAACCTTGTTTTAAATTGGGAAAAATGTCACTTTATGGTCGAACAAGACATTATTTTAGGTCATGTCATATCAAAGAATGGGATTGAAGTTGATAAGTCTAAAGTAGACCTTATATCTGCATTGTCTTACCCCGCTTCTGTGCGGGAAGTTCGTTGCAAAAAGATAGCCAAGCCACTTTGTGAGTTGTTGCAAAAAGATGTGAAGTTTGAGATGAATGATGCCTGTAAGAAAGCTTTTGATAAGTTGAAGGAGTTGCTAACCACACCACCCATAATTCAGTTGTCGGATTGGAGCTTGCCTTTTGAAATAATGTGTGATGCTAGTGACTATGCCGTAGGAGCAGTGTTGGGGCAACGAGTGGACAAGGCTGCACATGTGATCTACTACGCTTCAAAAACCTTGTGTAGCACTCAAGTCAACTACTCCACTACGGAAAAAGAACTCCTAGCTGTGGTTTTTGCTCTAGAAAAATTTCGATCTTACTTGTTGGGTAGTAAAGTCACTGTTTTCTCTGATCATACAGTTCTTCGTTATCTCATGACGAAGAAGAAAGTAAAACCTTGGTTGATTTGGTGGATTTTGTTGCTTCAAAAGTTCGACTTGGAAATCAAAGATAAAAAGGGATCAGAGAATCTAGTGACCGATCATCTAAGCCAGTTGATTAGAGATGAAAATGAGCAGAAAATTTTGGAAAAATTCCCGGATGAACAGTTGCTGTCCGTTTTGCAAAATCTGGAAAATTCGAGTCAACTGACACTGAACCCTTTAGTGTCAGAAGGCTCTGTTCCATGGTTTGCCGATGTGGCGAATTTTCTGACCTCCCATCAGTTTTCAGCCCACATGAGTAAAGTAAAACATGATAAGCTCTGTAGTGATGCCAAGTACTATATGTGGGATGATTCGTATTTATGGAAACGTTGTTCCGATCAAATGATAAGAAGGTGCATTCCTGAAATTGAATTTAATTCAATACTCACCTTTTGTCATAGTCATGCATGTGGTGGTCATTTTGGTTTTAGAAGAACTGCTTTCAAAGTGCTTGAGTGCGGATTTTATTGGCCGACACTGTTTAAGGATGCTTATGAATTTTGCAAGTCTTGTGATAGATGTCAACGAGTAGGAAATATTTCTCAACAAAATGAAATGCCCCAAAACCCTATAATCATTTGTGAGATTTTTTATGTGCGGGGGATGGATTTTATGGGACCTTTTCCTTCTTTGTTTGGCTTCTCCTACATATTACTTGCTATTGATTATGTGTCGAAGTGGATGGAAGCAAAGGCCACCTAAACTAATGATTCTAAAGTGGTTGCAGATTTCCTTCGATCTAACATATTTTGTAGGTTTAGAATTCCTCGAGCCATCATCAGTGACAAGGGCGCGTATTTTTGCAATCGAATGGTGGAAGCGCTTCTGCGCAAGTATTTAGTGTTTTATAAAACCTCAACTTCCTATCACCCCCAAACGAGTGGCCAGGCGGAAGTATCCAATCGTGAGATCAAGAGGATTTTGGAGAAGACGGTTAATCCGTCTAGGAAGGATTGGAGTTCAAGATTGGAAGATACACTATGAGCCTATCGAACGGCCTATAAGACACCGATTGGCATGTTCCCGTATTGACTCGCCTATGGAAAGCCATGCCACTTATCTATGGAGCTTCAACACAAGGCATGGTGGGCATTCCAGAAGTGCAACATGGATTATGATAAGGCCGGAGAGCAAAGGAAATTCCAATTGCAAGAGTTGAAGGAATTGAGGAATGAGGTCTATGAAAATTCGGTGATTTATAAAGCTAAAACAAAGACATTTCATGATGCAAGAATCTCAAGGAAAAATTTTAGCGTTGGGAAAAAAGTTTTACTTTACCCCTCAAAGCTTAAATTATTTCTGATAAGTTGCGTTCTCGTTGGATGGGTCCGTTTATTGTGACTAATATTTTTCCTCATGGTACAGTTGAAATAAAAAGCATAAATTCTGAAAAGAGTTTCAAAGTTAATGGGCACCAACTTAAGGAGTATCATGAAGGATTCCAGATGGTTGAGGTAGACCAAATAGAGTTAGAAGATGTGGTCTACACTTGATAAAGATACACCTGCCCTAACTCGAGCCAACGATAATAAAAATAGGCACTGATTGGGAGGCAACCCAATTTTCTTGTTTTATTTTCAATAAATTGTCTGATTGTTCACTTTTAATTTTCTGTTGTGATTAGCAGAAGTGATACAAACTGCAAGGATTGATCATGGCACGTACAAGGGTTGATTGTGGTCAATGCTCTACCCAAATTTGAATTAGGTGCATTCTACCCAATTACATATTTAATCTTTCTTATACTGTGCTTTGCTTGGGAAAAAGCAAACGTTTAGGTGTGGAGAGGGATTTTATATGATAATTGGGGTAGAAAAGTGATGTAAATTTGCTCAATTTCTTGTCCCATGTCTTGTTCTTGTTGTCCTCTGAATTTTATGTTGATGTGGAGTTTGGGAAATTGAGGAATAAAATCTTTTGAGGTGATGAGGGTAATGCATGATTGAGGGGGTTGCAGTGATGTTGAGGAGCTGTTGAAATTTGATATTCTTTGCAAAATTTTTATGATTGTAGTGGCTGATTTTTTTCAAATTTCATGGCAAATATACCCAATTTTTTGTGAGCTTTTGAGCCTTAACGAACTATCATCTATAAGCTCCATTGAAATTTATTTCTTGAGTGCATTGAATTTGAATTGCTCATTCTAGAACTTGTTCATTTGAATGCATTTCGAGATCATGTGATTGGATGTGTGTGATAAAATGATAAGGGCACTTAGGTATAACCCTCTTGGCTTATATTGTTTTACCCGATTATGAAAACTCTAGGGAAGCCACGTTGAGCCTAAGCATTTTGTTTGAATTATGAGCACATAAATGAACCTTGAATTCCCGTTTATTTCTTTGACTCTTCCGTTTGAACCATTCATTACTTTACAATGTTTGAATCTTGTGGAAATACGTTATGGTTGTTGAAGTTGAAAGAAGTTGTGAGAAAGGAAAGAAGAAGGGGATAGAAGGCTGAGAGAAAAAAGAAATGAAGAAAGAAACATGAAAGGATGAAAAAAAAAGGATTGTAAAAAAAAGAAAAGGAAATATCTAAGCGTGAAAAACAGAGTAGAGAAGCTATAATTTGCTTGCTGAATTTTTCTGGGCAAATAGACACTGATCCCTTCAATGTCTCCCCTGTTTTAAAAAATTATGCAAAGAAACAGGTGTGGATAGAGAAAGTGTTGATGAAAATCCAAAATTTCTAAGGAAAAATGAAGAGGGGAATGTGGAAAACGTTGAGAAGGGCAGGATGCATCCCTTTGATGTACATCTTACTTGATTAATGCAATTTGCAAAGTGGTATATTTAGCCTTTCTTACCCTTTTTATCTCACCCTATCCTAAGGCCCCATTACAACCCTATCAAAGACCCTTTGATTGTTGCACATGATCCATTTAAAATTGGTGGAGATTTGATTTGGGAGCAAGCCTGTGATAATGACTTTTCTTTTCAATTTTTGAGTGATCTTGCTACCTAAATCATATACTTGAGTGTTATTGAGTTAATCTTTGTGAGGCCATGGAATTTTAAAAGATTTGATGTCATGAAAGTTGCAAACTTTGAGTGAAGAGTCATTTTTTATATTAGTTCCGAATGCTCATTGGTTACTTTTCTCTTGTTGTGTTGTAACTTTCATTTACCTTTTAAGATGGAGTTCTTTGGTTTTCTAATCTCTATGGTTTTGATTTGCTTGAGGACAAGCAAAGTTTAGGTGTGGAGAGATTTGATAAGTTATATATATGCATGATTATTTGGTGGAAATTCAAGTCTATTTGATTGAATTATATGTTATTTATGTGCTAATATTGATTTATTTTGTCTTTAAAAAATAATTACTTTAATTATTTGAATTGATGTGGAAACAGGCTATTAAAGGAGTAAATAAGGAAACAGATCGAGCCAGCATATCTTTCACATATTTTCACAGTAAGATCTCTTCCAAATCTGATGGAGTCACAATCAATGAGGAAAAACACGGTAAAGATATTCTGAAAATCAAGAAAAAAAGGAAAGAAATCAAGTAGGATTTCTTGAGGGACAAGAAGATAAATAAGGAAGGTTGGTTGGTCACAAGGGGACACACACTATACGTTATTTTTCTGGAAGAGCGGGAGGAGGAGCGCAGATTATTCTAAGGCAGATTTTAAGTGAAGAACAATCGACATCCTGGTTTTTTATTTTTAATTTATTTTTCAGTATGAACATGTGGGGCTAATCCCTTTTCTAGTTTAGGATTTCGTGAACCTCCTATTGAATATTAATTTAATTATTAAGAATTTTTTGTGTGAATTTATTCCATTACATGCCTTGAATTGATTTATAGTAGTTTAATAATTAATTTAGTCTGATCAACTAGTTTAATTATTTAATTGCTGAATGCTATTTTATGATCCATGATCTGTAATTGTTGTGAGGATTGAATAGAGTAGCAAATAGAGATTATTCCCTCTATATGTAATGGGATCTAGGTTGTATGATTCCTAGCCGGTTTTTGTAGCCTAATAATTCTATATTTGGAGTCTTAATGCATTTTCGAGTTCAAATCCATAGGGTCACTCGTAAATAGTTCAATTTAGTGGTTGTACCCTAATTGATGAACTTAAGAACATTCGGGCTGATTGGTCGTACCGTCAATTTGGGGATTTGAGTTTGTACATTAGGTAAGATATTTAATTCCTGTAATTAATTGAATAAGTAAACGGAAGGGGATCGTCGTCCTAAACTAGGTTTGTCTCACTTGGTTAATTTAATAATTAATTTTCGTCTACTTCGCTATTTAAAAATTGAGTTGATTTATTACTTGTACTATTTACGATTTTCACCAATCCAAAAACTCCCCCTTATTTATTTTATTTGTTGTCAATACTTTAATTTAATTGAAATTTCATTATACTCTCTTAGGTTCGGACCGTACTCGTTATTATACTTTATATTGGATTGAGTTGAAAATAAATTTTATTTTGGTAGGCCGGAAATAGCTTATCATTGCTTTATTCCAAGTGTTTATATCCTTCAATCCTAGCTCCCTTGCGTTCTTAGGTTGAAGGATATCTTTCCAGCTCACCGGGTTCACCTTTATTCCCCACAGAAATCTACGTATAACAGCTTCCATCTTTTTCATAATCACTACAGGAATTTTCATAATACCACACCAAAAGGATAAATACCATAAATTCCTGATGTAATAAGTTCTAATCTACATGTGAACGACAGTAGTTTAGAGGACCACTCTGAATCATATTGTTGATATCATTCAAAAGGGGTGTGAAGTCTTCCACTCTTATTCTCTTACTACAGATTGGAATACCCAAGTATTTGAATGGAATAGTACCTGTGTTGAATGGAAGAATTCGGGCTATATGCTCTCGGGTTTGGATCGATACTCCAGAAGTAATAAGAATGAATTTTTGTGGATTAACCACTAATCCGGATACATTAGCAAACTGCTTCAAAATGTTGTCAAATAGTAGTAGCAGTTGCTTGATTCCCATATCCTAAGATCAGTAGATCATCCACAAAAATTAAATGTGAAACATCAATCTGTTTACAGATTTTAGAATGAAATTTGTACTCATGCTGCTCCATCGCTGTATACATAAGCCTACTAAAGTATTCCATGCAAATCACAAAAAGAAGAGAAGAGATAGGGTCACTTTGTCTAAGACCTCTTTTTCCTTTGAAAAATCCTTCCGGCTTACCATTAATGAGTAAGGAGTAAGAGGTTGTAGTAACACATTCTTCAATCCACTTCCGAAACTTTGGAGGGAACCCTAAACCCGTAAGGAGATCAAATAGAAATTTCCAATAAATGGAGTCATAAGCTTTGGAAATATCTACTTTAGTTGCTATCCTCGGGGAAATATGCTCCTCTTTCCTCTCATACCCCTAAATATCTCCTCCGCAAGCATAACACAATCTCTAAGCTTTCTTCCCTTGACAAATCCAAACTGAGAAGGACTTATTACAGATGGGAGACATCTTTTCAGATAATTGGCCAATTGCTTGGAGATGATTTTGTAGATGGTGTTGCAACAAGAGATGGGTCTGTAATCCTGTACACTCGGTTCATGTGATTTCTTCGGAATCAAGGAAACAAAGGTAGCATTAATATGTTTGAGTAGTTTTCCTTTTCAAAAAAAATTCCTTAACTGCTGCCACAACATCATCCTTTACTATGCTCCATGCACTCTGAAAGAATGCCGACGTATTACCATCCGGACCCGGAGACTTATTTTTGTTGATGGACCACATTGCCTCTTTGATCTTCTCTTCTTCAATAGGGTATTTCAGTCTGATTACATCATCCTCAGTGAGCATCTCTCCATGATCCAACACATCCTGCTCTACACAATCCAATGCATGAGTATTCTCACCAAGGTAGTACAATATTGTACTCCATTAGTCCGCTCTTTAAACAGTATCATTTGTTTTTTATTTTTTTCATATGAATTAAAGAGTATGAATTAAAGATTATTACTCTCTCCGTCCTACCGAAAAATTCTAATTTTACTATATTGGGCATTCCATCCAAATATCCTCATTTCTCACTTTTAGTAAAAAGTACCACATGTGGCTCACCACTCACTATTAATACAACTACACACTACATATAAAATAATAATACCCTTAATCTACGCACCAAAAGCAAATGGCCACCTTTGAGCGGGACGGAGGGAGTATTATTTAAGAGTTGGTCTCCTGTGTCCCTGGGGACTCACCGTGCCCCAATGTGAACACAAGAATAAAATATTAAAAACAGTATTAAATTCTTGTGTTCCCATGAAGGCACGGTATGTTCCCGGGGCACACAAGTTTTTGCTATTATTTAATGTGTAGTTAGTAATTCTATTAATAATGTGTAGGTCTTATATTTTATTTGTATTAATGGTATGTCTAGATCTCATATTTCTGAAAAATAAAATGATAACCTTTAAAGTGAACGTCTAAAATGATAAAATAGTAATCTTAGGGACGGACGTAGGGAATATATAAAACCGACTAAGTACAAAGATTAATGAGCTTGTCTAGTGTGAACTCGTTTTACAATATAATTGTATTTTCACTCTTTAGTACATGAAGATTACTCCACAATGTAATGAATTATTACTTTCATGAATGAAAAATATTATTCCTTTGTCTCACGTATTTTTACTTATTTTTCATTTTAAGGTGGCTCAAGTATTTTTACATTTTTCTATTAATGGTAAAAATATATTATACTCCACATCTTACCTACTTTTTACACTTTACTCATCAATCCCAATAATTTTATTTTTTTATACTTTATTCATCATTTCCAATTACTTTATTTACTTTTTCTCTCAAAATTATTAATTTATTCATATCTTTTCTTACATTATATATTAAAAAAACACTTACTATTAATTTTTGTGTTCGTACAAAAAGGTAAAATACTTGAGACGGAAGAAGTATTCACCTAAATAGGGTTGTAAAATAATACTACAACATAATAAAATTTGAACAAGATCATTTTTCATTTAAAAAAATATAAGCACTTACGTAAATCAGATTCAGGGTGTAAACTATGTGTTTCCTTCCATCCTATATACCTTATGTATTTACTAGGATCTTTAAATTAAGAAGGACCAAGATTTAAAGGGTTTATAAAATCGATTTATAAAGAACTAACTCAAAAAATAATATATTAAAGTCTAAGAATAAATATAATAATTAATTAAGATGGTTTTGATGGGCGTGCAATATTTAGATATCGTTGTTAGCTCGCTCATATGTTAGTACTTTTGGGACCACAGGATAACATTTCTTATCTTAATAATATTATTGAGATTTGAATAGATTGTTGGGTTGGCGGATACGTAATTGGAGAAAGGGGATGTTTCTCCAACAAACACATCCAAACACCAAAATCTTTAATTAATTAATTAATTAACATAGTAATATGTGATTAATTAATATTAAAGAGCATGGTTTAGTTGAACACGAGTTCATTTGTCGAAACGCATCAATTCATTCATTATTCATCATCCCTATTCCCCCACTAAAAGAAAAAAATGCCTTTAACAACATATATTTTTATGTTATTTTAACATCAGTGTGATAATAAGTATTGTATTGCTACATTATATTTTTAGAGGTGTTAATAGTGTTCTTTAAAGACACTTAATAAAATAGTGTGTTGATATTTATCATATCACCACACTTCAAAATGAACATTTATCTATTGTTACACTTTTTTTACCACACAAAAAAAAGTGTTCTTATATGTACTCTTTAGTATCACTTTTGCTACATCTTTTTAACACATAAGAAAAAGTGTCCTTATAAGTACTATTTAGAGACATTTAAAAATTGATGTGTAAATATATATTTTGTTATAACACACGATGAAAGATAAAAAATATTAAAATTTTATTTTATTTTTTTCATTGTTAAAATATTAAAATAGAAGCTATTTTATTTTATTAAAAAATTAAATTATTTTTTTAATTTTTTATAATAAATAATTATTTTAATTAATTTAATGATTAAGAAAATAAAATTTATTTTTATTTTAATAATAAAATCTTATACTTTATTATTTTTAGAATAATTAGTTCTATATAATTATATTTTATCTTACAAAATTAAATTTATACTATAATTTAATTAGTAATTTTAATTTTATTTTATTATACCTATTAAACTGTTAATATAAAATTCAGTATAAAACTTAATTATGTATTCTATATATATATATATATATATATATATATATATATATATATATATATATATATATATATATATATATATATATATATATATATATATATATATATTATTTTTAATAAAATATTACAAGAATTACTTATAGTTTAATGACTTTCTAACTTAAAATAAGGATCTAATATGGGTGATACAGGATCGACTTTAAGAGAAAACACTTTTGATTTTATTTTCTGTAATATTATTTTATTGTGACATTTAAAAGTGTATTAATAAGTCACCTATCTTTACACATTAAAGTATATTAATAAAAGTAAGTGTGAAGTGTGGTGATAGGAGTATTGTCTGTCCCTACGGCAGAATGGACCACACAAAAAATCAATGTGGGGATAGATAAAATGTATTAATATATTACCTATTACAACACTTTTTAATGTATTTATAAGTATTTTTTAGTGCCTCCTCCTTTTGCTTTAACTAATAATTATGCTTTAATTAATCACCTACTTTAATGGATTCCCACTTTAATTTAAACAACGTATAGCCCACCTTTGTTGCCCTATTCCTTGATCAACTTAATTCAATTTAAAACTCTTTATCAACTAAACATGGGTCAAAATATCAAGGGTGATTGGTGTAAGGTATTGATATAATTTCAAATTTTAAATGATATGATGTAATCTTTATACTTTATTTATTTGTTTCATTAAAATATTCAGACTCAAAAAAATAATAATAATAAAAATTTCAAAGCAAATGACTTTTAAATATATTATTAATTTTAAAACTCTCACATAATTTAATTAATTATTTATTTATTATTAAGAGAGTGACTAGGGTAGAACCGGTCCTACCAAATTTTGGTGAAACCGGATCCCACGTCTCAGCACTAATAAATTTCGCGGGTCAATGAGTTTAGCCGGTTCCTTTCTTCATTTTTCTAATATATGATTTCTCGCTCATCTCTTCCCTCTCTCACTCTTCCTCGTTTCTTCATTCAGAGTTGAAATATATCTCCTCATGTCCTTCGATTCTTTTCTGGACATTCTCCACCCGAAGAGATTCTCTTCCCGCTGCTAGAGCTTGTGGAGGAGAAAATGGCTGGGGCTCCGCGAGATCTGTCAGCGGCAAAATTCAGTTTTCAGTGGTGCTCTTCCTATGTGGGGTCTCGACGATATGAGTTTCCGCCATTGATTACGAAGAAATTGAGTTTCAAAAGGAATTATGGAAAGATGAATTGGATTTAAGATTTTTGTAGATGAAGAATTGCAGATGGATTTGAGATTTGGCAGGGTTGAAACCATCTATGGCAGCGTCAATCTCCATTAGTGGGTAAGAGGTTGCAACCCAATTTTGTTGCGAACCACCCCCAAGGCCTTGCCAAACACTTCTTGTCGGGCCTCAGCCTTATGCTCGTCATTTAGATATCCAGTTTTGTTTCTAATAGGGATTTAAGCTTTTTCTTGAAATTGGGAATTTCAATGTGTTCATTTCTATGGTTACTAATTATAATTTACTTTGGTTGATTCCTTAGTAGTATTTGCCGAAGAGTACATGAATTGCAACATTTGACGAAGGTGGTGTTGTCTTCTCCCCAAGAGACGATGTGGTCGGTGGCGAGATAGTCGACCAGCTGGTAGGTTTTGGTCAGAAAGGGTGCCGGAACGAATTTGTGGGAGTCTAAGAATAACAGAATGACTTCGCAATTGTCCAGCATCAGAGCCATGGATATCAGGGTTTTGTTTTCAGAGGGTTTAATTTGCAGAAGAAGGTGAGGAGAGAGAGTATTTAGAGAGAGAGATGTTTCACTCCACCTCGGGTCTGTGTACGTGTGTGTAGTGGTGAGAGAGGAGAAGAGGGGAATATGTCTTTCTCACTCTCTAAAACTGTGAAATAAGGGCATTTCAAGACAAACCCGTGACAATCCACCCGCTCTTTATTCATTACTATTACTATTGCTCTATCTTCCATTTTTATTTTTTATTTTTGTTTTTATTTTAAATTTCATTAAAAATTTGATAAACTAAGCTGATTAATGGATTATCATAACATTTTCTTTAAATCTAATGGATTACCATAAGTTGGTGGCAGCTGCTTGTCCCTGTTAAGTGGCACTGCTATTTCTATCGTTTGATTCGTTTCTTATTTACACCCTTTCTACAGGCTGAGACTGAGGAACTAGCTGTCAAAGTTCAAGGGCTAGTATGCTCACGACGAACTTGCATTAGCTAGGATATTAATGGAAAGCTCTGAGAAACTTAAGCTTGAAATTAATGGAATTTATGTTTTATTTTTATTTTTATACAATTGCTAGTATGCATTATCAAGAATCAAATAGTTGTCAAATAAATTTAAGAGTCATCTAATTAATTTCAAAGAGTAATCTATTTAATTTTAAAGAGTAACCTATGTCTGTATATTAAGAGTCTCAAATTGAAGAGTGATCCAATAAATTTTAGAGTGACCTAATTAATTCCAAAGAGTAATCTATTTAATTCTAAAGAGCAACCTATATATATTAAGAATCTCAAATCAAAGAGTGGTCCAATAAATTTAAGAGTCACCTAATTAATTTCAAAGAGTGACATATATATATTAAGAGTGTTAAATCAAAGAGTGGTCCAATAAATTTAAGAGCGACCTAATTAATTTCAAAGAGTAACCTAATTAATTCCAAAAAGTAACATATTTAATTCCAAAGAGTAACCTATGTATATTAAGAGTCTCAAATCAAATAGTGGTCCAATAAACTTAAGAGTGACCTAATTACTTTCAAAGAGTAACCTAATTAATTTCAAAGAGTAACCTAATTATTTTCGTAGAGTGATCTAAAAACGTACAAGAAGTGGAAGTTCCATTAGTACTCCAAACGCTATGCTTTTCATTCCAACTGGAAGGCCAACTCCAAAACTTGTAGGACTAGGGAATACAAGTGAGACTGCGGCACCATTTTTTCTAGGTATCTACATTCGAATTCTTATTTTCATCTTCTAACACCACGAGCTAATAATTGTTTGCTTTGGTTTTGTTAATCACAATGATTCATTCATTTATTTCCTCAAAAGTACTCAACAATACAAAATGCAATAATTTCTCTTCTTTCTAATTAACAAAGGTGATTGTGTTTGGTCTACATCTTGTGTACTAAAATTGTGTAATATCTTCAATGTGACCCATACAAGATAGATGAATAAATTTCTGTAAAAAAAAAAGATGAATAAATTAAAGAAAAAGGAAGAATAGTTAATTTATTCCTTTCAAGGTATGATATATTTTATAATGTCAAAAAACGTGTAGAAAAATTGATAGAATTTTGAATTAGGTAGCAATTAATATAATGAAGAGAAGTTAATTTGCAGGTTGATTTTGTTGGAGATATCTCTGGTTTACTATCAGCTCACCCACTGTCCCCACTGTTGTTCCTCCACCACTTCGACTCGGTGGACCCCATTCCCCACCAAGGATCGCTTGGAATCCACGCGCCACCTCATGACGGCGGCGGCAGCCGACCAATCCAGGATGCTGCAGCAAACCATCTGCCATTTTCGCCAAAAAACTGGACGTTCTCGATATCGTGGATCAAGTCATTGCCATCGCAAGAGTAACCTAAAAAATTGTTAGACGAATTAGAATAAAACATTCACAAATTAAAATAAAGAGTAATCCAAAAGAATGTTCATATGAACCTAATTTATTATAAAAAGTAACACAATTCAAAGAAAAGAGTAACCTAGAAAATTGTTGATGAATAAAAATAAAACAGCAACAAATCAAAATAAAGAGTAATTCAAAAGATGATTCATAGTAACCTAATTTATTACAAAGAGTAACCCAATATTTAAAAAAAAAGTAGCCTAGAAAATTGTTGATGAATCAGAATATAACATTAACAAATCAAAATAAAGAATAATCCAAAAAATTATTCATAGTAACCTAATTCATTATAAAAAAATAATCAAATTAATAGATTAAGATGACTTAACCAAACTCCAAAACAACAAATAAGTGGGAGGGGAAGAGACGTCGAACACTCAGTATTCATCAAATACCAGCTGGTTGCATTTACAAAACTGAAAAAAATGATATTTGAATCATAAAAAGATTGGGATGACATAACAGCAGAAGACAAACTATGTAAAATGCCCTGTGTCACCACTTCAGAAAAGGTCAGAATTTTTAATCCCCAAGTCCACCAGCATACAATTCTCTTTCCACTAGTTTCCAAGTTGCTATATTATTTCCTGTTCAAAAGCTAGCCTAGTTGCATAAACAAAAGCCAACAATCGTCTTCGACGAAGATAGAGGGGGAATGTGATATCTACAACTTTTCTTACACGTGTGGTGACAACAATCTTCTTAATTGTCATTCCAAAAATTATCCAAAAATCATCCGACATTTCTAATATTGCTATGAGTGTATCCTTCAAATTAAAATCATCGGACACACAAACCGCAATCATCGTACACATGAATTAAAATATTATACGCCAGCCAGGCTAATGAAATGAAATGAAATGAATAAGATGAATGATAATGGACAACTACATTCTAAGCCTACACATCACTCAAATCTAATCCCCAAATTGATAGAACCCAAATCTAATCTTCAATCACCTCAATCTCCTTCCTTCAAATATTCATGTCGATTCAACATATAAACATAAAATAAGTCAACTCTTCATGGTGGTTATGGCTCTGCTTGCCCGCTGGTAAAATCGAGGGTGGATGTGCGTTTGGAAGGAGAAATAGAAGGTGCAGCGGCCGCTGATTTTTTACCCAAGATGGTACTTCACGGAGACGATGATGGCAGCGGTGGCAGACGATGATGACAAGGTTTAGCATCGGAATAGGTGAGATCCCAAGTAAGGGGATCCGCCATTGATAGACCAATCTCTTTTGGCCACAAGCTCGCCGGCAGCGGACGGATAGGGAATAAGGAACAACGACGATCAAGGAACTTGGAAGGGCATACGTGAGACCGTCTCACGTTAGGACTTACTTGAGACGGTCAGAAAGTGATAAATTTTATAAAGAAAAGTGATAATAAATTAATGAGAAGTGATAATGCTATTTTATGAACAATTTATAGTATAAATAGAAAGTGATAATGTTTTATAGCGAAAGTGATAACTATTTTAAAAAGTGTAAAATGGTCTCACGTGAGACCATCTCATGCAAGACCTACCCTAACTATTTAGTACATTTTAATATTTAATTATAATTAATTAAATAATTTATAATCCTCATTTAATTAAGAGTTGATATTAGGTGCATCCGGGTGCACCCATATGTATGTGTATAACTTTTTATTCTATTTTGTATACAAGTTATTCTATTTTGTATGCGTGTTTCTTAATAATTGTATACTTTTTCACACTAAGTTTTTCATTAAAAAAACTAGCATCCATACGTGTATAACTTTTTATTCAATAGTGTACATGTTTTTTAATAATTATATATTTTTTTACACTCAATTTTTCATTAAAAAAACTAACAATTAAATTGTATACATTTTTGTTCATAATTGTATATGTTTTTGTTTATATTTGTATACATTTTTTAAAGTGGGTGCACCTTATCTTAGGATGTACCCGGGTGCACATTATAATTAGTCATTAATTAAATAATCTATTCATCCCATTTATAATGTTATAACTAAATTTATAATCTTTTCGTCCCATTTCTATTTTTTAAAATTATTTAAATGATAAATGTTTTAAATGAATTGAAGTAAATGTTTAGATTCACATACACTATTTCACCTATTATTTAATATGAATTGCCAAAAATAAAAAAATAATAAATTTGGATAAATTTGGGTTGAATAGATAAATAAATTTAGATCGAATAGATATTTTTTGGATTGAATAGAATACATGTGCCGATGAAAAAAATAAAATAAAAACATTAGAATGAATAGACCAAATTATTTTTGGAAAGAATAGGAAAATAAAAATTGAAATGAATAGGCAAAATAAATTTTAACTTTTTTACTAAAATAGTATTTTTTTAAGGATAACAGATTAACCATTAATAACACGATTAAAGCACTCAGCAATGCTACTAGAGAAAATATGACATTTAACTTGATCTTGAAAGTGTACTCTACTCCATCTTTCTACACCTATTCAACTGACAAATTTCCATGCACTATAATTTTTATCCTTCAACTTTTTCATATGTTTATCGAATTCATGTTTAGTGGTGGATTTTGCTTCCAACCAAAATAAAGACCTAACTTGTTCGTCTTTCCATTTCTTCTCAATGTTGCTAAATAAGTAACACACACAAAAATGATGATAGGGAGAAGGATACAATTCTTCTAATGCAGCCACAAGTCCCTATCATGACCAAAGCGAACAATGATTATTATGAGCAAATTAAAATCCAATCATATATGTAATATATATTGATGAGAACATAAATAAATAACAAGTGTTTTTTACCTTCTCTTTATCAGAAATGAATGTCCATCTTTCCCCACGAATGGATATTTCTCCAATGTCATTCAATAAGTTCTTTATAAACCAATGCCAAGTATCTTTGGTTTCTGAGGTAACTATAGCATATGCTATGATAAAAAGACCATTGTTGCCATCAAGACCCACTGCTGCAAGAAGTTGATCATGATAGTATCCCGTTAAATGGCATCCGTCTAATGCAACTAATGGCCAACATCCAGCTAAAAATCCCTTCTTACAAGCATCTATACAAATATATATATTTTATCAAACCTTGAGCCATCTTTACCATTTGAAACCAATAAATCCACAGTAGATCCAGGATTAGTTCTAAGTAACTCTTCACAATAATCAGCTAACTTAGAATACTGTTGAATAACATTGTCATCAAGTGACTGAACTGCATATGATTTCACTCGATATGCCTTGTTATACTAATAGTGACATTGAATTTTTCAGATATTAAAGCTTTCAATTCCTTGACAGTCATCTTTGGATGCTTTCTGAAGTCCTCAATTACCATGTCACCTAATCACTTAGTATTAGCAAACTTTTCTTTCACTTCTTATTTTTGACAATTTTGACTATTGATGAAAGTTTTCACCTTGTACGTTTCCAAATGTCCTTCTTTTGAACAATATATAAGCCATGGACATCCATCCACAGACTTTACTCTGCATCTTGTTTTATCTTTTCTAACAAACTCCAATCGATACATATTGCGAATACCATAACTTTTAACATCATTATAAAAATCATCAATTGATGTATACAACATCTGAAGCCTAAAATTTACTGATCCTTGACTAGCTTCCGTATGTGTAGAATCAATTTCATCCTCACTAGTTGATGAATTAGAACCATGAATGCTTTTTTAATTCTATCAAAGATGTATAGTTCCCATTTCAGAATCGTCATCAATCACATCATCTAGCTGATTATTTGGGATTGTGTCAACCGTCAATTGAGAGTAATCACCAAAACGATCATCATTGTCACTATAATTCTCATCAATATTCCACTCACCCAACTCACTAGACATCTGTAAAAGACCTAAAACAAATTTCATTCTAAAAAAACATTCGAAAACATAACTACAAATTGAATATATATTAACTTTCATTTCTCATCTATTAACGTCACATTAAGAAAATAAAAAAAACATGCATCCCAGATTAATTAAAATATTTCGTTAACAAGATAAATAATAATGAAATTATAGTTTATAATAAACAAAACCATTAAAGATATACACACAACATCACAAAATTCATATTGAAAGTGTAATCAAAATGCACGTACTTTTAACTTGGTAGTGAAATACAAAAATCAGAAAAGATGAAAGCTAACCTCGAATTCTATGTGATGAGAAGAAATTAGAGAAATGAAAACCTTAAAATATTTTTATTCTTGAAACACACTTCAAATTGCTGCAAAATCAAGAACAAAAGAGGAGAGAATCCCGAAAGATAAATTGAGTTTATTATCGCGTCGTTTGAACTTCTTTCTCTTAATATTTAATTTATATTTCAAAATTAGGTGCCATGTATGAAATGATGTGGCAATTAAACTTACACATCATATTCTGTTAAAAATCACATTGACGGTGTTAGTATTCCATATCTTAGATTGATAGTTTAGGATTATTCAGGCCCCGAATTGATAAAGAGAATATTCCAGACCCCATATTGATAGTAAACATATAATTTGGGCCTTAAATAGAAAAAATCCTATAAATTTAGATCTAATAGACATTTTTTGGATTGAATAGAATACATGTGCCGATAAAAAAAATAAAATAAAAATAGTAGAATGAATAGACCAAATTATTTTTGGAAAGAACAGGAAATAAAAATTGAAATGAATAGGTAAAATAAATTTTAAAATTTTTACTTAAATAGTATTTTTTTTAAGGATAACACATTAACCATTCACATTTTTTTTATTTAAATTTTATATTCAATAGTTCATTTTTATTTTAGTAATTTTCACTCAATTAAATACTATTTTTTTAATTACAGTCATATTGGGTAATATAAAAAATGAACTCAAATAATGAGTTTTTGATGTATTTAAATTAGGTGGGCAAAAAAAAATTTAAAATTTAAAATAGGTATTAACGATTTTTTCCCCTATAAATAATGTTATTATTATTATTATTATTATTATTATTATTATTATTTTGGGTTGGCCCAATTTTTTATTTTTATTTATATTTTTTTAAAAGATGTTTCACTTACTCTTAAATATTCTAAAATCTGATAATAAATATTAATTTCGAGTATAATAGAAAATTAACTATTAAATCACATAATTAATTATGTGAATCCGATTCATACATCTATTTGTCATTTTATTGCATTCGTTCATTTTGATAAATTTATATCTTGCACGTAGTAAAGTTATATGTTCAATTTTATGATTTTATTAAAAAAAAAGTTGTTTTACCTTTTATTATAAATTAAAGAATTATGATTTTATTAAAAAAATTGTTTTACCTTTTATTATAAATTAAAGAAAATAAAAGAAATTATGAGATGTTTTACTTAAATTAGGAAATAAAAAATAATAATAGAATTTCATAAATGGTGTTACCACTGGCATTTAAGATTGTAAATGTATCAAATAATTCGAATTCGATTCGGTATTCGAATTCGAACGCGAATTCGAATAATTATTTTAGTTTGAGTAATATTCGAATCGAATACGATTTATAAGATATTCTATTCGAATATTCGCGAATATATTCGAATAATAATATACAATATATTAAATATAATATTTTGCTTTATAAATATAAATAAATATGTATATTATCTAATTTATTACTATCTTAAAATAAGAGAAAAATATATTTTTTAATTTTTTTTATATATAATGTGAATTATTTAATTATAATTTTTAGTAATTTAATGGTAGATGTATTTAGTGAGTATTTTTTCTTAAATTTATTAATAGTACAAGAAATAAAAAAAATGCAACCTCAGTCCACTGTCAATCTATTCATTTTATCATTTGGGTCGTCCACCCCTAATCTATCAATTTCCTCTTTTATACATATGGGACTCACACACACTAATACAATTAAAATATGGGACCCACACATCCCACTAATACAAGTACCCACTACAAATAAAATAATAATACTCCTTAATCTGCGCGCAAAAATCAAACAGATAGATTGATAATGAACGGAGGGAGTATTATTTAAAAAAATAAATTTACAATTTCGAATCGAATAAAATTCTAATTCAAAATATTCAATTTCGAATGTTCAAATTCGAATACTGGAGTATATTCGAATAGTTCATTTATTACTTTCAAATCGAATACGAATCCAATTTCGAATTCGATTAATAATCGAATACGAATACGAATATTCGAATATTTAATCAAATATCATTCAAATGCTTTAGTATTCGATTCGATTAGTTTACAACCCTACTAACACTATTTAATTACCATCGCTTACCTAGATTATGTTTATTAATTTTTTCATTTTTTTCTCATATTTTTTTCTTTTTTAAATTTAATTTTAGGGATATAATTATAATTTTATCATTTTAGTCAACGATATATTTTATCCTAGTGGTTTAGGTCATATTTTACCCGTAACATTTACTTATTTATCTTAAGTTTATGATTAATTTTAAGCGCATAATTGTAATTTCACTCTTATAATTTATGGTTCATCTTTATAATTTTTTATAAAGTAATAATAATATTTATAAAAAAAAGAAGTAAATAAATAATTAAAATAATTGAAACTGAACATTTAAAAAATTAACATATAAAAGTTATAAAATAAAACATGGAGTATAATAATTTCAAAAATAAATAAAAAAATAACTGATGGTGTAAAGAGTAAAAAAAAAAATTAATATAAATAATTAATGTAATAAAATAAAATATATAATTATTTTAATAAATAATTAAATATAAAAGGGGTGGAGAGAGGTGTGAGTTTGGGGGTAGGGGAGAAAAGGTGTGAATTTTGGGGGGGGGGGGGTTATGGAACTGTGTTGAGATCCACTGTGACTTTTTGTGTAGTGAATTTAAATAGGGCAGATTGTTTTTGGGCAGGTCATTTTGGATTGAGTCATTTTTGGGCTGTTACTAACAAATTTTATGGGTTGGAACAGATTGACTCATTGGGTTTAGTCAAAATTGACAGCTCTAATCGAGCCGCCCAACTTCTATGCGGGTCCATGACAGATTATTCTGTTAATTAACATTTAGCACTTTATACATCAAGAGTTAAATTAATTAATTATTTAATATTTTTAATTTATGTTAAAAGTATAAAATAATTATTAATATTAATTATTTTTTATAATTTAATTAATAAGTTATATATACTTAAATAATTAAAAAATTCATAATTTTTTTAATTTAATTATTCATTTTGATTAGTTAATTTGTTTGTTAAATAATAACTATTCAGTACATTTTAATATTTAATTATGATTAATTAAATAATTTATTATCCTCATTTAATTAAATAACCTATTCATCCCATTTATAATCTTTAAGTCCCATTTCTACTTTTAAAATTATTTAAATGATAAATATTTTAAATGAATTGAAGTAAATGTTTAGATTCACATACACTATTGACCTATTATTTATCAGTTAGTCTTTTGTAAATCAGGTTTACATTATAAACTCTTATAAATATTGTGGTCTCTTTTAATTTAAACACCTTAATAATACATATGGTATATAGAATTGGAAAGGGAATCACAGGATTTACACTGTAAATCCGATTTACACAAGTGTTTGTTATTATTTAATATCGAATTGCCAAAATCAAAAGTTAATAAAAGTAGATAAATTTGAGTTGAGTAGATAAATAAATTAAGATCGACATTTTTTTTTGACGGAATAGAAGGCATGTGCCGATGAAAATAAATAAAAATATTGGAATGAATAGACTAATTTATTTTTGGAACAAAAAATTGAAATGAATAGGCAAAATAAATTTTAACATTTTTAATTAAATATTTTTTTAGGATAACACAACGTATTAACCATTCACATTTTTTTTTATTTAAATTTTATAATCGATAGTTGATTTATATTTTAGTAATTTTCACTCAATCAAATCAAATACTCCCTCCGTCCCATAATTTTTTGCACATTTTCCTTTTCGGTTCGTCCCAACACTTATGCACATTACTAAATAAGGAAAAAAATATTCTATATTAAAACCCTCCCAATACACAAATACTTCAAAACTGCCATTCAATATTAAAAATATAAATAATCATAAACTACAATTAAAATAACAAAATTACACCTAACACTCTAAATGCAATCCATTAATCAAATCAACCCAACCCAATTAATAATCTTAATCTAACCCAACGTCGAATCCACCCACTCAATCATTAGAACTGCTTAGCCTTCCTCATCCTCGATTAAACATCTTCATCTATTTTTATGTGAATACACTAGCTTTCCTTATTCTCAATTCATCATCTTCGTTTTTGTTTTGTGAATACACCCATCATCATCATCTCCCTCTTTGATATATCACTCCATTCATGTACCCACACTCCTCTATGAACCCTAGTTTTCTTGAGTCACCCTCCGAATCTGATTCGGAGCCGGAGACCTTAATTGTGCCCGATTCAGAGGATGACACTATCGTCCCCGAAACCCCCTTGCATGATGATTCTGAATCAGAGGAAAATTTATTTGATATGGCACAATCTGATTGGTATGGCCTCGATATTGAGGATTCGAAGCATTTGAGTCCCGATCTTGTTAATCCGAAGTGCTTTGGTCTAGATCTGGAGGATACAAAGCACTCGGATCTTGTTCCCAAGGGTGATGTTCTAGAAGGCTCTAGATCGAAGGGTTTCGGGGCCGATCTTGTGGATCCTTCCCCAAGAAGAAATGATAAAGAGGAAGATCCGATCTATGAAATCCTATGCATATTGATACCTGGTTACATGTATACTATGTATATGACCCTCTTCTCTCTTATAATGTAGCTTGTTGGAGGCTGCTTTTTATATGAAAAATGCATGTCACCCTTGCCCTGTACTTAATGATGAAAATATATTCTGAAAGGGGTCCGATTATGTGAAAAAGTGATGATTTATTTTGTCTTGTTTAATGTAAATTTGAAATTTTTGTAATCTAATTTTTTTTTTAATTATGAAGAATAGGTTGAATGTATGATGAATTTGATTTTTGAGTGTATTTGATCTCCTGTGCTACATGGCTGCGAAAAAAAGGTGTTTGAGATTAACTTTAATGATAAAGTTAATCTCATTCACTTTATTTATTTCATTTCCCAAAATACCCCTCCTTTATCTTACATCATCCAATAAAAAACTAATTTTTCTTAATATGTGCGCACTAGAATACGTGCAAAACATTTTGGGACGAAGGGAGTACTATTTTTTAATTGCAGTCATACGGAGAAATGAACTCAAATAATGGGCAATTTTAATGTATTTAAATTAGGGATAATTTCATATTTAGTCCCGTAAGAATTGCTCAATGCCAAAAAGATCCCAAAACTGACAGATTTAGTCCCATATGAAATTTTACATCTAAATTGTTAATAGTTGACGAAATATTTGAACCATTAATGAGACCAAAACGGACTATGTCTATTTTGAAACACAGTTTATAATATAAATCTGGTAGTTTATATTAATATAAGTTAATTTGAGATGAAAATTTTCGATTATAATATTCTTATGGGACCAAAACCGCTAGCCATGTGACCAGTATATTTCTACGGGACTATAATTGAATTTAAAGAATTCTTATGAGACCAGATATGAAATTTTCCCATTTAAATTAGGTGGGCAGAAAAGATCTTTAAAATTTAAAATAGGGCATCAATACAATTAATGTTTTTTTTTTTGTTATTACCGAGTTAAACCCTAAACCTATAAATAATTCCTAATTTTCCTTTCCTATCACACTTATACCTAATACCTGCAGTCAACTCGAATTTCATCACTCACTGCGAGCATCTATTGCGTTTCTTCCTCTGCAACTCTTATCTTGGTGCCTACGAATTAATTGGGGCAAGGAAGAATCAACAGCGAATTTTTGAACTCGAATGTAAGTTATACTTTGAAATTGATTCTTCATTGGTATCGCGATGTGATTTTAGAGAGATTAGGGCTTTAGGGGAACGGGAGAAGATGAATTCGTGTAGTTGGGTTTTGATTGCATGTGATGTGATTTTCGAAATTCGAAATTAGGGTTTTATAATTAGGGGAATGGGTTTTGATCTTTATGCTCGAGGAGAAGGGGCCGCGATAGCGTAATGTGTTCTAGTTTGAGGATTCAGGTTTAAGGCTACAATTCAGGAAGAGAAGAGGGAGTGACTAATCTTATCAGTTTTTTTTTTCTTAATATTGGTGTTTTTCTCTTTGTTTTCTTGCCCAAATTATAATTTGAATTTACTTGGAATTTGAAACATGATAGCAATGGTATTAATGAGCGACTCTGGCATCATAGTTGAATTTGGAAATCCCATAACTGTTCAGAATTTCAATTATAGTAATTATCGAAGCCTCAAGGATTAAAATTGAACTAATAAATCTTTCCGTTTTTCTTTTGTTACAGTACCAATGACTGTGGTGGCTGAGAACCAAGGGAAGCTTAACTGCTTCCCCCTGCAGTTTCGGCACATGTCGTCTGAGGCTAAGACGGTGCCAGGGAAGAAGCTGAAAACAATCTTCAAAAGGGTGCTTGATGCTTCAGAAGACAACTCATGTGAAAGCACTATAAACATTTTAGATTTTGGTTCCTTTGAGAGAAATGTACCATTGAAGGAATCTATGCCAGCAAAGTCTAAGAAGCGGAGGCTGGAAATATCTGGTCCAGGGGGAAAAAAGCACAATGATCTCTGGAAAGCTACCTTGCCTGTTAGACCCTGTGGGCTGATGTTACAAAAGGAGAAACAAAAGAGAAGAGAAGTTAAGGTTCTCTTGAGGGCAAAAGTTGGCAAAGTAAGTACTAATTTCCTGTAGGGGTTTTATTGGGCCTGTTACCTTGTGTATTTACTATGATTGCTAGATTTATATTGCAACATAGTTTATGGTCTTCCTTTTTTTCTAACTTGTGTAATGTATTGTGATTAATTGTCCATGCTTACACATGCCTCTTTATTTTTTAACAGGAATTATTTTTCTTGACTTAATGAATCTGTAATTCTTCAATTTTACTGTAGTTTTTGCATGCTTATGCATTAGCTTTGCTATATATGAACAGGTTGAGCCTGGAAAACATGCTGTGAATGCTGCAGCTGGCGAATGGTCCAGTTTAAGTGAAGCTGGCGAATTGTCATTTAATGTCCAATGTCTCCCAAGAAAGCTCTGCGGGTCGCAATGTTAAAGAAACGCTTTGCTGATACAATCTTCAAGGCTACACATCGGGAGCATTTGGACCATGTAATATTTCCGCCTCATTCCCCAATGCCATACTTATGTACTTGCATGCATGCTGCAGACACACAATACCCATTATTTTTAACGCTTTCCTTGGATTTCCATCAGTTATTTTTTTTACTTATATTGAATTCTGGATTCCATTGTCTAGAGTGTGCAGTCTGATTGTTTGAGCTTGCAACAAGAAAGAGAGAGACTGCAACAAGAACGACGAGAAGGTAGTTACTGTGCCTTTAGTTATCTAAATGCTTTGCATGTAAATGCCAGTTATTTTACTAACTTCTTATTAATTATTAATATATTTTAAATGATCAATTTTTAAGTGTAGTTTTATGTAGTTATTCATTGTTCTAGCAACTCTATGGAATTGGGCTTCCAAATCTAGTCTGCGTGTGATAATTATTTTATAAATTAGATGTTCATATTTGTATGAGATATAAGATGAATGCCTGAGTTGATAATGCTGTGAAGTCAGATTTGACACGAGTGCAGGGTAAGAGATTGGGGTGAATGACTTCAATAGTCAAAGTTATCCAATTTATTACAGGCTACTTCACATTGTTTTTTTTAAATTTTGTTTTGCAGAGAATGCCAAGCTTGAAGCACTACTCAAAGCTGCTGAAGAAGCCTTCCTCAGGAGCAGCAGCATAATTTGATGATGCAGCGTGAGAACGAAAGAAAAGCTGCAAGAATTTTGATTGATAAGGTATTTTTTTGGTTCACCTTAGATGACTATGTGATCCATCTAGTCTCCGAATTTTCTGATTCAGCGTATCGTTATTTAGGTTGAAAAATCAGTGGAGGTGGATGATAACATGGGTATGTTGAACAATTTGAAGATGATAGGCTGTGATTACTTGTATTATCCACTCTACCATGGGTCTCGTCTTGAGCAACTTGGTTTGTATCAGAAGGACGAGTACTTGGAAGAAGATGAAGTTATTGCTATTTCGGATATGGAAGAGGGGGAAATTCTATCATAGCATTAGGCCTCGTCTCCCTTGGATTGCTCTTGTAAATTGTAGTGTATTATATGAGAACCAACTTGTTCAATTTTGTGGTTCCACTTGTTCACGTACACACTGATGATTGCTAAGTAAAAACAAAAAAAATGTTATTACAGCAGGAAGTGTGACGTTCGGTAGAAAAGGTTCAAATTTTGTACAAGCAAGCCGCAGATTTGCGTCTAATTGTATATATGCTTATTAGTTATTAATATAAAAGTCTTTACTAGAACTGAAGTTTACATCGTTTTCATTTTTCATTTAATCACATGATATATATATCTAATGATCTTTAGTTAGAATAACTTACTATATAGATAATAAATAAGAAACAACAATTACAAAAAATAAAGTGCAGCAGCTATAGTTAGGAGATACAGAACTGGTAACACACTGTCCGACAACAGTAGAAAATACCAAGGTAGTCAATCATCAAAATTGACTCTTACAATATAATCAAACATCTGAATAATTGATCAAAACATGAACATTTTCATGGTTAGACTGACTGAAAGATTGCCAGAAAAAGTCCATAATGAATGATGACTACAGCAATCTACATGCTTAGATCAACTGGAATAGCTGGTTTCCTTACAGATTTTAGAGATATAGTTCAAACTTTATTAACAAGGCTTCAATTATCATTTGTTGCTGATTATCCTTGTCCCCACTTTCATGACGAATGGGGATTCTTTTCACCATCTCTTCCCCAGGCACGCCTGCGCTTTCTTATGTGCTCATGCTCCACATCATCTGCATGCCTTCCATGGTCCTGCAATCTCTCCTCATCCGCATAATGATCCCTGTTACGATCACCTACCATTTGGAGTGTTGACCAAACTTGACTTGATGGATAATTTCTGTGTTTCTGTTATCACTTTACGGAATGTAGCATTCTTACTTTTTGCTTGCTGATTTGCAAGTTCAAATCCCATCATTTAAGATTACAATTGTGAAGATGATAAATATATACTAGTGGTATGTATTCTTATATTTACTGATTTTTGGAAATGAAAATACTAAGTGTAAGTTTTGATAGTTATACGACTTGCCTGAAATAGTATGGATTATAATATGTAGGCAATGTTTGTTTTTGGATTATAATTTTGTACATTAACTTGAATTCAAGAATGGAAATTTGTATTTTTTTGGTGAATCTATTCTAGCCTTAGATCCCTCTCCCCTGTTCTCATATGCTCTCAATACATACATGCATGCTGCGCTATCATATTGAAGTTTGTTGATTCAGGTGACATGAAACCATTGTCCTATTAAGTTTAATGCTGTAATTTTGTACTATATCTGTTATAACAGCATAGGAGTTTTCTATTGATTAAGTACTTTTTTCCACTGAAGATGTGCAACTGGCTCTGAAAGCTATGTTGTTTCATGGTGCTTCAAGTATCTACTCAACCCTTGCGGTAGCTTGTTCTGTGTCCGCAATACTCTCAGCAGCATATCACAAAATCGGAGTTCAAGATGAATATCAGGTATAGATTTAGACTAATCACTGCTATTCTACACTCTATTCTCTTTTGAAACAAGATTACTTTCTATATGCTCATAGTTCTGATATATTACTTAAAGGAATATGCTGAAAGAGATTACATACTTGAAGGAATTACTTGAGAACGAAACATTTCAACCTTGAAGTTGGGCCATTATGGACATGAATGTCGCATGCACATTCTTCGATTGAGAATCAATGAAGGTTGAGGTGCATTATGTATTTTAGATGTTTAAATGATATGAGAGAAATAGATAAGCATACTTCTGATAGGTTATTGCTTATAGATTCACAATTCAGCATCTTTTTTGCTATCTCGAGTAATATACTCTTCCTCAAAATTTTATCCTCATCTCTGCAGTACAAAAGAGCAGATATCAAGTGGGATTCTGTTGTTGAACTTGAATAATTGATTGATTAATTATTATTATTTTTTATATTGGGCATATCTAAATTATCACCCTGGTAACATGCAGTTTTTGAACTTTGACTTGCATACAACTCCAGCATTGAACATCTCTGAATCATAAAAGTTTTCCTACAGCCTTGTGTAGAGATCCTTTGGCACTGGCATACGAGGACGATCTTTCTGAACACACAATATTCTACATGATCAGGCTGTGCCTCCCTCTCCTATGTGTTTATCTCCGAAGCACTTACAGTGGTATTTATTTTCCAATTAGCTTGCAGTATTTAGAGAACTCTTATTCTGGTGATATAGATTTCATTCATAAATCCAACTATGATGCTAACTAACCAATGTAATTTTCTGTTGAAGTAAATTTAGAAGGGATTAATTATCACCTGGCTTCTATGCCCAATTTTAAGAGGAATTGAATTTTGTGTATCTTGATAAATTGTGATGGATACCTTACTGCCCTACTGGTTGACTTCTTTCTTCTAGGTAAGCATAAACTAGATAAACTACTTATTTTAAGAATGATTTTCTTGTATTGTTTTTCCCCCCATTTTTATTCACATTGTTTCCTTAGTTCCACTTGTGATGCTTACTTGGTAATGTTCAGAAATTTACAACTTGTTTTACCTTTATCTGAGTTTAGTAAACAATATGTTATTGGATGCCTGCATAGCTATAGACTTCTTTCTGACATATAAGCTGTTTTTGAAGTAATTAGCTAAGTTAAATGTTTTGCTTTAATACTATTTGCTGTCAAAATTTCAGATCAATGGATGGCTAGGACAGAAAGTGTGTAATCTTTTGTAAAAAAACCTAATTATTGGATAATTTTCATTCTTATCTGGCAAAAACTAAAAGGAAACTATAGGATATGTATGGTATGGGTGTCCTTTGTACATGTTAGAAAGGTTAGGCTCAACCATCTCAGTAATGCACTTTGTTTTTCTTATATTTAAGTGCCTGATTTTTGTGTTTCAATATTTTTTTCTGGGATAACTTTATAAGGATTAAAGTTTCTTAGTCAAATAATATTTTATTTGGCTCGCTTTTTATGTAATTCTATCAAACTTGAAACAAAAATGCAGTTTCTTTACTTAGGTTCGTATGGATACAGAGAATCTGATTCAATTTGAGAAACACATGGTTTGCCACTTTTGGAGCTTCCTTGCTTCAGTGTTTTGAGTAAAATTAATTTTGTTATTTTTTTTAAGTATAAAGAGAATCTTACATGCTTTATAATGTATTTTTGATTGGTTGATTCTTTGTTTAAGTCCTATGTTTAGCTTCAATTTTTTAATAAAACGCTGTTGTACCTTCATGTTTCGCAATGTCTTTGCCTACGCAACTTATCTTAATCATCCAAAATGAAAACTTCACATAAACAAATAACCTTAAAAGTTATTTTAATTTAAAAAATATTACTTCCGTCTAACACACATAACATACTTTACAATTTATTTACTACATAAAAATACTACAATATCTCTAATTAAAAAGTCAATAAAATTGATCAAAAAATATTTTTTCTTAATCTATATATTTAGAGTAACGGTGAATATAACTATAGGACGAAGGAAATATTTTTTATCCATTCAGGACTTAATTTATTCAAAATTATATAATCAATATAAGACGTGAGATATTAATCCCGTTATTCCATTATTATTTAATGAGAAACTTTCTTGTGAGACGAGTTTTTTGTGAAACGGGTTGACCCATTACTAAAGTATGCTTATTATATAGCTAAAGTGTGCTTATTTATGGTTAAAGTATGTCAATAATGAATCATATTATAACACCCTAAAATCATATTTTAATTCATTATTTATCATATTTTAGAAAAACATACTTTAACAACCATTAAACATACTTTATTTATATAATAGGCGTACTTTAACACGTCTCACAAACCGTCTCACATATATAATGTCTTATAAGAGAATTTGTCTTATTTAATAGAAGCTGAATTATGAACTAATTGCCACATCAACGTCTATATGACACCAAATACACTCTCAAATAAGTGGGGTGAGGTTTGAAACTCCTGGTCGGAGAACGCTATTCATCATATCATCTCAATAAAAGATGGTCTTTATTTATGTTTGAGAATTTATTTGTTTGCCAAGTGAATACTTATTTGGCAATTAGTGTACATTATGCTTTCATTAAATAATAAGATAACGGTGTTAGAGCATCTCCAAGAGATTATGTAAAATTTGAAGAGAATTTAAGGTAATATAAATAAAGGAAAATAGATTTTTTTGTCCGCTAACTTTGCCCAATTTTGAATTTAATCCATAAGTTTTCACTTTTTAAAAATCGTCCATTATATTTGCAGAATTTTGAAAATCGTCCATTATATTTGAAATTTTTAAAAATCGTCCATCATGTTTACTAAGTTCAACAAAATCGTCCGTTTCAACAGGTCATTAACATGTTATTCTAAAAAAAAAATATGTAATATATATATATATATATATATATATATATATATACTATTTTTAAAAAAATAGCCTCCACTAAGAATTTATATTATACTCTCTCCGTCCGCCCGAAAGAGGGCATTTTGCTTTTGTGCATGTTGATTAAGAAGTATTGTTATTTAATGTTTAGTAGGTAGTTATATTAGTGTGAGTGTGAATCTCATATTTTAATTGTATTATTGGGTGTGTGTGGATCTCATGTGTGTAAAAAAGAAAGTGACCCTCTTTGGAACGGACGACCAAAATAGAAAAAAAAAACCCTCTTTCGAGCGGGCGGAGAAAGTATCAATATTTAGTCAAATTTGCTCCACTTTAGTAATGAGATTAATATTGTTTGTTTGGTATACGGAAGTGAAAAATGAAAAGTGAGATAAAATTGATTAAATAAAAATATGATATAGATTAATTGGGGTGAAAATATTCAAATGACCTGCCATAGCAGGTCAAATGACCAAAATATTGAATTTTATGAAGTTAATGGACTAATTTCAAAAATTGTTATAAAATTAACGGACTAATTTCAAAATTAAAAAAGTTAATGGACTAATTTCAAAATGAATGAAAGTTAGCGGACGAAAAAATCTATTTTTCCTATAAATAATTTTTAAAATTTAGAGTGATATATTTTTGTTCCTCTCCAACAACTTCTTTATATTTTTCTCTTTTCATTGCTTATTTATTACATTTGTTTTTTCCTCATATTTTTAGAGTATAAAATCAAAATGAAAGAACCATTATGCATTATAAATATTAAATAGTAAATAATCTGAAAATATCAAAAAATTAAAGTGTTGGAAGTGGTGAAAATTTCAATCATTAAATTTTAAAGAGTTGGTTTGGCTTTTCAAATTTAAAGAGACAAAACCATTAGGTAAAAAAATATTATTTTAAAGAGACTATTGAAGATATATTTATGTGTATGACTCTTTAAATTTTACATTATTTGTCATTTAGAGAGCCCTTTGGAGTTACTCTTTGATACCTCACGTATAGTTTTGAATAAATCAAATCCTGAATGGATAAAAAAATATGAGTGGGTCTTGCGTGGTCCCGGGTACATCGTGCACCTTTAGAATTTAGTATGATGGGTAATGTTATTTTGTTTTGTTCTAAACGGTATACACTTTAATTAATAAGAGTATACTATTTTGTTATAAAGGATATATATTTTTTATTAATATTTTTTATTTTTCTTCAAGAAAATAAAGGGTACACATTTTTATATTAAAGATAAAGTCCAATTTAACATTAAATTCTAAATACCCCGTGCCCCGAGGACACACAAGTTTTTGCTTAAAATTAATATTTCTAGTCTTGTATTGATGGTAATCCCATTTTTGAGATCTTAAAATTAATTTGAATTAATGAAAAGTGATAGTATGCTATGAATTATTTCATTAACAATTCGTAATATAAATAAAAAGTAATAATATTTTTAATGAAAAATAATAAGTAACCTGTTTAAGAAAATGTAAAACCGATCTCACATGAGACGACATCACGCAAATTGGCGATCATACAATTAATAAGGAATTTTCTTTTTCTCTTTATATATATATATGGTTCAATCTGTATCAATTTTTTAAATGCAAAGACTTATATGAAATTGTCCCATGAAAATAATGAAATATTATACTCAATTGATGAAAAATAATAACGGTATCGTTAAATATTCCATGAACAATTTATTATAGTTTAATTAAAAAAGTAATAATATTTTTCATATGAAAGGTGAAAACTAATAAAAATGGATAAATGTATTATGTCTTTTTTAAAATTAATCAATAAAGTAACTAAATTTAATCATTTGATCCATATTTGGAATTTCATTTCAATTATCCTTTTTGACCATGATCTCCCAAAGTTGTTAAACCTTCAATCTCCTTTCATGCACAAAAATGTAAAGTCCGACGAGTACGAGCACCCCATATTCCAACTTGGTTGGATAGTTGGATATTTGGATTAGATAACAAACTCAGCTCATATATGTAATTAGCTAATAAAAAATTTTCAACATCACCAGTAATCTCCACAGGAGCAGACCCCCGAATGGAAGTGATGGAATCTATTTGAATCTCTAACAACAATTGTTCTTCCTGTCATCAAAGAAACATGTTTACCAAACTCATGGCAATCTCTACACGCCCTTAGATTCTTGAACACCACAACTGGTGTTCCATCTGCTGTCGCTACGAGCCCGAATGCAATGGCAAGTCTCTCACTGTGGACTAAAGCCTGCTCATTCCGCTCGTCCCACACTTCGTCATCTTCGGTTAAAACCGTGTTCTCTTTGTGCACACTGGAGAATTGAAGCTCCCTCAGCTTCGAGTAGATCTCCTCTGCTTGAGGGTGGCGTTGATCGCCCACTACGAACCGGTGTACTTCGCTCTTCACGGTTATCCAGCTACAACCGATCTCTTTCCTCAGATCTCTCTCAGCCATGAGCTTCCTCACGCTTGCAGCTTCGCCCCACTTCCCACACGACACGTGCAAGTTGAACAGCAGAATGTAAGCAGCAGTGTCGTTGGGGTCGAGCTGAAGGAGCTTCTCAGCAGCAATCTTGCCAAGTTCGTAGCTATGGTGGATTGAGCATCCTCCCAAGAGACTCTTCCAACTCATTGCATCGGGCTCACATGGCATCGAGTTAATCAAATCATGTGCCTCTGTCAATAGCCCAGCTCGAGAGTATATATCAATCATACAGTTGAAGTGGTCGAGTGTTGGTTTTAAACCATGCTTCTTATCCATGGAGTCTAAAATCTGCTTTGCTTCTTCAACCAAACCACCGTGGCTACAGGCAGTGAAAATCGCCACGAAAGTAACCTCGTTCATCCTAACACCAGACGATGCCATTTCTTGAAAGAGTTTCAGGGCTCTAACAGCATTGCCATGGTAAGCCAAACCAGCAATCATGGATGTCCAAGCCACGGTGTCGGGTGCATCCATTGATTCGAACACTTTATAGGCATAGTCCAATCTTCCACATTTGGCATACATAGTAATCATGGCACTCTCCCCATAGAGATACGAAACAAGTCCTCTCTTTATTGCATCTCCATGAGCTTGAGAACCAAAATTGAAATCAGCAAATGATGAGCACAATTGGAAGATGCTTGTGTACATGAATTCATTCAAAACTGCACCTTCACATCTTAATGATTTAAAAGTATTGATGCATTTTTCAAACTCCCCGATTTGAGAATAACCACACAATATAGCACTCCAAGAAACATCATTTGGTTCAGTTATACCCTCAAATGCTCGACTAGCAGAATCGACATCTCCACACTTGACGTAGAAATCCACTAGGGGCGTACCCACAGACACCTCATTTTGCAGCATAAGTTTAACAATCGTAGCATGAACTTGCTCTCCCATTTTCCGGTCCTGCAGCGCTGCACAAGCCTTTAGAGTAATCGAAAACACAAACTCGTCCAAATCAACAGTTTCATTTATAATCATCTTGAAATATCTCAATACATCTTCATACCTATCTGCATGAGCAAAGCCCACCATCATAGTCGTCCAAGAAACAACATTCTTTTCATGAATCAGATCAAAATTCAGCTCGGCGCTCTCTATACGCCCACATTTAACGTACATATTGCATATGGCGACATCCATGGCAACGTTGTTGGTAAACCCAGCCTTGTATACTTGACAATGCAACTGTTTCCCGGTCTCCAAATACAAAGAACTTGAAAGGGACTTCAAGAGACTGATATAGATAGAAGGATTAGGCTTAAAATTTGAATCTTGAATTTTCAAATACAGCTCTACAGCATTCTCTAACAGCCCTTTATCCGCATAAGCAGATATGATTATGACCCACGAAGCCATAGTTCTTTCAGCCATTTCATCGAACAGTTTCCGAGCATCAGAAAGACTCCCACAATCACAATACATCCGAAGAACACAATTAACAAGGTAGGCTGGTGGGTCTTCCGATAAACATAAACGTTGATGAATTAGCTTCCCAAAATTTAACGACCTTAACTTGGAACACGCTTCGAGTAAATATTTATACGATTGAGGATCGACAGGAATATTACAACGGTCCATTTCGAGAAGGAATTCGTGGGCTTCTTTGAGTTTATCCTGTTTGGAAAGGGAGACTAAATGGACGTTTTCGAGCACTCCATGCTGAGTAAGGGGGGTTTTGACAAGAGATTTCTCGGATTTGAGCGACACCCATGAAGGAAATTTGGTGAAATTAGGAGCTTTTGAGCTCGACAACTGAAGAGACGCCTGAGTAAACGATGAATTTGGAGTGGGAGACTTACCATAGATGCTGTCAGTGGAATTCTGAGATGAGTTTGGAATTGAACAACATGCGACTTCGAAGGTTAGAGAATTTGGAGTTGAGATAATCATTCAATTCAACTACTCCACCAAAGTGGGCAATCACCAGAATAGACACAAATAAAAAGCCCACCAAGTACTGATGATTAGAAAAGAAAGATCCTCCATTAAAATGAACTCCAAGAAAACTAAGGGGCTTTGAAGGGATAGGGGAGAGTAGGGAAAGAATCCAAAAGAGCCCATATAAGGAATAAATTGAAAATGCTCCATATAAACCCGTGCATTATTTTAAATTTTATTATTATTATTATAAAATAAAATTTAAATATATAAATACTAGGAGTATTTCACTAAAATATTTAGAACTCTTCTCTCTCGACGAGTGACCACTATTAAAATATGTTGATTATATAAATAAAATATATTTATTATTAATAGTTAAAAAGTATACTCCTATTTATTATTCATCATATTTTAAAAAAATATACTTTAACTAAAAATGATACTTTAATAATAGGTTGCCCATCTCATAACCCTGTTGTGTATTACAAGTGATTTTGTCAAATACTTATTATTGATCTAACTATGCGAGTTAGGTGTGAATTTAGATTTACCTAGGATTTTATTTAAATTTAATATTAACTTTATTGAATTTTTAGTTTAATAATTCATTTTAATCATGTCATATCTATTTTTTTTTAAATTTTTTTAATGCATCGATACCTCAAAGTATTCTAATAGTAATTTTTTTAATTCTTTCGTGAGATCGTGTAGGCGCTTGAATTTTATTACCTATTAAAGAAAAATATGTGACAAATTAATGCAATAATTATCAATTATTTATTTATTAAGGGATTTAAATAAATCTATTCCTAAAATAAATGAGTAAATAATTGATAATTAGGTCAAATCCAGTCAAATAAGTCTGACTTAAAGTCTAAGCAAGTGAAATGTCCAAGCCTGCAGAATCAGGTCAAAACAGCTCTGGACCAATCAGATTGCGATTTATATATGGAGCATCATCACCCTTCACCTATATAAGGAGTTTTCCTCCATTCATTCCAGACACACATTAAAAAGACCTGAAGACAAAAATGCTCTGAAGAGATTGAAACACAAGCAACGTTCCTCAAGATCTTCAAGTCAAGAACGACAAACGATTCGGAATCAAGGTGCGGAGCCCCCCAAATCAAGCGTTCTTCATACACTAAGTTCTTCGGTGTTCTTCTCGCCAAGAACAGCATACGACCCGAGATTAAGGTGCTAAGCTCCCAGATCGAGTGTTATTCTGATCAAGTACGTTTAATCCAAATAAAGGCTCGACGCCTCTGGATTAACTTTATAAAATCTCAAATTCGAGTTCGGACAAGCTTCAACTGAAGATCCAACTCAACACACAGTTAGCGTAGTCAACAAGTCAAGTCAAAGTCCAAATTGGTTCGAGAGAAGAATTAGAGGATAGATAGAGATTGTTTCTTAAAATTATCAAGTTAAATCCTTTTGATTATTATTGTAATTCTCTTGTATTTATTTTATTAAATACAAAATTTATTGTTACAAAATTTGGCACGCCCGGTGGGATAGTCTCTACCTCTCATCTCTTCTCTTAACAAGCACAAAGATACAAAGTATGACTCCTCTTAGGATCGCGATAAAAAGGTCATCTACCTCAAAGCCTTTAGAGCTACAAGCCGTGAACACGCAAGTTATTACTCCGCTAAAGATTGCGATATGAAGGACTACTGCATCAAAGCCTCCAGAGTTGCAAACTAAAAAGGTTGAAGTTGTTACAAGAAGTATGTCTGATGGCTCCTCAAAGACAAATCGTATGGTGGGGATTACTCTCAATGAGCCATTGCACAGCGACAAAGATGGTGAAGATGACTCTATCTGCTCAACTCCTCGCTCCACACCAAGCTCACCACCTGCTTCAACTGAAGCTGCAGTGATGACGACAAGTGCTATGACCATTGAGGATCAACTCGCAAGTATGATGAAAGTCATTTAAGGACTCAACAAGCACATGGAAGCTCAAGATTTAAAAATCTCCGAACTTATGAAGAAAATGGAAAATGCGGAGACAAGTCGTACAAATAAGAAACAAGTTGAGGATGAGCACGAGAAGAAAGACTCGACGAAACATCATTCACTTGAAGAAAAGCCAGTTAAAGATAAGATACAAGTTTCAACTGACGAAATGCTTCCTATTAACCAACTAAAGAAAATCGTGATAAATACTATAAAAGATAAGTTTGAAAGGAGCTCCAAATCTTCTTCAACCTACGCCAAGCCATATACAAAGAGGATTGATAACTTGAGGATGCCAACTGACTACCAACCTCTCAAGTTTCAACAATTTGACGGCAAAGGCAATCCAAGACATGTGGCGCACTTCGTCGAGACATGCAATGATGCTGGGAGGACCTATGAGGATCATATGGTGAGGCAATTCGTCCGATCTCTAAAAGGAAATGCCTTTGATTGGTTCATTGACTTGAAAATCAACACCATTGACAGTTGGGGGCAAATGAAAAAAGAATTCCTCAACCGTTTCTATAGCACACGAAGAACTGTTAGCATGATGGAGCTAACAAATACTTGTCAAAGAGATGAAGAATATGTCATCGATTACATCAATAGATGGAGGAGTCTAAGCCTCAATTGCAAAGAAAAGCTATCAAAAACTTCAGCTATAGAAATGTGCATTCAAGGGATGCAATGGAATCTTAGCTACATACTCCAAGGAATTCGGCCAAAAACTTTTGAAGAGTTGGCTTCAAGAGCTCACGATATGAAGTTAATCCTGACATCAAATGACATCGAATGACCCTCTATTCAAGACTCTTACGAGTTTGAATACATGTCCTTCGTTGAGCCCTTGGAAGAGGAACCACAAATAAAGGCTGCAGTTTCTATAAAGATTAATAGAAATGAAGTTGAAGCAAGAGAAAATAGTGCATCCCAAGATTGGGGGCAATGAACACTTGACAAACTTAAACACAAAGCTCCTTGACATGAGCTAAAACTGTCTGCATTACACTCCTTGATACGAGCTTAAACTATCTAAAATCTCCCAAGTCAAATCTCCTTAACACGAGCGAAAACTGTCTACATCATGCTCCCTGACACGAGCAAAAACTGTCTACATCACGCTCCTTGACATGAGCTAAAACTATCTACAAGTCATGCTCCTTGATACGAGCTTAAACTATCTAAAAAGCCTCAAGTCATGCTCCTTGATACAAGCCTAAACTATTTAACACAAATCAAATTCAAGGCTCCTCGATACGAGTGAAAACTATCCACATTATACTCCTTGATATGAGTATAAACTGTTCACACATCAAATCAAATCTCTTTGAGAAGATACAAAACTCTCTATATGTTCGATACTCCTTGATATGAGTATAAACTATCTACACATCAAATAAAATCTTCTTGGGAAGAGAATAAACTCTCTACACATAAAGCTCCTCGGCACGAGCGAAAACTGTTCACACAATACTCCTCGACACGAGTGAAAATGTCCACACAAAGTTCCTTGACATGAGTATAAACTGTCTACAAGTTCAAATTTAAGACTCATTGACACGAGTATAAACTGTCAGCATATTCAATTCAATGATCCTCAACACACGAGCCTAAACTGCATGTTACTCCTGGCCCGTATGAGTATAAAATATGTACGACACCCCCTATTCAAACCAAATCATGTTCTTTGAACTACGTTATGACTTGATCCTGTTCAAAGAGGTATGTAGACAACTTAGTACTCTGCTATGTTCAGTCATAATTCAGCTTATTCATATCAAGTTGGTGAGGTAAGCAATAAAATTCAATCATATTGATCAAGAATAGATTATCGTAATTTGTTCACTTCAATACAAAGGCGTCCGTGAACAAAATGCGAGGGACATTTGTAGGCACTTGAATTTTATTGCCTATTAAAGGAAAATACGTAGCAAATTAATGCAATAATTATCAATTAATTATTTATTTATTAAGAAATTTAAATAAATATATTCCTAAAATAAATGAGTAAATAATTGATAAATAGCTAAGATCCAATCAAATAAGTCTGACTTAAAGCCTAAGCAAGTGAAAGTAGGGATGACAATGGGTAGGGTAGGGTAGGGTATGGGTATGACAAATCCACATACTACCCTATACCCTACCCATACCCTATTCTTTTACCCTAAAATAGAGCTTCGGGTAGGGTATGAGTATACCCATCGGGTATACGGGTAATCCACGGGTAAGCGGATACCCTCAATCTTAGTCGATTTTGCGGATAATCTACGAATACCCGAATCCACCCAATCCAACCTGACCCGACACAATCCATTTTTTAACTATATTCCACAAAAAAATAATTATAATACATAAATGAATAACCTAAAATAAAATATACAAATTAAAAAACAAAGTCAACAACAATAACATCTAAGTCCGTTAACAAGAAAACATCATAAATTCATAGTTAATTAATCAAATAAAATCATAAAACAAACATCATATTCCAACAATTACTTCCAAGTGATTGGTTTAAGTATGAAAAATTCAAAGTCTTGCATCTCATTTTTGCCACCAAGATATATCAATTCGAATATCATTTTTTTGTTAAAATATTAAAAAAATAATTATAAATAACACATGATATTATAACATAGAACAAGATTTATTATAATTCTTAAAAATTATTTATATTTATATCAGGACAAGAATATAAATTTTAATTAAAAATATTAATCATATTATAATAAATAAATATTAAATACATCATAAATTTTTCATCAACAATATTATTATACTAAAAGAAATATTAGATTTAGACATTTAATTAAATATATAATACTATTATATATATATACGCATTCGGGTAATTTTCGGGTCGGGTACGGGTAAATATAAGGGAACTCGTACCCTACCCTTACCTGCATAGTTTTCCTTAGGGTTCGGGTACTACCCGACCCGTTACCCAATTTTTCTATACCCGCTATGCGGGCACCCGTCGGGTCGGGGGTACCCGTCGGGTAACCCGACCCGACGGGAAAAATTGTCATCCCTAAGTAAAAGGCCTAAGCCCGCAGAATCAGGTCAAAATAGCCCTGTACCAATCAGATTGCGAGTTATATATGGGGCATCATCATCCTTCACCTATATAAGGAGCTTTTCTTCATTCATTCAGACACGCATTAAAAAGACCTGAAGACAAAAATGCTCTGAAGAGATTAAAACATGAGCAACGCTTCTCAAGATCTTTAAGCATTTTCAAGTCAAGAACGACAAACGATTCGGGATCAAGATGCGGAGCCCCCAAATCAAGCGTTCTTCGTACACTAAGTTCTTCGGGGATCAAGATGCGGAGCCCCCCAAATCAAGCGTGATTAAGGTGCTAAGCCCTTCGGATCAAGTACGTTTAATCCAAATAAAGGCTCGACACCTCTGAATTAACGCTATAAAATGTTATCACTCTTTATTTATATCTATAAAACGCCTTAAAGGAAATGGTGGTCCGGTCATCTTTCCATATAAGTGGCATGTTCTCCATGCAAATCTCTGGATACGTTTCGGATATCTTGTTTTTTTCCCTGAAAAGACCCACTTCACCTTCTCTTTCTCCTTCTCCTTACTCTTTCTTTCTCTGCTCTCTCACTCTAACGCTCCACCACCGCATCTTCGCCGCAACCCCGACATGGACGCAGGTACATCGCTGACTCTCATATAAGGTGCACACTCAATTTCAATCGAAAACCCCTAATTTTGTGCCCTTCTTTTTTGTCTTTGTATAAGTTTCTCCCCTTGTTTGCTTCCACTGCGGCTTTGAACATACCACGAGTCTGCTCTAATCCCTTTCTGTTTTGCTGCCTTTCTTTGTTTCTTTCTCTCTTAATCGCTGCAGCTGCAACGGCATAGATTTTTCTATATTCTTTGTTCTTTAGGTGATAGAGTTTGGAAAACTTATGAATGAATTGACATAAGTACTTTACGTCTGCAATTTAACCTAATTTGTGCACATGAGTTGTTCGATGAAATTATTTGCTCAAACGTGCATTTCTCATTTGTTTTTGAAGATTTTTAGTCTGTTGCTTGTTTAGCAGAATGCCTCAAACAGGCTATTTATCAGTATACTGCATCTAACATTAGGAGCTGTACTGCAGAATGATTTGACCTTGCCATGCTTTTAATTCTTTCATTTTAACCTCAAGTGTAGCTCTTGGTCGGGAATGTGGGGTGGAAGTCCATGACAAAATGTGTTGCATTTAGTGGAGCTTCAAATGTAGGAAGCTAATAGTGCCAAAAACTTACCTTGGAATCTCTACGTTAAAGTGAGCATACATTCAAAGAATCATGACATCCTGAATCTAAGAGACACAGAAATAAACAAATACTTAATCTCATGCTCTTTTTTTCTCCTTGCTTTATCTCTCTCAATCTTATTTTTGCTTTCATTTTTTCCGTGCTCTGCTTAGCTGTTTTGATCGGGAATTTATCCATTTGGAGCCCGATTTCGGTTCACTCCACTCCCGCTACAAAATTGTCTCCAGCAATAAGTATATAATTTCCTGATTATGCTCACCTCTTTTGTTCACAATTGAATTTTTGTATTTTAATATTCTTAAGTTTGTGTAAATATTTTGGAAAGTCGGAAGTGAATCTGAACATTGAGGCTTCCGCTTGTTCTTGGTAAATCTGAACATCTGTCCCTTTTTTTTGGGGCTTCGCAATGATTGCGGATTTGAAGAAACTGTTTGCAAAATAAAGTTATACTATTGTGGAGTAAAAGCACTCCTATTATTTTTATGGAACCTTTTTTTTTTGTCATACTAATTTGCATTCATTACAAAATAAATTCCTATTAAAAAAATGCTTTCAAAAAAAAATTCCTATTAAAAAAATTTCCAGATTCTTTTTTGAGCTGGATAAATAATTTGGTGGAGCTTCCAAGAGCTACTTGACTCAGGTGGTTCAAACATACCAACTGCTTGCGTATCAATGTCACCATAATTCAAGGTAATAACTTAGTGGAGTTTGCAAGAGGTACTTCACTCAGGTGGTTCAAACATATCAACAACTTGCGTAACAATATCATTATAATTCATCGTTACATTTACTATAGCTTAACCAGATTTTTGCTTTGTGTTATTTTGATTTGAAGCTAAAGGTCAACTTAATTAGATATTATGATATTGTCACTAATGATTTCTATTACATTTTTAGGGACTCAAAACTGCTAATGTTATGTACTTATTTCAAAAGTTCGGATATGAGATGATCACTTCAGATGTAGCTATTAAACTGGGATTTGGTTTACATGGTGTCACCCACTATCTGATCCCTCATTTTAGTGTTTTAAATCTGCCTTGGAGATTGATATAAACTGTCATTCGTATTATTTCTTCTTCTACCTTTTCTTTTAATAATAAAAGCATGGTTGAGGAGGTTTTGAGCTTTTCTAATTGGCTTATTCTACTCTTAGATCGCATTACCGCCATCACCATCGCCATTGCCTGCCGGATTCTTCACCTTCAATCTTAAGGTAGTGAAAACAGTTCATTTGTTTTTGAATAATGTCATTTTATTGTAATCTTGAGTAGTTAATGTGATCATATAGATTATAATCTTAAGAGGTTAATGCAATCATATAGTTTGATCAGCATTGAGCCCTTTTTTCGATAGATCTGCCTGGAACTTAATTACATCTGTTACACACATTGAGTACTTTAAAAATTCAAGAAGGTCAAAATTTACAAAAGAAAATTGTTATTCAATTCGTATTTGAAAATTGCAATTGGTTTTTTACATGAATCGAATACATGTTAACTTGGGAATTATTTAAATTTAAATAAATAGGACCCATTAGTAGGCTGCCACAACTGTACCACACTAGAGGCAGAAGTCTGAAAGTGCACTACAAAGCATTTTAGCGTTAATGTTGTTATTATTTCAATACTTCAAAAAGTAGTAGCCTTTATTTTGGCGTTCTTCACTTGCTTCATTATGTGAATCAAACTTTAAGCCTCTCTAATTGCAGATGCAGCTGATTTCAAGTGTTGGTAATTGAGAAAGTGGAAAATCAATGAAAGATTCATCCAGTGGATTATCTCCCACTGATCATAATCTAATTGGCAAGGGCAACAATATTTTAGAGAAGGCTATTGGGATATTAAAGAAGAAGGCATCAGCATTAACTGAAAAAGAATTAAACCCTGAATTCTTCCAGAAACAAAGAGATTCAGATTATTTGCCTGTTAAAGTTATTCTTTGCTAACCCTTAAAAATCACAAAATGAGGAAAAGTCATCTTACTTAGTATTATAGAGGCTCATTAAAATTTGCTGACAACTGTATGTACATAATTAGAAAACCATCTATTTTGTTGCGCTATAAAATATTGAAGCTTCAATGTAAGTTGTCTTTTACCCAACTTAATAGTTTTGAAGTGACTTTTATATTGATATCAGAATATTTAACCGGTTAATGTTCCAAACCCACTATTTACCTATTTCAAATTACAGGCTAGATGTATTAAAGCTATTTGATGTTTGTGCCAAAAGAAATTGATTTTAATTTGTGTAAGGTATAAGTTTCAATCCATGTCTTCTTAAGCTTGATTTTGAACATAATTCTTAAAAGACTAGTATTTTGTAAGGTATAAGTCTCGTATTTCTTCTTAAGCTTGATTTTGAACATAATTTTTAAAAGACTTAATTATAAGAAATCTAATATATTAACTAAATAAATAGATGTTTATTTTTTAAAAAAAATTGACCATAATTTCAAACTCACATAATTGATGTGGTTTCTATAGATGGGGTATGGGACTCCTTAATCTAGAACAAAAAACCAATAATATCCTTGCGGGTGGACATATGTAATATGCGGAGTATTATTTAACAAATAATTTATAATAATATTCTTTTTGCGCAAAAAAAACAGATGTGATACAACAAAGTTCTATCCATAAAACAAATAGACAAGATATTATAAATAAATTTATTATACCTCAAATTTAATTAACATATAATCCTATAATAAAAAGAATAAGAAAGAATATCAGTTAGATTTAACATTTAACCGTATAATTCTTCAAATATAATTAACAAATAATTCTATAACAAAATCCTTATACGAACGCCTAATATTAGTTGAGATTAAAAGGATTAAATGAGTGGTCAAGATTAAAATTATTGTTTTTAAAAATAATAAAATAGAAAAAATAATTGAAGATAAAAATAGAAGTTAAAGTTTGTCTTTATACATGTATAAATATAAATAAAAGATACATAATTATTTTAATTAACTTTAGAATTTTTTTTTAAAAAAAGAATTAGGCAAAAACTCCTGTGCACCCGTTCCGTGTATTTTAAATTGTATACCCTTTAGTATACAGATGTATACTCTTTATTTTCGAAAGAAAATTATTGTGTGTGTCTGGGCGCATGAACAACACTCTGCGCCTTTAAAATTTTGTGTTAAATTGTATACTCTTTAGTATAAAAAAATGTGTACTCTTTATTTTTTAAAGAAAAAAAATATTTATGAAAAGTGTATACCCTTAGTGTATCTTTTATTAATTAAAGTGTATACCCTTTAAACCAAATCAATGCACCCTTACCCATAATACTAAATTTCTAAAGGCGCACGGAATGTGTTCCGTGCGCACGGAACCTCACTCAAAGAATTATCCGACAACAATAAATTGTATTTCATCAATTTAGGTGTAATTGCGGAGAGGAGATAATTCATGCTCCGGTAATCTAGGGATAAGCAATATTTATGCAGCCAGCGATTGGGTGAGTTGTTACCTATATTTTTCCTGGGTGAGTTGTTACTTATATTTTTCCTTATTTATAGGAAAATTGTTATCCTAAAATTTGTTATAAAGACTGATTATTGTGTACAGTGTTTATATAAAGACTGATTATTATGTACCAATAAAATCGTGCTAAGCCGTTTCAAAGACTATACAAGGGCCTTATATTGTGTATAAATAAAATTTACCATCGATTAAGATGAAGATGAATGCAGCCTCCATTAACAATGCTTACGTGAGCTTCAAGCCCCACATTCTCATGGTTCTTTATTGTATTCTAATAATTAACCTAACCTCACTAACCTAACTTCACATCTATTTAATTATTCAGTTGTCTTTTTTTTTTAAATACTTTAGTGAATAATATGTGATACTTTATAAAATTTGAAATATGTGATAATTTATAAAATTTGAACAAGAGAAATAGAATTTGGAATATAAAATACTTTTCAGTACAATTATTCGTGTTCTACAATAAAATGATAGACCTCTCACCTATGTATATATATAGATGTGGTTCAAGAAAACTCACACATAACTCATTCATAGAACATTTTAGATCATTATCACCATTTAATGTTGTTAGGAGATTCTAGCATGTTACTAACATTTTCATTCATGACATTTTTAGCTATACACATCTCTACTTTTTTAGAAAATTAAAGGCCAAAACTTGTGTGCACCCGGCGCACAGGCACACTCTGTGTGTCTTTAGAATTTTGAGTTAAATTATGTGTACCATTTATTTTCTAAAGAAAAATAAAAAATATTAATGAAAAGTGCATACCCTTTATAATAAAATAGTGTATCCTTATTAATTAAAGTGTATACTATTTAGAACAAAACAATGTAGCCTTACTCATAATACAAAATTTTAAATGCACACGGTGTGTCCAACACCCACTCAAATTAAATGCTAATGATCATCTCTACTAATTTAGAATTGCGGCGGCTTGTGAAACAGTTTCACAATTAAATCATTTTAAGATTTTATAATTAGTTATATTTTTTCTTTTAAAATGTTATAATATTTTATTTATATTATAAAATATTGTTCATGATATTGTAACAACAAAATTTTGTATTTATTAGATAATAAACACAAAAGAATTACAAAGATAATTCGATATAGATTGAGCTTGAAAATTTGAGTGAACAGTCTCTAGCTATCCTCTGATTCCTCTATTGAGTTGACTTTTGTTGACTTTATCAACTTTTTGAGCCGGATCTTCGGATGAAGATTGTCCGTGCTCAGGCTTGACTTGAAGCTTTAAAACGTTTATCCGGAGGCGTCGAACCTTTATTCGGATCAAATGTTAACTTGAAGATTTATCGTAAAGAACATCGTTCAATTTGGTAGAACGTTGACTTCACGGAGAACGCTGAATTGGAGGGGCTTAGCACCTTAGTCTCTGATTGGGGACTATTCTTGACTAGAATATATCTTGAACTTGACTTGAAGATCTTGAACTTGATCTTTGACTTAGTCTTCACTTGGATCTGGATCTTCGACTTGACTTGGTATTGATCTTCGCTGGACTTGGAACTTGATCTTCACTTGATCTTGATCTCCGCTTGACTTGGATCTTGATCTTCACTGATCTCCGCTTGACTTGGATCTTGATCTTCACTTGATCTTGATCTTCGCTGGACTTAGATCTTGATCTTCACTTGATCTCCGCTTGCTTGACTTAGATCTTGATCTTCACTTGATCTTGATCTCCGCTTGCTTGACTTGGATCTTGATATTCGCTTGATCTTGATCTCTGATCGAAGGCGGCTGATTGGAAGAACGCCGGATCAGAGGGGCTTAGAATCTTGATCTCGGATCGCAGGTCGTTCTTGGCTTGACGATGCTTGAAGATTTCAAGGGAGCACTGCTCGTATTCTTAATCTCTTCAAAAGCATCTGCGTCTTCAGATGTTTTAGTGTGTTTGGAATGAGGACTGAAGACCCTTATTTATAGGTAGAGAAAATAACCACTTGTGAGATATTTTCTCTTTTAAAAGATATGTTCTCCTTTAATTAAGTCTGCTGGACTGGATATGGGCCTATTTAATTCAATTAAGTCTGCCGAACTGGATTTGATTTGTTGGGCTTGTTGACTTAAGTCAGACCCATTTGACTTGGGCTTATTTGACCGGATATGGCCCAATTATCAATAATTTACTCATTTATTTTAGGAATTAATTTATTTAAATTTCTTAATAAATAAATAATTAATTGATAACTATTGCATTAATTTGCCACATATTTTTATTTAATAGGCAATAAAATTCAGGTGTCTGCAATGACCCCTCGCACTTTGTTCACGGACGCCTTTGTGTTGAAGTGAACAAATTGCGATACTACATTACTGATCAACATGACTGAATTTTATTGCTTGCCTCACCAACTTGATACGAATAGCCTGAATTATGACTGAACTTAGCAGAGTGCTAAGTTGCCTACGTAACTCTTCGCAGAGGATCAAGTCATAACGTAGTTTAAAAGGAAATGATCATTTGGTTTGAATGGGGGCGGGGGGTGCTGTACACAGTTTATACTCGTGCGGGCCAGGAGTAACATGCATTTTAGGCTCGTGCGTTAAGGAGCTTTGAACTTGAATTTGCTGATAATTTATACTCGTGTGAATGAGTCTTCAATCTGATTTTGTAGACAGTTTATACTCTTCTCAAGGAGTCTTAAACTTGAGTTGGAAAGTTTAAGCTCGTATCAAGGAGCGTAACATGTAGAGAGTTACATCTCTTCTCAAGAAAATTTGATTTAAGTGGGATAGTTTAAACTCGTATCAATGAGTATAACATATAGAGAGCTTCGTCTTTTCTCAAGGAGATTTGATTTGAGTTTGATAGTTTAGGCTCGTATCAAATGAGCATAACATATGGAAAGTTTTGTCTCTTCTCAAGGAGATTTGATTTGAGTGAGATAGTTTAAACTCGTATCAAGGAGCATAATATATGGAGAGTTTCGTCTCTTCTCAATGAGATTTGATTTGATGTGTAGATAGTTTATACTCATATCAAGGAGCATAACTTGAGGAGTTTAGATAGTTTAAACTCGTGTCAAGGAGTATTGTGTGGACATTTTTAGCTCGTGTCGAGGAGCGTAACATGTAAATAGTTTTAGCTCATATCAAGGAGCGTTGTGTGGACATTTTTCACTTGTGTCGAGGAGTTTACTATGTAGATATTTTTTAGCTCGTGTCAAGGAGCTTTGACTTGATTTATCAACTGTTCATTACCCCCAATCTTGGGATGCACTGTTTTCTCTTGCTTCCACTTTATTTCTATGAATCTTTATAAATACTTGAGTCTTTGTTTGCAATTCCTCCTCAAGAAGATTATCGGAAGACATGTCTTCAAATTCATAAGAGTTATTAATTGAAGGCAATTCGAAGTCACTTGATGCCATACTCAGCTCCATGTCATGAGCTCTTGTAGCTAGTTCTTCACAAGTCTTGGGTTGAATTCCTTGAAGGATGTATCGCAGACTCCATTGCATCCCTTGAATGCACATGTTGATGGCAGAGACTTCGGATAATTGATCTTTACAATTCAAGCTTAGATTTCTCCATCGATTAATATAATCGATTGCTGGCTCTTCTTTCCATGGAAAGTGTTAGTCAATTCGAGCATACTAACAGTCCTTCGAGTGCTGTAGAAGCGATTAAAAAACTCTTTTTTCATTTGCCCCTAGCTGTCGATGGAGCTAGATTCCAAGTCTATGTACCAATCAAAGACATTTTCTTTCAATGAGCGGATAAATTGTTTGAGCATGTGATCATCAAAGATTCCAGCATCATTGCATTTCTCGACAAAGTGTGCTATGTGTGGTCTTGGGTTGCCTTTGCCATCGAATTATTGAAAATTAGGAGGCTGGTAGTCAAATGGTATCCTCAACCTGTCAACTCTCTTTGTATATGGCTTTTTATAAGCAACAGAAGATTTTAAGTTCTCTATGAATCAACTGAAGAATATCGTCTCTAGTACGATATTCTTCAGTTGATTCTTAGAGAGTACTCCATCAGCTGAAATTTGTATCTCTTTCTCAATTGGATTTATTTCATATGGATGGTGCTTCGCGGAGTCCTCCTCATCGTCTTCATCCTCAACTCGTTTCTCATTTGCATGACTTGTCTGTGCTATCTCCATCTTTTTCATCAGTTTGGATATCAACAGACCTTGTTTTTGGCTTTGTTTGGTGAGTGCAGCAACGGATTGAGTCAAGCTTGCCTGTTGTTTTTCGACAGATGAAGTGTTTGTTGTCATGGCCGAGGATATGGATGAGTCATACGCCAAACTTTCTATGGATCGAGGAGTTGGGCAGACAGAGTCCTCTTCACCATCTTTGACGTCGTGCATTGGCTTATCGAGAATAGTCCTCACTTCGTGGTTTGTCTCTAAGGAAACTTCAGACATACTCTTTATAACTACTTCAACATCTTTAGTTTGCAACTCTGAAGGTTTTGAGGCAGTAGACCTTCGTATCGCAATCCTAAGTGGAGTTGTTCTTTGAATCTCTTCAGTCTGCAGCTCTGAAGGCTTTAAGGTAGAAGATCTTCTTATGGCAATCCTGAGAGGAGCCATACTTTGTACTTTTGAACTTTCGAAGAGAGGAGATGAGAGGTAGAAACTGTCCCACTGGGTGTGCCAAAATTTATAACAACAAAATTTTGTATTTATTAAATAATAAACACAAAATAATTACAAAGATAATCCGATATGGATTGAGCTTGAAAATTTGAGTGAACTGTCTCTAGTTATCCTCTGATTCCTCTATTGAGTTGACTTTTGTTGACTTTATCAACTTTCTGAGCCGGATCTTCGGATGAAGCTTGTCCGTGCTCAGGCTTGACTTGAAGCTTTAAAACGTTTAATCGGAGGCGTCGAGCCTTTATATTAATCAAACGTTGACTTGAAGATTTATCGTAAAGAACACGATTCAATTTGGCAGAACATTGACTTCACGGAGAACGCCGAATCGGAGGAGCTTAGCACCTTAGTCTCTGATTGGGGACTGTTCTTGACTAGAATATATCTTGAACTTGACTTGAAGATCTTGAACTTGATCTTCGACTTAGATCTTCACTTGGATCTGGATCTTCGACTTGACTTGGTCTTGATCTTCACTTGACTTGATCTTCACTTGATCTTCGCTGGACTTGGATCTTGATTTTCACTTGATCTTGATCTCCACTTGACTTGGATCTTGATCTTCACTTGATCTTGATATTCGCTGGACTTGATCTTGATCTTCACTTGATCTTGATCTCTGCTTGCTTGACTTAGATTTTGATCTTCACTTGATCTTGATCTCCGCTTTTTTGACTTGGATCTTGATCTTGATCTTCGCTTGATCTTGATCTCTGATCGAAGGCGGCTGGTTGGAAGAACGCCGGATCGGAGGGACTTAGAACCTTGATCTCGGATCGCAGGCCGTTCTTGGCTTAAAGATGCTTGAAGATTTCAAGGGAGAACTGCTCGTATTCTTGATCTCTTCAAAAGCATCTGCGTCTTCAGATATTTTAGTGTGTTTGGAATGAGGACTGAAACTCTTATTTATAGGTAGAGAAAATAACCACTTGTGAGATATTTTCTATTTTAAAAGATATGTTTCTCCTTTAATTAAGTCTGCTGGACTGTATACGGGTCTATTTAATTCAATTAAGCCTGCCGAACTGGATTTGATTTGTTGGGCTTGTTGACTTAAGTCAGACTCATTTGACTTGAACTTATTTGACTGGATCTGGCCCAATTATCAATAATTTACTCATTTATTTTAGAAATTAATTTATTTAAATTCCTTAATAAATAAATAATTAATTGATAATTATTGAATTAATTTGCCACATATTTTTATTTAATAGACAATAAAATTCAGGTGCCTACAGATATAATTTAAGTATCACTGTTCTATTAAAATATTATCATTTTTTATCAACGAAAAATTATGTGTCTCACACAATTCATTATTTTTAGGATTTCCATCTCTCCGTTAATCTAGAATTCTCACTGTATCTCCACAAAATCAAGGTTAAATTTTTATTTTTTTTATAAAATGAATAAGTAACATAAAAAAAAATTGTTATATCATTACTTATCAAATAATAGAAGTATTATTGTTTAGATACACATTTTTTTATATATACGTTCATTTGAGAATTTATTAATTAATACAATTACCAATTTTTCTACTAATCCCATATAAATTAATTAATATATTAATTTCTCATAACCTTATCAAAACTGACATACACCATAGACACTTTCTGTAACTTCATCTTTGAAACGGGGAATTTTCATGAAAAATCTATTGATCGCCTCATAATTTATACTTCCTTCGGCCACTTATAAAGTATTCATTTGCTTTTTGCGTGTGGATTAAGGAGTATTATTATTATATGTAAAGTGAGTAGTCATATTAGAGGGAAGTGGTGGACCACAGGATGTATTTTTTACCCAATAAGAAAAATAGATACCTTTGAAGTGGACGTCCAAAATGGTAAAATGAATATCTTGTAAGTAGTCTGAGGGAGTAGTTTTATATTCCCTCGTCCTAGACAATTCTTTCATTTTTACTGTAGATATAAATTTTTAAAAAAGATTTTTTTTACTAATTTTATTAATTTATGAGGATAATGTGCTATTTTTAAATAATAAATATATGATAAAGTAAGTTGGGTGAATTAGGTGAAATAAGATTTTCAAAAATATAATAATTAAGAGATTATTTGTTTTTAAACTTTTACTATTTTTAGGTGTTAAATGTTAGGCTAATTTTGCGCACTTCAATTAAATCTCCAAGTGTAGGGATCAATTGTAATGTCAAGTACCTCAGTTAAATATTATTCCCACTGAGACAATTGATTATCTATTTTACTATAAATTACTATTTAACCAGAATTAATGTAACCAATTTCCATGATTTGAATATGATTATTAACTAAAGAATTGAAATAACAATTAACGAAATAAATAAAAGCAAAGAAGAATTATTCAAGATTGAATTCAGAGAGAATTAACAACTTTGTAGTGCCATTGATTTGGTTTTCTAGACGTCCTATGGTTCAGTCATGCTATTTTAATGGAAACACTTCACAAGACTCTATTAACCCAATATATATGATTTGATTTCAAGTTAATAGTATTATTCAATTATTATCAAAAGATGCGTGTATATTCTTGAACCCCCTCCTAGATACTAATACTGCAGACTTAAAGAATTTTCGGATGGTCAGTTTGACTAACATATATTTTCTGAAAGTACTATCCAATATTATTCACTTCCTACTTGACTTCTTAATTGCATTGTTCCACTAAGATAATCAAGTATCCAATTTACCAGCCCTTAGGATTATCGTGTTCACGGGCAAACTACTATAATCTCTAGCAAATAGACAAGATAAACTATGCATGCATGCACACAAGCTAACACAACATATCAAACATCACGGGCAATATCAATAATATATTGTGAAGTCGTTACATACATATAAGCAAAGCCTTAATTAACCAAATAAACAAGAATATTAATAACATGAATTCACAATAGTTATCTAGATTCTCAAATCAACTATCCTAACTTTCAATCCTTAGAACTGTAAAGGTAATTTCACAAAAGAACAAAACCCTAGTGTCACATGGTTTACGTTCTTCCCCGTCTCTCCGATTGAATTGACTCTCTCAACAACACTTGAATTCTCCTCCAGATCGATGGGATGAATGGATGGATGTTGTGGATGAAATGGGTGGAATGCGTGAGAGAGTGTGATGGATGCGTGCCGATGAGGCGTTCCAGATGATGATAGCGAATTCTCGCTTCTGTTCTGCGTATTCTGTTTTTCGCTGGAACGCGTTCTGCCTTTTTCTCGCTGAGTCGCTGACGCGTGCGTGATGGGCCTCCAAATTCTTCTCAACTGGGTATAATACCAAGTGGGCTCAAGTAGGATGCAGGCATTGGAATTGGATTTCAATGGAATTATGCCAATTACCATGCGGGCCCACGTTGGAAATAAGTTTCATGGTCCACTATCAAAGTATTTAGCATGGTCTTTCTTGCAAGCCCGCCACTTAATAACATTTTCAAGCCCAAATTAGCATTATACTAGTACACGTGGAATGAGGATTTTATTTTGTTTGGGCTAATACTAGACAAGTTTTGAAAATTTCGTCAACCGCTGCGCAGTCCCACCGTTTTGGCCATAACTCCTTTATTCAAACTCCGATTAAGGTGATTCTTGCGGCCACGCGTTCCTCTCTTCTATAGCTTTCCAACCAAGTCTCACACGACCAGTTTCGACTTCCACATAAATATAGAAAAATTATGGAAAGTGGACGTCTGTTTGCTTACAAGTAGCACAAGTTCATCATTCATTCCAACTTTGCATTTTTTATCCCTTTACCCTATCAAAACACACTGAAATACCTTAGTAGCCCCATAATCATGCAAAATACGTAAATCACGCAATCCCACACGAATATATGGCCTTATTCTAACAAAAACAGTGTATTGTGAGATCGAAAATACGTAAATTTTCACTCTCATCATTAAAGAATGTATTAATATGGATAGAATGAAAAGTTTATTGGGAGGGATTTTTCAACTCATGAAAATGACAATAAAGATGATGCATATTCCTCAATCTAGGTGAGCCAGAGTCAATGGTCTCATAATCCTTTTTAGAGGATTTGGATCTAGAAACGTTCCCAATACTCGGTCGTCGTAGGCTTGTGAACTGGTTGTTCCGAACACCTTGTCATCGGAGACTGATGTGTGGTTGTTTCAGATCCTCAATCATCTCCACCTTGGTGTGGCCGTGGAGCTCCTATAGGTTATAGGTATAAATCTTCAACCCTATCTTTAGGTCGATGTTGATGTTTTATGAGGTCTGTAAGGCATCTACGTGAATTTTTTGCTTTAGTGGTTGTGTTCATTGAGCATGCTTTATCATATTGTTTGTTGATTATTGAAGCCACGTGAGGTTTTAACATGCTAGTTGTTGAATATTATAGATGCCCTATGAGGCTTTAAACATACTGATTGTTGATTAAAGATGTTTTGTGAGGCTTTTAATTATGAGTTAGTCTCTTGTAAATTAGGTTTATATTATAAATCCTTGTAAACCCTGTGATTCCCCTCAATTTAAACACCCTAACAATATAATACTGTGAGGTGTGAACCTTAATGCAACATGTTAAGTGTTGTTGGAAGTTTTACAAGTGTTTCAGCTGTTGCATGAGTAAGTTGCATAGAAGAAACGGGTGCAACAAGTTCAACACTAGTTATAAATTGTTCATGAAATTGCATTATCATTTTTTATTTATTGAGTATATCACTTTTTATTATAGAAGTTATGTCCTTACGTGAGACGGTCTCGCACAATTTTTTTTCTAAATTATATTTCGAAATCACAATTATATTTAAGTCTAAAATATTTCATGACAAACTATGTTATTGGTTAGTTTGTTGGTTTCTACAAAGCCAAATAATTCAACATTTTCAGTATCGAATAAAAAAATATATATTAATGAATAAAAATATAATATAATTTGTTAGTAAATTTTCTATTAGATTTTTTAATAAAAAGCTAAATGTAAAAAATTATACAACTTTTAAAATATATATATATATATATATATATATATATATATATATATATATATATATATATATATATTCACTATCGAATAAAATATATATATTAATGAATAAAAATATAATATAATTTGTTAGTAAATTTTCTATTAGATTTTTTAATAAAAAGCTAAATGTAAAAAAATTATACAATTATTAAGATATATATATATATATATATATATATATATATATATATATATATATATATATATATATATATATATATATATATATATATATATATATATATATATATACTCCCTTCGTCCCGCGCTAACGTTTACGTTTGCTTTTTGCACGTAGATTTATAGATATAATAGTTTAATGTATGAGGAGGTGCTCATAAGAGAAATAATATTTGATGTAAATTAAATAGTTATATTAGTGTTATGTGTGGCCCTACATGAAATAAATAATTATTTTGTGTGGGCCAAACTTGACAAAAAATGAAATGTAAACCTTAAATTAAAAAAATTATACTCTCTCCGTCCCATTAAAAAAGTTACGTTTATTGTTTGTGAAGAAATTAAGAAATATAGTATTTTATTTTGTAGTAGGATGAGAGATATAATAATTTAATGTACCGTGAATAGTTGTATCAGTGTTGTGTGTGGGTCCCATAAGGATAAAATGATTAATTTATGTGGATCCCATATATACTAAAAAAAGAAATGTAACTCTTGTAGAAGGATGCTCTAATTAGTAAAATGTAACTCTTATGGCAATACGAAAGAAGTAAAAAATAACATTAATGAAGGAGGAGAAATTAATTAAGGAAGATTGAGGACAATGTTCCATACATTCATTTAGTGGGACTGCTTTAGTTATATACTAGTACGAAGCCCCGCGTAATATGCGGGATATTCGAATTTTTTATGGAATCAATTATTCGTAATTCCGAAATTTGCTAAACGTACTCAACAAATAATTAAATTAAAATATTAAAAATTAATAAGACATAAATATTCTAATAAATAAGATTTTATATTGTGTTCAGTTGTAGTACCCGAATAGTACATTGTGTGTTTGGTTGGAGTACCCAAAAAATGTATTTGATTTCATACTGTGTTCAGTTGTAATACCCGAATAATATGGTGTATTTGGTTGGAGTACCCGAAAGATGTATTTGGTTGGAGAAATTGAATGGTCCTTGAGGGATGCTGATAACACTTTCACTATGAAATGTTATTATTTTATTATAAAATTTTATTACTTAATCTTCATTTATATTATAAATTGTTGATAAATTAATATTGTCGCTTTTCGTTAATTGTGTATTAAATTTTTTGCAATTAAATATTATAAAAATTAGTAGTTATTTAAAAAAATACATATATTTATTATTATATGACAACATTAAACAAACACATTCTCATTCATTGGACGGTCATATTTCCCTTAAAATATATGAAGATGGATAGGAAATTTTTTTTAAAAAATTATTTTCATATTTTCATATATTCATATTTCAGTTTTTTTTGTTCACAATATATTCATATTTCATGTATTTCAAATTTTTTTGTCTTGCGGACAAGGAAGCATGGGCTTCATTTTTCTTTTCCAGTTAAATTCATTTTTTTCTTTTCCACAACATGATTTTAAGAGTTAAATTATTAGTGTTAGATTGTCGTTCATTTTTTTTTTTCCAGCCGGATAATTTTGAAAGTTAAATTCATTTTTCTTTACCACAGCATGATTTTGAGAGTTAAATTATTAGTGTTAGGCTGTCATTCACCAAGAGGCTATTTGTTGGACTCCTTAAAGGTTGACTATGTCAATATTTACAATTTATACTTTTTTCCCTTTCTTATTTTCATTTTACTTTAATAAAATACGACTTATTAACGAATTATTATTAGAGTTCAACTGCTATGCACCTGGTGTATCTAAATGATCATAACCGTTAGATTAAGTTTTAATTTGATCTCAACCATAAATAAAATAAAATAATAAAAAATAAAACAAATAATAACCAACTAACGCTTAATTTATGCTTAAACTTTAGGTGCACCGGTTCACCCAGTGCACTCTAGAATTACCCTTAATTTGTATATTGATCTAATGTATAATATTATCCAGATGCACTGGTGCACTCTAATTGGACTCTTAATATCAATATTTCATATTTTATTCCAAGATTATGGATATTCTATATTTCAATTTTTTATACAGGTATATGCCTTTTATACAAAGTATTTCATAAACTCAATTATATGCAAAAATCCAATAATTAATAAAATTAATTTCAATGGAAAAAAAACAACATTCACATCAATAATTTTGTGTGTGAAAATCTCAAATTCTCAAACTTTAATCACTTGACTTTGGCATTCACTTGGCTTACATTACCAATGATGAAACCATGTAAATTCTTGGCTTTCACTTATAATCTCTTGGCTTTCATTGCCAATGATGTAACCATGTTAATTCTCTAATAAAAATCTCAAATTCCCAAACCATGTAAGCTTATAAAAAGCTTATGAATTCACCCATTTTCTGTCATTCAAAATTTTTATTTACAATCATTTTTTTTCACGATATTTGTCTCTATTTCTTTTAAGAATGAATCATTAAAAGTTTAAAACATGTGATTTTTCTTTATTATATATAATTTCTGTGTCTCAATTATAGCTTAAACTGTAATTTCTATCATTTTTCAACTTTCACACTTGCTGTGGACATCCCTCTTTTCTTCTTTCGTTTGCCCTTCTCTTCGTCTATCCAAACTTCATACTCAAGTGCATTATCATATGACTCCATCCTCGTAATTGAAAAGGGAATATTTCAAATGATCAAATTTTATATGGCTCCAACACAATAGGTTTACTGAGAAAAAATGAAAGCTTGAACAAAGTATTGTCTAAAAACGATCATATGTCTAAGAAAATAGACCCCGCATTCATGTAATAGACAACATTATAGGAAATCATTAGAAGACTTAGAATATGATAGATACAAAGGGATATGAGTGCTAACTGCTAAGTGATGTTGATAAGTGACTATAGCTCTTACCCCAACTTACACTGCTCTTTTTTTTCTTTTTCGTAATCACACCAAAAATTATTATGATTATACCAATTTAATCCCTTCAAATCACCAAAGAATTCACCCAACCAATAATAATACTCTTAACAAATAAATTAATTAAACATTAAACATGGAAATAAAAAAGAGATAATTACCTCTCCAGGCCTGCTGTATCCGAAATCTGCGTGGCAGCGTGTCGATCTGTGTGTGGCAGCGTGGCGAATTCAACGCCGATGGTGGATTTAGTGTTCTGGCTAAACTCGTTCTTCGTGAATCGAGTCAGAAGATTCGGTTTCTGGAGATTACTTCTTCAAGTAAAAAGACAAAATCTAATCCACAATTAAGAGATTAGGGCAGAGAGAGGGCAAGAGATAGGGCGGAGAGAGAGGGTAAATTGGGCTTACATCCACCGGATTTAGACGGATTGCACGACGGTAGGAGCGTTATTCGACTGTCGCGATGTCGCCGTCCGATTTCCGCCATGAATCCATTCAAACCACTACCCTTTACCGCGGCTGCGCGCGAAGAAGCAAGTCGCGCGCCCGTCGCTTCTCCCTGGAAAATCCGCCGCCTCTACACTCTCCACCCTCGCGTCGATTCTTCCGCCATGGCCAATCCGTCGCTGCCCATCAAAGAAGATACGTCATCTGGCCATCATCCATCTGCTCCCGTCGACTGTAGCGGTACCGCTGCCGCCTCTGAAATGTCTTTATTTATCAGATTGCGTGTATCGCTCCAGCGATTCTTCAATGTCGGACATTCAGATATTAGAAGGGAGAGAGAGGGTGGAGAATTTTTTTTTCTTTTTAAAGCTGAAGGGAGTCCGAGAGGTGGGTGGAGAGAGAGGGAGTGTTGGGATAAGATCTAGAAAATCGGACCGGAGGTCGTTGACTCTAATCTTAATTAATATTCATTTAAAATATTTTTTTCAATTATTTAGACACAATTAAGTAAATAAATTTATTTATTTAAATATTTAAAAAAGAATGAGTAATAAATTACAAATGTATATGCTTGTAAGAAATTAAAAAGATCCCACATTGATTAATTATAAGAAAGAAATAAATATTGGATCTCTATATATAAAGACCATTTTTAATCTCTTCGTTTTCATCAACTTCAATATCCCACGTCGAAAACTTAAAAGATGAGAGGTTTTGTACTTCTATATATGTAATGATCACTACTACCTATTTTTTGCATCCATCATATTTTGATATGTTGGCTCCCAAATTAGTCAATGAATCTCAATACGAAAATTAAAAATAATAATAATAAATCTCAATACGAAAATTTCAAAAAAAAGAGAGAGAACCGGCGGTTTCCGATTTGACCGGTTATTCCTATTTTTTTGGTGTGTCCGGACCGGGTTCCAGACTGGTTCCCGGCGGTCCAGTTTTCTAATCATTGGATGAGATTGTGATTTGCTGACTTTTCGTGAAAGTTGTCTTTAAATTCATAAAATGTACAACTAAATCCCTTAAATACATTCTAATTACTAAATGGGCACCGAGATACATAACCAAGCCAAAAAAATTAAATAGAAAACCAGATAAAATGCCAAGTCACTCTCAAATTAATCTAGTGATCCCACCTCAGCAAAATTAAAAATAAATTTTACAACTAAATCCCTTAAATACATTCTAATTACTAAATGGGCACCGAGATACATAACCAAGCCAAAAAAATTAAATAGAAAATCAGATAAAATGCCAAGTCACTCTCAAATTAATCTAGTGCTGCCACCTCAATAAAATTAAACCCTCATTTAGTTTACTAAAAATTTATTTATATTTTTTTATTATTCAAATAAATATAATAATAAATAATAATATTACATTTTTATTAATTAAATTTTTATTTTAAATAAATATTTAATAATAGAGTCATACTGCAGTTCATCTGAATAATATAAATCGTTAGATTAGATTCTTGTTTAATCCTAACCACTAAATAAAATAAAATAATTAATAAAAAATTCAATAACTACCCACTACTCTTAACATTTACTCTTTAAAACCTCAGGTGCACCGGTGCACCCTAGAATAACCCTTAATAATAATATGATTAAATAAAATTTATAACTATTAATTAAATATATAATATATCTCATAATATATAAATTATATAATACATATTAAATTTTATAAATATATATAAATATAAATGGGGGTACCCGCAAATATTGAGGCATTCCTCGTACTAATTTTAAACTATAATAGAATTTTTTGCAACTATTTGTACACATCTCAAACCCGTTTTCAACTAACCATACCCACCCTATTGAAGTTTGGATAGAACGGATACTCAAAAATACCCGTCTAACTACTGTTCTTAATTATTATCGGTTAATAATAAAATTAATAAATATAAATAACAATATACATTATTGTATAATTAATTATAAATTATTAAATATAATAAAATAAATAATTAATGATAAAAAATTATGAAAATTAATCAGATTATTTTCTCATGAAATTCCTTATTTAGAAATTTTTAATTAACTAAATTTATTAAACTTAAAAATTCTATGGATAAATAGATTAAATAAATAAAATATTTATTACTCTTCTAAAAATATTTTATTTATTAATAGATTTTATTAAAGAATCATTTAAAATAAAGAAATTATTATTAAATTTAAGAATCTATTTTTCCAATCATATAATATTGATAATATGGATGTCAAATTAAAGATAATGAGAAGACGATTAATTTGATATATTTTTTATATAAAATTAATTTAAAATTAAAAAGATAAAAACACTTAAAGTTTTAGTAAAATTTTAAGTAAGATAAACAAAATAAATATTTTGATTGATTGTTTAAAATAAAATAACTATAATATCTTCTTTCATAAGCTAAGTTTATTATTAAAAAAATTCAAAAATCTAATAAAATGTCATGTCACCCTTAATTTAGTCCCATGACACCTAATCAAATTTGGATCCTCCTCTAGTATACTTGAGATCTTCCGCCATCTTTGGGCTAAATTCAACATCATTGCAACCCAAACTCCTAGCATACGTCACCATACTCTTAACCCTCTCTAACACCTCCACTCCACTCCACTGCCATCATTTTAATTGAGGGCTAATATTGAGTTTAGGAATGATTCATATTTTTTATTATTAATTTTTTTATTTTATTATTTTATTATTATCAACAGGAAATTATTATTTTAATAATATTAATTTTAATAAAATTTTATATTATTAAAATAATACTCCCTCCATCCACCCGAAAGAAGACATTTTACTTTTGTACACGTTGATTAAGAAGTATTGTTATTTAATGTATAGTGGGTATGTAAAGTATTTGTTTTACATATTTACCCCTCCGGGCAATTTGTGATGATCTGCTAATTAATAAAAGCAATAAAGATAAAAATAAAAATAAAAGAATTACATCCACTTTATCTAAAGAACACTTCTAAAAAACAATCCAACATAATTAGGAAGCGAAAAAAAATAATGGGTGCAGGATTTAAGATGGAGAAATAGTTAAATGAAAGCTGCGAATCCATAGAGAAAATGATTTCCTACATTCCTTACTTGACTTTTTATTTTATTAAGTAACAAAACATCAATAATCTTTCCATTCTTAGCTCCTTTTCTTAAATGAATAATTACTCCAACAAAAGTAGAATTGTTTCGAAAATTAATCACTTCTAGACTAATAAGGATACGAGAAGAAAAGTAAAAAAAGCAAGAAGAAATCTTTCATGTTCATCTCTCTGAATTTGCGAACCTGATGAATCGCAACGACGTAAGAGGACGGTGGCTTCAGACCAAGAGCCGCACACCTCCGAAGAGTCACCGGCGATCTCGTTATAAGAATTTCGCTGCGTCACTGGGAATTTAGGGTTTCAGACGAATGGAGTAGATAGCTGAAAATCCGGCGACCTGATTTGAATAATAGCGGCAGCGTAAGGGGAGGTTTCAGATTAAGAGCGGGACAACTCCGAAGAGCCACCATCGATTTGTTTTAAAAATCGCGGAGGTGTCAGGGAGGATTTAGAGTTTCAGACAAAGGGTGGCAGACATCCGAAGAGCCGCCGACGATCTGGTTTGAAGAATCGCGGCAGTGTCTAGGGGGATTTAGGGTTTCAGACGAAGAGAGCACGATGAATTTAGGATTTCAAATGAGAGAGAGGGGGTGTAGATCTTTCTAAAGACTGATAATCACGATGGGTAGGTAGATGTGAATGTAATGGGGGGTTTAATAATCACAGCTAATTTAGTTTAATGACACGTGTTAATGAGTTGTTTATGAGTTTAATGGGCTTTTTAATGTAATGGGTGTATTAATAAGGAGAGTGACATATGTGTAATTTGTTAAATTAAGTTTGAGTTATTAATTAGTATATGTGGGACCTTATAGGCCATTTATGGAAAGAGGACCCTTTGAAACGGATGAGGAAAATGACAAAAAGACTTTCTTTCGAGTGGACAGAGTGAGTATTAATAAATAAGAATTGAGTTTTAGAGGAAAGAATGAAAGCCATAACGTACAAATCAAGGGTTATTTGAAAGTGCATTCGGTGCACGGTGCACCTGAAGGTTAATAGTGTAAATGCTAGGATATAGTGAGTAGTTATCATATTTATTTTTAATTATTTTATTTTATTTAGTATTTAAAATTGAATAAAAATATAATCCAACGATTTAGATTATATAAGTGTATGGGTACAAATTAATAATGGATTCCTCAAAAAGTGAGGAATGAAAAACACTTTTAACAGCAATCTCATTCATTCCTTACCTCCGCATCCCCCAACCAAACATCTCAGTTTATTAGTTATCAAAATCTAGTGCTCTGACGGCTTTATATACTACTCACACTTGTATCAGTTCTACTTCTATGTATATACTGGCGCGTAGTTTAAAACTCGAAATTAGAGTACCCGACCCGATATCCATCCCACCCGGGTAAGGGTAATGGAATGAGCGACAGATCATTTGCTGGAGAGTTCATCACAACAGACAAAATGTCGACTCCATTCTACTCATGCAACTCCAAAATCCCCCCACATACGATTAACAATCAACTTCTCCAAAACCCTTCTCCTTCATATTCCCTCTATTTCCCCAATTGTTACCAATTCCCCTGCTTCGCTTCGCATTCCCGATCATTCTCCGTCGATGATCATCAGTAGTCACCACTACACCCGATTTGGAGTAAGAAAGATGTGGATGTTGCATTTGCAGAGGCGACTTTTTTCCGGTGTGAATAATTCCGTCGAGGAATTGACGTGCGTCATGAAGTTCGGAGGCTCCTCGGTGGCGTCGGCAGAGAGGATTGAGAGAAGTGGCTCGTCTCATCCTAAGTTTTCCCGAGGAGAACCCTATCATTGTTCTCTCTGCTATGGGCAAAACCACCAATAATCTCCTTCGCGTAAGTAGTCGCATTGGATCATTTGTTTGATTATTTGTTCGCTTTTAATTTTAAGTGATTTAATGAAGTTGGATTTAGGCAGGTGAGAAGGCTGTGAGCTGCGGATTTACGAATGTGTCGGAGATTGAGGAGCTGACCTCTGTAAAAGAACTGCATCTTAGGTAATTCTTAGTTTCCTTGAAGCTCGAGTCCACAAGATTAATTGCTTTCTTATGTGAAGTTCTAAGCAACACGAAGTATCTTCCGCGCATTGCACTTCAGTTTGATTCAGAGAAACAAATGTGCATTTGACCTGTTGTTGTGTACAAGTATCCAATTGGTTGATTTGATCATTTGTATATTTTGTTTATCCAGAACGGTAAAAGAGCTTGGAATCAGTGACTCTGTGATATCGGGTGAGAATTGCATTGTGGTTGTTATGTTTCCTTTCATTCAATTAACTAATGTTTCATCCGAGAATGATATAGAGCATTTTATGTTTAAGTCATTTGATGTGAAACTACAGTTGCCTTGGTTGAGATATGTAATTGTTTGCATCCAAAATGTCCATTTTGTAATTACGTATCTTTCGGTTTGGCTTGTTATAAATGGCATTACCGAAGTAGGGTTCTTTTGTAGAAACTCCAAAAAGAGTGTTTGTTTGTTTAATGGGTGTTGCTGTAGTATTTTCAATAGTTTAACTTGTGTTTGGCATCAAGGACGTTGCATGCTACGATACATCTGTGATATTTTTAGGAAACTTTAGGCATTCTTGTTGTTCTAAATTCTCCATATAGTGTCTAGAACCTATGTGTTGGGAACATTACTGTACTAGTGCATATGAATCAGAATTATTAAGAAATAAATTTCTTGACGTTTAAATAGCACATTGACAGCTATTATACCTGGTAATTCATATTGCCCATGTGCTACCACTACCTTTTGATCTAACCATGTATGTAAACCTAAGCTCCAACCCCTTCTGATTTTTGCATATATTTCATTGTACTTTTTTCCAGATCAACTGGAAGAACTGGAGTTGCTTTTAAATGGAATTGCTAGATTGAAGGAACTAACCCCCCGTACTCGAGATAAACTTGTGTCATTTGGAGAATGCATGTCTACAAGAATTTTTCTGCTTATCTGAATAACATTGTCACTAAAGCACGGCAAGTATGTTTGCTTGCTCTTACTTTGCCCAGAACAGCATAGCAGCCCGAAACTTTCACTCCCTGACCTAACTTTATGTTATAACTACATGTTTATAGAAATATAATTAAAGAGAAAAAATCACAAACCTTTATACCTTAAGAGAATTTAGACACCCAAACAAAAGCCCATTTCACTGGGAGATGAACAAGTGGTCTCATTGCTCTGAGTAAAAGGCTATTAATTGCCTTTGTTGCACCTCACCTCCCAATGCTTGAAGAGATTGTGATTTGTGATTTTAGTGTTTTCTTCTTGGATATATGGTTTGAGTGAAAGGGTAGAAGAGCAAGAATGCTTTCTTTTTTTGAAAATCTTTTAATTGAGCCTAGGGCAGAATTTAGGTATTGTAAATTGGTGAAAATAACTAACAGTTGTCAATTTCTTTACTAAAGCATGCTATCGAGCATCGTGCTTTTTACATAATTTCTTTTCTAAAGCTTGCTATTGAGCATTATTGGTGGCCATCGCTCATCTGATTCCAATTGTTTTCAGTGCATGTTGTAAAAATGAAACCTCTCGCACATTCTACGTCCTTTTTGCTATAGCAATAATTTAATAGTAACCCTTGTACATTGCAGTATGATGCTTTTAGCATTGGATTTGTCACAACTGATGATTTCACAAACGCCGATATCCTTGAAGCAACTTACCCTGCTGTTGCAAGTAAATTACTCAATGAATGGACCAATGATCAAGCAATTCCAGTAGTCACCGGCTTCCTTGGAAAGGTTTCTTTTTATTAACGGTTGCATATTTCTTTCTGCTGTATAATTAGGTTAAGAAATAATTTGATCTGATCAATTCAGCTGAGCCAAAATATTTAAAAGCAAAATTTTTACATGCCAGGGGTATAACTCTGGTGAAATTACTACTTTCGGCAGAGGTGGCAGTGACTTGACAGCTACTGTTATAGGAAAAGCTTTGGGTTTACGAGAGGTTCAGGTGAACATAAAGATTGGTATACTGTAACTGTATTATTGTTGATGAAATTTTTGAAAGAAAAAAAAATTCCTATTCAAATTCGTGCAGGTATGGAAGGACCTCAATGGTGTTCTCACCTGTGATCCCACTATTCATCCAAGTGCACAACCTGTGCCTTATTTGATTTTTGAAGAGGCAGCTGAGCTTGCTTATTTTGGAGCTCAGGTCATGTTTTTTCTTGTTCGTAGACGTATGGGTTATATTGTTCTTAGAGCACTGAATGCTCCTCCAGAAATATAAACAGGTTCTGTTGTTGAAAAAAGAAAGAAAGAATATAATTAGAGATTTGAAACAACAATATATGGACTACAGGGTTTTCATTTCCTAAATTAGAATGAAAATATATTAACATATAGCACGTTATTTTCAGGTGTTGCACCCACAATCAATGGGCCAGCAATGGATGGTGGTATTCCAGTTAGGGTTAAGAACTCTTACAATCCCAAAGCCCCTGGTACCCTCATCACAAGAGATAGAGACATGACCAAGGTTTGTATTATAGATCTGATAAGGATTTACACGGAAGGGCTTAAAGCGTTGACCGGTGATGTCAAATAACTGACAGGATTTACTGACCAGTATAGTCCTTAAGCAGAATGTCACTTTGCTGGATGTAGTTAGCACTCGGATGTTGGGTCAGTTTGGTTTCCTGGCAAAGGTGAAAACTGATCTTCATAATCTATCATATGACTTGTTCTTTGCAATATTAGCAAGCATTTGATATTCTTTTATTTAGGTGTTTGCAATATTTGAAGATTTGGATATCTCTGTGGATGTTGTAGCCACTAGTGAAGTCAGTATCTCTCTAACACTCGATCCATCAAAAATTTGGAGAAGAGAACTTATAAAGCAGGCAAGTTAACTATCTTATTTTTTTATCTTCATCGCCTTGTTTTATGGACAACGATACCTATTTCTAGTTCTTTAATTGGCAAGATGGTAAATTACTCCGTTTGTCCTGAAAGGACTTGCTTGGTCAATTTTTAACACAAATTAAGAAAACATATTTATTTTTATTGGTATTGTAAATTTACTCTTAAGTCTTCCTATTTCACCCTTTATGCTAAATAATTTAATGAACTCGCATTAAAAACTAGAATTATTGAATACGGTAATTATAGACAAATTATTCTTAATTAATGTATCAAAAGAGGAAACAAGCCTATATTGTGTTACAGGTGAAAAGGGTTGCGCCTATCTTTTTGGGAGTGAGGCAGTAATATATATTTTTTTGATCATGATCAGGAACTTGATCGAATGGTTGAAGAGCTCGGAAAAATTGCTGTTGTAAAGCTTCTACCACACAGATCAATTGTATCCCTAATTGGGAACATCCAGTATTCTTCCCTAATATTAGAAAAGGTTCTTTGGGATTAACTATTTGGGGCATCAAAATGTCATTTCTTCTGTTCAAAAAGCGTTCGAATTTCATCCCTTTTTACAATTGTAATCGCAGGCCTTCAGTGTCTTCAGAAGACTTAAAGTGAACATCCAGATGATCTCTCAAGGAGCTTCCAAGGTTTTCTCACCACAAATTAGTGCATGATGAATAAAATATCAAAGTTCCATCTGTTATATTGTTTTTACGAGCTGGTTGTATGGTTTTCCCAGGTTAACACGTCACTAATAGTAAATGATGGTGAAGCTGAACAGTGCGTAAAGGCCCTTCACCGCGCCTTCTTTGAGAGTAAAGAAGTCTCGGAAATGGATTTGGTTGCTGCATATAGCAGTGGAAAGGTTGACACTTAACACCATTCAAGTAAATTAGTTGTTTTATTTCTCAAATGTTTATTATTATACTATGTATACTTTTAGCAAAGTTTAATGTTAGGCAAGGGTCCTGTTGGGGAACCCAAATGCTGAGTTTATTTGTTAGAACATGGCGATCACAGTAAAACTTGTGTTTGAGAGATTAAATAGTTAAAATCTTAACTGTTGATAATTTAATATTAGTTCTTATTGTTCTAAAAGAGGATATGTTTACGCCACAATTTTTATTTAAATTGTCAATGACATTTTCATTTGTTGAAATTGAAAGACCGCTTGGTTCAAATAGTAATGGGCATCAAGAAAATGGGCATCAAGAAAATTCATGGCAATGAGAATGAAAATGATTTAAGGGGCTTGGTTCAAATTCCATAAACAGAAGGGCATCAAGAAACCATAGCAATGAGAATGAAAATTATTTAAGGAGTGAAGTATTTATTGGAACAATGTGAATGATCGAGGAATTCAAGAAACCATAGCAATGAGAATGAAAATGATTTAAGGAGTGAAGTATTTATTGGAACAATGTGAATGATTGAGGAATTTTGATTCCCGTCAACCTTAACCAAGAATTGTGATGGAAATTAACTCACTTGATTCCTAAACCCTTCATCCAATACACCCCAATTCAATTACCCCTTGAATGAGTCTGTTGTAGTTACTATTTCAATTAATCTTTTCTTTATAAAAAAATGTTGTCTGCCCCCCTTATAGAATTGAACCAAGCTTTCCTCTTTTCTTGTTTCGTTAATTTAATTATATTCATGATCACGGTTTACCTGCATGTTTGATAATATATCCTGAACATTTGAATAAAAAAATATTTTTATATATGAGCAACTAACGAACATTTTGTACAAATATCTAGATGGTATTGTTTATTATAGGGTTAATTGTAAAAAAAAAATTATAACACACCCAATAAGGCCTGTTTTTTGCAAGATATCTATGATGTTAGTCTGTTATTCTTTTTTATGTCGAAGTTAATGAATTTGCTAGATCATGCAGGTCTTTGCTTTGGCATATTTTTCTTTTTATTCTTGCTTCAGGGCTCTGAAATTCTGTGGACTGCAAAAATCAATTTAATAGTAATGGAATCATTGATGAGGGTGAGAATGAAAGTGATTGAAGGTGTGGGGCATACATTGAATCAATGGAAATGATTGAGGGATTTGGATTCACATTACCTCTAACCAGACATGAAGAATGAGAATCAATACTTTTTAATTCTCATTACCTACCACCTCTGCTACCTCTAACCAATCGCCTATTTCTTTGCCTAATATCTTTACCTGTGATTTCTTAATTTTCAGTTTTATGTGGAAATATGTCCTGAGTTTAAATGAAATTACTCTGTGACTAATGGGAGTTAATATAAATGTTTTTTAAGTGATAATTAAATTATAAAATATCTTATGAAATATTTGTGATAATTTTGAATTTTAGATGCATTCTGAGGTAATAATTTTATACTAGTATTTATTTTTGGAAAGTGTAAATTATCATGTGACAAAGAGTAATTTTAAAAGGTAAATACTTGTTTGAGAAGTGTTGAAGTGATACATAATAATGAAAAGTGATAATCCTTGGAAGAATTTAATGTATAAATGAAAATTCATAATATAAAATTAATGATATATCTAATGAAGTTAGATAACATCTGGACTGGAAAATGATATCTAGTTAAAAAAAAAAAAAAAGGAGAAACATTCCTAGTGTTCCCCATCCAAAAAATAGAGTACTATTAATTTTGATTGCTATCATTATAATTATTATTTTATCAATCTGTGTCAATCTAACAGTCTCTACTGGAAATGAAATTACTCTGTGACTAATGGGAGTTAATATAAATGTTTTTTAAGTGATAATTAAATTATAAAATATCTTATGAAATATTTGTGATAATTTTGAATTTTAGATGCATTCTGAGGTAATAATTTTATACTAGTATTTATTTTTGGAAAGTGTAAATTATCATGTGACAAAGAGTAATTTTAAAAGGTAAATACTTGTTTGAGAAGTGTTGAAGTGATACATAATAATGAAAAGTGATAATCCTTGGAAGAATTTAATGTATAAATGAAAATTCATAATATAAAATTAATGATATATCTAATGAAGTTAGATAACATCTGGACTGGAAAATGATATCTAGTTAAAAAAAAAAAAAAAGGAGAAACATTCCTAGTGTTCCCCATCCAAAAAATAGAGTACTATTAATTTTGATTGCTATCATTATGATTATTATTTTATCAATCTGTGTCAATCTAACAGTCTCTACTGGAAACTAAAACACACTGTAATTCACACTAAATTAGATTATTAATAATAGTTTTGCATACCCTTGAGCTTACTATGTGAAATTTACCAGGAGCCCAGTTGATGTGTTCCAGTGTTCTCGTACAAGAATCCAGGGATAATCGATAATGAGAGCACATATATCAACCAAATGTCCAAAGCATAATCGACGTTCTGTAATAACAATTGCTTGTTGCTTAACCTGTCCTGCATTAATAGCTGAAAAATGTCACAGAATTTTTAAACATAATACAGATATATTGAAATTGTGTGAATAATATATATATTTACTGTTCCAGTGTCAGTGCCATGTATTCCCACAGCAGCAAGATCAGCAGAAACTGTTTTAGACCCTTCTGCAGCTGCTTTCTTACGGAAGCTCTTAACGATAAGGTAATTTTCCGAAAACAAATGCGAATAGTAATACACATAAAAACTCAAGGATCGTCGAGATGGAGAGAAATAAGATTGCAGAATCACAATATAGAATAATGTCAATACCTTAAACTACAAAAACAAAGCCTTGTCTAATGTATCAGAGTAAAGAAGTGAAATTGCAGTACAGAGAAAAGAGCAACTTACGAACTCCCTTACGAAGACCATTATCGGTCTTATAGAATGCAGCTTTCGTGACTAGCCTCAAGCCAGACGTCAAGGCTCCTGAGGCAGCCATACCGACAAAGAACGACTGCATTACAAACAAACAAACAAATTTTGTAAAAATTGTGTGTGTGTGCCTTTTGACTAAACAAATCATCTGATGAATATAGCATGAAATAAAAACTTACCTATACAATGTTCTGCTTTATAATAAATTTTTACATATAGCAAAAATTAAATTGGAAGTTGGAGAAAGGTTGCATAGTTGAATGAACTCTGGACACATGTAAGATAAATCTCCAACCATCCCACCTAGAACAAAAGCAACTGCAACTCCGAAAGCAGAAACAAAAACACAGACGCCGAAATAGTTGGCAACACCTCCTCTCCCTGATGAGTCTAGATCTATCTGTTATAGCAGCTATTTGAGGCCTTGCAAGATTAAATTATAAGGGAAACAAGATTGTAGAGTGGTTTAGTGTGTAATTTACCAGTAAAAGTCCAAATGTACTTATACATAAAAGTATGTATCCATATATATTCCGTTTCCTTGTATTAATCTTCGCTTCATGGTAAGCAAGTATTGCCATTGATCCCAGTGCAAATGGTTGAAAAACAAGCCCTCGAAGGATGGTACCGCTGCAAAGGCAAGATAACCAAATCATAAACGTTGAGTAAACCGACTAAAAAACGAACAACTACAACATCTAAATGTGAAAATATGTAGCACCCTTCTTCGGTAGAAGTCCCATTTGGGACACCGGATGTTCTATTACACACTTGTGTTACGTCTCAAGTGTCATTCTAATGAGGAGAAAGAAAGAAATAATGTAAACCCTTCCGCCATCATTGCTTAGACAAGTGAGAAAGAAAATATCTAAGCAAAGACTTGTGTGAGACGGATAAAAAGTGATAACTGCATTAATGAAAAGTGATGCTCAATCGATGAAAGGTGATATTGGTGAAGTGAACTATTTTATGAATAATTTATAGCATAACTAAAAAGTGATAAAGTTTATAGCGATAGTGATAACATTTTGTAATGAAAGTGATAACTAACTACAAAAGCGCAAAATGGTCTCACACACAAGACTTGCCTAAGCCCTATGTTCATTCTTTTTCTACTGAGTCTAATATCTCTTCTTTCTCCCTTGAGTCTCTCATCCAAAGAAGCATAGGAGATGAGACACCTTTGTGTAACAGAACATTTAGACAGCCCATTTAGGGGTTCACACACACACACAAAAAAAAAAAAAACAAAAAAACTTTCTAATAAAGCTTATACAAGATGATCATTATTTCACCTTTAAATTGAAAAAGTACATGAAATGATCTATTAAAAGAAGTAATGGAGGTAATATACACTTACAGGAAAAATCTGATAGTAATAATCTGAGATTGTCAGCACACTGTTCCATGAAACAAGAGATCCAAGTCCAAGAAACCAACAAACAACAACAGCCTTAAACTTCTGCTGGAATTTGATCAAGAATGAGAAAAAAATGTTTAATTTCTAAATAAAACTACTGATGATCTTATAGCAAACCAACTAATAGAAGAAACAAATACGAATCATAGTACAAACCTCAACCCTTGTGGGAGTTGAGATAATGTTTGAATCAATGGAATCCATGGTTGCTCCTCAACAGAAACTGGAAATTTGTATATGTTTAGAAAATTGATGGACAAGCATTAAAGCCATTGGTGCCAAACTAGAAATAAGACAACCAGAAGAAATAACATTATCATTGTTTATAAAGTTAACTCTTTACCAGCATGAAAGGAATCATGAATACAAAGACGAAAATTTCCAAAAACACAAAGGAAGAAGCAAAACCTTAATAGGGAAGTTAAACATGCAGCCCTAACTCATTAGGCTGGGCTAACCAGATTTTGGGTTAATCAAGTTGTTTAAACATGTTATTAAAAGATTAATCTAATTCTAGAGTCCCGTACACCTGGACGATCTTAACCGTTAGATTATATTTATATTCGATCTCCATCATCAAATAAAATAAAATAAATAAATTTTAAAAAATTAACCACCCACTGACCCCTATTTTAACCCATTAACCCTTAGGTGCATCGGTGCACCCGGTGAATAACCCCTAATTCTAACATTAGCGAACTTCGAACTAAATGAGTCGGGTCTACGGGATATACAATAAAAAAATATTAAAAAATTATAAATTTAAATTTATTACAAATAATACAAAAAATTCAAAGTTAACTCATACTCTATAATTTAAGAATTTATGATAATTAAATTAATTTTAATATATATACTTACTCCCTCCGTCCCATCCAAAGACTTCTTTTTTGCCATTTTGGTCGTCCCACCAAAAGGGTCCTCTTTCCTTTTTTACACACATGAGATCCACAAACCCTCTCTAATACAATTAAAATATGAGTCCACACTCCCACTAATATAACTACTCACTATACATTAAATAATAATACTCCTTAATCCACGTGCCAAAAAGCAAAAACAACTCTTTGGGCGGGACGGAGGGAGTATGTATTAATATTTTATTTATTAGAGAAAATAATGGATTAGAATAGAAAAATAATGAGAAAAAAAAGAAAATTTAACGGTGGGAAGTTACTTTGTTGGGTGGATTAAAATGAGAAAAATAATGAGATTTTTTTTTTTTTAAGGTAATGAAGTTTGTCTCAGGATGAGCTGAGGGTAGGGTGGGTAAGGGTGATTGTTGGGTAGGTGATGAAAATGTTAAGTTAAACTAAAATTAATAATAATAATCACGGTTAGCCTGCAGCTAACCTTATTAAACCCCAGGCTAACTGGTTCAGACAATAGGTTTGAGTTTTAAACGAAATTGCAATATATATAGGAGTATATATTTATTTCGGATTAATCTTTTAAGCACTCAAGAATGAAAGTGGTAGACTGAATTCAAAACCATATATTCACCAATACATACCATTATAGTGACGTTGACTGAATTCAAGATTCACACTATATTAACCACAAATAAGGTACGAAACGCATGATTACGTGTATTTAATTTCTGTGTATCGAGGAAATTAAGATTAAATATTGTTAATCTGTTGAAATTTTGGGATTTGGAGGAGATACTAATTGTAACAGATATTTCCTCAGTTGGATGACGAAAATGAACATTTGTTTTTTATGTCGAGAAGTATTATTTAATGTATACTCCCTCCGTCCAGGTTTTTTGCTTTTTACAGTACATTAAAAAGTATTATTATTTAATTGTGTAGTGGGTAGTTGTATTAGTGGGAGTGTGGACCCTATATTTTTATTGTATTAGAGAGGGTGTGTAGGTCTCATGTATGTAAAAAAAGGAAAGAGAACCTTTTGGATGAGACAACTAAAATAGAAAAAATACACTCTTTAACTGGGACGGAGGGAGTACTCCCCATGAGAGTCTTTTGCTTTTTTTATATGACTAAAAAGTATTACTCCCTCCGTCCCGGGTATTTTTACCCATTTGTACGGGCACGGAGATTAAGACGTTTTATTTTTTTAATATATAATGTAAGAGAAAGTAGAGATAAATTAGTAATTTAAAAAGAAAAAGTTAATAAAGTTATTGGGAATGATGAGTAAAGTGTAAAAAGTAATTAAAGTTGTTGGGATTGTAAAAAGTAGGTAATAAAATATTATGTATTTTTGCCAAAAATGGAATGAGTAAAAATACGTGGGACACCCCAAATGGAAAGTGGGTAAAAATACATGGGACGGAGGGAATATTATTTAATATGTAGAGAGTAATTGTATTAGTAGGTGTATGGGCTTCTTTAGCACGAGAATTGAAATTTTTACCAAATTTTACAATTCGATATCTTTATCATTAACAAATACTCCTTTCGTCCCCTTGATAAGTGTCCATTTTGTTATTTTGGTACTTCCCAATACAAATTGTACATTTTCTTTTTTGGTTGGTGTGACACACACAATAATACTACTCCCTCCGTCCCACGTATTTTTATCCACTTTCCATTTTGGGGTGTCCCACGTATTTTTACCTATTCCATTTTTGGCAAAAATACATACTACCTCCAGCCACTTACAAGGTATCCATTTCACTATTTCTGGCGTCCGCTTCAAAGATATCAATTTCCTCTATTTAGTAAAGAAAATACACAATATGACCCACCACTTCTCTCTAATACAACTACCCACTTTACCTATAATAATAATACTCCTTAATCCACGTGCAAAAATCAAATAAAGACATTAGAATTGTCCACGTGCAAACAACAAACGGTTACCTTGTAAGTGCTCGAAGGGAGTAATATTTTATTATCTACTTTTTACAATCACAACAACTTTAATTATTTTTTACACTTTATTCATCATTCTCAATAACTTTATTCACTTTTTCTTTTTAAATTACTAATTTATCCCTACTTTCTCTTACATTATATATTAAAAAAATAAAACGTCTTAATCTCCGTGCCCGTACAAATGGGTAAAAATTTATACTCAATCCACTACACATGGGACTCACACTCAACACAAATACCACTACCCACTCCACATTATAATATTATTTATCTCACCTCATTACACTTTAAAATATTACATTCCTTAATTCACGTGCAAAAAGCAAACGGATAATTATCAAGTGGACGGAGGGAGTACTCTTTATCCCGATAAATTGTATACGTATTTTAGTGCGTGGAGATTAAGAAAAGTTAATTTTTATTTATAAAAATGTGTAAAGTTATTGGAATATGTGTAAAAGTGAGTATTTTAGATAATTTAATGAAAAATGTGTGTAAAGTTAATGTATGTTTTTTCATTTTTAGAAATGTGCATAAGTGTTGGGTCGGATAAAAAAGAAACGTGTGCAATAATTAGTAGGACGGAAGGAATAATGTTCAATGTGTCCGCTGGATAAGCGTGTAGGGGTGTGTCAGTTCCAATGTTGTTACAGATATCCCTTCCGATGTCATTAATGAAATAAAGAAAATTAAATAAAAAACAAAGTATAGAAACTGTGTTGTAAAAGATCCATGTCGTCCTCTGTATCGCCTCTTGTGTTGGTTACCATATTGGTTCCTTTGTCTGTGTTTTTACAAATTTTCTCCTTAAATATATGACAAATACTTGTGTAAACCAAATTTATTTGTAAAACATGTTTTAATTATTAATTTTTAGTACATAAAAAATTATTGTTTAGAAACATAAACTATTAGTTTTCTAAATAAAAATTATTACGTTTTTCAAATTTTTATGTATTAAAAATTTATTTTTTAAAATAAGATTTACATGTAAATTAGTTTACACCACACACACTCAAAATGTATTTATGCCCTAATCGATACCATTTAATTAAAAAAATTAAAACTAAAAAAGTGTGGGAGTTGATTTTTGTAATTGATTAATTTTGCAGCACAATTTAAAATGTCTTCATTTTTTCATTGGATTTCAAATAGGAGGCGGCTATTCGCACCCACAAAATTACTATTCATACTCCAAAAAATATATATCAATTTTTTTAATTAATATGACAAAATTACCTTGTTTACTAAATCAATCCTCCTCCTTTTCTTCTGTCACCCGTTGATCGAACGATACATCACTTGAAAAATGGCTTTTGTTTTCCTTTCTACTGAGAGAAGGAATTGTGTTTTTGAGGGCTGCGAATCTGGCAAACAGATCATGTCCGCCGCGGCGCCATCGGTTTTATTGTCGCCGGTGTCAGGAGGCGTTTTCTTAAATTCGTTGATTATTTTGTGCTTCAGGGGGTTTTTGAGGGCTTGGTAGCGGCGATTGATGGCAGCGGAGGCAGTGGTGTGTGCCATGTGGGAGTCGATGCTGAGTTTGAGAAGGATGTCGTCGTGCGCCGCCCGCAGTAGCTGTTCCACCTCATCTTCGTCAGTGGGTAAAACCGAACACCACAAACCAAATTGCACCAATCGCAAAAAGGGAGAACCCATGTAACCCATCGACAGCAATTGCAATTGCGATTAAACATCATCTATTCTTCTTCTTCACACAAATCAAATGAATTGTTTCAACACTTATTGTCCAGTAATGGTGATTGCTTATGTTCCACCCTCCTCTGTACTTTGTCGAAATTTTCTTCCCTTTTTTTCCTTTTTTCAAACATATATATATTTTTTTAATTGATGGATCATAATTGGAATTATTAGTTTTGTTTGTACAAACATTTGATGATCTAAACTTGTTAGGAATGAAAAAAGGGAAAGGAGAAGTGTGTCAGTAATTTTGGAAAGAGAGAGAATGGGGTGTATTATCTAAGCAAGGTTACTTTTGTAATATTAATTAAGAAAAATTCTTATTTAATTTTTTGGGGTACGATACAAATAGCTACCATTCTCAAATAATTGATTTATTAAAACTAACTGAAATCATATTCAGCATTTCTCAAGGTGTCTCCCTCTCCCCAAAAAGAAAAATGAAAATGGAATTTCCCAAAGAATACAAACGCACACTGTAATTCACCTTGCATCCTTCATACAAGCCATGGCGGAGAGGTTTTTCTTGAGGCCCAATTTGAAGAATTTTCAGCTTTCGAGTCGGATTACTCTGTTATCGGGTCCCCCTTCCTCGTAATCTTCTTATGCTTAATCCCATTCTCTTCTTTTCTGTTGAATTGACCTCAATTGATTCTATCTGCTTTCTCCAGTGGTAAAACCTCGTTGCTGTTTCAATTTGCCTTCAATTCCGCACTGGATGGCAAAACCGTTGTTCTCATGTGTAATCGACGCAAGCTACACGCTAATCCTCCTTTCCTCTCTCAGGTATTCCAATTTTTTTTTATTAAATTCAATTTCTTGTTTTTTGTTATGTTTTTTGTTGCTAATAATTCGAGCTAGGGTGTTGATCCGTCTTCCGAGATATTCAGAAGAATTCAAATCAAGTCAGTAAATTATGCATCTCTTAACATTTTTTTTTTTTTTGCTTTGCTTAGATTGATTGAGTAGTAATATTATCAATGTTTACACTTATCTAAAGGTATGTGGATAATGATGAGGAGATCAAAAAATATTTTGCTGCATTCCACTTGCATGATACATTTCCAGTTTCAGTTATCATAGATGATTTTGTGGATTTCTTCGATGAAAGGTATAATGCGAGTTGTTATCCCTACGATCATGTTAGTTCAATTCTAGCAGCTACTTTTAGTGTGTGATGAATGATGATACTTGGTTATTCCTCTAAATTGTTTGATGCTTGTAATCAGCTCAATATATATGGTGTTAAAGGTTCCAAACTAGTTTAGAAATTGTAATAAGCTTCTAGGTTTGAATTCTCGAAGGGATTGCCAAGAGAGACACAGCAATCCTCGAGGAAGAGATTTGGCAATGGTCCGAGTATTAGCACTTGGCCGAAACGCCATTTGTCATGCTAAGTAAGCCCATGAGATTGTTTTGGTACTCAATTCTTTGCAACCTTAGTGATGATGGAAACATAATTTGGTTATTTGAATGTTCCAATTTTTCCCGTGGCAGTGTGAGTGGTCCTTGTGAACTTCTATTGTCAGACACTCACAAAGGGGACTCCCCGAGGCTGCTCTACATTTACAAGAGATGGGTATCGTGCATTTACACTATAAAAGGTGAATTTTACGCCGGTTAGTTTCCATTTGACATATGATTTTCACTATAATAAGAGTACTCTTTATGATCCTCTGTAGAAGGTGATGGTTCTGGATCATTTATTCTTAAGAAGAGCTATTCAGATACTGCAAACGAGGAGGAAAAGTCATCTGCTAAGTATTCAATAGCACTACAGTCTCTGGTACTAGAGGGTCTTACTGAGGAAGTTTAATATTAAACTTAAATTCTTCTAAAAGTTTTGCCTTTTCATCTTTGATCAGCTCGGATGTTACGTGTAGGATACTCATACATCACCAATGGTGTAGAATAATTGTAGAATTAGCTTTAGTGTTTGTTTGTTTTCATCATGATTGATAAATCTAAGTGTAAGATTTGGTATAGAGAAAACTCATTTCCATATGGTCAAGCTATTGTTTTCCCTTAGCCATTGCTGAAGTCACACATTATCACCCTCAAGTTACTGCATTAGTATTTTTTTTACGCATGTGTGTGTGGCAGTGGAAGCAACGTGCTATTTAGTAGAGTCTGGTGTATTTACGTTCTATATGTCTAATTTTCCGAATCACAACGAATGCTTCGCCTCTTAGTTCAGTTGTTTGTAGCAAGGTACGACTCCTTCATTTGCTCAGAGATGCATGGACCTTACTATTAGCTTCACCGAAGATGAACGAGGAGGCTTGCTTTAATTTGTAAGGGATTCATGCTTTGTCAACTTTTTAACATGTGAATTGCCATTATATCAACTTCATTTCAAAACTCATCTGTGCTAATACCTCTTCTAATGTTCATAATCCTTAGCCAGATATTGATTGTTTCAAGTTTCAGCTTAGAATATTAATAAACTATAAAATTTTTTTAATTATATTTTTAACTTAGTAAAATAATTTCGAAGATTATATCTTTCCTTTTTTTTTTCTTTTATGAATGGTGATTTATATAGTATAAAATTTAAAGGATGTAAATTCTAATTTTTCGATTGTATTAGCAGAGATTGTAACAAACATTTAGGCCTTGGTAGGGCCAAGAGTACCTTGGATCAGAAACATGAAAATCCAGAATGAAATTGTTTGTTACCAATTTACCACGGAATTGGATCAAACTTGTGTTGAGCACATTTTAGGGTTGTCGCCTCTAAATGCATCGGTGATAAAATTTTGGGAGTACTGTTTTTTTTTTTTTTTTTTTTTTTTTTTTTTTTTTTCAAAATTAACTCCTCTAATGCACATTATTTACAACTAACTTTTCACCGTACATATTATTTACTTAATTATTATTCCCTCCATCACCCACCTTTCATTTTGGGAAAGGTGAATAGCTTAACGAAAGGAGTAGTATTTACCTAATATATTTAACATACTTATCAACATACTCTTAAGAATACTACCCCCTCCGTCCCAATAATTACTCCACACCTTCCTTTTTGATTCGTCCCAACATTTATATACGTTTCTAAAAATTGATAAAATACATTACAATACTACTCATTTTTTAAATACATCTCAATAACTTTACACATTTTTATTAAATTATCTAAAGTGCTCACATTTTACATACACTCAAATAACTTCACAAGTTTTTTATACATATAAAAATTTTCTTAATCTCCACGCACTAGAATACCTGCGCAAATTATCGGGGACGGGGGAAACAATTTCTTAATCATCGAATAAAAAATAACATATACATACGGGTCGGAGGAAATATTAAGTGTAGAAGTGCTATTTAAAAAAATATATATATGAATGACGTTAATTGTTTGAATTTAAAGAAGGTTATGGAGAAACCAAAATGAGGGTAAAAATCCAAAGAATATATTTTCATTTTAACTCTTGCTAGACTATTTGAATAGGTGTATGGTAAGTAGAAACCAATGACATTGAATTCAAACAGAAAAGCTATCACTAATTTGCAGATAATGTGATCTGAGGTGAAAGGAAAGGAGCTCTGTATTCTGCCCAAAAAAAAAACTTAACTAAACCCCACCACCATAATCACAACCCTAATTCACATTATGCACATCTTTTCCTCTTAGCTCCCCACCTTCATTGCCTTCTCGAGAGTCGAGCACCACGACTCTCGAGAAAACGCTCTGGAGCACATTGGTTGCTCCCACGGCAAACCTATGCACGTTCTCGTACTCAGGAAGCTGTGGGGGCAACCAAACGCTCTTTGCTGCAAATTATATTTCATAGGATGAAAAATTGTTGATGCGTTTCAGAAGCTATTCAGCTGAGTGAGCATAGAAACGAGTTCATCGCTTGAGGGGCGATCGGAGGGCAAGTCCGACAGGCATACCACAGCAATTCTGATGGCCATCAACATCTCCTCTTCTTCGGTTTCTTCTCCGAGAATGCTCTTGTCTAGTGCCTCCCTAGCCTCGCCTGCATGCTGCAGGTGTCGAAGCCATTGCCCCAGGCTTCCTCCACTCGCTGCTTCGCCAAAAAACGGGTCCAATGGGTCTCTACCGGTTAATAGAACGCCCAATATGACCCCAAAGCTAAAGACATCACTTTTATCTGTATACCTAACATTACCAAGCATAGGAACAGCAAATCATCAACTAACCACTTCCACAAATAAAATCAAATACTAACTATAGCAGATAGAATTTAACAATGTATCCAATCAGGTTCAACCAAAACACTAGGTCCCATTGGGTTTCTATCTACAGCCAAAAGAGAGAGAAATGACTTGCATCTACTTTCAAACATGCTTTAACCCAGATTTTTTCATAAAGCTCAAAGCACCTTTAAACTTTAGCATTGAAGATTCTATAAAGTTTTCAGACATGACAAGATAAGGGGACATGCATGTTTTCCTTTTAGGTCAATCGGCATACTCAGATTTCAAGAAACTAAGCAAGCAATTAATATCTTCAAACAATGGAAACCTTCAATTGATGCATAAAGAAGCCAATATGATGAACAAAAGACTAACAATCAATCTTCAATTTCAGCTCTCATTACTCATCTCAACAGACTTAAATCCATGTTATTGCAGCTACTGATCCAACTCATAACCAATATGCACAAAATGATTGTAAAAATCTGAACACTTCATACCTACAATTCTGTAAACACTCTGGTGCATTGTAGCCAGATGCTGCTCGACAGAAGTTGGGGAGAATCACAGCCAATCCAGAGTCTGCCAACCTAGGCTCAAACGAAGAATCCAAGATGACATTGGAGGGCTTCAAGTTGTAGTGCAATCTTCTTGGATCACAAGTGAAGTGAAGATAATGCAACCCTTTAACTATTCCAACGGCAATCCTATGGCGAATCTCCCACTTAAGTTCCAACTCATTCTCCCTCACTCTTCTCATTGCATCACCAAGACTCCCATTTGGGACATAATCATACACCAAGGAATACCCACCAGATTCACAGACATAAGTCCTCAAACTCATCAAATTCCTATGTCTAAGGGAGGCAAGAATCTCTAGTTCTTGATGTATCTTTCTCTTGACAGCTTTGCTCTGAGCCCCTGGAGAAGAATCTGTGAAGGGTTCCAGCCTCTTGACTGCAACCACAAGGCCATTGTCTAGCACTGCTCTGTAGCACTTCCCTGTCAAGGTGGAAGAGAGCAGCTGGGAGTTGTTTGAAAGAGCTGATTTCAGAGTCTTGGTGGAGATTCTTGGGGAAAACAGAAGTGGGCCTTTCAGAATTGGGGTTCTGTTGATGTATTTGATGAAGTATCTTACTAGCAATGCAAAGAGGAGTGCACAAATTAGGCCTGTTATGATTCCCAAAACTATGCTTAAAGAAACCCTCCGGAGGCGGCTCTTGAAGGTGGGCGGCGGAGCGTCGCCGCCGGCGGTTGCTCTGTCTAAGCACTGAGCAGATAAGATGCTCAACCAGAAAGTGAACAAGATAACCACATTCAAAGCTTTGCTGCTTTTTGTACAAAATACATGTCCTCTCTTCTCCATAGAGAGAGAGAGAGAGAGAAAACCTAGTTCAAAAAGAAAGCTGTTTAAGCTGCTTCCATGGCTGAAACCTTGGAGTGGAGAAAAATGGGAGGGGAGGGGGTGAAGAGGAGAGTTTCATAGCAGAGAGAGAATGTTAGTAGGTGGAATAAAGCAGAAAGCAACCCACATTTCCCCAAAGAAAGGCCACGAATGGAATGCTTTCAATGGAGGAATCTCCCAATGGTAAAGCCTGAAACTTTATCCCACAAATTAGAGGGACATGATTGTGAATTAATGGGACAAGAATCAGAGCATATTGTAAGGAGAAATCTTCACACTGAAGAGAGAGGGAATCATTATCATTACTGCATCACAAATTCCCTCTTCTTTTCTCCAAGAGTGTCCACCATGGCTGCTTTTCTTCTTCAACCCCCAAGAAGAATTTCTAAAAATAAAATAAAGAAATGAGGAGTGAAGTGAATATCCTCAGAGGAGGAGTAGCTGAAAGTAGAAAGAGGCAAAGAAAGAAACAAGATTTGAATTCATGGAATGTGAATGCGATTATTCACAAAAGTGGCAAAAAAAAAATAAATTAAAATGGCAAAAAGTAGTAGCTATTCCTTAAAAGTCGTTTTAAGTGGTCATATGTGTTATATACAATTTATTCTAGTCATTTTTAATAGAATTGACCAAAATACCCTTGATAGGGACCCACTGTTCACGTATTTGAGGAATTAGATTTTTCACTTTTTTGACCAAAAGTACCAAAAGTACAGTAGAGGAATCTGATTCCTCTCTATTTCTGTAAAAAGTGTCAAAGTACAATACCTAGTACTACGTAGACATGTGCTCCCTCATATGCCTACAAAAAATGAGGTATATATATAATGGCGGTCCAACCATCGTGCTGCATCATACACATATATTCATTTCATTTTTCAAGTTTTTGTTCGAGGTTTCTTCGGCATTTGGGGAGCAACTATTTTTTCTAGTTCTTTAGAGGTGTGAGAATTTGGGGAGCAGTAAGGTATGTTTTTAAACTTGTTTTAAAAGTTATGAATGCATTAATTTGATCATTTTTACATATATTCATTTCATTTTTCAAGTTTTTGTTCGAGGTTTCTTCGGCATTTGGGGAGCAACTATTTTTTCTAGTTCTTTAGAAGTGTGAGAATTTGGGGAGCAGTAAAGTATGTTTTTAAACTTGTTTTAAAAGCTATAAATGCATTAATTTGATCATTTTTACATGTCTCAAGAGTGTATATTATTTATTTAACGTTTTATAATAAAAATAATAGATTGCCAAAAAGAGTAAGTGGGAGTATAAAATGTTTCCACATTAAATTTTTTCATATTTTTAATAAGAAACAAGTAGGCCGAATAGAACAGTATTTGTAGGCCGAATATAACAACTATGTAGGCCAAATATCAGATACGTTGGCCAAATGGGCAAAAAAATTATCTCTTATTTTAAAAAAAATAAGTAGACCGAATAGAACAACTATTGTAGGCCGAATAGACAAACTTTTTTGGCCGAATAGAAGAGACGTCGGCCGAATAAGAGAAATGTATCCAAATGAAATTTTGTCATTTTTAAAAAAAATATAAGTAGGCCGAATAAAACAAGTATTGTAGGCCGAATAGAACAGTCTTATTAGCCGAATACAAGAAACGTAGGCTGAATAAAAGATCTAAAATTTTCCACATTAAATTTTTATTTTTAAGAAACATGTAGGCCGAATAGAACAATATTGTTAGACCTAATAGAACAACCTCATAGGCCGAATACAATAATTCGTTGGCCGAATAGAGTAATTGCAATTAATTTTCTAATGTTTTAACATTTTCTTGAAAAAATATACAGATGAGCTATAAAATAGCTGGGATGAGTTGGGGTGGATATTGGGATGGGTTTACTATACAAAGGTAGACAGGTTGGGTGGTTATACTTGCGGGAGGACAATCTGTATTATACTAGTTTGCTATTAGAAATTCTTAACATAATACAAGCTGATTTGGATTATTAGGGTTATGAAGTTCATTCTCTGGTCAAATACAATGGATGTATGTCTAAATATAAGATAAAGAATTATGTACGTGTGGCAGAAGTTTTCAACTGTGTTGATGTAGGAATGGTGTACGTGACACTCCTTCCTGTCGCTGGCAATGCATTCCTTCAACATTCTACACAAGGTTCAGGGCATAGTTTGGATTTAGGGTTGGGTTTAGGGTTTAGTGCTGGTCCGAGCAATGATCCATGCACGAGGGCACAGTCTAGTGGTAGGCCTAATTTTGATTTGAACGTGGAGTACAGTCCGGCCTCAGAGATGCAGCGGTTTGGTTTTAGAGAATCTGTAGATGATGAAGCTGATGACAACGCTGGTGAGGATGATGATGATATACATGCTTATAAGGATGATGTTGAGCCGGGGAATAGGACTGTCGAAGAAGAATATGAAAACAACGAAGATGATATACAGCAGGATTGTAATCAGTGTTCTAGCGAAAGTGATGATGATGCTGAGGAGAGAAGAATCCAAATGTATGAAGAAGTATGTGATTACATACGTCAGAGAGGCGGCCCTAGCTTTCTTGAACCGATTAGTCGCGACTTGTCCCATCCTGAAATGCAGCCACAAGATTTTCTAAGTATACGGCCCACCACCCGTCCTTGATTGATTCCAGGTATGAATACTATGTTTATTTAGAATAGAAGTAAAGTAAATTTCTACTTTAAACTAATGCACCTGATACGGTCATAGGCATTCCGGTTGAAGCTGACAGAGAAGATCAGATGATTGTCCTTGAGTTTGATGCGTCTGGCATTCTTCACGAGAAAAGTTTATTTGATACAAAAAAGAAGTTGCAGATGCTGTAGGGATGTATAACTTGTGGAACGGAGTTGAGACCATTATTGAAAGATCTAGCTCGACCAGATATAACGTGGAATGTAAGCTAAAGGGTCAAACATGTTGTCGATTTGTGATGCACGCAAGAATGAGCTATAGGTTGTGGGGAGTGGTTAAATTCGTTCAATATGACGTTGTTTTAATGATTCAGACAGGCCCACTCCTACATAGGTGTCATCTAGCGTAATCGGTCAATATTTTGATACTAGGCAATTTGATAAGATTATTGGGCTCCGACCCCATACGATGAGAGAAGAGATTTTGAAGGATTTCGGGTTCGACATTAGCTATAACGTGGCATTAAAGGCCAAACACCTGGCTGTTGGACATACGTACGGGGATCACGACAGCTCATTTGATATGCTCCCTGCATACATGTATCAGTTGGAGTTGGCAAATCCCGATACGCACACCTGTATCTCCGTTGATGAAGAGTACCGTTTAAGGTTTCATTTTTCGCACTTGGAGCATCTAGGCGGGGATTTCTAGAGTTTGGTCGTCCAGTCATTGTCATAGACGGCACTCATATGAAGGGAAAGCACAAAGGCATTGTGTTCGTCACAGTTACGAATGATCCAAACCATTGGATATTTTCACTCGCCTTAGGGGTTGGCGAAGTCGAGAGCAACATATCGTGGACATGGTTTTTAGAAAGGGTTCGAGAGGCATACGGATGTCCACGAGATCTTTTGATAGTGTCAGACAGTCATCGCAGTATCACACATGCTATTTCTACTGTCTATCCTGAAGCACATCATGATTTGTGCGGTTATCATTTAAATAACGTGTTGTATAGATTTCAGAGTGCGATGGATGCATACCTATCGAGAGATTTTGATAGGTTAGTCTTCCAACATTCACTTCGTAGTAATTTCACATTTATGAATGTCATCTATTCAATGGATTTTTTACTAATGTTCCCCTTTCCATATTTGTTATTTTCAGCTGCATGAACTCGTTGAGGGGCCACAGGTCGTCGGACAAGTTAATAGAATTAGTTGGGTCATGGGGATATGAGAAATGGTCAAGGGTCCACTGTCCTGTGATACGGTACAAGTTTATAAACTCTACATCAGCTGAGTCGTATAACAATTTCATACTCTGGGCGCGCACGCTACCTATATGCACACTCCTAGAGATTGCCCGCACAACCACCGAGAGGTGGTTTTACTAACGTCGAACTCAAGCTAAGCAAGAGAGTACCATTCTCTACAAGCATGTCCATGACGAGCTAGTGGAACTTTCTCTTGCTGCCAAAAAGCTACCAATATCGAGACTCCTGGGAAATAAGTATGTAATCAAAGACGGAGATCAGTTATTCACTGTGGATTTGAACGAAAATAGCTGCACATGTGAGAAGTTCCAGAAAGAACTTGTTCCATGTATTCATGCGATAAAGGCAATCGAGTACGTAGTCATACATCTTATTTACTTGTATTGATCATCTGAGTCTGTGACTCTTATAGTATATGTTCTTCAGTACTTGCAGGTTGCCATCCAGTGACTTTGTGTCTACCATTTTCCATCGCACCAGTGTATTAGGGATGTGGGCCGAGCCAGTGATGCCTGTACCACATTACACTCAATGGGACACACCTGACAGTGTCAAGTCACAGATTGTTAAACCCCCGCTACCACACAGGCAGGCAGGCCGGCCGACCATGAATATCTAGGATAAGGTCAGGTATGGAGTCATCCAAGAGACGTCACAAAGAACATGTTTGCTCGCGCTGTCGACAGCCAGGTCACAATCGAGTAAATTATACTGGAGCTTCAACGTCAACCAGCAGTCCACCTCCTCCTCTGACGGCTGCCCCTAATCCCCATTTACTAAGAGAGAAAAAATGTGGTATATGTAGAGAAACTGGTCATAATCGTGTACGATGTCCTTCGCATAACAACAAGTAGATTATACGTGTTATTTTATTTAAAATGAGTATTAAATAAAGAAATTTCGAACATAATTGCGCTGGTCCTATTTTTAAACGTTTTAATCAAATACACTGCATGTCAAAATATCAATACTGCACTTCATACTGCGGAAATAATGGTACCAGCCTAAAAGATTAGAAAAGCAATATGCTTCAGGTAACACAACATGTGATCAGGAGTGTTCCAGTTAAAGTCCCTCGTTAATAATCCATCTATGGTCCTGAGACACGCTGGGCCGCAACTGGAGTCGTTCTCTTGTCTGTAACAAACCTCTGCGCGAGCTGGAGTCAGTGGGAAAGTGTACGGAACCCCTCGGGAGTCAATCTCGTGCAGCAAAGCTGGAATGACACGTCTGAATGGTAGAGTCTCTATCATCCGATGCTCCCTCATGTCGGGCTCGTCATCTCATCTATGCCGGAACGAGTCAAAACAGAAGAAGGTCATATCCTTCGTAATCAGTGCACATGGGTAGTAGTGCGCAGACGTGTGGACTATGAGCATAATCTGTCAAAATAAGTAACGATGAATGCATATATTAGATGTAGAATCCTTGGTCAAAGTAGTAGATTTAATTATTTGATCACATCATTGGTTAAGATAAAATACCACGTCACACTCTATCCATGGCCTGGACCCCCTCCACACGGGTAACCTCTCTGCTGCGTGCGCACGAAGATCTGTCAATAAGTCATCACTTATGTTGGTAAATGTCGTTCTATCATCTATGTACCGCTTCGTGTGCTCATTCCATACGGATTGAACTCAGACCATAGAGTAAAATCATTGTATACGATTGGTCTCAAAATTACATGAAAAATTTATACATACAATGATAATGTGGTTGTTACTTACAGAGAATTGCATGTCTAGAATGCAGTAGTTCCCAATATCCTGATGGACGTGAACGCCTATGGCCGCCGGTCGCTCTGATAATATCCGGAGGTATGCATCCAGATGCTGAAACATATAGAAATTTATTACAGAATATTGTGAATTAGTGAACATATTTACTTATTAAGCATACACATGAAGACTCTCTCAATTACCTGGTCGTCAAACCAAACACTGGGTTCCTCCATCCCATTGAAAAAATCACTGCCCACTTCATAGCCGAGTCCAACGTCGACCCTGAAATAAAAAATTCTTAAACAACAAGCACAAGTATTTAAAGTAATGTATGAAAATGTCTAAAATAGTAGATTAGCACTTACAGATCGTTGTCTGTCTTAAATCGCAGGTGCAGTTGCCAGCGGCGCTTACGTTCAGTCGTTGTGAATGGTGACTGTAACGCTGCACTTGGGTTTCTTGGTCGCTTAGCACGCATCAAACCATCTTTGAGCGACACCAGGTGTGGGGGCCATCGGACTCACAGGATCCACCACTCTAGAAGAGGAAGATCTAACCCCTGACCTCGAGCTCAATGGCTAATACTCAGGCCCCCGATTCCGCTAAGTATCAGCTCGAAGGCGTCTGAACTCCTGCGTAAGCGCAAGTCAAAATAAATGCTGTGTCTGATGCTCAGACACCATATGATATGCAAGCTGGGTTTACAACTCATCTTGTTGATCTAGCCTACGGAAGACCCTTTCTGTGAAATCCTGATCATATACGTGGTCCTCCTGATCATATCCGTGGTTGTCCTGATCATATCCGTGGGCGTCACCCATCCCACTCCCACAAAAAACTGGGGGGCTCATCCACTCCAGCGTCATAGTACTGCTGTCCAGCATGCTCATTTACAGCTTGAGCATGCCAGCTACGAGCGGAGAATAGAGAAACATGATGCGTGGGATAATACGAACTGGGCTCAGCATACCTTGTCTCCCCTGAATCATGTCCACTGTGGTCAGGAGTAGGAGTATAGGGAGGTCGGTAAAATGCTCATCCTAATTTGACACCCAAGCTGAAGGATCATCCGTGCGCTGGCCTGTCCACCGATCCTCAATAGCTACACCCGAATAGTACTGCTGATCCCATGGATTACTAGTAGGGTAGTATGACTCCCCCGCGGTCTGCTGCTCCACATATGAGAAATCAGGCCCCCGGACGACCTTTCGTCTAGGGTTAAAAAATGTCTTGGTGTACAGCCTCATGATCAAACCCTGCAAAGGATCATCATCTATTCCAATCCAATAAACCTTTCTTTGCTTCTGAGGGAGCACCCGCGGAAAATCCTCCACTACAAGATCCTGATTCAAAAACCAATACATTTAGATACAATATCACTGATTTGTCTGTACCACAATGGATTAATGATTCATAATAATTTAGATTTCATACCCGAGAAAATAGATTCCTATCAACCTTCTTCACCTTATGAAAAGTCCATCGCAAGCAAAGTGGACTAGCATTCTCCTTATCGGTAGGGACATGACCATACGGTGTAGTAAGGGCAGGTAGACGCTCGTACGCCCAAACCTATCACATGTAAACTACAATTGTTAGATTATTACTGTTGCTGAAACTAATAATACACTATAAGTGTAAGTGATCTACTACAACACGTACCAGGAGTGCAAATGTGCACCTGTAAAAGTGGTATATGTAGTTGTTGGGGTTAGCTCTTTTAGGAAGTTCAGTCAAAATGTGGTCCATAAAGTGCAGTAGAGTCATATAACTGACCTGGCCCCAAGGGAATAAATCTCATCTACGCTCGTCCTATACTAGCACCCAAACCCAGTTGTCTACGCTCTCCTTGGTAACATCCGATCCAAGGAGAAAATAGTACAACAACAACACCTTAGCAATTTTAACCGTGTTCTCGAGGCTAACACCACTATATTTTGTACCTTCAAAGTCACGGGCAATCTCACTTACTAATAGTCTTTCGCCCTGACCATAATACGTATCGTACACCCCACCAGGCGGGATATGATACGACACATTCGGATCAAACCTTAATCTGTCCCGAAAATAGAGCCCCATTATCCGCATGAACTCTACCCTACTAAATCTAATGCACTCGTTCTCAACCTGAAAATATATAGCAGTTACATCATCCCCGCTAAGTATGATCTCTCGTGTCATAAGACCGTGGAGATTAGCATTCGCGATCCAATCGTCGTGAAGATCCCAGTAATGACCAAAACATGATCTCCTGAACATCTCCTCCGCATTACCCCTACCGTTGTTAACTGCTTACAAATAATTGTCATAACAACCCCAGGTTTACAGTAATTATGTATACTGCAGTTCTGCCCCTGCATAGTTCGACGCTTCCACTCAACCTGCACAAATTAAATTTTTTGCTAAATAATATGTAACACACATCAGATAGGTGTACTCTGCATCAATTCAACCAGCTTACTTCATAATTATATCAAATAACAATAAGTTCATTGCAACAACTGAACAAATATTGACATACTCAATCATTTGTTCTATTCGGCCTACTTTTCCTTCTATTCGTCCTACACACTGTTCTATTCGGCCTACAGAAATTGCTCTATTCGGCCAAGGTCAGTGCTATCACATTATTTCCACTTCACTTTGCTCTATTCGGCCTAAACTTGATCTATTCGGCCTACATTATTGCTCTATTCGGCCTACAAATATGCTCTATTCGTCCAAGGTAAGTGCTATCACATTATTCAAACTACAATTTGTTCTATTTGGCCTACACTTGTTCTATTCGGCCAACACATTTGTTCTATTCGGTCTACAAAAAACCTCTTTTCGGCCAACCAACATTTCCAAATATTCCAAAAATACACTCCTACACTTTGTTCTATTCGGCCTACAGAGTTGTTCTATTCGACCTACAAAAAAGCTCTATTCGGTCAACAAACATTTCCAAAAAATTCAAAAAAAATACACTCATACACTTTGTTCTATTCGGCCTACACTTGTTCTATTCGACCTACATATTTGTTCTATTCGGTCTACCACAAAGCCCTATTCGGCCAGCCAACATTTCTAAAAAATTCAAAAAAAAAGAAACACCCCACTGCGGTCCTACATTCTAAACATGATGTATACACAATTAAGTCACATTCAACACATTACATTTCCAAACCACAACATGTACGAAACATTATACACAATGAATTCACATTTTACACAAATGAACAAAACCACACAAAATGTACGTCATATCCTCGAAAACGAGTACTACAAACTCAATATAGGAATATTATAAACAAATAACTCACAATTTAGAAATGCAAATAAAACTGCTTTTATATATACCGGAAAATTTGCCACTTCGAAAATTCACCAGAAACCACTTCGTCGGGAAACGCCTATTTCGGCAGATGGAAAAGAGAGACTGAATGTGATGGGGACGGAAAATGGGTGGCACTGTGCTTTGGGACGAAAGGGAGAGAGAGAAAGAGAGAGGATGTTGGACGAAAGATGAGAGAGAAGAAAGAAATTTGGAATGAAAATGACGTTAATGATAGTGATATACCCCACCAACCCACATCCAAAATTTTAATTTGAAAAATTTTTAAACTTTAAATGTGGTCCACCAACCCACTAAGTACAATTTTAAATGTGGTCCACCCACCCCATTTACTGCAATTAAAACTGACATGATGATGACCCCTTTATTTTCGTCCTCTATCTGAAAGTTATGGGGGTAATTTGGGGAGTCCACTAAATAGTGGCTAGCAAAAATTATTCTTAACAGATGTGACTATTTAAAATTATACTTAATCAATAGTGGCTATTAAAAAATCTCTCCGAAAAGAAAAACATAAATGAGTAGAATCAGACACGCTCATTTCCCCCTACTCTGTATCAGATCACTCTTACTATATTCGATAATATTAGTACCAAGTAACAAAGGGTATAAATTACTACTTGGTTAAAATACTATGTGCTTCATGTTAATTTTTCAAATTTTTGAAAAATAATTCTTCACTGTAACCTTAATTTAAGAAAGATGTTACTCCTATGTGTTTTACAATTTTCATTTTTATTGATTCCAAAATTTATGCACAATTTAAAATATGTATTAGCAATAAAGTATTAATACCCCAGATTACATAAACGTTTTTTAATCTCTTCATGCCCAACTTCTGCGGATTGAATTTCTTATTTTACATTTGGTTTTTCATTGGTGTTTCACAATATAAAAAAATTATACTTTATAAATGATCATTAAACCCTTTGGGCATTTATTATAATACATGGCAAGAATTTAATGAATTGAATAGGAAATGAAATATAGAAATGGAATAGGTGATCCCGGTAGAACCTCCGGAATTTATTAATAGTCAATATCACCTAAAGAAAGCTTCATATGGGCATCGGCAGGCGCCCCTTACTTGATTTAAACGATTTAGTGCATTTCTCACAAGTTTAGGTTTCACTTGTAGTCATGCTTACCCCTTCTTTATTTATTCTTTTCCGTCAATCTATAATTATTTATTTGCAACTATACGTTGATAATATTATTGTCACAGGAAATAACCCATCTATACTTCATTGTTTTATTCTTCTTGCTAATCAAGAATTTGCCCTCAAGGATTTGGGGAAGTTAAATTATTTTCTTAGATATGGAAATATGGTTTGTTTCTCAGTCAAGCTAAATATGCTCATGACATTATTATTCGAGCTGGTCTCCTAAACTCAAAACTTGTCGCAACGCCTCTTGCGCTTGAAATCTCTCTTGTCAGTCAAGAATCACCTTCAAAGACACATTGCTATATCGATCTCTTGTTGGGGCTTTTCAATACCTTATTATCACCCGTCCAAATCTTTTTTACACCGTCAACCATGTCAGTCAGTTTTTGTATTCACCTACTACTAACCATTTTCCAACTGTCAAGAGGATCATTCGTTATATCAAAATATAACAATCAACTATGATCTTACTTTTACTCACCAAGTGAGCCCTTAGATTAATGGTTATATGCTAATTGGGTTCGATGTGTTGAGACCCACCGATTTACTCATGGATATTCAATTTTTCTTAGTGGTAATTTGGTCTCTTGAAAGTGCAAAGAAACAACCTGCAATTTCCCATTCAAGTTATGAATTAGAATAGAGCATTAGCTAATGCAGCACAAGAGGACTGTATGGATAACTCAATTGCTTCGTGAGCTACAACCACTCCCACGTGAATGTCCTCTTTTGCTTTGTGATAATAAGAGTATCGTTTTTCTAAGTGAAAATCTTGTTTGTCACCAACAAGTTAATCATATTAATATTCACTATCATTTCATTTGAGAACTTGTCTCTTTGAAAAATTCAAAACTAAGTTTGTTTCTTCTAAGCTTTAATTTGGCAACATCTTCATGAAGAGCCTGCCTCGACCACCTTGAACTTTCTACAATCCAAGTTAACGTGTCCAATACTCCGATTACATACTACGCTTAATTTTATTTATTTTTCTGGGGGATATTTTCTTTACATAATTCATGCAAACCTTGTATATACATAAATCTTTTAGGTGATATTTTCTTTGTTAACAATGATCAATTCACTCTCTTAGTAAGTTATGTATACAATATCGAAATTTAAGCACTCCTATATATTGTAGGATTATTATTACTCTCTCTCTCACTCATATCTTTTTTACATTTTTTTAATGTAAATTAAGAAATTCATTATATTTTAAAGATATTTTGGTATTTTATTAAGTATAATAAATAAATGATAATTAGTAGAGTTAATATTTATATAAATAAAGTGAATGGAAGAATTTAGTGTTTTTTTTTAAGAATACAAAATGAAATGTGTAAAAATAGTTTCAACGCCAAATACTTATAACTGTTTCATGAAATGAGTTATGTGATATGAATAAAATACGATAATATTTTAATTATAAAATGATACTAATCGATGAAAAGTGATAATATTGATACAATAAATTATTTCATGAATCATACCTCTATATATATAAAGATAATATTTTTTATAAAAATATTTTCTCCGTTCCATTAAAATTATAACTTTTTTTGGGCACAGTGATTAAGAAGTATAATAATTTAATTGATAAGTGATGAGATAATATAATATTTTAATTTGTAGTGGATATTTGTATTAGTACTGTGTGAGCTTTATATGAATATATTAATTGTTTTGCGTGGGTACTATCTAAAAATGAAACAAGTAAATTTTTGTGAAACAAACCAAAGAAGAAAGTGTCACAACTTCTTTGGTACGGATGGAGTAATAAATAATTATAAATTATAAATTATTTGATTTTAAGACGATCTTATGCAAATATTACTTTGATCGTGTTCGTTTAATTATAAACTCCCTCCGTCCACCAGCAGAACTTTAATTTGGCTATTTTGAGTGTTCGACGTAAAAAGTCTCATTTCTTTTTCTAGATTTATGGGACTCACTCACATATAACTAAAATTTGAGACTTACATACTCTATTAATACAATCACTTATTACATACTCCATTAATCACTTTAAAAGAGTTACATTTAGTGTTTGGACGGAGATTAAGAAATATAGCAATATTTTAATGTGTAGTGAGTTAAGATATACTCCCTCCGGCCAATGCAAGGGTAATCGTTTGCTTTTTACGCGTAGATTAAGGATTATTATTATATGTGTAGTGAGTAATTGTATTAAAGAGAAGTGGTGGGCCATGTGATGTACTTTTTTCCTAAAAGGGAATAAGGATACATTTAAATTTGACTCCCGAAATGATAAAATGAATATTTTTGCATTGTCCGAAAATAATATACGAGTAATATTTTAATATATAGTGAATAGATGTATTAGTGCAACATGTGAACCTCTTATATTAATTGTTTTATGTAAGTCATATTGTCTACTAACTTTTTTAATTGGATGCATGTCTTGATTAATAAAATGTACTACAACTCTTATGATGGGCGAATAAAGTATACTCCAAATAATAATTTTCTTATTCTATGTTAAGAAAAATAATAAAAATAAAGAAGGTAAATAAAAGGGTTCAAATTTTTAGTAGCCACTATTTACTAAGTACAATTTTAAATAATCACCTCCATTAAAAATAATTTTTAGTAGCCACTATTTAGTGAACTCCCCAAATTACCCCCATAACTGTCAGATAAAGGACGACAATAATGGGAGCATGATTATGTCAGGTTTGACAGCATTAAATGGGGGGTGGGTGGGAGAGCATTTAAAATTTAAAATTTGGATGGGGCGAGTGGACCATCATTAAATGGGGTGGGTGGGACATTATTAACGTCATTTTCGTCCCCATGGTCTCTCTCTTTCTCTCTCTCCTTTTCGTCCCATATTCTCTATCTTGTCTCTCATTTTAGTCCAAGCTCATCTCTCTTTCTCTATGTTATTTTCGTCCCAAAGCATAGCACAGTGCCACCCATTTGACTGCCACCTATTTTAGGGCCCTCCTTTATCCTTCGGCAATGGAGAATTTTCGGATATGTATAAAATGAGTTTTATTTCAATAAATTTTTGAATTTGTAGTCATTTCCATTGCCTACACTTTTATTACATTTTGTGCTTTTATTCATGGTAAAATGCTGGATATTTACTTGTGTAAAATGTGACTTAGTTGTGTTGAATGTTTTGTCTATATTTGTGTTTTTGTTCATGTTAAAATGGTGGTAATGTACTTGTGTAGAATGTGACTTAATCGTGTATACATCATTTTAGAAAGTCGGACCGCAGTGGGAGTGTATTTTTTTATTTGAAAATATGAAAAAACTGTGTAGGCCGAATATAGCATGTGACGTTGGCCGAATAGAACAAAAGTGTAGGCCGAATAGAAGAACTGTAGGCCGAATAGAACAAAGTGTAGGAATAGGAATAATTTGATAACATACCTTCGCCGAATAGAGCATCTGACGTAGGCCGAATAAAACAAAAGTGTAGGCCGAATAGAACAAAGTGCAGGATAATGTGATAACACAGACCTTGGCCGAATAGAGCATCTGACGTTGGCCGAATAGAACAAAAGTGTAGGTCGAATAGAACAAGTGTTGGCCGAATAGAGCAAATTGTGGTTCTCCCAGACGTACGTAGGCCGAATAAAACAAGTGTGATTGGTCGAATAGAACAACTTTGTAGGCCGAATAGAACATCTACAGGCCGAATAGAACAAATCTTTGAGGAATAATATAGCAGTCGTAGGCCGAATAATGTAAGATATGGTTGGTCGAATAGAACAATGTGTAGGCCGAATAGAAGTAAATATAGGCCGAATAGAACAATGACCTTATTGTTATATGATTTTTTTAATTATAAATATTTACTGAATTTCGTAGACTGGTTGAATTGTTTTAGAATAAATTGTCTTAGAATAGATAGATATGATGTGTCTTACAAATTATTTAAAAAATAAATGTTACTTGTGCAGGGTGAGTGGAAGCATCCAAGTATGCAGGGGCAGAATTGTGGTATACATAATTACTGCAAACCGGGAATTGTTATGAGAATGATCTGTACTCAGTTAACGCAGCTTGGGGATGCCGAACATATGTTTAGGAGTTCATATTTTGGTCATTTTTTGGACCTTGACGACAATTGGAACGCGCACGCTAATATCCACAGTCTGATGACACGGGAGATTGTACTTAGCGATGAGGACCGAACTTCTGGATTCTTTCAGGTTGGGAACGTGTGCATTAGATTTAGTAGGCATGAGTTCATGCGGATTATGGGACTCTGCTTCCGGGATCAAGTGGGGTTTGATCCGAACTTGACGTATAATATCCCAGCTGATGAGGTTTACGATACGTATTATGGGCGCCGCTAAAGAAGACCATTAGTAAGCGAGATTACAAAAGATTTTGTAGGTGTTACGTTTAATGGTAGCCCCGAGAATGCGGTGAAGGTTGCAAAAGTGCTATTGGTCTACTATTTTCTCCTTGGTTCAGACGTCACCAAGATCAATCTAGACAATTGGGTTTGGGATCTAGTGGAGGACAGTCGCAGATAGGATTTATTCCCTGGGGCCAGCTCAGTTACATGACTTTACTTCACTTCATGGATGGCATTTTGACGAATCTTCCTGAGGGAGCAAACCCCAACACGTACCGATACCACTTCTACGGGTGCATATTTGCGCTCATGGTAAGATTAATGAAACTTTTTTGTTATCTTATCCCAAATTAATTCCACTGTACGCAATAGTAATAATCTAATAATATTAGTTTACTTGTGATAGGTTTGAGCGTATACCTACCCTTGCCGCACCATATGGAGATGTCCCTGACGTTAAGGTCAATTACCGGCCAATTTGCTTGCGTTGGGTGTTTCGTACGACGAAGAGGGTTGATAGGAAGCTATTTCTCGGGTATGAATTCTCAATTATCATGAATCATTGAGGAATTTAATCAGTGATATTGTATCTAAGTGTTTTGCTTTTTTGAATTAGAACCCTGAAGTAGATGCATTTTCCAAGGAGCTAGTCGGAGAGAGCATAGCCGATTATTGGATTGGCATAGAGGATGATTCTTTGGAGGGTTTATTTATGAAGATGTATACAAAGGAGTTTTCAAACCCCAAAGAAAGAATGTCCGACAGCCTACAGTATCATATTTGAACCAACAGACCGAGAGGGAGGCCTATGATCCCAGATGTGATCCGTGGAATCAACAATATTATGCCCAGCCGGTTGAGCAAGATTTGTGGTATGGCAGTTGCACGGCGGATCCTTCAGCATGGCAGTCTAATTAGGATCCATCTACATACCGACCAACGTCGACTCCTAGCCCTGACCAATTGGGACATGATTCAGGGGAGACGTGGTTCGATGAGCCCAGTTCGTATCATCCCACGCATCATGTTCCTCCTTCCTCTTCGCATAGATGGCATGATCGAGCTGTAGATGAGCATGATAAACAGCATTACTTTGATGCTGGAGTGGATGAACCCCCAGAGTTTAGTGGGAGTAGGAGGGGTGACGACCAAGGATATGATCAGGAATTCAAGGAAAGGGTCTTCCGTAGGCTGGATGATCAGGATGAGTTCTTACACCAGCTAGCATGTCAAGTTGTGTCGCAGAATCAAATCCAGCATTACTTTCGACTTGCGGTTACGGAGGAGTTCAGGCATCTTCGTGCTGATCTTACGCCCAACAGGTCTGAGTATGAGCCATCTAGTTCGAGGACAGGGGTTAGATCTCCCCCTTCCAGTGTGGTGAAACCTGGGAATGCCATGGCTCCGACACCGGATGTCGATCAAGGTGGTTTGATCCGTCCTACTTGGACTAGAAACCCAAGTACAGTGTTACAGCCACCATTTACAATGACTGATCGGGAGCGCCAGTTGAACCTGTACCATCGATTCAAGATGAGCCAAAATCTGTAAGTGTTAATTTACCTTTTTAGACGTTTTCAAAGAGTAATTTAAATATATGTGCTTGTTCTTAAACAATTCTTGAATTCAGGGTTGACGTTGGACTTGGGTGCGGAGTAAGCAATGCCTTTTTTCGAGATATCGAGGACCTGGTGTTTGGTTTGATGATCAGGTGATTGATAGAGTGTTCATGTGTATACTTAATGTGTTCATTACTTCACGTTATTTCGTAATATAATTGACTATGTCTCAGCATCTAGATGCCTACCTCCGCTTATTATCAGAGCGACCGGCGGCCATAGACGTACACGTCCATCAGAATATTGGCCGTTAATGCCTTCTAGACATGCAATTCTCTGTAAGTAACAAACATATGTTGGAGTTTATGAAATAATTTTCTATGTAATTTTGAATCCGAACTTATAGACTCAATTTCCTCAAAGGTCCGAGTTAAATCTGTATGAGATGAACACATAAGGCTGCACAAAGATGATAAAACGACATTCGCCAATATTAGTGATGACGTTAATAGATCTTCGATAGTACACAGCAGGGAGACTTCCCGTGTTGTGGGGAACGAGGCGATGGGCAGAGTGTGACATGGTATTACAGCTTAACCCTTGTTTTAATCAAATAAGTATATCTCCTAATTTATACAAGTTTTTTACATCTAATATATGCGTTGTTATAAATTATATAGCAGATTATGTTCATAGTCCATACGACTGCGAACTACTAACCCTGTATGGTGATTACGAAGAATATGTCTTTCCACTGTTTTGACTCCTTCCGCCATAGATGGATGACGAGCCTGACATGAGGGAACATCGATTGTTGGAGACTATACCATTCAGACGTATCATTCCTGCTTTGCTGCGCGAGGTTCATACCCAACAGGTTCCACACCATATATTGTTGACTCCAAGTCCCGTAGAATGTTGTTACAGACAAGAGGATGACGCCAGTTGCAGCCCTGCAAGTCTCAGGACCATAGACGGGTTATTAACGAGGGACTTTAACTGGGATGCCCTAGAGTGCATGAAGTGTTACCGGAAGCAAATTGCATTCCATATCTTTCGCGCTGGCACCATTATCTCTACAGCATGATGATCATGTATCTCAAGTGACAAAAATAGTTCTTTACTTTGATGTTCACTAATGAAATGTATGACGTGATGTGTATTTTATTAAAAAAAATTCATATTGATAACAGTTGATATGTTATGTTTTTTATTATATTTATACAGATAACCAATCTAAGTCTGGAATTGTCATCCCATTCAAAGGGATGAGATAATGAGTAAGAACTGGAATTGTCTTTAATTAATACTGGCCATCTAAAAAAATAGCAATTATAATCTACTGGTTTATATGAGAAGGACATCGTAGACGAGTATGTCCAATTTCTCCACAAATGCCATATTTTTCTATCTACGTATACGGAGATTAGGGGCAGGCGCCGAAGGAGGAGGTGCGTCGCTATTCGAAGATGAAGCTCCAGTACAGTTTACTTGATTGTGACCTGGCTGTCGACAGCGCGAGCAAGCATGTTCTTTGTGACGTCTCTTGGATGACTTCATACCTGACATTTTCCGAGACTGTCGTGGTCGGCCGGCTTGTCTATGTGGTAACGGGGTGTTCACACGCTGAGACTGTACTATGTCAGGTGTTTCCCACTGAGTATAGTGCGGAACAGGCATCACTGGACCGACCCACATCCCTAATACACTGGTGCGATGGAATACCGATCCCACGAAGCCACTAGCTGCCAACCTGCAATTACTAAAGAAAGTAAAATGTAAAAATCACTGATTCAAGCAATTTATACAAAGTGAGTCATATGTATGACTACATACTCGATTGCCTTAATTGCATGGATACATGGAACTAATTCTTTTTGAAACTTCTCACATGTGCAGCTACGAGCGTTCAAATCCACAGTGAAAATCTGATCAACGTCATTGACTGCATACTTATTGCCAATGAGTCTCGATATGGGTAGCTTTTATACAGGACGAGAAAGTTTCACTAACTCGTCATGGACACGCTTGCAAGGAACGGTACTCTCTTGCTCAGCTTGAGTTCGACGTTCGTAAAACCACCTCTCAGAGATTGTGCGGGAAATCTCTAGTACTGTGCATACAGGTAGCTTGCGCGCCCTTAGCATTGCATTGTTATAGGACTCAGCTGAAGTAGAGTTCATAAACTCGTACCGTTTGACAGGACAATGGGCTCTTGCCCATTTCTCATATCCCCACGGCCCAGCTAACTCCATTAACTCTTGCGACCGGCCACCTCTCAAGGAGGTCATGCAGCTGCAAATAACAAGTAGGAACGGTGAAGATGAGTAATAAATCCATTGAAATGATGACATGTAAATGTAGAATTACGAAGAAGTGGAAGGAGGACTAACCAATCAAAATCTCTCACTAGGTATGCATCCATCACACGCTGGAATCCAAAAAACACGTTCTTTCCATAACAAGCCAATCTGTTCTTTAAATGATAGCCGCATAGACCGTGATGTGCATTAGGATAGACAGTAGATATAGCATGTGCGATACTACGATGCTCGTCTGAAATTATCAAAAGATCTTGAGGACATCCATATGCCTCTCGTAGCTTTGATAAAAACCATGTCCACGACGTGTTGTTCTCAACGTCGCCAATGCCCAAGGTGAGTGGAAATATCTTATGGTTTGGATCATTCAAAACTGCGACAAACACAATTTCTTTGTACTTTCCCTTCATATGAGTCCCGTCTATGACTATGATTGGACGACCAAACCCCAGAAATCCACACCTGGATGCTCCAAGTGCGTAAAATGCAAACTTGAAATGGTCATCTTCACCGACGGTGATTCTGGTGTGCGTATCGGGATTTGCCAACTCCAACTGATACATATACGTAGGGAGCATATGAAATGAGCTGTCGTGACCCCGTATGTGTGTCCGACAGCCAAGTGTTTGGCCTTTAACGCTACATTGTAGCTAATGTCGAACCAGAAATCATTCAAGAGCTCTGCTCTCATCCCCCGGGGTCAGAGTCCAGTAATCTTATCAAACTGCCTAGCAGCAAAATATTGCCCGATTACCTTAGATGACACCTGTGTATGAGCGGACTTGTCTGGATCACTTAAACAACCGTGATGTGGAACTAATTTAATCACTCGTCACAGCCCATAGCTCATTCTTGCGTGCATCGCAAATTGACAATATGTTCTACCCTTTAGCTTACATTCCACGTTGTACCTGGTCATGCTAGATCTTTCAACATGGGTCTCCACTCCGTTCCTCAAGTTATACATTCCTACAGCTATTTGCAATTTCTCTTTGAATCAAATACACTTTTCTCTTGAAGGATGTCATATGTATCAAAATCAGAACCAGACATATGATCTTCTTTGTCAGCTTCATTAGGGATGCCTATGAACATCACAGGTGCATCAGTTTCAGTTAGAAAATTAGTTTAGTACTATTCTCAAAAAACAAAGTTTTCATATGATACCTGGAATTAACCAAGGACTTGTGGTCGGCGGTCGACTATGAAAATCTTCTAGCTGCATTTCAGAATAGGGCAAGTCGCGACTAATTGGCTCTAAAAAGCTAGGGTCGCCTCTCTGATGTATGTAATCACAGATTTCTTCTTACAATTGGATTCTTCTCTCTTCAGCACTATCATCACTTTCGCTAAAAGACTGATTAGACTCACGCAATATATCATCCTTGTTTCTTTCAACTTCATTATCATTATTCTCGGTTTCAACATCATCATTATCATCATCCTCACCCTCACCAATGTTGTCATCAACCTCAGCATCTAGAGATTCTATAAAATCAGAAAACTGAAGCTCTGACGCCGGACTATACTCCTTATTCAAATCAAATGCAAGCCTTAAACTAGACTGTGTCCTCGTAAGTGGATCATTGCTCTGACCAGCACTTCCATCATCATAACCCATGCCTGAAACCAAACTAATCCTTGTACCTTGTGCAGAAGGTTGAACAAATGCATTGCCCACGATAGGACATAGTGTCAGGTACACCATTCCTACATCAACACAGTTGAAAACTTCTTCCACACGTGCATCATTCTTTATCTTATATTTAGACAAACGGCCATCGTACTCAACCAGAGAATGAACTTCCTAACCCCAACAACTCAAATCAACTTGTACTATGTTATGAATTTCCATTATGAAACTATTATAATACAGATCGTCATCCCGTAAGAATAACCAGTTCACCTGTCCACCTTTGTATAATATCCCTTCCCAAAATCCACCCCAACACAACCCAACTTTTTTATAGCTCATCTGCATATTTTTTCAAGAAAACCTAATTGATGTCAATATTAAAACAATAGAAAATTGGTTGCAAGTATTCTATTCAGCCCATAAATACTAGTATTCGGCCCTAAAATGTTTCACTATTCGACCTACCTTAACATGCCTCAAAAATTCTCAGTATGTTATTTTTCTATTCGGCCAATGTTTCTTCTATTCGACCCATAAGGTTGTCCTATTCGGCTAACAGAACTTGTTCTATTCGGCCTACTTGTTTTTTTGAAAAGTAGGACAAAATTTCGTGGATAAATTTTTCTTCTATTCGGCCAATAATGTTGTTCTATTCGGCCTACAGTACTTGTTCTATTCGGCCTACTTGTTTATTTGAAAAATGGGACAAGATTTCGTGAAAAATTTCTTCTATTCGGCCTACGGTTCTTTTATTCGGCCCATAACGTTGTTCTATTCGGCCTACCAATATTTGTTCTATTCGGCCTACCGTTTTTTCTGAAAAATAAGGACAAAATTTCATGTGGAAAGATTTTTTCCTACACTAATTCTATTCGGCCTACATTTTTTCATATTAAACAACGTTGAATAAAGAAATATACACTCATGAGACATGTAAAAATTATCAAATTAATGCATTCATAGTTGTAAAAATGAGTTTAAACAAACCGTGTATACTTGCTCCCCAAATTCTCACATTTCTAACAAACTAGAAAAAATATTTGCTCCTCAAATGCTCAAGCCTCGAAAAAACTAGAGAAATGAAATGAATACATGTGTATGATGGAGCGCATTGGTTGTATGGTCATTATTATATATATATACCTCATTTTTTTGTAAGCATATGAGGGAGCACATGCCTACATAGTACTAGGTTGTACTTTGATACTTTTTACAGAAAAGATAGGAATTGGATTCCTCAATTGTACTTTTGGTACTTTTGGTCAAAAAGGAAGGAATCTGATTCCTCAAACAATTCATCAGTGGGTCCCTCTCAATGGCATTTTGGTCAATTCCCATAAAAGTTGCTAGAATAAATTATTTTTAACACATGTGGCTACTTAAAATTACTTTTAAGTAATGGTGGCTACTTTTTGTCATTATCACATAAAGCTTATGTGGGTTGAAGAATATTGGATGTTTTTTTATACTTGATGTTACAATTTATGTTACACGCATTAAATGAGTAACACGTGTATGAAAAAAATATATTAACTATTAACCCTAAGGTTTAAGGGAGTAACACGCGAAAAAAAAAATATATTAACTATTAACCCTTAGGTTTTTTTAAAAAGTAAGACTAAATTTTATTAGTATATATCATAACATCAATCATCAACTTATAACGTTGTGAATTTAACTCATGGACATGGTGATAATAAATGAATGAGAGATTTTGCGGTAAATGTTGGATGAGAGAGAATAGTTTTCCCGCGCGGAGAGAGAGAGAGAAAGGGGTCCGACAAAGATAGCTTAGCTGGTGTCGCTGTCTGAAGCCGAAAGCGAAACATATAAGCTTGTGCTCACTTCCATCCTCACCCTTCATTCCCTCAACATTCAATCTGGACCCTCTATATCTATACACGAGAATTTATGCACATTGCCTTTATCCGATTAAATTAAATAACTATTTTAAAAGAATTACCCTTCGACTTCACCATTATTAATTTCTTTTTTTCAATTATTATTTTTAATCTCCTTTCTTATCACCCTTTCTCCTTTTCTGATCTAATTTGTACTATTTCAATCATAATGTTTTCCTTAGGCTTCCATATTTCAACTATATCACATCATTTTTACTTTTTCCTTGAATACTATTTCTTCAAATGAATGAATATTCAAGTAGCAAAAAAAAAAAAAAAAGTACTACTCCACTATATGAGAAATACTTTGGTTTGATAAAACTGTTTTCAAGCATTAATGAAGAGTATTACTATTATGGTGGAATAGTTGTTTTAATATAGTAACATTTTTTTCCAAAATAAAATAAGGTGACCTTTCAATTAAGTTTCATCTGTTATTTCTTACATAAAACCATCTTTTTTTTTCTTTCTTTTTTTCATTCTTTCGTCTGCTCCTAAGATCTTTATTTTACTATTTTTAGCATCTGATTCAAAGATATTCATTTCTTCTATTTAGTAAAAAGGTATACAATATGACTCACCACTTCCCTCTAATACAACTACTCACTTTACATATAATAATAATACTCATTAATCCACGTGCAACTATTTTTAGTATCCGATTCAAAGATATTCATTTCTTTTATTTAGTAAAAAGGTATAAAATATGACTCACAACTTCCCTCTAATACAACTACTCACTTTACATATAATAATAATACTCCTTAATCCACGTGCAAAAAGTAAACAAACACCTGAGTATTACTTATTAAGCATATTGATACATCATGAGTCATGACCATAATGCATTTACTTAAATAATTTCATTTTAGTGCTACCAATATTTACGAAAAATGTACTCATCTGAAAAAGACATAAAATAGTGTAGATTTTAAAAATAAAAAAAAAATCAAAAATCATTTTAAACATGAGATACAGAATACAAATAGACTAAAACCTCTGTTTTTGTGACAAATCTTTAGGATAAAACTTAAGAAACGAGACAAGAATTATGAAACAATTCTAAAGTGAAATTGAGGAAGATATATGAGATGATTTACTTAAATGAATGTAAATTAGAAACACATTTCAATAAAGAAAATCTTAAATCAACACCCACTTAAAGCCGAATCTAATTCTAACCATGTTCAATTTTAAGACATGTTCATTTGTAAAACTTGTGTTCTTTCAACTCTGTTCACTCCTACCTTCATAACAAGAATATTGTTACTGATTGAGAGAGAGAGAGAGAGAGAGAGAGAGAGAGAGAGAGAGAGAGAGAGAGAGAGAGAGAGAGAGAGAGAGAGAGAGAGAGAAATAAGAATGCAGCACCAAATTCATTAGTAACAGAACAATGTGAGAGAGAGAGAGAGAGATCATGAAATAAGGATGGATGCAGCACAAAATTCATTAGTAACAGAACAATGGGGGGTGGGGGTTAGAAGGCAAAACTATGTTGTTGATAAATAAGTGAGGAAGTATACACAAAAAGGAAATGATTAGCCAAATCCTAACTAATAAACAAAAAATGTACAACACACAAAAAAGCCCTCACCCTCACCATCACCAAATGAATTATTAGGTGATCAAATAATAAGCCAATCAACATTATATTACACACTCCCACCTACACCCTTCTCACCAAACCGAAACCGAACCCAAACGGCTTCGCTAACACACCCGACGACCAACTTCAAACACAAATTTACAAGCAGGCTGTAAATTACCCAATACATTGCGATTCAGCATTCTTCTTCGTTGGAGAGCGACCTATGATAGATACATAATTACAGTAGGCTTACCCCGGACATCCTGCTCCCATTCACTACCTAAATGATTGATTGGTATCTTGCTCATTCGCCCCGTCATCCATGTGAGTCCGAAAGGACCTCACCATCTTCAAAATTTGATTCCATAACCACCTCATATGGGTTTTTTCCTTGCTCGTCAACTGCCCGTGGATCAGCTCCCCTGAAATTGAAACAAAAACTCAGTAACCAGATCATGCAAATGTATTATCAGCAGTTTTTTACAACTATGATTTTTACCTAGCCAGGAGAAGCTTTGCAAATGCTGTTTTGCCTTTAATGATACAACGATGAAAAGGGGTGTGTGATCTCGATTCAGTAGCATTTATGTTTGCACCGTACTGCAAAAGAAGCTCTATCATTCCGATATCTGCAGTTTCACAAGCAAGATGGAGCAAGGAGCACCCGTCGAGATCATCTATACTGTTGACCTCTTCACTGGTACTAGTAGGGTTTGACGACCCCGAGAAAGTCTTCTGCAACACCTCGGTTTCCAAGCAACCAGAGTAGGGATGATCAAGAGCACTTTGCTCTTGCAACAGCATCACTTTAGCAAGGGTGAGAGAAGAGTTGCTCGTTCCTTGTTCGTAAGTAGCATTTATATCCACTCCCGAGTTAACAATAAGCCCATACACAGCCTTCTTGTCATTCGCACGAACAGCCTCCCACATCTGTTGTGCCACTGAATGATTGTCCTTGGGTTTCCGAACAAAGAGTTTATCCGCATACTGGTATATAGAGAGCACATGCACACCTCCAAGTCAGTTAAAATAATTTACCATATTTGGTTTACAAGGTATAGCTGTTAGATGATACGATACATACAGGTAGTCAGATATCCTAAAATATACTGGTGGTTCATCCTTATTTCCTAATCAAGATATCGAAAATGCAGCCAAGTTACACAGCCGGATACATAATGCCAGGCATCACATAGTTGCACCAAGAAATCGGACCAAAATCTCATTATAGCTTAAAAATATATGAAATGTAAATTTTCATGAGGACCAATTAATGAAATTGTGCCAAAGTTGGCATAAAACAGCGTAGTTATAGATAAGCGCAAGAGCAGCACCAAACTCAATGACAAAATAAGACAAGGCAAAGAAAGATACCTTGGCATGAATAAATTTCTCCTTAGTGGAAATGGAATCAGATGGACTGGGCTTGCTGAAGTAAAGCATTTGTTGCTTATTAGAACGATATGAGCTTCACACAAAAGGAATAGTTTAGTGGATGAATAAAAGCCGGATTTAAAACAACTTATAATACAGCACATAAATATTATATAAGAACTTGGCACATAGAGGAGCTTTACCCTGTGGGGCCAAGATCAACTTGGAAGACACCCTTTGACTGAAGCAGTTCTTCCCAAACTGAATTTGCAAAGGTGTTCCCTAGAGACTGAAATAGACTAAGTACAGATGGTTCCCAAACCTTGACATCGAGTGTCAGAGATCTCACCTGCGTGGAGGAGCAACGGTTGACTACAGAGTTACATATTATATAGGCATAAATGTTGTGTTGAAACTTGAATGCAAAACAAATAAGTCAATACTGATCACAAATATCTGCACTTAAAAGCGTACTATTAAGGAAGCCACATACATCAAACTACCACCCGAAGAGCCCAATAACTAAAGGGTACAAGAGTTAAGGGCATCAATTTAAGTCATGAGAAACAGGGATATTGAATAGCAATATCCCAGTGCAAAGGTGTACTTATTTTTCATGTATTATGATTTATGCTTAATAGCCATTTATGTAAGTCTTCATCTTGAAGAATGTCTCTTCAACTGGGGTTCATGTATATTCAGCAAGTTTGTCTATTTTAAGCATACTCATGCAAGTGTATAGGTAACTGATCGTGCACATAGATCAAACTTATGAAATATGAAGCACATACCTTAGATATGTGTACACCAAGATTACGGTGGACACCAGAGCATTCAATGCATACAAGAACACCGAGATTCAAGGATGCCCAGTCTGGTTCAGGGGCACCACAATCAGCACATCTTTCATTGCCACACACCTTCCGTAATACATCAATTGGTTTCTCAGTTTTTAGAACAGTTCTTTGCTGTTGTGAACTTCTTAGAGGCCGATCTAAACTCAATGAGGTAAATCTTTCGGATGTGTATTCTTCGACTGCTCCATGATCAAAGTCAGCACTTTCAAATGAACTACTCTCACTGGTGGATCGATGATGACCACTACCCATGGGACTGGCAGGCAAACACTGATTAAATGATAACAAAACATCAATCATCAGTAAATCCTGGAGAACAGATCAGGAAAATGTAACACCTCACAGAAAACTTACCCTTTCAGGAGCCTGAGAACTCAATAATGAGGCTATCACGCCTGTTATTTTTTCAATCCAATCCATTTGATCCAGGGCACTCTCTGCCTGCACTGACAAGCAAAAGAAAAACTTTTACCTATAACTACCAACTCATCAAGAGTAACTACCAAATGTTTTTTTTTTAAATGTTTATTTAATAGAATAACAAAACTGAGGATTGAAGTCTTGAAGAGGTACACTAAGTCTAAAGCTAACGAGCAAAAAAGCAGACCTGCAATGTATAGTTCTTGGTTGGGGATATTATTCTGAAGCAAAACCTTAAATCTGACTGGTCAGCATCAACTTTAATTGTTGATGTCAATAGGTTCACAGTATGATGAGCAACAGATTTCTCATCATGTACCCCACCATGGTAATGAGACGACAACCAACGACCCAGCAATCCAGAACCCAGTTCAGAACTATTCCTTTGATTAGAAAGTTGAGTGCCAGATCCCTGCAGTGCAATGACATTTCATGGAATTTAGAGGCCTGGATCTCCAGAGCAGAACAAGGGTGATTTTTCCTTGCAACAGTGTATGATTGAATAACCACTTACGGAAGGTTTGCTGCTTTGTTTACGATAATAATAAAGCATTCCTCGGCTATCAAGAACAAAGAACCTTCTTTTCCAATCACCCCTTAAGTTTGAGGAACGTTTTGAAAGATAACCTTGCCTGATAGTTTGAACCTGAAAAAAAATCTTCTAGGCTTCAGGTGGGTATGCTAATAAAAAAATTGAACACAAAAAATATGGAAGATAAATGACATAATTATAACAGTTTCGTGGTCATCTTAATGTTAATATTCTTGACCTTTCCTCTTGCAGCCGACTGCATGACAGCCTCTATCATCTTATGTGAACTCCTCCCAATTGCTTGTATTCCATCTCCATTAGGAGATCCATTTGAACCATTCGAAGACCATCGGCTCTCTCTATCGATCTGTCTTTTATATTCTTGCATCCTTTCATTTAGAGCTGCCTGCTCATAGTTGGATCTCTCTTTTGATTGCTTAGCATAAATCGACACCTGCACCATATTCATAAAATCAATTCAATTTTTTTCAACTCATTCATAACAAATATAGTATATTCAAAATTACTAATACTCCTTCAAAGTCTCTTTGCTAACTAATCATTGCGAAGGTATCTTTCTAAAGTTCAATAAAATGGAATTGTATATTATTTATAAATCTATACAAAGACAAGAATTTATTTAAAAACAGCAATAATCTTCAAAATTCAAATAAATCTGCAACCAAAAGCAATTAAAAGTTAACACAAACCTGATTAATATATGGTTCCATCTGATGCAACAGCTCATAACCCTACATGAAGCCAAAAATTAGAGGAGTTCAAAAGGAAAGAAATATTAAAGCTTTACAACCTAGCTTTGTACCTGTTTAAAATAACGAAGATGAGAAGCCATTGTCTCACTGACAGCTTCCAAGAATTCAAACCTTTTCTTTGCTTCCACATTGGAAAGAGCAGTCACCTGAATGATCAGCATTCAAAGTAAGTGTGACTGTACAAGTAATCTTATGGAATCAAATTGCCCTGAAAAAATCTAAGATAATCAGAGAGAGGACAAAATCACCAACCAGGTTAAACCGTGCCTGCTCAAAAGTTGACCGAGCATGATGGAGCTCCTGAAGTCGTCAGAGGCAACATAAGATTATACATGCATTTCATGATTTAGCTATATGGAAACAGCCACAGGTAAAATATATTACCTCCTCCAGAACATTTGCAACATTACTTCTAGTGCCTTTACGCAGCGACAAAAACTTCTCACGGGCCTGTCACAACATTTTACAGATTAAAATTATATTTCATTTGACTAAGGCTGCAATGCAATTGGCAGAGCTACAAAAGAATACTGTTGTTATTTCGAAATAGTTGGCATATAGAGAAGTAAACTGTCAAATAAATCCACTTATTAACTAGTCAGGATATCTTTCCCTAACAGATTGTCAAACAAAAATAGAGAATCATAATAAGATAAAATAAGAAGAAAACGTACATTCATGTAAAGACAATTTTCCACTGAGATATCATTATTGATATAATTGGATCACCATCCTAGCAAAGTATCATTGATATAATTGGATCACCATCCTAGCAAAGTATCATGTATTATGGTGTTTTAGGCAATTTAAGTTTCACATCATAATAGTGGCTCTATTTGAAACATTTAAACGGAGTAATATTAACTCCAAGATACTAAAAGGTAGAATGATCAGCATATCAGAAGGTCTGAATTCTGAGCAGAATGTGACAAGACCCCTAGACAGTGAATGGATGGTACAGTGAATGCAGAATCAAGAATCAAGCAGCCACAATGAAATATCACCTGGTCGTAAAGAAGACTGGCTTTATCAAAGCGTTTGCGTGCCTCCTGCAAACTAATGCCCATTAGTGAAATGATCAAAACTGATACACATTAGAGAATTGATCAACAGCTATATTGACAAAGAGGCACATAGAGATGGCTCAGGAAGGATACACAGGAGACATGTCAATTACAGAGCGCGATATCAGTGGGATAAACATATAAATAGAGCAAAAGGATAACCATAATTTAGATCAAGGGAAGATACCACATTTTCAGTTAACTAACATTCCATTAAGGAAAATGCAACCAATGAAACAGATGACTGGGTAGATTGCTTAGACAATAAACTCTTAAACAACCAATCATGCACCAAGAAAACTCTGAGGCGCGAGAGATAATATAGCAATTGACGGAAAAACAACATGTTCAATTTATTATCATATAAAATGTGATTGTTTACATTTTGAGTTGTATCCCCTCATATTAAACCCTCAGTCCGCTTGTTGAGGCACTAATTAACATAGAAGATGACCCATATGGCTTAAGAAACAACGTAAGTTGTTCTTACTTTTCAATCAATCTGCATCAATAAATTTAAATCTGAAGGAGTTAAGAAAGTATATGGTACCTTGACATCATGCAGATCCAAATTCACAAACTGCAGCAATCGATCATTTAGCAAGTGTTCAACCTGTACACGCAACATATGAACAGTAAAAAATATGTGATGCAGAATTCATTTCCTTGCATTTACTCTATTCATTTACCACATTGATTCAAGCAAGACATTACAACTAAGAGAAGATGGCAGATCCTACACTCCGTTCGGAGGAAAGAAAAAACAACAATGCAATAGGTAACTAATCTTATATGACTTTTCTATGGAATAATTAATATTAATTGTAAAAAAATAGGATGAATTTATACCTGAGACCGAAGAACTTCTTTATATGTCCCGATTTCCCTCAATGCAATAGTAAATTTTGTCATAACAGGGCCTACATGCATTAGTTATCAAATTAATAGCCACCAATAAAGTACTAATAGGCTGTCACTACTACAGAAATGCAAATATGAATATTATACAGATAGTATTTCTTGCAAAAAAACCACAAATAAGATGAGTACAGAAAATGTTAGGATGCACACAACCACAACAATAAATAAATCATATGGATGTAGTACATTTTAAAATAATGAGACATCTGATGTAAATTATCAATTCTCGTACAACAGTGTCTTAGACACAGTGATTAAAAGGCTACAGTTCCAAATACCACTTAAAACTGGAAGAAAGTTCAGAAACAAGAATTAGAAGCATATCTCCAAACAATTATTATAAGATAAAACTTTCCGATAAACAGGGCACCATTTAGAAATCTACACGAACCATGAGAAGCCAGCCACAAATTTATTTATGAACCCCAAGCAATGGCTGAGTCCACCAATAACAGAAGCAATTAAGGTGGGACTTGCAGATCTCACGGCAGAAATTGAGAAACCTTACATCTTAACATAAGTTCGTCATAGATAATCAGGTAATGTACCTTGATTCAACTCAATGATCACATGCCCGAAAGACTACGTGTTTCCTATAAGTAGTGTAAAAAAATAAGATAGATTACCTTTGCAAGCAGATGATACATATGCATTACCCAACTTCTGTTAATTAGTGGAGTTTTGTAAACTTCGGTCTTTAAAGAGAATGTTGCAGGCTAAAGTTGCAACATATGATTAATGGATATACAAATAGAGAATCACAGAAGCTCTATGATGATAGGTTAAGGTTGAAATCAAGCATCCATTAATGTGCTGTATAAGGTATATTTTCCAGGTAAAAAGATTAGGTGTCCATCCTTTTCAACGTTTAATGATGTCTTTCCTAAATGGTAGACCAACTTTAGAACACATATTCACAATCCAAATGCAATAAGGGTCCACTGAAAAACGTCAGTGGAATAAGCATAAGACAGAGTCGCTCCGAAAAGTTCTAAACGTAATCTATAACTATTGGTTAGACTAAAGAATACAGCTTTAATGATCTTGAGTCGTGGAAGAGAGATTATGCATAAATGAGGGGTTAAGTACTGATCTACAGGAAAGTTCTGGAAAAAGACCATCTGATCTGATCAGATGAATCAAATGTACATTTGAATTTTGAATGACTAAACTTCTGAAGATCCTACAATTTACACAAATATACTAAACAATGAGGAACCCACTGACACTTCGCTAATCCACTGAACATTTATGAGTTCCAAAACACAAGTTCACACAGTATTTAGTTCAGAGAAATCAGGTCCCTTGGTTGTTTAAACAGAAGGTGTTATGCATCACGAATATCTACATTGCTTATTGAAGAAATCTAGAACATTTATTTGTACCTCCAAAAGCAACACTAATAGGGTCATTATGGCCACCACCAAAAGTTTCCAGTGCACTTGCAAAAGCTATGTCTCCATCATATCCTTCACCAAGTCCTTCACTGCAAGTGAAACAAGAAAGTTAAAATTCAAACAGATACTATTACTGCAGGAGCAAATAGGAAGAATATAGATAAACAGATTAAATTGAGAAACCCAGAAGTCACAGAATGGGACCGCTTACTAGAAAATGTGGAGCATAGAAGTCAATCTTTTATTTTAAAATAAGAAGATTTACAATGGTCACTGGAAGTAGCACGTTCCCTGCATAAGTAAGGAGGTGCCTTCCACAGTTCCACTAATATTTTGCTTTCAAATTTTCAACTGAAGCCATGGAATTTCGCAGAAAATGAAGGGAGTATATTCTTGAACAAAAGATCATAGCTTTCTAGCATCATAATCACTTTACTTCATTTTCTCCAACAGTAGATAACAATTAGCACTGTGCTAGACTTTCTACAGTTATGTGTTTAAGTAAAACCGTTATAGAATGAGTTACACCACTTTCAATTCTAAGGTGTGAACTACATCACTGATTTGGCATTCGATGTTAGCAAAATTCAGCAAAAGAACTAAATTGATTCAGTTCAAGCTAGCACAAAACAATAAATAATTTACACAAAGAATCAAAGAGTAGAATTTAGTTTGTACTAAAAAACTCAAAAACTTGAATAAAATAAGTATTCAAGGCTAATTATGAGGGAAACTAAGTAGAAAGCATGTGAAGCGCTGCTGAAAATAAGAATATGAATATGAAAACAACGTAACAACAAAATACTGAATCAAAACAATCTTGTTCTCACGTGTATTTGCGGCATCCTTTGTAGAACTTTAGACATCTTTCTCCCAAGGATTCAGAACCTTCCTCCAAGGTCTGTATCTGTTGTTCACAAAGAGAAAAGATTTCTTACAGAACCACCCAGAGAAAAAACAATGTGTATGCAAAACATCAATAAGAAAGTATATAGAAAGCATGAAATGAACTCAAACTGTACTTCTGTGGATCACTTGTCTACAATCATCCAGAGTTGCATCACCGAATTTTCATGTATAACGACTTTAAAGCAGTTCAAAAATGAGACACCTGAGATTAACCATTGGAAAACACATGCCAACTTGGGTAATCTCATAATTGAGAAGATCGACCTGAAACTATTCTCATGGTACTATGTTCGAAGGATGTCTCTCACAAACACAAGAAAGCAGACATTTCTTCGAAAATTTCAGATATGAGCACAACCCATTATAATTTCACAGAACAAATTTAAATCTTAGGATCAGAGATTTCAAACCTAGGATTGCTCAGCCAGAAGGGCAATTCCTATATAATAATAATCACACATTTCATTGAAGCAGTAGCCGATATCCATAAGAAAAAGTAGCAGCAAAATACTAGTAAAATCCATTTTTGAGACACTAGACAGAAGAACAGGTAATCAAATCACCATCGACCAAAAAAGAAGTAAATTACAGCACCAAACAGTAACTCTAGGTAAGTCATTTGCAGTAAATAACTGAGAGCAAAAAAAAAAAAAACACACACACACACACAGCTACCTGTTTGCGGAACATGGGAGAGTCATCAAGCTTAGCAAAATGCATGTTTGCACACCCAATTTCTGCTTCTTCCCCTCTTCCTCTACCTTCACCAGGTAACACCAGATTACATCACAATTCCATTGACGATCTTTGCCACTTTAAGCTTAAGCCATCAGCACAAGACCTTGCATTCTCTGCTCCGATCTCAAACGTCCACTGATCCAACTCTTCCTTCAAATCCCAGCAACAGAAAAACAAAAAAGAACACGGAAAAAGAAATTTTCTTGAAATGGGTTTTTAATTTTTAATTTACTTTTCCTCTTTAGAAAATAAAATGTGGGGATTTTACCCTTTTTAACACTTTCTCAATGGAAACTAAAATGAGGCATAAAAAATGAAAATTCTGTTGGTACAAAACCCTAGAAGAGAGGAGCATGGAGGAACCCAAACCCTAGGGCAAAGGAAAGTGAAAGAAAGAAAGAAGAGTGAGAGTGGAGAGGAAGTAAGATAAAATGGAGAACTCTTGGGAATTGATGAATGTTTTGTTGAAGAATCAAGAAAAGGTGTTAATTTTATGAGTGCCCTTTTTTCATTTATTATAATAATTATTAATTGAATTAAATTTTATATTCAGAATAATATTATTGTTACTATTTCTCACCATAATTTCCTCCATTATTATTAGAAAAAACTCAAAAATGGAACCTGAAAATTGTTGTTATTTGGATGTAAAAAGACTGTGTGTGTGTGTGTGTGTTATTTGGATGTAAAAAGACTCTTGTGTGTGTGTGTGTGTGTGTGTGTGTGTGTGTGTGTGTGTTAAGAAAGAAAGACACTCGACAACCGGCACATACTTTGACACAGTGGACATTCAGACAGCTTCAGAATTTTTCCATTTTCTCTGCTTTTTTTTTCTTTTCTGTTTCTAACTATTTCATAATTGTCATTTTCCATTAATAATTATCTTCTGATTAACAAGTTTAATTAAGGTAAATAATAATAAGTTAATAATGTATAGACTCTTGAGATTGCTAGCTTCATTCAATGTAACAATTCAGTTAAAATTCAATTCTTTTCAACTTACCAATTAGCACAGTAAAAGATTTAGAAAATTATAACTTTGAGATATTATGGTAATATTTATTAAATACTTCAATAATTAAATGATAAAATATATTAAGTGTGTTATGCATGTTCTTTTTTGTTTAAGAATGTAAAAATTATGAAAATGACCAAAATGAAAAGATAAAAACTTAATGAAGTAAATATGTTTCTAAATATATTTGGAAACATGCATAGTTTGATAAAATTTTAACTTAGCATATTATATATATATATATATATATATATTAATGCTTACATAAGTATCAAGAATTTCTCTTCCTTATATCACTATAACATTTGAAAGAATTTATTGTTTTATCTTGATATTTCAATCCTAATATGCAGCATATATATTCTAATGAAAATGTAGTTCTAAATTTTGAACTAAAACATTAAAAGAATATACCAATTTTTTTTAATCCTAATTTTGCACCTAAATTAAAACTTTCTATGAGCGATTGATTTAAGGTATGAGAAATAAGAGGTCCACTAATTTGTTTATTATTTATTCATTTTGGATTTTTGCAATTGTTTGGTTGTAGTTCTTTCCCTCTTGCAATATTAAGGTTGTGGTAGAATGAGACATTAAATTAGGATAGTCTAATAGTGTAACAACACTCACATTCTCATTGTCTTTGATGATGAAGTCATTGTCTTCCATTTAATATCATTATTATTTGACTATTTCCTTTTCTTTTTATTCCCCTCTTCTAATTATTGGAAAGCAAGTGCCAAATTTTTCTTCATTTGCATTTTGGAGTATTCTTTTTACAGCCCCACTTACCAATAATGTCAATCAAACAGCAAAATACAAATTCTAAGTGTCTATACATATATGTATATCATCAATTTAGATGGGTTGTGAGATTGTGTCATTATCTCATGGCGTATTTGTGAATTTTAAGGGAGTTTTTTTTGGTTAATTAGAACTATTGGGTGGATTAATAAAGTTTGAAAATATTATAAATAAAGAATAAGTATGAGAATTGCTTTAGTTTTTTATTAGTTTTATGTGTTATTATAATCCACCATCCTCTTAAAGTTTTAATTTATCGGACCATTTACTATAAACTAATGGGCTTAGAAAAAAAATGAAGCCCGCAAATTAGTGTGTAAACTCTATCAATTTTAGTAAATACCAAACACTTCTTTAGAGTATATTTTATTAAGAAAATAGTTTCTATTTTTGTTAATGGCATAAAATCAGCATATTTCAGAGATATTTGTTTAATTATATCATCCTTTGATTATTTTTTAAAAAATTATATCACATTTATCTATTTTTTTTCTTCAAAGCAATTTTTTGCCTATTTTTGTACTAACACCGTTTTTAAAACTCAGTTGAAAATTTAAAAAAAAATGCAAGTTTATTTGTTTTCGCATATTAATGTTGTTAAAACTTGTTTTTCCCGTGCTATTAAATCCCATAGAAAAGTTGTATTCTTTCACATTTAGTATTAAATGTTATATCATTTAGTATAAAAACTTATTCTTAATTTTTTGAAAAAAAATTAATTTTTAAATTAAACATTTATACTATTCATATTCTAACTTATCTTTTTACTAAAAAAATTATACCTGAAATACAAGAGATTAACTTTCAACATTTTATATATTGTTATAATCTTACCCTTCAATGAAGTGATCAAAAAGAAAGAAATGAAGGAAAAATAAAACGCTTAAATTGTGTACCTAACACTAATTATTCTCTGTAAATATTTGTGTGAAACCGTCTTATGTAAGAACATACGTGAAATTGATAAAAAGTAATAACTTTAATAATAAAAAGTACAGAGTAATACACAATTAATGAAAAGTGATAATAATATTTTATAAATAATTTATAGTATAAATAAAATGTGATAACATTTTATAGCAAAAATGATAATTAAAAAATATAAAATTGTCTAACATAAACCGGTCTCGTACAAGATTTGCCAACATTCTTTCATTATAATATCTAAGGCATTATTATTACATTTGCATGTACAAACAATTCAATTTGAATATCTTACAAATAAATCGAATTTATATTTACTAAGAAAATTTTTAAATTATTTTATTTAATAGTAGTTAGTGATAATACTTCTATATACGAATGTTTCATTAATAAAATTATTGGTTTTCGACATTAGCACATGTAAAAACTGTTTGTTGTGACTTGTAAGAAGAGACGAAATGTCCTAATTTAAATACTCCGCATGATTTGCTCCTATAATTAATTTTGGAGAATAAAACGGATTCATTTTCTCAAATTATTTTATTACACTGGATCTTTTGTGCTATTTGTTTCAGTATCTCTGTGCCATTTGTACTTCAACTCATGTTTCACATCATGGATGACATGTAATAGAGAAAGGAAAATTATACCTTAAAAATGAAAGCAATCTTATGAATAATGATGGGACTTATTTCCCTATTATGATTTTAATTAATCATATAACGAGTGACACATATCATATATGCAAAAATAATAAAAAATACGATTATGAGTTTCACTAAATACACACCCTTACAAAATTCACACCCCTATTTTCCTGTTAACATAACATCTTCCAGTTTCATGTCTAACAAACCTTCTGGTACGCTGCCGTTGAATTCATTTCCCCTCAACTTGATCACTGTTGGGAATTGATCTAGTTAACTTATTGTCCGATATACTAAGAAACTTTAATGATCTCATGTTACATGGGGAGGGATCCAGGTTACATGGGGAGGGATCCAGTGTCGGAGAAATCCAGGTACTCAAGGGTCTGGTTAATCAATCCACTGAGGCAAATCTTCGTTGATGAGATTGCTGTATAAACTTAAAAATCTGACTTAATTCTTCCAGACGTTAAAATGATTTAAGATCTGTGCATGTGAAATGGTTGTCGTTGAAGTATAACATGGTTAAATGTCGGGTGGCCGGTGACAATGAAGACCAGCTCTTTCAAGTTATATACAGTAGAGATACCCAGGAGTATGGATCCTGAAAACGCGTTGTCGGAATAATCCAACGTTGGAAGCCTCATGAGTATCCACAACCCGCTGGAAAAAAATCGAAACGCCGGATGAGGTGGTTCAGGATTGTGCATTTGGAGAGAGAGGTCGGAATTGGGCCTTTTAGAAGATTCCCAGTTTGAGAGAGAAACCGAAGCAATGGAAGTTTCCGAAGGCAGTATCATGCATGGTGAGGAAATGTTGAAACTAGAAAATTTGCAGAGAGATTGAGAAACTGGAGAGAGGAAATGTTGAAGAGAGAAGGAGCGATGTTGGGGGTTGATTTTAAAAGGGTAATTTTGAAATTTTTGGGGTGTGTATATAATAAAATTAAGAAATAAAATATTACAAGGAGTGTGTATTTAATGAAAAGGAGTGTGTATTTAACAATACTCTTTGTTTATTTACATACATGTTGATTTTATAAAAATATTTTAATACATAAAAAATTATTTTTTAGAATAATGAATTATTACTATAGTAAATGAAAAATATTACCTACGTTAATAAAAATATAAAAACTCACGACTTATTCAAATTTGAATTTGGAGTAATAATTTTAATTTAAAAAATATTCTAAAAGTAATTTTTCGAAGTACTAAAGGTAATATTGGATACAACGTGAACTTAGGTGCAAGTAATTTTTGGCCTAGTATAAGTTCAAAAATTGTGTGAGATGAATAAGTAGTTATTACAAATTTAATAAGAAAAAAAGAATTGAGCGGAAAGTTAATAGTCATTCAATTATATTATTTCATGGATAATTCATACAAGGCAAAAGCTTGTGTACATGGCACACGTGAACACATTTTGTGTGCATTTAAAATTTTGTGTGCGTTTAAAATTTTGTGCTAAATTGTACGCACAGGCGCACGAAAGCACACTCCGTGTGCCTTTAGAATTTTGTGTTAAATTATATATCCTTTAATATAAAAATATGTACCTTTTATTTTCTGAAGGAAAATAAAAAATATAATGAAAAGTGTATACCTTTTAGAACAAAATGGTGTACTCTTATTAATTAAAGTGTATACCTTTTTAGAACAAAATAATATGTCAATATCCATAATACTAAATTTTAAAGGCTCGTGCGCCATGCAAGCCTCACTCTTCATACAATTAAGAAACGCAAGTACTCGTGTGTACTGATAACACATAATTAGTTATGTTTTATTATATCCTTTTGTTTTGGGTTTATATTGGAATAATAAAAGTATATTTAGGATTATGTGGTTTTAATTAAATTCAATAAATACTATTTTGAAATTTAATTACGGTAGATTTTAAATTTATATTAACTTAAGAATATGGAAGTGATGTGTTGTTTGAGAATAGAATATGATGTGTATCATGAATAGATTGAATTTATTTAATGCTCCCTCCATCCTGGAAAACTTTTCACTGTTCCACGTTGTTTAAGAAAAGTTGCACTTTTTGACCAACTTTATTGATTTTGGAGGGTATTGTAGTATTTTTAGGTAATAAAAAGTATAAAGTAATTAGGGGTGATCACGGTGCGATTTTGCGGTTATTTTGTCAAAATTTAAATTGCATTGCTATGTGCGGTTCGGTTTGACAATTAATTTTAAATTGCGGATTGTCAAGTAAAATTTTCTACGCGGTTTTATGCGGTTTTGTTACGGTTTGATGGTTTGACGGTTTATTAATTAGTAAAATACTTAACATAACAATATAATATATTTGAATACATAAAAAATAAATATGCGTAGATAATTAATTTAAAATATTTTTTCACCCTTAGAAATTAAATATTGGAATATTTATCAAATTAGATAATAAAATTTTAAATATATAAAATCATTATTAGAACTTCATAAACAATCGTAATAAATATTCATAACATAAAGCAACTATACTAAAATTATTTTGCTATCCAAAGTATTTGACCTTTGTAAATCTTTTTATTTTTTTAATAATACATATACATATAATATATATATATATACTATATAATATATTTATAATTATATAATAGAGTGCGGTGCGGTGTGGTGTAATTTTACATAAAAATCGAAATTGCACCATTTAAGCGGTGCGGTTTTTCCCAAAAAAATCACTTAATGCGGTGCAATGCGGTGCGGCTCGATCGGTTTTTGCGGTTTTAAAAAAATTTTGCCCATCCCTAAAAGTAATGATATGTGTGTGAAAAATGAGTGTCAAATTTGAAATTAAAGTAACTTTTGAGGTTGTTTGATAAAGTGGTGTTTACTTTTTTGGGGGTGAAAGGTTTTGTGGGACAAACCAATGAGTAAAGTGGGAAAAGTATTATGGGACGGAGGGAAGTATGATTTTACTAAAGGCAAGTAACCGAACATAAATATTATCATTATGTTCAATGTTTATTTACATGAAATGGGATTTACACCAACTTAAAAGAATAAAAGTTTTGTTATTCGAGTGTTGGTTAGAAATATTTTAATATTTTCATGGTGCAATGTATATTTGATTTTAATCTTTTCTAATACAATGTAGTACTCCTAGTATATATTTAATTTTTTTATAAATGAGGCTCACACATCAATTAATATTTTTTATAAAGTTTATACATAATATTAATATAATAACTCATTATAAATTTAAAATATTATATTTATCGAACTACTATATATTAAAATATTATATTATAAAAAAAGTATTGCAGTGTGTTATGGAGCAAGTATTTCATTTTTAAAATTGGGCATGATACGTCTTCCGAATCGGAGAGATTGAATAGTAAATCTGCACTTGTATGATCTTGCCTACGTGGCAAAGAGAGATTCTGCCGATATTAATTTTTGTTTAATTAGAGTATTAAGGACTAATTAATTATGGATTTGTTAGATCAGTGGACAAACACCACACATCAAAGGCATGTATAGCTTTACAAATAATTATGCATTTCTTTTCTCAAATACAAGTACAAACACTTTGGGTTGATAAATCATAAAATGAAAATTTAATTTCGGTACACACTTGTGTATCACTGTAAATGTTGCGTGAAATAAATTAAAAATTATTTTTAATAAAACTTAATTGTATTGCAATGAATAATTTTATAAATAATTTGTCGTATAAATAAAAGACACTGTCTCACAAAAAGAGATCAATAAAATTAATTAGAAGTGATAATATTTTAATAAAAAAAATTAAGTATTCGAATTAGTGCAAAAGTGATACATGTGCTAAATTATTTCATAGTATAAATGAAAAATAATTATTTTAAAAAACGTGAAAACAATCTCATATGTGATGTTTTCATTCAAGTGTATCCCTAAATAAAAAGGGGTATGTCTTGTGTAAGACTGTCTCACACGAGACCATTTTACGCATTTTAAATATTTATCATTTTCGCTATAAAACGATATCATTTTCGCTATAAAATGTTATCACTTTTTAGTTATACTATAAATTGTTTATGAAATAATAGCATCACTTTTCATTAATTTAGTATCACTTTTCAATACAAAAGTTATCACTTTCTGACCGTCTCACGTAAGCTCTTATGTGAGACGGTCTCACACAAGTCTTTGCCAATAAAAAGTTATAATCCCTTTGTCTTGTCCTAATAATAAAGTTTATTTTTTGCACGGGAATTAAGGAATATAATATTCTTATGAATACAAGCTAATTGAACTCCTCTTTGATCACACTTGCACTCTTTATCTTTTTCTCACTTTTTCACTCACGTATTGAATGAACACAAGAATGAATCAAAACTAAGAAAGAAGACAAGGATGTATAGTGGTTCGATCTTAAAGATCTACGTCCACTCTTAAGGAGAAGTGAAATCACTATGATAATGTATTGGTTATAAAACTCAAAGAAGATGATGAGCTAACTTTTCTAAGAACCCTAATTTCTTGAGAGAGATGAACTGATAGATTGATACTCTTCAATACGTTGCAGATGCCCTCCTTATACTTGCTCTCAACTGTTCCACGTGATCCACCAGCTGGATTGGTTGTTATGCAACAAACCAACTGCTCAACCGAATAGATTCTCCACCCCACATGTTGCTAAACCTCCTTTCACAAGAACTGATCCAACGGTTCTTTCCTTTTGCCAATAGATGATCACAATCGTTGATCATATTTATTGCTTCCCCAATCACCATCCTCCACGTGTGTATTTATCGAACTGTACTATGCAAGCTTGTGTATGCATGATCTATACACAACAAATCTCCACCTTAGACCATGCATCATCACAAGTAATCAAACTTCTCCACCTTGCTGCAATTATAGGCTGCAACACACCTTCTTTCATCCCTTTTAGTGAAGACCAATAAGACTCTTATACATTTCAAATTTCTGAACTGGTAGAGCCTTAGTAAATGTATCAGCTGGATTGTCTGATGTCTTAATCTTCTTGACAGCCACTAACTTCTCTTCTATCATGTCTCTTATGAAGTAAAGCCTCACATCAATCTGTTTAGTCCTTTCATGATACCCCTGGTGTTTTGAGAGATGTACAACACTTTGATTATCACAATATACTTCAATAGCATCTTGCCGAATTCCAAACTCTCCCAAAATTCCAATCAACCAAACACCCTCCTTGATTGCTTATGTAAGAGCAACAAACTCAACTTCAGTGGTTGAGAGTGCTACTATATGTTGATGTGTAGCATTCCAACTTATTGTTGTACCAAATAAATTGAACACATAGCCTGTTATTTACTTCCTTGTATCAAGATTAGCTGCATAATCAGCATCCACATAGCCAACAACAGCTCTTCCCAAGTGCCTTGTTTTTGAAATTTCAATCCAACTGATATAGTTCCTTTGATGTATCTAAGTGCCCACTTTACTACATTCCAATGTACAAGACCAGTGTTGCTCATAAACCTACTAATCATACTCATAACATAAGCCAAATCTGGCCTGCAACATACCATTGCATACATCAAACTACCAACAGCACTTGCATATGGTATGTTGCTCATTTCTGCCTTTTTCTTATTTGTTTGAGGACCTTGAAGTGATGACAGATTCAATCCCTTCTTAACTGGTATTGAAACATCCTTACATAGATTCATATTATATCTCTTAAGAACCTTATCCAAGTATGACTCTTGAAACAATCTTAGCTGACTAGCTGATCTGTCCCTTTCAATTTGCATGCTAAGTATCATTCTTGCTTCACCTAGATCTTTCATGTCAAACTCCTTCCTCAAAGTATCCTTTACTATATCAATTCCTACCATATCCTTACATGCTATCAATATATCATCCACATAAAGCAGTAGATAAGTGTAGCATCCATCCTTACATCTTATATACACACAACTATCATACATGCTTCTGACAAAACTACTTGATGTAATGTAATCATCAAACCTGAGGTACTACTGTCTTAGGCTTTGCTTCAGTCCATACAATGATTTAAGTAGCAGGCAAGCCTTTGAGTCTACACCTTTCAAACTAACACCTTCAGGAATCTTCATGTAGTTCTTTTCCTCTAAATTTCCATGTAAGAATGTTGTTACATCCATCTGATATAATTCCAAATCCAATTGAGTAATCAATGACAACAAGATCCTTATTGAGCAATGTTTTACTACTGGTGAGAAGATTTCATTATAATCAACACCTTCTTGCTGTGAAAAATCTCTTGCTACAAGCCTTGCCTTATACCTGATTCCTCCTTCTTTACTTGTCACTGGTTTCTTCTTATATATCCACTTACAACCTACAAGCTTCTGATTTATAGGCTTGTCAAAAATCATCCAAGTGTTATTCCTCTTTAATGATTGCAGCTCTTCTTCCATAGAATCTAGCCACTTCATACTCTACTTTCCTGATATTGCCTCTGAATATGTTCTTGGCTCATAGATATCAATGTCTGATGCTACATAGAGGGCATATGACACAGTGTCAACCTCTATGTATCTGATAGGTGTTCTGATTTTCCTTCTCAGCCTATCTCTAACTAGTTGATAGCTGCTTAGAGTCCTTCTTTCACTGGAACCAGATGATTCAGCTCTCTCCTCTGCAACATCCCTCATGTACATCATTATTTCTCTGATCCTGATTATGATGTACTACTGTTTTACCATCATGCTCCACATCAAACTCACACTTATCTGTAGTAATGGTCTTATCAGCATTTCTCTCAACTAAAGACATCTTGTCTTCATTAAATGTTACATCCCTGCTAACAATGAACTTGTTAGTTTCATAACACCATAACTTGTAACCTTTTACTTCTTTAGGATAGCCTACAAGCACACACTTAACAGCTCTTAGATCCAGCTTGTCTTGCTTCTGATGTGAATATACCTGGCAACCTATCACCCTTAAATTACTATAATCTGGTATCCTTCCAGTCCATACTTCTTCAGGTGGTTTAAACTTATGTGTTGTGCATGGAGATAAGTTGATCAAATAAGCTGTAGTTGATACTAACTCACCCCAAAACCTTTTGAGAAGCCTCTACTGCTCATCATGCACCTAACTCTTGCAAAAAGTGTCTGATTCATTCTTTCTGCCACCCCATTCTGCTGTGGAGTCCCTGGTACTGTTTTGTGCCTCTTTATACCCTTTTCTTGACAAAATTTGTTAAATTCATGTGACACAAACTCAAGCCCATTGTTTGTCCTCAAACACTTAACCTTGTTTCCAGTTTGGAGTTCTGTTTCTGTCAACCAAACTTCAAAAACTGATAATGCTTTATCATTTGTCTTTAAAATTCTTATCCATACCTTTATAGTCATCAATGAATGATATGAAATATCTTTCACCCCTGATTGTTGAGGTTTTTGAAGGTCCCCAAAGATCAGAATGGATATATTCCAACCTAACTTTGATATTATGCTCAGCTGCACTAAATTTCAACATCTTTGACTTGTCTAATATGCAAGCTTCACACTGATCTAACTTGCAGGTTGAACTGATCTCAAGCAACCTCTATCTTGCAAGTTCTTGCAACCCTCTTTCACTTATATGACCAAGTCTTCCTTGCCAAATTTTAATACTACTATCATCCTTAGTTGCATTAATCTGTCCAGTCACTACAGAACCATCTAAGAAGTACAGATCAGACCTCTTAAACCTTTTAACAACTACTGACTTTCCTTTTATGATAGTAAGTGTTTCTCCTTTTAAATGACACTCATAACCTTGAGAAACTAACATTCCAAGAGATCTTAGATTTCTTCTCAAACTTGGTACATATCTGACATTTGTTAACAACCTGATTTTCCCATCAAACATTTTAAGTTTGACAGAACCTATTCCATCAATCTTATAGGTGTGATCACCACCTAGCATGACTGATCCTTCATCTTGTGATCTTAATTCAGTAAACCAATCTTTTCTAGAAGTCATATGAAATGTGCATCCTGAATCCATAACCCATTCTTTTGATACTGAACTAGAACAAACTGACATGGCTTCAATGAAATCATAATCTGAACCAACTTGATTAGTTGTTACCTGATTTGCATGAGGCCTCTTATTTTCTCCCTTTTCAGCTATCTTCTTTGCCACCATTGCTTTCCATTTGAAACATTGTTTCTTGAAATGTCCAAGCTTATTGCAGTGATAACAATTCTTGTTTTCTTCCTCATCTGATGGAGCACTCTGATTCTTTTCTGGCTTTCTCTTATCAGCATTGCTACTCTTATTATTCTTGCCCCACTAATTCTGTTTCTTTGCTACTAAACCTTCTACAATAGCTTGTCGATCTGGATTCTTGTGAAGCACCTTTGTCTTGACTGCCAACAAGACTTGCTCAAGAGAGATTGATTCATCATTAGCAAACAAGAGAATATCTCTTAATCCTTCAAAGGACTTTGGAAGGGCTGACATGAGTATGACAACTTTATCTTCAGTTGACAGAGTCACATCAATATTTTCTAGATCATCAATGATCTTATTAAACTCATCTAATTGACCAATGATTGACTTATCCTCTGATACCTTGAAAGAGTATAGTTTATGCTTCATGTACAAACGATTGGCCAAACTTTTAACCATGTACAGCTCCTCCAATTTCTTCCATACTCCTCTGGCTGTAGCTTCCTTTGAAATTTCCCTCAGGGCTTTGTCTCCAAGACACAAGATAAGTGCACTTCTAGCCTTTGATTATTGTTCTTGATCTGCTGCAAGGGTAATAACATCAACTGCTGCAGTTTGATTTTCAGGGAGTGGTTTGATTGCATCTGATAATCCTTGTTGAACCAAGATGACCTCCATCTACATCCTCCACAGACTGAAGTCTGCCTTTTCTGAAAACTTTTCAATATCAAACTTAGTAGTAACCCTTTGATCTTCTTCTCCACTGAATCTTCTTCTTCTTCTTGGCTTCCCACGGACGGCGCCAATTCTTATGAATACAAGCTAATTGAACTCCTCTTTGATCACACTTGCACTCTTTATCTTTTTCTCACTTTTCACTCACGTATTGAATGAACACAAGAATGAATCAAAACTAAGAAAGAAGACAAGGATGTATAGTGGTTCGTTCTTAAAGATCTTCGTCCACTCTTAAGGAGAAGTGAAATCACTATGATAATGAATTGGTTACAAAACTCAGAGAAGATGATGAGCTAACTTTTCTAAGAACCCTAATTTCTTGAGAGAGATGAACTGACAGATTGATACTCTTCAATACGTTGCTGATGCCCTCCTTATACTTGCTCTCAGTTGTTCCACGTGATCCACCTGCTGGATTGGTTGTTATGCAACAAACCAACTGCTCAACCGAATAGATTCTCCACCCCACATGCTGCTAAACCTCCTTTCATAAGAACTGATCCAACGGTTTTTTCCTTTTGCCAATAGATAATCACAATAGTTGATCATACTTATTGCTTCCCCAATCACCATCCTCCACGTGTGTATTTGCCGAACTGTACCATGCAAGCTTGTGCATGCATGATCTATACACAATAAATATTTTAATGTGTATTAAGGTGAAAGAAATAATATTTTAATACATAACAAGTAGTTGTATTAGTGTTGTACATAGATCCTAAGGAGATATTGATTGATTTGTTTAGGTTCCATATACCAAAAAAGAGGAATGTAACCATTAAGATGAGGCGCCCAAATTGGAAACATGTAACCATTCGAATAAGACGGATGAAATACTAATTATATTTAATAAAAAGTGATAATATAGAGTGCTAGCTGTTAAATACACAATATTTTTTATTAAATACACATCTTTTATTGAATACACACCCCCTTTAATTTTTTAAATTTTAATTTTATTATATACATACCCCTAAAAACTCAAATTTACCCTTTTTAATTTTAAAATTTTAAATTTCATCAATAATATTTTTAACATTATACATACCCTCTTTGTACGCCATTTTCATCTTTATTTTGCTTTCTCCCTCGTAATATCTATCCGCCATGTCAAAAGACAAGATCCTGGGCTCAGAATTTAGAAATCATTTCTATTTTCTTACTCAAATTTATTTGTGGATTTGGATAAATTCAGCATGTCTCGTTTTGCAAAATTTTTAAACAACAAATCTGTATAATATGCAATCTTCTTGAAATGAGTCCTAATAAATTTTATATGCAACTAAAATTTATGATAATTAACGGATTTAAATAAGAAATATAGAAACTTTAATCATAGCTATGACGGATGCATTTGTTCCATCAGTTTGGAATTTTTGTTTCCGTGAGAATTAAAGATCCTTCCTAAAATTTATTAGTCTTCATTTAGATCTTTTATACTCCTATGTGGAATTGTTAGAGAAAGAGAAAATCTAGGGATATCGTATATTCATTCTTCATAAAATTCATTTCATGATCCAATAATAATAAAGATTAATATATAGGGGTGTGTATTTAATGAATTAAGGGTAATTTAATCTTTTAAAAATACATAGTTTGATTATATATTAATGGGGTGCGTATTTAATAAAAACAAATGTATATGTGAGATGTAAACCTTAATGCAACTTGTTAAGTGTTGTTGGAAGTATTTACTAGTGTTTCAGCTGGTGCATGAGTACGTTGCATAGAAGAAACGGGTGCAACAAGTTCATCACTAGTAGAAGGATAGCAAATAAGTTCACAGGTGCATAAGTATAACAGGGCCTGTTCGTGAGGGTTTTTGAATGGCTAAACAGATGAGTTAGGAGCGGTTGAGCACATGGATGGAAAGATTGACATGTCAGCTGTTAATTGGAATCGGTTTCAGTTAGTTTGATAACCGTTTGATACTCCAACTGAAGGCTCAAAGATGCTTCAGCGGATTGGTCCAGTAACTTTGGCAGTTAGCATATGAGTTGTATATAAAGTCTTCTCTACAGCTTGTTGTATGTGTAATCACCTCCACAATCATGTAGCAATAAAGAAGCTCTCTCCCGTGGACGTAGGAGTTTCATCTCCGAACCATGTAAATCCTCTCGTGTTTTTCGTTTTTCTTTTCTTCTATTCGTAATGTAAATTCTTGTGCATGTGGTGTAATGTTTCCTGCCAAATTCACGACAATTGGCGCCGTCTGTGGGAAGAAGGGCAGGCCAAGGAAGAAGATGGAGATTGAAGATCAAGATGGTGTTTCCATGAAGTTTTGAAAGCGGTTTCAGATGATGAAATCTGATCGCGATATGAAGATGAAGAAGAACAGTGAGATGCAAGAAAGTAGGCCATTCTTGCAGATCAACGAGAGATGGATTCAGAGCCGTTCTTTGGACGGCGGTTCAGAGGAGAAAGGAGAGAGAGAAGCAACGTCAAAAGTGGGTCAATGTGCAAGCAAGTTGGGGTTCTGGGATCTGCAAGGTAGGGTGTTCTTGATATTCAACCGTGGAGAGTAAGACGTTGCAAGGGGTAATTGGCAACATGGAAGTGTTCTCGCAGAAGATCGGCGGACAGTCGATGGTGGTTGGAGGTAGAAGAACACGGAGGCAGATGGAAGAACAAGGAAACGGTGGTTGCGGGTTATTGATCAACAGCAGACGGGAAGAGAGGGAGATCAAGAAATAGATGGAGGTGATTCCAAGAAAGGGAATCGCAATCGGGATTCTCAGTAAGAAAGAATTAAAACTCTGCTGGTCCAGCAGTGTGAAGATTTCCAATGTTGGGCGTTCTGGCATGATAATGATCAACGCTATGGTGTCTCAGCGGTGATGAATTTCTGGCGTGCTCGACGAGAGGTGATCTTGGGCGTTCTCGGCAGAAGTTTTGAGGATAGTCGACGATGGCTGGAGTATTTCAGGATAGCCAATGACATATTTCAACGGTTGTTCAAAGATGAAGAGAGCGGTGGTAACCGTCGTTGGCAGATTTGATTCTGGTGGTGGAGTCATCTTTAAACAATGGGAAAGATTGGACTGCACCACAGCGATTCGATGGAATTCGGGGCGTTCAGAAATTGAATGGAGGTGGCAGCTTCTCTCCAGAAGTGTAAAGGAATGGATGATTCGGCCGGCGACGGAATTTTGGAAGAAGGATGGCACATAGGAAATTCCAAGATTTGGACAGAGGTGGAGACTCTGTGAGTCATAATTTGCTGAAGGCATTCTTCAATTAATTCTCCAATAAGGAAAAGGTCTCCAACGGTGGTGATGCTATCAACAAATTAAAGGGAAACAAAATTGTTCATAGGTGAAGGACAATTTCTATCCAACAGTTAGCAGAGGATCACCAGTGGAGATAGAAAAGCAAAAGTGGCTCAAATTTCTGAGCAACGGGCTGTAGTGTTTCCGGCTGCAGGCACAGGATTGTGGACGAGCAGTGGAAATAACAGCAAGGGAACCCCTGAAGGTGGAGTCAAGACATGGTACTCTATAGGTGTGAAATCAAGCTTACTACAGCTTGGGTTTTCATGAAGAAATGATAAGGTCAGCTCAACAAGTTTGTAAGAGAAGAATTTTCGGTAAGTGAATGGTGTTCGGGAGAAGTAGCGATATAACGGGGTAGCTAGGAGATGTGGTACTTGGACTCGTTGGCGTTTAAGAGCAGCGCGGTAACAACGAGCAAGTAGGAGAAGCATCGGGTAATCCTAGTGAGTTAGAATCGACTTCAAAGTAGTGGCACTTTCATTAGGAAAATGGTTCGAAATTGTTGTGGCTTGGCGGTATGTCAACGTTGTTACGTTGCAAGTATTGCTCAAGGTGGAGCAATGTTTATAGGTTGCTACTCAAGGTGGAGTAGTGGAATGGAGTAGAGGGTTGCTACGTTTGCATTAAGTTTAAGGTGGAGATTGTGAGATGTAAACCTTAATGCAACTTGTTAAGTGTTGTTGGAAGTATTTACTAGTGTTTCAGCTGGTGCATGAGTACGTTGCATAGAAGAAACGGGTGCAACAAGTTCATCACTAGTAGAAGGATAGCAAATAAGTTCACAGGTGCATAAGTATAACAGGGCCTGTTCGTGAGGGTTTTTGAATGGCTAAACAGATGAGTTAGGAGCGGTTGAGCACATGGATGGAAAGATTGACATGTCAGCTGTTAGTTGGAATCGGTTTCAGTTAGTTTGGTAACCGTTTGATACTCCAACTGAAGGCTCAAAAATGCTTCAGCGGATTGGTCCAGTAACTTTGGCAGTTAGCATATGAGTTGTATATAAAGTCTTCTCTACAGCTTGTTGTATGTGTAATCACCTCCACAATCATGTAGCAATAAAGAAGCTCTCTCCCGTGGACGTAGGAGTTTCATCTCCGAACCACGTAAATCCTCTCGTGTTTTTCGTTTTTCTTTTCTTCTATTCGTAATGTGAATTATTGTGCATGTGGTGTAATGTTTCCTGCCAAATTCACGACAGTATATTTAAAAAAACCCAAATAAAAATATATTTAATCGATAAAAAATATAACTATTTAACTACTTAAAAATGATATCAAAATAAGTGTTGCCTTAACACGGAGACAAAATTATCCTCGTTTGTAAATTACGATTACTAGGTTATCGCAAATCATTTTGCTTGCCTTCATCATCGGGGAAACAACATTATCAAAACCATCTCACTTATTTATTTATTTATTTTCATAACTAACTAAAAAAATTATATGTGTCTTTTACATAGATATTGAATTTATAAAACAGGGTCGAAAATATTCGAATTTCAATTTAAAAAAAAAAAAAAACTCATAGTACTCCCTTCTTCCTCTTGATAGATAAGCATTTATTTATTTTACGTAGATTAAGGAGTATAATATTCTCTTCCACAATAAGGTGTGCAATTTATCGTCTGTCCTAACACAAGAGGTGCATTTGCCTCTAGGATGTAATCAAACCAAGCTACTCGTGAGCTATTCATGTATCGATTCGATAAAATATTCGTTCGAATTCGTTTGTTAAGTTAAACGAGCAGAGTCGAGCCCGAATATCGAGCCGAACTCGAGCCTAGTAGTATTTGGTTCGAAAGTTCGCGAACTTGTTCGTTAACGAGCTCGCGAGTCTGTTCGCGAACAGGTTTGCGAACATGTTCATTAAGAGGGTCGCATCCATATTAGAATCATATATAAACGAGCTATAACAAACTCGAACTCGAGCTCTAACGAACTCGAACTTGAGCTCAAATTCGAATTTAAATATAAATTATTATTATGAAACTTTAATTAAGCCGAATTCGAACTATTCGCGAACTCATCATTTTTTGAACGAACCGAGCTCGAGCCGAGCAAAATATAAACGAACCGAACTCGAGCCCGGTCATATTCGGCTTGGTTCGGCTCGTTTACATCCCTATTTCCCCCTTTAGTAAATGAAACTCACGCGAAACAATTACTCTCTCCGTCCCGGAGAAGTTGATATATATTTTTTTTGGCACGGAGATTAAGGAGTATAATAATTTAATGTAAAGTGAAGTGAGAGAAATAATATTTAATGTGTAGTGGGTAGTTGTATTAGAGGTGATATGTAGGGTTCATGAGAATAGATTAATTGTTTTTGTGTGGGTCTCATGTATTAAAAAGAAATGTGTCAACTTTAGTTGGATAAACCAAAAAGGAAAGTGTGTCAACTTCTATGGGACGGATGAAGTAATATATCTCCATGGGACAACACACCATACTAATACACATACCCACTATACATTAAAATATTATTTCTCTCACCTCAACTACCCCAACTACCCATTAAATATTATATTTCTTAATCTACGTGAAAAAAATTTCGCCACTCTCATTATGGGACTGAGGGAGTAATTTAATGTATAACGGATTAAAGAAGGAGTATAATATTTAGGGTCAATAAATAGTAGATATAAAATATTTTTTATTATTACTAAACGATACATTCGATTTAAAAAATTACTCATAAATACATAATTTTATTTTGCTTTACCATAATACCCATATTTATTTGAACATCAGTGTGCATCGTTAAGATAGAATAAAAAAAATCCGATTAAGTAATTGTACTAGCGTACATCAATGTGATCCTTGTGAGAGAAATAAATTCATGAGAGATAAACAAAGAATAAACTATTAAAATCGTCATGGTAGAGTACACGATGATGTATATCAATGTGCAATCTAGCCAAAGGAAAGAACACGCCATTAAATTTCGATGTACACCAGTGTGTAATCTGACCAGAGGAAAGAATACGCCATTAAATTCCCCAAAATAAAAACTCATTAAACTTTCATTTTACTGTATATTAGAGTGCAATTCGGAGAGAGAAATATAGAAGATATTAAATCGCAATTGAAGAGTGAACGCTGATGTACATCAATGTGCAATCTGACCAGAGGAAATAACACGCCAATAAATTTACCCAAAATAAAAAAAACCATTAAACTTTCACTTTATTGTATATTAGCGTGCAATTCGGGGTAAAAAAAAGAAGATAGGGTAGTTCCTGAAATCTCTCCTTAATGCGAGATTGAAGAGTACAATGGGTGATGATAAAAAAATAAATTAGGTCTTCTGTATCTATCAGTAATTATATTTAATCAATGTATTTATTAATAATTAAGCTATACAAATGCGTATCTATGAGTAATAATCCCTAATATTTAATGTATAATAAATCATTGTATTAGTGTTAAGTTTGGGCACATGTGTAGTGAGTTGAGTATAATAATTTTTTTGAGTCATATCAATCAAAAAAGAAATACTATCTCCATGGTTACTGTAGATACGAAGTTTAAGAAAAAATTATTTTTTGCTTTACTTTTAGGGGTAATTTGATATTTTTAGGTAATAAGTAAATAAATTATAAAGTAAGTTATCTGAGTTGTAAAGGGATGATAATTTGAAACTAAAATATGTTGTGGAGTTATTGATTTGTGTGTATTTCCTTATTTAGGGGTGTGAACTTGTTTATGAGACGGACAAAATAAAAAGTGTGAATTTGTTTATTGGATGGATGGAGTAAATACTTTGTATTGGGACGGATTAAAATGGTAAAATGAACACGTATAGAGAGGACAAATAATTATAAATTAGGGTGTTAATTGCTGAAAAAGTCTCAACCTTCACTTCGTTTGCGAATTAGTCTAAATTTATGAGAATTTGCAAAAAAATATTCCAATTTTACCTCGAATTGCAAATCGAACCACCGACACCGGGAGACCTGCTAGGTCGCCGACGTATCGATCTATCATCCAAATCACCATTTACGTGCTCAAAACGACATCGTTTTGAAACTTTAAATAATTTTAAGGTTAATTGCTGAAAAAAATTTAAACATTTACTTCGATTACGAATTATTTAAAATTTATAATAATTAAAAAAAAAACTAATCCGAATTGCAATTCAAACCACCTTAAACCCTTAAATATAATTATATAAATCAAGTATTCCAGCTATTCCAAAACAAAGTCAATTAATTTAGTTGTACATGAGGTGAATGTTGGCAAAGACAACTTTAATACAACAAATATGTCCTACCCTTGTTTGCTTTTTGACTATTCTTTTCTCCTGATGACTTTCTATTCATAGAATTTCAATTACACTCCATATCTTTTGTTTAATTAATACGTTACTATTTCAAGTTTTACAATCCTACTATAGGAGTAATTAATAACAATAAACAATCATGACTCTATCCTTAATTATTATAAAAGAAAAACATACTTTCATGTAAATTAGGGCGTATGTAAACCGGTGAACCATTCTTATTTTATAAATTAAAAAAATAATTATATCATTTAAAAATTTTAAACTCTAAAGATAACTATTAATCCTTAAAGTATTGTTTATTTTTAAAATCAGGTTTTCATTTTCAAAATCATACTAGGTTAAAACCATGCCAACAAGTACCCCCAACACACTTTCCATGCATCTTCTCTGCCTAATTAATTTTTTTTCTGTCTCTTTATTCTACTTTTTTCATCAACTTTCTTATATGAATTAATATTTTCTTACACATTAATTTAATATAAAATTAAAATATATTTTATCAAAAACTCAAAATATACATATATCACTATTCAATTAATTTTCAAACTCTAAAAAAATCAAAATAAACCTCGAAATATAATAACATAAATCATTAGAATAAATGAGAATACTATAACTGTAAAAGTATATATATCCTAAAAACATTAGTTTTAGATTGCATCAAAGGCTCGATATAAAAACCAATAAAACGCAATTCAAAGCTGATTTTGTCAAAGAAACTATAGTAATGATCTTTTCCTTGTTCACATTCACTTTTTCCCTCAGTTTTCAACCTTTGCTTTAGATTGTATTAGATCATTTTACGATTTTTTAATTAGTTATAATTCTTTTATTAAAAATATTATCACCTTATTTTTAAAATGATATTATTTTTCATTTATATTATAACTTATTCATGAAATAGTTAATTATATTATTTTTACTTTTCATCAATTGACTATTACTTATTTTTATTGAAATATTATCAGTTTTTATCTATTTTATGAAAGTTATTTCGTGAGACGTTCTCATACAAGTCTTTGTCAATCTGCAAAAACTTACTCCCTCCGTCACACCCAAAGGATAGTTTTTACTTTTTGTATGTGGATTAAGGAGTATTATTATTTAATGTGTAGAGGGTAGTTGTATTAGTGAGTGTGTGGGCCCCCTATTTTAATTGTATTAGTGGGTGTGTGGGTCCATGTGTGTAAAAAAGGAAAGTAGACTCTTTAGGTAGGATGCCCAAAATGGAAACAATTGACTTTTTGAGTGGGACGGGAAGAGTATATGAGAACTATGAATAAAAAAATTACCACTCCTAAATAGTGATATTTGATCGATAAAAGTGATAATATTTTTAATAATAAAAAAATGGATAACTAACCCCAAAAAAAAATGTAATCACCTCAAGTGAGATGATGCCACACCAATTCTTAATTTTCAAACGTTAACTATAAAATTTGAACATAATTATTCAATAGGTAAGATAAGAGAATATATTAGAGTTTTATCTTTGCAAGAGAGTAGTTACTACCCAGTGCCGGCCCTCAGGGGTGTCTGGAGGGGGGCCCCACAAAAAAAATATATATTATTTTAATAATTAATTTTTATATTTTAAATAAATTTATTATAAAATAAAATGTATTTTCTAAAAGTTTCATATTATATTCTCTACGTTCTAATAATTTGCATAAGTTACTTTGCGTGTGAAAATAAGTTTTTAAAGTAAATTATAAGGTGATATTTTGTTAAGAAAAGTAAGTAAAATTATATTAAGTGTAAAATAAAAGTGAATTATTATAGTATTCCGAGCATATTGACATTATATGAATTTCTACATTATAAGTATACATAGCATTTAGAAATTACAAGAATAAAAAGTGTAGTAAATAATAAGAGGAATAAAATTTAAAAAAAACTATTTAAAGTTTTTTTTTTATCAGTAAATATTAGTTATTAATCCGGTTAATAGTTAGTATACACCAAGTACCCCTCCTTATATCATCCCTAATTCGTTAAAGAATGAGAGGAATAAAAAAATTTTTAAAAATTATTTAAAGTTTTTTTTTTTTTTATCGGTAAATGTTAGTTGTTAGTCCAATTAGTAGTTAGTATACACCAAGTACCCCCTTACTTCCCCTTCTCCAAACCTCCTTATATCACCTCTCATAATTCGTTCCCGATCTTCCTCTTCTCCAAGCTTCCTTATATCACCTGTCCTAATTCGTTTCAGATGGGGATCAAACTTGGGTCTCTCACTTAAGTGAAGGGCCCAGTGGCCAAGTGGACTAGCCCACCTAGTTAAATTATTTAAAGTTTCATCCTATCCAAGTGTTCACACTTGTTTTTTCACCAATATTAAAATAAATTGTTTTTTTTCTCTACTTATTTTATTTTAAAAAATTAAGGTAATTTGATATTTTTAGACAATAAATAATTTTAAAATAAATTATAGGAGTATTTGTTTGAAAAACAATCGTATGAAAAAGTGATATAATATGAACGTAAATATAAAAATGAAAAAAAATGAGAAAAACAATTATATGAAAAAATGAAAGTATATAACCAAAAGAACTATACATGACTCACTTTCTTAGTTTGCTTAGGGTCCCAAAATGAAAGGGTTGGCCCAGTTACTACCAAATGGTAACACATTTAAAAATAGGGAGAAGATTAAGAAAGAAGAGTGAGCACTCATTAGACAGAATAACGTGATTAATTGTTTATTAAGTTATTATTAACTTTTATTAATTGTGTTGTATACTTGTGTGCACGCAACAGTAACATAGTGGAATAAGACAACTTCCTTTTTCTTTTAAATTAATTATTAAATGACAAGCATTACGGAATAAATTTCATGACTTGGATAATAAGTGATTATATTTTTTTAAAAAAAATTGTTAGTAAAAAATAATAACAACGCAATAAATTATGTATAAAAAATTTGTAGTATAAAAAAAAATCAAGCACAATGTCCACGGATGTAGGGATATTAGTATGAATAATTTGGAATTGAAATATAGCCATTGCCTCGAGCAGAGGTTGCATACCGTACAATCGTATTGAAGAATGAAGATATAGAGTACTATTGTATAGAGTGCTATTAAATACACCTATCTTTATTGAATGCACATTCCCATTTAATTTTTTAACTCTTAATTTTATTGTATAAACACCCCCTAAAAACTCAAATTTACCCTTTTAATTTTAAAATTTATATACACTCTTAATAATATTTTTAAGATTATACTCCCTCCGTCCCACATTTATCTTCACACTTTCCGTTTTCGTCCGTCCAACATTTATCTTCACCACCCAAAAAAGGAAACTTCACCTTAACCAACAACTTCAAAAGTTACCTTAATTTCAAAAATACCACTCTCGCTTAACACACATAACATACTTTATAATTTATTCATTACTTAAAAATACCACAATATCCTTAAAAAGTCAATAAAGTTGGTCAAAAAGCAACTTTTTTAAACTCCGTGTCTACAGTAACTGTAAGACAAATATGGGATGGAGGGAGTACATTATAACCGTCATACACAGTACTCCATTAATTGCCGCTGCATCTTCTTTGCCAACTCAGGCACTTTCATGCCCTAAAGTTCGTGAAAAAGGGTTGTCCAACGATTCGAGAAAGAGGGTGCAGCAAGCCAGCAATCAAATATTGAAAGCAACAGTGGCGCAATATGCTTATTGAGATGGACATTCCAACAGCGTAAATTGAAACATTACCTAAGAATGGATGAGATTGTTTGGGTAATATATAAAAGCTACAGATACATGTCTGCTGATGAGTTCTCGCTGGAATATCTTCTTGATTTCCAGAACTTCTCATCGGAGCATCATCGCTAATAGATTGTTGGTTTACAGGATATCACTTGCATATTTGATAGCCATCGATCTTTCAATGATAATAATTGTGGCTCATGAAAATTTTGTTACTTTTTACATTCTGTATATATTTTGATTGTATTTTAATTCTCCAAATTAGTCGAGATTTTAATTTGAAAACTAATAAGCTTCTCAATTCAAAATTTTTTGGGTTTTATTTCGTCCAATGTTGTATTTTGTAAGGGGAAGGAAGCGTATCTTGTTCTCTAACTATTACTGTATGTGTCTTTTCAAAAGAAAAAAGAAAAAAGAAAAAAAAATATCACTGTATGTGGATTGGGATATTGTTCAGAAATACTCTTAACCAGGGATTCCACGTTTGAAGGGAAGGGACGGGAGAGCCTTCAAATTTAATTCCACTTCAATTGTAATGGAAGGACGAAATTACCAATTCATCACCTCCACCAAACTCACGAAGTTTTAATACCTATATTTATTTTTAACCTAATATTCATGATGAAGGTTTAGCTTATCTACAAATACAATCGATCTAAATGACTGAATAAAAAAATAAAAATGGAGGGTATATAGGACAATTTAAAGGAGGTGTGTATAAAATATATATTTAATGTATATATAGGGGATGTGTATTTAATAAATTAAGGGTAATGTAGGCCTTTTGTAAATATATATTTAAATTATATATTAATGGGGTGTGTATTCAATAAAAATGGTGTGTATTTAGTGAGACCCTATTGTATATTGTATTGAAATTATCAACATTAAAAAAATTATATTGATCCCATATCAAAAAATTGGATATATCAAAATTCGGTATATAACAAGTCTATACTGTTTCATATCGAAATACACTTTCTATTAAAATTTACGAATTCATACCGAAATTTCAACATACCAATTTTATACTGAAAGTTTGGTATGCTGGTTCATATCGTTCTGTACCGAAATTATTTTATTATATTACAACATAATTCAATCAAATAATATATATTAAATATAAAAATATTTTTGTATTGATATTTCCGTACATTATATATCAGGATATCTAAATATCAATCTTTTTAAAATAACATACCAATACCAGGATATCTAAATATCAATCTTTTTAAATAACATACCAATACCTTACCGAAAAATTTGGTAAAGCAGCATGCCATACTGAAATTTTAGATGTATTGATTTTTTTTCAATATTTTTGAGTATTTTTTTATTCGATAATTCTGGTATCCACCCTCATTTGCTTATATTAAATAATAATAATAATCATCTTTCTTATTTGTAACCATTAAACAATGATATAACATAGAAAATTTTATTTTAAAAACTGCATAGGGAATCTCTTTAAAATTATCGCATATTACTAGAAAAATAATACTATGTCAAACAAAAGAATAAAAGAATTCACATTAAATTAATATTACTTAATATAAGCCTTAAAAAAATTATAAAAAAGAATTTGCACACTAATTGCATTAATATGAGCTTATTAAATGTTTAAGTCCATTATAAAATGCAAGGAGACCAGTACAATGCAACGTAATGGAGAGAATGCACTAATGGAGAGGTGAGTTATAATACTTTTTGAATTTAATAAAAAAAATTTAAAACTTTGTTGATAATATTTAGTACAAACTATATTAACCTATATATAACTATAAATCAAACACTTTTAAGTGTATAAATTATTATACAGAAGAATAACTCCCTTTTAAGATTTCAATTAAGAATAACTCTCCTTACACACAAAAAAAAAAAAGCAAAAAATAGAGTGCAGTGTCATTTTTGTGCCTTCTTTTGAATTATTTTCTTATTAAAAGAGTTTCATTTGCTTTTCGTATGTGGATTAATGATTACTCCCTTCGTCCCCGTTATATTTCACACTTCCCTTTTTAATTCGTCCATTAAAGCATTTCATACTTTACTTTTATTAAAAATAGTAAAAAATACATTACAATAATACTCACTTTTTACGCATTTTCCAACGTAATACTTATTTTTTCACACATTTAAACAACTTTACATATTTTTTATTAAATTAACTAAAATACGTTTTCCCTTTCTTACTTTATATTAAAAAATAAAATTTTCTTAATTACCGCGCACAAAAATACGTGCAATACATCGAGGGACGGAGGGAGTATTATTATTTGATGTGTAATTGATAATTGTACTAGTGGATGTATGATCCTCATATTTTAATTGTATTACTAGAATTGAGTCTCATGTATATAAAAAAGGTAATGATACCCCAGACATCCAAAACTAAAAAATATTTTTTTAAAGCGGACATAAAGAGTATATATGAAGTATATATTTGTTTATTTATTTATCCAAGTATTGTAGCTTTAAGGCCTATTCTGAACAAGAATATGATAAATAAGAAAAATGAAATCTCCGGATAGATTGATATACTTATATCGCAGCACACAATGACACAAGAATCACTCAATTCTCAGGATCATTTCATAATTTTTTAATTAGTTTTCACTTTTTTACATTACAAATTATGCAACAATCATTCTCCTTCAATCAATCTTTATCAATCAAGTAACACTTTTTACAATAATATTATTACTTTTTATATATCTCACAAAATATTTTTCATGACACGATCTCACACAGTTTTAACACATACGATAAATATTGAAAAAAGTTCTGTATTTTCGCGTTAATGCTTCTTATTTTCGGATTGTAATTGCGAATGAACTCGCGTGTTTTTCCCATGCATTATTCATTTACTTGTGTTGTTTTAATTTAGATTTAATTGCATAACTACAAAATTTTATCTATTTCATTATTAATTCAAGGGTAAAATAGAAAGATTAAGAGTAAATTTAAAATACCAATATTACTAGATGCTAAAACTTTGCCTCGGGGTTACTGTGTACCCAAAAACCCTTTAATATTAAATGGTATACATTTTAGTATAAATACGTGTATCTTTTATTTCCTGAAAAAAATATATTAAAAGTGTATACCCTTTAGAACAAAATATTATATCCTAATTAATTAAAGTATATATATATATATATATATATATATATATATATATATATATAAAAGTGAGGCTTGCTCATTATATCCTAAATGGCATACAACTTTTCATTATATTTTTATTTTTTTTTAGAAAATAAAGGGTACACATCTTTATACTAAAGAGTATACAATTTAACAAAAAATTCTAAAGGCACACGGAGTGTGTTTCCGTGCGCCCGGGCACACACAAATTTTTGCCTTGTAAAATAAAGAGTACACATCTTTATACTAAAGGATATATTTATTTAGCATAAAATTCTAAAAGCACATGAAATGTGCTCCCGTATGCCCGGACACACACAAACTTTTGCTTATATATATATATATATATATATATATATATATATATATATAATATTTTAGAACAAAATATTATACCTTTATACACTTTATGCACTGAAAAATAAGAGACCAACTCATTACTAATGTGCATTTTTACTGTTTGAGATCACTTAAACATTGACAAAATTAATCTATCTTTAATCAGCGGAGGTAGTACATTAATTAAGTATAATTTGTTTATAATGATCATATTTAATATCTTCAGGTTTTAACACAAAATTATTTTACTCCCTCCGTACCCTTGATACGTATTCATTTTTCCATTTTGGTTCGTCCTATTACAAAGTATCAATTTTCTTTTTTAGATTGATGTGACCACACATGACCTCACACTCAATACTAATACAACTACCCACTACACTTTAAAATATTATTTCTCTCACCTCAAAATACATTAAATTATTACACTCCTTAATCCACGTGCAAAAAACAAATGACTACGTTTCAAGGGGACGGAGGGATTTTTTTAAGATTAAAAGGTAAAATAGAAAATTTTAAAGAAAAATTTCAATACCAATAATAATAAATATGTCATTATTATTTTATTTTATTTATTTTTTATGATGAAGGGGAGTGTGATATAAGCAAATTTAGGGTTGTAGATGGCGAAACAGGAAGAAAACAGGCATGTGAAATGCATCAATTGCCAACCCACAAAAGAACCTACAAGATTATATATACACATATAATACATATAATAGTATAAAATAATAAAATTTGAAACAAAAGAGAGAGAGAGAGTAGGGTGGGGTTCGAAAAAGAGGGTCTTTTATTTATTTTTTTTTAAGAAAAATATTTAATTTAAAAGAAAGAGGAAAAGGAGGTGAATTTCAGAATTAAAAAGAAAAAAGAAAAAGCAAAAGTGGAAGCAGATGGGGACACTTCACAACTAGAAGACACCAAAGCTCAGACAATGCCATGCTTTTCTCCTCCTATTTTATTAGTACAATTTGGGATTATCCCATTTCACAATTTGTCAAATAATTAAATAAATATGCAACTTATATAATAATTAAAATTTCGTTAACTTGTATTTTCTCCAAGAGAAAGTCTATTTGTGAGATGTGATTTATTAGTACAATTTGGGAGATTTATTAGTACAATTTGGGATTATCCCATTTCACAATTTGTCAATTAATTAAATAAATATGCAACTTTTATAATAATTAAAATGTGGATAACTTGTATTTTCTCCAAGAGAAAGTCTATCTGTGAGATGTGATTACATGTCAAACATAATATATTTTACATAATTCAAACCCCTAATCGATAGAAAACATAATTCAAGCCCTAAATCGATAGTTTACCTATTTTTCAAGTCCTAAATCGATAAAATTCCTAAATTTTATAATAAATAATACATTAAAATATAATTCTTAGATTTTATAATATATTATACTCCATATAATTCACTACATATACTTTAACTATTAATAAATATATATTTTATTTATATATAATAAGCCTATGTAATAATAATAGATAGATCTGTCTTCCATATATCCGTTTCTTCCTTCATATAATAAGTTATTGTCCAACATGAATTTTTTTTTTAAATGCAAAACTTCAACTGAGAATTAGAAACAGGAGTCCTCAAAGTTAACCACATAATTATCATTTATCAAATTTTGTACACAAAAGAAATTAATCAAGTATACTGTGATGATCAAAAAATAAAGAGAGATTAGAGCAACATGAAGTGCAGATATAAAATAAAATCATTAAAGCAGAAGAGCATCAACATTCCTTTTGCCCTCAGGCCCTTTTGTGTACCATGATTTCACATAATCTCCGTACATCACTGGCCGATATTTAGGTGGTGCAAAGGCCGGGCTCACTGTCTTCGCCTTTGCAGGATCATGGAACGTGGCGACAGAGAGCCGTGCTCTTTTGGCATTTGTTATAGCTCGATGAGGAGCACTCTTGTATTGTCCATTTGTTATGATCTGAAAGTAGACAACTGGGTGAAGCAAAATGTCTTTCCAAATCAAAGGAATAATGCAAGCATTATGTGACTGTGTAAACAAGTGTCTCTCCAAGAGTTAAGTACATTTGAGTTTAAAGTCTAATGATTAATGACTTTTGAGTATTGAATATGAGTATACTAAAAAAATGGGCTAATGTAGAAAAAGACTATATATTTGGTTCCATGGAGTTCAATATTCACACAAAAAGATGTACCATATTAATCAGGTTTAAGAAACGGAAAAGATAACGAAGCATCCACATTTGCATCAGGAAATACAGAACTATGGTGATGGAAACTTGAAGCACAAGATGCAGGGGACTTTCAACAGTTTCCAGCACATGGTGGGTTATTATATAACTATATAAGATACTAAGCTAGGGTTTATATTTTAATCACTAGCAACACTTTTATTCGCTGATTCAACTTCAATTACAATCTACTTATCTGCATCATATGAGATTATACTGCATAATAACTATGAAACATTCGTAATGAACATGATGGAAGCATCTTAAAATGATCAGTAGGAGGAAATTGGCATATACCTCAGTTTGGTCGGCCAAAAGAACTAATATAGCATCGCTCAGTGGATTTACAAATATCCACTTTCCATCCTTCAAGACCTCAAGGCCCCCCACATCATCTTGGATGAGCAGCGTGATAGCACCCATATCCGAATGTGATTGCAGACCTAGAGTGAGCTCTGGCTGAGGGCAAGGAGGGTAATAGCTCATGGTGATGTTCTGACAGAGTTCACCAACGCTATCTTTGATGCATGTAGATGGCAATCCTAGGCTTTCGGACATCCACCTCAGTAACTTCTCAGCAAGTGCGTTCATATGATCACTGTACTCTGCCACAACTTTTCTGTTAAATAAGTTATTTCAGAAGGTCAGTTCACAAACCAAATGAAGGATCACCAAAGAAATATATTATTACTATTATAGTGGGAGAAGAAGATACACCTGTAATTGGGAGAAAAGTGGGGCCACTTGGAAGGATTTCGTCGTGACAGGGGCAAAGTATGGTGATCATAGTAATCTCTCCAATCTAAAACTGCATCGTTAGATGCGATTAACATACGACTTCCATACCCCTCCGCGGCAGGGGTATTGGGATAACAAGCATAACTGAGCTTTTGATCCATAGAGCAGTCTTCAAAAAACAAGCGGCCCAATCTCCGCATTTCTCCCAGTATTTCAACTGGAACTCCATGATTGGTTACATGGAATGCTCCCCATTCTCTGCAAGCTCGTCCCAATTTTTCATGGACAGAGTTGCTATCACAAAGGTCAATAACGGGTGGACTCGGTACATCATCATTGTTAAACTTTTCAACAATGAGAGGTGGCCTAGTCTCTATAGGCTGCACATATTCGGGTGGCACTACCTCTCCACCAACCAAGGATTGCACTCTAATTTGATTACCCAAGGCTTCCATTATTGATTCAATTAGATCAAAATCCCTGAGTGAACAGAAAATCAACCTAAATTCAATTCGAATAGAACATACAAACAATTATCAACCTTGGAATAACAAAATAGTTGATCAATCAAGCCGTGGACTTTTTGTAGATAATGCATCTTGATTCCTAGTGTGTTTTCTTAATTTAAAAAAATATTAGCTTTGAAAGAGAATAAGAAGAATATTAATTAGTTTCACTCATTGAAGATACATCCATCAAGGCAAGAAACATCACATAAGCACAAAAACTATGGCAAGAACAGGACATTGAACACATACACACAATAAACAAACAAAGAAATAAAATTTGCAGAAAAAGTCATTTTCATAATTTGCAACATGCCCAAATGACAAACTTCTATGAATAATGCCTTGTTGAAAATTCAAGAATCGTAACTGATGTAAAACATTACATAAACTTCTATAATACGCGAAAATACCCCCAAAATTACTGTTTAAATTAAAAAATAGAATTAGACTCTTATTGCAGATAGAGAAATCCGAACCTGATTAGTGATTCTCAGAGTAGGTAAGAGTTGAAGAAGAGAGAATGAAGCCAAGTGAGAAGGGAACTCTGGAGAATTGCAAAAGGGGCTTTAGCTTATTGAAGTAAATTGAAGTGCAGCTACGTAAGTTTACACTGCTGCAGTAAAATCTTGCAAACATTATCCAATTATAAATATTTATATTAAAGGAAAAGGTCAAAAGGTGATATATTGAAGCTAGAATAAGATAGCTAATTATGTATTAAAAAGAGAATGGAGAAGGGGCAAATCAAAGCAGTACGAGTAATTGTAATATCTGGCAGCTTGATACACCCACATTATACGAAGCCTGTCCTAGGTAATACAACATAAAATCAAAATTGGCCTGATGAAATAGATGATACTCATAGGTTTTCGCTACCAGGTGGAAACAGAGAGAGATATTAGATACAGGGCATAGCAGGGATTATAAGGAAAAAGGGAGTGAATGAATGCAACAGTTAGCAGGGTGGGATTCTATAACATAAAAGAATGCAATAATTGGGGTTTTGAATGTGATGAGCAAGAAAAGAGGAGCAACACCAAAGAGCAAACGGAGTCCTCGGCACGAGGATCGAACAGAAAAGTAGGTTGAACTTTCTAAGAAACATTTCACCCGCCCTTAAGCACCACCTGTAAGAAGACTAAACCTATAGGGTGTGTTCCAGCGGTTCTTATCACTAAAAGCGGAAGAAACACCTAAGAAAATACGACATGCAGTACCTTGTGGCCCCATTATAAGAAGTCACAGACAAACAAGGAGAGGGAGAGTGAAAGGCTTGCATCATAACCCAAGGTGGAAACAGAGGGATTTGAGTGTAACACGTGGCTGTTATTATTATTTTTTTTAATTAACAAGGAATGTAGTACAAGCATATCCCGGAATCAAAACACTGGTTTTCAAATATTTCAATCAAAACAAAATCATAAGACAAGAAATTAAACGACTCCACAGTAGCAGCAGTAGCATAATGAACCAATTTAAGGAAAAAATAGTGGCTTCTTTGAATAAATAACGCAAGCCAATAAAATCTTAAGCAAGTAAAACTGTAAAAGTGCTATTCAGGTTGCGCTAAGCTTCTTACCCCACTAATTGATTCGAATCTACAGAAGCCTTACTATTGTAATTTCAGGATTAACAACATTCAATAGGGCCTAAAATTTTCAAATTAGGTCTTTCTTCATCAACAGCAGAAGAATCATTGCAAAAGGGGAATCTCAACCAAGTAAAACACACGCATGCAAAATTAGGGTTCTTGAGGTGTACAGTTGTTAGGAGTGAGAAATGTGTTCCATATAAACAAACTTACAAAAAAGGAGACCTTACCTATGCCAATAGGAAGAAGGTCAGTCGCTGTGGGTGCCGCGTGGTCAGAGAAAAAGAAAACGGGATTGGGCTTTTTATCTGAAAATTGGGAAACACATTCAGCGCATGAATCGCAGAACACCAAAGGAGGGGAAATTTTAGAGAAATTCAAACTAATTATATGGAGATTCCAAAATTTTACTTATTTTATTAGCTAAAATATAAGGAAAATAAAACTAATTAAAAAAACATCCCAAGACCAGTATAATGATGTTTGCGCAACGAAGAAGAAGATGGAAGTAGGAAGTCAATTGGTATTGTGGTTGTTAGACGAACTCAACACAAAGGGGCGATTACATTTACGGTGAAGGAAGGAAGATAGGCGAGAAAGTAGCAAAAGCAAGATGCAGGAACCTATGGCTATGGAGTGAGAGCACTGTACAGTGCTCTGCCTCACTCTTCCTCAGGCATGTAGAAAGGAACAAGTCTAGGCAAAAGATTGCAAAACACCTGTAATCGGCTCACAACTCTTCGGGGTGATCAATGTACGGTTAGGGCAGTTTTTCAACAAAATTTAAATTGTCTTGCTATTGGTGGTTCGATTTTACGTATAGTTTAAAATTACGATTTTTCAATTATAATTCATCGATCAATTTTTTGCGGTTTGGCGATCTAGCGGTTTTAATAATAAGATTGAATACAACTATATAAATAATATGAAACTTAAATATAAATAAATATACATATTTCAATAAATATACTTTAGTAACTCATGATAACAATTACAATTGTATAATTTTAAACTAGACTAAAATATCAATTTCTTGATAGTAAGAACTATTTTTTATTTTAAATTTATTGTATCTCATTCTAATCATGAATTTAAATGTCTCTATAGAGTTTAAATAATAAATTATCATGAATGTTTTTTTTTAAAGTTATCATCATTTGTTAGAAAATTTAATGATTATAAATTTTGACAATAGCAAAGGTTTATAAGTGTATAACAAGTTGAGATTCTAACATTTAAATTACTTTAAATCTCATACATATAGTATACATGTACATAATATATGTAGGCGGTGCGGTGCAATTTTAGGAAAAAATTGAAATTTCACCGTTATGACGGTGGGGTTTTCTTAAATAAAAATAAACTGCGATTTATATAATTATATCGTTAGTGGCGGTACAATTCAGTGCGATTCGAACGGTTTGAGCGATTTTGAAAAAATTATGCTCACCCCTACTTCTTCTTGTGAAACGAGAAACAAATGATGCTAGAGTAATATACTCCATTTTAGAGAAAATTGTCCCAATAATAATTAATAATTAATTTAAATGAAACACCACCAAAATATCTTCAAATTAATTTATTATTAAAAAATATCAAATCATCTCAAAAAGTGACTCATTATAATTGCAAACATAACAGAAATTGATTCGGAGGGAGTAACTGTGAGTCAAATGTTTGTCAAGCTATCATTCATCCATAATAAGGCATAAAATTTTACAGGTAAAAGTTAAAACTGGAACTCACCACTCCCTCTATATTAGTAGTTGAAAACAAAACAATCAGTGTCAATGGAAAACACCAGAGTTTGTAGAGCTTCCCAGTATTATTAAAATACTGCTATAAAACTGTGTACACCTACTAAGGACCCTGTAAACCTAAAATTGGAGAATGGCAAAAGTTTATTGAACCAGAAAATGTAAACTTAACATTTAATCAATCTGTATACTTGACCAAAAAAAATCTGTACATAATCTCCATCTCTTGGCTACAATTTGTCAGCGATTCTTCCCAGCGCATCGGCTAGTTTATTCAGGACAGTTATTAAGCTGTCCACATGGCCATTGCGCTGCTCTCTGTCCAACCGAAGATGGGTGTTCTGAGCTTCAAGTTGGGAGCTCAATATTTCTCCGTTTCTCTCTAGAGCTTCGATCAGCTGATGTTGAAGGCTCGTGGTTTCCCCCTCTCCATCTGTTGTGGATCGCTTTCTTTTTCTTCCTTGTTCGTTTTGAGTCTCAGGTTCTGAACCAGGCTGTTTATCAGTATTTGTACCTGAATCAACCAGTAGGTTACAATAAAAAAATTAATCGTATATCAGTTGAATGAATGTATATATAGTCATCATCCCCTGCTCCAAGGATTGATACTACATTCGCTGCACAAAATTATATACGAGATTCGCCCATGAAATAGCAAAGAATCCCCCAAGATCGTCAAAAACTAGTGATCATACACCACTTTACTAGTATATCTAAAACAAACAATAATACATGAGCAATCAAATGACAATCGAACATCTATTTACCAAAAAGTATACCATGTGATTATAAGTACCAGATAGTATACTATATAATCCCCAATTTTGTAATTTAAACCAGAACAATAATGGGAGGAGCATTCACATGTGAAGAGGATGCGACCAAAGCAGAAATTCTATGGCTTTCACACACAAATATATGTAGAGAGAGAATGAAGGAAGTGAAATTCCACATCAAAATTTGATCCACAAAATTGTTAATAATAAGACATCCATTTTTATTAATTTTAACGTCAAATAAACAGGCAAAATGGCGATTCAAACATTATTGGGGGCGGGGGCAGCTCATTCGACCTTTGAATTTATGATCGCATAGCAAACAATTTCAGCTTTAGCTATTTGACTGCAATCACTAAACATCATTTTATTTCCTAGTCTAAGAAGCATGTGTGGTTGGAACACTTGGACACTTATTCCAGTAAAAGAGAAACAGAGAACTTATAAGAGTTGGAAGGTTAACATTAAATTCAGATGCGTCCACGACTCCACGTACTTACCGAATTTGAAACTTCAGCAGTTGTCATACTCAAACAAGAAACAGATAAAATTCAACTTTGGCATGAAATTCAGCAGATTTCTTGAGCTCATTCTAATACATAAAGCCTAGATGCCCTTCCATCGAAAACAAATTAACCGTCATGTTTGTTAAATATTCACCAGTAAATGAAAATCCAAGATCTGAAACAATATGGCTAGAAACACTTGCACCATCAAAACAGTTGGGTCTGAACAACCTAAAATGTGATATCACATATCCAACATTGTGCACAACACTCTGACTGACACAGCACTCTGTCTGCCATGCAAGAACAATACACTAATTAAATATGTCAATATGATTTGTGCTGGTAAGGAGAGTACCTGGATGAGGGGATTCTTCGGGAAACGATTGAAACTGCTTCTCTGCCACTACAAAGAGACGTGCTAAGATCAACACTTACATGAATAGCTCTATAAAAAATTATGAGGGCGCCTAACCAACAATCCCATAACATTACTAGAACCACAAAATACTAATCAAGAAATCAAATTAATTCATAGTGAAGATCAAATATACTCCATTTCAAACTTTTAGTACCCTCCTGTAAACTTTAAAACCTAAAAGGATCGCTCTCCTCGTGCTTACTTGTGATCCAAAATGCATAAAGTGCCGAGAAAAAAAAAAGGAAAAGTATAATCAACTAGTAACTAGTAAGTGAAATTCCAGTTGAAAGTCCAAACAGCAAGGCACTGTTTCTCACCATAACTCCATGTACAGCCAGACAAGACATACAGACTTCAGAATCAAATTATCAGAAATAATTCGAAAAACGGAATGAAGCCTAAATGCCTAATTCAAGTTCATATCCCAATCTTTAACATATGTTTTATGTGTATAAAATAAAAAAAGTACGCTAAGTTGCAAACCATAGATAACATCCCTGAAACCCATAATCAACAGCAACAAGAGAAAACCACCCAGCAATTTTAAGAATCATTACATATAACTGTCTACCTCTCATCTCTTTGTCAATATATTTCACTCTTCTTTTCAAGAATTTCGAATTCATCTCCAGGTTAACAATACGTTTCGTTCATACATGTACATCATCGAAGAATAGACAAATGTTAAGAGGATATGTTTTCGTGTTCCAAGTTGAATAAAATATTAAATAACCAAATTAAAATAGTTTAGTCTGTTGAAGAATCAATCTATATTGAGACTGTAATTTTGCATGCATACATGTAACAAGACAATCCTTGTGATTTGTATAATAGCTATTCAATTGAGTTATGAAGATCAACAGCTACCTGAAATTGGCGTCGGTGCAGGTATGTCTTTAACTGGAGTCTCCTTGCTATGGTCGGAGCTCCTACCGGCTTCCTCCGGCGCCGATTGCTCGAAATCCGAGAAAAGTCCATCGTCCACCGCCGCGCTCCGCCTGCTATCAAACAACGTCTCCGGCTCTCCCTCCGCCGTCGTCTCAGCGCCTGGCGCAGGCGTCAAAGCCAAGGACAATCCACCGCCAATCCCTTCATCACCGCCGCCTCCAGGGCCGCCGTCGAGAATATCATAAACCTCCCTATCAAAAAACCCGGGCAACTTCCTCTCTCTCCTCAAATCATTCCTCATAACCCAAAATGACTCGGATTCCTCCCGTATCTTCGATTCCCACTCCTTAATCTTCTTAAAATCCCCGGCCAAATTGCTCCACCTCTTCCGGCACTGAACCGGCCCCCGGTTCACACCATGTCTCTTGCAGTACGAAGAAATAGTCGCCCACTTCGGCTCAACCAGACCCGACCCGAACGCCGACCCGGACGCCCGACCCCTCCGGACGCGATTCTCAGCCACCCTCTTCCCCTGAATGAGCACGAGGATTTCCTGTCGGGTCCACCGCGGCAAACGAGCCGTTTTGCTTCCTTCATCGCCGGCGCCGGCGCCATCTCCGGAAGGCTGACGGACGTCTCCTCCGCCGTCAACGGGGCCCGTACCCAAACTCAACTGCTCTAGCGCCATTTCAAAGGTCACGTGACTTCAACTTTATAAACTCTTTGTATGTTCGAAGTCACGTGAGGAACGGATTAGTTTAATCAAACGGCGTTACCTTTTGACGGCGTTTCTCCATCGGAAGAGGCACAGAGGGAGGGGGGGTTTCTCTATTTATTTTTTTCTTAATTTATATTTTTTTGGGGGTGGACTATAATCTTGGAGAAAAAGAAGAGAGAGAACCCTTAAAAAAAAGAATAATGATACTCTAACAAGGGTTTTGATTTTGAATTAGTGATGATGATTAAGATTAGGCTTATCTTTAACTTTAATCTTTGGGCTAACGAATGGTACGATTTGCAATAATTATTCCCATAAACTTGAGAAGATATAGTATATATTAAGGGCTACACTCTCTAACTATAATTGACCCATTCAAATTTTGTCTTACTATTTCACACTCACTTTCCTTTGTTAAAATTTCTAAACTTTTTTATTGCAACTTTTCCTTACTTTGTTCTCTTTTTTATTCAGTAATAATAAATAAAATAATAATAATATGTTATAAGCTAAAAATTACTCCATTTTAATTTTCTACCTAATCCATATAACTTTTGAAATATTTTTTTTATTTTAATGGTATTTTTTTAAGGCAAAGACGTGTGTGAAATCATACTAAAAAGTGATAGTATTAAATTAATGAAAAGTGATAATGTTATTTCATGAACAATTTATATTATAAATGAAAAGTGAATATAATATTTTTATAGCGAAAGTGATACTCCCTCCATTCTAGGAATACAATTCGCGTATTTGGTGGTACGAAATTAAGAAAAATAACTTTTTTTAGTATGATGTAAGAAAGAGAAGGGTATTTTGGTTACTCAAGTAGAATAAAAATACTCCCTAGGTCCCATTTAAAGAGTGTCTTTTTTCCATTTTGGGTCTCCCACCTAAAGAGTCCAATTTCCTTTTTTACACACATGGACCCACACACACCCACTAATACAATTAAAATATGGGCTTACACTCACACTAATACAATTACCCACTACAAATTATTAAATAATAATACTCCTTAATCCACGTGCCAAAAAGCAAAAGACTTTCTTAGTGAGGGACGGAGGGAGTATGATATAATTGACTTTGACTAGATTGTGTGTAAACAGAAGGTGTCATTTTTGTAATATTGTAGGATTGTGAGGTTATTGATATTGTGTATTGTTTCAATTTTTAACGTGTGCATATATTCTTGCGACGGACCAAAATAGAAAATGTGCACTTAGGACGGGGGAGTAACTATTTTATAAAGTGTAAAATGGTTTATCGTGAGACAGTCTCATGCAAGACCTACATTTTTTTATCTTTTTATTACTTATTACTCCCTCCGTCCCATAAAGAAGTTCACAGTTAATGTAGATACGGAGTTTAAGAAAAATTGTTTTTTGGGGGTAGTTTGGTATTTTTAGGTAATAAATAAATTATAAAGTAAGTTTTGTGAGTTGTAAAGGAGTAAAATTAAAGTGTATTGTGGGGTTATTGATTTTTGTGTGTTTCCTTATTTGGAGGTATGAATTTGTTTATGGGATGGACAAAAATAGAAAGTGTGAATTTGTTTATGGGACGGAGGAAGTAATTAACTTTTATTACTCCTATTATATTATTAATTAATGTATTATATATGTCTCCAAAATATCTTAAATCTTTAATTTAATATATTAGAAAAAAGTTTAATTTTGATTAGGTGTGTCACCGAATTAATCCCAATTGAATAATTAATATTTAAAATTTACTAATAAATACATAAATTAAAATTTCGATTCAAATATACAGATATGATCAGATTAAATAAAATCAAATCTTCAAAATAAAGATTTATATCCAAATATACCGTATATATTTAATTATGGGAGGATTGAAAAATACCAAAATTTTACATTTTAATATCTTTACCAACTAGAAATAATTTTTATTTTAATTTTGACCAAATGCCACTTTTTTTACTTTAATATTCCCACTATTAAACTTATAATACCCAATGTGCCCCTGTTAAAGCTGTTACAAGAAAGGAACTGCTCGATAGCTCGACTTGGCTCAGCTCGACAAAGCTCGAGTTCGACTTGACTCGTAACTACATGAACTCGAGTTCAAACCCGTCTAAATACTCGTTACGTTATTAATCCGGGCTCGACTCGAATCGATAATGCTTGATAATAATATTAATAATAAATATTATATAATGATAATTATATATATTAATATAATAATTATTAAATATGATTTTAAATATATTAATTAAAATTCGGCTCGATTAGGTCTGAAAGCTCATCAATGCTCGAAAGCTTGACTCGTTTTGTTAAATGAGTCGAGTCAAGCTCGACTGAGTCATTTTTTAGTCAAGCTCGAGTTCGCTCGAAGATTCGTTATCAAATCAAGTGAACTCGAGCTCAGCTCTATAACTACTTGAGTCAAGTTCGAGTAAGCACTACTCGAGCTCGATCGGCTCGTTTAACAGCCTAGTCTCTGTAGGTGAGTGTGTGGATGTGAGTGTAGGGTCCGATGTAGGTATGAATGTCGGTTCCGATAAAGGTACGGATGTCAGTTTTGATGTGGGTACGGATCTCATTTCGAATCCGATGTATGTACGTATGTCGATCCTGATGTAGTTAAGGATCTCATGCAGGTTTCGATGTAGGTTCTGACCGACGAGACTGTGGCGGCAGTCCGACATCGGTGGCGGCAGTCCGGTGGTGGTGGTGGGGTTGTGGTGATTTGATCCTTATATCCAACTTTTCTCCTTTAAGGGTATTTTGATCCTTATAAGTACAATTTGGTTATAAAAGAAATATAATAAATAAATAAATAAAGGTGTATAAGAGTATAATATTTTGTTTTAAGAGATATTCCCTTTAATTAATAAGGGTATAAATTTTCATAGTAGAAAATGTCGGTTGAAATATGATTTGATTAAAAATTTTTAATTTTTCTCAAAAAATCATACATATATTCTTATATTAACGGGTATAACATTTAACAGTAAAAAATATAATTTTCAAAAAATATATATATTAAAGGGTATAACATTTAATAGTAAAGGATATCACTTTCGAAAAATGTGTGTTAAATGATCACCTCATCTAAAAGCTTAAACTTGTAGAGAGATAAATCGTTTAATATTTAATCAAGTCACTCTAATACGCCCCTTCACATGCAGGCGGAGAAATTTTGCCTCAAGCATTGCATGTGCAATTTTTCCCATAAATGGGTGGCGGTGAGGTTCGAACCCTGGACCTCTATTAACCATGGACTCTGATACCATGTTAAACGACCACCTCATCTAAAAGCTTGGAAATTTTACCTCAAGCATTGCATGTGCAATTTTTCTCATAAATGGGTGGCGGTGAGGTTCGAACCCTGGACCTCAATGATCACCTCATCTAAAAGCTTAAACTTGTAGAGAGATAAATCGTTTAATATTTAATCAAGTCACTCTAATACGCCCCTTCACATGCAGGCGGAGAAATTTTGCCTCAAGCATTGCATGTGCAATTTTTCCCATAAATGGGTGGCGGTGAGGTTCGAACCCTGGACCTCTATTAACCATGGACTCTGATACCATGTTAAACGACCACCTCATCTAAAAGCTTGGAAATTTTACCTCAAGCATTGCATGTGCAATTTTTCTCATAAATGGGTGGCGGTGAGGTTCGAACCCTGGACCTCTGTTAACTATGAGCTCTGATACCATGTTAAACGACCACCTCATCTAAAAGCTTGAAAATTTTGCCTAAAGTCTTGCATGTGCAATTTTTCTCATAAATGGGTGGCGGTGAGGTTCGAACCCTGGACATCTGTTAACCATGGGCTCTAATATCAAGTTAAACGATCACCTCATCTAAAAGTTTAAGTTGGTAGAGAGTTGTATCGTTTAATACTTAATCAGTTTACACTCTAACAAGCCTCCTCACATGTAGGCAGGAAATTTTTACCTCAAGCATTGCATGTGGAATTTCCTCATAAATGAATAGCGGTGAAGTTCGAATCCTGGACCTTTGTTAACCATGGGCTCTGATACCATGTTAAACGACCACATCATCTATATACCATGTTAAACGACCACCTCATCTAATGGTTAACAAAGGTCTAGAGTTCGAACCTCATCGTCACCATTTATGAGAAAATTCCACATGCTAGGCTTGAGACAAAAATTTCCCGATTTATTTATTAGCTTAAACTTTTAGATGGGGTAATCGTTTAACCATGTGAGATTTTAAAGATTACACGCAAGTTTTTAGTGAAAAGAAAACTGAAAGTGGAACGTGATTGTTGAATGGGAAATTATATTTTAGAAAAAAGAGGATAACGAATGAGAGGAAAGAGCGAGTGGAGGGAAGCAAGCATAAATGGCATAGGATTAGAGGTAATGGATGAGAGGTTATCCCCTCCCCTATGAACACTTACCAAATTTTATGACCACTTTTATTTCCACATTACAAATCTTAAAGAATCATTAGCCACATAATCTTTTTATTTAATGCCAATAAATGGTCCCCACTAAAAGAAGGGTCACTTTTGATTATTTCAAGTTTTTGCCAAATTACATTTATTGGGTTGCTAAGCCCACAATCCTTCCCTTAACAATGGTTTACTCTTTATGCATCCAAATATATATACAAATTATAAATTCATACATCAAACTTTTTAACTACTTAATTTCAATTCAATTTACAATAAAAGAATGTAATAAACTCTAAAAAAGTGTATTTAATTCGTAAAAGTAATATCCATATTGATAAAAAATAATAGTCTGTGTAGTAAATTATTTCATGATCAAATTATAATATAATTATAAAATAATAATATTTTTAATAAAATTAGTAATATATATATAGTTAATTATAAAAAATAATCAAAATGAGAAGTCAAAAATTATTGTCAGTCATGAAGATAATTTTTTAATTTCCATACCCAATTGTCCATTTTGGGACCAAAATACCCCCACTCTGTCGAAATGCTATGTCAGGATTTCGACATCATCGGATGTCAAATCCAGTGTCCCGGATGTCGGATTCGGTGTCGGAATCTCGATATAGCATTTCGACAGTATGGTCGGATGCTGGATTTGGTGTCGGAATCACGACATAGCATTCTGACATGATGGGGGTATTTTGGTCCAAAAATTGACAATTGGGTATGGAAGTTATATATAACATATTTCATTGATGACAATGATTTCCAACTTAAAATTTTGATTAAATGGGCTATTCTCATATATATATATATATATATATATATATATATATATATATATATATATATATATATATATATATATATATATATATATATATATATATATATATATATATATATTCAATCATATTAATTAATTTTGAGGTGATATCATTTACATTCGAGTGTATGAAATTAATTTTGATGTACCAAATGTATATTAGTTTTATACAATAATAATATATTTATTTGTTAATGAATGTGTTACTTTTTTATATTTAGATGTTTATTACAAAACAAACAAGAAATTAAAAAAATTGCTAAAAGTTTACAAACAAACTATATAAATATTTATTTATGTAAATATTTTTTAATTAATAAGTGTATATGTTTTGAATAGTTTTATGTAATGAGCTAAGGAGTGAACCCACATAAACATAATTAATTAGAGTGAGTCTTCCGTGAGACTGTCTCACATGAGATCATTTTATATTTTTTAAAATAACTATCACTTTCGATATAAAATGTTATTACTTTCGCTATGAAATGTTATCACTCTTCATTTATACTATAAATTGTTCATGAAATTATATTATCACTTTTCATTAATTTAATATCACTTTTCATTATAAAAGTTATCACTTTATGTCCATCTCACGTAAGGGTAGAGACAGTCTCACACAAGTCTTTGCCAATTAATTAAGCAATTATAAAATAAATTGAATAAAAGCCATACGAACCAAACGAGTACTATATTTTATAAGATAAATCAAATAATATTAAAACAATATGACCCAAACGGACTATAAAAATTAAAGATAAACCACAAATTAGAGTGGTATAATAGTTACTATATCATATCTCCATACAATTTAATTTTTAATAAATGATGTTATCATAGAAAAAAATATTGAAACTCACCCCAATTTAAGAGTAAAATATAAATCCTAAATCCTAAGACTAATACAACAATATTGCACCAAAAAATCATTACACCGATTACTACCACGTACTAAAGAAAATGTTGTTATACATATGTTGTTATATGCATTTGGCCTGAATTAGATTTAAAGAAAGTGAATTCATTTATATAATAAAAGTAAAATTATCACATAAGATAAAATATTACACCATATTGAATAAAGTTTCACAACTTTAACATGGCAAACATGTTTCAAGTTATTGAAAGCTATCATACAACTCACTTAGTACACCAAATACATAGGTAAGAGCATTACTTGATATAAGTGAAAATATTGCATTATTTGAACTTTATTTAATTACACGTTAGGGAGAAAATATCAAAATTATTACAACATTTTGAAATTGAAAATTAGATAATGTTTGTTTGGCCAAAAAAATCTTGTATAGGGGTGTCTCACAAATTTTAGGTGTCTTGGGTGGCTTTTAAAACATATTTATGGAACAATGTTATACTAAAATGAAATTGATGTAAATTATATATGGGTGGTTTGGAAGGAATGGGTGTTTGAAACACTTATCTCACAAGTTTTGTCATTAAGGGTAGGGGTTAGTAGAATGTCATATTCTCCTTGTGATGGAGTGGGGACCAAGCCCTACCAAATGTATTGCTAACTTTTATACACTAATTTGGGGAATTATTAATTAGGGATATTAATTATTTTATTACTTTATCTTAGCTAATTTTGTATTTGTAGACTTTTAGCAAAGAGTTGATATTAGGTGCACCCGGGTGCAAGGGTGCACTCATATGTATAATTTTTTATTATATTTTGTATACATGTTATTCTATTTTGTATACGTGTTTTTTAATAATTATATACTCTCTTCGTCTCATAACAAGGTGTGTGTTTCACTATTCCTGACATCCGCTTAAAATGCATCAATTTCCTCTATTTAATAAAGAAAGTACGACTCACCACTTCCATTTAATACAATTACCCAACTTATCTATAATAATAATACTCATTAATTTACGTTCAAAAAGCAAATAAAGACCCTAGAACCATCCACGTGCAAACAGCAAACGCATACCTTGTTATGTGACGGAGGGAGTACTTTTTTCACACTAAGTTTTTCATTAAAAAAACTAGCATCCATATGTGTATAACTTTTTATTCAATAGTGCATATATGTTTTTTAATAATTGCATATTTTTTTACACTCAATATTTCATTAAAAAAATTAACAATTAAATTGTATACATTTTTATTCATAATTGCATATATTTTTGTTTATATTTGTATACGTTTTTTTAAAGTGGGTGCACCCAATCTTAGGGTGCACCCGGGTGCACAGTATAATTAGCCTTTAGCAAAACTCCTTTCATTTTTTTTAGAGATAAAATCAATTTTCGTTGGTTATTATGGTAACGGTTGGTTGGACCAGTAACTAGGTAAAACTATTTTATACTTTTTAAATTAATTATTATTTTTTACTTTTCATTATAGAAGTTGTCACTTTTTATTTGTGAGTCGCAAGCCCTTATATGAATACACACTATGTTACATGCACTAAAAAAATAATTTTTAGCAACAGAATTTATCAACAGAATTTAATCTGTTGGTAATTACCAATGGATTAACAACCAAAATGATATTTTCAATGTAAATGGATTTATTCTCTATTTTAGCAACAGTATTCAATCCGTTGGTAATTATCAACGGATTACCAAGGGAATCTTTATATAAATTACCAATGGAATTTTTAGCAACAGATTACCAACAGAATTGATTTTTTGTTGCTAAAATTTTACTAACCACCACTTTACCAACGGATTCCGTTGCTAATCCATTGGTAAACCAATTTAACAATAGAATTAAGGTTTTTACTAATGGAATATTTCGTTGGTATAAAACATTTTTTTTTTGTAGTGATGCATGTTATTGTTACATCTATTGCACAATACAGGGATATTGTCTTGTGAGATGTATTGGTTAATATAATATATACTTATATATTAAATGCATGTTATATTGTTACATTTATTGTAAAATATAGGGTATATAAGATGCATGTTATATTGTTATTACATCTACTGTACAACATTGGCACTCTCTTATGAGACACATCGATCTATAATTAAAATATATTTATTGATAGTTAAAATATATTAGTAGTATATCATATTATATAATATTTTAAAATCATACTTTAATTATTATTCATTATATTTTAAGAAAATTTATTGACTACATATGAACATACTTTACTTATATAATAATCATATTTTAATCTATCTTACAAACTATCTCATATAAACGATGTCTTATAAGAGACTTTTTATTATTATTATTATTATTATTTTATTTTTTATTTTTTTTGTAAAATATCATTACTGAAAGAATTTGAGGATCCTGAAATTGAGGCGATAAATTTCTTGTGTAAAATTTACTCCCTATTTGCTCAGGTTTACATTGAATAAACTTTCTTTTTCTTTTAATTCAATTAATTAATTATTAAAATCAATCTCAATAATTCATACTATCTCCATTTTCTTATAAAGTTTCTATTTACCTTCTCCACATAAATTAATAAGTATAATATTTAATGCGTAGTAAATGAGTTTTTAACACTTAATCTTTTAACACACCGGATCTTTTGCGTCATTTTGGTACATCATCTTCTGTGCCACATGTTAATTGAGTGACACATAAGAGGGGGAAATAAATCCAATTATTGCCCCTAGGGTTTAAGGATTATGGTATAGTTTCTCTCTTTCATGTGTCGATCATCTAACGGTGTGATACAAAGGATGATATATCAAATCACCTAGATATATGGTATGACTTTAATTATTCATTAAAGTGGAATCATGAGTATGTGTTACCCACATCTGAAGTGAGCCATATAATTAGAGGAGAGGATTTCGTGTGATGCTTCCACATATCCAATTTATGTGAAATTGAATATATGATAAATTTGGACTCTTTTAAGCAGAAAATATAAGTTCAAATTCAAATTTTAAACTTAAAAAAAAAAAATCCTTCCCTCCTATAATATCACTTGTACTATACAACATGTGATGCACTGACTAAATTAATATTGATATATAAAGGACTTAAAATATTGTTGTTAAATTTTCTATTCTATAATGTATTCAATTTTATATTTCATTTTATTAAAATATTAAATTATAAGATCAGTGGCAATAATTTGAACACCGATTATAATAGAATAATAATTATTTAATATATGAAAAAAGAGATGACACGGGAAAATGAAATAGGTATTCCATTCGCTTAAACTGATGCAAGAGGATTGAAGTTTCATTTAAAATTTTATACTCCAAATTTAGTAAAGGGAGCTGCTATTCACAAATTTACTAAATATACCTAAAAAATAATTTAAATTTAAATATTTTAATTAATATGACTTAAATACCCTTATGTAATAATATATTCATAAATAGATTATTAAATATACCCCAAAATTACTAAATATACCACACTTTAATTATAATTACAACAAAATGACTATGTTCTTGTCGAACACTTTGATCTGGGAACCGTTTTCATCTTCAATCTCAGAGGGTACCTTCTCTCCACAGTCATGTTCGTGATCAAGAATTCTAATTCATCTCCACCTTGTTCATCGCCTTCACTTCCTGCTTCACCACCTTATACTGTTGTTCTTGAATGTTATCCTGTTTTCGAACTCTAATATGCTCCTATCATGACATGTGAAAATACCAGGAATGGAATCTATCGTCTATCTTTACTATAATTAAAGTGGAGGTATGTTTAGTAATTTTGGGTACATTTAATAATGTAATAATGTATTTATGAATATATTATTATATAAGGGTATTTAAGTCATATTAATTAAAATATTTTAATTTAAATTATTTTTTGTGTGTGTTTAGTAAATTTGGGGTGCAAATAGCCGCTCCCTTGTAAATACACTAAAACAAATAACTTCTCAGTTTTATTTTAAATAAAATATGTGATTCATTATTAATATTTAATACACTTTTTTTTCAATAATTATTATTATCCAAATGTATAATACACCAAAAAATTTTAAATATTAGCAAGCAACCAACATTCATTAAAAATTTCCATATCTATCCAATAATAAATTGAACGAATTATATGACTTCATCACCTTAAATTCAAATTAGGTTGAGATTGTTGTTCAACTTTTGGGCTCCCATCTGAAATGCAGCCCGAATTTTTAGTAATAATTTTTAAGGAAATGTTTGTTTTGGATTTTTTATGAATTTGAAAATTAATTGAATAGTAATATATGTTAGTTTTAATTTTTGATATGATACATTTTAATTTAATGTCAAATTATTGTGCAAAAATGTACTCCTTCCGTCCCACAATAATGAGTTGTTTGGTTTGAATTCTTCAATCAGAATGGAATGAGTATTATTAAGAAGCTCAATCACAATGGAATGAAAAGTGATTGAAGAGTGAGAAGTAGTTATTAAATCAATGAGAATGATTGAGAAATTTTAATTCCTACTAGATCAAACAAGCATCAACAATGAAAATAAATACACATTTATTCATATCAACCCCACCCAATACCCCCAACCAAGCACCCCCTAATTATATACCCTACAAAGGAAACACATATATCCAATAAACTTAAAAATTACTGTAATTTTATATTGTCACTCCTATCTAACACAAATAATATTACTTTACACTTTATTTATTACTTAAAATTACTAAAAACCCTTAAAAGTCAATAAGTTGATAAAAAATAATTTTTCTTAAATAACATGGAATAGTAAAGTAAATTTAATTATGGGACAAAAATGACTTTAATTTCATATTGTTACTTCTATCTAACACAAATAATATTACTTTACATTTTATTTATTACTTAAAAATATTAAAATACTCTTAAAAGTCAATAAGTTGATAAAAATAATTTTTCTTAAACAATATAGAATAGTAAAGTGAATTTATTTATAGGACAAAAATGAGTACTAATTTAAATATATAAGAAAGAGATAAGAGATGAGAAATAAAGGGAGAAATGATATTAATTGAGGAAATTTAATTATGTTGGTTTTGAGTTTATTGGGATATAGTGATAATTATGTTGGTTGTTTTTAAAATTAGATAGATGTTGATGATTTGTGCTTTTTGTTATATTTTTTAATTGTGGGGGTATTTCTCATCCTGAGTTGGACTGATTTTTTAATAATAAAACAAAAAATTGAGAAAAGAGAATGTATTGGATGTGGAGGATTATAGAGGTTGTAAGTTATATAAAAGATGATTTTTACTGTAAGTTTTCAAAATTAAAATCTTGACTTCTCAAATATATTAATGATGATTATTATATTAGTATATGTTATTGCAATATTTAGTAGAAATGATGAATTTTTTTAATTTTTTATTTTTGATCAGGAAATGATGAGACATTTAGAATGGGGAGCCCAAGACGAAGTCCAGTAACTCCTCAAATATTCAAACTTCAAATACTGGGCCTACCAATTTTTATTTACTATTGTTGCCTTGTAATCCATTTTTTTTTTTATTATTTATAATGCAACTAATTGAATGAAAAGTAATATGGATCTATTTCGTAAAATTGTTTTTCAACTTTTTAAATGGTATCACTCTTACCGATTAGAGGTAGAGAATGGTATAAGTATCACTTTTTATCAAGATAGAATTATTTTTTATCCAATCAAATGAATCGCGTGACATGTCCATTTAAATTAGGTTATGTTTATGGGTTTTATTACTTAAATTTATTTTAAAATCCACACCAACATTTTAAAAAGAATTGATATTCCGTATATCTGGATATATATAGATGCATACATCAAATCTGTATTAGTTTTATTTAATAATTTTTTAATGATTGTAATGTTTTGTTTTATATCCAATTATTTATTAAAAAACTAACTTAAAATTAACCAACAAACCATATAATTTTTATTCATTAGCATATACTTATTATTAATGTATAATATTTAAATGTGGGCGCACTAAATTCCATCCGTACATTCGGATGCACATGATATTTAAACTTTTAAAAACACATACTTCCTCAAAATAAATATCACATTTTTCATTTTTGTCTATCCAATAATAAATGACATATAATAATAATAATAATAATAATAATAATAATAATAATAGAAACATCACACTTACCTATAAGGCTATAACTTCAAAATACATCTTCGTATCAAACACTAGAAATTTCATCTCTATTATACTACTTTTTTAGTCAACGATAGTAATCAAGACAATTATTCTAGTTATTCATTCAAAAATTAACAGAAAAATTACTAAAATTCTGTATATTTTTTTATTTTTTAGTGTATACATATTAGTATATATATATATATATATATATATATATATATATATATATATATTTTGAATGTAGGCACATAAATTAGTGTCCATTCACTATATCAAAACTCAAAAGCAAATATAAATCATCACTGTTAATGATTTCTAAGCCCTACGTAGACCCAAACAAACATACCCAAATGTATTTAAATTAGTATACCCAAATGTATTGACCTATAATCCATAGATAGGAGTGTAAATAAGCAAATTCGACCCAACTTTTCACTGATTGAGTATCATTTGTTAAGTCAATCATTTGTTAAGCAGGTTTCGGGCTTGAGCTCGAAATCGAACTCTTTAAAAATTTGAAATTAACTTTGTTCGAGCTCGATTCAAGCTCGTTTATTAAAGTTCGAATTTGTTTGTGAACACATTCGTGAATATGTTCGATAACATGTTCTTAAACACGTTTGTAAACATGTTTGAAAATTTGCTCCTGAAAAACAAATGAATGTTTAGTTTATAAATAAACACCTATATAGTTTCGTTCGTGAACATAATAAACGAACAAATAAGAATTTTAAAATATTATTTTAGATAGCTATATTAATATTATATTTAAATTATAAAGAATATTAATAGTAAATTATATATATATATATATATATATATATATATATATAAAGCTTTTATCGAGCTTATATTTATGAACACACTAGACGAATGCTAAACGAGAATATTCACGAGCATAAAAATTGATCTCGTTAGTATTCATTTGAATAAGCAAATGCACACAAACGAGCATTTATCGAGTCGAATCACAAACTGTTAGCTGAACGCTTTGTTCATTTACATCTCTATTTCCATATATCCAGATGTAATAACTCTTAGTCTATATGTAAAGTCCATATTCAATTTGATTAGCTCCATGGGCTCTACTCGGCCCATCAAAACCCATAAAACCATTTAAATGAGTTTTAGCTGGTCTTGAAAGCTTAATTTGTGCTTCACCAATTTTTCATCAACATTGTAGGGTGTTTATGTATAGAGGGGCTCAATATTTAAACTTGAAAAATTCTCTTTGAGACGTTAGTTATGCGAGACGAGACGTGTTAAAGTATGTCTATTATATAAATTAAATATGTTTAATGGATGTTAAAGTATGTTTTCTAAATTATGATAAATGATGAATTAAAGTATGATTTGAGGGTGTTATAATATGATTCATTATTAACATACTTTAACTACAATAGACATACTTTACATATATACTCCCTCCGTCCCATAGAAGTTGGGACATTTTCTTTTTTGGTTGTCCCATAGAAGTTGTTACATTCCTTTTAAAGCATATGAGACCCACATAAAAAATATTAACATATTCACATTGGCCCACACACACTCCACACACTGCTAATACATCTATCCACTACACATTAAATATTATTTCTCTCACTTCACTTTATATTAAAATATTATACTCCTTAATCTCCGTGCAAAAAAAATCACAAGTTTAATGGGACGGAGGGAGTAATAAACATACTTTAGTAATTGATCGATCCGTCTCATAAGAGAGTGTCTTTAGACTTTAAATAAATTTATGGGTCATCTGTTCTTATAGATAACAGAGGTGTATTATTATTATTATTATTATTATTATTATTATTATTATTATTATTATTATTATTATTATATATTTATTATTATTATTATTTATTATTATTTTTAAAAAACATTTTAAGGTGGCAAACAATTGGAGCAACCCTCCACTTTCGAGTTTCGAATGTATTTTTCTATCAAACAATTGGTCGTAACATCTATTCAGAGAAATATAATGTCACATCAATTAAATCACTGCACCATTGTTCTTGTTTGTATTCTATATTTTCGAAAAAAAATGGAAAATAAAAATGACGTTCACTTTTACATTGCACTATAATAATAATAATAATAATAATAATAATAATAATAATAATAATATCCCTATTTTAAAACTATAATAGAAATTCCAATAGTGAAATGTCCCATAATCAGTTTAGCTTATTTAGGTACTATTATTGTACTATTTAGTTTAGAGTTGGAAGTTCAAATGTTTTGTATAATGCCAAAAGGAATTAAATTATGAGTAACTAAATAGTTACCTAATTAATTCAATCTATACATTATTTTTAATTTATTGAAATTATTTTCTTTGGGTCTAAATGAGTGCAATAAAATTGCTTGCTAAATAAATCAATTCGAATGATGATTGTATTTATGGAATACATTTAAAGAGAGTTTATAAATGGCAAAGGTTCATAATTAAAATAGGGATTCCAAATGTAATTAAATTGGTAACAACCCGGCATGTTTCGGGGCGGGTAGGATCCGGGAGACAAATATGGGCTGGCGAATTAAATTGTGTCACATTCAATGTCATCCATTTTATTTTGGCCACGTCTCAATTTTAATGTAATTAATATTTAATAGTATGGCTACCATTTTTAAATTCAAAAAACTTCTGGCCACGAAATTGAACGCAATAGTGCAACTATATTGTTTTTAGTTGTAGTCAAAAAAAATTACTGATCTTTTAATGGGGAGTGTTTCTTACGATTTATAGAAAAGATAATATTTTAATAAAAACTAAAGAAATATGAAAAGATAATATTTTTAATAAAAAATGGTGTTTAATTGATAAAAATTGATAACAGGAAAATTGAATTATTTATGTAAAATTCGTTATTATAGAAAGAATAAATATATTACGTGATAGTATTTTTAATAGAAAAGTAAAAATTATTTTAAAAATATATATTAAACAGTATTATACAAGTTCTTTTTTTTACGCAATGCAGTACTCTTGTTAATTTTTTAATTATGTAGTACTCTTTCCCTTTTGCCTGATTTTCTACATAGTTGCAGATATGGAGATGAGTTATTTCTTGTGCATTCGGGCACATATAGTACGATATAACATTTTAATTTTAAAATTATAACACTTTACTTTATAAGAATACTATTTTTAGTGAAAAGTCAATTAAAATATAAATCATATTAATGTTTGCATAAAAAAAATCAAATAATTAAGTGTATAAGTTTTTATGCTAAAACATGTTACATTTGATAATACTAAAGGATATAACTTTTTAAAACTGACAGATTTGAATATATGGTGCATCCGAGAGAACACGTAGGTTTTATCCATATGATATGATAGTGTGACATTTTATATAATGATGTAACAAAAAATAGATAGGGTTAATTACAAAATAAACCATGAACTTTATTCATATTGTAAATTAATCCTCATTTTTTAGAAATTGCAAAAAAAACCCACAATCTTTAAGTATTGTTGCAAAACGCACCCAATTTCTAATTAAAAGTATGATTTTTTGGGATTTTGTGCAACAATACTTAAAGATGGTGGTTTTTTTTTGCAATTTCTCAAAAGTGAGGATTAATTTGCAATAGAAGTAAAGTTCGTGATTTTTTTTTCAATTAATCCAAATATATATATATATATATATATATATATATATATATATTAAAAATTTGAAATGAGAAAATTATAAAGTTATTTGATTTTAGTTGATTAGATGTTATTTTAGTATTAAAATTACTCTATCCATTCTAATAAGTTTTTCACTATATTCTTAATCTCATTACACTTTTCATCCTCCAAAATTAATAAAAGTTTTAAAACAAAAAACTCTAAACATCATATTTTTAAAAATGTCACAAATTTTTAAACTATTTTTTCAAAAAAAAAAAGAAAAAAAGAAAAAAAAGAGGTTACTATTATCTAACCAACATAATTTAGTTTATTATTTATTTATTACTTAAATTACAAATTTACTCTAGTTAATAAAATTAATAAAAATATATTATTTTAAATTTTGTATCTATGAAGAGTTTTTGGGGACGAAGGAATAATACTCTAGATTTTTTTTAATTAAAAATTATTTAAAAAAAAATTAATTAGTAATACTCTTGATATTTCGCTGTTAATTTTAAAGAAAAAAACAATACTATGACCAATTAAAATAAATATATTATAAAATAAAATATAATACCTTTGAATACTCTTATGAATTTGAGGTGCAGATCAACTCTATTATATAAAATGGTGTACCCCATCATTAAGGGCTCCACCGTCCCTGCCCTGGGATTGTTGGATGAGGTAAATCGCAGGATGTGCCTCAAGTGGCTTATAGAGAGGACTCACTGTTTAACTTGTGTTTACAAGAAGCTAAATACATGGACAACTCTATTATATACTTTATACTATCCCCATCCAAGTAGAGTTGTACTTCTTCAGTCCCATGTCAACTATTACATATTATTAGTTTTGGCCTTTCACTTCAATAATTGTATTTTCCTTTTTGATAAATATGACTCATAGTAACCAATTAACACTATAAACTACTTATACAACTTTACACATTAAGATACAATACTCTCTTCGTTCCAATAACTTACTCACTTTCTATTTTGCTTCGTTTTAAAAATAATTGCACACCTTAAAAATGAAAACAATACACAATTATATCAATAACCTCACAATACTATAATATTACAAAAATGACACATTTTTTATTACACACAATCTAGTCAAAATCAACTTTATCATACACTTTATTCTATTTAATTACCCAAAATATCCATTCTTTTCTTATATCATTACAACAAAAAGTTACTTTTCTAAAATTTTGTGTCACCAAATACGTGTATGTATTTTTTGGATGGAAAAAGTATTACTTAATATTCGCGTAAAAAACAAATGTAAAATTTTAAATAAGACGAAAGAAGCGTGTTTGTTTTTTTAACATAAATTAATAAATGTGAAAGTTTAATGAGCAGTCACATAATTTTAATTGTATTTTTATCTTTTTGCCTTTAATTTTAAATTGAATTAACTTAAATAGTGTAGTATTATAAAACTTTTATAACAATTATAATTTTTATGTACGAAGATCCACTTACTAATAAAGAAATATTTAGTGTTACAGTGGAATAAATCAAAATGGCACTACGTAGACTTCTCATAGAACGAATGGTCTAAGTATTATACTTCGTCGGCCACCTATAAGATATCTATTCGCTTTTTGTACGTGGATTAAAAATTATTATTATATATATAATGGGTAGTTCTATTAGAGAATATAGTGGGCCATATGTGGATTCTTTCTATTAAAAGGAAAAATTTGACATATTTAAAGTGACTATCTAAAAATACCTTGTAAATGGCGGGAGTAAATATAAAAATGCCATTAATGAGGGATCATTTGCTTGAACTCTATCAAAAGATAAAAGCTCATGGACCTGGATCCTCTCCTGTAATAATAGTCAATTTCCTCTCATGAACAGTGATTTTACTGTTTACATGAAATTTACTGTTCACATAAACAGTGAAATCACTGTTTATGTAAGAGGAAATTCCCTATGGAGGGCTCATGATAATATAGACCTACAACTAGCCTATGTTTAGGCTGAGAAAAACAAAAACAAAACTGAGATTATATAAAAAAAAAAAAGTATAGATCTCCCTGCCGGAATATAAGGAAATAATGCAAAAGAATTGATTAAAATGTAAGACACGTGAGAGTAGAAGCATCATGGCAACAATATATACACATAATACATATCATGAGATAATATTACATATTCAATGTATTGTATAAAATTATCATAGGTAAATACTTGTATGCTCTTGAAAAAACGGCAAGTTTTATGTTTTATTTTGTACTTGTTTATATGATAATAAAGTTTTATTATTCGGTAAGAGACTCTTAGTTTTATACTTTTAAGATTGTACCTTTCTTTTTTAAAATACAAAAAACGATGCAAACATAAATGAGACGAAAGGAGTATATGATAATTTGCAATTCTTTCGAATAGAGTAAGATATAATGAGACTTAATAATACTTAATATGCAATCCCATTTTAAAGAGTAATATTTCCAGGAAAAATGTACTATAAAATTATACTCCTCTCCTGAAAAGAAACATGCATTCTTAAGAGTAATACTGCTCAACATTAAAACTAGAATAATACTTCTAAAAAAACTAAAAACCTACTTTTTCCATTCGTAAATATTGTTAAATTTTACTAATTAGAGTGTCATATAATATTTGTTAGGCTATCTCCAGTAATTCACATCATTTTGCAGCACTTTCAGTATAAAAATGGTGTAGGAATAGTAATTCATCTCCAGCAGTTTACACTAATTTTTCCACTAAAAAATAAAATATATTTATTTAATTCTTATTTAATTTTTTTCATATAATTAAAATTATTATACCTTTTAATTTGATATTATATTTAATATGCTTAAAATTAAAACAACATTTAAAACAAAATTACGTTGGCAAAAACTCCTGTACCCGGGCGCACGGACCACATTCCGTGCGCCTTTAGAATTTTGTGTTAAATTGTATATCCTTTAGTATACAGATATGTATCCTTTATTTTCTAAAGAAAATTATTGTGTGTATCTGGACGCATGGACAATACTTCGTGCGCCTTTAGAATTTTGTGTTAAATTATATATCCTTTAGTATAAAAATGTGTACCCTTTATTTTCTAAAGAAAAAAATATTAATGAAAAGTGTATACCCTTAGAACAAAATGGTGTACCTTTTATTAATTAAAGTGTATACCCTTTAGACCAAAACAATGTACCCTTACCCATAATATTAAATTTCTAAAGGCGCACGGAATGTGTTCCCGTGCGCTCGGGCGCACGCAAGCCTCACCCAATTACGTTACAGTTTATTATGTAAAATATTTTATTATTAATTTTATGATTTATTTAAAAAAGTTCTAATTATTATTATTAAAAAGTTAACATAGTAATATGTACTCTCTCTGTCCCCAAAAGTATTTCACACTTTCCTTTTTTATCCGTCCCTCAAAGTATTTCATACTTCACTTTTACGTAAAAAATAAATTATTATAATATTAACTTTTTACACACATCCTAATATAATAGTCACTTTTTCACATCTTCCAACAACTTTACACACATTTTTCATTAAATTAACTAAAATATATATTCTCTCTCTTACTTTATACATTAAAAATAAAATTTTCTTAATCTCTGTGTACACCAATACGTGAAATACTTCACGCGACGGAGGGTGTATAAGTTTATATCAAGCAATAAACATTAATATAATATAAAAATAAAAAATAATATGGTGCAGGTGCTAAAGCCACCGCATTTTGGTGCAAAATTACCCATCCCCCTAAAATGTCGTGTGTTTGGTGTGGACTGCTGGAGAAGAAATTTACACCATAATTCACCTTTTACACAAAAATGGTGTATTGGTGGAGATGGCCTTACTACTACATTTTTCTTTTTGATACGCGATATCCATACAAAACAGTTAATATATTTATATGGAGTCCATAAAATACTAATACAACTACTCATTATATATTAAAATATTATATCACTTAATCAACAACCGTACATATTTCTTAATATTTACACAAATTAAAAATAAATATAACAACAATTGCAGGGTGGGACACTTTACATTACATGAAATTATATAACACTCAATATATCAAATTAATCAATACCATAAATTAATCAATAAATATGTATGTATAGGATAGGAGAGAATCTTCATAACTTTATATATCAAATTAATCAATACCATAAATTAATAAATATGTATGTATGTGTATGTGTATGTATAGGATAGGAGAGAATCTTGAGCATACCCATAGCCATACGGGGTCTGTTCAAATGGCAACAACAGCTGATACATCCTATGATTACACCCACATGCTTCTCCCCAATCGTTCTCTATTTTTTACTCTTTCATTTTCTTTTTTTATTATTGCTATTTAATTTAATATTATTGCTCTTATATTTGGCAATCAATGATCTATCTATTCATTTTCATTACTATAGTATGGATCATTATTAATATTAACTGTCAGTAAATGACAGTAATGTTGCTTGTCATTCTCGCAATTTTATTATTTTATACGTATATATGAGACCTTTTAATTAATTAATTAATATACATTTTATATTTGGATAAAATAATATAAGTGGAGCTAGCAGCTCGCAAAAACTTTCTTTTTAATATAAAATATATTTTAATTAATGCAAAATAAATTAAATTACTTTTTTTTCGGCAGCCAGCAGTAACCGTAAATTACTTTAATTAAATGTTGACGAAAAGTACTATTCATTTACTTTTAATAAAGGTAAATACTTTGCTAATTTTGCCTCCAAAAATAAAATACAAAAAAGCTGTAGAAATTTAAATTTGGTTCTTCTTCTTGTCGTATTCTCTTTATGGATTTCAACAAATCTATAAAAAATTTGATGCATAATTAATCACCTAAAAAGAATTAAATATAATTATTAGTACCTAGGACATAATAGTGATATCTCTAGTACTGAATAGTAAATAAAATACTGTGGATAAATTTGTCTTTTGATGGAGGCTCACTTACGGGTCACCCATTACCCTCTCAGATGGATCCCACCTCCTCATGTGAGAGGATCATGAATAACTCGGGTCAACCAAGAATAGTCCCTTTTTTATGAATTAGATTGAAATTTTAATGTTAGTTATTGCTATTATATAATTAGGTATATTCACCCTCTAATTTAAATAGCCAACAAATTCGTAATCATTATTTAATATAATAACAAAAGTATGTCTAAATTGAAAAGTCAGAGGACATGGCAACGACTCATAAAAATTTAAACAAATGGACTTTTTTTACAATTTTGATTTTGTGGAGAAAATTAATATACTTAATTAATAATGATACAAATTTATTCAATTTTAAACCTTTTCATTACACACGTAAAAATATATGTTTTTTTTTCTCTCTTTTTTTTTTCATATTATAAAGAAAAGGAGATATACTTGAATTAATTAAAACTATATTTAAATAAATTATAAATGATTTCTTTTTAATATTAATCAGAGAATAAGGGATTTCAATATGAGATACTATTTTGAATGGCAAACACGAGGATAAATACTGAATCTAGTAGCATGTAGAATCTGATTCGTGAATTTTATTTTTTTCTTATTTTTTTTTCATAATCATACTCTTCGAACTAACTAATTATAAATACTGAATCTAGTAGCATGTGGAATCTGATTCGTGAATTTTATTTATTTTTTATTTTTTTCATAATCATACTCTTCGAACTAACTAATTAATTATTATTATTTTGTCTGAAGTTTGATAGATTATAAATCAACTAAGGAATTAAATTAAATTTATGTGTATTCGGATCTGTCTAATTGATTTTTTCATGCGATTTAAAATTTTTAATAACCTTTTTATGATTTAATAATTTATTATATTTTTGTTGATATTTATGGTTATAGTTATTCCTGTTAGAGAAAAAAAAATTGTAATGGAAAATGGAAAAATGAATATGGACATAGGGAATACCTTGATAGAATTTTTTAAGTGACACATTACTCCAAAAAAAATCATATCTATATAGTTTAATATGTATCCTAACTTTCCTACATCTATTATATAGTCATAATACCAATATTTAATTTAGAGATACTCTATCATAGGACGGGTATTTGTAAAACGGATTATGATACTAGTTAAATAATTGTTAAAGTATACTTGTTATAGAGATAAAATAAATTAAATATGTTTTTAAATACTTTAAATATATTTGCAGTGAATCATAATATAACACTTTAAAAATATATTATATTTAATTATTCATCATACTTTAAAAAAATATATTTTAACTACGAATTAATATACTTTACCTACATAACGATCATACTTTAAAAACGAGTAGATTCGTCTCACATAATTAGTGTCTCACAAAAAACTTTGTCTTTAATTTATTTCAGGATAAAAAAAATCAAACATTTATACTATATATATTTCAGCAGATATTTTCAATGAAAAAATTAAATATTATTAATTAAAAGTGTATATTTTTTATAACAAAATGTTATATCCTTATACACTTTGTGTACTCGTGGACATAAGAAACTAACTCATTTAACAAACTATTTTTTTTTTACGTTTTTCCTAAAAAGAGAGTACGTGGGGGTAGGTGGAATAGTAATTAGAATAAATAATTTAACATTATCTAGATATATCAACTAAGAAATGGACCTCCAAAGTCTAAATGACACTTTCCCATTAAGGGGTGTTAAGTTTTGGTGCAAATTATTAATCGACAAAAAAGATTAAAGTATTTCATACACCATACAGTGTATAACACCTTGATTGAAATTAAAGCTCATATTACTAAAATATATTGGGAAAAGATAATCTCACTTTAACCTTCTTCCAAAAAAAATTACACGTACGAGAGCTTAATAGTTTTTACCGTTCGAGATTTTGTACACCAATCAATTATCTTTACAATGAAATAAACATTGGAAGTGATTAAAATTACAATTGGAATAGTAATTCCAATAAAAAAAGTTGGGTTTATTATTAATAGATTTGTATAATCTAATTACTATTGAATTTTTTCTGCTTTTATATATATTAAGATTACAAATACAAATTTATATTTTATATTACTCAAACTACTTATAATATAATAATATTAATGTGCAAAATCTAAATTAGAGACATATTATAATTATTCTTAAAATTTCTCCCTAAATTTTTCACTAATTTAGATCCGATCAAAAAAAAAAAAAAAAAAAACACACCGAAGAGAATTCTCAGCCATCAAAACACATGATCTTAGTGAGTTCGACATTATGATCAAAATTTTCGTATTATTAAAATTTTCCATATTATTAAATTAACTCGCACGGATTCTCCATTTAAAATGCCTATCTGAAAGATGAACAAAATTTCTTGTAAATCGGACTAATACTCCAATTAAAATGTCTGATTTTAATAAATGATTTTATTTTATTCTGTTGTTTGAAGTCAATATTATTCTGCAGATATGAAAGATGAACAAAAATTCTTATGTATTTATTTTGTTCAAAATTGAATGTTGAATTTTAAAGGTTTAAAGAAATAGGGGCAACACACAATTTTCTCCATGAGGAGTCTTTCCATAGTTCGAGTTCCACACATCGTTATCTCCATAACAGATTATTCTTCCACGACATATACGCTGATGTGCAGAGCAGTTTTATAAATTCTACATCGATGTGCATTTATTCTTCCATGACATGTACGACGTTGTGCATTGCAGTTTTTTTTAAAGTAGAAATGGTTAGTTCCACACATCGCCATGACAGATTATTCTTCCATGAAATGTACACCGATGTGCAGAAAAGTTTTATAGATTCTATTACATGCATGTACGCCAATGTGCATTTAAAAAAAAAATAAAACGATTATTAATTGTAGAATCACTATATATTGAAATGTATATTAATGTTCAATAAGAAAAGAGAAGTTTAAAAAAAAAGAGAGAGAAAAAAAAAGTCAGAAACAGTTTTTTATTGTAGAATTAGTATGTATTGAAATGTACACTAATATATTCAATAAGAAAATAAGAGGACTTGATCCAGCGATTCGGGATGTAATTTGATGGGGCATGCATTCTTATTTTGATCGCGTTAAAATTGGTGAGAGATTTAAGAAAAAATTTTAGGGATATTTTTAACAATCCAGTTAAATGATATTGTACACATTAATGATAACGTAGATAATTTGGGAATTGGAATACATTATATTGTAGTTATAAGTAATTATGTTTAGTCAATGTATTGTATCTTAATATTGAAATATATTTTGTACCTACTAATTATTGACCCTAAAAAGTTTCAAACTACCATTGTGCAAATTATTTTTCTTTTATGCAAAAACGTGAATCATCCCTTTTGATTCAGATTCGTCCTTTTCAAACTTTAAGACTTGCTCTTGTCTATAATACTAGGAAGAGAAGAATTATTAGTAACAAAATTAAGTCGAGTCAAGGTAATACCTTTTTTGGTAAGACAAATACGTTCTGTTAGTGATTCAGTTCAGACATAATATCCCCAAAGATAAAATGACTTCCTCTCCTACACAAATATTAGTGTAAGGACTCAAGTGAACTTTGGATCGACTGACACTGAATATAAAATGATGCGTGCAAATGTAACTATAGAAGTGCAGATGATCGTTGTGTTTCGGTGTTGGTGTGTATGAGATGCATGAGAATGAGCTCTATTTATATACACCACCTCTACCTAATTTTCAAAAGGAATGTACAATCAATCACATAATTGATTGAAATGGTTGGAGATAATTTTGGCACCTATAATATACTTGCAGGTGACACTATTGCAACCCTAAACATTACTTAGAGCACCCGATCATAAAAAAGAAAAGATGTGTGAAAAGACAACAATATCCCTGTAATCAAACATCAAAACTTCTAAAATCAAACACGAAAATAATATTTATTACTTTCTACAACCAAATCCTCTGCATAGTATTGAAGGGTGGCAATAGAGAGAGGGAACTCGAGCTTCCCAAGCAGACGAGAGAGAGAGAGATAGGTAAAAGTGTAGTTGAAGCTATTGTTGGGTTTTGATAGAAAGAATACATGTACAGAAATTTAATGAATACTTTTACTACGGGTGGCAATAATGACATCCATATTCTAATTCACATCATCGAGGGATCCTAATTGAAGCTATACAAGGTAAGTTTGACCAAAGGTTGCAACGAATGTATGAGAATGTCAATTAGGCCCGATCTGAGGGGTACCCACTCTGCCCGCACAATTTGGATCGATCCAGACCCGTCTCGAACTGAAAGCGGGACGGACCACCCCAGACCCATTTTGAAACAGCTGGGTCCGGATATTACTTTAGCCCTCGGGTACCCGATCTGCCCCGCCCCGTACTAAATATAAATATTATATTTTTATTTTTTATAATTATTTAAAATTCTATACTTTACTATTAATTTTATGGTTATTATTATTATTTGAATGTTATTTTTATTTTTTTTGACATAATTATTATTTTAATGAAGTGTAGAGTGTTTGTAATTTTTGAGTGAATGAGAGTCAATCGGGGCGGGGCGGACCCGCCCATTTGGGTCTGAGTATGGGGCTGTATAATAAGATCCGTACGGGTTTGGGACAAGTCCGTCCAAGCAATTTTAAAATGGGTCATGTCCGAATAGTTAAGTACCTGCTCCAGACTCGACTCATTGACATCTCTATGAATGTAACTATTTAGATTCAATTAACTTGTACCGTAGAATTTATTAGGCTCCATAACCCTTACAACTTGATTGAGTATGAGTCAAGTGTAGCTCACCACACAACTTTTAGCCCACAAACACTCAACTTTATATATCAATTTCTCACTTATCAAAAATTGGTTTAAAATTTAATAATACACTACAATTGTCTACTCAAAACATAGATTAATCAAGTACCATTTAATTGCTCCAAAATTAAACTAGTAATCCTCGATTAAATTCGTAATTTAATAATCTATTTGATTATTAATAATTCTTATAAATCAATTTTCCCCAACAACCCCCTACCTGGCCATTGGGCTCCTCACTAAGGTGAGAAACTCAGGTTCGATTCTCTTTGGAAACGAATAGGGGGAGTTATAAGGAGGTTTGGAGAAATAAGAGTATATGAAGACTTGGTAAGCTAACTATTAATTATACTAATAACTAACTTTGTCCGATAAAAAAAAGGGTCAATAATTGACATGTACAAAATTTATTTTAGAATTACTATACAATACATTCAGTTTATAGGATTGCTATTAGATACAAAATTATATTCTCTATTACCCATATTAACACCAATGTGCAAAAGTTATTTAAAAGGGATGTTACAATTATCCTAAAATTCCTCCTAAATTTTCTCAAAAATTGTCTCACGTACCCATTATTAATTCACGTTCGTTGACTTCACATTAAGTGTACGCTAATGTTCAATTGAAATTTGGCAACTTATGTGATGAAATATTGAAAAAAAGAATTGCTGACTTCACAAGAAGTGTACATCAATGTTCATTCAATATTGATAAATCAGACATGTTGGTTTCTCCGATGTGCAATACAAGTTTAAGCAAAAAAAAAAAAAAAGGTCAAGTATGCCGATATGCAATGCACGTTTTAGGAAAAAAACCAGTTGATTATTGTACATTCAAGTCACATTCATGTACAACAATATTCATCGTGTTAATATGAAATTCTGTTGTTCCAAAAAAAAGATATGCACTCCCATGTGTATTTCACACCATTAGAAAAAAAAGTGAACACATAAAAAAAATGATATTCCAATATATGTACGTCCATGTATGAAACTCAATACACAATTGAACACTAGTGCTCACACACCAATTATATCTGGTTTTCGACACATGAAAAATTAAAACCCTAAAATTATCCCTAATTGCGATGGCAGGAAAAGAACATGTAATAATTCCGTTCGGCTTAAAACTAGTGCCGGATCTACTGCGGCCCCCGCCATCCAGCCAAAGTCGGTTGCCCCTATCTGTCAGTGCGTTGAATCGTCGTTGCTGTCAAAACCTGCTGGAGTAGGCCGCCGTCCAGCCTGGCGAATCTCTTCCTCAGTACTCGCTACTGCTTTTCCACCACTAGCCGATTCCAGCCTCAACGAATGTCGCATCTACAAGCATAGCCGCAACAGTCAGTCTGATGTCTGATTTAGGAGTTTTTACCAGGAACCGTTCATCGCCAGCGTAATTCCGCCGCAGACAGTAGTTTGAATAATCAAAATAAGTTATTTCACACTGATGTATAGTAAATAGAGTTTATTGATAGGTGTCTTTTGAATGAGTGTGCATCACTGAACGGGAATAATTACTGGGTACTTGAGATAATTTTTGAGAAAATTTAAGAAGAATTTTAAGATATTCTAAAATTGAATGTATTGTATAGTAATTAAACTATTAAAACTCGTATCTTTTTGTAATAAGCCCAAAAAAGTAATATGCAAACAGAAAATCCAACATGAGACACTAAGGCAATCTCAAATACAAATATTTTAAATTTGGACAAGATCTACTTAGTTATAAGTCCCACTCAATGGGTTCATTTTTGCTATTTTGGTCGTCCCACCCAAAGAGTTTCCTTTCATTTTTTACATACATGGAACCCACACACCCCTCTAATACAATTAAAATATGGGATTCATACTCACACTAATACAATTACTCACTACACATTAAATAATAATACTCCTTAATTCATATGTTAAAAAGCAAAAACAACCCTTTGGGCGGGACGGGGGGAGTAAATTTTACTATAAATTTAAAAAATTTTAAATACAAGAAGATATGTTAATTATTAATTAGGGACCAAAAATATTTTTTTTATCGATTAAGAATTTGAAAGATATAAAATTATATATCAAATCAGAACTTAAAATTTATACGGTTATATTATATCTAGTTTTTAGTCATTTTATAATTTAGGTAGGTCTTGTGTGAGACCGTCTCACACGTGAGATTATTTTATATTTTTTAAAATAGTTATCACTTTTTCTATAAAATATTATCATTTTTTATTTATACTATAAATTGTCTATGAAATAGTATTATCATTTTTTTATTAATTAAGTATTACTTTTTATTATAAAAGTTATCACTTCTTATCTGTGCTCTGAGATAATTTCACACAAATCTTTCCCTTATAATTTAAGTTATGAGTTGATAATTTCATATTTTAGTATCTTAAATTGATTTTTAAAAAAAAGTTATTTTTTTAATATATTTTTCTACTCATGTAAGTGGACTTGCCTCTTAAGGAAAATTCTAAATATTGTCTCACATAAATATCCTTATTAAACACTTAACTCATTTATTGGTTGTATTGAAAACTCCGTATTTCTATTTCTAACGCAAAATTTATTAAGGAATAACCAGATGGAAGATTCCCATGTGCGGTGTGCCCCTGCAGACAATATATATATGAGCAGCCAAAATTACAATTATACCACAAAATTATATATATATATATATATTTCGTCCGCTTCTAAAGTATTCATTTGCTTTTTACACGTGTATTAAGAAGTATTATTATTATTATATGTAAAGTGAGTATTTGTATTAGAGGGAAGTGATGACCATATTGTGTATTTTTTTATTAAATAGAAAAAATGAATACATTTGAAGTGAATGCCAAAAATAGTAAAATGAATACATTAGAAACGGACGGAGGAGTATATTTTTCTACTGATGTAAGTGGACTTGCCTCTTAAGGAATATTCTAAATATAGTCTCACATAAATAGTGTTTTTATTCCTAATATTATTCAAAATATAGATTGTGGTGGGTTTGTTTTGATCTTGGTGTCACATAAAGATTGTGGCTGAGAGAATTATGGATCGCAAAAAGATGTTTTAACTCAAAAATTATTATTATTATTTTTTAATTCGCAGGGTATACATTTGCAGAAACGATTACAACTGGAATATTATATTATGAAATCATGTGATGTAACATTATTTAAAAAAAAATGTATGTAGGAGAATAGATTAAAACATACTAATAATAATAAGGGAGATAAGGTGTTTGAATGAAAATAATATACATGTAGTGGATTTAGAATTATATTAGGTTTTGTTTGGATCCATGGATATAAGGAGGGATTTATATAAATCACTTATTAAAATCCTGTATCATTAAATTAATGAATTTATAAATTTATACTTTTAAATAAATAAATTTTAAATTATGTATTTAAATTTTTTTTTTGTATTTTTAAAAGAATTTCCAAATTTTTAGTCATTGTCATTTGAAAATTCTTATGATGTATAAAAACATATTTTAATATGAATTCCCTCTACCCAAATCACCCCGCCCCCTAATTAACATACATGGAGTATTATACCATATATGATGGTGTATTTTTTATTTTAAATAATTTAATTTTAGCATATGTAATATTTTGATACTATAATATAATTTTATATTTATTAATAATACTGTAAAAGATTTGATAAAATATCAACATTTTATTAAGACATTAGAATCCCTTTACTTTTAAACTAGTAATTGAACCCGAGCGTTGTACGAAATGTGTTATTTTTAGGGCAACTTCATTTAATTTTATGATGTTTGAACTGAATAATATTTATTTGAATTTTATCCAACCTAATATTTTAATATTATATAGTATAATGTTATTATGGGAAAAACACTTATAACACTTTGTGAGTCTGTTAAGTTGATCAATTTGTATAAGTTTAGTAATATTTTTTGTAACGAGGTTAAAATGCAGAATTTTAGCAATTTAAAATGCAACAATGAAATTTACTTTTTTTTAAAAAATTATAAGATCAGATTCTATATTACTAATTTATAAACATCAATCAATTAATGAAATATTTTACTGTTAATTAACTTAACCAAACTTCCATTGCAAATAATTTAAAAGATTCATCTAAAGTTTCGAGTAAACAATCATTAAAGTTGTTTGAAAATTTTAATATATTCAAGTAATATATTTAATATTATTTAATTTTTAATAAATATTATCTTATTTCCTGCTTTGAAAAAAATCATAATTATAATTATTTATTTATTTTAATCGGTGGCTGAGATTTGATTGGAAACTTTGAATATATTCAAATAATATATTTAATATTATTTAAATTTTAATAAATAATATCTTATTTCCTGATTTGAAAAAGTCATAACTATAATTATTTAATTATTTTAATAGGTGGCTGAGATTTGTTTGAGAAACAAATGGTCAGGATTTGTACTAAATTATTTTTTGATTTGAAAAAAAATCATAATCACAGTTATTTAATTATTTTAATGGGTTGCTGAGATTTGTTTTAGAAATAGATGGTCAGGATTTGGCCCTCTGAAAATATTATACCATAAACCCTAAAACCCAAAACCCTAAACCATTGATAGTTAGGATTGAATTTATATTTAATATTATTAATTTTTTAATAATTAATATTTTATTTCCTAATTTTAAAAGTCATAATTATAATTATTTAATTATTTTAATGGGTGACTGAGATTTGTTTAAGAAATAGATGGTCAGAATTTTGCCCTGTGGAAACATTATGCCATAAACCTTAAATCCTACTCCCTAAACCCTAAAACCCTAAAATCCTAAAACCCTAAACCCTATACCTTAAATCATTTGGAAACATTAAACTGAGATTTGTTTGAGAAATAGATTGTCAGAATTGGATTTATTATAATTATTTAATTATTTTTATAGGTGACTGAGAGATGGCTGAGATTTGTTTATGAAATAGATAGCCAAGATTGGATTTATTCTAAATTGGACTAAATTATTTCCTAATTTGAAAAAGTTATAATTACAATTATTTAATTTAGGGAGGATTACTACTAGGTACAAAAAAAATCATTAATTACTATGAGATACAAACATACAAAAATACTACTACTAACTATAAAAATATATAATGATACCTACAATGTGCTGCACATAAATGTTGTGTGCAGCAAAAGTTCATGTGCAGCAAAATGTGTGCAGTAAAAAAAGTGTATGCGGTAAAAAAAAGTGTGTGCAACAAAATAGTGGGGTGGTCCGGCGGCGGTCCGGCAACCGACCGGCGGAGGTCCGACGGCGGTCCAGCGGTGGGTGGGGGTTTGGGTTTGTGGTTTAAAAATGTATTTGTTTAGGGTTATATTTGGTATTTTACTCTAATATTTTGTATGTGATAGTAATTATTTTAAATCAATGTATCTAATAGTAATTAGGGGTACAAAGTGTGTACCTAGTAGTAATTTTTTCTTTAATTGAATTATTTTAATGCGTGTCTGAAATTTGTTTGAATAAACCCTAAAACCTTAAAGCTCTGAACCCTAAAACCCTAAACCCTAAATCCTAAAACCTAAAACCCTAAAACCTTTGCAAACATTAAATTGTTTCCTAAATTGAAAAAAATTATAATTAAAATTATTTAATTATTTTAATGGGTGGTTGAGATTTGTTTGAAAAATGGATGTTATGATTTGATTTTATATTAAATATTATTAATTTTTTAATAAATAATATCTTATTTCCTAATTTGAAAAAGTCATAATTATAATTATTTAATTATTTTAATGGGTGAGTGAAATTTGTTTGAGAAATAGATAGCAAGGATTGCATTTATTATAATTATTTAATTATTTCCTAATTTGAAAAAATTATAATTATAATTATTTTAATGGATGATTGAGATTAGTTTGAAAAATAGATGGTCAGGGCTAGGGATTTATTTCAATTATTTAATTATTTCCTAATTTGAAAATTTATAATTAAAATTATTTAATTTAATTATTTCAATGGGTAGCTGATATTTGTTTGAGAAATAGATGACCAGGATTTGATTTATTCTTGGTTGAGATTTGTTTGAAAGATTGATGGTTAGGATTGGAATTAAATTTAATATTATTATTTTTTAATAAATAATACTCCCTCCGCCCCGTGTATTTTTACCAGTTTGTTCGGGCGCGGAGATTAAGACGTTTTATTTTTTTAATATATAATGTAAGAAAAAGTATGAATAAATTAGTAATTTAAAAGGAAAAAATGAATAAAGTTATTGAGAATGATGAATAAAGTGTAAAAAAATAATTGAAGTTGTTAGGATTGTAAAAAGTAGGTAGTAAAATATTATGTATTTTTGCCAAAAATGGAATGAGTAAAAATACGTGGGACACCCAAAATAGAAAGTGGATAAAAATACGTGGGACGAAGGGAATATCTTATTTCCTAATTTGAAAAATGTTATAATTATAATTATTTAGTTTGAGATTTTTTTAGAAATAAATGGTCAAAATTTTGACTAAATTATTTCCTAATTTGAACATAATTATAATTATTTAATTATTTTAATGGGTAGCTGAAATTTATTTTAGAAACAGATGGCCAATAGATGGCAAGGATTGCATTTATTATAATTATTTAATTATTTTTTAATTTGAAAAAATTATAATTATAATTATTTAATTTAATTATTTCAATGGGTGACTGAGATTAGTTTGAGAAATAGATTGTCAGGTCAGGATTGGATTGGATTTATTTTAATTATTTCCTAATTTGAAAAAATTATAATTACAATTATTTCAATGGGTGACTGATATTTGTTTGAGAAAAATAGATGGTCAGGATTGAATTTATTCTTGGTTGAGATTTGTTTGAAGAATTGATGGTTATGATTGGATTTAAATTTAATATTTTTAATTTTTAATAAATAATATCTTATTTCCTAATTTGAAAAATGTCATAATTATAATTATTTAGGCTGAGATTTTTTTAGAAATAAATTGTCAAAATTTTGACTAAATTATTTCCTAATTTAAAAATGTCATAATTATAATTATTTAATTATTTTAATGGGTGACTGAGATTTATTTTAGAAATAGATGGCCAATAGATGGCAAGGATTGCATTTATTATAATTATTTAAAAATTTCCTAATTTGAAAAAATTATAATTATAATTATTTAATTTAATTATTTTAATGGGTGGCTGAGATTAGTTTGAGAAATAGATGGTCATGGCCAGGATTGGATTTATTTTAATTATTTAATTATTTCCTAATTTGAAAAAATTATAATTACAATTATTTAATTAAATATTTCAATGAGTGACTGATATTTGTTTGAGAAAAATAAATGGTCAAGATTAGATTTATTCTTGGTTGAGATTTGTTTGAAGAATTGAAGGTTAGGATTGAATTTAAATTTAATATTTTTAATTTTTAATAAATAATATCTTATTTCCTAATTTGAAAAATGTCATAATTATAATTATTTAGGCTGAAATTTTTTTAGAAATAAATGATCAAAATTTTGACTAAATTATATCCTAATTTGAAAATGTCATAATTATAATTATTTAATTATTTTAATGGATGACTTAAATTTATTTTAGAAATAGATGAAGCAAACCTAAATTTCCACTTTTGTTTTCAATTTTTTTTCAATTTTACTATATTTAGAAATAATTCAATTTTAATCTTGACCGTCCAATTAATATTTTTGATTTCAATAATAAAATCTAATCTTGACCGTCCAATTAATGTTTTTGATTTCAACAATAAAATATAATCTAATTATACTAATATAATGAATTTTATTATTTAAATTTACTTTTTTATTTAACAATATAAATTTGGTAAATATAAGAGATGACATACTTAACTAATTTTTAATCAATATATACTTAATTTAAATTAATATATCAATCAATATTCATATATTATAATTTAATTTATTATACATTGGACATTTGATTTCCTTTGATTTCAATTAATAATAAAATTTAATTATACTAATAATGGATTTTTTATTATTTAAATTTTACTTTTTTATTGATTTAATTTAACAATATAAATTTGATTAATTTTTTTTTAGAAATAATTCAATTTTAATCTTGACCGTCCAATTAATATTTTTGATTTCAATAATAAAATCTAATCTTGACCGTCCAATTAATGTTTTTGATTTCAATAATAAAATATAATCTAATTATACTAATAAAATGGATTTTGTTATTTAAATCTTACTTTTTTATTTAACAATATAAATTTGGTAAATATAAGAGATATTTTTGGCATACTTAACTAATTTTTAATCAATATATACTTAATTTAAATTAATATATCAATTAATATTCATATATTTTAATTTAATTTATTATACATAGAACCTATGATTTCCTTTGATTTCAATCAATCATAAAATTTAATTATACTAATAATGGATTTTTTTATTATTTAAATTTTACTTTTTTTTATTGATTTAATTTAACAATATAAATTTGATTAATTTTTTTTATCAATATATGCTTAATTTCAATTAATATAGTATCAATTTTATTTTTATTAGACTTGTCTCTATAAATATTTGCTTTCAATCACGATCGTTTATTTATTAAAATCATTATATATATAAATCTTTTCAACCTAATCAAATTCTTACTTTCTACCTATTTTTTTCTCCCTCTCTCATGCTTTTTCTTTTTATTCTCTTTTACAGATTCTATTTTCATATTATTTATAATCAACTCTAATTTGTTTTGTCTTTATATTTTTATTTGATCTTATTTGCAGGTTTAATCATTCTCCTAAAGATATCATTTTAATTTTTTTGTTATCTTATTCTCTTCGATTTTTGTGTTTTTTTAATAATTCTATAAACCCTATTTTTATAATTTAATTTATTTTATCTTCTTTTATACGTACTTTTATTTGATATTATTTTTAAATTCAATCGTTCTCAGATTTGATCTTATTCTTTTTATATATTTTTTTCTAATACTTCTTCTTTTTCTTCTCTTTTACACAGATTCTACTTTCATATTATTTATAACCTACTTTAATTTGTTTTGTCTTTTATACTTTTATTTGATCTTATATACAGCTTCAATCATTTTCCTGAAGGTATCATTATACTTTTTAATTTTTTGTTATCTTATTTTTTTACTTCGATTTTTGTGTTTTTTCAATAATTCTATAAACCATATTTTCATAATTTAATTTATTTTATCTTCTTTTATACTTTGATATTATTTTTAGGTTCAATCATTCTCATATTTGTAGGTCAAATCATTCTCTTTATGTTTTTTTATTCTAATACTTCTTCTTTTTCTTCTCTTTTACAGATTCCACATTCATATTATTTACAATCTATTATAATTTATTATTTATAATCTATTATAATTTGTTTTGTCTTTTATACTTTTATCTGATCTTATATGCGGGTTCAATCATTATTCTTAAAGGTATCATTATACTTTTTAATTTTTTGTTATCTTATTTTTTTCCTCTTCGATTTTGTGTTTTTTTAATAATTTTATAAACTTTATTTTTATATTTTAATTTATTTTATCTTCTTTTATACTTTTATTTGATATTATTTTTAGGTTTAATCATTCTCATATTTGATCTTATTAGTAAGTCCAATTATGTATCATTCTTTGTTTTTTTGTCTATCTTTTTTCTCTTCAATTTCTGTGTTTGCTTTATAATAATTATATGAACCATATTTTTATATTTTAATATTCTATCTTTTGTTCTTCTTATAATCTTCTTTTTGTTTTTTTCCTCTAATACTTCTTCTTTTTTTTTTCTCTTTTACAGATTCTACTTTCATATTATTTATAATTTAGGTTCAATCATTCTCCTTAAATTTAAAGGTTCAATCATCTATCTATTTATACATATATAAAAGTAAACCTAAACTTCTACTTTTGTTTTTAATTTTTTTTTCAATTTTACTCTATTTAGAAATAATTCAATTTTAATATTGACCGTCAAAATAATGATTTGATTTCAATCATAAAATTTAATTATACTAATAATAGATTTTATTATTTAAATTTTACTATTTTATTTTACACTATAAATTTGGTAAATATGAGATATATTTTTGACATATTTGACTAATTTTAAATAAGCTTAATATATATATATATATATATATATATATATATATATATATATATATATATATATATATATATATATATATATATATATATATATATATATATATATATATATATATATATATATATATATATATATATATATATAAATAACCTTAATTTCTAATTTTATTTTCAATTTCAATCTTGACCGTCTATTACTTTTGATCTCAATCATGGATTCTATTTATGCTAATAATAAATTATTTGTTTATTTTTTAATCAATAATATAAATTTGATAAATATAAAAAATATTATTAGCATATATTCTATTAATTTTCAATCAATATACTAATTTTCTTAATATCAAATCTTTCAACGCTATCTTTGGTAATTTTTCACATTTTTTCCTACATCGTTAATTACTTTCAATCACGATCATTTATTCTTTCAAATAATTCTATATAAACCTTTTCATTACCTAATCAAATTCTTACTCTTTTTTTTCTTCTTATTTTTTTTCTCTATTTCACTTTCATACTATTTCTAATCTACTTTAATTTGTTTTATATTTTATATTTTACTTTGATTTGATCTATTATGCAGGTTCAGTCATTTTGAGGTATCATTCTTCTTTTTTTATTTTTTGTTATCTTTATTTTATCTTTTATACTTTTATTTGATTTTATTTTTATGTTCAATCATTCTCATATTTGATCTTATGTATATTTTACTTTGATTTGATCTAATGTGCATGTTCAATCATTTTGAGGTATCATTCTTCTTTTTTTATTTTTTGTTATCTCTTTTATACTTTTATTTGATCTTATTTTTATGTTCAATCATTCTCATATTTGATCTTATGTGCATCTTATGTGCAGGTTCAATCATCTCATTTGAAGTATTATTCTTCTTTTTTAGTTTTTGTTATCTTATTTTCGTTTCTCTACGATTTTTTATTTTCTTTTTAATTCTACAAACCTTATTTATATACTTTAATTTATTTAATATTTTATACTTTTATTTGATCTTATTTTTAGGTTCAATCATTCTATTTGAGGTATCATTCTTCTTTTATTATGGGCGTGGGTGGAATGGGGTAGCGGGGGTTTTGGGGGTGGGTAAGAGTTAAAGCTAAGTGGTAATACTTTTATTATTTAAATATTAAAATCTAAAATTTTATTTTAAAAAAATTATTTTGAGTGTGGGGGGTGGGTAGGGGTAGGTTAGGTGGTAGAGTTTCCTCCACGAAAATTTGTTTTTAATAAAATTTTAGATTTTAATATTTAATATAATAAAATTTTATTATTTTTATTTATCATATATAAAATTCTATTTTAAAAATAATTTTTGAATTATAAATTTAAAATCATTTCAAGTAATTTAAAATCCACTCAAATCAATTAGATTTGAAATGACTCAATTCAAACTCAACTTAAAAGTATATAATTGTAATAAACTTTAATTCTTTCCGTGCAACGCACGGATGAGTAATATCTAGTTTTAATAAATTTAATTCCACTTTTAATTAATGTTTAAATAAACAAATAATTTTCTACTTACTCCATAAGATAAAATCTGATTTCAAACCAAACAAACGCCACCATTTGTTACAAATTATTTCTACCATGGCACTCACTAAAATTAACTGGAGCTAGGTGAAACTTATTAGGAGGCTCTTGTGCCCCACGGACACCGTGCCCCTTACAATTTAAATCCCTAGGAATATATAGATTTAAATAGAAATGGAGGAGAAGTATTGTGTCTCCATTGGGACACGATGTGTTCCCAAGAACGCAGAAGCTTTTGTCGAAACTTAATGCTATTAATTTAAAATTTATTTAAACTCTTATTTGCCCATTATTACATCTTAAATTAGCCGATTCATATTTTCAATCTTCGAATCTAGATTAGACTCAAAATGAGACATAAGTTGTTTGTATTCATTAAAGATCTAACAAGTTATGATTTGAATATTATTATCAACGCATTTCTTAGTAAATCTGGTGCACATGCTTGTCTACAGATTAAATTTAGGCCCACCTATTCACACACACCAAATTACTCTTATACACCCATTTTAATTTTGAAATAATAAATATATACCACACATATTACAACATTATACCTAAAATAATAAATACTACATACACACACTAAACACTACTACACTAATAATTCACAAAATCATAAATACATACACAAACACATTCACATAAAAACTTTGAGAAAAAATCCTCAAACAAAACACACACTCACTTCTTCCTCCAACATCCTTAGAACCTTAGATTTTCTTCTCACTTATAAACACTCACATTTGCTCACATGGGCATTATATCGGAAGAAGAAACACCTAAGGATTTAAAGTATTTATATGTTTACACCGATTAAAAAGTTATTTTTCGCATTTTTTTTCTTCTTCCCGACGATGCATGTTCGACCAACCACGGTCGGATACATCACAAATATTCTACCAATAGCAGCCGAAAATTGAGGGCATGTTCGACCACCTATGGTCGAAATTTTTAAATATTTTTGACTAACGACGACCGACGAATTGCCTATTTTTTGACCAAAAGTGGTTGAACAGGATCGAATCCGGCGACAGACCAGGGCCGACGGTTGCTAGCCTATTTCCAACGTCAATTTGTATATTTCTTAGCATTATCCAAATTGATTTCTTCAACTAAAACAAATACCATGTTACCTACACATTTACCACAACAAAACCCAACATATTTGGCATAATTCCATCCATGAAATGTAAGTTGCTCTTCTTCTCTTCTTCTTCTCTTTTCTTTTTAGTTTGAAATGTAAGTAGGTGTTTGGTCAAGTGGGTGTATGCTTTTAATGTTAGATTAAATGTAGGAGTTGTGGGAGGGAAGATATTTGGTATTTGAGTGTTGGTATTTGAGTTTATTTCAATAAGGGCAATGTAGTTTTTTACAAGTGTGTGTATATATAATTGAGTGTATTGAGTAATACGGTGTGTGCGAATAGCCCGCGCCTTAAATTTAAAATTAAAAAATCATGGGGATAAAAATCATACTCCCTCCATCCCTATGTAAGAGTCTCATTTTACCATTTTGGTTATCCTACCCAAAGGATCTCATTTCATTTTTTGGACACATGGGACCCACCCACACCCATTAATATAATTAAAACATGGGGTCCACATACCCATTAATACAACAACCCACTACACATTAAATAATAATACTCCTTAATCCACTTACCCAAAAGCAAATGAGACTCTTACCACGGGACGGAGAGAGTATTGATTAATAAAGTACCTATATTAAGTCATCTTTAATGGGAAATTTATTCTTTGTCCGCATGTTAATTTGAGTGCTTCACTAGTAAGATATCAAACCTTTAAATTTTAAGTTAATTGAATTTTAACCCTAATTTTAAATTATTTTTTTAAAAAATAAAGTATAATTATAATTATATCATAAATTTAAGGGTTATTCTAAAGTGCACCTTGTGCATAGAATTCACAGGCTAAAAGTATGGATAGTAGGTAGTTTTTCTATTTTAATTTTTAATTATTTAAATTAATTAATGATAGGGATTAAATTAAAATTTAATTTAACGGCTGAAATCATCCAAGTGCACCGGTGTCACAGGTGCACCGCAACTCTAAATTTTATCTATAAATCTTAAAGTGAATCGGTACAAAATTACCTTAAAATTTAGAGTCTAACTACTTTGCACCAGGTGCACCGATACATTGGACAATCTTAATTAATCGTTAAATTAAATTCAATTCGATGTATACTATTAAATAAAATAAAATAATTATTTTTTTTAAAAAATAACACCCACTACACCCTATTCTTAACTCATTAACCCCTAGCGGCTAGATTGGTATGACTGAATGAAATAACAGTGGAATGGAATGAACTCATGAATGGAATGATTAAAAATTATTTTTATCATGATTGGTATTGTTCAGGAATAACTCAAGTAATAAAATTTGTATTCTTTAATTAATTCAATCTTATTAATAATATTTTTATAATATTACATTAAAAAATTTAGTGAATATTTTATATATTTTAATAATTATAAAAAAAAATTAAATTAAAAGTAAAATAAAATATTAATATTTTTAAAATATAAATAAAATTTAAAATACAAATAAAAAAATGTATATATATTAAAAAATATTAGACTATGTATATAAAATTATATTTATATTTATATTACATGTTTATATTCGATTTAATTAATTATATAAATTTTTATATTTAATTTACTAATTTTTAAATATTAAAATAATTATATTCATCTATATTTAAATTTTTAAGAACTAAATTTAATTTTCTATTTTTTTACTGAGTTGAGTATATAAAAATATTTTATTTTTTTATTTAGATTTTAAATGATTTAATATTTTTTTAAATAATTTAATACAATGTTTTTAATAAATATTACTACATGTTAAGTAGAAAAATAATAACATTTTTATAATTATATAAATAGATGTGGTATAAATTAAAATAAATAAATAAATATATATATACATGGGTAGATCTTGGGGAGACCGTCTCACGGATCCTCTTATGTGAGACGGATCTTATTTGAACTAATTAAGTATATTTTAAATTAGATTTTAAAAATAAAAATTAAAAAAGACGGTCCCCGTTGGGAATAACTAAATTAAAAGAATTCGAAGAAGGGCGGCGGATGTCACTCATTGTTACCGTACCGTGGGTCTGCTTGAAGATCACCCTATCAAAACTACACAGCTAAATTCTAAATTTTCGTCAAATTATCATAATTAATATTTTTATTATAATAATAATAATTATTATGGTTACTATTATTATTATTTATTTATTTTATGAATTATTTATAAAATAATTTAATTAAATAAACATAACTTTTTATTGATCAAAAACCACTTTCTATTAAATATATTATTACTTTTTATCCATCGTCCTCTAATTATTCATCAAAAAGTTCAATTGATCAGTTATTATTTTTCCTTAGCATCACTTTTATTAAAAATATTATCACGTTCTATCAATTCTATAAATTATATCTAAAATTCATTTTCGTAATCATTTATCACTTTTTATTAAAGATGTTATCACTTTCTTGTAAAAGGTATCTCTTTTCATTTATAGTATAAACTGTTATTTATCACTTTTTTTTTAAATATGTTATCACTTTTCTTTTAAATGTTATCACTTTTCATTTATAGTATTAACTGTTTATAAAATAGTTCACATCACCGTTATCATTTTTCATCAATTGAGTATCACTTTTCCCTATAAAAGTTATCATATCTTATTTTTCTCACAGAAATTATTTGTAAGACGGACTCACATGAGTCTTTAACATTATAAATTATTCATAATATAATTCAAATGAAAATTTATCACTTTTATTTGATCAGTATTTTTTTATATTAAAAAATGTTAATATTTTTTAAAAATATTATCACATTTTATAAATTTATAATATTTAAATTAAAAATAAATTAAATGAATAATAAATTTTAAATTATTACATTTTTAAAGAAAAAAATAAATTAAATAAGAGAAACGAAGAAAATATATACATACATGCAAAATCTAATTAAAATTAAATTTTCTAATTCGATATCAATCAAAGCCCTTTAAAAAATTTCCTAAATTAATTATACTCTATAACTAATTTTTCAAATTTTTAATTTTATAACAACCAAATATGGCCTTTAAAAATTATTTAATTGGGTTAAAGGATGATCCGTCTCGCATAAGGGGATCCGTTAGACGGTCTCACCCAAATCTTTTCCTATATATATGCGGTGGTGTGGGGGGAATGGGAATAGGAATGGAATGGGGTAATACCATGGGGTGGGAGAAATGTCATTCCCACATATAAAGTAATACTCATTCATTTGGAATCGATATTTCTATTCATAAAAATATATCAATCGCAAAAATGAGAATGCGATTAGGAATTACGATTCCATTCCCACCCCATTCCATCATACCAATTATGCCCTAAGTGTACTGGTGCATCGAGCACACTGAAGAATCACCCTAAAATTTAATGTAGGCATCTCCAGCAATATTGTGAAATAGAGATGCTGCAGAAATTTTCTCTTCGGAAGAAATGCAAAATGAATTGCATTTTTCTTTAAATGCGCTGTAGTTTCTATAAAATACAATAGTCAATAGCTACAATGTTTGCTAAATAGTTTTTTAATTAATAATTATATTTATTTACTATAATTATGTGTATTAATTTATTATGATATTTTTTTTGTTTCAATAATTATGTATACTGATATTATTTGTATTTATTTGTTCAATGAAGAAATATTTGTATAAATAAATTTGGTGTATGGAGGATACTAATTAAATATAAAATTATATTTCTAAATTACGCATGTTAATATTATTGTAGTATTAATATTATATTAAATTAAATTTAAATTTTAAAATGGGTCTATTACTTGTACAATTTATCTATCTATATTACTAATAGATACATTATCCAAATTAAAATACTATCCACCACAAATAGAACTAATCAAATACCATTTTTAACCCTACTATAAAATTTACTATATTAAGAAATTAATTAACCATTAATCTCTCCATAAAAATAAGAAATAGATATTCGCACATGATATTCAAATGATAGGTTGTATTCAAAAAGATTTATGCTCAACAATTTGTGTTCAATAAATAAAAAGAGTGAGTCTCTTGTGTGTCCGGAACCACGGATCTAATTATATGGCCCGGATCAACCCATAAGAAAACGGGTCATATATAAATTAAAAAGTAAATTTCAAAATACACTCTTCACATATGAGTGTGTAATTTCAGCGCTGCGATTATTCAGCGGGGCGAAATCAATTTGGGCAACATCATGAGATTCTACCTTCGATTCTTCACTCCAGATTAAGGTGACGGAGTGCGGAGGATGGGCAATCAATTTGGGCAATTTTACATCATGAGATTCTACCTTCGATTCTTCACTCCAGAACAAGGTAATCGTGATTTACTCCCTTCATTTTTACAATTTTGCCTTAATTCCTGGTAATCGTGAGAAAAAACTTTCGATTCTGTATAATATATAAAATTCACAATTAATGTTTTCTTCAATTGTTCCATCGATATTGATTGCGTTATTTGATTTAACATCCTCATAGTCTTATTACTCATTTGAATTCTTTCTGAAATTTCCTTCCAGTGTTCAAGTTCTTCATGATGATTTCAAAGAGAACATAATCAAACATTATTATTTAATTTTATGTTAAATTCTGTGATAAAAGTGAATTCTGTTTCTTCTATTGATTCTGATTTAGACTGCCATCAACAGTGTGACTTTAGAATTTCCACGTTTGCGATTGCCTAATAATTCTTATTAGGCTTATGGACAAATGCATGCAATCTGTTTGACGAAATGCCTTACCAATGCTAGATTTGAATAATGTATTCATTACTCATCAACAATGTGAGAATTTTGCACTTTTGGTTACGCATGACACATAACCTCTTCAAAGTAGTCTCAATACTTTCACTTTTAGTCCCAAACTATTATTTCTTTGCAGACTTGATCTCATAAGACTTCAACCTAACATATTTAGTCCCATTCAATTACACTATTGTTCCCAATAAATTAAATTCATATTTTATTTTATGTTTATTTATTTAATACTTATTATAATAATAATAATTATTATTATTATTATTTTGAACATGTTTTAAAAAGTAATAAAAATGTAACATTAAATAAAATAATAAATGAGTAAATAAACAAAAAAATAAAATATGAATCTAAATTCTAATAACCAATAGTGTTACTTTATATCATATTTATTTATTATTATTATTAATATTATTATTTTGAACATGTCTTTTTTGAAAATAATAAAAATTTGGTTATATTAAAAAAAAGTTAGTGAATAAATAAAATAAAATATGAATCTAAATTTTTTGGATCAATAATATATCTGTATAAGACTAAATATATAAGGTTGAAGTTTTATCGGACCAAGTTTGCAAAGATTTAATTGTCAAATAAAAAATAAAATAATAATAAATAAGTAAATAAATAAAATAAAAGAATTGTAAGTATATATTCATGTTTTATTTTATTCTTTTTTTTCAGCATGTCTTTTTTGAATTTACTAATAATTTGGTAACATTAAAAAGAAAAAATAAAAATAAAAATAAAATAAAATATGAATCTAAAATTTTGAAAATAATAATGGAGCTGTATGGGACTAAATATGTAAAGTTAAAATTTTATGGGATCAAAACTGCAAAGAAATAATCATTTGGGACTAAAAGTGAAAGTATTGGGACCATTTTGAAGAGGTGATGTGTCTTGCGGATGAAAAGTGCAAAATTCTCTCAACGATGTATTCTTTACTCATGTGTAATATATCTTTTTTATGACAACAATAAACCCTTTGCAACTTCAGACAATTTACATGAGCATTATACCCTTTAAATGACAAACGATGCACCCTTTACACGTCGATAATGTACCCTTTACTCATCCGCAATATACCCTTTGCGCCATGCTATATAATACCTTTTATAATAAACTTGAAACATTTTAAACTTCATACCTTTTACATGAAAACAATGTACTATTTGCTCATAAAAAATGTACCATTTACTCATCAATAATATACCCTTTGCAACTCCATACAGTTCTTATGACAATAATATACCCTTTGCATAATAACAATTTACCCTTCAACAGTACCTGATATACCCTTTAGTTGTAATGATTGTACGTACGTTCAACAAGGAGATATAGTTCACCTTTTATTTATTAATATTGTTGAAAATTTAATTAATGGAAATTCATTTGAATGTCCTACTTTATATGTATGCTCGTATTTATTTTAACTTTAAGCATTACACCTTTTATAAGTGGCTTGTATACCCTTTAATGTTAGATTTTATATCCTTTAGCATTAATCAATATACCTTTTAGTTCTGCTCAAAATAAAATTGCAAAGGTGCTTAAGGTGGTTGGTTTATGTTTGGGTGCATGAGTGGCATGAAAAAGATATTGGAATTGCTTCCTTATGATTGTTCAAATATCATTATAGTTTTGTTTATAATTTTGTGATGTTGATTTAAAGGAATTTTTGGAGAAACACTAAAACGATGGAGGAGAAATGAACAACTTGATGAATTTCAATGCACAAGAACAAGACCTGAATCTCGTTTTCGAATGGCTGGTTTGGTGAAACATGCTTTCGAAGTGTACACAATGACAATCTTTAGACATTTTGAGGAAGAGTTTGAGAAGTGCATAATTGCTCGGTCAATACATATTGAAAGTGAAGACACAACAATGGTTTACAATGTTCATTCTGTTGATGCTGATTGTAAAATCTATCAAGTGTTCTTTGATATGCAGATGAAACTAATCATGTGCTCTTGTAAGAAATTTAAAGAATGTGGGCTGTTGTGCTACCATAGCAAAAAATAAGTAAGAAGAAAATTTTAGAGTTAGCAAATGAATTTGGATCTGAAACTCCATACTCGTTTACTTTAGTGATGTAATAGGTTAAATATTGTGATAGATTTTTTTATTTATAAATTTCTTGGATTTTGAATGAGTAAACTATTATGTAATTATGAAATGCTTTTATTGAAAACACATTGTAAAATTTAGGTATTAGATAACTTATTATACACTTCGGTATTGAGTGTTGTACTCTTTAATATAAAATAATGTACTCTTTATTAATTAACAATGTATCATTTACTCATCAACAATGTACCCTTTGCAACTTAATACAATTTGCATGTCCACTATACATTTTACATGACAAACAATGTAGCATTTACTCATAAATAATGTATCATTTACTAATTAACAACGTACCATTTGCAATTCCATAGATATTACATGACCACAATATACTTTTTCAATCTCATACAATTTTCACGATCTGTATACCATTTACATGACAAACAATGTACTTTTACTCATCGATATTGTACTCTTTACTCATATGCAATATACCTTTTGTGCCATGCAATAATACCTTTCATAATAAACTTGAAACACTCTAAACTCCATATTTTTTGCATGACAACAATGTACCATCGACTCATAAATAATATACCATTTACTCATAAAAAATATAGTTTTTCGAATCCATATAGTTTACATGACAATAATATACCCTTTACATGACAACAATATACCCTTCATTTATTGTCTTGTAGCCGTTGTTGAAAGTTAAGAGCTGGAAACTTTCACCACACAATTCGGGTCTTTCAATGAAACAGACTATGATGTTCTTGAGTTCACAAGGCCTTCATTAATCAACAACGATGCACTTCAGTTGACCCCAGATTCAGCTTCGCCTGATTACAGGATGCCTATGACATACAGTTCGACGAGGATCCTGCTACGACGGAAGTTCAAACTGTGGGAATAGCTTGTTGTGGCATCCTTCAATGCTTCCTTTTAGTTCAGCGTTTACACGCTGTCAAACAGATTTGTGGCTGAAGGTTTGGCTTTCGTGATTGCGCCCGATCTCCTTCTGCTGCCCAACAGGTTTTGTCCGTTTATAATGGATTCATAATGGATTTATAAGTGAGTCATTTATAAGATAATAATAATAAAAAATATTATATTGCAAAGGGTAAACTCACTATTAAATATAAAAATAGCTCTCAGCAACTACGATCATATTCAGAAAATGTAGATGACATGAAAATAGACGGCAAACAAATAAACACCATTAAAGGTAAAAAAGTAACTCCTCATGACAAAGGGTAAACTCACTATTAAATATAAAAATCTATGGCAGCTTTGAATTCACCAAAATTTAAAGTAAAGCATCGTGTGAAAGCTTTCTTAATCTATCAAGATTCTTGTGTTTCTTATCTAATGACACTTGGTCCTCATCTTTATCCACCAATAAATCAAGGAAAAAAATCTATTCCACTAACATTGGAGCACAACCTGCTAAAATGGACACCACATCAAATTAAAATTTAAATAGTCAGCAACAAACTAGTAACAAACTGCACCTTCTCTACATTGTTGCCTTGCATGTCGTCTCAGTTGCAGCATTCCCATAGCTCGTCTGACCAATTTTCGACTCGTGCATCATTGCCTTCACCAATCGAAGAAACTCCTTGCTTCGCCCTCTGGTACCTACTCCCTACGTTGTCGCCTTCACTATCATAGAGTGCGACGACATTGCCGCCTCATGCTCTGTCGATAATCGGTAGAGAGCGGTGCTGAAGAGAGAGAAAGTGAAGATGGAATTAGAGAGAGAACATACACAGTGACGGCTAGAGAATGAAATCAGGATTCTTTTTTCTTTTATATGTTGGGTCGGGTCATGATACGAGTAGTGTTAAGTTTGTGTGCCCGAGGACACAGGAGACTTTGCCAAATAAAAATTCATGACATTTATTATTGTTCAAAGTATATATATTCAGAAATATTTATATTTAATATATTAAAATAGGTTAGGTTATAATGTTATGTATCATTCAAAACTTATGTATTCAGAAATATTAATATTTAATATATTTGTATTCAGAAAGAATTATTTTTCAATATATTATTCAAAACTTATGTATTCAGAAATATTAATATTTAATATATTTGTATTAAAAAAATTATCTTCGTGATTTACTTCCTTAAATATCGCAATAAACCTCTCGGTTCAAAAAAAATTCACATTTATTTTTATTCAAATTTTATATATTCAAAAATATTCATGTTCAACATATTTATGTTCAATATATTAAAATCTATTATTATTGTTCAAAATATATGTATTCAGAAATATTTATGCCCAATATATTTAAATATATTACGCTAGGTATATAATGTTATATATTATTCAAAAATTATGTATTCAAAAATATTAATGTTTAATACTCTCTATGTCCGTTTCCAATGTATCCATTTGCTTTTTGGCGTGTCCGGTTCTATGATATCCATTTGCTTTTTGCACGTGGATTAATGAGTATTTTTATTATATGTAAAGCGGGTAGTTGTATTAGAGGGAAGTGGTTGGTCTATTGGGTATTTTTTTTACTAAATAAGAGAAATAGATACCTTTGAAGCGGACGCCAGAAATAGTAAAATGGATATCTTAGAAGCAGACAGAGGGAGTATATTTATTTTCAGAAAGACTTATCTTCACATTATATTATTCAAAACTTACAGAGGGATATATTGAGGATATTATCCCTATCTATTATACCTATCAGTAATATTTTTACTGTAATGTATCTAATAGTAATATAAGAGTATAAAATATATCTTTTTAGAGTAAACTTGCAAACTACTGTAGAATATCATTTTATGCATGTGAAGTCCTCTGAATTGATAGAGGGGTTCATTTTTTTTTTTAGGCCTTATTTATTCTAGGCTGCGAGGTAATTATATTTTTAAATTACGCATGTTAATATTATTGTAGTATTAATATTATATTAAATTAAATTTAGATTTTAAAATAAAATGTGTAACATATTTAATTTAATTATAAAAATTAAGTTTAAATAAAGAATTATATCTTTTTAGAGTAAACTTGCAAACTACTTGAGATAAATATTATTTTTACAATTTTATTTTTTTTAGAATGTGATGCACGTAGAATATCATTTTATGCATGTGAAGTCCTCTAAATTGATTGAGGGGTTCATTTTTTTTAGGCCTTATTTATTCTAGGCTGCGAGGTAATTATATTTCTAAATTACGCATGTTAATATTATTGTAGTATTAATATTATATTAAATTAAATTTAGATTTTAAAATAAAATGTGTAACATATTTAATTTAATTATAAAAATTAAGTTTAAATAAAGAATTATATCTTTTTAGAGTAAACTTGCAAACTACTTGAGATAAAATATTATTTTTACAATTTTATTTTTTTTAGAATGTGATGTACGTAAAAAAAACATTTTATGCATGTGAAGTCCTCTAAATTGATTGAGGGGTTCATTTTTTTTAGGCCTTATTTATTCTAGGCTGCGATCTCATTTTAAAGGCATTGAGTATGTAATTTCTTTTTCCGGAGCTTATCATTTTTTCTTCGAAGTAGTGTCTCATTGATATTCTTCATACAACCGTGTAACAGTATCGAAAGAGATTCTTGGAAAAAAGTTCTACGATAGGTCAAAATTAGATTTAGAATTTAACGTGTCAAGTAAATGTGACAGGGAATATCGAAATGTTTGATGTATGCATGTTGATTAGCTAATGAATAGCTTGAGGGAATGACGGAGTCTTCCTGTTTATACCTATAATTTTCGAGTTAAAAGTTTATTTTGTCCCATAACTATTTAAAACTTTAGATTTTGTCCCAAAAAATATATGTGTATCGATTTTGTCCCATAACTATGAGTTTTCTTTCAATTTCGTCCAATTTTCGCCGGAACCCCCAATTTTTGCCGGATATTGGTCACGTGTGTTGCACGTGACTGATGAATTTGGGGGTTCCGGCGAAAATCTAGGGTTCCGGAGAAAATTGGACAAAATTGAAAGAACACTCATAGTATGGGACAAAATCGATACAAATATCTTTTTTGGGACAAAATTTAAAGTTTAAAAAGTTATGGGACAAAAAAAACTTTTAACTCTTGAGTTAATTCCTAAAAAAAATTACCACCTTGGGGTTTTTAAATCTATCATGACTTTTAATTTTTGTCAATTCAATACACGATCTATTTAATATTTTCAATTCTTTCACGAACTTTTATTTTTGTCAATTTAATACGCGATCTATTTATTATTTTCAATTTTATCACAATTTTTATTTTTTGCTATTTGATACACCACTTATTTTATTTTTTCAATTCAATTAAATTCATTATTATTATTATTATTATTATTATTATTATTATAAAAGTAGAACTATGTAGTTATTAATTAATGGAATTAATACTCCATCCAATTTTTTTATTTTTATTTTTAAATTTAAATTAGTTACTAATTAATTTCCTTTGCCATAAAATTTTAATTTTCAATAAATAATTTTATTTATATTATATTTTTATTAGAGTTGTGGATTTACTATATAATAATAGTGATAAGTTCGAACAAAAGTAATAATAATAATAATAATTGAATTTTATTTGTTATGGTTAAAAATTATTTTACATAAAGGTCGACCAACTAAGATAATTTTTTAATCGAATGTTAATTTACTATAACAACAATACAGAAAAAAATCTTATGAAATAAATGATCGACTTGTGTGTTTTAATTAATTTTTAAATAAATTTTATTATTAAAAACAATAACACTATTATAATAATAATAATAATAATAATGAATTTAATTGAATTGAAATATAAAATAAGTGGGTTACGAAATTGCAAAAATAAAAGTTGTGATAGAATTAAAAATATTAAATAGATCGCGTATTGAAGGTCGTGATAAAATTGAAAATATTAAATAGATTGTGTATTGAATTGATAAAAATAAAATGTCGTGATAGATTTTAAAATTCCCAATAAGGTGGTGAATTTTTTAGGAATTAACCCAAGAGTTATAAGTTTTTTTTTGTCCATAACTTTTTAAACTTTAAATTTTGTCCCAAAAAAGATATTTGTATCGATTTTGTCTCATAACTATGAGTTTTATTTCAATTTTGCCCAATTTTTGTCAGAACCCTAGATTTTCGCCGGAACTCCCAAATTCATCAGTCACCTGCAACGCAAGTGACCAATATCCGGCGAAAATTGAGGGTTCCGGCGAAAATTGGGCAAAATTGAAAGAAAACTCATAGTTATGGGACAAAATCGATACAAATATATTTTTTGGGACAAAATCTAAAGTTTTAAATAGTTATGGGACAAAATAAACTTTTAACTCTTTAATTTTCTATTTACTTTTTGTATTATTTTTTATATTTGTAGAAAAACTATCTTAAGATTTCATTTGGCATCAGAGCAGGTTGGTATTCTTTTATTCAGTTAAAGATCCTGGAACCCCAGCTTCTCGATAAACCATATCTCTCTTGATATTGGCTTCGCAGTTCATCCCCCTTTTTAGATGGATCCAACTATCGTTACTGAAAATCCGTGATGATCATTTTTCTAAAATCCCAAGGTGATGGTGAGGTTAGAAAGGCTTTTGAGGAAGGATGTGTTCATCGCCTACAATGTTGAACAAGTAAACAAATGTCAGTTGCTAACTTTGAAAAGCACATGAGCCTACTTACAATAAACTACGGAAGGATGATGATGAACCAAAGACAAATCTCCAATAAAAAAGAAAAATAATGAAAGAAAGTTGGCAGGAGAAAGAAACAAATAGACTATTCTTGAAACTAGTATTGAAAAAGATCAACGCCGAAAGTGCAAATGTTTTTGATGCACCGATATTTGATCTGTAGATCGACTAATCCGGGAGTGCAAATGTATAGTACATTATCAGTATGAATGTCCAACGTTTTTCAGAAGAAACATAGTACTCAAAACCTAAAGGTTATGTTCGTTTTTGGATTTTAAATCTAGGTTTTGGTTTTCCAAAACGCACATCCAAATTTTAAAAACCTCCCCTATATATACCTAGTACATTCTCTCTCTTCAATTAATACACTTTCTCTCTTTATCTCTCCTATCTCATTTAACTTTTTAAATAAATTAATACATTAATTTGACATAAAGTTAAAACATACCCTACTCAAAACCCAAAATATACATAGAACACACTATTCATGGTTTTCAAATCTTACATAAGAGCACCCACATCCGTTCACCGGTTTAAACTCAAATATTCCACTCAATTCACTTTTACATATTTCCCCATTAAACTCAACTAACACCCACATTCATTTCTCAATTTAAACTAACTATTCATGAGACCCACTATTTTATTTTTTTACTACATAATATAACTAAATATAATACTCTTAATTTAATTTATTTTACATAAAATTATATATATTATATTATTTATTGAAATTTAATATATATATATATATATATATATATATATATATATATATATATATATATATATATATATATAGTAATTTAATTAAAATGTGTTCAAAAATTAAGACAATGCATTATAGAAAAAATAAATGAGTACAATAATTAAGACAATGCATAAAACAAAAAATAAATGAGTACAATAATTAAGACAATGAGTAACACAAAAAATAAACGAGTACAATAGTTAGGACTATCCATAATACGAGAAAATGTAAGTTATTAATTGTTACCAAAGCGTTGCCAAATATGTTGAACCAAATCAGCACGAAGTTGGTGATGAGCATGATTATCACGCAGTTCGAAATTTCTTCGAAGATATTCTTGGAACTCTCGATTCGAGCCTTGAATAGGTTGTGCAGGATCATCACCTTCGTCATTTGACCAATTTGTGACCATGCCTCCTTCATCTTGGACAATCATGTTGTGTAAAATAATGCAAGTTAACATTATGAGTTTCAATTTCTTTCTATACCAAAAACGAGCGGGTCCCTCACGATTGCCCATCGAGCTTGGAGAACCCCAAATGCTCTTTCGACGTCTTTCCTTGCAGCTTCTTATTTTTTCTTAAACAATCTTCGTTTTGGATCTTGTGGGCATGGAAATGCTTTGACAAAAATCGCCCACTCTGGATAGATTCCATCAGTTAAATAATATCCTTGTGTGTATTGCGTTTCATTCATGGTGTACTCAACAGTGGGAGCATTTTCTCGCAAAACATTGTTAAACAGAGGAGATTCATACAATACGTTTATATCATTGCACGAACCTGCAACTCTAAAAAATGCATACCATATCCATAAATCTTTAGACGCGACTGCTTCGAGCACAATCGTAGGTGAGCCATGACCTCTTGTAAATTGACCTTTCCATGTAACAGGACAATTCTTCAACTCTCAATGCATACAATCAAGACTGCCTAACATACCATGGAACCCATGTTTCTGCTCATGCATTTGATAAAGACGTTGAATGTCATTATACGTCGGTCTTCTCAAGTATTGACAACCAAATATTTCAACCATGTTTTTGCAAAATTAGAAAAGACACTTCATTGGAGTTGTTTCTCCCATCCGAAGATACTCATCGAGATGGTCGGCGCAGACTCCATAAGCTAATTGGCGAATAGCTGCAGTACATTTTTGTAGCGGTGACAAACTTTGTCTCTTTGCAGCATCGACCCTCTATTGAAAGTAAGGAGACCGACTCTCGAGTACTTCTACTATGTGAATAAACAACTCTCTCCATATTCAAAATCGTCTTCTAAATAAGTTATCCGAATACACGGGATTTGTGCAAAAATAATCATGCATAAGTCTTTCATGTCCGGATTCACGATTTCGTTCTATAAACCTTCTTTGTTGTGGTATCTCGAATTGTTGTTGATATGCTTCTAGAAGTTGTCGCCCTTGATTGACTAACATTAACATGAATTCTTCGCCTGGCGAATTTGGTCTCTCGTAATTTTCGACTTCATATTCTTCATCACTGGATGAGGCAGAGTTGTTATTGTTAGAATATTGAGACATTTTTTGGTGCAAGATTTTTGTGTGAGTAGAACATAATATTTGAGAATGCAACAATGTCATTGATGAAACACATATATATAGCAAACTCACCTTGCAACGGCTATATTGCAACGACTAGTTTTACAACGGCTATATTTCAACGGCTAATTTTACAATGGCTATATTGCAACGGCTAGTTTTATAACGACTATATTTTCAACAGCTAGTTTTTAAAGGTCAACTATGAAAAAAAACAAAAAACTTATATAATAAAATATTAATTAATTTAATAATGCAAATAAATAATATTTTAAAATAAAGATTACATTAAACTAGTGAAAATTAAACATTATGGAAAAAACATTAAGAACATTCTATAAATAAATAATAAACAAATACAACAAATACTTCTACTTATTTTGAGAGTTCTATTTTTCCATGATCTTCTTACATAGTTGCTCGTGTAAGATGAGACAATCTATAAACATTTTTTATGTATCTGCATTAATAGTTTCCCACTCTTTCATCATGATGTCACGCTCCTTTAACTCAATTTCTTTTTTCTTGACTTCTGTATATTCTGAAAATCTCTCGAGCACAGTTGAGAATTTCATGGACTTATCATCATATCTTTCCATGTTTTCACCTGATTTAACTTTTTCTTTTTCTTTAGCTTTTCGCTTTGCTGCCTTTTGTCCAATTGGACGAGGTTCGTCATCATTTAGATCAATATTCAGATGAAAATTTCTATCCGATGATGTATTGCTTGCATCCGACTCTGACGTCCTCGCTTTCTTTGATGTCCCATGGTAATCACTATTTTGTGGACAATACATTGGAAGATCCTTCACTATTTTCCAGACATGCTCGAGATTAAATGCAACATCATTATTTTCACCTGCATATTAATCATAAGCCATGTACAATAAATCTGCATCACTGTGACCACTTCTATGTACCTCGTATACACTGTTGTAGCAAGCATTGAATTTGTTCACCTTTCGATTAATTGTTGTATACCAGTGTGATTTCATCACGCTTGCATTTCTTTTGCACAAGCCTACAGGACGATTTTTGTTGTAGTAGTTTGAAACCCGCTCTCAAAATACACTCCCTTTTTGATCGTTGCCGATTTTTTGGTCATCACTGATAGTGATAAAAGAATAAGCGACTAGTTCGTCTTCTGCTTTGCTCCACGTGACTTTTTTTACTAGTAGCACCACCTTCGTCATGCTCTTCTATCTCTATCTCTACTTGAGTTGGATTGTTATAAAATTATATTTCTGGAGTGAAGGATGGAAATTGAGTGGATTGATTGAATAGGAAATTTTGAAAATTTTGTGGAACTTGTGCACTTGGAGAAGAAAATGATTCAATATTGGGTGGATTTTGAGAATCAAAAAAATTTCTAAAAAATCCACTATTATTTTTATCCATTTGAGAGAACAAAATCAAGAAGAATAATAAGAAAATGATTGAGTGGAAATTTTTTGTGATGGAAGAAAAAGAATGTTGTGGTATGTATTTAAATAAAATAAGCATCTACACATATTTATAAATTTTTTTTTAAAATTATTACCGTTGCTGCAACGGTTATATTATCTTTTTCTGACAACATAACAAATTTTCTGTGTTCTAAAACGGCTACAAATTTTATTTTCATCGTGTAACAAAAAAAATGTTGCTATTATCTAAAATAGAGATAATATTGTTATCTAAAATAGAGATAATGATATATAAACATATATGTGATTCTGCATTAATATTTTAACTAAAAAATATATATCTTACATAAAATTTTGCAGGAATTGATGGGTCCCATTACTTTTTTTTTTCTTCACTCACTTTTTAGGAACGTGAGTTACACTTTCCAATTATACACTCACGTGTTGATCACTTTCTTTATTTAATTATTCATTATTTCTCTACATCTACCCAATAAACTGCATTCATAATTTTAAACTGTCAGACACATGGGGAGGAGATTGTGGGTTTAAACTCTCATCCACATTGGACAGTTTAATTAATTTTTAGTTTAAACTGAAAATTTTCAAACCGATGCAGATGTTCTAATCTCAAACCAAATATCACCAAAATGTTTTAAAGCTTAGTTTGTTTACAATTTTGAAATTTTAGATTTTGGATTTTCTTACCAATTTTTATGCATTTATAAACCAACATATCTCCAAAATCTTTTATTAGTATATTGAAAAGAAAACCATACTCTTCAAAAATTCAAAAGTAAGTTAAAATTACATCTTACATGTGAAATAAAATCCAGGGGGATGATATTATTATCATTCATTCATTCATTCGTATAGTAATGATTTACTGTATTTCTATTTGAAATAATGAGGAAAGGATGTCTGATTGGAAGCGAGTACAATTATGAAGAAAGAGAAAAATAAAAAGAATATAAAAAATAAAAGAAAGAAAGTATAGTGGATGTATTGGAAAATGTGAGTTCTTGTTTGTTTTATACTCTTGTTAAATCATGCACTATTTACACACTTAAAATTTAATAAATAAATAATGTACATAGAATAATGATGTTTTAACTTTGAACAAGATTGTCTATTGTTACCGTTTTATTTTTATTATGTTTTAATAATAATAATATTATTTTTTATCAAAGATTACTTTTCATTATATAAAAATCAATAGTGTATGAAATAATTTATTAAACGGATATAATTTTTAATCAAATAAATATAAATTTTTATTAAAATATTATTATTATTTATCCGTCACATGGAATTAATGGTTAAGTTTTTGTGTGAGACCATCTCATGTAAGTCCTTACTTAACACATATAAAAAGTAATAGCATCATTAACTAAAATTGATAGTCAATCAATAAAAAGTGATAATGGTGCAGTAAATTATTTCATTAACAATTTATAGTATAAATAAAATGGAATAACATTTTTATAATAAAAATAAGAATAATATTATCATTTTTATTCGTCTCACATAGTGCTTACATGATATAATCTCACGAGACTCTTTTGCCATTTTTTATTTATTATCTTGATTTGAAAAGAAAAGAAAAGAAAAGCGTGTGTTATTAGCTCTTTTAGAAAACTCTAACGAACTCATGCCAAACATGTGTAAAGTATCAAGATAGGTTTTACTTAAATGAAAAATATTATTAGGTTAGATTTTTTAGTTATAATAAATTTTAGAATTTTAATATGGTTGTTAGAGAATATCCCTTTTCATATGCATAATACTCTATTTAAAAAAAAAACCCTCTACTTTATAGGAGTAATTTATTTATAATACACCCTTTTCTGTCCGACAATAATGGTCACATTTCGTAGTTTTGCACATTTGTTCTAAAGTTGTTATTTCTTTTTCTATTTTTTGATATAAAACCAACACATGTCACTAATACAATTATTACTAAGACTTACATACCTCAATAATATAACTATATACTACATATATTAAATAATAATATTTATTAATTCACGTGCAAAAAGTAAGATAAGTCTTGCATGAGAGGATATGTTAAGTGAAATCATTTTACACTTTTTAAAATAGTTATCACTTTCTCTATAAAATGTTACTAACTTTCATTTATATTATAAATTATTAATGAAATAGCATTTTCAATATAAAAATTACTCTCTCCGTCCCCTTGAAATGTATCCATTTATTTTTTACACGTGGATTAAGGAGTATAATAATTTAATGTATTTTGAGGTGAGAGAAGTAATATTTTAAAGTATAGTGGGTAGTTGTATTAGTGTTGAGTGTGTGGTCATGTTTGGTCATATCAATCTAAAAAAGAAATTAATACTTTGTAATGGGACGGACCAAAATGGCAAAATGGATACGTATCAAGGGGACGGAGGGAATATCATTTTTTATCGTCTCACATAAGCATTTATGTGAGACGGTCTCACACAAGTCTTGCCGAAAAAGTAAATAACACTCTTGCGGACAAAGGGAGTAAGATTTATAGTATATGATTTATTTCTTATAAAATTAATTGCAAGAATATAAAATTTATTAAAATTTGAAAAATAATAATTTTAAGAGTAATTTATATACTCCATATATATTACTTAAATAATTTTAATAAAATTAATATACATCCATTTAATTTGAGCGTTTACCTTCCTTAGTATAAGGATTTTCCCATTACAGGAAATATATTAGTCAGTCTACGTTTAGTAGGATGTTAACTTGGACTCGGTCCGCGGGTATCCTGTCGGACCGGCATATTTTGGAGCGATCTAGACCAGGTCCGTAGCATAAACGGGGCGGTCTAGCCCAAACCCATAAATGTACGGGGTGGTCAAGGTATTAGCCCCGCCCCACCCCGGCCCGCCCCGCCCCGCCCCGAACACAACATAATTAACTTTTTTTTATATTTCATACATATAATTATATTATATGATATATATAATTATATTAAATTATTTATAGTATATATTATTTGGAAGTTAGAATAAATTATTTTATTGTTTATATTATTTTATCTTTTATATATATAAATTATTTATAACTATAACTATATATATATATATATAATTATATTAAATTATAATTATATTTTATGTTATTAAATTATTTATTGTGTATAATAACTATAATCTCATTTATGTTGGTCTAATGGAACTTATTTAATATGCCTACAATTTATTCATTTTTTTTAAATTTTATTGATGTTATTTATATGTGAGTGTATGTTAAATTAATGTTTATATGATTGATCAATTTAAAAAAAAATGGGGTGGGCCGGGGCGGGGCACGGGTATGCAATATAGGACCTGTACGGGTAACGAGGCGGGTCTGGGGCGGGTCTTTCAATAACAGGCCGGGTCCGGGTAGCTAACTATCCGCCCCAGACACGGCCTGTTGGCATCCCTAATATTTATTGATCACAAGCAGTGGTGTTAAACGAGTCGAACAAGCTCGAACTCTCCATACTCGAGCTCGGCTCGTTAAGGTAACGAGCTTATATACGAGCTCGACTCGAAAAATACTCGAGCGAGCTCGAGCTCGGCTCGTTAAGCAATAAGAGTGAGTTTTCGAGTCGAGCCGAGTTGAGCCTAATATTAAGCAATATTTTTTTTATTATATTTAAAATATTTATTTTATTATATATTATTATAAGTAAATAATAATAATTAATATTATTAATATTATTAATTATTATTTTCGAGCCTTCACGAGCTGAGCCGAGCTCGACTCGTTAACTTAACAAGTTTATAAACGAGCTTGAACTTGAGCTCGAGTAAAAACAAGTCGAGCCGAGTTCGAACTTTATCGAGCCGAGCAGAGTTGAACCTTCGAGATGCTCGTTTTCTATAACAGCTCTAATCACAAGACCGTGCCACATTGAGATCAGGCAGGTTAAGATCTATCATTACGCTTTGGTGTTAAATTTTTATTTTCTCTAATCACTCATTTAAAATGTATAATATGCAGGTTAAAATGTAACATGATATTTTATGCCAAGACATGACCCCCTCTAAAATTTTGGATAAAAGAAAGGGTACGCATATAGTTGAAATTTAAGGGATATATACATACAAATATTTTTTCTCATTCTTAATTTTAAGGGTGTATAAGATCATTATCTTATTGATAATATTATGCGTCTCATATATTTTAGATAAAAATTTGTGTGAAACTATTTTTTGAATTTTAAGCAAATATTTGTGTGACTTGGGTTCATATATACGTGAATCTAATTTTTACCAATTACTCTTTAATATATATAAAATTACTTTTTATAGAGATAAATTACTACTCTTTAAGTGAAAAAATTATTCTTTAAAATATGAACTAATATCTTTTTAAATAAAAATTATTATTTTTCAAAGAGTAATTTTTTTATGTTCTAAAAGAGTACATAACCCAACTTACACCAGAATCACTTATCTTTTTAAAAGAAGAAGAAGTTATAGCGTTTAAATAAATACAACATTTACATATGGATTGATGAAAAGTAATCAACAATCAAATGACTTATTTTTTCTAACCATCCATAATATATATATAAATAAAGGTAAATGAATTGGCTTCACCTTACATTTAATTTTATTAAAATTATTTTTTGATAGATGAATTATTACTCTTATAAGCACAAAAGTATTATTTTTCCAATTCTGCTATGTTGTGGTTTTATATATTCTTGTTAAGTTGAATAATATTTTTTCATTAAAAAGAGTAATAGTTCTTCAAATTTACTGTAAATGCAGAGTTTAAGAAAAAAAATTTAATCAACTTTATTGACTTTTAAGAGTCTAGTTATATTTTAAGCAATAAATAATAAAATATGTTTTGTGTGTTAAGTGATAGTGATATTTTTTAAAACATGATATATTGAAGGATTTTTTGTTTTGAAAATTTTACCAGTATTTTTAGACAGTGAAAAATATAATGGGACAAATAATTGAGAAAAGTATGAAAAGTAAACGGAGAAGTTAAATTTGGGCCTAGCTAGACTTAGAAATTTTTGTATTGGATTTGAATCAAATCGAATCCAATTTCACAAATACAAAATTCGTTTAACGCTTTTCATCATACATCATATGATTTTGGTATGAATAATTGAAGTTGGTTGATTAGTCGTCTAAACAATGTAATGAAGTTGTTTTACTTTGGTTGCTATTGCCAAATTAAGTTAAACAAGAACCAATTAAGCAATTTATAATGTTACGTGGAGATAATAAAAATTAATCTTGATATCCCCTTCCTAACTAACTTCCATACAAAATGCAAATTCTATTTTATATTTATGCTTGAAAGTTACTCCATTGTATTATACTCTATCTCTCCACTAAAAAGAAAGAAGGTATTCATTTTGCCATAATTTTAATTTTTCACTTTAAATGTATCTATTTTTTCTTTATGACAAAAGAGTCTTATACATGTCCGCAACTCATCACAAATATATAAAATAATAATACTTTTCAATCCACATGCAAAAAAATAAATAAACACATTATCGATAAACGAAGAGAGATTGAGAGTCCAAATTAATAAGATGAACTTGGAGCATGTCCCTTCACTTGAAACTGTAGGCTTGAAATCCCAACTAATTCACTAAGAAAAAGTGGGAGATCCGCACCGAGACTTCTATGACGAGTTGTGGTCTCGGATAAAGGATGCGGGAGCTCCACCTGAAAAAGGTTTAGACAGTAACCAAGTAAAGAAGGAATGTAAACGTAAATCTATTTGTTTACAGTTCGGAGTCAACTTTCTAATTTTAGCTACCCGACTCTTGTCTTACTTCAGGAATGCTTTTATTGGATGGAACTGAGTCCGAAAGTCTATTCTCCGGCATCGATGCCAAAACGATTTTAACTATTAAATTAAATTTTAAATGATATCCACCATTGAATTAAATAACATTGTTAAAACTAAATTAAAAAAAAGCACCAACTACTATTCTTTTTGAACCTATTAGTCGTAGGGTACTCTTGGTGCATCCTAAAATCACACTATTTACTACACCATCTTTTTATTGTTTACTATACTTATCTTGAAAGGCTTTGGGATCTATTTACTTGTGTTAAGCCTATATTGATTTGTTAATGTGAATTGAGGTAGGTTATTATTGATAGTGATAAGGTGACTAAGAAATTATAGTGTTATTTTTTTTTTGGGACTTACTGATACTTATGTATCGATTTGTAATCATATTATTCTTATGGAGCCTTTCTCTATTGTGAAGAGGACTTATTTCATGCTTGTTACAGGTGAAAGACAAATATATATTTATATAGAATTTACTATTGATACATCAAGAGAATTTATAAACTAACAAGTGTAGATAAATATATAAATCATGTTTGATCATTAAGATTGTAGTGGGCATGAGTTATCTACTTGTTATAAACTACATGGATATGTCCTGTGACACTTGGTATGACATCTCTTGTGTCATTTCGTTAAATGAGTGACACGTAGTAGAGATGAGAGAAACTATACCTTAAATCAACGTATAAACTCTAGGGATAAGGGATTGGATTTCTCCGCCCCTACCTAATGATAATTTATAGAGGAATGTTATAAGAGATGTCACACGTACGGTGCACCAAAATATAACAGAATATTCTGTGTCTTCCAAATAATATAATGCTTCTAAGGAAAGATGTGATCATGTCCATTGATTGTTACCTATGTTTGTTCTCTTTCTAAGTCCTTTGGGGTGATGTTTGTTTTTGGGTTTTTGAAAATCATGAATAGATGTTATGTTTATTTTGAGTTTTTAATAGATTATGCTTTAACTTTATGTCTAATAGATGTGTAAGAATGTATTAATATATGTAGAAAAAAAAAGATGAGAGAGTAGAGATAAAGAGAAAAATATTTTAATTGATGTGAGAGAATGTATATATATGGGTAGTTTTGTATTAATTTATGTAACCAAAAAAAGAGGAGAGATGAGAGATAAAGAGAAAAAATGTATTAATTTAAGAGAGAAAATGTATATAGTTATTTATATGAATGGTTTTTAAAATCTATATGTAGATTTTGAATTTTAATATCGAGGTCTTGAACCCGGAAATAAACATAATTTCAAAAAGACTGTCAGATTTCTCAGCTCTTATTTAATATGAGAGGCTTAAATATTTTGAAATGGTTCAAATGAATGACCTAAATTAAACCAACACAAAAGTCTAGGAATAATATGTTATTTTGTTGATGGATACATTATAGAGCCACCTTAAGTTCTTGTTACACAAACGATTATAACTTTATGTTATCCACATTGAGCTTGGTAATTACATTCACCAATGCTCTACATTAAGGGGGAGGGGGTGTATATATTTTTGAGTAATTTTATGTGAGAGACGTGGCATTTTAAATTAGAGGATGTGTAACAAGTTCCTCTTTAAATATTATCATACTGCAATTCTTATCATTAGCAACAGAAAATAGTTCCCAATCTCTGATTTTGTAATTTCTACTCTCTTCTTCCTTCTTAATCTTACGATTTCTACAATTATATCAATTTATATGCATAACTTCGTGAGCTGGTCTGATATGGTTTTTTATTAGTAGTAGTAATAATGATAATAATAAGTTAAATAGAGGAATTAGGAAAGTAATGAATAAATTAATGATTGTTTGGCAGATATGGTTATGATGTAAGAATCTGGTTGACACCTGCGGCAAGCACTGCCTAAAGATAATTTTGGGAATCCACTAGAAACTCGACACGTGGCCAGTTGGACCCCTAATTATTCGCTCCATCCGAATCACGAACTCCAAATCGAAAACCTGGTCCATCAATCAACTTCACAATCTTTCTGTATTTCCAATTATACCCTCCTTATTTCAACAAATTTCCCTATTATTTAACTAGTTAATTTAAATTTAAAATCTAATGATGGAAATTAATTATTGTGAAATTTAATGGTTTAGATATTAAGATACACCGCTGCACATCACCATAATAAGACTCCCAAATTGAATTTGAATTTGTTTTGTTGCGTGTTTATAAGGCGCAAGATTAAGTTCTTACAATATGTATGTATTGCAATTAATTATTATATATATTTTTTCTTTAAAAACCTCAATATATTTAAATAACTCTTGTTGTGTCTACATCATTCTACGTACTACATCGCGATCAACATAAATTGAAACTTTATTTCCTAAAGAAAAAATTACACTTGAGAAACCATGGAACCATAAATAGTGTTTAGGGAAACATTTAATAATACTTCATAAATATATAGTATTAATTTTATCTTGTTCGGTATTAATTATTTTATTTGATAATAAAAGTATCACAAATTAATATTTGTATAAATCGGGTTTATATATGTTTATGTTACTCCTAGTACATAAAAATTACTCTTTAAATACATTGTTACTCTTTTAAATTAAAAAAATTACTCTTCAAATTTTTATAATTATTTCTTTTTAATACATGAAAATTTATTATTTATAGATATGAATTATTATACTTTTATATAAAAATTACTACTTTTCAAAAAGTAACTTTTTTATATACTAAAAAAAATTAAAAAAATAGGATTAACATGTAAATTCGGTTAAATGAGACTCACTCTAAAAGCATATCTAATTAGCTTCCTAATATAGAGTTTGTTTTTTGTGTCCCCAATTTCACAAGGTGTATAAGATATAACAAAATAGAAATTGAGGATTAGAAAATATTTAGAAGTTTTCTATTTTCTTTATTAAATATTGTGAGTATTAAAAATGAAAATTTATTAATTAATCTATATATTGAAGAGCTGATATCTTATGTACCCGGGTGCAAGCGTATACTTATAATCTTATATGTGTGTTAATTTTTGTTCAATAATGTATATTTGAATCTTAATATATGTATAATTTTTTTATATTAATTTTTTTATCAAAAAATTTAACAGAAAATTTTCTAATAAGTATATAAATTTTATTCATTAGTGAATATAGATTCTGAAAGTGAATGTACAATGCACAAAGTGCACATGAAATTTTGCTTATATTATGAAATTAATCATTGTCCCCGCGACATATATATTATTCACATATGAGTTTGTTTATTGGATTCCCGCTGCACAAAATGTGTAAAGGTATAATAGTTTGTTCTAAAGGTATACACTTTAAAAATAAGGGTATAATTTTTTCATTGTGAAGATTAACTAAAATATGAATAATATAAATGGTTGATTAAAAAGATTAATTTTTTTGCAGAAATAATGGATACACATTTTTATACTAAATGATATACAATTTAATATTAAATGGTATAACTATTGAAAAATAGGCACGATGTCTTGGGGAACATGCAAGTTTTAGCCTTCATTTATATGCAAAAATAGTACTATTTTTTTTTTTCGAATACCTATTTTCACGAAATGATTTCCATAAAATGAATAAAGATTGATAATATTTTGATAAAAAATTGATATGAAATTGATGAAAGCGACAACTGCCCAAATAGACCATTTTATGAATACGTATGTAAATAAAAAGTATTAACATCTCTAATAAACAGTGACATGATTAAAAAAAAAAGTAAAACGATCTCACAACTAAAAAGTTTTATTTTTAGCAACAAAATTTACCAGTGCAATCTAATCCATTAATAATTATCAATGAATTATTAACAAAAATACATTTATTTTTTACCAACGGAATGCCAATAATTTTATACTTTGTTTTTACTAATGGAATAATTTTCATTGTTAATTATTACCAGATTACCAACAGAATCATTATATAAACTGCCAACGAAATTATCAACAATGAATTAATTTTTGTTGGTAAAAATTTATCCATCACCATGAGCGGATCAATAATAAGGAAGCACCGGGCTGAAGCCCAGCGTTTCCCATTAAAAGCTAATTATATAGTATATATATACACATACACGTAATATTTTTTTTCTCTTAATAAAGTCCAGTAAAAAATTTATTAAGCCCATTAAAAAAAACTAATAATAAATTTAGCTTCCCAAATTATAAAATTATTTAATTTTATTATACTCCCTCCACCCCTTTGAATAGTATTCATTTATATTTTACACATGAATTAAATAGTATTTCTATTATTTAATGTATAATTGCATTATAGAAGTATATAAGTTTCATATTTTAATTGTATTAGTAGTGCGTGGTTCCCACAAATGAATACTTTGTAATTTGATGAATTAAAATGACAATATGAATATTTTTATAAAAGATGAAGGGAATAATAAAAATGAATGTTTGGTCAAACCAAAATATATACTTGTTAACCTCAATTGAAAGGTTTATATTTTCCTTTTAGTAAGTGCAACCCACATCTAAAAATTAATACCTAAAAATTTAATAACATTATATAATTTATCATCAACTCAAATTAAAATTAGAGCATACAAATAAAATTACACTTAAATCTAAATCCTATATTCATAATATATGTGAAAAACCATAGTAAATTTTCATACGACAATAGAGAGTATTAAATTAAATCCTAAATAAAAAATCTACATTCTAAGATAAAAGCAGTAAATAAAAACCCTGGAAGTTTATAATTAAAATAAAATTTGGAGGGATTATTAAATTTTAAAGATATACATTCTAAGAAAGTAAAGGAAAACCCTGAAAGTTTATAAATAAAATAAAATCTTACTTTCACCGTCCATACCATAACTTCACATTTTCATCTAATTCATCACTCATATTCAAACCTTATAGAAATAATAATAATAATAATAATAATAATAATAATAATAATAATAATAATAAATGTGGGTAGTTTTTGAATTCTAATATATATGTTGTTGAGATGAATATTAGTACTATTTTCCACACACTCAAAAGATAGTAATTCATTATCTAAAAAGTAATTTTTCTTTTATGTATTAAAAATATTATTTTGGTATAAAATTCTTAAAATAAAAGTATGAACCAAAAGACAAGTGTATTTCCTTTAAAATATTTCACAAAAATACATTTGTATTTTCTGACCTTTTTAGGTTGGATAGATTAGGAAAATCTACTTTAGATCAAATTGCAATTTACATAATCCAATCCTTCCTGTTATCTCTAAAATTACACACAAAATTATTTCTAGTTTCCCACAAAAAGACAAACTAGTTACTTGTTGTACATAATAGATGCTCAAAATAATTATCTGTAAAATTTATTAATTATTATCTAAAAAGGGTAATTATTTCGAGATAAAAAAATGGAGTTGTTTTAATCAAACAAACGTCGCCACATATGACAAAATCCGTAGGAGCAATGAATGAACGAGTCAAGATTTCCACGAGATCGTACTGAGCATTGATTGGTGGAAATGGTCAGGTGTAGGTGGGCTTAGGGTAGACAATAAAAACTCGATCTGGTAAAAGATTTTTAATACGTAACGATATTTTTGCGGGTCCGATCGAAAAACAATATTGACGGAAATAGATTTATTATTTTTGGATAAAAAGAAAATAAAGAAAAAAGTGAAAAAAGAAAAAGAAAAAGAAAAAATAAATAAAAATAGTAAAAATGAATTTTTGTTGTGAGTCCTTGTTCTGCGCATTTCTAATTTTATTCTTACAATTTTCCTATTTTTCATCTTCGTTTCTTCCAAATTTCTTCTCTCTTCAAACCTCCATAAAAACCGATCTCCAAATTCTCTCTCTCTCTCTCTCTCCCTCTCTCTCTCATCTTCAATTTTTTTCGCTTGTTTTCTCTGGTACACGTTTGTGTTCTTCTAATTGTGTCCTAATTTCTGTGTTGGTGGTGGAGATCAGGATCTCCGCCGTGCCTGGCCGGAGAGTGACGTCATCGCCGGTCGGAAGCGCGGGAGTTGGGGAGACAAAGCGAGCAGCGAACTGCCGATTTGTTCTGACACAGACAGAAGGGAGAGGTAGACAGAGATTAGAGAATTGATATGTATATTTTATGCAGAAATAATTCAAATGTTACGAGAGAGAGAATAGATGATACATGTGGTTAACGTGCAATGTAGGGAAAACAGCAAGGAAAAAATGAAGAGAGAGAAAGGCATCGAAGAAGCTTTGGAGGAGCTAATTTGCACGGCACAGATACCTAGATCTCTTCTTCAATCTCCCTTACCCTTGCCTTTTGCCGCAATTTATTCCATTTGCTTCTCATTCTTAAATTCTGAGATGATTCTTCCTTTGTTTTCTCTCCCTCAATTTCAATAATCCTTCTCTTGTCCTTCTGCTCCTTCTTCTTGTCTTTCTCCTTCGCTTTCCAACACTTTCTTTTGCTGCTTTCTCTGTTTTGTTCTGGATTCTGGGAGATGCTGCTGTAATCCACGAGGTGAGTTTGTTTCTAATTTTGTCCTGAATTTTTGTGGAATTCGAGTCGTGTGCAGTTTGATCTCGCGAGTAATTTGTTGTTTTGAGTCCTAAAATTTGAAACTTCTTGTTGTCTGAGGTTTTTTACTGTGTGATCCGATGTTGAATTTTGGTTTAGTTACCTGAATTTTGAGTGGTAGAGGCTTGGTCTTTCATTTTGAGTTGGAGTTCAGCTGATCTTCCTTTTTTTCGATCTGCTGGAAATAGGGGGTTTGATAAATTTATTAGAAGGAGCTCTCTTTCTTATAGCAAAGTAAGTTAATGTTTTATGAAAAATTAATAACCTTTTCAGCTTTGAGATCTTTAATGCAGTTAGTATCATGTGAATTTTATTTAAATAGAGGTAGCTATAGTACCAATTTTTTGGCAATCTATTAATTAAACTCAAAATCTCAATTGAATCTGCTCTACCTCTAACTGAAATTATAATAGGTGCACGTCTGTGCTTTCTTTTGAGCTATAATTGCTGACTCTTTTCTGAATTTTCTCATTATTGGCTACCTACGTGTAATTCAGTTGTCCAAATCTATTTTCATTTAACCCTCAAATGATCAGTTTTTTGAATTCTCTGTGCAGGTCATATTTATTTTCTTAGAGAGTGACGTGTTTGTACTCAGGTTAAAGCCAAGGAGTGATTTTTGTAAAAGATTAACCAAATATATCTGAAATGATGAACCCTCGCGGTTATACTCCTTCATCTTTCTTTTCTGAGGAGGTGTGTTTGTCTGATGAGGTATTGATAGCCCATTTTATGTTAACAATTTATTTAAAAGAACTCCAGAGTGTAATTTCGTGCAACGTTCTGCTTCTCTATTATTATCTTGCATCTGTATAGTTTATGACCACTTGCACCGAGAAGAAACGAAGAACAAACTGTTACGCTCTTATTGTGTGATTAACCATACCTGATTGGTTGTTTCTGTACATTGCAGAGACAGGTTGGTCCAAGGAAGATGGAACAAATGACTGGTTATGCTGGTGAGTAATCACTATATTTTTAGTTACTGCAGTGAAGTCTGAGTATATCAAGATATAATTTTATGAAGGTTTCTATTTTGTACTTTAATGACACAGTTCAATACTTCAATTACTCATTTTTTCCTAGTATCTAAGAGAATTCCTTGGATGAACAATAGGGATGAGAATTTCTTTTATGCTTCTGAGACAATGTACTACGTGATTTGTCACTTTCTTGTAAAAAATTACTTAAGCAGGTGTAGGATATCTGAAATTTCCTCTTTTATTTTGATGAGCATTTGTTTCCTCCAACTCATTTTTGGCTGCACATGCAGTGTGATTTGATATAATCTGCTGACTGTTCATGTTTGTTACTGTTGTGTAATGTGTTTTTGCATTGACATAATATTATTTTTTTTATCATCTTTACTGTTGGCTAGAGTCTAAAGCTTCTGAATACTATTATTGGTTTTCAATTCTTATGTGATTGATGTGTTTTGTTATGTTTCGCTACAAATTATCTTGGGAAATTTCTTAGTCTTCTATTCATTTATTGCTATACTTCTCTGATGATACTCGTATGTATAACTTGTGTTGGTTCTGGCATAAATTTTATTCAACTAAGAAATTAACTGAAATCAGGATATGCTTGAACTCAATTGCGCATTTCATTGAACTTGGAAGGTCTGAGGGCATTCCCCTCTTCCTCAGGATGTGTTGATCCATACTGAAGCTGAGATGTTTTTTATTTTTTTAAATAAAAATTTTAACTCAAATCAAGATATGCATGTTTATGCATTCAGTTTCAATTCTGGACTATTAATTCCTGTCTTTCATGAGTTTTGTCTCAGTGTTGAAGTGAGTTGAGATATTGAAAAGTTTAAAACCAAATGGCATGGGTGAACTGGGTTGTAATTAAGAATTTTTTTCATGAATGTAGGCAATTTATATTATATGTTAAACTCGAAAATAGAAATTTTGTTTGCAAAGGCACTTAAAAGTATCTTTTGATCTCATAAGATGCATATCATTTACTTCCAGTAATGGCTTGAATTTGATGAATCTCTAATAATAGTATCATACTAAAAGTAAGGTATTTTTGGACAAGTAGTCTTGAGCTGCCTGTATAGAATCGGAAAGAAAGATGAAAAAAATACATGAAGCTGGCACATATCAATTATGATACCTCAGGGATTTGCATCTGGAAGATTCCAATTATGTTTTTTTTTTCGGGCTTAAAAGTATTTTTATATGCTGATAAATAATAAGGTGAGTGTTTGTTTGGATTTTTGGTAGGAAAAGAAACTTTGAAGTGAAATCAATATGTTAGAGTGAGTAGGTGAGATATTATTATTATATTTATTTATGCTTATGTCAAATCCATGAGTAATTGGGGTGGTGTGGTGTTGTATTATCATATTACTTATTTTCATGTTTGTAATGATTGAAAAAAAATTGGGACATTTAAATTTGGACTGAAAATTCCAAAGTAAAATGGTCTTTATACTTGTAAATCTCGAAACCAATTTTCAAAGTTCAAAACTAACTTACACTATTACTGTCTGATAAAAGATCTTTTGGCATGATAATGATGGGGTTGGGAAAATATGAATTGCATTTGTAAGATAATCTATAATAATATTTAGATGGAAGAACTCTTTACTAATTTTATTTATTTATTTATTTTTATTTATTTATTTATATTTTTTTTTGCGGGGTGGGTAGAAAACAAATTAATTTAAGCATATTTGACTAGGAAGAAATCTTGCATATCATTATGGATGGAAGGCATTGATTTATCCATTTGAGTTGGTTCCAGATTTTTACTTGTTTGAAAGTCTTTAGAGTGTAGAGATATTTAATGTGTCCAAGACTACACATAAATCCATGTAATGGACCTTTTCTTTCTTGATTGGAATTAGACGATTTGGCACTCTTTCAGATATGGTTCATGAGTTGGCGATGGTTGTTAAGACCACCCAAATATAGAGGAAAGGGAGTTAAATATTACTTATAACTAATATTTAGGGTGCTGATATTAACAAGACATTATCTTAATCAAGAAACATGAGACATAGTGGTGCTCCTGCACTGCTGTGCCTCAGATGTGTGTCATTTTAATGTGTAATTTTTTGTAGTTTAGGATCTATGGCATTTTACTTGTGTTATACTGATCAGTATCTTGCACCTATTAATTGCCTCATCTCTTCTTGTCCTTGCAATGATTCTTGGTAAAATGGAGTAGAAGTTTCAACTGCACTATTTTATCTAGAAGTTGCAACTTCTCTATTTTTCCATTTTACTTGTTAATAAATGATTGTTTAGGTATTTATTTGCTCACTTTCTTCTAACTATGAACACTTTCTTTACTAAGGCACAATCACTTGAGAATTTATAGTACAAAATGCATTATATACTCTATGCTTTTGTACAGGGTTAATTATGTTTTAATGCTTGTCCTGATGTTTTTCAGGTTTAAAAAAGGATAGTATATTGAGAATGGAAGGCATGGCTTCATCACCTCTTGAAAACAGAATCCCATTGGATTCTCCGATGGGCAAAGGTTTTGCTCTTCCTGACTATTATCTAAGCCGTGGTCGAAATGTTAACCATTCAATTGGAAAGCACATTATTGGATCTGAAAGAACTGCAAGTCGTTCCTTGCCAAGCGCCGTTGACCACAATTTGGGTTCTAAAACTAATTCAAATATGGAGTCTGTGCCTTACTTTTTTGATGGAGATAAAATGAATCTCATGGGTTCTCAGTATGAAAATGGTCTCTTTTCAAGTTCAATGTCGGATTTATTTAGCAGAAATTGTATGTCCTCTCCTTTCCCTAGTAGGCTGATTCATTCTTTTATTTATTTTTCAACTCCTGCCAAATTAATTTTATATGACCACCCATCTATTCTTATCACTTGCAGTGAAATTATCCTCAAATCATGCTCAATATGGCCACTCCTTTGCTGCTTCTGCTGCTGCTAATGCCTCCCAATATGAGGAAGAGGAGGCTTTTGAATCGCTTGAAGAACTTGAAGCTCATACTATTGGCAATCTTCTACCTGATGATGATGACCTGCTTTCTGGTGTAACTGATGGATTTAACGGCATACAGCCTACTAATGTGGAAGATATGGAGGATCTAGACCTGTTTAGCAATGTTGGAGGACTGGAACTTGGAGAAGATGGCTTCTCACAGATAAATTCTGAAGTTTCTGATTTCAATTCTAACAATAAACTTGGAATATCTGTGGGTACCAATGGCGGGGAACACCCTTATGGGGAGTACCCTTCTAGAACACTCTTTGTCAGAAATATTAATAGTAATGTTGAAGATTCCGAATTGAGAACACTTTTTGAGTCAAGTTTATCTGCTTTTGGTGCATCAAAGTGTAATTTAAGAATGCCTTGGAAACTTTATTATTGGTGAATACTTAATCCTCATATTCTGTAAGTGCAGCAATATGGAGACATCCGCACCCTCTACACAGCATGCAAGCATAGAGGGTTTGTTATGATCTCATATTATGATATAAGAGCAGCTGGCAATGCAATGAAAACTCTTCAAAACAAACCATTGAGGCGCCGGAAGCTTGATATACATTTCTCCATACCTAAGGTGATTGCAAATCTGACAGTTCCAACAATTTATTCAAGCATACCCAGTTGTTACCTTTGCGTTTTTTGTATAAACTGTAAATTATATTCGCTGAATAGTTTTCATGCATGTGTTTGTCAGGAAAATCCATCAGATAAGGATATAAATCAGGGTACTCTTGTGGTTTACAACCTCGATTCTTCTTTTTCAAATGAAGAACTCCGTGAAATATTTGTTGCTTATGGTGAAATCAAGGAGGTAGCTTAAGTGCCAGCTTAATTGTTTACTTCTAATTCCCATTTACATTATAGAGCCACTAACTATTTCTTTTGTGTTGCAGATTCGTGACGCTCCACATATGTCTCATCACAAAATCATAGAGTTTTATGATATCAGAGCTGCAGAATCTGCACTTCGTGCAGTGAACAGGAGTGACATTGCTGGAAAGCAGATTAAGATTGAATCAGGCCTATCTGGTGACTCCAAAAGGTGGATCACTTAAACTTCTTCATCTATATGTTTCCACTGTTATGTCTATCATCTTTTTGTTCTTTCTTGATTAGCCTCTGTTATGAAATTTACCTTATTAACGGGCGATTATAATTTAACGCATTTTGAGTTAGTGAAGCAGCATATAATATTTTCTTCCATAACTAACTTCTTAATATGTCCCATGTATAGATTCATGATGCAGCATTTTTCTTCAGAGCTGGAGCAGGCGGAGTCTGGGTTTCTGTTGCAACAGAATAGCCCTTCTAGTAATTTGGTGTCTGGATTTTCTGGTATGTTATTTCTTAATGTATGGACAGCTGGATGGGCTCTGAATAAATTTATAATATCATTATGTGGTTTTTATTATTATTATTACAGGATCAGTTTCCCTTGGGGGAACACTCGCAGATAATGGAACAATTCTTAGCCCACTTTCAGCAAATGGAGGCCCCATGAGTCCGCTCCTTGATAGTGTGCTTCACCATGCAGTATCGTCTAGTGTACCTAACAGCTTATCATCCCTAGGAAGAGTTGAATCTGGAAATCTTTCCAATCTTTCTGAATCTGGTCACCCACGGAACCACCTGAAATTTGAGCTCCAAGGAATGCCAAATCTCCATCCTCATTCTCTTCCTGAATATCATGATGGTTTAGCCAATGGGCATCCCTTTGGTTCTCCAAGTAATATGGCTGCAAATATTAATTCTAGACCTCCAGAAATAATTGATGGCCAGCAGTTTCGTAGACTTAGCCCAACCGGACAGTCAATTAATGGCTCTATTGAGTTAAACGAAGGTGATGATTGCCAAGTTTCACTTTATTTTCTTTATCATGAATCATTTCTGAATTCCCATCTTGTTATGGGTGGGTTTCAAATAAACTAGGTCAATGAGAAATGTTGAATGGGGTAAAATATAGAGATTAAGGTATATTGCTGATGAATTTTTACTCATCAGTAAATTTCTTTTAAACAAGTGCCAGGTAGACTGTAAAATGAAATTGGTTTATGATTCTCTGTTTGCAGTGTGTGCCTCTTTGTTAGCATGTTGAACATCGTCAGCATTCCCTCTACAATAATTAGTCCTCCATAGACAGTGTTGTTTATTAAAAATACATGATGATTATTATCAGCTTTCTAGCTGTGACAATGGTACATAAATTTGATACCGTCACTTTTCTTAATGTTGTGTGTATTTTTTCTCCAGTTTTTGGTTCATCCGAAAATGGAAGCTGCCCCCCTCCTGGGCGTCACTACATGTGGAGCAATTCACCTCATCCCCAAAATCAGGCTGTTATGTGGCCCAACTCTCCATCATTTGTTAATGGGATTGGTGCTGCTCATCCCTCACAGATGCATGCGGTACCCAGAGCACCGACCCACATGCTCAACCCACTTGTTCCTATGAATAACCATCAGGTGGGATCTGCACCTTCTGTCAATCCTTCTGTTTGGGACAGACGGCATGGATATGCAGGGGAGTCACCTGATGGTTCAGTATTTCACCCTGGTTCGCTTGGAAACATGAGAATGTCTGGCACTTCGCCACATCCTTTGGATTTTGTCCCTCATAACATCTTTCCTCGCTCTAGTGGAAATTGTATGGACATGCCAATCCCTTCCAAAAATATTGGCTTACATCCCCATCATCAGAGGTGCATGATATTCCCTGCAAGAGGTCAAATGCTTCCAATGATGGGTTCATTTGATTCTCCTAATGAACGGACTAGAAGTCGCAGAAATGAAGGCAATTCAAGTCAGTCTGACAACAAGAAACAGTTTGAGCTTGATCTAGACCGAATTATAAGGGGAGAAGATAAGCGTACAACGCTGATGATAAAAAATATTCCTAACAAGTGAGTGGCAATCTATTATTTTTATGAGTTTGCATATATCCAAGCTTGAATTGTCCTACAAGCAGTATGGTGATTCTGTATAGTGTGGAAGTAGTTTATTCATGTTATATAGTCTTAGAGATCTGATTCCATGATTAATTACAATTTTAATTTCAGGTACACCTCGAAGATGCTTTTGGCTGCAATTGATGAACGTCATAGAGGAACTTATGATTTCATTTACTTACCTATTGATTTTAAGGCAAGTTTACGTTACTTTGGAATTCCTTTACCCTTATCAGCCACCTAGTTTATTGATTCTGGATGATGGTATGATTGCTATCTGATATTTCCCTTTGTTGCAGAACAAATGCAATGTAGGATATGCTTTTATAAATATGACTGATCCTGCCCTCATAGTTCCTTTCTATCAGGTAAGCAATGAGATTATTCTTGCACTTGTTATTAATGGTATTGCTTTGAAAGCATTTGTACGACATTACAATTTGTTTTGGGTTTTCAGACATTCAATGGCAAGAAGTGGGAGAAGTTTAATAGTGAAAAAGTGGCATCTCTAGCATATGCTCGGATACAAGGAAAGGCTGCACTCATTGCACACTTCCAGAATTCTAGCTTGATGAACGAGGACAAGAGATGCCGTCCTATACTATTTCATACAGATGGTCCAAATGCAGGTGATCAGGTATGAATTGCGTCTCCTTCAAGATCTGATAAACCCATCTCTCTTGTGATTTATGTGCCTCAAGGCGAGATCCGTTACTCTTTGAACATACAAAAGTTAAAATTGATAAGAACCGCGGTTTGTTGCATGCATTGCGTCCATTTCCATAAAATGTTAATACTTCTTTCAAGGGGCGGATATCTTTCGCTTGAAATATAGCTGGAAAGGTGACAAAAAGATGAATATGTTACTGTCTATGCAGGTTCCCTTTCCAATGGGTCCCAACATTCGATCAAGGCCAGGCAAAACACGAACAGGCACCTCGGAGGAAAACAATCAAGAACTCCCACCAATGGGAGAGGATTATAATTCCAACGGGGACTCATCTTCTGGGTCTGGCAAAGATTCAGATTGAGTGGGTGCCAACTTTTTGTGAAGACTAACCTTCTAGATAATGAACCACGGGCTAGTAATATTACCTGAAATTTTGTTATTGTACATTAACGTATGATAAGAAGAACAGCAGAGGGGGTGTAGTAAACAGGGGTTGAGAGAAGAAACAAGGTTGTGGTGCATTCAGAAAACCTCTAGCATTTGACATTTCTAAAGCATCGAGTTGTTCGTTTGAGCTGCGGTGACGAGGAGCCACACGTGGAGCTTCAAAATTTTGGACGATATCCTGAGGAGTTTCATCCTGTATGTATAGAGACTGTAAGAGAGGGAACTAAATATGTATGTATGTATGGGAGAGGGTTGCTCCTGCCTTCCATATCTATATCTCCCCTAATTTTTTGCCCTGCTTTAATCTTCTCTTGTTTTTTGGGCATTTTGCTGAGAGAAGTAACCACTATTAGAGAATTTTTGTTTCATGTACTGCTCTCTTGTATCATTTTCTGCACCTTCTCTCTCATTTACCTTAAATATTTTCTGTTGTTTCATCATCACTTTTAGTTATTTAACTGGGGAATTTCAAATGAAATACTGCAAAATGTATGTATACCACGAATTTAGGGAGAAAATAGGAGCAAATCTAACTTCAGTAGTGTATTAAAAAGACAACCCACAGTTGAAAAATGGTTTAATTGTTGCTGGTATAAAAACAAGTTAGTTGGGATACAGAATGTCGTAATGACCGGGTCGGTATAGCAAGGTAATGAAGGGTTTAAGCGCTGCGCTACCACCAGCAGAATCACCCAGTTCAGGCATGAAGTCGTGATGGTTTACGCTGACACTGCCTTTATCATCATGACTTCGATCAAGATACACTATGCGGATTGGCACGCCTAAGGTGTCCGACAAAGCAGTAATGTGAATGTGATCGCTCTCTTCACCCATGGGTTCGACAGATGACTTGCAAAACTGCACCCGATGGAAAAACAACATTTTCTTACCATCATGCTCTAAGAAAAGAGAAAACACGTACAGCATGCCATAAAACTAACCTGCTCCACAGAGCCATTACTTAATCCTTGTACAAATGGTTCATAGAACTCCGAACGCTTTCTTATTTCGCCAGATGTAATAAATCTGAAGAACATCACGACTGCAACACAAGTAGAGTTAAAGGAATTGGAACATCATTCGCTGGTTTTGATATCGCAGAAATGTCTCACCGTAGTCAGAAACCGACTGATCTCTGCTTCTCTGTAAAAGTTCCTCAGGGCTGTTACCATGATAAGGGCATTGAAGTAAGGGAGAGATATAGGAAACTGATAACCACGATAAGGTAACAAATAAGCAACAAGTTTTTTGGACCTTATGGAAGCTTCATGCCCTGAAAGAACACAGTCAAGTTGCTCAAGGAACAGCTGAAAATAATAAGACAGATAAAAGTTAAGCTTCAAGATGTAGCACCAATCAGGTCAATTACAAAATTTTAAAAACAAAGATGAAAATAGTCCAACTTGGGTGTACCTGTACAATCTTAACCGTTAGATTAGTTTTTAAATCACTCTCTCCCAACAAATAAAATAAAATAATTAATTTTTTTTATAAAAAAAAAAACCACCCCACTACCATTTTAACCTATAAATTTGGGGGTGCACCAGGTGCACCCTAGAATCACCATGAAATTATGAACATTCGCAAAATTTTATTTCATGGGAGAGTTGTGTGCCTAAGGGTTATCCCTTGGAACAATATGTTAGGCATCAGTTATAGATAACAGAAAACTTATAACTCATTCCTGGGAATGTGACATTTTTCTACTATAAAATTCAAGCAGTAACTTGTAATTTTGTCCAAAGAGTGTCAAAATCATCAAATTCACATTATTCATTCATAAACTGTCGCAATTATAGAACTTCCAAAAATAACATACAAAAACAAGGCATCCAGAAATGTAGATACCGCAAAAAAATCTTCAAATGTGAATTCGGCATAGCCCAAGCCGAGAAGTGTCTTTCTGCATTGCTCCACATTAACTTTAATGCGATCAACTTCAGCACGGTCTTGCGTTTCGAGAATATGCTCCTAAATTTGTTGGATCACTTAGTGTTTCAGTAGCTAGTGTATAAATCTCAAAAGATCCAAAATTCACATGCAAATGGATGAAACTCTATTGAGGTTGTAAAAATGTAAGTATTGAGACATACAAGGTATGCAAACATGAAGCAACGGAAAAAGCAATTCCCATCTCCCCGTGTTCGCCTTATGGCAGCATATTGTTCAGTCAGAACCTGGAAATGTTGTAACAATTAATAACACTAACCAAAAGAACTGCAACTTAAGAAGTGTTCAACCATTATACAGACCTTGATTTTCTCCAACAAAATTGGATTTCCTGACTTGTATTCATCTGCCAATGATGAGAGAGGCTCCTGTAATAACACTTCTATTTAATTAATAAAATTAACTAAAAAATGAGTGCGATTGCTGTGTCCAGGGACAAACAAGAATTTTCTGTAACATTTAAAGCATGTAAGTTTTACATTTAAATAAACCCTTGCTGCTGTTCGATAATGCAATCATTAACTTGAAAACTTCATCCTGAGAAATGCTAAAAAATAAATTACTATATACGTCTAATTTGGACAGACTAAACTAAGAACTTATCATCCCAAAAATTAGTTGAAGATGTATCTGAATTTATATATCCCAAAGACATAAACAACATTTTTTAAGAAGCCCTAAAGGCATTCAAAGTACTTTTTACAGAAAATTTAAACAGAACAATCTTCATCGACAAAGAATTGACTCAATAATTATGCAACAGTAAAAAACTGATGTATATAAACTGAAAATCAGTGCTTGAGAAGGGTAAATTAAAAAAGATCAAAAGGAAACCACCATACATATTAATTTCACCTGAAAGCTACTAACTTATTGCAGCTGTAAGTATATAAGCGTATAATACGTGCACATCTAGTAAAGCTATTTTTTTCAAGAGACAGGGGCTTCCTTGCCTTGTCACCAACATATGGTATTTTCCCAGCTTCCTCAGCCTGGATGGCAGAATGCTGCTGCATAATATCATCATCCCTCACATTCGCCCAGTCATCAGTGTCAGAAGTTACTGTGGGTTTTAAGGTCTCCGTTTCAGACTCCGCCAGTTTCCCATCTGGATTCTTCATATGGTTGCGGATTACTCTTGTGGCTTTATGTCCACAATCGCCCTGTATTTCCTGTAAGCACTGCCACAATCAAATATCGATGCTAAATGTTAGAAGTCAGGGACAATGCATATGATCACTCATTTCCATGTTAACACACTTCTCCAATTCTGATATCACAGTCGATGATAAATAGAATGGTGAACATGATGAGCACTATAATGCACATCAACACACTTCTCCACTTATAATCAAATATCACAAATAACGATAAATAGCAAGCTGGCATGATATGCATATACATTGTCATTCAAAGAGTAAAAATAAAAAATTAAAAATTCAACTATAAACCCCTAAAAAAAAAAAAAAACGAGTTGAAGAAAACATACCGTTTGATGATAAAGATAAATGAATGCAAGAAACTGTATACCATCTGTTACCCTAGAGAGAAAAATAACAGCACAACGCAGCCATGTGTTTGAAAAAGAGGCGAACTCATCTTATTTAAAAAATGATGAGGTTATTCTAGGTTCAATTATCCACAGTTATAATTTAAAGAAAAGGGGAAATTAAAAAAAAAATTGAAAGCAACAAGAAGTTCGATTAAGTGATTCTTGATACTACTATAAAATTGAGGAAACACAGCAAAAAATTGAAAATAACATGACAAAACCCTACAACCTACTCCAGTCGAAAAATTCACTCTTTTTTCTCGAAGAGATAAAGCCAAAAACAACAAAAATTTGCAACATTCCATTGCAATATCCAACTCAACTCTTGAAGAGCTAAATTTCCTAATGTGGTGGCCAAGAAGAAGGTCAACACAACGTTGTTTCCCAACAATAAAACCTCGAAAATGACGCACTAAAAACTCCAAAATAAAGATACAGAGAGAAGATATGAAATTGTCGAATAATCAAGGCAAAGTAGAAGGAAAGAGAGATTACCAAACAGAGATTGCAGTGAGTAGAAAGACAGAGAAATGGATCTCCTGATTGTTGATCTGCCTTGTTTGGTTACTTCTCGGCAGCGATGGGCGAAGTGGTAGGGGCCAGCGGCAGTTAAATTATTCGTAATTGGGAATTATGGATAATTGCAATATGCCCCTCACTATTCTGTATAATTTCATATGAACCCCATTCATTTAGTAACTTTACATTCCGACTTGGGCATCGACTAAAAAGGCCAATTGACAAGAATTGAATTAATATTATAAGGGTCGAGTTCATAGATCAAAATTTTTCCAAGGCTTGAGTAATGGTGGGTGCAATAGCAGGATTGAAATAGCCCATAATCTTAGTAAATGGGCTTATTAACAGCCCAAGAAACCCACATTGATACTGTCCACTCGGCCCAACCTCATTCTTGAGCTATAGACCACGTTTGTCTAATAGTAACATTACTTCCTTCGTGTCTTCGGTAATTCTTCATATTTTATGTTTTAGTCCATTTAATTTATTATGGGTTAATAAATAGTAGGTACAAAACATATTTAAAAAATACTAAGTGATACATTTGCTTCAGAAAATTATCGATAAATAAAAAATTATATTTTATTTTTTTTCCATAATACCTATACATACCAGTAAATTAGTTTGCATTGTTAAGATGAAAATAAATATACGTTATTTATACGAATGTACATTAGTGTACATTCTATTGAGAAAGAAACTGAAAATACGCGATTAAATTGAATAATCCTACTAATGTACGTGTGCATTCTTGAGGAGAAACAGAAAATACGTAATTAAACTAAAAAACCCTACGAATGTACATTAGTGTGCATCTTTGAGAGAGAAACAAAAAATACATGATTGAAACTATTGTTAAGTACATTAGTGTGCATTCTTAGAGAGAAACAAAAAATACGCAATTAAATTGAAGAACTTTACGAATGTATATTAATGTGCATCTTTGAGAAAGAAACAAAAAATACGTGATTAATTAAATTGAAAATAGGGTTGTTAAATCTCTCCTTAAATCTCTCACCCATTATTTTTATTTGATTTAGTATACATTAGTGTTCAAAATGAAACTACTGTTAGTGAAACGTTGAAATATTTAGCGTTGTAAATAAGGGTAAAACTTGAAAGAGAAATGGACATTTAGATTAAAGTATTAATTAATAATTAGATTATATTTAAACGTACCTATCAATAATAATCCCTTTTATTATGCATATATTTCAAAATAATACTACACAATAGTAACACCATTATAGTATTGCGATACTACAAACCTAAAAAAAAATGTCATTTAATTTTTATACTTTATTCATCGAACTCAAATATAATTGAGCAATATTTGTGTGAAACCGTTTAATTTAGTTTTATTTCTTATTGATTTGATATCATTTTTATTGAAAATATTACACTAAAATATTATCACTCTTAATTTTATATTTCAAATTGTTCATGAAATTATTCAATTAGAATATACACTTTTTCATCAATCAGTTATATTTTTTATTATATATATTATCACTTTTCATTCGTTTTGTTGAAATAAACTTATAGGACAGTTTCACATTAATTTATTAGTATTATTTATTATTATTAAATTGTTTGAAATATTCTTATTTTATGATACTATTATTCGCCCAAAAATATATTTTCTTTACGTAGGTAAGGGATTGGATATCTTCGCCCGTAATGTATCACTCAATAAAGAGATGTTACACAAGAATCAAAAGTAATGATTCAATTAGTAAGCTACGATAAGATAAGGAGAGAGAAATGTACATTAGTAGTATTATATTAGCACAATCACAATTTTTTTTTGTGTACTAATGTAAGTTCTAAAATTTAATTTTTATTTTTAATGTTTAGAATATATTTAAAATTATAATGATTTTATAATTTTTAAATAGGATAAAGGGCGGCTATTCACAAACCCCGAATTTACTTAAACATACCTCAAAATTAATATAATTAAAATTTATTTTTTAAGTGATGTGACTTAAATAACCTTAATAAATAAGTATATGGACGACACTATTGTCACCCGAATCTTTGCTTAGAGCACCCGATCTTTTTAAAAATGTTTAATGAAATGACAATTATAACCCTACATCACAATTTACTTGAAATGAATACACTAAAATTCATCCGAATACTGGAGAAAATTATTTTGCACACCCAGTAGATTTAGAGATGCATACAATAAAAACACAGTGACCCTCCAGAAAAAACGCCTGAGAAGAAAGCCCCCTTCACGTCCAACAAAATCTTAAGCTAATTTGTCTGAAAATTAAAAAATATTTACAGAAGATTCGTTGAAATTTAGAATAATAAATTGATGTTTTGTCGTCGTGTGTTGAGATGAAATGAGATGAAAAAATTAAGATTTCTGCAAAATTAAATATAAAATTAAGATTTCTGCAAAAATTAAATATAACTCATCTTGTGAATTTCTTTTTATGAAGATAATGGACATGTGGATGACCGGAGATGTTGTAATTGTGATTCTATTATATTGAACACCGAAGAGAAAGTGCTTCGTTTGGATTAAGAAAAGGTACTTTTCAAGTCTTTCAAGAAATTTAAAAAATGGAGATTTGAGATTTTATAAAATTTACAGATAGTGTATATTTGTGTTTGAGTAATTTTGAACATTAGAGTTTGCAGTAATATTCACGCAATTTCCAAAAATTTAGTATATTAGTTTGAGATGAAATTTAGAAATGCTCTGTACTCTTTCTTTTCCCTTTCTTCTTCAACCCTTTCTTTTTTCTTGTGAGATTTATAGTCTTGCGGGTGTGAGCAGGTAACATGTATGTATACTTGTATTGGGTTTACTATACATAGTAATTTTATTTTAAATGTATAATTATTTGTAATTTAACTACAAGGTTATAATGGTCTTTTCATTAATTTTTTTTAAGATGATTGGGTGCTCTCAGCAAAGGTTTGGGTGGCAATAACGCCGCCCTAAGTATATTACTACTAAACATACCCCAAAATTACTAAATATACTCATATTTTTTTTTGATAAGGTAAAATTTTATTAATAAAAGAAATTAGTATGAGTAATATCAAACCTAGATTGATATGAATGAATGGAATTAAGGGGGAATATAATGAATTCATGAATGGAAAAGAAATGAGAAATGATTGAATGAATAGAATTAGGGGGGAATAGAATGAATTCATGAATGGAATAGAAATGACAAATGAATGAGTAAATTTTTTTTTATCGTGATTGGTATCGTTTAGGAATAACTCAAGTAATAGAAATTGTATTCCTTAATTAGTTTCAATTTCAATAATTGTATTTTTATAATATTATATTTAATATTTAATGTATATAAAATATTAAATTAGTTAAACTTAATGTAGATTTCGTATATTTTAATAATATAAAAAATAAAATAAAATAAAATATTAATATTTAAAAATATAAATAAAATCTAAAATAAAAATAAAAGAAACTCTCTTGTGAGACGTCTATCCCGTGAGATGGATCTTAGACGGATATTTATTTTGATTTATTATATTAAATAATCCATTTTAATTTTGACCTATTAATAATTATTAATTGAGATCAGTTATCATATCCTATACAATCTCCTACAAATATGCTAATTTAAAGATATATTAATTGATTTTTTTATAAAAAAGAAACATATCAAAGGAAGAGATCTTAAGTTTACAGAAAAGAGATGCAATATTGATTTTTCAACGCCGTTTCAGAGAGGAGATGTGGTGTTCGACGTGGTGGTTTGGCCGCGACCATCGGTTGTGGTGGCACTGATCAAGTACAAAATTCGCGATGTGATGGATGAGCACGTTAATGGATGATGGGTGTATAAGATTCTAGCAGAGATGAAAATTAGTAATCTTCTTCAATTATGTAGATTTCATGAAAATCAACATTGGCCGAGAGTGATTTTGTGTGTGAATTTTTATTATTTTTCTTTTAATTTAATAATAGTTAATCACAAAATATTAAATTCATGTATTTCCTGATTTTATTGGTTTTTAAATTTCTAATTATTCTGGGTTGGCATTCACTCATTGTTTTTCTTTTTATTTATATTTCTTCAATTTAAAGCATATCTAGAACATGTTAAAGTATGTTGGTTTTGTATAAAAGTATGTTGCTTAATAATTTTTACTGTGATATTTAAAAAAAAATAAAATCATACTTTAGCATGAAACAGACATAAGTTAACATAAACTTAATTTTTTTTATACTCTAAGAAAATAAATTATACCTTATCACTTAATATATACTTTAGCATTAAATCGACATACTCTTAAAAATATATACCTTATCACTTAATATATACTTTAGCATGAAATCGACATACTCTTAACATAAACCGACATACTTTAGCATATATTAAATATATTTTTGAAAGTATGATTGATTAGAAATTTTACAAAGATACTCTACATAAATAAATCATACTTTAAAATATATTAAACATGCTTTACATTTCAATATTTTAATACAAAATCGTCATACTTTAATACAAAATCGACATACAATAATGTAAAATAGAGAAACTATTTCAGGAATGGATTATTGATTATAATCTCCAAACTGACATACAAAATCTGAATACTTTAATATAAAACTGGCATACTTTAATAAAAAAAATTGGCATACAATAATGTAAAATAGAGACACTTCTTTAGAAATTGATTATAATCTCAAAATCGGCATACAAAATCGGAATACTTTAATACAAAAGGACAAAAGCTTGTGTGTGTCCGGGCACACTAGAGCACATTCCGTGTACCTTTAGAATTTTGTGCTAAATTGTATATCCTTTAGTATAAAGATATGTACCATTTATTTTACAAAGCAAAGAATTTTGTGTTAAATTGTATACCCTTTAGTATAAAGATGTGTACCCTTTATTTTCTGAAGAAAAATAAAAAATATAATAAAAAGTGTATACTCTTTAGAACAAAATGATGTACCTTTATTAATACCCTTTAAAACAAAATGGTGTACCTTTATTAATTGAAGTGTATACTTTTTAAAACAAAATAATGTACCTTATCCATAATACTAAATTCTAAACCGGGCACACACTAGCCTCATTCATACAAAATTGGCATACAATAACGTAAAATAGAGAAACAGTTTTAGGAATTGAAATCTGACATACAAAACCAGAATACTTTAATACAAAATTAGCATACATTAATAAAAAAAAATAGAGAAACAATTTTAGGAACTGGTTATAACCTCAAAATTGAAATAAAAAATCATTAATTAATTGTTTAACGGCAAAAGGGAATATTCAACAATTTCATTGATTTTATTGGATTCCACTAATTTAGGAATTAGTTTTTTTAGATTCCACTAATTTAGGAAGTTCACTAACCATATATTAATTATATAATATTATTTAATTAATGGATAATGCATGAATATGACATGTTTTACTATCCGTATTTTTATAACCCGTCTCACAAGAGAGCTTTTATATATATATATATATATATATATATATATATATATATATATATATATATATATATATATATATATATATATATATATATATATATATATATATATATAGTATTAAACTATGTATAAAAAATTATATTTATATTTATATTAAATTTATATATTCAATTTAATTAACAATACTAATTTTTATATATAATTTATTGATTTTTATTTTGAATAAACATTGAAAAAAGGAGTATATAAAAATATTGAATTTCTTTTATTTAGATTTTAAATGATTTAATATTTTGTTTTAATTAAATAATTTAATACCAAGGTTTTTAATAAATATTATATTTAAATGAAAAATTATTAACATATTTAATATATATATATATATATATATATATATATATATATATATATTATAAATACATAGAATATTATTTATAGTAATATTATATATAAAAAAGCAAGGAATGGAATGAGCAATACCATGGGGTGGGAGAAATGCCCATTCCTTAAAATAAGGAATACACATTCCTTATGGAATGGGGATTCCTTATCATAAATTATATCAATCATAAGAATGAAAATACAATTAGAAATGACGATTTCATTCCATTTCTCATTCCCGCATACCAATCATACCCAAAGGACATATTTACATCAATTATTTAACACATCAATCATAAGAGATTTGCCTAGAATAAAAAGTTATTTTCTTCTATCTAATTGCGCTTCTAGGACTGATCCACCAATTGTAAAAACTCTGTGATGTACTAAACAGAAAAGGATCGTATAACCAATTTCATAGTCTAATTTTAATATCCTCCAATATTTTCTCCGAGTCATACCGTTCTCCACGGAAAATAAAGTCATTTCAAGCTTTTCAAATCAGCCAAACAAAACATTCACAAGCACATATTGCAAAATCCTTTCCTCTTATCACTAAAATAAGGCTACTAAAGTTTAGTAGGCTTACTGAAGGAATAGAGGGTAGAGTCGTTTGCACACCTATCCAGTTGAGGCACTTCATCCACACTTGATATGTAAAATCACACTCAAAGAGAATGTGATGAACCGTTTCTGCATTTGAATCACATAATATGCAATTGTTGTTTACTCCCGCTGGTAGACTGTGTCTCCTTTGAAGCATCACTTTTGTTGGAGTATGTTCCCATAGAACCCTCCAAGCATGCACTCGAACTTTGGGGATCACCAGCTTATTCCATACCAAGTTAAATTCTTCCTGCGATGTTACTGTATTCTAATATTTAGACTCAAGAGCTTGTCATATGCTTCGTCGGTAGTATATGTGTCTTTTCTTCCATTCTTCCATCTCCATTATCCAAAGCACCCTGAGAAGGATAAAATACATTCAAGGGGGCGATTGGTATATCGCACGGAATGAGAATAGGAATGTGAATGAAAGTGTCGAGGAATGAGAATAGGTATGAGCATTATAAGTGACGTGTTTGGTTGGTATTAGGAATGTCTATGACAGTTATTGATTTTATTTGGTTTGTTTTAAATTTTAAGATATGATTTTTTTTCTTTGTAAAAAACATGAGTATAACATGATTATAATATTTTGTTTAAAAATATTTTTATTATTAAAAATACATACTCTACTTTAATATTATTATAAAAAATCCCAATAAGTGTATCAATTGAGCTATCATAATTAAAATACACAAATTCACCAAATTTTTATTTAATTATAATTTTCATTTGTACTGTACTTAGTTGAAAAATATTATCCCAAATTGTTCAAGAAAAGGAAAAGAAAAGAAAGGTAATGATATATATATATATATATATATATATATATATATATATATATATATATATATATATATATTACACCACCGTCACGGATTTTGCAGCATTTTGTAGGGAATGAAAGTCATTCATCCCAAATTTGTAAGGAATGGTGATTCCTTAGTTTTATGGAATCATTTTATGTTTATTGGAATGAAAGGTATTGACCAAACACCCATATATTTCTTACTTTTCATTCCTCTCTCCAAAGTAAGGATGTCAACGGGCCAGGTAGTTAACTACCCAGACCTGACCTGTTTCAAAATTGCCCACTCTGGACCCGCCCCGTGCCCCGTACGGGTCCTACTTCACAGACCCGCGGCCCGGCCGGCCCCGCCCTGCATTTTTTTTAAAAATCAACATTCATCTAAACTAAACATCTCAACCCTCACACTATAATTTCCATCAACAGTCATCAACCCTCACACTGTAATCAATAATCTCCATCAAAGTCATCAAAATTATATGTTACATCTCAGCAATGACACTGTAATCTCATTCCTTGCATCATAATTCTGAAAACTATGATTAAAAACATATACTAACATCACATATACTAGCATTAAAATCCATATACATAGAAAACATATAATAATAAAAATTCAAAATATAAATTGAGTCATAAAAGTAAGGATTGAATCATCTGTTTTAAGAATTCAAGAATCAAGATAGATATTAATTCATAAACTCTCAAAATAAGTCATCACTGATTCAAGCAGTTGTCTTCCCATGATACTCTTCACTATTAGACATCCTACAATAGATAAAATGAAATTTGAAATAAGTTAAAGATTACTCGTAAGCGTATTAAAAATAAATTTACACATACCAATATCTCGATCTTCTTATCATCTGAATAATAGAGCATTGTTTCATGCTCTCCACTTGTTGAGTTTTCTAAAATATATATAAAAGTAAATTGCCACCATATAGAAAATAATCACATTAAACTATTCATACTCATGTTAAATAGACATTATGCAACATAATTACCTCTTTCAGAAAGTATCCAATTTTGAGCACACATCAAAGCCTCCACTGTCTTATGGTGAAGCCTACTACGATGAGGACTGATCAATCGTCCACTTGTACTAAAAGCAGACTCTGATGCAACCGTAGAAACATGAATGACTAAAATATCTTTTATAATTCAATGCAAAATATGATATTTCCTTTTATTAGACTTCCACCAAACTAAGACATCAAAATCAGGAGTTCGTGGCAGAACATCCTCCTTTAGGTATTGATCCAATTCCGACCTCACACTCTTTCTTTTTCTTGTGGAAGCATACAAGTCATACTAACATAGTGAAGAGTCGACAGCAATATGATTTTCAGTTGAGCAACTTGCATCACAATTTTTTTTCCTTCAACTCATACTGAGTAAGCAACTCACGACACAAATCAAGAATTTTCTCTACTTCTTTTTCACTTTCAGCAATATAGATCTTGCTAAAATAGAATTCTAACAACACCGTCTTATACCTAGGATCCAACAATGTTGCTACCCCCATGATTCCATGCACATCAGACCAATATTTATCAAACTTATCCATCATATTAAAAGTCATTTTTTGAACAACCTCTATACTACAAATCAACCATTGGCCTAAGGCAAGCTTGATCTCACATATTTTTGGAAAATACAAATTAGCAGTTGGATATTTAGTACCAGAGAACAACTCAGTCACATTATAAAACAATTTGAGTTTATTATATATTTCATTTGTTAAGTTCCATTCAACCTCAGTAGACACACACTTATACTTTGCATCACGATGCTTCAAGCGAAAAAACACATTTTTATACTCCAAAGCAGTTTGTCGAGTCTCTTGAAGAGATGGTAGAGAAAGTCAAGAATCGAAACCAAGAAGAGAGTCATGCCCTTATGGAAGAAAAGAAGCCTCCGGAAACTAAGATCATGGATTCTACCCCACAAAAGCTAAAACCTTCTTATTCTATTGAAATTTTAAATTCTCTTAAGAACTTCCATGATTTTATTGATAAAAATTTATTTGGTGATTGTAGTAAAAATGTTGCAAGAGGGCATCAACACTTGTCAATGCCCGAATTCTTACCAGGGGATGTGGTTGAAGTTCAAAATGCATATAAAGCCCCATGGAAAAAGTGAAACAAGTGGAAAGGGTCATTCCTTGTGAAGAACGCCTTCAGAGAACAATTGTTTGAACTATTTAACAAGAAGGAAAACGTTCTTGTGGTTGAACGAGAGAGCACAAGGCAATACTTCAAGAAGAAACCTATGATAGTGCCTAAGGACTATTCAAGACCACCATGAGCTAAAGACTATCGTTCGGCATGAAGACGTTAAACTTAACGCTCGATGGGAGGCAATCCATCATTATCTTTATTGTTTTATTTTGTGCTTTCAATAAGGATTGTGGATTTGATATTGTTTTGCAATTTTGGTTTGTAGGTTGATTGTGCTCGTAAGGAAGATGCGTATTGGAGATACGAAAAGTGCTTGATTTGAAGTGTATAGGTAAGTCACACCACTTTTTGCAAACTTAACTCGAAACTCTTGTTTCAATTTAAGTTTGGGGGATATGGCGTGGTGTGGCATACTTTGTTTTGAAGGCATATATTTTTCGTATTTTTAGACTAATTTTAAAAATTTTCTCATGAGTATTGGTATGATTTTGGTACGTTTGGCTATGTTGAAGTACATGATAATCCATATTTTTAATGATATTGTTGAGCTAATATTTTTGATGAGTTGTTGAGCATGAATGAAGTGTACTGGAAGCACGAATTGAGCCCGGAGATCAAGTCGAGATTCATTGTGTATTCAATCCGAAAGCTAGTGTCAACCATTTCCACTACCAAATGCCTATTGAGGGAGTTCACTCTATACTCTACCACTTCTAGTTGCTTGACATGAATTTATTTTATTTGGATTGGTTTGATTAGCATGTCGCTTCATTTGTTATGTTTTGGGAGGTTTATTTTCGTAAGTTGGGATTTTCTTTTCAATCAAAGGTTGGGATGATTGTGAGCTTAATTGTCATGGATGATATAGAATGTGTGATTTATTGTTAATGATGGTGATTTTTATTCTTGCATGTTATGTGTTTTTGTTTTGTTTCTTGTTTGTTGAGTCTTTATTTTATGTTTTGTGTGTTTTCCTATTCTTGTCTAGGGATTATTTTGGTGGTTTGTTTAGGGAGGTTGTGAGTCATTTTTGAATATGAGTGATGACATGTTGTGGTGATAAGTGATGACAAGTTATGATTAAGAATCTCTACACTTTCAAATTGTGACATGTTTTATTTAATTTGTTCAATTTTGAGATGAATGTGGTGTAATAAGTTCTTTAAGGTCCAATGCATAAGCTTGTGAGATGTTGATCCTCAATCGTGCATACATGATTTTTCTTCATGAGTGGATCGGTTGTGTTTGATAAGCTAAAATTTGCTCAAGGACTATAGGGACAAGCCCGAGTAGTGGAGATTAGTAAAATAATCTAAGGTCATCCTTGTTATTTATAGTCATTGCCATATATCCCTACCATGAACATCATCCCTAGTCAACCACTTTGAGCCTTTAAGCCTATTTCTTGTGAATTTAGCACATTACAAGCCTTGATTACCAACGTGAGCCTTATATATTTACCCTTTTGTGTGGTGATTGAGGAGATGGTAGTTAGAAAGGTTTGATGAGAAAGTAAAAGAAAAAAAGAAAGTGGTAAACAAGTAAGAAAAAGGATGAAAAGTGCAAAACCAAGAGTGAACATGCAACCTCAAAACAAGAAAAATAAGCAAAGCAACAACAAGATGCTCAAGAAAATAAAAATCCAAAGAAGGAAGCATGCATTAAAAGAAGCTCAATTCAAGGAAAGTTGATGATTAGTGCTTGTGATCATTAAAGAAAAGAAAGAAAGAAAGAAATTGTTAAGGAATGGAAGAAAGTAGCTACCTCTTCGATTACTTACACATGATGAGTCACTCTTACCTAAATTCTCCTTACCATACCAAAGAGCCTATCATTACATTCTTAATTAAAGACTTTTTTAATCACTAATGGAAACTTTGACAGTTTGTGAATGTAGTCCACGAGCAAGCTTATAGCGAGTCGAGCCAATCGATTGATGAGTGTTGTTTTACCACTTTAAAGAGTGTTGAGTGACATTTATAAGCTATGTGAGGCTTGGACTAAAAAGGGACTATATTATATTTTTATTCTCTTTTGATTGAATTTGTTAATATTTTTTGCATGTCATGAATTTAATGTTGTAGGATGACTTAGCATAAATTGTAATTCTTATTGCTATCGATAAGTTATTACTTATGTTCGTTTAATCTTTTCCTAGGAGAAAATCTCACCCCTTGATTTATCATTTTCGTTGTTCGGGGACGCACAACACTTTAAGTTTAGGGGTGTGATGAGTGATATTTTCACCTAAATTTTAGTGTCTTTTATATCCATTTTTGTATTTTTTTATCCGTATTTATGTGTTATTTGGTTGTGTTTTGTATTTTTATTGAAATGTGTGTGAATGAATACCTAATAACCTTCTAGAAATTCCAGAACCTTCTAGAAGCTTCCCAAGGGGTATAAATACCCAATAATTCAACATTTGATGAGAATTTTTCGAAGGGTTTCACTCCTATATCTAGATCACACACCATTTCCTCTATTTTACACCATCATCTTCATCCATTCTTCATCCATCCATCCACACTTGATCTCCCTCATCAAATCCACCATCCAAGTGTTCAAGGAAGCAAGGGAGAGTGAAGATTGCAAGAAGAAGAAGGAGATCTCCATTGAAGGACTTCAAAGGGGGAATCTAATTCTAATATTTGTGAACTTCTTTATAGTTTTATCATGGAATTTGTAGATTCAATTGTCTATATTGTTTTCTCTTAAATTATGATAGGCTAATCTCCTTTGTGAGATTAGCTCCATGATTGGTGTTGGATAATTTAGTTTTTATGTAATTTGATTTTAATCTTGAATGGGCTTTGTGTATTTCTATTATTGAATGTTGATTGCTTGGTGTATATGATGATATGTGTGATTAATTGTCATGGACATGTGATTAGATTGAGAAATCAATTGTGTGTTTAGGATAGGTCATTGAATCATTTCATCATACACTTCATGTGCATTTATTTAGAATGAGATAAAGATATCCTTCTAGATTTAGAACCCTTTGATAAAACATTTGATTAGCTTAATCGAGAGATTGGTAGATTTGGTGAGGAGAACCAAGCCATTAGTGAATTCATAGTACCTTAAAAGGGAATATTGCTTACGATTTAGTATCAAATTAGGGAACTCGTAGAGTAATTAGTACCTAGTAGGAGGTGTTCGCTATGGTATCGATCTTAAGTATTTTTGGGAGCCTTGTTGAGGGCCTACATCCTATCCATCTCGAGAGAGAGTTTAGGTGAAATTAGTGATCGCTCCTATGCTATGTCCATCATAGATTAGAATTAATTGCATGATTACTTTATTATCTATGCCATGATTGTTGTTAATCTCATCCTTACATCATTTGGAACCATTTATTCTTGCATTTATTTTATCATTTATTTCTTGCATTAGTTTAATTGCATTGTTTGCATCTTATCCACCAATTCCGTTGTCCTTATAAAATCACGATAAACTTGAGATCGCTTAAACTCTAGTGTCTTCCTCCCTGTGGTTCGATAAATTTTTTAATTGGTCATCCCGACTATATTACGACCAATCAGTTGGATTTTCTTGTTGAAAATTAACACAGAAAGGAAGTAATGCATTTTTATGTATGTATTGTAAAAAAATAATTAAACCCCTTGCTTTCAACTAAAAGGAATGAAAGAAATTAAACCTGCCAATGTGTAATTAGTGGGCAATCTCTTTTAAGTAATTTTTTAGGCATATTAAGTATTATTTAATTCAACATGAACCAAATATTCAAATTGAATATTGTTATCTTGTTACCAAAGAGAACAGCAAGACAACCAATTACTTCAAAAACTCATCAGTTTTACTCATAACGTGCTCGTACCACAACTGTAAGGAAGAAATCAGTATTTAAGAAAAGACTAAAGTTGGAGAATTTAATTGGTTAGTAAGGATTAATTTAATAAATTAATCACCAATTAAATAATAATTAAAGTGAGTGAAATTAATCTCACATGTGGAATTGATCAAATATGGTAAATTTGATATATTTGATCAAATATGGTAATTGATCAAATATGTAAAAGTAAATTTGATCAAATATGGTGGTGATCATGATCATTACGAACCTATGAATAGGGTCAGTGTGCATTCATTCAAACCATACTTTTTGACATCCAAAAACACAAAGCATCTGCATACACTTGCATAGTGCATAGTCTAGACGATCTAGTCTTCCATTCTTTCTTAGTTCACCGGAGTTCCTGCGATAGCGGCGTTGCTTCGTCGGAAACGAGAAGTCGTTTCACCTTTGGGGAAGATCAGCCAAGACCGGAGTACTACCGGGCATGTTTGTTCTTGCGAGAAGAGTTCTACTCGACTCGACTTCGCCCATCATCCCGAGACGTTCAAGATCCTAGATCCGAGATCCAGATCTATAAGAAAGGTTAGTAATTCTCTGCTTTATTTCAATATTCATTGTAATAGTGATTGATTGGTGTACCTATAAACCAACAATCGCAAGAAGAAACATCTAGCCTCAACACCCTATAATCACTATGACTAATCCAATGGATATTGACGGGATTGAAACATCCAATGCTAATAACTCCACGAGAGTTAATGTTGAGATTCTTATTGGGACTGATTCCCAAATGATGTATCCTCCAATGGGGATGTCGAGACCATTCATGGTTCCGCCTCCAGCGGAGAAGCCCGAGAAGTTTGGGGTGTAAACTTCAAGAGATGACAGCAAAAGATGTTGTTCTATCTCACTACGCTGAATTTGGTGAACTTTTTAAAGGAGTCTGCACCAGTGGTGGATGCAAATGAGACTGATACGCAAAAGCGTATAGCTCTTGATCAGTGGACCTCCGCTGATTACTTATGCAAGACCTATATCCTTAGTGGACTTAGTGATGTGCTGTACAACGTGTATCTAAGCACGAAGATATCCAAAGAACTGTGAGATTCTTTGGAGAAAAAGTACAAGGCAGAAGATGCCGGTACAAAGAATTACACGATAGCCAAGTACTTGGAGTTCATGATGGTGGACTCTAAATCTGTGGTTGAACAAGTGCAGTAGTTCCAACTGATAGTGCACCAAATCCTCTCTGAGTGGATGATGCTTTCAGAAGCAATCGTTGTCGGCTCTGTGATTGAGAAGCTGCTTCTAATGTGGAAGGACTTCAAATCGAAGAGGACAACAGGAAGATGGATGGAAAGTTTGACCAATCCTCAATTGAGGCAAAGGCAAACTTAACTAAACATCGTGTGGGACCCTCCAAAAAGAGGAAGATGTCCAACGACAAGGGCAAGAAGCCTATGAAAAAGCCCAAGTAGGCCCGATACTTGTTGTTATCTTACCCTAGAAGACATTAAGGGAAGATAAAAAGAAAAAAAATCACATTTTTTTAGAATCCTGTGCAGTATATTTCAGAGGCAATAACCGGAGTTTAAACCGTCGGATCAAGCCGAATTTGGTCAAAAAATTTGAAACTTGTCGACCTATGTTCTGAACGGTGTAGATCATGTTTGGAGATCTATGTTGACGGGAATAGGCTGAAAACTGAAGTCAGATTTTTGGGAGATTATGTTCTGTGCAGTCGTGGTGAAAGAGTCATATCTCACAAACTAACCGTTAGATCAAGCTGTAATTTGGACAGCACATTTAGGACTCATAGGGATAGATTCTGGACGGTGGAGATTGGATTCTAACATTCCTAGAGTTGCGAACACGGAATGGAAGTTGGTATTATTATGACAAAATAACTATTTCCAACAACGGAAAGGAGCACTTAACCTCTAGAATTGATCCAAAATGATATGTGTGATTTAAAACTTGTGCAAACTATTGACGACTGCACAAGATTCTGTTATGTGTATCTCTTGAGAAGCAAAGATGAAGCTTTAGAAGCATTCAAAAGCTATAAGAATGAAGTTGAAAATCAACTCAACTCTCGAATTAAAGCAATTTGGAGTGATAGAGGTGGCGAATACATAGCACTGTTTGAACAAATATGTGTTGAATCCGATATTATACATCAAACAACGGCTCCTTATTCACCTCAATCAAATGGCGTTGTTGAGCGCAAAAATAGAACTCTGAAGGAAATGATGAACGCAATGTTAATCAGTTCAGAGTTGCCTCAGAACTTGTGGGGGGAAGCTATCCTATCAGCTAACCACATTCTAAACAAGATTCCACACAAATCTAAGGATCAAACTCCTTATGAAATGTGGAAGGGACGTAAATTGTCATACAAATATCTCAAAGTGTGGGGGTGTTTGGCTAAGGTTGAAGTGCCTCTACCTAAACAAATTAGACTCGGACCTAAAATGGTTGATAGTATATTTGTAGGGTATGCACTTAACAGCAATGCTTATAGATTTCTGATTCATAAATCAGAAGTACCTGGCATGACTAAAGGCACTATGATAGAATCAAGGAATGCAATATTCTTTGAAGACATATTTCCTAGCAAAGAAAATAAACAAGTGACATCTTCTAAGTGACCACTTGTAGATACTATTGCGGTTCAATCTACACAAGAGAGTGTAGAACCAAGATGTAGTAAGAGAGCTAGAGTAGAAAATGACTTTGGTCAATACTTTGTGGTTAAAGATGAGCCCAAATTCGTATCTGAAGCTCTATCTCGTCCAGAAGTACCATTCTGGAAAAAAGCTATAGATAGCGAGATTGATTCCATTATGCAAAATCATACATAGGAATTGATTTACCAAGGGGTTGCAAGACTTTAGGATGCAAATGGATCCTTAAAATAAAATATAAAGCTGATGGGTGGTCAATAGACAAATATAAAGCCCGGTTGGTGGCTAAAGGCTTTAGACAAAAGGAAGGGTATGAATTCTTTGATACCTACTCACCAGTGACACAAACTACATCTATTCGTGTACTTATAGCGATTGCTACATTGCACAATCTAGAGATCCATCAAATGGATGTGAAGATAGCCTTCTTAAATGGTGAGTTGGAAGAAGAAATATACATGGATCAAAGTGTACACCTTAGTAAGAATAAAGGTGAATCAGTGGCTCAATCTGAGTATGCAAGGGTTATAGAGAGCATAATGTATATAACCAATTGTACGCATCCTGACATAGCGTGTTTAGTTAACAAACTGAGTAGATACACGAGTAACCCAAGCAATGAGCACTGGAAAGTATTGAGAAGAGTATTGAGATACCTGAAATACACTGTTGATGTGGGGCTACACTACACAAAATATCCAACAGTACTCGAAGGGTACATTGATGCAAACTGGATATCTGACACAAAAAGACTCGTTTTCCATGAGTGGATACGTATTCACTATTGGAGACGGAGTATTGTCGTGGAGGTATACAAAACAAACCTGTATAGCCCGTTCCATAATGGAATCTGAGTTCATAGCTCTAGATAAAGCTGGTGAAGAAGCAGAATGGCTTCGTAATTTCCTTGAGGACATTCCATGTTGGAACAAACAGGTTGCTACGGTGATGGTACATTGTGATAGTCAAGCCACAATTGGAAGAGTTCTTAATGATATGTACAACGGAAAGTCTAGACATATCCGTAGGCGACACAACACGGTGAGACAATTGATCTCGAGTGGTGTAAAGTCAATTAATTACGTGAAGTCAAAAGACAATATAGCGGATCCGCTTACAAAAGCAGTTAATCGAGATCAAATGAATAAATTGCTAGAAGGAATAGGGCTAAAATCCACAAAGTAATGGGCCAAAACAGTGGAAACTCAACCATGATGACTGGAGATCCCAAGAACTTGGTTCAAATGGACAACAAAACTGTAGAGGTTCAAGTAAAACTTGGTACATACCATACTTTAGTAGAGCAATTCTACCAAGTATAGACCCGTATTGTGGTGAAGTAACGTCTATGACTTTTAATGATTCCTAAAAAGTCAAGTGATGGTTGGTTGAGTATAACGGGGTACTCAAGATAGGAGATCACCTATGTAAGTGTGAAGTGAGTGGCTGCTTCAAAGTAAAACACTTATGAATCCAAAGGGGTCCATGGCTGAAACGGACCAAAATGTGAGAACAAGGAGAATGCGAGACATTGATGCGTTCACACTGTTGTCTCAGTATAAGCTAAGGAGGAGTAGTTCAAAGACATCATGTCTATTAAGCCACCGGTATACTTGATAGTGTTGGACTACGGAAGATTTAAAGTCCCAAGCTACCTATCTGGATACATTAAAGTTTCGCGAGGACTAGGTTGTGTGTCTGCATTTTATAGACGCCGAATTTCACTCATGTGGGGGATTGTTGGGAAATTTAATTGGTTAGTAAGGATTAATTTAATAAATTAATCACCAATTAAATAATAATTAAAGTGAGTGAAATTAGTCTCACATGTGGAATTGATCAAATATGATAAATTCGATCAAATATAGTAATTGATCAAATACGGTAGTGATCACGATCGCTACTTAAAATAACAATTAATCAAATATGGTAAATTTGATCAAATATATTAATTGATTAAATATGGTGGTGATCACGATCACTACTTAATATAACAATCCTACCATATGAGAGTGGTCCCTGGAACCTATAAATAGGGTCAGTGTGCATTCATTCAAAACATACTTTTGACATCCAAAAACACAAAGCATCTGCATACACTTGCATAGTGCATAGTCTAGACGATCTAGTCCTCCATTCTTTCTTAGTTCGTCGGAGTTCCTGCGATAGCGGTGTTGCTTCGCCGGAAACGAGAAGTCGTTTTACCTTTGGGAAAGATCCGCAAAGACCGGAGCACTACCGGGGCATGTTTCTTCTTGCGGGAAGAGTTCTACTTGACTCGACTTCGTCCATCATCCCGAGACGTTCAAGATCCTAGATCCGAGATCCAGATCTATAAGAAATGTTAGTAATTCTCTGCTTTATTTCAATATTCATTGTAATAGTAATTGATTGGTATACCTATAAACCAACAACTAATGGGTTTGTTTTAAATTACCAAGTATATTTTCAAATATTCTAGTTGATTTGATTATAGTGATTTTGAATTTATGTCATAGGTGGAGAGGCATCATAATTTTGAATATGTACTCAACCCAATATTTCAAGCCACAAGAATTCTACCAGCAAATATACATACTTAAATATATTAAATCATCAGAAATAGGAGACCAATAGCAAGCTACACCAAAACTACAGTGGTAAGGGTAAAATTTGAGTTTAGACAGCTAATGTACACTAAGCGGAAGTAGCAAAGAAGTTGATATCATTTATTGCAACTCAAAAATTATTAGTTACCTTGACTGTTATGAGATTCCGGCGAAGAAACGGCTGGGGGACGGCAGACGGCGGATGGCGGTTGGTCCCTTGAAATTTGAAAGAGACAAGACTCAAGAGAGAGAGTGTACTGTTGGGACTTGGGAAATGGAGGGAGGACGGTGGCCGGCGGGCAGTGGCTGGCGGCTGGCGGCTTGTCCTTTGACAATGTGGAAGAGACGTGAGTCGAGAGAGATTGCAGTGCACTAGGATTAGGAAATGGGGATAGTCGTGACTGGTGAAAGGATAAGAGAGGTAGGGTTAGATTCACAGACTAATTTATATCATAATAAATAATTAATATAATTATATATATATTGTTATATAACATATATATAATATAATACATTTATTACTATATTTAACGGGGAGGGGAGGGCTGGGCGGGACTAGGACTAGGTAGGGGCGGGGCTTAATCAAGACAATTAATCTTTCCTAATTTTTGGGCAGAGAACGAAGAAAATCTGCTTCTTATAATGAATACGCTAAAAAATAATGAGAATTTTGATCTATTATTGTGAATCAATAACTAAATTTTCTTATTCACTCCATTAAGAAGATTATTTTATGCAATTATAAGGACTACAAATTGGGCTCTCAATTCCTATTTTTATCAGAAATTGAGTTTGGATTAGTTGTTAGATAATTATAACTTTGAAATAGTAAAAAGATTAGTTCCATGGATTAAAAAAAAAATCTTTTGAAGATAGGGTGTGATACAATGACTTTCATCTTTGCCTATCGATCTTCAATTTATTCAACTTGTCTTTAATTATTTTATGTAGAAGATTGAGTTTTGATTGAAATTTTGATTTTAAGGACATTGTCTGTGATGACTTGTGAGGAAAGAATGGAGAAGAATATCCTACGGTTTAGTGCACAATTAGTAATTTGAAATATGTTTAAGAATAAATTTATTTAAAATATTTGTTATAAGGATATTCTAGTCATATTAATTAAAAGTATTTTAATTTTAATAATTTTGAAGTTCATATAGTAACTTTAGAGATGCAAATAGTGGTCAATGGAATAATTAACGTGAAACATGTTTCATAATATAGTCATCTATTATACTCATATTTTGTCATGTACTAATCATTTTATACTCCTCCTTCCATACTCTTGAAACCGCAACATTTGAGTAGATATATAGTCTCGCGTGATATTATTTTAAGTTGAAATAATGTGCAACACTGTTAATGATTTTATTAGAATTTTTCTTTTTATCTTATTTGTTAAAATGTCAAATTTGATAAACAAAAAATTATTTCGATTGTTTACTTTTTAAAATATGAATAGGTTATATATATTTTTATAACTCCATTGTATATATTATAACTAAACTTAAGTTTTTAAATTATAACTCAACTTAAAGTTTTTAAATAGAATTACAAATCGAGTAAATAATATTTTCACTATTTAAGTTATTTTAACATTATCCATTAAAGATGGAGGATTAAATGAATTGTTAAATCTAAAAAAGTATAGTGAAAATTCTCCCTTTTTAAGTGTTTTAATTAATTATCTATCTATACATATATAAATATAAAAGCAAATGTGAATTTCTAATAATAAATAATATAATTTAACTATATGCGGCCTTTTAGAGCATATCTATTTTCTCATTTTATTCAATTTCACGATAAGGTGTTCAGTACTTTTATTACTCTAAAATTATCCATTTTTAGTAGGTAGTGAATTATATATATATGAGACCATTTGTTTAAAAAGGAAAAAAATAATAATAAAAGGGCTCTTAATAGTTTATTACTCAACATAGTACAACTACTCATTTTATATAAAATAATAATAATATTCTATAATGTACATAAAAAATAGATAAATATATTACCGTGAACGAAGAGAGTATAACTTATGGGGGTCTATCTACAAATAATTATCCAACGAAAACTAGGCGTACTAAAGAAGAAGAGTAGGACTTAGGTACAACTAGGGCATCAAATGAATTGGTGGAACATTTGTTCTCACTCTTCTTAATTAATTTCTGTTCATTCATTAATGTTGTTATTTTATTTTATTTTTAAATTTATTATATTTAAATGATTATTATACCCTAAACCCTAAACCACAAGGGTAAAATTGCAATTATATCCTAAACCACAATAGTAAAATTATAATTATACCCTACACCCTAAACTCTAAAATTTAAATATATCCTAAAATACAAGGGTAAAAATTATAATTATATCCCTAAAATTAAATAAAAAAAGAATAAAACGAGGAAAAAAAAAAGTAGTAACCGTAAATAAAAAAAAACGAAATTAGATGAAACTGCAAAACACACACTGAAAGTGAAGAAAGGAGGTTGTAAATTTCAAAATTGGTGCAACTTGCCCAGCCTAATCATTGCCAAAGAAGAATCTAATTTATGATATATATATATATATATATATATATATATATATATATATATATATATATATGAATGATAGAATAAGATAGGTAGCTATGAATCTGTTAAAATCTGTAGAACACTACTAAGTGATATATAACTCATCTGTTTCGCAGGGTGGTGGCGTAGCACTGAAGAACAATAATTTTGAGTGTTACATGCAACTTGTATTCACCACCCACCCTACATAATCCACTACCTAAAACTCTTATTAAGTGATAGTATACTTCAACTCTGAACAATATCCCCACCTGCCATCCATCAATAATCCACAGTTTTTTTTTTTTGGAATACTCTCATATGAGATGGTTACATACGTTAAAATATGGGTCACTTACTATTGGATATATAAAATAATGTATAATTTGCTATAAACTACATCAATCAAAGCACTAATATTCATAACTACACAATTATGATTGTGATACCATAAATACCCCTATGTGCACAATTTGTTTTGCACAATTTATTTTTGCACATTTTGTTTGCACATTTTAAGTTCCGGCGGAGGTCCGGCAGCCGACGACTGAGGTCAGGCGGCGGTCCGGCGATTTTTTTTGCACAATTTGTTTGCACAATTTAAGTTTCGACGGAGGTCAGGCGGCGGTTCGACTAATTTTTTTTGCACAATTTGTTTTTGCACATTTTAAGTTCTGGTGGAGGTCCGGCAACCGCTCACCGAACAATTTTAATTTGCACATTTTTTTTTGCACAATTTTGTTTTGCACATTTTTTTTCACATTTTGCTTTGCAATTTTTTTTCACATTTTCTTTTTTTTGGCAATTTTTTTTTTTGCACATTTTCATTTTTGTATTTTTTTTTCACATTTTCTTTTACACATATTTTTTACTCGTATTTTTCTTTTAAATAGAAATCTCAAAATAAATATTGTAAAACAATCGGTACAAAATTATATTTAGGGAAAAGAAAGCACATGTTCAAGCCAATAAGAAATATGGAAAGTGTATAGTGCATTATTTAAAAGATAAATTCAGTGCTACCAAAAACATTCCAAGGCTTATGTATTTTTTTAAATAAATAATTCCTTAAAATTAGAATTTTTTTTATAGAAAGAACATTTCTAGATACCCTTCATCCTACGTTGTTGATTAGTTAAGATATGGGCATTTGGATGGAAACTTCAATAAGATTACATACAACTAAATGAAAGTGTAGACACAAAAACAACTTTTATCACCATCTCAAAGCTCTAATAACCAGACTGACCAAGTCGACCAATATGTTCCAAGGCAATATTAGTATCCACCGTCGGTGCCACCGTAGCAGCAGCCCTAATCTTGTTAAGTTCTAAATCATTGTTTATAGGGAGAAAAGACACCCTCCCTAATATTGTTAAGTTCCAAATCATTATTTATAGGGAGAAAAGACACCCTCGTGAAATCTCTGCAATTTGTCGAACAACAAATCATCTCCTTGAGAGTAATCATAAAAGACACCACAACAGCAGGAGGAAGAAGATAGCCAAATCCATCTAGAGCAGCAAATGGCCAGAATACCTCTAATGCAATTGTATTTTCACATCTTTTATACTTGTCATATGTTATAATAGAAAGATTTGGACCTCCAAAGATTAGTAGATGACTAGGTAAAATATGATTTCCTATTTAAAAAAATTATGTACATATACTTTAATCAGTGTGCACATTTCAAATGCAATTCAACTACCTTAACGTATTAACTTACAACTAATTAAAAAGAATATCCAACTACCTTAATTAACTTACAATAATTCAAAAGAATAATCTCCAATGATGATGTATTATCAATCAATTTCTTAGTTGAACACTTGCATACTTGTGTATTAGCAGACTTTGCGCTTCTGTTTTCCTCCAAAACTTTGGACTTAAAAATTCTGCCCCTGGAATCATACAACATGTGTTTCCTCTACCCTCACTTCCTTGCATCCTTACACTCGGCATAGCCAAGTCCTGTGAAATCTTGTCCCGCACCCGTTCCAATCGATCAACTCGCTTTTGTAACGAGCTCATCCCCTTCCGTGAGCTCCCCGTGAATCTCTGAAGCCAACATCAACAAATTATATACGAATTTAAGCTTATAATCGAGTAATATGATCAAATACTCTAGTACCTGAGGTAGTTCCAACAGATTTGATTGCTGGTTTTCGATCTGTACTAGCTGCCTACGGATCGGAGACAAGTTCTCAAACTCCTCATTCTCTAATGTATCTTTAATGCCATATTCATTTGCCATTTTCGAATTGTCATTGTAGTTAAAATGAACAACTCGGGAACATGAGTTTTTCCTTAAATTCAACTTATTGGCGGTATTAGAAATACATGGCTTAGTATCATCATTCACCACAATGCTCTTCCAACTGCTGTTCGTAGACGAACAGTTTGAAGCCAGTGACCTAATTTTTCTGGCTAAGGGGCGTGAACAACATTGCCTCGATTGGTGAAAGCAAAACAAGGGAATATCCAAGCAAGTAAATAGCAAGAAACGAAAAATCAAAGCTCACAGTAATAATAAATTAGGGAGAGCACATCGAAACCTTAACCGACGACTATGGTTGAAGGTCGTCCAGTGGCGAGCACTGACCTAATGTTGAATAGTACCAACAAGAGAAAATACTTTGCTTGGAAAGTAAATTAATCAAACCAACAGAAGGCATTAAAACGATCATACAAAATTTATCTGTTTCACATAGTATACACAAGAATGCCAATTGCCAACCATCTATAACGTTAAGGTTTGACTGAATCTTTTACACAAGTTACCACCACATACCACACAATCTAAAGTGATAAAAATCGTACTAATGAGCAAATGAGTAAACATGTACAAACTCATTAATGATTAATAAAAATACCTCTTAAACACACAATCAACACTGCCATCATCAAATATGAAAAATCTGATGGCTATACGCTCTGGTGTAATGAAATTATACACTATAGTTCTCGAATACTCAACTGCAGCCTTGAACAAGCGCTTGGTGCTCGCAGAAAAAGACACGCCTGTGGCTGAAGTTTCTGATTGCTACTTCAGAAGACTTTCCCCTCCGTTTCCATCCTTTTGATTGTCTTTCTTCTCCCACAATTTTCGCACACCCTCTCGAGCAGCATCAATAAAATTCTAGATCCTAAAAAGCCACCAGGAGAAACGGGAGAGCAGCGCGAAGAGTGCGAGGCTGGCAGCGGCGTGCAGATCTGTGGAGATGGCAGTCGTTCGAATTGAGAGGCACACCGATGAAGGCGATGGCGGTGGATACGGCGCACTAGGCAGCAAAATCAAAAATAGCAACCGCGACCGGGCCTACGAGGGTAGCGCGGAACAGTGGCTGAGGAAAACAGAGAAATATGCCTGGACGATAGCAAGAAATGAGAGTGTCGCGTTCGGATCTAAGATATCATGGGCCGATAGCAAATCGTGAGTATTACGTTTGAATTTGAAAGCCGCGCTGTTGGTGAAAGTGGAAGGCTCCTAATCCTGCGGCGACAGAGACTGCCCTAGGCAGTGGAGAAACAGGAGAACGACCCCTCGTAATGACGGCTGGTGTGCTCGACGGTAGCGGGCTGTCGCTAGATCTGCAACCAGTTCAGCCTGCTGTTGGAAGAGGAAGCCCACATGCAATGGAAATCCGTTGAAGATTCAGCCATAAACAGCGCCTGTGAAGGGTATTTTAGGAAGACTAACATGAATTTGTGTATCTGGGAGTTATTTTTATTTTTCAATGTATTAGGATGCAATTACCCTCAAAAGTGTGTATCTTCCAGTAATAAACCCTTAAAATATTTATATAATGAATTATATTATAGCACTAATAATTTACAATAAAAATATTTTTGAGTGTTTATTGCATCATATATTTTTTATATATGTAATATGTATGTATTATACATTTAATTACTTATACTTTTTTATCCCAACTTCAACTTTACTTTTTCATTTTAAATTGTCTTAACTTGAATTTCACACTTATATTAAAAGAAATGACACTTAAATATTATCAACCCACCACACTTTTATTTCAAATTTATCACTCTTTTTTTTTTCAAAAACAACATATTAATTTACAATTTATTTATATTCAAAAATACTTAAATTATTCTCAAAAGTAAGTCAAATTTTATTATTAATAAATTAATTTAAATCTCAATAAATTAAATATAGTTTAATAATTATAATAATTAAATTATGAAATTAAAAAAATATATAATATTTAAAATATAAATAAAAACTAGAGGTAATATAAAAAATATTTACATAAATAAAATTAAATTATATATATATATATATATATATATATATATATATATATATATATATATATATATATATATATATGTGTGTGTGTGTGTGTGTGTGTGTTTAAAAATGTGTATTCAATTTAAAAATAATATTGATTTGCAATATATATATATATATATATATATATATATATATATAATTTTATAATTTTTATTTAGAATGAAGATTTAATTAATTATATATTTTTAAGTATTTTACATAATTTAATTTTTTTTAATAATTATTTTATTATAACGAGTGTTAAAATATAAGAATTTTTAAATTAGATTTTAAATAATTTAATATTTTTAGTATATAATTTAATATGAAATTATATGTTTAACGAAAAAATTATTAATTTATTTTATTTTTGTAATTATACAAAAAGAGATGTGATATAAATAAAAATAAATTATTTGTAATTATTAATACATTTTATGCTATATAAAATTTAAAATTAAAAATTGATTGCTTGAAACATGGAATGGGTAAACCTAGTGGAGATGAATGGTGATTCCCAATTATAAGGAATATACATTCTTTATAGAATGAGTATTTCCATTAATAAAAACGTATCAAACATTGGATTGTAAATTAAATTAGGAATGCTCATTCTATTCTTGTGTCATTCCGTCATACAAATCATGACGTTAGGTTTGAACTTTAGGTTTAATCCTTTGAATTTAACCTCTTTAATCCCTAGGGTTTAATATCTTTAATTTGAGTTGAATTCATTTTTCGTCCCATAACAATAGGGTATTTTGCTTTCTTTTTCAAAAAAGATTATTTTTTTTTCAATTTATTCTTATAACTAGGATTGGGCGGTATGGTATACTGAAGATTTTGAGTTATACCGTATACCATACCTAAAATATCGGTATTAGAAAATTCATACCTTTACCATACTGAAAGTTTCGATATGCCAAACTTCGGTATACCAAAATTTCGGTATAGAAAAATGGTATACCTTTTGCTTACCGATATTTAGGTATACATTATCGTATTGACTATTTCGGTAAATACCTTCTAATGTATCGCTTAAAAATATCATAAATTTACATAAAGCAACAATAAAATTCTAATAATCCACCATATACTACAGTAAAATTGATTAGAACAAAAATGTACCTAATTCAACATTACAAACAATATAAGAAACAAATACAATTCAAATTTAATATTACATTAAAAGTCTAATCAAAGTGCATGGACGTATTTGAGAACCTATAAAATCTAAACCACTAAATTCTTGGTTAATAAATAATACATACTCTTACATTAATATTTTAAATAGTATAAATACAATTATATCCTAAATCTATAACTATAAATCTTATATGTATTCGTGAACCGAATGATCTCTAAAATTACCCTAAATTTAATAATTTGGTCAATATTCTCAAAACATTAGAGTTTTTTTTTTAAAGTTATATACATGTATATAGTATATATATTAAAATAAAGTAATTTAAAATCATTATATATAATTAAGAATTATGAAATATATTTTTTTTTCGGTATTTCGATATATACCAAAATATTGCGGTTTTACAAACTTGTATACCTTTATCGTACCAAAATTTTCAATACGGTATCATACCTTTCCAAAAGTTTCGGTATATCTAAAATTTTGATAAATTTGTATTTTTCGATATGGTAAGTGCGGTATACCGAAATTTAGGTATTTTTCCCCAGCCATACTTATAACTATAAAAAATGTTTGTAGTCCCATTATTACCGGAAACCTCAAATTAAGATGTCACATGTGACGCACGTGCATGATTCGGGCAAAATTTTGACTTCCCGATTAAAATGGGACTAAAATCGTACATTTTATTCTAGACTAAATTGAAGAAAATATTTTTTTTAAGATAGAAAGCAAAATACCCTATTATTATGAGACGAAAAAAGAATTTAACTCATTATATAACCACGAAAAAGCATAGCTCTATTATTACATATATTTTCCATATTGATGTACGTTTTAAATTATTTTAGTAACTTTGATTTCATTTAATAAAAAAAAGGCCTCATTTAGAATTCGACTCTAGATCAATATTTTTAAAGGATCGACCCGGTTCTTTGATAACTAATACTACTATAATTAACATGATTAATTAATCAATTAATTAAATTGACATCAGTCGACAAAACTTCCAATTATTATGTTTTCCCTCATGCAATATATAAATTTGAGAATGCTAAAGTTGTCTACAAATTAAAACAAGTGAGTTATTTTTGTTGAGGGAGAATTTGAAATAGAGTAATTAAATTATATAAATAAAGAATAAATAAATGAATTGCAAGAGAATCTAGAGAAGCATGAGTGATGCATGTGATAGTGTCGTAATCAAACACACTGCAATAGGTTTGCACATGAGACATACCCCACCCCATAATTTAAGGTCCCAAATTAAGACCGTGTTCCTCTCATCATCTTTCCTACGTGCTTTACAATTTCTAATGTATATTTTAGTATTTATTTTACAACGATAATTATTCTATAACTATTTTGAGTAATTGATTTAAGAGAAAATGTTTCGTGAGATGGTTTTAGTGTGGGATGGTTTTAGTGTGAGATGTATTAAAATATGGTTTTATATAAGTAAAATATGTTTGTCGGTACTTAAAATATAATTTTTATAGTATAATAGTATGATTTTACAATGTTATAACATGATCCACTACAAATATATTTTAATTACTGATAAACATATTTTACAAATATAATAAACATACGCCTAGTATTGGATTGAAACGCCTCACAATCTGTTTTATATATATATATAGAGAGAGTGTAACTTGATTCTATCCCTTATTTTACTAACATAATCAAATTCAATTTATATTGAGTATTGACAATTAGGACGTTCAAAGTTTTTATGAAAATAGTCAAAATTTTATAAATTCTTTCATAATATTAATTAGGGTGAATCTCATGGGGAAACCATCTTCTGAAATTAATTATCTTGAACTGATAAAAATAATAGCATTTTTAATAAAAAAAAAATTCTTACTATTAAAAATAAGAGTGTAGTTAAATACACACCTCATTTTATTAAATACACACCCTTTATTAAATACACACCCCATTTAATTTTTTATTTTTAAATTTTATTAAATACACACTCTTCAAAATTTCAAAATTACCCTTTTAATTTTATTATGAGTTTGTCTCCAAAACCTTGCTACCAATTCCGTCGGACATCCTCGCATTTGGCGTATTCCTCATATCATATAACAAGTAGAAAATTTTTCCCCTCAGACCATACGCCCTTATGGCCTGTTCTGAATATGAATAGTAAAGGGAACTTGACAAGCATGAATAGCAGTGAGTCAGACGTCACAAATTCACATGAATCCTTTTTCAATGATATCCGATCAAATTTTGCCTTTTTATTTCTAATTCGCTAGGCAAGATAACGACGAGCCAAATTTACTCAAATATAAACATGGAGATGGGGTAAAATAGTGTGACTTTTGCTTACTTGATTCTTGTTCCCTCTTGAGTTTGAGAATAGATTTGTTCAGGACGTCCTTAATTTCATTACATATGTGTTCCAGCACCGACAACCATTCATCACGTTTTCTCTCCTAATCATACACCACATTTCTGATCTTCTCTGACGTGCAATGATCCTAGTTTTCTTGTTGGGCCCGTCGCTACCCTAGGTGATGATCATGTTGTGCTGGTCGGAATTGGAGCGGCGATCGTGGATGATGCAAATCTGCAGGATGAAGACAACGTTATCGAAGATGAACTGATGATCTGTTTTCGAATGTGATAACGTGGCCCACCAACATAATTTAAAAATTAAAATCTATATTAAATAAAATAGGGGTAATTTAGACTTTTAAAAAATATAAAAATTTAATATATAATAATGAAGGTGTGTATTTAGTAAGAAGGGGTGTGCATTTAGTTATTATTCAAACATACACCATTTTTGTACTTCTTATTTTCTTTTTCTTACTATTGATCTTATCTCTATTATCTTCCAATCATTCACTCAATACCAAGGAGTAATATATAATAACACATCATCTACTTTTTAAAACTATATTCCACTATGGAACTTTGCAAATGAAAGCATACTTTAAAATTAAAATCAACTTTAAATTATCCACAAATTACAAAGCCAACAATTAAAAAACAAGTTAAGTTCAGTAAAAAAAATATCCTTAAAATTTTTAATTAGGTTTTCTCTAAATCAGTATAGACATCGGCAAATAATAGGCTTATGTGTCATGTGTTATATTTAATACGAAATAATATGTGGGTTGTTACTATATTGGTTATAATATATATATATATATATATATATATATATATCCATATCCGTATTAAATTAAATTTTACACTTTTCATTTTTGATCATCTCATACTCTCTCTGTCCCACAACAAGTAGGAATGTAACCAAACCAAACCGTTCACGAACTATTCGAGTCTCAGTTTGATTAAATGTTCGTTCGAACTTGTTCGTTAACCTTAACGAGCCAAACCAAACTTGAATTTTGGGTTCGTATAGTTTATCAAATCAAACTCAAATATAAGGGTATTCGGCTCGAAAGCTCGCGAATATATTCGTTTATAGGCTCGCTAATGGCTCGCAAACGCGTTCGTAAATTTTATAGTTATTCTTTAGAATTATATATTATTATTTATTTATTAATATTCAATAATTAAACATTTTATATTAAACCACACAAATATGATAATAACTTAAGTGATTATTTAAATATTTAAATATTTTTTACCGTTTATTATTATATTTTGTTAGTTTGTTTATTTAATATTATGAATAACATTAAATGTTTATAAACGAAACATTCTTTTAATATCCAGGCACAAAATTATTTAAATGTTCATGAAAATATATTCATAAACAAGTTACTTTATGTGTTCGTGAACATATTCGCGAGTCTTAACAAATAGTTTGAATTCGAGCTCGAGTTCGATATTTTTTTTCTTGACGAGCTCGGGCTCGAGCTCGATAATTTCTTATCAAACGATCCTCAAACCTAGTAGTGTTCGACTCGGCTCGATTCGATTACATCCCTAACAACAAGAGTGGCATAACTTTTTTGCACGCAGATTAAGGGATATAATATTTAATGGGTAATTGGGGTAGTTGAGGTAAGAGAAATAATATTTTAAGTAGGTGTATTAGTGTGAAGTGTAGGGTTATGGAGAGAGAAAAAATTAATTTGTGTGGGTCCTTTATAAATGCACCTCTTGTGTTGGGACGGACGAAAATGGTAAAATGTACTCCTTACTGTGGGATGGAGGGAGTATTAAATAAGGAATATTATATCAATTCTTAACCTTAAAAGTACATCCTAATTAAAAATATATCTCTCACCTAATATACATAACATACTTTATAATTTATTTATTCTATCTTAATCTTATCTTAATCTTAATATATTAAAAGAAACAAGGAATTGAGAAACATTTTTAGACTCTTTTGTCCCTCTTTATTTTTATTATTTTTTATTTTACCCTTATTTATTATTAATATTAATAATGTCTTTTCATTTTTCTTCAATAAAATTAATTTAATATACATTTTAATCTTTTTTCAAATTTTAATTTATTTCATGAATCAATATTATTTGAACTATATTTGATTATAATATGATACATCACCCCTTAACATTTATAATTAATTAAGTTATTTAATAAGTAATATGAAGAGGCAAATAAAACATTATAAAATATGGAGATTTATGGTGGTCATGGAGACAACGGGTTTCCTTAAACAAATTTTTGACGGCAATGAAAAACTTCTCAGATGCTCAATTAGATGAGAGGAGAATAACAACAAAGTAAGATGATCAGACATTGAAGGGAAAGACGATGATGTTGTCTTGTCTGATGAGGCATCAAAGGAGAAGACGATGATCACTCATTAAGTTTGCTACACACCTACGCCCATGTAAATTTCTTATATATATTCATGAAAAGAAACTCATGGCATAATTGCATGATGCTTGATGACCATGAATGAAACTCTTCGTCATCCAAAACTTGGATTCACCACCCTGTTAACTCTGTAGTATTAGTATATTTACTTAAATTATTTGTTATTATGTTGAAAAAGAGAATTTTTGAAGTTAAAAAAAATAAAAATAAATTACAAAATATAACGTGTATACAACGTGTAAGATGAGATATTTTTCACTATTTATTATTTTTAAGAGATAGAATTCTCTATTTTTCCTCATGATGGGTATTATTTAGTTTCTTGACATGTTTTCTTAATTTGGGTTTGGGTTTTAAAGGTTTTAACCTTTCTCTTTTTTTGTTAATCGTCAAAATTTTTTAATGTGGTTTTTCATTATAATCAGTTTTATTTTTCTAAAATTTTCTTGAAAAGATTGTGGGAGTATCTTCCAACTATTATAAAAATCTATTTTATTATATTCAACATAACGAGACAGTCTCTTAATTTATACGTGAAGTACATGCATAAGTTGACGTGGTGTGTGCATTTAAAAATATTAAACTCAAATTAACTAATAAAAACAATATTGATGAGATTAGATTTTTTAAACTTAATTAGGTTAAAAATATAAATTCTAAAATAAGATATGGATAATTTAGAGAAAAAAAATGTTTATGGAATAAGTTAAAATACGTGGGACGGCCCAAAATGAAAAGTGAATAAAAATACATGGGACGGCTCAAAATGAAAAGCGAGTAAAAATATGTGGAATGGATGAAATATTTAAAAAATGCATTTGTTTAATCTTAAACCACTCCTAAACGTGAAGAAATACACATGACAATTAAAGGAAGTATATATCATGCTTTGACTAAATATAAAATTATAACTTATTTTCAAACATAATTCCTTCATCCTAACCAAATATTTATATTTTGCTAAAAAAAGAAATATAGTAGACTAAATGTAACACTCAAAATGATAATATATAAATTTTAAAATAGAATGGAAAAATTATTACAAAGTATAATGTGCGATAGCAAATGAATATACTATATTTAATGAATATGCAAATGAATAATATATATTATTCAATGTTGAATAAATATTTTATAATGTTTATAATGTTATACAATAATTTTTAGAAATCTAAATTTAAATAATTTTATTTTACATAATTTTTTAAAGTAATAAATCCGTGCAGCGCACACTAGTTATATAATCAAATTAGATTAGTGGCCGGTAAGAAAGTGTTGTCACACCATATGATATGACAAAGTATTCTTCGACATTTCTCTTTAATATCTAAAAAATTATATTTTAGAATGATTTATTATTATTTTTAAAATGATGAATTATTATTCTTTTAAATGAAAAATAATTCTCCTAATCAATTTTTTTTTATTTTATGATTTTTATATTAACGTTGACAAGAGCAATATTTTTTTTAAGAAGAATAATTATTTATTACACAAAAAGTAATTTTTCATATACTAAAAAGTCCTTACAATAAAATTAGTATACTTCCTTTGTTCCAAATCTGATTGTACCCTTTTTTTTCGTAAATTTAAAAAGTTGTGTAAATAAAAAAATATTTCTCCTAATCAAATTTTATTATATTATTATGATTATATTCATATTGAGATAAGTAATATTTTTTATTTAGAAGATAATTATTCATTATATAAAGTGTAATTTTTTATGTACTAAAAAACCATTAAAATAAAATTAGTATATACTCCATTCGTTCCAAATTTGTTCGTACTTTTTTTTTGTAAATTAAAAAAAAATTGTTACTTTTAATTTTTTTAATAAATAAATAATAAAGTAGGTTAAATGTTTTAGGTAGATGTGGTATTTTTATGAATAAAATTTATACTGAGAGAGATTAATTAATATTTTTTTATTATCTTAAAATGGTGAAAACTTTTTGATATGGAAGTAGCATGTATTCCCTTTATCCCAAGGTAAGTTTTATATTTTGTTATTTTGGTTTGTCCTAAAATAAGATTTATATATATATTTTTATATAAGTTGAACTCACACAAAATAATTAATATTCAAAATTTCAAATATGGGGACTATACACCACACTAATATAATTATTGTAGTATATTTTTTTAATGTACTTCATTTTTTTTTTTTTGACAAAAAATTATTAAAGTTCACAAGAACAAATAACATCAAGTAGGTCATCCATAAGAGATGGTGGCTCTATCGAACAATGAGGACTCGAAAAAGAATGAGAGGCCCTAGCAAGACGATGTGCCCTATATTGACATTACGACGAACAAAGCGCACTACAAACCAAGGATTTGACAATAAGATTTGTTTGAAAGCTGTCAAGATATCTCAAAAAATTCATCTTCCCGAACCGAATATACTGCATTAGCTACTAATTTAGCATCAACTTCCACTATAACCTGACTCATCCTCATAGCCTTGATCCATGAAAGGGCTTCATGTAAGCCCAATGCTTCTCCTTCCTCCACTCTAGGTTTCCCATGAAAGGGCTTCATGTAAGTCCAATGCTTCTCCTTCCTCCACTTTAGGTTTCCTGCCAAAACCAAGGAACGATAAGTCACGGATGCACCTTGATCATCTCTCAAAATCATACATATACCAGTTTCATAAGAGTCTGCAAAGAAGACCGCATCCACATTAAACTTCATAAAGACTGTGGGGGTTTATGCCAATTTTGGCACTCATTAAGATGTTAGGTATGAATAGGATTTTGTCTCGTTGTTTCTCATTCCACAAGATAATTCTCTGCTACAACAATTGAACAAGTAACAAATTTATAATTTCCAGTCCAAACTCTGAAGTTTCTTTCTTTGCATATGCACCATAATAACAATGTACTTCATATTAAAATTGGTTAATTGCTCCAAAAGTCACAACTTTTATTTTAACTATAAATTAATCTAAACATTTAAAATTTGGCAAGGACACAAGATTAACAGCATTTGGCAATTTGAACCCTTCGACCAGGTAGATCTGTTCGAATGTTGATGGAGCAAATTTCATACCTTCTTACTCTTTTTATCCTCCTTAAACGACAGCCATTTGAAATCCAATTGTGTCAAATAATATACTTTCTTCATCTAATGATCAGATATTTATTTTGTTATTTTAGTTGTTCACTCTTAATCACTAATAGAATTGCATATTTTTATAAAATAATAATATCGTTTAATCTATGTATAAAAAATAAATGAATACATTATACATTACCAAAAGAAGTATCGATTTATTAATCTACTTTTAGAAAATACACGTAAAAGTTAACGGAGAATGGAAGAAGAGAGTATATAAGTACAATGGGCGAATCTCTGACAAAGCCAAATAATTAGGGAAGGGGGGGTGGGGGGTGTGATTGGATCTGTGTTGACAATAGGTCCAACGTGATCTGGTGCTGACATGTGACTCACAATAATCTTAGGTTTAAAGACTTTGGGGGCATTCTCTCCCTACCTATTATAATGCACATGCAAGAATCAACAATATCTTTGACCATCACTATTTACTACAAATACTCTTCCACTACAATTCTACTCCATTATGTGAGCACTCACCTCCACTATTTGCCTCACCCTCCAAAGCTATTTAAGTTCACTCAAAAGATGTACACTTTCTTTTTTAATCGGTCTAGTCTCAAAAGTTTTAGGAGGTGCTTGATATGGGCACTAGGTGAAGTTAATGAGAACGAAAGTATATTAAATTCTATTGTTAATGCTTATTTGAGTTAATAAAAATCAAAATTTCTCAATCATTCATATTGATTCAATTACTTTACCACCCGTTTAATTACTTTAAATTTCATTGTGATTGACCAACTTAATGATATTCATTACCATTCCAATTGAAAAATTTTATATATTGCATAAATGAGTTTGAGATGGATATGCGCGAGTAGTTCAAAAAAATATCATTAGAATTTAAAAGGGACAGATATATACCTCGAGTATCCGTAGGTACCCATTTATATTAAAATTACACAAAATATTTATATATTAATATAAAATTTTTATCTAAACGTATTTATTTCACATTTATTTAAAATAACAAAATTTATATTATGTATATTTAATAATTAAACATTAATAATTTTTATTAAAATATTAAATTAAACACTAAAAAATATGAATATGTATAAATTAATTAATAGGAATACATTAATTTCAACACAAAAACTCTAAATACATATAATAATGAATATAATTTGTATTACATTTATTTCATAGTTAATTAATATTAGAAATTTAAAATGAATGGAAAAGTCATTTTAAAATTTAACCAATACCTACATATAAAATGCCCACACATAAAATGTATGACTAAATTGTGACACATAATATTTTTATGTGTGGGTAATGTGACAAATCTAAAAGATTTAATTGTGATATTTAAAATGTGTCACTAAAAATCAATAATAAAATTTTATTTTACGGATGATTTTAGATATTAAGAATTTCCACACATGAGTATAGATATTATAATTGTGTGATTAATAATATATTATTTAACTACACATAAAATTTATGTGTGGCTAAAAAAAATCACATATGATGATATGATATTTTATTTGATAAAAATAATTAATTAATAGAAAATACAAATTAAAAACTACCGTATATTACTAAGAAAATATTATTAAATTATAGTAATAATATATATATATATATATAATAGCTTATTTTGAAAACATATCATATCTATACATATATATAATTATCAAAAAATTAAAAGAAATATCAATATAGCCTAATGCTAAAGCTTCTTTTCAGGCGTTCGCCAGGTACGGGTTTGAATCTTACAAGGAATATTAAAATAAATTAAGATAAATATTTTTTATATTTTCTTCACACATAAAGTAAATATTTTCCAACACAATTTCAAAAGTGTGATAGTTGAATTAATTATGTCTTTACATTTGAATTTAAATTTAAAATCAATCCAAATGGTTGCATCAATTTATGAAGAGACATCTATAATTTATAAATAGACCCTATCGAACACACTTCGAAAAACTTGAATACAGTTAAAACACATGATCAAAAACACATGTCGTGGATATCTAATATATAAAGTCGAGTGATGTCGAGTTGTCCAAACAATTCGTAATATATTTCTAAGTCGTCTTTTCTCCTAAAGTGAGTTCATAGTAAAGTTTGGTTCGTTGTCTCTGCTGATTTGTAGTGCTAGTAGTGCTACCATCACAAAACGTGAATAGTTGTATCTTTGAGATACTCCCTCCATCTGGATTCAAGTGTGTCATTTGTTTTTAGACACAGAGATTAAGAAGTATTGTTATTTAATGTGTAGTGGGTAATTGTATTAGTGGAGGTGTGAGTCTCATTTTTTAGTTGTATTAGTGGGTGTGTGTGGATAAAAAAGGAAATGAAACCCTTAGGGGCGGACGCCCAAAATAGAAAAATGATACTCTTGAAAGCGGACGGAGGGAGTAATTGCTATCGAACATTAAGCACCAGATTTGAGCAATTTCGTCTCAAGGAAAAAGGAGTGTAACTCTTGCCTCGATTCAAATTCTATTTCTTTAATTTTTTTGTTATAATATATTATATCGAAACTCAAATATATCCAATAATTAATAATTGTATAATTTTAATTAAAATTTGAATTAAAACACTAAAAAGTTCAAATATATACAAAATAAATGAGTATTGAATGGGTACGAGTAATTTGAAGATGTTAATTGATAAACATATTTGGAATAATATAGAAATGATTTTTTGAATGAGACGGGTACGAATACAAAGTAGTTAAAATTTAAACGAATACAGATGCCTCTAAAATGGGTATCCTACCACTTCTATCCCTAATCATAAGGCCTTCTCAAATAGATGTTGCTCTAAAATTTAAGTAATACAAGTGAAGATTGATGAATCTGACTTTTATTTTAAATAATTAGTCCACTACTTCTAATATTCATTCACAAGATATTGATGTTTGAATAAAAATCCTCATTTTCAAAGAGAAAGAATGTCCATATGTCATTACACCAAATTTTCAAAGGCGCCATTCTGACTTGCATGCATTTTCTTTACAGAAGAATTTTGAACGAAGGGTCACGATTCATTGTTCCCTCTAAAAAGAATAAACCTTTGACTTGTAACTCTACCATTGGAGCTATATATAATTAATTAAAACGCCATAACTTAGATTTTATCTTAAGATTCAAATTTTCAGTGCTATACTAGAATATCACCTTTAATGCCACTCTAATGGCAATCTAAAGTGAAATGTTATACCCAAAAACTAAATCATAGCACATGTAGTGATACGTTGTGAAATGATTGTGAAACATTGTATATATTTAATAGAAAGGAATAATAGATTAGATAATGAAATGATTGTGAGACATCACTAATAGATTAGATAATGAAATGATTGTGAAACATTACACAGATCTTCGGCATCATTTTCATACATTATTTTTGTGTATATGATTAACTCATAAGAGGTAATAGAAATCCAACTATTACACATAGAGTTTAAGATTTCTTTTTTAGGATATAGTTTATCCCTTTTTCTTACGTATAGTTCATTTAATTAACAATGTGACACAGGAAATAATGTATCAAAATGATACAAAAAATCCAAATCAATGAGATACATATACCGAATCTATTTTCGTATATTATTTTCTATACTCCACCTTATGATATATATTTAATAGAAAGAAATGGTATAGATTAGATAAGTAAATAGAATACGTGACTTCATTTGATCAAATGATGGGGAAGTATAGGAATATGAGAAGATTAAATTTGGGGCATGATTTCTTTGAGATCGTTTCATTTTTAAATTTGGGATATTATAAAATTTAATTGAATCAATAATAATTTATCTCACTAATTAAGATCTATGAGACTAAACTTTGACATGCATTAATTTGTATTTATTAATATTATTAAATGGTCTTTCTTATAATAATATGACAATGACTTCTGTGAGACTGTCTCACATAAGCTCTTACGTGAGACGGATGGAAAGTGATAATTTTCATAACGAAAAGTGATATTGAATTAATAAAAAATGATAATGCAATTTCATGAACAATATATAGTGTAAATAAAAAGTGATAATATTTTATGGCAAAAGTGATAACATTTTATAGCGAAAGTGATAACTATTTTAAATGGTTTAAAATGGTCTCACGTGAGACCTACCCTAATAATATATAATAAAGGTTCATTACTAAGTATAATTTATATACTATTATTACTAATAGGTACATTAAGCTAAATATATTACTACTATTCAGTACGTTTTGAATGAGTGAAATATCATTCTATTCTTAATATGATTCTATTCAATAATATATTAAAATTGAAAACAGATTTCATTCCCATTTTTTCTCCTAAAAATATGCCTTTAAAATATGTGATAGAAAAGTACTAATATATAAATTTAAAATCTCTTTAAAATATATAAAAAATAAAAAATCTGAATATATAAATAAAAAATCTCTTCTAAAATTCTTTATATTAATTAATTTTGAAGTTAAATCATTAATTTGATTTAGAGATAATCGTGAAAGAGATTTGTGTAAGAACTACTTGGTATTAGTTTACTAGTATTAAGATGTTAAGTATTCAAAATTTATAAATTTAGATGTCGTGATTTTAAAATTATTGATTTAATTTTACTTGTATTTAAATGTTGCGTATTCAGAATTATATTCTAAGTATTCATAATTCATACATTAGAACATTATGATTTGATATTCAATAAAATAGTGTGTTCAATATAGTTGTATTTAAAGACATATTCATAAAATGATAGTTGAAACTTTCATTATATATTTTTGTAACTAGTAATTATAAAATATATATTATTGCTTTTTAAATTAAATAATTAATATTTTAATTTTAACGATGACTAAGTATTTCACGAAACAAACTGTACCACTCAATTTGTATACTTCGTCTTAATTTTTCATTTTTTCTTATTTATTTATTTTTTACATTCTTAATTTACTCTCTAACACAGCATTTTAAAAAATAACATTCGCAACTAACGGTATTCGATACCCCAAGTCTTTGCATTCTGCATGGATTGATACTCTAAAGCACCTTAAATCCTTACCGTTAGATTAACCATTGAAGGTTATTTTATTATTATTAATAATTTAAGAAGTTCATATTATACTTTAAAAAAATAAAATAAAGTTTAAAAAAATAATAAAACATTTCTGTAACTCCATATCTTTAGCAGTAAAGGTGAAAACTCCAATTGCCGGAAAAAAAATATATTATATTACTGTTAGGAATTAGTTAATTGTATTCTACTTTCAATACTAAAGGTGAAACCTGTAATGGGCCGAAGAAAGTCTATTATTTACTGTTAGGAGTAATTAATTGAACTTAATTTTTAGGTTAATTGAAAAAATAAAATTACAAACTTTACTTTTATTATAAATTAATCCTTACATTTGAGAAATTTTAAAAAAAAAACTTTTAAATATTGTTGCAAAATGCACCCAATTTGTAACTAATATTGTGGGGTTCTTTTTTAGAAATTGGGTGTGTTTTGTAACAATACTAAAAATAGTATTCTTTTTTTGCAATTTTTTAAAGATGAGGATTAATTTACAATAAGAGTAAAGTTTGTAATTTTTTTTATTTTTTTTGGCAATCAACCCTATTTTTTATAATTATAATTTCATCTTGATAATTCATACTCCCTCCATCTCATTCAAAAAAGATATTTTGCTTTTTATAAATGAATTAATGAGTATTATTATTTATTATAAATTAATCTTTACATTTGAGAAATTTTAAAAAAGACAACTTTTAAATATTGTTGCAAAACGCACCCAATTTGTAACTAATATTGTGGGGTTCTTTTTAGAAATTTGGTGTGTTTTGTAACAATACTAAAAATAGTGTTCTTTTTTGCAATTTTTTAAAGGTGAGGATTAATTTACCATAAGAGTAAAGTTTGTAATTTTTTTTATTTTTTTTGGCAATTAACCCTATTTTTTATAATTATAATTTCATCTTGATAATTCATACTCCCTCCATCTCATTCAAAAAAGACATTTTACTTTTTATAAATGAATTAATGAGTATTATTATTTAATGTAAAATAGAGAGTTGAATTATCTATCTTAATTACCTTTAAAATTTTAAAAATTTACCTTTAAAACTGTGTTACTTCTTATTGTATTTTATCTTTTCAATTCATAATTAAAAGATTGTATTAATAATTCAAATAACATTACATCAATTGCACATTGCAATTGATTTATGTAAACTTTTATAAGTTGATATGTTTGTATTATATTTTATTTAATAATGTATTTGTGTTACTTAATAAATGTTTTATTTTTTAAATATAAAACTTTTCATTAAAAATTATTTGAAAATTCATGAAAAATCGGTAACAAAATGTATAAATTTTTATTAAAATATACTATTTTTGAATGTGGGTATTACCAATTTTTTTATGAATCTTAATACTATGTATAATGGGTGTAAAATTTTAGGGGTATTTTATGGTGTATCAGATATACCGGTGCACCTAAAATTTATTTATAGAAAAATATTTTATAGTATAGTTTTTTTAACTTTAAATTATTTTATTTGATTTGAAAGTGGTTATTAATTTAATTTTTAATTTATTGGTTCCTACTAACTAAGTTACATCCTAGTTTAATTTTAAAAAATTTACTGTATTATAACACATTATTGAAAATATTCAATAGAAAACCATTGTGCACATGTGACACGCAATTAAACAATTCCAACCAGATCAAACTTTAATTTAATTTATATCATTAATTGAATTAAATAATTAGTAAAAAATAAAAGGCTAAGACTTGTACGAGACTGTCTCATGTAAGGGCTTACGTGAAACGGTCAGAAAGTGATAACTTTTATATTGAAAAGTGATACTAAATTAATGAAAAGTAATATATTATTTCATGAATAATTTATAATATAAATAAAAATGATTACATTTTATAACGTAAGTGATAACGTTTTATAGCGAAATTGATAATTATTTTAAAAAATGTGAAATGGTTTCACATGAGACGGTCTCGCAAGACCTACCCAAAATAAAAATAGAAAACTACCCATTATCCCAACTTTATCCTATAAATCATGGAGTGCACATATGCACTCTAGAATCACCCCAAAATTAAAGGTAATTAAAAAAAAAAAAAAGTTCTCATTCAATTTGTAAAATTTAAGTATCCAAATTCTAAGTCGTGTTTTTGTCGTTGAATGCATTAATTAATTAATTACTTGAAAATCCAGAATTAAATTATTTTTGTTTGTTGACTGAACTTCTGTCTTTTATGCGAAAGAAACTTCATCCAAACCAATTCCAAGTTTGAAACCACTTCACGACTTTTTAATATGACTTTTTCATACAATAATAATATCAATAAATTAAATAAGACATTTTGTTTGGATTATTAGATATTAGAGTTTTGATAATGTAGAGTTGTTGTGGTATTGATGAGTAAGATAGGAATTGAATTAAAGTACAGTCAAACACTGTTAAGGCAATTAATTTAACTTTGACCAATTGACATAAAAGAGTGAGAATCGTGTAGGGAAAAACACGTGTAGGATCGGCTAATGAAAATCGGCTAATTAATGTGTTTAATGAGACGAAAATAATAATAATAATATTTTAATAAAAATTATATTTAAGTAATAAAAAAAGCAATAACAATTCATAATATTTCTAATATAAATAAAAATAATAATATTTTTAATAAAAATGATAATTTTAAAAAAAATGTAACGATCTTACCAGACGGTTTCAAATGTGTGTATATGACTTGCTATATAAATAAGTTAGCTCCAATTGAGTTTGATTGCTGCAGGGTGAGGATTCGAATCCTGCCTTTGGTATGAATTTGGCTCCTTGCAAGCACAAATTTATCAGTAAGTCCTCTCTATAAGTCACTTAAGACACATCCTGCGATTTACCTCTTCCATCAATCCCTAAAGGAGGAGCGGTGGAGGCCCCTAATTGTGGGATACACCATTTTTTTTTCACAAGTTAGGAATGGATTTTTTTTTAGTACTTGAATCTTAAGGACGTATCCAAAAGAAACGGACTTACAAGATAGTACTGTATTATGTATAAATTAAAAAAAAAAGTTTGTAAAATCATTTGTACGATAATCTTTTCGTTCTAAATTAAAGTTTTTTTTATCAATAAATGTTAGTGGTTAGAAATATAGAAATTAGTATATCCATATTCACAAAGGAAATCGAATTTGAATCACACACTTTAATGAGAGTCCATTAGTCAAGTAACTAATTCACCTGGTTCGTTCCAAATTAAAGTTTATGTTTGTTTTTTAACACATAAATTAAGAGATATAATAATTAAATGTATGATGGGTTAAGAAAAATAATATTTTAATATATAATAAGTAGTTGTATTAGTATTGTGTGAGTCAAACTTAAAAATATTAATTTTTTTTGTTTGAATCTCACTTGTCAAAAAATAAAATATAAATCTTAGATCTTGAGACAAATCATAATTAAAAAAAAGGTAAAAATCTTACCTTGAAATGAAATAGAGCTATCAAACCTGACGACGTCACAACTCGTCTTAACCCATATTTTTTAATCTCCTTGCGAAAAAAAAAGTGTCGATATCTTTAAAGTGGAGGGAGCATAATATGGAGAAAAAACACTGTACATATGGAGAAATATATGATGGCAAATAATGTTTACTTGGCGGTGTTTTTGTCCCCCCACTTCAGTGAACTTGAATCCTCTCACCCTATTTTTAAGTCCTCTTTCACAAAATCCTGATTTCTCTCTTGAATTCGTCTAAGTCTCTGAATTATTGTCAAATGAGTTAGTTTGTTTAATAAATTAAAATTAGACACCTATATCAAATTTATATTAAGAGTGTATATTGGGTGCAGTGTACCCATATGTGTATGTCTTTTTATTCTATTTTGTATACGTATTTTGTAATAATTGTACATTTTTTTCACATTAAGTTTTTATTAAAAAAACTAACATCCATATGTGTATAACTTTTTATTGAATACTATACACAATTTTTCATTAAAAAATTAACAATTAAATTGTATACATTTTTACTCTTAATTGTATATATTTTTATTTATATTTGTATATGGGTGCACCCGAGTGCACACTATAAATTGCCTTATATTAATGTCTCGTAAGAGATTTTATTCACTTTTTATTAAAATATTATTACTTTTTTATCTATTTTAAGGAAATTAATTCATGATATACTTAATTTTTTTCCACAGAAAAATTAAATACTAATACTTACTCCATTTCAAAATTTTTTGCACACTTCCTTTATAAATTACAAAGGGAGTGTGAAAAAAAATTCTGGGAGAGTATTATATTTTCATGTTATCCTCTTCTCACTTTATTTCTTTATTCACATCTCCAAAAAATTATAAATTATTGAATAGAAATATCGCTCTTTATGTCAAGAAAAGGAAATATCACTTTAATTTAATATTTTAAAAATATACTTTAATTTTAAATATATTATCCCTTCTAATTTTCACATCTAATATATTTTATACTTTATTTATTACCTACAAATAACACATTACTCCTAAAAGTAAAATTAGTAAAAAAGTAATTTTCTCTTAATACCATTAATACAGTAAAGATGATCAATTTTCAGTGACATGAGGAAATAGTATATAAGAACGTTTTTTAAAAGATTATCTCATAATAATATCATTTCACTTTATTTTAAATTAAGACAAGTCTTGCATGAGAACGTATCGCGTAGTACTATTTTACACTTTTTAAATTTGTTAACACTTTCATTATGAATTATTATCGTTTTCGCTATAAAATGTTATCACTTTTCATTTATATTATAAATTGTTCTTGAAATAACATTATTACTTTTTATTATATAATTTATCAAATTTTATCCATCTCACGTAAGCCCTTACATGAGACGGTCTCACATAAGTCTTTACTTTTAAATTATTATTTTGATTATTAAATTTTTTTTCCATTTATTCTATTATTATTATTATTATTATTATTATTATTTACTAATCAAATATCTCTATTAATGGTAAATATTATCACTTCATTTACTTCTTACGGAATTCCATCCGTAAGATAATTCTCATATAAATTTTTAATTTCCATAAAACAAAATATAAAAATATTTATGTAAAATCCATTTCTTATATGAAAATATTATAATCAATAAATAAATAAATTTGCGTAAATGAATAAAATAAAAGACTACATATGCTTATGTGCTTGAACTGTTGAACAAAGATATACATTTAACCGTTCATATTAACTTAGGTGCACGGCAGTGCAGTTTGAATCACAAATTAATGAATTTATAATGCTTCTTTATTTTTGTGCAATTTTTTAGGCATCAAGGTTTTTTATAGTATAAATTAAAACAAAAAATAATGAAACCAAAATTAAAACAATACGAAAATTTAGGTAAAAATGACCATGATAAAATATTATATCTTATTATTTTTTACACGAAACTCATTTAATAATATGGCGTGACATATTTACTTTTATATATTTAGACTATATACTACCAAAGTAGAAGCAATCTAGCCATACATGCATCCAATATTGTATATATATATATATATATATATTGAAAAATACAAGATTTAGTAGAAGGGGTGATGCAGAAAGAAGAGCAGATGGGCAACATGCATTTCAAGATCAAGACAAATGGCCTCTCTTAGATCTAACATACATCATCTCATCCCCTTCAAACTTTATCTCTTCCTTTATCTCTCTTCATTCTCATCTCCATCTCTACTTCTTCTCATCACTTTCCTCCTCTATCCTCTCTCTTTTATTATTTCTCTTTTTCCTTTTCAACATTTTTCTTTCCTCTTCTTTTTTCAAAAATAAATAAAGTGACACCAATATTCCCTCACACTAATTCATATTTTTTATTTTTTAAAAAAATCAAGAGAGAGAATGGAGGAGAGAGAAAGGCACATGATGCCAATAAAAACCTTGCTCCCAACCCTATTTTCTTCCCTTCTTTGCATCAACCACTCCTATATACAGAAAGTGACATCCTCCCATGTCACCATCTCAATTCTTGCTCTCAACTCTATCTTGACAACAACATCATATATACATACACATATACATATATACAACCAAATTAAAATAGAAAAAAAAATAGTATAATGATGAAAGGGTAGTAGTAGTGTAGTCTAGTATAATATTTTTATGAAAAAATATTAGATTTTATTTTTTTTGGTTTAGTAAGCACTACTAGTGTTGATCGAAAACACACACGAGTAGGTGTAGAGAAGACGAGTTGCAAGGTGGATCGACGGTATGGAAAGAGGCCACTTCCTATGGAAGCATCGCCGGCGGAAGGTGGAGGATATGCCTACTCCGGCGGAGGAGCCACGGCGTTGCCACCGCCGGAGAGTACTCAAGAACCTCCGCAAGATCAAGGTGTGTACATCGGTGTTTCTTTCTTTGACTCTCTCCTAATTCTAATTTAATTAATTAATTAATTTCTCATGTTTTGATTAAGTAAAAGAATAAATTAATTAACCTTAAACCTAGCTAGCTTGCACACATCGTTTGTGTAAGTATATATATGTATGTATGTATTTGCAAGTTGATTTGTGGTAAGAACTATATGTTGATTTTTCCTATATAGAGTGATTTTTTTCTTTAAAAAAAGAAAGATTGTGTGGTGGGTTTAGCCAAGTTCATTGTATGTTACTTTCCGTAAAGTACTATCCTACTTCATCTCTGGATAGGTATAGATCTCTCTTTCAAAGAATTGGACAAAGTGAGGGTTTCTCACTAATATATACTACATATAAATGTTCTATATCTATAATTATTGCTTATTTTAGTCAAGCTCAAGCACACACACCTCCTCTAAGTATACATTAATTACTAATTTCAAATGTGGCTATTCTTTCTTTTCTAGTTGTTTGGTCGGATTTGAAAACCCTTTGTACCTACCAAAGTGATCTAACACAATTTTTTCATGTGAAGAATATATGCCAGTCATTTTCATTACTTGTTTGATCCATCGTGTTTTAATGCCAATTGCCTACCTAATTAAGTCAATTTCACATTAAATCATGCAAGTATTTACATATGTTTTGGATTGCCTTAATTTGTTGAAATCCTTAGCATGCATTACACATTCTTGGGTTGGTGTATCATCACTTGTGTCACAGTATTGATGTGTTATTAAACATAACAAGGAAAGTGTATATAACCCTTAAGAGTAAGGGTTTGGTTGGTTCATTTTTACAACATACTCCCTCCGTCCAAGAAAAGTTTGTGCCTCTCTTTTCGGCACGGAGATTAAGAAAGTGATGACTTTTAGGGGTATAATGGTATTTTTTGTAATAAATAAATGATAAAGTATGTTAGGTAGAGATGATTTTTTTGTAAATAAAGTATATGGGGAATGATTATTGTTTTTTACTTTTTGCTTTTTTTTTTTGGAATGTGCAAACTTTTGTGGGACAGCCCAAAATGGGAAGTGTGTCATCTGAAAGGAGACGGAGGGAGTATTATTCATTATAATGACACAGAAAATGATACACAAAATAACCGTGTGAGAATAATCTGACTCAATATTTGTTTCACATGGAAATTGGATTGCTTTGATTAGCAACCGTGAAGAAACACTATAGAGGAGTGCGGCAAAGGCCATGGGGCAAATGGGCTGCCGAAATAAGGGACCCGAAAAAAGCTGCTCGAGTTTGGCTCGGAACATTCGACACAGCCGAGGACGCAGCTCTCGCGTATGATGATGCAGCCCTCAAGTTCAAAGGCTCCAAAGCCAAGCTTAATTTCCCCGAACGCGTTCAAGGGAAAACCGAGCTTCGCTACGCCACCGATCAGGGGCATTACAGTAATTTCCAACCTCCCCAACTCCCAACTGATCCCAATCCCATGCTGCACAACACATTCCCAGGGCTTCAGCAATATGCACAGCTGCTCTCCAGCAATGATACTGAATTCCCTTTTTTCTCCTCAGCTCTTTACAATGAGGGTACTAATCAGCAATTAGGGTATGGCTACCCCACCTCTCTACCACCCGCCGGCAGCTACTCCTCCGCCGCTGACAGCTCAATGCCACCGCAGCAGCACCATGATTTTCCGGCCACTTTTGGCGATCCGTATAACGTAGGGTATTCGGGTTCGGATTACATGACATATGGCAAGTACTTCGACCCGAATAACCCAAATGGATGAGTTCATAAGATGTGTAATATGATGATCATCAGAGTTGTACTGCATATATATGTATGGTTGTTAGCAGCAATTAAGTTCTGGAGTACTTGAAATAGTGCATGAATAAGCATTTTGTATTGTCATCGATTGTAATGATCGATTGTTTTCAAATATATTTATATATATGTGCTAGATATATGTACAATTTTAAATTCTACTCGATCATTATTGATGGTGAAATTAAGCACTATTTTTTTGTTGTTCAATTCCAGCTTTAGTAATATTCCACATGCACTTGATCTAATCCCGTTAGAATTACATCTCTTGTAACAAATCATTTTATGATTGATACGTAAAATATAATGAAATATTTACCTTAAGAGGAAAATATCAACCCCAACAGAAACGTTGAGATTTTTCTCCCCACGTACCTGTCACTCATATAAAGTAAGAGATATAGCGCAAAAAAAATATAATAAGACATCGGGGATCATCCAATCCATACTTTAAGATAGATACATACAATCGAAATCTTTTGGTAAGTAAAAGAGAAATTTAAATTGGATTGATCATGAATAAGAAAATAAATTTGATCCTTGTCTCATTCTCGATCGTGATCTAGAAAATTTAGTCATGCACATTGTGGCATTTTATGAAATCTTTTTCTAGGAATATGATGGCATGTTGCAAGTGTTTATGATACTTCAATAAGTGATACAACATTTTAATAATTTCTTTCCATCTTAATATGATCAATAGAGAATCAATAACTTCTTGTGGCCTAAAGTTAAAGTTATAAATAATATATAGAGAAATTAAAGATTCGTTTTCTTGGCTAATTAATGTACATGCATGTTTGCATAATTCGGCGCCGTTTTTATTTCATAAAAAAGGAAGTATGTTTTCTTTGTTTCAACGATGTATATTAATTTAATCAAAAGGAGAATTCTAAATTAGTTTTATCCGATATGCATGTTGCAATTTTTTTTTTTAACCAATGTGATTAAGAAAATATCAAGAATGATAAAGCGAATTATGTAATTTAATTAATTTAAAGTTGATATCACACATTTAATTTTGAAATGATGTAAATAAAAAATCATAAAAAATATTAAGAGATAGTTACTAGTAAATAAAATAAACACAAGGTTAATTAATTTTAAGCCTTAAACCATAATGATAAAATAGTCCACATACATTGTATGTTCTGGTTGATCATTTAATCACAAAAGAATTAACGACCTAAAAATTATATTTAGTATACAAGAATGAACTTTAAACCACAAGTTTAAGATGATAATATAAGCACATATTATTTTTTGCAATTAATTTATGTGAAAGTAATGTGAACAGCCATGGCCACAATTACGCCTAAAATTAATTTAATTTTTTATTACAAACGTCAAACATTCGTCATAAATTATATATCTTCAAGCTGAAGCAATCAGTTGACATAAATATAGGTTAGATTCACACAACCATTTATACTGATTAATTACGTATTAACCCTTTAATTAATTTAATTGGACGGCCAAGGTCGTTCCAAGTACTGCCTAGTTTAGCATGCAAAAAGCCTTATAAGTTTTATAGGATATTTTTAAATATATATTTATATAAATAATCTTAAAATAGTAAGATTTATGTAATAGAAATTAAGTGTGCAAAGCAAAAGGGCCTACAAGGCTACTATTATTAAACCATGCGTGAGTGTATTTCAAAAAGATTTTCATCACCAAAACATTCCAACTTGCATGGAATCATTCTCTGGTTTATTAGTGGACTTCAATTATAGAATAACACAAATTGGCTCTTCTCACTGCATTATTTTATCCTGTATTTTATTTTATTATAGGCTTCATTCTATTTTTTTTCTTCATTAAATATACCAAGAATTGTCAAGCAACCCAGACAGGACCTATATGGGAAAATTTTCTATTAGGTCGGCATCTCAACTCCCAAGTGATCTAATACAAATTTTACGAACACTCTTATAAATCCGATTTACGTAACCTTAGTATGTGAATGTTAGGTTCTTTTTTTATTCTAAATCATGTGATCCCCCTTTCATTCATATATATATCCTATGTATTGCTAGGAATTTAAATTAAAGGAGAACAACATGATTTACACCGTAAATTTGATTCACAATAGAGCAACTCTACAAATTTTAGTTGCTGCGTAGTTGTATGGTAGAGTTTCGACTTCTTTTATTTTTATAGATAACTAAAAGCACTGTGTACATACAATCAAATACTCCACCATATTAATTTCAACTTCATATTTATGTACAGTTTGCACAAGTATTAATAAAAAACACTTTTTAATTTACTTTTTGAGATTTTTGGGTGTTAAGTGATTTAAAAATATGAGAAAATTTTGAAATTAAAAGGATGTTAAATTTTTTTTTTAAATATATGAAATTAAAGTTGAGAAGGAGAGAATAATAAAGTGCTCTCTATTACATTTACTATCACTTAAAACAAATCCGATTTACCTCCTTTACCAATATCCTGGACGTTTCCTTGTAGAGTGGTGAGGGGGCTTTAGGCCCCAAACCTCCTAATAACCCCTTAGTATATATGTAATTGTATTTTTAATTTTTAATGATTATTCTTTTTATTAATGAATTTTATCCACCAAACTTAATATTTACAAAAACTCTATAAAATCTCATCTTTAATCCATGGAGAAATATTTTCTATGTATTAATAAAAATCACCTTTTAATTTACTTTTTGAGATTTTTGGGTGTTATGTGATTTAAAAATATGAGAAAATTTTGAAATTAAAAGGATGTTAATTTTTTTTTTAATATATGAAATTAAAGTTGAGAAGGAGAAAATAATAAAGTGCTCTCTATTACATATACTATCACTTAAAACAAATCCGATTTACCTCTTTTACCAATATCCAGGACGTTTCGTTGTAGAGTGGTGAGGGGGCTTTAGCCCCCCAAACCTCCTAATAACCCCTTAGTATATATGTAATTGTATTTTTAATTTTTAATGATTATTCTTTTTATTAATGAATTTTAGCCACCAAACTTAATATTTACCAAAAACTCTATAAAATCTCATCTTTAATACATGGAGAAATATTTTCTATGTATACTTTTCCTAGTTTTAGACATTAACAATTGTAAATAGCAAGTTATTCTTTAGTATTTACTATTTTGTACTCAAATTTTTCTCACAAATTGTGATCAATTCAAATTAAAACTAGTGGCAAAAGGTAAAGTATAACAAAAATCTACTTATTATATACTTTCTTCGTTCGCTAATAAGATATTCATTTTGGTCTTTTGTGCATCCACTCAAAAGATATTCATTTTCTCTTCTTATAAAAAACGCCTCAAGCATGGTTCAACACTTACCAGTTATACATTTAACAACTTCATATAAAATAATAATACTCTTCTTAATACACATATAAAAAACATAAGGATACCTTGATAATGGATGAAGGGAGTATAAAAATATTATATTCTTTAATTTACGTACAAAAAATAGAAGTATTTCTTATTGCACAACGAAGAGAGTAATATTTAATGTTCAAACATGAATTATAATCAACATTTTTTTTTTTTAAAATAAACTATACATGCATATTGCGGGTTGAAGAAAATATTATTTAATGTTTAACACATGAATTTTAATCAACATATTTTTATATCTAGCCCCCTCTGAAATATTTTTCTAACTTCCCCTGCCAATATCAAAATCAAAGTTGCAGTAAACTACACACAACACAAATCAAAATTAGAATTGCATCAAACTACGCACAACACAATTCCAGTCATATTGTACTCACTATTCACATTTTTATACTTATCCATCACTCTAAAATCAAATCAAATTTAATCTTTCTTTCTCTATATATGTCAAATCCAAATTGAAAAGTTAATAAGTTCTAGGACCACTCTGATCAAAAAGTAAAATTCCTTCAACCTTTAAACTTATTTTGGACTAAGGGGGACTAACCTATATAAATATGAATATAAATATGCACACGTTGATTATCAATAATTAAAGTAACACTTGAAAAGTTCTAATTCAAAAGATTGTTAACTTGTCTCCAAAATATTATTAAAGCTAGTCGCGTATTTATTAATAACAATTCAAGCGTGCTGAGATTAGGCCATCACTGCAAAACTAAAGTGTCAAAAGGAAACTCCTTTTCAAAATACAAAATCTTTAAGCGTGGGAACTTGAATACTCATGTATTTAATTTATAGTTTTTAATTCAAAATTATAATGCTTTGTATAGTATAACTATAATTGATTAACTTGAGAAAATTCTCAAATTCCATTAGAAATTTTCCAACAAAAACTACATGAAATTTTTTAGAGTTATAATGAATTTTCCAACAAAACTTGCAATTGTTGAAAAATTCCAGCAAAAATTCTCATGAAAATTTAAATAATTAAAAAATTTCAATACTAATTCTAATAGCGTGATAAACCATTAAAATTTCCAACAAAAAATTCAATGGTACCTAAAATCATTGAAAATTTCCAGTGAAAATTTATTGTTTTTCAGCAACGGAATATTCCATTGGAAAAGCCTTAATTCTATTGTTAAATTGGTTTACCAACGGATTAACAACGGATTCCGTTGGTAAAATTCCGTTGGTAAAGTGGTGGTTGGTAAATTTTTAGCAACGAAAAATCAATTCCGTTGGTAAATAATCCCGTTAGTAATCCATTGCTAATAATCCCGTTATTAATTTATATAATGATTCTCTTGCTAATCCGTTGCTAATTAGCAACGGATTGAATTCCATTGCTAAAATAGAGAATAAATTCGTTGGTATTCCGTTACTAAAACAAAAATGTCATTTTTGTTGCTAATCCATTGGTAATTACCAACGGATTGAATTCCGTTGGTAAATTCGTTTGCTAAAAAAATACTTTTTTTTACGAAAAACGTTGGATGATTTAAAGGTCATATTAATTATTTTACTAACAACGGAATTTACCAAAGAAATTCAATCCGTTGGTAATTACCAATGGATTAGCAACCAAAATGACATTTTTCTTCTAGTAATAGAATGTCTACAGATTTATTCTCTATTTTACCAACGGAATTCAATCCGATTGTAATTACCAACGGATTACCAGTGGAATCTTTATATAAATTACCTATTGGAATTTTTAGCTACGGATTACCAACGGAATTATTTATTAACGGACTTGATTTTTTGTTGCTAAAAATTTACCAACCACCACTTTACCAACGGAAATTTACTAGTGAATTCCGTTACTAATCCATTGGTAAACCAATTTAACAATGGAATTAAAGTTTTTACCAACGAAATATTCTGTTGGTAAAAAACATTTGTAGTATATAAATTATTTTTTATTATAATAAAAGGCTGAATTTTTATTATTTTAATTATATATTAAAATAATACTCCCTCCGTCCTGCTAAACTCTTCACTCTTCCTTTATAAATTACAAAGGAAGAGCGAAAAGTTTAGCGGGACGGAGGGAATATTTTTTTATTTAAATGTATAGAATTAATAAAGATATACTTTATACATAATATATTAAATTCGTGGAAATAACCTATTTTATAATAAAATATACTCCCTCCGTCCCGCACCAAGGGTGCATTTTGTTTTTTTGCACGTAGATTAAGGAGTATTATTATTTAATGTGTAGTGGGTAGTTATATTAGTGGAAGTGTGGACCCCATGTTTTAATTGTATTAGTGGGTGAGTGTGGGACCCATATGTATAAAAAATGAAAAGGAACCCTTTGGGTGGGACGACCAAAATGAAAAAAAGTGACCCTTGATGCGGGACGGAGGGAGTAGAAATATTCCTACTAATAAAAAAATTATAGACATTTAACAATTTAAATTGAATTACAACATTTTTTTATACATATCACTTCAAAGTAAAACTTTTAGTATTTAGTATAGGTTTTCATTTATCTTTTACGTGAATGTGAATTAAAAAATATTATTATTTTATATGGGGTGAAAAAATTAAAATAATTAGCTCTACTATTAAGCGGGCAGCTATTCACTAAAATTAAATTGGTTATATCTAAACCATTTGTTCAAGAACAAATTTAAACTACGACTATCTCTATCTCCGATTGTGACACATATTTGATCAATTAATATGATTTGATACTACAATATATGTGAACTGTACATGATATACACCTAGATATACATGTTGACCAACGTAGAAACAGAGTTTATCACCCCCATCGGATGGTAGCCTACCTAGCTAGGATTAGCCCTAATCAATCTAGATACACCCGCGGGAATCCTATTCATCAGTTCAATTGTATATGTTTATTACTCCCTCCCTCCGTCCCACCAAAAAATTCTCATTTTATTATACTGGGCTTCTATTCATAAGTTTTTATTTTCCACTTTTAATAAAAATGCATCACATATGGTCCATCACTCACTACTAATACAACTACATACACACTACACATAAAATAATAATACTCCTTAATCTACGCATAAAAAGCAACCGGTGACGTTTGGGCGGGACGGAGGGAGTACTTAATTACAGTTTTTTTAAATTAAATTACAAATAATCAAATTAATGATATATTTTTTTCTCTAGGGCATTTTAAAATGAATTGATATCAGGTACACTCAGGTGTAAGGATACATTCATATGTGTATAATTTTTTATTTTATATTGTATACATGTTTTTTAATATTTCACACTTAGTTTTTCATTAAAAAAATTAGCATACATATGTTTATAATTTTTTATTCAATAGTGTATATATGTCTATTAATAATTGTATATTTTTTATACTTAATTTTTCATTAAAAAACTAACAAAAAATTCACTAACAAAGTGTATATATTTTTGTTCATAATTATATATGTTTTTGTTCATAATTATATACGTTTCTGAAAGTGGGTGTATCGTATCTTGGGGTGTATCCAGGTGCACAGAAGTATTAACCTTTTAAAATTTATCACTATGTGAGATATTAAATAAAATATTAAACCCATTAGGATATGTAGTATAAAAATTAAGAGAAAGTCCGTGTGAGATGGGTATATATATGAGATGTAAGTATAATTATTATATGATTAAAGTATGCTTATATATTAGTAGTAGTTAAAATATATATAGAGAGAACTATACTATTAGATAAATAATTCATCAGTAATTAAATAAACTCTAAATTTAGATAAATAAAATAAAAAAAAATAGATGATGAATTTGCCGTGGATAGGACAAATTAGGAAAGCAGCGAGTTGTGAAGATTACGCATGCAAGAAGAAGATGTTTGGTGGGCCTTACCAAATAAAGTAGTAATCGTGGAAATGCCCAAAAAGGGCTGCCCCACTTGGAGTCGTAAGTCCGTCCATCCATTCCCAATATTGATTCTTACCCATCACGTTTACTACACTTCCTCTCCATTCCTTCTAAAACAATTAACATTCATCCTCATACACTACAATAAGAGTGTGAGTGGCCCCAGGGCATAGCTCAAGTGGTAGAGGGGAGGGTGGAAAGGTCTTCCAACTGAGCTTGGTTACTGCAGGGTGGGGGTTCGAATTCTGCCTTTGGCATGGATTTGGCCCCTTGCAAGCACAAGTTTAACAGTGAGCCCTCTCTATAAGCCACTTGAGTCACATCCTGCGATTTACCTCCTCCACCAATCCCCAGGGCAGGGGCGGTGGGGGCCCCTAATAGTGGGGTACACAAATAAGAGTTTGAGTTTTGGAAAAATAAAAATTTTAGTAGTTGATTTCACCTCTTTTTTAAAAAAATTTTAAAATTTGTTCATTAATTTCAAATTCTAACAATTTAATTTAGTTATCAACTGGAATAAACAGTAGGTCAATGCATACATGACATTTTTCGCTAAATTGATCTATTTTAATTACTAAAGAAATATTATAGTATTAAACGTGTAGGATTAACTTGCATGTAATGATAAACGGGTTTAGAACGAATACAAATATTGCAATGAATTTATAAATGAGACAAATACGGATGATTGATATATATTCCTCCCTTTCGCCCGCATGAGCAACTCAACTGGTCATAGGAGTGACATTTTGTACCTATAACTAAGGGCCGAATCTCATTGCCGCAGTGTGGGAGCAATCTCTCAAAATGAGGGGGAACTCTTTGTGTGCAATGGGTATGATCTAGCCCCTATTGATCAGTTGAATCACTATGATTAACATCATGGTCTAACTCCTATTGATAATTTGAGTCACTATGATTAACATCATGGTCTAGTCCGGTCCCTATTGATCATTTGAATTATCATGATTAACATCTCTACCACTTTGTCGGGCCGGGATGTAGGGCGTCTGGGGTGGGAGATTCACCTTTTGTACCTATATATTCCTCCCTTTTCATTTCAATTTTTACATATTTTCAATTTATATGTATTATTTTAATCTTTACATTTTTCTTTTTGTTAGATTAGCACCACACGGGACAATTAATATATTACCATTGGCCTTACACACAACACTTATAAAACTAATATGGGGTGACAACGAGACGGGTATATATGAGTATTCGGTCTATCCGAACCTTACTGGATTTGGTACGAATAATTCTACATGAGTTTGAGATGAATAATAATTCTAATATTTATTTATATTATTAGTATCACTATAATTATTATTAAAATAATTTAGTCTTATCAAGTCTCGAACTTTTAAGTAGTCCATTGAAGCTCTATTGTTCAATAACCTTTGCAATATGAAAATATTTTTTTTATGGTCCAATAATAATCTTAAATAAAAAGAAAAATGATGCAACGATCCAAACTTGTTTGTGTCAGGTAAGCTAAGCCTCTAATACAGTTTTTTTTTCATGTTCATTAAAGACGAACAGAAGAAAAGCCTCCTCATAAGCAGAAATACAAGAAAAGAATTCTATTCTCATAACTACAAATTTTCGTTTTAATGCTTTAGGAGCTCCAATTTTATAATTGGGTTCCAGATTTCAATTACATGGGCTTCTCAAAGTCCTTAAGCCCACTTCCTTATTCATACTTCAGGTTTTATGCCCATTAATTAATTTTGTTTTTATTTCAGATAGAAATATCTTTCTCGTTTGAAGAATTATCACATACTACTAATTTATTAAAAATACAAATTTATTAAAAAAAAAAAAAAAGAATAACCGGTTCTTCGTTTTCCTAACGACTAATCCAAAATTAGCGGGTAGAATTGGCTCGCATACGTTAACTTAATTCCCAAAAAACCATGACTACTCACCTCATTCTTCCGCTCTACCCAAAACCCTTGCCTAAATCTCTGCTACTCCGCCCTACCTCATCTCCGATCAATCGCCGTCCATCGCTTTCCGTCAAATGTCAAGCCGCCGGAGACTCGCCGGAGACGACTGCCGTCTACCAAGGCGCCTACGGTCCGTGGAAAGTGGAATCGTCGGACGTTACTGAAGTGGTTCTTTACAGATCGGGGCTCGTCACCGCCGCCTCCTCGTTCGTGATTGCGTCTTCCGCGGCGTTCCTGCACAGCAGTGATTCGGAATTGTTTGAATTGATCCGGAGGAATTTGGATGTGCTTTATGCGATTGGAGCTTGTGGATTGGGATTGTCGCTGTGTTTGATTCATATTTATGTTTCGGAGATAAAGCGCGCGCTTCAGGCTCTGTGGGTGATTGGTGCTGTTGGATCATTGGGAGCATATGCAGCGTTAGCTCAACCGGAGGGGAAGTGTTTGGTGGAGTATGTTGTTGAGAATCCGACAGCTGTTTGGTTTGTTGGTCCCCTGTTTGCTGCTTTGACTGGCCTCGTGTTCAAGGAAGGGCTGTGCTATGGGAAGTTGGAAGCTGGAATATTAACATTCATCATTCCATCTGTTCTGCTCGGCCATCTAGTATGGTTCTATCTGTCTCCTCTCTCAATCATGATTTCCGTTTCGTTCTATATTGAATGATTGATGATTTGATGTGTTTCTGCACAGACTGGTTTGATGGACGAAGGTACAAAACTTGCTTTGTTGGGCGTGTGGATGGCGCTCTTTGTGGTGTTCGCTGGTAGAAAGTTCACTCAACCTATTAAGGTAATTTGAAAATCAATTTGAGCGCTGTAATGGATTTTTTTTTTTTTTCGTCTATCAAAATACAATTGTGAATGAATTGAATGATGTTGGTGCTTCTGCAGGATGATATAGGAGACAAATCTGTCTTCATTTTCAATGCTTTGCCTTCAGAGGAAAAAGCAGCCCTGATCCAAACACTCAAGGACCGCAACAATCCGGTGGATATCGATTAGGTACCATTCGAACTGCACTGATTTCATATTGAGTTTTGAGAATGCGTGTATCATGTGTAACAGTAGATGATATAACACATCTTGTGAAAATGAAATCAGTATTCTGGATTATGTCTGAATTAGGATATGCTTGTGTTTGAGTTCAGATTTATTTAAATCAATTCAAATCATTCTAAATGGTGATTCCAGTTTCAAATTTCATACTACAGTCTTTCCACCTATATAACAACAGCTCTAGAATTGCTGTTGAAGTTCAAATACCACATGCTTAAATTTTTCATGTTACAAAAAACCTTGAGCAACTGAATTTTATGATCCTTAAATACTTCCTTACTACGTGGGTCATATATCTCATGGATCTGGTATGGCTACTAAATTTTGCAATAAAAAACCACTAGAATTGAATCTTATTTCAAATCTCACTCTATAAAATAATCATCCCAGTTCAAAATATATTAAGATAACATATAGTTCAAGTTAAACTAAACCAGTCCATATATAGTTCACACCTCATCCTTAAGCATGGGATTAATTGCAAAAAGTATATGATCAAAACACAGCTCAAGTAAAGGAGGGTGAAACCCAATCATCTTAAAATTAGTTTCAGGCTACATTCTTGAAAGCATCAGAAGAGAAACTGTATCCTTGATACCAATTAAATCTAGTTCAAAAGGCAGCCGAACTACTCACCTCTTAACAAAATGAAACGAATAGGCTCACAACACCAGCAGGTACAACAAAATAAATACAGATTGTTTAGAAAACAGGATAAGTAGAACCATCAGCATCTGGGATAATTCAAATCATCAAAAGTATTTTCACCTGTAATTTCAAGATTGTTTAGAAAACAGATAAGTAGAACCATCAGCATCTGGGATAATTCAAATCATCAAAAGTATTTTCACCTGTTATTTCTTACCACCCCGTAAGCTAATTCACACCAGCCTTCTTCCGCTTGTAATTCCTCTTAGGCTTATCAGCTTTTGCTACATCTCCAGAAGCTCCATCTTTAGCATCACCACTGCTAGCTTTCTTTCTCTTTGAAACTCGCACAACTTTAGTATCATCTGAAACTTTCTCACTGCTGTTGTCTTTTGATATTTCAGCATTCACATCACAATTTTCTTTATCATCGGCAACATCATTATTTTCACCTTTGGTAGCAGAATCTACAGTGCCAGACTCCTCTTCATTCATGTCCACTGCATTCATGCTATCTTCAACGACTTCTTCACTGGCACTGGATTCTTTCGCATCCACATCGGCCTCAGTTTCTTTAGCCTTTAAGCTTTCTTCCTCCTCCATCTGGTTCTGGAGTGTTTCAATCACATTCATCAACTCCCTGTTGACCTGCACACAAATTCAATCATGTTAAGTTAAAGACCGCAGCTTCACTCACGACATGTAGTAAAATCTATTGTAAAAATATAAGTACCTGGGGATTCTGAAGGAAGTCGGATATATCAGTTGTACAGGATGGACATTTCATAACATTCTTTTGCGTACGGAGTGTCCTTCTTCCTCCACATGTCCTCTCTTTTACTACAGATTGACCAGCAAAGGCACCTTCCAAGCATGCCTTGCAGAAGTTGTGAGCACAGGGAGTAGTGAGTGGCTGAGCCATCACTTTTCGGCAGATGAGGCAACTAAATTCTGCATTATTTGTACCAGGTCAGCAGAACTAACAAATGCATCAAAATTATTAAAACTTGAGAACTAATCAGATTACCAATAAAAAACAGAAATATGATGCGAGATCTTCATAATTTCAGGAAAGAATAATAATTAAATAAGTGTTGTAACAAATGGATTACCTTTCAAAAGCTTCTCTTTTACAGATCCCTGCTTGTGATATTTTCCTGGCCTTCTACTCTTGCCATCAACTTCATCATCAGCTTGTCCTTTGCGACTTTTTGGTGGAGGTCTCTTCCATATCCAGCGAGCTTGTTCCTCCTGCATTAAATGCTCAAAACAGCTGAGTTTTTTTAATACTTGTTAATTTAAAATTAAAAGTGCGCATTATGACAAAATAATCAACAACTACGTTCCTCACATCATAATCCCAAGCAGGAGCCTGTTTTCTTTCAGTGATGTTAACAGCTTTCTTTAACTCTGGAATTTCGGGAAGCGATGATCTTGGGAGATCACCTTGGTTGTCGCTGCAGTAAAATAACAATATAGTTTTATATACCCTCTTTAAGCAATAATTAAAGAAAAAGATATGGTGGAGGAGGCAGGTGATTATGTGATGATGAAACAACTCACCTAGTCCAGGGCGCAGGTTCATTATCACAACGAACAAAAAGGTAACGACACAGCAGAAATCCCTGTAATAAAAGGACAACAATTTAGTGAGAGGATTTAGATAACAAAGACATGTATAATTTTTGTTAATTTCTACATCTTTTCCAGCCTTGCGCCAACATTTTTCGATCCTGTAAACCCCATCATATCGCACTCCAGTCTGTGGTGCGTAAGAAGATCTTTTCTCTTTATGGGACCTGTCAATTGAAAAAAATTGGTGTGAGGAAGAATAAGTAGCAATAGAACACAAGACAACTTTAAATGCAGGATGATATTCAGTCGGCAGTGATCTTTGACTTAACTCATTTCCATAACCAGAAAACAGACCTCTCAAAATACTCTCAACAATGGAAAACATTTTCTCCATCCTAACAAAATCATCTCCAAACAATTAAACTAGATTAATAAATTCTGAGCACTTGTAATATGCCTATAAGATTTCTATCATGTCAGGCAACTAAATTCACAAACATTCGTCCATGAAAATCTTCCATGTTCTTTTTCAGTATTAGCCCTCCACACCAGTGTACACAACTCCTGTCAACTGAATTCGCAAAAACATCATTAAGACGTGCTAGAGTTTTAAATATATATATTAAAAAATAACATCAAGAAAAGTTATAATAAGTTAGTAACGGTCGTTAACCATAACTTCAGTTTTTCGTTATCCGTTTGCATGTTTGACACGTGGCCGTAGATCTAAAATTCAGTAATGCAACTTCTCACATGACACTTTTAGGTAGGGGTGTAAATGAGTTGAGTTGAGTTAAGTCGAGTCGAGTCGAATGCAAAGTTGTTCAAGCTTGTTTGAATATATTATTGAGCTTCAAATTATATGTTTGAGCTTGTTTGATAAGAAATCAAACCGAGCTTTAATCGAGTCAAACACGAGCCGAGATCGAACTGTTTGATAATTTTACACTTATTTCTTGAGCTCAGTCGAGCTTTTAATTTTATCAAACACAAAAGTCTATTCAAGCTTGTTTGATATTTTTATCAAATCAAGCTCAAACGAGCTTTTACTGAATGATCTCAAGTTGAGTACAGAGTAGTTTGGTTTGAGACCTACTTTTAGGGTATATATACTACACATTATTTTTGCACATTACTTGATAGAAATAGAAATTTACCTCACAACACGAACAGGATAACCTTGTTGGCAACTGACACGTAAGGCTTCATTGGAATGTGAAAACTTCTGATCAAACGAATGCACCTTATTCGTCCTTTTATTCCCACTAAGATCGCGTCCACCACTGCAACCACCAGTAAAGTGCAGAATATAAGAGTCATTTTCAGTATGCGACATCACAGCACAAAACACCAAAGTAGGAAAAAGAAGATGAGAAATTTTATTAAGATATGTAAATCTAACATCTAAATAATTAACAAACATAAAATAAAAGATAACAATTGGTCCTCCAGGTTATTTTCAAAGACTGCCAGAAAAAACTAGAGGCCTAACAGGCAAATTCATATGCAAGGGTCGAATACATGATCATTTTCGCCTCCATGAAAGAGAATTTTTATTAAGACATGTAAGAATCTAACTTTTAATGAAAACGCTAAATAAAGTTTAACATTAGGTCCTCCAGATTATTTTAAAAGACCATATGAAGAAATTGAGACCTATCAAAATGTAGGTGCCGCATACATAATCATTATCACTTCCATGAAAAAGCACTCTCTCATTGTATTAGAAGTCAAAATTAGAAAATTCATAGTTAATGCATTGAAGCAGGCAATGTAGTCAAACATTTAAAGCTAACAAAACACTTTTAGGCTGGGGACAATGATCCAGCCAGAGATAGAGCACACAAGGTAATAAAAAGTCACACCTGCAGATCAATCAATAAAACGGAATCTCTGTAGGAGAGTAGAGTTAAACCCTTACCAAATTATAGTGCTAAAACAATGGCTTCTTGAACTATTCATGGTTGAACAAGGAAAATTACATTTCCCCAAAAATGGAAATGCAGTATGAAAAATGTCCGCATGCATAGATTTAAATGAATTCATACGCAAAGGGAAACCCTCATAATAATTCACAAACCTAGTATTTACTTCAAACAAATATGGTGAAATACAAGATATTTAAGGTGCAAATCCCTAGTGTAAAAAAGATTAGTATGGTAAAGCAGCATTCAATACCTTCCTGTGTAGAGGAACCACTCTCCGTGATCCTCATCATCCTCATAACCACCAGAGAGTGCAACAGACTGAGCCCCATAATCCGACTGACCGTGAATTCCTGCAACATGAGTAAAATGAGCTCCCCACTGCCTGCATTCCATCCTATCCTCCCAAGTTTCTCCAACCAAAACACCTTGGTTCCTGATCGGATCATACTCTGCGGTTATTGGACCAATAAAATCCAAAGGAATTGTGACAAAAATCTTCCCACTGCATGCATTAGCCTTCCCAGATTTTTGTGCTCGTTCAGTAGTAAATGCTTTGTCGGGTCGATCTTGGTTGTGAATAAAATGATAAGTCTTCGCCTGGCCTTCTGAATAATTAGTCTGTGAAGCTTTGGCCATTCTGATAGCCATAACAATAGCAGAGTTGATTCGAGGCTCCATCGCCATCTTCGATGGAATCGGCTTGCGACACATAGCACATGTCTTGTTGTGCTGCTGCCCAACCCATTTTTGAAAGCATTTCAAGCAAAAGTTATGGCCACATGGGGTCTGTATGAAGAATGAAAAAGGTTAGAATCACCACACAAGCCCATCAATCAGTTTACATGTTCCACATTTTTGCCCTAATCTGAACCATAACAAGTTATCCATTATTGCATGTTGCAAATGATGAATCCAGATTAAAAAATTTGTTGCCATTATCTCATTTATAGCAATACTAGGTAATTTCGTTTCTAAACTCGATACAACATCGCATTTTAGAATCAATTAGAACATCACATGCAAATAAATACTAGTCCTACACATTATTTTATGCAGACTGAATAAAAATAATTAAAAGGAAAACAAGTGAAGTAGCAGGTTTAATCTTTCTCAACGAAAAGGGGGAAAATACATAAAGGGGAAGAATCTAAAGCATCACCAAGCAAGGGAAAATCCAATATCATTAAAAAAGCCCAAGAAAAGCAACATAAAACGACGCCGTCTCAAGACGATTCTAGAGACCCAGTCAAAAACATTCATCATTTTCGCCGCTGCAAAAGTCAAATCACCAAATATCCCAAATCAAACACAGAAGAACAATTTTCAGACATTTGCGGCTCTGAAGATAAGGAAAAACAGCAAACCGTACAGAAACAGGCCGATCGAGAAGCTGCATGCAAATGGAGCAATTGAACTTATCGCCTAAAATCCCCAAAACACCCCCGGCGCCACCGCCATTCCTCTCCGTCTCCTCCTGCTTGTCCTTCCCGTCATCCGCCGCGGCTCCGCCGCACAGCAGCTCCTGCCGGCGCTTCGCCTTCTCCCGATCAGTGAGCGAAGCATCAGACTCGATAGCACGAATCTTATCCACCAGGCCTCCGCCGCAGACGGCCGGTTTAGCGACGTCGACGGTGAGATCTGAACAGTCGAGACACACCCAGCTAGCAGCATCGGCTAGGGTTTCCGGGCGGGTGGTGAGGCAGGTGACGTGCCACGGCGTAGCGCAGGTCTTGCAGATGAGAATCTCCCCCTCCGCCGCCTTCTGGCTGCACACCATGCACACGCCGTCGCCGTCGCAGGGGAGGTCGCTAACCTGCGCCATTTGGTTAACAATAGCAGCAACAATTAAACAAAAAAATAAAAACAATGGAGTGTGTCTGTGTGTGTAATGAAAGTGGAGTATGGAGTAAATGGCTGGTTCTGGGAGTATGCGCTTAAATACAGGAGCAAAATTGGGGGCTGTTTGGCGCCGATATCAATTATTTTTAGAGAAAACTTTTTGAATATTTTCATTTCTCCCTCTTCATTACCTTTTTCGGAATATTACAATTTTTACCCCAATATTTGCATATCTATTCCATAATTTTCTCTCTCTTGATTATAGAAATGATTTCAAAAATTACGAAATTAAAATAAAACCCGTTGAAATACCAAACAGCTGTAAAGTTTCATTTTAATAATTTGTTGCGACCTCTCGAAGACGGGAGAGAGATGATGACATCATATATAATAATTTTATTTCAGATAATAAACTTAGAAATTATAAGTACGAGTAACGTTATTATTATCCATGAGAGGTTATTACAATAATTTAAGATTAGATTATGAACAACCGTAGGACATTATAGTAAAATTTGTGTTTTTTTTCTGCTTAATATCTTGCTTTATAAAAAAAATAATAATTTATTTTATTACCTTAAATGTTAGTTTTAAAAAAAATCACTTTGAATGTTTAAGATTTACCTCAATGTAATAAATTATGAATAAGATGAATTATATTTGCTTTGGATCTAAATTTGGTGCATTTTAATTGTATAAGAAGGGAAAAGAGTTAATAGAAAATTGAAGATAGTATATTAATTAAAGAGATATACTATAATATAGAATAAATAGATAAATTACTAATAAAGTTTATAGAAATAAGTGTAAAGGAGTGATGTCAAAACATTAACAGTATTTCGAAAATCTAAATTTGGACTATTAAATCGAAACAAACATGGTCTAAATAGTCTCTCTGGGATGCACTTACACCTCATCTCATATAAATTTCATTCTCTCTAGCATGCACTTACACATCATCTCATATAAGTTTCATTCTCTCTAGAATGTAATTACACCTCATCTCGTTCCAATTTCACTCTCTAGCATGCACTTACACCCCATCTCATTCAAATTTCATTATTAGACACCTCATCTCATCAAATTTCATTATTAACAGGCTTATTAATTGAATAAAATTTTTAATAAATTTGGTATGCTTCCATGTGACCATATAAATTTTCAATAAATTTCATTCATATAAATTCGGCATACTTAATAAATTTTGTAGCGTAGTAAATTCATAACGTTACTATTAGGTACCTTTTAAATCGCACAATAAAAAACAATTTTTAAAATTTTATAGTTAAAAATATCATATATGTAGTTGTGTACATGAAAAAAATGGGCATATTTAAAAAATGCGTATAGGACAAATATCGTTCTCTGTACACTAAAAAATAAATGTTCATACTTATAAAAATTGATATTTTGAAATTTTAGTATAGTTCAGTATCATCGTATGTCTAGTAATATATTTAAAATGGTTTATATCGTAAATATCGTTAGCACTATACAAAATTTTCGTATAGTTCAGTATTATTGTATATCTAATAGTGTATTTAAAACGGTCTAATACCGTAAATATCGTTCACACAATACAAAATTTTCGTATAGTTCAGTATTATCGTATATCTAATAGTGTATTTAAAACAGTCTATACCATAAATATCGTTCGCACGGTACAAAAATTTTGGTATAATTCAGTATTTAAAACGTCTATACCGTAAATATTGTTAAATATTGTTCGCACGATAAAAATTTTCATATTATTAATAAATATAGTATGTGGTGTCAGAGAAAATCTTCCTGCATATCAGCGTTGCACTCCTTTTTTGGTCAAGGCGAAGTCAGAGCAAATGTAAGTCCATATAAATTTTTCTGCTGCACTTTTAGTTTTTTTTTGTTTTTAAATACGTTGAGATTAGCCGTCAGCCTATCAGGACTGATTTCCATGCCAACCCGAGTAATTTAATGCTCAACCTATCCGGGGTGACATTCATGCCAATACGAGTAGTTTAACTCATTGCTTTTAGCAGTCAACCTATCCGGGGTGACTTTCAGATTAGTAGTCAATCTATACAGATTGACTCTCATGCAAACACGAGTAGATGACGTTGAGAATTGTTTTTCTAACTTCAATGCATAGAGATCAATTGTAAGCCTATTCGGATTAAATTTAGTTCTTAGTTTAACTTTTTTTTTATTAAAATAAAAAAAAACACAAATCGCACGCTCCATGTCACAGTCTAATCACTAATAAATTTGATACATACTATTTAACATGCCAAATAAAAGAAAAAAAAAAAGAAAAAAAAATATTAATATTGAACAAATTTTAAATTTCATATAAAAATTAATAGTAATACTTTTATTAGAACAATCTACATAATAATTGTATTAAAAAGTAACTCTTTCAACACTATATTACGAATTATTTGTCAATTAATTCACTGGATCCTAACACTCTTGTGAAATTCGTAAATGTTATTTTACTGGTATACATTTACAAGGTACTTGCGTACAGTGCGAAAAGCAAAATCTACCAAATTTGTACGCTAAGACTCTTCTTCCATCAAATATCACTTTACATTTAGAATGTGAGCTTGTCTCCTGGGAATCTGATTTGCCATACACACCACTTATTTTACGAAATTACTCTTTAATAGATTAACCATATTGCAAGAAATGCTTTGCCTTACATACAAGATTCTATCATTTTTTTATTAATTTTATATTAATTAAATATTATAAATAATTAATTTTTTTCATACGATAAAAAATTTAGGGTTATTCTGAAATTAGAATTTATTTATATAGTAGAAGTTAGGATGTTATGAATAGTTATTAAATTTTTTTTAATTATTTTATTTTATTTAGTGATGAGAATTAAATAAAAATGTAATCTAATACTATTGTTCATGTGCACCAATACTCTAAATATACCGTAAACTCTAAAATTTAATAACTTAAATATTTTATTCATATATATTACTTTGTAGTAATATGTTTGTAAATTAAACATATACATTAAATTACAATTTTATTATTTTTATGTAATAATTTTAAAAAAATTTAAACTTTCATATAATATTTAAATTTTATATTACGTTTGTTGAATGAATGGAAGCAATATGTAAAAAAAAATAAATTGGTGTTTATTTTTTACAAAAAGAAACCATTGAAGTAAAGTGGTAATTTTTCGTAGAAATAAAAAAAATATATTATATGGACAACTGATATGCACAAATTAAGCACATAAGCAATTGTCCAGCATGATATAACCTGGAGTTAAGACAGTAATATTAATGTTTTCATAATCGGATTTGAAAAACAGGAAATTATATTTCACATTTTCAATTATACTTCGTTGAATTATCAATAAAAAAAAATTATAGCCATCAAAATTATTTTACAAAATTAAAATTAATTTAAATAAAAACATTTATAATTTATTATTCATACTTCATATATACTTTCTCCGTCTCAAAGAAATTGTGATGTTTTTCTTTGTGGTTGTTCCTCAACACATTTTCTTTTTAAGTGAATGAACCACATAAAATAATTAATATATTAATATGAGGCACACATCCACCGCTGATACAATTTCCTATTAAATTTCGTAGAATTATCAATAAAATAAAATTATAACCATCAAAATTATTTTACAAAATTAAGATTAATTTAAATAAAAATATTTATAATTTATAATTTATACTTCATACATACTTCCTCCGTCTCAAAGAAGTTGTGACATGTTTTTTTTTCTCAAAACTTGACATATTTTATTTTTAGGTAAATGAGACACACAAAATAATTAATATATTCATATGAGACACATATACACCTCTCAAACAATTTCTCATTTCAAATTAAAATATTATATCATAAACCCACTATCCATTAGTTTATTATACTTTTTAATCTCCATTAAAAAAAATTTTGGGACGGAAGGAGTAGTTTATAGCATTTTCATTCAATATCGTAACTCATAATTTAATCTAAAATATAAATATTATATTCTAAAATATATAAAAATAGGAGGGGAATATCATAAAAATAAAGAAAAATAAAAAAAATATTATAAAATTTTGAAAAAGAAGATTATAGAACCGATTGAATTAGTTTAACTCGATTTAACCTTAATATATGATTTTTTTTACCCAACTCTGGTACCTGATTCAACCGTTTGTACAGACTGATTAGTACATTTTTGACCTCATTGTCCCAAATTTTATGACTAAGTTGAAGTTGGGATTTTTCCAACACTATTAATCAAAACAAATTTATAATGATATTGTCAAGGTTTTGCTACTCAAATAAGTTAATTGTCAATATGTTTGTGTTATTCCCTATATCAATGGATATGTGGACATTTAAACTTTGCACATGTATACTTTTGTAGTTTGATGGAAATGCGCAAAATAACAAAATATGTATATATTCCTGGCGGACATATAGAATATAAAAATTGTCAAATACTCACTCCGTTTCACGATGTATATATTCCTGGCGGACATATGGAATATAAAAATTGTCAAATACTCACTCCGTTTCACGGAGTATTTCACGAATTATTTCACACTTTCTTTTTTCATCACTCCATTAGAGTATGTCAAATATTATTTTTATTAAAAATGAAATAAATACATTATAATAATACATACTTTTTACTCATATCCCAACAAAATACTAATTTTTTCACGTATTTCAACAACTTTACACACATTTTTCATTAAATAGACTAAAATATTTATTCTCTTTATTACTTTATACATAAATTTTTTTTTTTAAACTTCACGTGCAAAAATACGGGACGGTGGGAAGTAGTATTCATGTTTGTATTATAAAATTTGACAATTTTAGAATTCATATGAATGAGTAGATATTTCGTACACCAATATCTATATTAATTTTATTTGAATTGGTCTCTTGTGTTTCGAGTGCAAAAGGTATATAAGGTACAATATTTTCTTTTGAAGAATATATACTTTTGTTAATAATGACACAACATTTTGTACTAAAAGTATATACTTTTATTAATAAAGGAACCAAATTTTGTTCTAAAAGGTATACACTTTCATTAAAAATTTTTTTTTCATGAAATAAAGGGTACACATCCTTATACTAAAGGGTACACCATTTAAAATTAAAGGGTATCTGGATGCACGATGTCTGACACTCAAATTTTTGCCATTTTATTTAATTACGTATTTATAAATTTTTTAATAAATGTATTGTGTTTTTATATTCAACTTATAACTAAAAAACTTTACAAAAAAAAAACCTTATAACTAAAAAAAATAAAAAAAACTGTTAAAGAATGCATAACTGTATAAATTTTTATTTATTAATTTGTATTTATCATATTATTTAAGGTAATCATACGGTAATTAAAATAAGACAAAACTTTTGTGAACTAAGTTTATACGCTACATTACTGTTTTTTAAATGAAAATTATTTTTTAAAGAAATAAATTATTAAATAAAAAATATTATTCAACTTTACATACACATTTTTTAAAAACAAAAGCTATAAGATAACTTAAATATAGAAGTACAAGTAAAAACATAACAAGCTAGAGTATGAATAATCATATTAACTTTTTGTCTTGTCCAACTGTATACAATATCCCTTATCCATGAAGCTTTTCTTTAATATTCTGTAGTACATGAATAATTATTATTTAAAGGGATGAATACTACTTTTTTCGTACGCCTCAAAGAGTCTCGATTATTCTATTTTGGATGTCAGCTCTAAGGATCTCTTTTTTTTTTTTACACATGTAGGATCCACACAAACCTCTTATACAATTAAAATATGAGGCTTAGACACTCATTAATACAATTACCCACTACATTAAATAATAATATTAATTATTTCACGTGCAAAAAGCAAATGGATTCATTTGAGGTGGACGGAGGTAGTACTTTTTTAATAAAAAAAATACTATTTAAAAATTATTATGTTATGACTTATATTTTTGGTAAGATAAATAGTGTTTTCATAGTAGTTGTAAAATTTTCACATTTCAAAGAGTAACTTTCAAGAAAATAAAATAAAATAAAATTTTGAGGTATTTCTTTTATAAATTCAGTTAACTAAAATAATATTTAAATTGATGACATATACTCTTCTGATATATTATTGTTTTAAAATTCTTATTGAATGAGCAAGTATTTTTCATTTAGAATAGTTCAATTATTTAAAGAGTAATTTAAAGTATAGTTTAATTATTTAAATTTTCATATATAATAAAGGATACTTTCGCAAAAAAAAAAAAAAATTCATTTCATTAAAATAATACTCCATTTTAATTAAGTGACGAATTTATATAATTATGTTAAATAATTTTTTACTATTTTATGAATTTAGATTTTAAATTGATAGTTTCAAATCATTGAAAAAAATCTTTTAAAATCCTAAATAATTATAAACCTACTCTTTTAGGACATAAAATGATAAAATTCTTTTAATACAGAAAGATTACATTTCATAATTTTGAAACAAAGATAAGGACCAGAAGTAGTATCATTGTCACACCTAGAATATGGTTTAGTGACCTTACAATAAAGCAGCCAAAGCCCATCCATTATTCCATTCCATGTCCATGCTTGATCACAATTTATATATCCAATTTTATGTAATTTTTCACATGAAATGCCAAATGAGCTCAAGTCACAAAACTAATCCTAAGATTATCACACAATAACTTGCACTACCAAAAAAATTTATCTCATCAATCCAATAACTTAAAAATATACACTGGAAAGGGGGTCAAAAATGCGGAAATGGGGGTAAGATGAACCCAGGATACATTCCTGAAATAGTGACCATAATTATATCAGCCAAACACATGTAGCTACTTATCATATAGAATGAATATTCCTTCAGATACAGCAACTAGTAGGCAACAGATGATATTTTCCAAGAAAGAGATAGTGAAGCACAGTTGTTTAAACTAATAACTTCCCTATCCAGAAATTGATTATTAGTGAAACAATGTGGCAATGAGTAATGTCATTTTGTCAATCTATCAAAACAGGGCAACTAGTGTTATACCTGTATAATTATAACACCAAAGAGGCGCCTAGAAAAGGAAGTAATTATGAGAGAGTGGAAGTGTGGTGGCAGCCGTACAGGTAAGAACCTCGTTATCTGCTTTGACTATGTATGTCTCTGGATCAACTGTGATGCATGGAAGGCTATTATTTAGCTTCATGTCAAGTTTTGTGAGCTTCCTCGTATTGCATACAGCTTCCACCCTCTTCTTCAGTCCATACTGCTCCCGTATGCCAGCATCTAAAGCCGCCTACAAAACAAAAATTAATGAAGCACTGGTGTCGAAAATAACATTGAAAATGTGGGATTATTAGGGGGTGTCAGTCAACTTGTGAGATACTCAGAGACAAGAGTAGATTTGAGCTAGAGCTCAACAAAATCAACCTGATAAGCTTGTTAAGTTAATTGTGGCTTTTCTAACTGAGGGCCAATGTTCTAGACGAATTATAAGCTTGCATTGAGACTGCCATAGAATCAAGTTTGAGCTAAAATACACATATACATAAATATATACACACATTACATTCGATCAAATTTGAGTTTCAGCTTGACCTTGGAACATTTCAACTCTACTTGAATAGGGCTCAATTACAGCTCTAGGTGTACCTTTGGCTGTAATAGAGAAAAGAGAACATATGGTAAGGAAAACAGACCCATACCTTGCTGACAAAAGCAATTGAATTGGCACTCGCAGCCTAGCCAAATGCCCCAAACATAGGCCTCATTGTTACCTGCAATAACATTTAGGCATTAAATGTGGAGAGTGTTAAAGGTCCAGATGAACATTGCAACTTCCATAACTCTTATTCTTGTGCACATTGTATTCAATTAAAATTCTTAGTCTTAATATAGACGAAAGAGATTAAAGCGAGAACTCTGAATGCAAGTTCAAAATCTTGCTAAGATAGAGAAGGCTCATCTGATAAAAGCATGATTCTTCCAAGTGAGAATATCAATAAACAATATCAATTTGAAACTTCAATTACTGGGAATATACCACTTGATCTTGGAGATTAAGGTCTCAAGAGGTTAATAGATGGAATTTTAAAAATCTTGCTCAACTAACATCTGAAAATGCACTGCTGCAGTAAAGCACTGCTGGGCTCACAAACCTCTGCAAGCCTTTTCACGGAGAACATTCAACTAGTTGTGCAAGTTTGTTAGGTGGTCAGCTCAAGTTTAAACAATTCAGAGCTCGTTCCATTATATACTTGAGTATAGGTGGAAGTTTGTATGGAGTGGAAAACCTTTAGGGGATAGATGTGTCTGAATCCTTTTGATAATATATCTGCACTGCAAAGGTCCAAACTCCGCAGTAAACTGACATGTAGGTTTTTATCTGACTCTGTAGAAATGTAAATTCAAGAACACAACGATTATAGAGGTTCGAAGGTGGTATAATCATTTTACTTCTCTCTTCCTTCTCCAAGAAAAAAAAAACACTTAGAATTTGGTTTTCTCAACACTATCGTCTACCGACACTTCTCCCTATTTCATGTAAATCGATCCCTGATCCCTTACAACTAAATAATGGAAGCAGGTTCCCGGACCAAATTCCAAACCTCTCCAAGTAGCCTAGGGTCCAACTCTCTTCACTCAGAGTGAATAAAATAAAAGTGTTGATTACTCGACCACAAAGGAAACAATAAGTACTGCAAAGAATAAAGATTTCCTTGAGAATCTTTATGGTTTTTTGAAAATGAAAGCTTTGGAATTTCTTGGTTGTGTGTATGTCGCGATGCTCTACACTTCTGTACACATCTTGTTCACCCGTTCCTCTACTTATAGTTATCTTGAAATCCTCTCATTGGGAGATGAAGTGTTTTAAATTTTCCGTTAGATCTTCATCTTCTGATCCTTCAGCTGTTAATCACATTAGGGTTTTGCATTTGGTCCTATCATCGAGCTCATTAAATGCACCATTTAATACATGATGGCTTCCTCTTAATTTCTTGCCAGGCTTTCCTGGAGATCAAGATTTTTATGCAGTTGTCAGTCCACTTGTCTTCCTCAAGACTTCTTCTTACCACTCTCTTCTCAATATTAAATGGAATCTAAAAAGTCTTATAGCGGAGTCTTTGATACAGTCTGCCTTTTAACAAACCTACACAATAAATGCTCTATTTTTCCTGCTGTATTGTTTTTAATACTGGCATTAAATATGTTCCTTGATTTGCTCAGTATTTGTCCTCTTCCGCAATACTGATGATACTTCTGCAGTAATGATCCTTCTTGAACTTCTGCAGGTTGGTTTATCCTTTTTCGCAGTGTTCTTTCGCAGCATTCCTATTGCAGTGCTTCGTCTTTCTTCTGCAGTGTCTAAATTCTGCAGTGCCTCAACTTCTTCTACAGTAAACTTTCTTGAAGTTCTCAGTATTCTGTCTGACTCCTTAGGGCTCGTCTCTTTAGAGTGCGTTTGGTTCACATTGAGTTAATAATACTCCATGGGCTTTAAAATTTTACTAAAAATATGAGAGTTTACACACTAATTGCACTTAACCGGGCTTGATTTCCTTCCAAGCCCGTTAGTTAAAACCAAGGGTCCTGTTGGATCACAACTTAAGGGGGAGATGGATTATAATCCCATGAAACTAATAAAGAATTAAGGCAATTCTCATACTCATTCCTTGTCCTTGACATTTTCAAGCCTTATTAACCCATAATTTAACGAACCAAACACTTTAGAGTTTTCCTAAAATTCAGTGGTTCTCAGTGTCTCCTTGAGACCTTGTTTTGCTGAGACTTTCATCTTTAGGTTCTCAGTGTCATGACAACTCTTCAGTCTGAGCGCTAAGTTCTCAGTGACTATCATGCTTGCTGAGAAGTTGCTCTTAATCTCACTGTCTAGTTTTCTTCCAATCTCCTCAGAATACTTCTTCGCAGTATTACTCCACTATAGCGCTTCTTTTCTAATTTAGGTCTTCTTCTACCGAGTTTTTTTCTTACTGTGTCAGTTTTCAATTCGTCAAAGAACTTCCCAAGACTAGAAATAAAAAATTACTATAGATCTCTATTCCTACTATATATATTCTTTTTATATCATAAAATTTGCGAGTCCAACTGTTGTGCACCTGGTGCACCTGGACGATCTTAACCGCTAGATTAAATTTTAATTAAATCTCCACCATTGAATAAAATAAAACAATTTAAAATTTTAATAAATAACTACCCACTACCCTAACATTTAACCCATTAACCTTGAGGTGCACTGGTGCACCCTAGAATCACCCAAAATTTACACAATCATTTGCCTAACAGTAAATGTAAATAATTATTATTTGCATTACCGGTTCAGGAGTTGGGATGCTTGCATTTGGATCACCCATATCAGACCATGCTATTGTTCCGCCTTTTAGCACCATCTCTGGTTTGGCTCCAAAAAATGATGGCTTCCATATAACAAGATCAGCAAGCTTGCCCACCTGCAACAAGTCATATCTTTAATTCAGTTGAGTTAATTGCATTTTTCCAGGGTATGAAATTCAAGAGGGTTATGCAGAAACTATGTTCCATTATTCTTCAAGTAAAAACAAAGTTCCACAATTGATCTTAATAAAATTTAATGTTATACCTCTACCGATCCAACATATTCAGAAAATCCACAAGCTATAGCAGGGTTAATTGTGTACTTCGCAACGTATCTCTTGATACGCAAGTTATCATTTTCACTTGAGATTTCAAGTGGTCCTCTCAGTAACTTCATCTTGTGGGCAGTTTGCCAAGTTCTGCAAATCACCTGTAAAGAGTAGCATATGCATAATTTCAAAAGTGTTGGCCAAATTCAAGATTTTTTGCGTCTTTCAAACAAAGATTGGTTAATTTGTTCTTATCTAGAATATTAATAAAATACTACGTTTTCTTCGCTGTAATTCATGAGTATGTACATGATTAAGAAGCATCTTATTTGCATGTATACCTTTATCCACTAAGAGCTGAAGAAAAAAGTTCTGCCGCTTAGAAAACCTAAAGGAACACAAAGCACAAAATCCATTCCTTCATGCATAAAATACTCTTTTACAGTTGAATTACAGGCAATAATTGAAAGGATGAAGGATTGAATTCAATGTCTAACTTTAGCAAAGAAAATAACCTCTCCAATGCGACCCATGGCCTGTGAATCAGAAGATATGATACTTATAGCTCCCATATCATGCAAAATGTCTTCCGCAGCAATTGTTTCAGCACGAATTCGCGACTCGGCAAAATCAACATCCTCTTTGATATCCTTGTCAAGGTGATGACAAACCATCTGCAGAAAATATATTCTAAGCATTTTGAGAAACTATTTGGTTTCCCTTAAGTACAGTAATATGACCATAATGCAGTACTCTATATAGTCTTACAAGCATGTCAAGGTGCTCATCAACAGTATTCGCAGTGTAAGGACGTGTCGGGTTAGTTGAAGAGGGGAGAACATTCATCACACCACAAACTTTAATAATATCTGGAGCATGACCACCACCTGCGCCTTCACTGTTTAAAAGTTCATGATGATTATATATGCAGACACTAAATCATTTAAAGTGATCTCCAACATGATCCTTAACTACAGAGAAGCCCGGGTCAAAAGAGAAAAATCACATACCTGTGATAAGCATGAATTGTTCGATCTTTAAATGTAGCAATGGTATGCTCAACAAATCCAGATTCATTTAACGTATCGGTGTGAATATTAACCTAAACATTTTCATAGTTGGTTTATGATAGTTTAAGAAGCATGAAAAGGTTAAATTTGGCTCAAGAGGAAGCAAATACCTGAACGTCATATGAATCTGCAACACTCAAACAATTATCTATGGCAGCTGGAGTAGTTCCCCAGTCCTCATGAAGCTTTAATCCCATTGCACCAGCTTTGATTATTTCATGTAGACCCTCTTCTTTGGCAGTATTTCCCTAAAAAAATAATGAAATATCTTGCAAACACATTTCTATGAAAGGAGCAGTGGAAAGGTAACAGAGCCAAGCAGCATCAAGAAATCCAATGGAAATAATAAAATCCAGTTATGAAGTTCAAGACTTGCTTTGCCTGTGAAACCAAAATTGAGTGGCAAGTCATCTGTTGATTGTAACATTAGTTTCATATGAAATGGGGCTGGGGTACAAGTTGTTGCACGAGTTCCATCAGCAGGCCCTGTTCCACCTCCCACCAATGTAGTGATGCCTACACATTAATTTTTATAAAATCGATCATTAGGAAGGAAAGTTTAATAATTATTCCATTCATTCGAAATTGGAAAGCTAAACTATTAACGAATGTTGTATGCACCATAAAATTAGAAATAGCGTCATGACAGTGACTATAATATCAGTAATTAGTGATAAAAGTAACTAGAACAATAATACAAGGAAAAAAAAACTACGATAATGCTAATAACCAGGGAACTTCGTATGGAGCTAAGCTTAGGTATATTCATTTGCAAACCAGTGATACGAGAAACTAGTCATTTCTTCTCAAAACTATATCTTTGACTTCAAATATTTTCTGCTTACTACAGTTTAACATAATGTCTATTATCATAGATGTTCACATACAATACAGATTCCTTCTTATAATTTCCTATGAATTAAAGATATAAAAAACATGAGTTTACTGAAATAGAATCCACGATTGCTAATAATGGACGCAACAGAAAGCATGTCTTTCTTTCAAGTCAGAGACAGAATAAATATTCAAGGATAAAAATGATACATGAACTGAGAAAGGCCAAATAGATGTCATGATAAGAGTGGTGATAAATGTTTGAGCACTCAATAAGGGACTGGATAAGATTTTTCAATCCTAAATAGCAATATAGGATAACACGTCTCAACTAGTCCTCTTTTGCAAGAAGCTGGTATCATACATATTTTCCTTAAATTAAACAATCAGAATAGCAAGGATGATGAATAGACACTTGTATATATAAAGTTGGAGGTGGACAACTTAGTTAAAAAAAATCGACGTGAAAGAGAATGCTTCAACCAACTTCAACCATAGCAACTATTGGATAAGATCCTAAAACGTATAGTTCTGGGTAAGCAATATATATTTATCAATTCATCAATTATAAAAAAATTATTATTAAGCAAAGCAACAAAAACTTCACTTCCTGTTACCTTAGGAATAGTCTGACATGTGAAAGACTAAAAGATTGGTACAAGCAATTCATAATACATGCCATTAAAATTCATCTAAGATATCAGATGATGAGAAACATCTGAAGCCTGAAAAAGAAATGTAGGAAAGGGCGATAGGGAGCAATATCTCGCCAATCATAGATTCTATACCCCCGGTCCCCCACACAAACCTGTAGTCCCTTAAGAATATGGGTGAATCGCCTTTTCTTCATTCCCTCTATGACCCACACATATTTGTTAGTAAGCTTCCTAAAAAATCAACCAAGTTACACAGCATATAACGCTCAACAAGCTATCATTAAGTGTTTTGCTTGAGCTACATCCATATAAACCCAGCATATCAAGTAAATAACATAAGCATGTGTGAAACTTATCACTGGAATTCTTACCACTTGTTATTGCTTCATAAGCCAACTGGGGACATATAAAGTGCACATGACAGTCTATAGCTCCAGCAGTAACAATCATTCCTTCTCCAGCGATAACTTCAGTATTCAACTAATCAAAAAAATCAACAGAATATTAATCGCCATAGCTGATGAATGCATAAACCAATTACATCAAATTTATGGGTTTTAAACTCCCAAACTCACTCCTATAATCATATCACATGATACTTCATTCATGATGTCTGGGTTGCCCGCTTTTCCAAGAGAAATAATGCAACCATCTTTGATACCTATATCAGCTTTGAATATGCCAGTATAATCGATAATCACAGCATTTGTTATTACAGTGTCCAAACAATCACATGATTGATATCCACATGCCTGTCCCATTCCATCGCGCAGAACTTTTCCACCACCAAAGACGCATTCATCGCCATAAACAGCAAAATCTCTTTCAATTTCTGCTATTAAATCAGTATCACCAAGCCGAATTTTATCACCAGTGCTAGGACCATACATATTAGCATAGCATTCACGAGACATTGTATAAGAGAAAGAAGACCCTTCTTCGATGATAAATTCCCTGTGTAATCAAATCAAACAAAAAATTAAGCACAATTTTTTTCTATGATTTTTAAGTAGCACTTTCTGCAGTTCAAATATATCACGTTAAATATAGATCCAAATTTCATAAAATGGCAAGAACCCCTGACCTAGCACCTGCTTCCTCCAAAAAACCATATTTTCCGTCCTGTATAACTTTCATCACAGCCGCAGTTTTCGCGTCATCAACTGGACCAGCAGCAATATTATTTCCTCCGCTAATAATTTGTTTTCCACCAATTCTGACAAGTGTAACACTTTTTGTGTCCCCTGGCTGTGAAAGCAATAAAATTTATGTTAATTAAAAAACCTTTCAACTTCGTCTAACTAAACCTTAATAAACATTAATTTTCTTTTCTAAACCTTTCAATACATAAAGGGGAAATTAGAAGCACATTAATTGTTGATACTCTTCAATGTGACCACTTTTTCAACTATAAAAACCCCCCAAGCTCATTTCCATACTTTGCAAAACTTAAAAACTTCCCAAAGAGAAGCAAGAGCTATGGAAAGACTTTCAATTAGGTCATTTCTCAATCGAGATGGGGAAATGTTATGTATTTTATTTTATGAATATGCATGTGTTTTGATTGTTATGTTATAATTCTAAAAATGAATACATGACTTAAAAAAAATAAATTGTAATTCATAGTACCATAGACATGTCAAGTCTCTAAGGGGCTGGGATTGTACGAAGATCCATGAGATGTACTCATCGTGCTCATAATATTATCGATCGATTAAATGACTTAAAACTTTTATGCAAATTTGATTACTACATGATGTCGGTGAATGTTATTATTTATATTTGACAATACTTGTCTTCTCGACGAGGTCATGAGGCAAGTTGAAATGTTCACCCCAAATATTTAACATTTTCAGATTTTGAAGGCTGAAGTTGTCTACGGCGGAGGTGTAATAGCCTTGAACTACACATTAAATATTACTTTAATTCTATGTCTCTATGCATGAACTATTAACTCTCTCTTCTTATTTAATTTATGAATTCCACGTCTTTCATATTTCACAATTAGTGGAATAAACTATGTACTTAACTTTTATTTGCAAATGTAAAATAAAATAATTTTTTTTAGCTTTAATTGGTTGTTAATTGTTATGTCTTTCCAATTGTTCCATTTAAATTGAATATTTCCCTAGAAAATCGTCTTAGGAAATCGGGGTGTTACACTAGCACTTGCTGAAAGATTGCACTAGCATAATAAGCAGTGGTAGAAGGACAGTTTCTCAAGCTTTCTGTTTTATCATGAAAACATTGAACAAATTTACTAGCATGAGAGCATTGAAAATCTGAAGTTAGTTCCAAGAAAATTAAGTCAAAATTGAAACCTCAAAACGAGTAGCTGTTCCTGCAGGGATATTTAGTCTCATGCCATATGCCTTAATTCGATCAAAAACCATGCATGGGTTGACCTCAATGAAGTGATAATGACTTCCAACCTGAAGAAGAAAAAATCAAAAAAATATTCTTCGCATATAATTGAATAGATTTTATAGTAGTTTTCATCACTACATTTAAGCAGGATAAGTGAACGCAGAAAAGAAGAAACCAGCTCGATTGTTAATATTTACTTCTTTTTTAAAACAAATGAACTTAACAGAGAATACCGGAAAATGGTACAAAAGTAAGTCCTTACCCAAAGGTCACAGCCAAATTGACCATCATACAGGATATGAGTAGCTAAACAGCATCAAATTTAAGTTCCTTTTCTATTTATGACAAATAAATCTGAAGATTTAAAAAAATGCCCAAAACATGTTCAATAACAAAGTAGCCATCTCGTCCGAAATTGAAGAAATGAATGTTTACAAGGAAGATTCCCCTGTGGCCTATCCATAAAATAGAAAGAGGTATTACAAGTTTTAATTACCTGAATAGGCCTATCACCAGTGTTAGTTACCGTGAGCACTACGCCTTTTCTTCCTCTGTTAATTGTAACAAGTCCAGGTCCACAAATAAGTTCACCAGGAATTTTACAAGTGATAACTGAGGGAAAACTGTCCAGTGAAGGAGCTACAGTAACAAAACAAAAAAATCATATCAGAGACCAATTAAAGCAAAAAGCTTTGTTTGAGGTAGAGAAAATAAACATGGAATAGTGGCAACAAAATTTGGTTCTCCCATGATTATTATGAATAGTATCTTATACAAGCTTTACCAAATTCATGGTAAAAATTGTCAGAGGTATAAAACAACACCAAGCTATTTTTTTGTTATGCGCCAAGAGATGCAGATAGATAGACAAAACATACTTAGAAGCATGAAATATGTCCATGTAGAAAAAATTCAAAAAATTCTTACAATTCTTAGGGTTGACGAACAAATGATGGTATGATGTATCAACTATCAACCATCTGGTTAGTTATTTTATATTAGTTACCAGCCTCAATAGAGTAACTCCACATTAGCTTAACAAACTTGATGAACTTCAGAACAGCGATTCTGCCAGGACTGAACCCTATCTAAAAGAAATAATACCAGCAATGCGACAATTAAGTAAGTCCATGGAAATCCTGTCAGTTTGAAGTAAAGGTTGGAACACTGGAGCTTCATGGATTGCAACTAGTAAGTCTTAATCCAAATTAAACCAGAGCAGAAATACTCAAATATGATATTTCTTGAGTAGAAATATATCAGAAAAAAATCCCAAGATGAAACATTTGATAAATATAAATAAGTTTCATCACTACCCTTCAGTAGTTATCATCCCATTTGCTAGCTTTTGTCATGGCTAAGTCCTATGCTTCAAACATGTAACTGAAAAAATAATACGACTGGCATTTCTTTAAACGAAGCAAGATGACCTAACTATTATAACTAGATATATTCAAATTCACAGATAGAATAAGTACATGGCATTCTCAGGTTTTGTAACATGGTGAACCAATATTACCATTGCAACTAGAAACAGCTGTCAAGCAAGAAATTGTAATCCAGTGAAGTTTGCATTGGAAGAATTTTCACTATTTCTAGAGCTTAAACTAGTTGCACGATACACAAAGAAAGAAAATTCAACAAGATAATCAATCACCTGGAAGAAAAGAGCCATGTAAAGCTAGCTCCAGATTTCCATTTTCACATGATATAGGATCATGGATTGTTATCAACTTAGTCCCATCTGGAAAGGTCCCTTCAACCTTATTTGTAGATCAGCAGCCAAGACTAATTATTTTAATCCCATTATTAATTCAAACAATGAACATTAATACCTGAACAGAATGCACAAGATGAGGCACAGATGGAAGAACTTGTCTCCTGTAAAACATAAGAGGCTTATTATGATGGGAGTCTATAAGATTGTTAATTATGACTATATTAGTGAACCACCTACATAATCCGTGCAAGTCAGACTCTACTAATAGTGATTCCATGCAGTAGAGTGTTCTTTTCTCTTCTGTGGGTTATTGAAAGAGGAACATAAGTAGTAATAAGTCAGATATGGATCCTCTCCCGTATAGGAGGCCCCTTTCCTCTCATTGTTCACGTGAACAGTGATTTCACTGTTTGCATGAGCAGTTAGAGGAAATTCACCTCCTATACTGGAGAGGATCTGGATCCATAATAAGTCCTCCAATAGATACAAAAGATTCGGACACTTGGTACCCCTCTAAGTTTCACTTTCATCAACTAAAATTACTTAATGCTTTAATGTCTGGTAACTTCATAAAATAGGTTTTTTTTCAAGTGATGAGGTGATAAAATAAAAAATAAAAAGAAAATCTAAGATGAACTTAAAAGCATTTACAATACAAAATGAACCAGAAAATTCTCTTTTTAAGTTAAAACAACCACTAGCACAAACATATAGTGTAAAATACTCTGATAAGCTTATGGTTGTATATCATGTTTCCAACTCCCATTTCATACACTCCATTTAATACAAAACTTAGATTCACCAAATTATTTTGCTTTGATTCTCTCCACTTTACTCTTCCAGAGACTCTGGGGAGGTGACAAGTACAAGCAAAACCAAATATCATCACCAAACAATAAGAACACGTGGAATACCTTCCCAACAACTGCCTCCCAAGATCCATTAATTCCGCTACGCTCTTATCACCATCGCGAACAAATTCCAAAATCTGATCGAGAATCCAAAAGAACATAAGATTAGAAACACTGAAACGCAAACTAATTGAGACTGAGAAAAAGATAGATAACCTGCGTTGCTATGAGAGCGACGGTTTCAGGGTGATTAAGCCTTAAACCACGAGCCAAACGCTTCTGTGCCAACAATCCAGCATTATGGAGCATCAATTTGTCAATCTCTCTAGGCGCTAGCTTCATGTCTTTCAGTCGAAAATTGGATTGAAAATCAGGGTTTGGAAGAAAGAGCAGCAGTAGAGTGGGAATGCAGTGAGCAAGTAAATTGATGGTGGTGTAGAGCATTGACTTTGAAGTGCGTGATGGATGGTTTTTCACTTCATGGTGTACCCCACTAGGGCCCCTGCCCCTGGATTGGTGGAGGAGGTAAATCGCATGATGTGCCTCTTGTGCTTGCAAGGGGCCAAATCTATACCAAAGGCAGGATTCGAACCCCACCCTGCAACAACCAAACTCAGTTGGAAGACCTTTCCATCCTCCATCTACCACTTGAGTCATGCCCTGGGGGCGTTGTGGCGGTCTTCGCAGTAACTTCCTCTATCCCGCCTAGGGTTTTTTTTTTTTACAAGTAGATTAAGAAGTTTATTGCTCATATATTTGTACAATAAAAAAAATACCTCTTTGAAGAGGACGGGGAAATAGTATTTTTCTTTAGTTTGAGTGTTAAAAGGAAAAGAAAACTTATTAATTAAATTGAATTTGTTAAATACATCTAATCTTAAAATTAAATTTATTAAATACATCTAATCTTAAATCTACTTTTTTTCTTACTAGTACAGTGCCCGCGTGCTACGCGAATTATCGTATTTGCTATATATTTATTGTTTTTAAATTTATTTATTTTAAATAAAAATCAATTATAGATCTGAAACATTAAAATATAATTTTTTGTTTGATCAAGAAAAAAAATGCTTTAAGATATTATTTTATATTAATATATTGCAATTATTCTTCACATGTCATTTACATGTCATTTATCTCTGTAAGTTTCATTCTATACATATAATAAAATAAAATTTATAATAGTTGATATATTCAATTCAAAACTACTCATATTAATAAAAAAAAAAAGAATCTACACGTATAAAAACTCTTATTAAATAATTAATAGTATATTTCAAAAAGTGAAATGATATCCAATTAATTATTTTAATCAAAATTTGAAAATTTGCACTATACACACGTTGAGGGTCTTATTTGTTAATTTTCATTCATCCAAGACAAAGTATCTTCAATCCTCTCTTGCTTTTCACTCGGGAAACTGCTACGAACAATTGTCTATATTTGAAAACATCTCTCGTCATTAATACACAACACATGATAGAGATTGTCCTTAACTTCTATTAATAGTCATATCATAGAAAATCTTAGTAGGGAATTATTTTCTCTTAAATTTTAATGGAACAAATTCATCATATAGACTTAATATTATTCTAGGTATGAAGTCTAAATCTCAAACATTTTTTCCCGATAACATTTTAGCTCTCAATAACATGGTTTTCCATTCTTATATGCATTAGAAAATATAAATTTTAATGATTATAATTATAAAATATCATATTCTTCATCTTCAAGTTCCATAGCAATCATCTCTATTGAATTGTCTTTGACATCAACATTTGTTATCTATTCTATTGGATTGGTTTTGACATCAATATTTGTCATCTATTCAATTAGCACATTTTTAAGTTCAATGACATGATATCTTATTCATTTGTTTACATTATATTTAAGAAAAGTATGATTGACCTTTCTTTTATGTGTTCTGTTTGGCTATTTTTTATTGACTTATTGTCATTGCTTTCACATCTTTATTATCTCTTTTTTTTATTGATTTATTGGCATTGCTTTCACATCTTTATTATCTTTTTATTGTACTTTATTTTTCTTTTTTCCTTTTAATAAAATAATAATAGTTATTACCCAAATTAAGAGAAATAGTAAATAAATATAAAAAAAGACTAAACTTGCCACCTCACAAATTGAAAAATCTAAATTAAAAAATGTGGTTTGCTTTAATATTTAAAAATATTAGACTAATATTAATTTTTTATAAGCCCATATATTATTATTTTTTTTACTTAAAACTTCAGCCCAATCCACTTTAAGTTTATTCAATCAAGACCACTTTAAAATTATCATTTAAACCATTCTTATATGCATTAGAAAATGTAAATTTTAATGATTATAATTAGAAAATATCATACTCTTCATCTTCAAGTTCAATAGCAATCCTCTCTATTGAATTGTCTTTGACATCAACATTTGTCATCTATTCTATTGGATTGGCTTTGACATCAATGTTTGTCATCTATTCAATTAACACATTTTTAAGTTCAATGTCATGATATCTTATTCATTTGTTTACATTATATTTAAGAAAAGTATGATTGACCTTTCTTTTATGTGTTAGTTTGGCTATTTTTTATTGACTTATTATCATTGCTTTCACATCTTTATTATCTTTTTATTATACTTTATTTTTCTTTTTCCTTTTAATAAAATAATAATAGCTATTACCCAAATTAAGAGAAATCATAAATATAAAAAAACACTAAACTTGTCACCTCACAATTTGAAAAATCTAAATTAAAAAATGTGCTTTGCTTTAATATTTAAGAATATTAGACTAATATTAATTTTTTTATAGGCCCATACATTTTTTTTTTTACTTAAAATTTCAGCCAAATCCACTTTAAATTTATTCAATCAAGCCCACCTTAAAATTATCATTTAAAAGTATATAAGTATACATAAATATAAAGAATTTAAAGTAAATGTTCTCAATGAGTTTTGAACTTGTAATCTCTTCAAAATTGTCTAATCAATCGTATTAAGCCACCTTACAAATGGTAAAAATCATAAATAATAAACTCATCATAATATGACACCTCACACTTCAAAATTTTAATTAAGGAAATGTATTTTGTTTTAATATATAAGAAGATGTGCAACAGTGCAAAAGTAAGGGTTGGTGTGTATGAGAGTATTGAGAGAGTAAGATGTAATGTGTGTAAGAAATAAATGTGAAATTAATGTAATTTGTTTTATTAAATCCAATTAAGACAATTAATGAATTATATAATTCTAAATTTAAATTAAAAAAGCGAAAATAAACATAATTTTAAGTGAAATTGTTGAAAATGCCCTAAATAAGTACTCTCTCCATTCTACAAATATTTGCACCATTTCTTTGGCACGGATATATTAAAAAAATGATAAATTTTAGGGATATTATAATATTTTTTGGTAATAAATATAAATAAATAATAAAGTATGTTAGATATGAGTGATTTTTTTTAATTTTTTTTTTTTTGTAAATAAAGTGTATTAGAAAATGTGGTTTTTTTACTTTTTGTTTTTTTAGGGAGGTGCAAACTTTTATGGGACAACCCAAAATGGAAAGTGTGTCATTTGAAATGGAATTGAAGAATTAATTGATTTTGAAAAATGTCATCAACATATTTTTTTTTGAAAAAATATAACTTTTTGACTTTTTTACCCCTCTTCACTATATAATATATAGTTGCACATATAGACATATGTGATGCAGCGGAACATATGAAATGACGATAAACAAAGATACTAATCCTTTAATTCTACAAAGAATATCGGAATAGCGAGATAGATGTCTACTCAAATGTTGATTCTCACAAGAACACCGTAGGAGTAGACGTGAACGCGATCAAGAGTATTAGTCCGTTGATTCATGAGGAATGCCAGAAGAATACAAATAAAACACACGATAAAGGGATTAACCCAAAATTTTCATTAATAAAATTAGCTCCCTAAAACTATTACAATATCACTTATTTATAGGTGATAAAATGATCTAATGTATTAATGACAAATATAAATAAAAGGAAATAAATCATAACATTAATATAAAATATTCTAATCACCATCATATCTCCATCATTCTCGGAGACGATTCGTCTAGGGTCTTATCACGAACAAAATAAATACGAAGGCGTGCTGGAACATCCTTGAATTCATGTAACCCAAATTCCTTCAACCAAAAATCTTCAAATTCAATATTATCTCTAATAATGAGATTAAAAAAATACGAATCTTTCGGATCAAATAAATTTTCGGGATTGAGCTCATCATCAACAGAAACATCAAATGTCTCTTTGTCAAAAAATGAATCACCACAAGCAACGTGAAAAATTACATTGACTTCCTCATAAAAAATGGGTGGACTATCATAACCACCATACGAATCTTCTTCATCAAAGATCGATGAGCCATCATAGCCACCGTAGAAAACTCTAACATCTTCCTCATCAAAGATCGGTGGGTCATCATATCCATCAAACGATATGGGATCGGATACCAACAAATTATTTTGTTGGTAGATCTGCGTAACATTATTTTCATACGACGACTAATCATTATAAAATGTATCATAACCCACTGAAAATGTCGAATCCAATATCGAGAATTTGGCTCTGATACCAACTGATGCAGGTGAACGGAACGTACGAAATCACAATAAACAAAGATACTAATCCGTTGTATCTACAAAGAATACCAAAGAATGCCAGAATAACAAGATAGATGTCTACTAAAATGTTGATTCTCACATAAATACCATAGGAGTAGACGCAAACGCGATTAAGAGTATTAGTCCATTGATTCAAGAGGAATACCGAAAGACTACAAATAAAACACACGATAAAGGGATTAACCAAAACTTTTCATTAATAAAATTAACTCCCTAAAACTATTACAATATCACTTATTTATAGGTGATAAAATGATCTAACGTATTAAGAGCAACTCTAAAAGACTTCTTTTCAAATAAGAAATAATCTATAATTTAAAGAGTCATACATAAAAATATATCTCAAAAAGCATCTTTAAAATAACAACTTTTTTTACATAATGATTTTGATTTTTTAAATTTGGAGAGCCAAACCAACTCTTTAAAATTAAATGGATTGAAATTTTCACTACTTCCAATACTTCAATTTCTTAAAATATTCTATTGATTATTTATTGTTTTACCTTTATAATGCAATATTGTTATTTCATTTTGATTTTATTGTTAAAAAAAGTAAATTCTTTTCAACTTTCATTAAGATTATATTTAAATAATATTAGTATTAGTAAATATCCAATTTTTTTAAAAAAATAGGAAGGAATAGTACGCTGATTTTATTTTTTTATATTATAAAATTATGATTATCTTATCCTATCCTAATATATTAAAAGTGTCTTGCACTTGTAAAATTTTTTTGGACACCTTTGTCCTCTTCTATTTCTCTTTACTACATTTTCATCCTTGATTATTTCTTTTGAATTATTTACTAGTACGATGCCTGCGCGCGACGCGGGTAATTGTGTTTTATTATTTATTTATTATTTTAAAATTTTTATTTTTAATAGAAATCAAACATATTAATTTGACAAATTCTCTTGTGAGACGCTAATTAGGTGAGACAATTTGTGAGACGTGTTAAACTATGTTTATTATTTAGATAAAATATGTTTAATGGTTGTTAAAGTATGTTTTATAAACTATGTTAGATTATGCATTAAAGTATGATTTTAGTGTGTTATAATTTAATTTATTATTGATATACTTTAACTGCAAATAAACATACTTTATCTATACAATAAGCATACTTTACTAATGGGTCAACCCGTCTCACAAATTACTCATCTCACAAGAGAGTATCTCTATTAATTTATGATAATGAAAGTTTTTAATTTTTTTTAAATTTTTGTAAAAGAGCATTGGAACATCCAATATTTATTAGAATCATAACTTATTATGATTAGGATATATAAAACTCATAATTGAGTAATCCTACTAATAAGAATAACTTAAGAATTGATATGCACCATTAAATAAATAAATAAATAATAATAATAATAATAAAAGAAAAAAATTATTTTTTAATTTTGTTTTTAGTTGATTCAATGCTTTATTGATCATTTTTTTTTATCTAATTTAGCAGTATATATTAAGTTATGTAATTTGATTATAATTAAAATTAATAAGGTTTGTACGTAAAGAAAAATATTAAGTTATTGTAATTTGATTATAACTAAAATAATATATGGTTTGTACGTAAAGAAAAATAGAAAATTAAGTGTCCAATCAATTCACCGATTAAAATTATAATAATTATAATAATAATAAAGAATCAATCTTATTGTTAATGTAAATGCCTAATTGATCATTTTTTTAAAAATCTAATTTACAAAGTTATATTAATTTGAACTTAATAAATTTGATTACTATTCTTTATTTATATATTGAAAAACTAAAATATTTGGTTTACATGAAAAGTAAGAAAAAAAATTAAATCATAAGTTAACATTTGAAATATTAGAAATTTTAAGACTATATATTATCCGTTTCAATTAGTTACATTTCAATTAGTAATTCAATTTAGTAAATCATCGGTTAACATTTGAAATATTAGAAATTCTAAGATTATATATTATACTTTTTAATTAATTATTATTATTATTATTATTATTGTTATGAGATATGAATTTTCCAAAGTAATTTTTTAAAAACAATCATAATTAAATTACGGGCTTCTATCTATTAATTTATTTAATTAAAGAAAAAGCAAAAATATGCATTTTTTATTTCATAAAATTTTAATATATATTTAATAAAATTTGATTAATTAATTAATAAATAAATTATATAATAGAAAAATAATGATATAAATATGGTGATATGCAATATAATTTATTTAATATAATATGATTATTTGTAATAATTTTAATTTAAACATTAATTTATATAATTATTGAATTTAATTAAAATTATCTTTTTAAATTAATAATAAAATTCAATCTATTAATTTGTCTTTAGGAAAAAATAAAAAAATAAACTTGTAATCTACGTAGCTATTAGTCTTTTAAAACTTACTAAAAATGTAAATTAATTTGAGAATGATACGTGTAAACTTAAAAACAAAAGTTAATCATAATTTAACAAATTGTAACATAAAATATATTCAATGTTTGATGTTTCAAATAAATCATGAATATGCGCTATTAAATTTGAATAAATGTAAAGTTTAGATTTTTATTGACATAAAATAAAATAAAAAGTACATGCATCATTTTGTTATTTAAGATTTCAACCCAACTCATTTTGTAATTATAAAAAATGGGCTAATGTTAATTTTTTTTAAAAAAATAAGTCCATTTATTATTATTTTCTTTAGTTAAATTTTCAGCCCAATCTATCACACAGTGATAGCCCACTTTAAGATTATCATTTAAGAAAATACATAAATAAATAATTTAAAATAAATATACTCATTGAGGTTTGAATCTGTGATCTCCTCAAAATTATTCAACAAATCACATTATGTCACCTTACAAATTCATAAAAATAATAAATGATAATTCACCACAATTTGACACCTCGCATTCTATAAAATTTAAATTGGGAAAGTTATTTTGTTTTAATATAGGGTTAATTGCACAAAAAGTCTTCACATTTATTTTAATTGCAAATTAGTCTTAACCTTTGGAATTTTGCACAAAAGTCTATAACTTTAGTAAGTAATTGCAAATAGAGTCACCGGTCAGATTTTGACCTGTCTTTGACTGCCCAAACGATGACGTGGAAAATTAAAAAAAAATTATATTTCCTAATATACTTTCTCTATCGTTCTCTTCTCTGTTCTCTCTCCCAGAATTCTGTTGCAACAGCGAAGTGAAGCGGAAGAAGAAGAAAAATTGTCTAGGCAAAATTTCTCTGCGATTGCTGTTCATATTTTATGTAGGCAAAATTTCTGTACGGCGATCTTCCAGGTCGTCGCCATCACCAAGTTCCTTCGATAATCTCGAAACGGGATTCTCGCTGACCCTCTCCATGGCCGCGTTATTGAATGCCCTATCTAGGGCATCTTCCAACAGCCATGTGATTCTCATGCCAAATTTTGTCAAGGGCTTTGCTATTTTAAGTCTCCCCCTTTCTAGGGCAGACTCCTCTTTGCCGTCGATCCCTCGGTGCACGCTGATTTAGTGCCTCGCTAAGGCACCTCTATTTCTGCCTTGAATTCTTCACGCCCAGCATCTTTCAGGGCTGTCTGTCTCCCCATATGGCCAAGACTCCCAATCCCTTGTCGCCGCCGATCGTTCTGATGATGAATCCTTCTCCAGCGTGCGTTCTGGATTTTCAATTTCTTCTCTATTATGAAGTATCATCGCCGCCGCTTTATTGGACAGAAGCGCCTCCCGCTTAATTTACCGATGCGGCTCTCTTTCGATTCACTTCTCAACCATCGTCTTCCTTGCCGTCCCATTAGCCTTGGCCATAACCCCATCTTTTACCACCAATCCAATCGCCGAAATCCTAAATTCTTGAAATCTCCACCACCGGAAATCGACGATGACAACGATGATGAAAGGAAGGAGAAGAACGTTAAGCTCGTTTAGAAATTTCTTTGAGAATCTTTCGGCGGCTTCTATTTGGTGTGGTGGCTGAGTAGCAGATTTTTGTGGTTGTTGCGGCGGTGCTACGATGATTGGAGAGAGCAACAATTAGGTTTAGTTAGATCTCAAAAAATTTAAATTGACCAAAACGACGCAATTTCATTTTGTTGGACTTGTGATCTGACATTAAGTTCGACACATCAGCATTCGGGCAGCAGATGGTTTAAATTGCCAAAACACATTAAAGTAGTGTCTTTATTCGCCAAATTTCATATGTTTGGACTTATTTGTAATCCAACCAAAGTTGAGGACTTTTAAAGCAATTAGCCCTTTAATATATAAGAAGATTTATGTACCCATTAATTTCATTTTCCTCTTAAATTTCCTCTATTAGATTTCTGCTAATTATGCTTTCTCCCTCTGTCACCCAATTATCAAATCAAAGTCTCCTCATCTTCAAACCTAATTCCCTCACCGCCTTGCCATGCTTCCATGTCTACTCGAGTTGGAACCCACAATGGAAGCTTCCACTGCGACGAAGCCCTCGGCTACTTCATAATTCGTTCACCAAGTTTTCCGATACATCGTCTGCACGGACCCCCAGGTAATATTATCTCTTCCACCCTTTTTCTGGGCGTTTGTTCGCTATGATAATTTGTCTATGCAGCGCAGGTAAGGTGTTTGATGAAATGTGCCTTTGAACTGTACTAGGTGCTGGAAACACTCGATGCTGTGCTTGATGTTGGTGGGGTTTATGATCCCTTCAATCACCGCTACGATCATCACCAGAAAGGCTTTTAGGAGGTTTTGGCCGTGGGTACAATACTAAGCTCAGCAATGCTGGTCTTTTTCACAAGGTAATGATAGATGGCAGTTAATTGCTCGCCAGATATGTGTAATGTGTGTAATGTGTACGAAAAGCATAGGAATTTCGATCCAAGGAGGAAGATTACAGGCCTAGCTATACGAGAGTGAATGAATAAGAAATACGCAAGTTTTTCTATTTTTTTATTCTTATGGGTTATACTAGGAAGATAACAGGAAGCTTAGCTACGAGAGGCGTAATGTATAAGAAATACGTAAGTTCTTCTATTTTTTTATGCTTATGGTTATACATTACATTTGTTTAGTTGCTATTGATTATACCTTTTCATTTAATTTTTTGATATCTTATTGAATAGAAATATGTGTAATGAAAAAAACTTCTGCTAGCCTCTTAATTTAAGCTTGATGGTAACCATATGGGAGTAAAATAATAGCCAAAATCTTTCTGAGTAGATAATCGGCTAGGACCTTTATAAAATTATAATTGTTGCTTGAGGATCAATGTCTCTTCTTAAGAAAAATATAAATCAGATATTAATCAATCTTAATAGAGTAGCAAGATATAACCTTACTGCCTTGAGTGTTGAAATTTTTTTACTTTGATAGATTTTGAAGGCACATAAAGCAGTATAAGTTGATGTAATTGATCGACTTCCGACGCCGTTTGGATTAGTGCGGTCTGGCGTTGCACTTAATCATAATGAGATAAAGGTTATTGATTTAATGTTTTATTTTTTATTTTATTATATATCAAAGTTATCAATTTAAAACTAAAGAAAGGTGTATTTGCTCAAATTGGGTTTAGATATCGATCCTTTATTAGGATTATTATACCTTGGTGTAAGTTTTACTGTATATGGATTCTAGAGTATAACATTGCGGGTAGACGATCACAACTAATTGCTCTTTGGTATAGATTTTGAGCTATATATGTTGAGACTTGAGAATACAATATTTTGGTTAAATGTAGTTTTATATATACTGATAATTACTTTCGTACTTTAATGCTGCCATCATTTTTTTTTTTAAAACTGCCAGTTTGATGGTTGAAGGATAGAGGATAGATACATTGTTGTTTGAAACATAAATCATGTTTATATCTTTTGAACTTTCCTACCATTTAGACTTGATTGATTAGAACAATTGCCACAGATAGTGATTAATCAGTTCTCCCAGGTTGAACAAAATGAACGTTGTTCTTTGTTTGGGGATGTGCTGCAAGTCTGCTTGAACTATGCGAAATTTATATAGCTGTATTCCTTGGGAGGTTCGTATCATTAGAATCAGAATTTTGTTAGTTTTTTTAGGTCAGAGTTGAAATGAATAATGAGGTGATGATTGATGTGGGGGGTAGGGGTTAACACAGTACTCGGATTCCCAGCGAATCTTGGCTTCTCCACTACTTCAATTATGGCTCATGTGACTGCCAAGTTCTTAGCAAGAATTGTATATCCATTTTCATTTTTATTTACGGAGATTGATCACCCTGTTTGGTTACTTACTGAACTTACTTATTGACATAGTTAGTTGCGAACTAATCCTGTTAATCTCCAATGTGCTATTTCATTGAAGTACATTATCATTTTAATAAATGAGGATCCTTTGATAGAGAAGAAAATGATAAGTGATAGAAGAATATCTTTCTATAGCAGTTAGAGATGTTTAATTATGATAGCTTTTGCTTGACTATAGATAGGAAGGGGAAAAGAGGTCAGATGGCGAAACAAACAGAGAAAATTCTCTTGATTTCATTATGGGAGGGGCAGCAGCAATTGTAGCTAAAAGTGCGGCTGTACCTATCAAGAGAGTGAAGAGAGCGAACACCTTCAAAGACTATGGCAGTTCGTTATTGCTTCAAGAGAAGGGGAATATTGTCCCTTTGGAGGGGAAACTAAGCGAACGTTGTAAGATATATAGCAACCCAAATTAGATACAGTTTTGAAGCAGTCAAGCATCAAATACATGGCTCAAGATGCATTACTGCCATGGGGCCTCTTTTGAATTAATTAATTCAATATTTTATGCTGAGTTGATTAACTAAATAGAATTTCTTTTGGGTTATTATTCTTTTGTGATTACATTCATTTGTCGGATTTTAGCACTTGGAAATATTTTTATCTTTATAAAGGCCCTGTTTCCGTACCTTGTATTAGTGTTATTGCCTATCTGTTAGAGGATGATCATAGAACTGCAGAACTGCTAATGAGATTTCTAATTTCGTTTCGGGATCTTTATTTGTGAAAGATCAAACATGATATTTCTATCCTTGTAGATGTATTCAAGATCATGATTGTCTAAGGTCAAGCTATTGCAAAAAGCTATGGTGCGATAATTAAAAGTACTTGCATTTTAACATAAATATGTGATTCGGGGAATGAAAAGTAATCAATGATAGATGTTGCTCAACAACCATTTGGGTCTATGCAAGTGCAATAAGTATGCAACTAATTGATGTAAACTTTTATACTTCTACAATTGAGAAAAGGTCATAAAAAAGTTCTCAACTGAAGATAGTTTTTCTCGAAAGGGATTACAAAATATAACGTGCGTCCAAAAAACTAGTACTTATAAATATATAATGACATCTTAAATTCAACTTGTTGACAAGTTCAAATTGCAATACAATTAATAGTCACTAGCTAGTTGATCTTGAATACTAATCAATGTCAAAAGCAATCTAAACCGACTCTTTATTTATTTAACAAGCTAGTTAGCACAATTTCTTCCTTAATAAATAAATTACTTTTACCATATGCAAAAGGAATTTTATATATTTATTCATTTATTATTATTATTATTATTTTCAAATTTCTTTACTAGAGTAATACTTCAGCGCATGCTAGAGGGCTATACACCAAGAGCACCTCCTTGTTTTATTTTATTTTTACAAGTATATAAACATAAGAAAAATATTAGCAAGAATCATCTAAAAATGGAGTAGAATATTAAAAGTGTAATCTTGTTAAGACATATTCACAAAAGAGGTTTTCATCAAGTTGATCCTGCTTTACACAGCAAACTCTTATTTTACCTGATTAGTAGATTTTTATTGATGCTTATACATTTACAAGAAAATCACAAGTTACAGATGTTGACAACAATACTTCAGTAGTACACACAAACTAACTACGCTGATCTTACTTGTCCTGCAGCTGGACTTGGGCTGTCTGGATGCGTAGAAACTGCTCCATTTTCTTCTGATGAAATCGGGACTACCCTGTTCAAATTTGAAAATGACAGCACAACTTCACCTGTTTCTATGGATCTACTAGACCGGAAAGACTTAGGGTCTCTCTGATCAAAATGCCTGGCCATAGCGCGTAATTTGGACCAAGTAGAAGCACCAGAGTTGTAGATTCTGTGAACAAAATCTCTGTTTTGGTATAGATAGGAAGCTAGATAGATCACAAGGCAAGCTGCTGTGATCCCTCCTGTCATTATGAATAGAATCTTGAAACTCTTCAATCAAAGGGTGGTTTTTCCAGCAAGATCATTGAGATCTGGTCTGTCTTCACTGCATGAGTCTTTAATCCAACCTCCCTTAATTTCTTCCATTCTCCCATTGTCTGTTAGCTGCATTATTGTGCGAGAAACATCTGCGACTAAAGGAGAGCCCTTGGTGAAAAAAAAGGCATAGCCCTCACTGAGGTAGGGTGAGCCAACTCTCATGAACTTTTTGCATTTGTCTGACAAGAAGAGCTTGGCATAGGGTGTGGTGGCAAACATGGCCTTTATTCTTCCCTTGAGCAAATCATATTCCAAATCCTCTGCTTTCTTGTATTGTATGATCCTAGTTTCGTCGAATTTCAACTTGTTCGTCAAGAATGAGTAGACGAAGGAGCCCTCCCGGCATCCAACATAGTTGCCTTCTCTCACAAGAGCTGACACATCTGTTTCGAGTCCTTTAATCCTCCATGCTGTTAGTTTTGCTGAAAGGCTTGCCGTGTAGGCTGAGACCAATATCAGCACAACAAACATCCAAACCACTACAATTATTCGACCTAAATTGCTCACAATTCTTTCCCCTACAACACAGACACAGTACATGAACATGCATGCAGTTATTTATCACCATCTGATGGTTATGGTAATTATGGATGGAGCAAGAGTGGTGTGTACTCACTGTTTGCGAACACTACTTACATGAATGGGATGTAGAAGATCAAGCCGACATGCTCGGACGGAGGACCTCTGAAATCTTGGTTAAGTCTATGCTCAATGATCCAGAGAGCCAGGCCTGTGAAAATGAAGAGGGCCATGGCTGTCAACCACAGCTGTTTATGGAAAGGCTTGAGGAAGATAAGGTCTTCATCGGTGGGATCATCATATTCAACTTTCTGGATTCTTGTGATTCCTCCATCTTCGAATGGGAGACTGAAGTCCGCAAATGGAGATCTCTTTGCTGTGATGGATATGTCTCCAACAATAGCATCAAATGACTGCAGATCAACAAATTAATTAACATCATCATGAGGATACATATATGGAGAAGATGATGGATGTAAATTAGGATTACCCCATTAAAGACTTGATAGGATAGGTGGTCGTAGCCAGCAGTCATGTCAAATGGGATATACTCATATCGGACAGCATAAGGCAGTGCAGCCATCACAGCATCAAACAATTCTATGTAATAACCACTGATCTTGGTTGAATTAGTTTGAGGATCCCTCTCCACTTTCACAAACTTTTCAAAACTAGCTTCATCTGGAACTCCAACTCTAAGCTTTTTCCCACTAACTGGATTCTCCCACCCCTTGGGTACAATCAACACTCTTCCAGGCCAAACAACACTCTTCAATGAAAAACTCCTGTCTGAAGCTCTCCATATTCCCACCTCTATCAATCTGCTTCCGGCCACATTCAATATCCGCATAGATGGCTGCCCATTCACCAGATGAAACTTCCCTCCAAGTCCTTCAAAATTACACTCCAGCATTGCTTTGACAAGTTTTTGGGCCGGTGCGTGATGTTCCAGTGGCAGAACTTTTGTTCTGCCGGAATCCAACTCTTTCAGCAGCCATAGCCAAAGCCCACACACCGTAAGCGGTCATCTCTGTTTGTGAAGTGCTGCCAGGATGATCAGCTGAGAACTTGTTCATCCACCTTTCAGTGGTGGATCTGAGTTTACTGGTTTGTGGAATCAGAAAGTTTACGCGACGACCCCTTGCATAGTGTCAACGACCTTTGGATGTAATGAGTGGAACAGATCCATTAGGCCACTTGTTACTATCCATGCATACCCCTAAGTCATCATCTCAGCTTCTTTTACTCTGGGGAACAACTTGGAAGCAAAAGAGGAGGAAGCATGGACCAGGAATACACGTGTTTCCATAGTTTTGAGACAGGGATAACGCTTCTGTAGGCAACTCTAGCGCTGAGCTGTTGCAGTGCATTGGACAGGTAAGGAATGATCCCTCATAGAGGAGGACAAGTTGGTGCCATTGGAAGTAGTTGACTATGGCAGCAAGGGCATCAACTTGAGCAGCATCACTTTGAGCAGTTTGAAGAAACAAGGGGGAAGGAGGATGGAGAGAGGGACTTGTTGCAGAGAAAGAAATGACGGGTACTCGTGCTGCGTCTCCACCAGGGCCACCTGTGAGGATATTTGAGGCCCGATTATTGCATCCACTTCAACATCATTGATCAAACTGAGAGCTACAAAATTAAAGCAGATGATTAAGATGATGAGAAATGAATAAAAGCTAGCTAGGGAATGTATACCAGCAGAGGTGAGTCTTGGTGTGGAGTCCCTAACATGAAGCACAAGCCTGGTGGTGTAGTTGGCATTGGCGTTGGTTGTGTAAAAATTGGAGAGAGCTAAGGACAAGCAAGTGAGGCCAATGCGGCCCACCAGTGAGTCACGCTCAAGAATCACACCAACTGGTAATAACCTAATTCTACTACTACTGCTACTATTTGTTTCTGTTTCAGTTTGAGCATTGGAGGAGAGTAGAACAATTAGTGACACAGAGATCACAAATCTCAACTGCTGCATTTCCATTAACCCCAACTACGCTACCTTCATGACATGACATGATATATATATATGCTACTTTTGAACTCATCCATAAAAGAACAACCTATATAGCACATGCAATACTTTGACATGTTCAAAGTTCACTCATTTATTATAATGTATCACCATTAAACCAAAATACATGTTAGATTTTGGATCCACATAATTAACAATTTTTTAAGTAAGATATCTAGTAACTCATCTTGGAGCTTTTTTAGCAACAACTATATTCTCCATCATATATCTAGTACTACTGCTGCTGATCATTATTATACATATATACTATACTATATGTGGACTGGTACAAACAGGTTGACGAAATAATTAGTAAAGCATATTAATTAATTTTAGTTAAAATGCATTGTTTTACTACAAAATTCATGATTTATTACTAGCTTTTACTACAAACTTTACTTCAATATGCATCATACTTTAAATACTTAATTATATCTTTGGTTGTGTTGACAAGGTCAACCAGCAATAATAGTAATCAATAATGCTTTTAATTACCCAAAAAAAGAAAAAAAAAGTAATGAATGCCATTAATGAGCTATAGATAAAAGCTGATAAATTCACTGACTAAGAAGCTAGGTTAGCACCATTTTCTTAACTTAGCGAGTGAGAACTATGTTTGTACGACACTTTATTTAGATTTTATTTTCAAAACATTAATTGGGTTGAAGAGGACGGGTTGACGTTAAAAAGTGGGTGGTGGTGATGACTTAATTATTGGAAATTTGGACAGGAGAGATATATGGCAAGTAGTAGAGTTAGTAAATTGATCACAAGCAAATTCAATGTAAAGTGGGTCTCTCTATTAAAAAAAAAAAAATTAATTTCACAATAATCATATATATGCAATCCACTTAATTACTGATCCCCTAACAGTAAGTTTGTTTGCTGAGATGGAATTTTAGGAGAGAGAGCTCAGAAATGCAAGTAATAATTAAATAAACTCATGATTTTTTTTATATTTTTTTAATAGGTAAATATTGGTTGTTAGTATAATTAATAGTTACACCAAACACCCATACACTCTCCGTTTACTCCAAGTCTTCCTTATATCTCTCATCCTAATTCGCTTCCAAAGGGAATCGAACCTGGTCGTTCATTTTAGTAAGGAGCCAAGTGACTAGGTGAGCTAGCTTTCTCCACACTCCCCTCTCCGGATGGCCTGCTCTCGTTCTGTTGGTCTCCCGCCCCAAATACTTCCTACCGATGGACAATTGGTAAAAATATTTATCTATTTCTTTTGCTACAATTAATTGGATTCATTTTTTTGAATCGGTGATCCCCTAATTTAAACCTTATGTAGGCTGGGATCCCCTTAACATAAACCCTAGCTACATGGAATGGGGCTTTGAATTCTGTTCAAAGGAGACTAACCCTTTTATATAGATAGATGTACTAATGTGGTTGTAAATTTGAATTAATTTTGTTAAATAATAGCTCTTTAATTTCAGAAAACTAACAAGTTTCTCCGACCAGATTTTTGGATCAAAAAAGGAGGTGTATTTTGTTTGCACTAGCTCATCATATGACCCGGGTGTATATATAGTGTGGATCTTCAATCTGAGGGCCACTCCGATGGCTTCAGCTTGTTACGCCCACGCCCTAAGGTTCGACTACGTGATAGAGCATTTGATGGCTTTGAATCAACACTGTACGTGTTCCAAGACTATAATCAAGGCAAATCCATCTACAGTTATAACTTGGATACCACATTGAAATTGGTGATGCTAGTATTAATGAAGTTTGTAGGTGGTGTTATTTGTTCCCTGAAACATCTTCACTGCCTGATGGTTTTCTGTCGGATTCTATCACCCTTATAGCAGGTGAAGATCGAGTTTTGCATTCTTCGCCTGAACGAGAGAGAGAGAGAATGAGGAGTTCAAATATATTCCTCATAATGTTTACAGGTGTGATGTTAATGTTTGTAAGGAGGAGATGAAGAAAGTTAATGAATTGAAAAGGGGAGAAGATGAGGACTACTTGACGCTTCCTGGTGCAAAAAAAATCAAGTCTCTTAAGTGATTACAACTTCAGCGTTGTCTCTTTTGAATCTGAAGTTGAGATGATCGTCTGGTTTTAGGCTTACTTTCATACAACCATTATAATCTGAATGAGATTTAACAAAGACATTTTGCTGACCCGTTGCACTTGCGACATTTAGTCTGCCAAAATGGACTTCTTCTCATAACTATTACTTGTCTTCATTTTCACGTTCTGTAATCATTGTATTTAAAATAATTTTGTACTCCCTCCGTACCATAAAACGCTTCACCTTTACTATTCTACTTTGTTTAAGAAAACTTGTTCTTTTTGACCAAATTTGTTGATTTTAGAGGGGATTGTAGTATTTTTAGGTAATAAAAAAAAGTATAAAGTAATATGTGTGTGAAAAAGTAGTGTCAAATTTGAAATTAATGTAACTTTTGGAGTGGTTGGATAAAATGATATTTTTTTTTGGGGGTGAAGAGTTTTATGAGATAAATAAATGAGAAAAGGATGAGAAAATGATGAAGGGTACTGTGGGAGGAAGGGGTAGTATTTATTTTGCTGCTTTATTAAAGCGGCCTAAGCAATTATCACAAGTGCTTAGTCTAAAAAGCCAATAAAGTATAAAGCTTCAGTTTAATTATAAATTTGGATGCTGCTAATTTCTAACAAAATTGATTATGAAAAAGTCCATGTAGGACAAAGTGTAAACATGGTTGAATTTTTCATTATTCATATAATTAATCGTGTGCACATCGCGAAATTCTGTTCATTATCCTTCTTCCAAAATAGTATATTTTTCCATTCTCCCTACAAAAATTGCATGATTCACACACTTCACCCTAAAAATACAAACAACACATAAAATTTATGCGAACATAACTCTAAAATCTAAAAAACTTTCGCACTAAACAAATATACTTTATTTTATAATAGTAATAGCCATTTTCAATATATTAAAAATTGCATGATTCACACACTTCACCCAAAAATACAAACAACACAAAATAAAAAATTAAATACTAAAAATAATATAAAAACATACAAACAACACAAAATATAAAATTAAATACTAAAAATAATATAAAAACATGTAAAAATTATGGGAACAACTTTAAAATCTAACAAATTTTCGCACTAAATAGATATACCCTATTTTACGCACTAAATATGTATACCCTATTTTACAATAGTAATATCATATCGCGTGAAAGGGTGAAAAACTAATCATTTTAAATAAAATTACGCTTATTATATTACCATACATTTGTGATCTCAAAAGCCTTTAAATAGTTAAAAGTAATAATTTTCAAATGTATTAATTCGGTGCATCTGTACCATTTTAATCTTAGATTACTCTTAATTTAATCTCTACCATTAAATAAAATAATATAATTAATATTATTTTACAATATAACTATCCACTACCCTACTTTGAATTATAAATAATCACCCTTAATTTTCGATTAATATATTAATTGAAAATTAGTTTATTTATAATTATATAAAACAAATGTGTCAAAAATATCTCTTATATTTATTATTTATTTTGTTAATTAAAAGAAAATTTAAAAATCTATTATTAAAAAAAATATAGTCCATGCTAGATCAAAAGTATTAGTTAAAAGTAAAATTAAATAATTTCGAAATACAGTAAATTAAAAAGAGAGAAGAATTGAAGACAAAAATAAAAATTCAAATTATATATATATATATATATATATATATATATATATATATATATATATATATATATATATATATATATATATATATATAGTGAAGGATTAGATATTATTTTGTTCGTTAAATATTAATTAACTTATAGAGTTAAGGTATACGTTAAATAAATTTCTAAACCCTACTATTAATAATGTAAATTGTTGTGAAATATTTTATATAGACATTACTCCTTTAATTATTAGAATAGGAAGAAAGTTTATTTACCATTGTACCCTTTTCTCTTCTCTATATTAAGAGTGAGAACATCAGGGTTTTGTATACGTACAGACAACATCCACGTTATCAGCACGCTCTAACAACTGAGGATTTTTGATCTACAAATCGAGGGAGATTATGCAATAATTCTTATGCATTAGCATGTACGTATGTGCACGGAATAATTCATCCCTCCACCATTCTATTACTGTCAACAATCGTAATTATTAAAAATCGTTGTTTATAAATGATTTCAAGATTGTGTTAATTAATTATTGCTCTCAAAGAATCCTTGTATTTTTTTTCTTCAAATCATTATTTTTATTGTGGAATACAGGATCAACATTTTAATCTATATTTATCTGTTTTAATATTTATGGCAGATATTACCCACTCATGAATTTGCAATTAATTAAAATTGAGATCTATAATTTTTTCTACCATTATTATTGACGACAAATTGATTGATTTTTTATTAAATATTATATAGAAACTTTTTGCAAATCTCATAATTCATCATTTAATATGCTTCTCATTAAAATGATTTTATTATACTCTATATTCAATATATATGAATCTGCCATATATTGATTTTCAAGAAAGCTTTAACTTCATGATATAACATCATGCACTTGTTTATATTAGATATGATTTATGAATGAGAATTTAACAAAAATGATCGGCAATCCCTGAAGGAACGTTTCGATATGCATACAATTATAATCCTCGTTTAAGCTCAATATGATGGGCTTAACCTTAGATTTTGAGATTTTAGATCTATAACATAATATCATTCTGCTTTACACTATAATGTGTCACAACTGATTGAAAGCAAAACATTACAAAATCTGAATTGATTGAAAAACACCAGTTACATCTTCCATGTTATCATCCTCGTACTTTAGTAGCAGTACAGAGCTAAAATTTATACTAATTATTCATAGATAATTTCTACATTATTGGTAGCAAAAAAAAATTGTGCCTGAAGCACATGGTATATTTGAAAAAAATTATACCTAGAGTAGAAGATAAAAATGGAGAAGGAAAATAAGAAATAGTTATAGAAGAAAAGTGAATTTATATTGGCTTTCTTGTATTGATTGATAAAATTTAAATTGATCTTATTAAGGTACTTATTAAAGTAGTGAACTTATAATGTAATACATGGTCGAAAAAAAATTAATTATAAATAAAAAATCATAAAACTAGATTGATCGGTTCAAAACTTGTGCATGAAGCACATGGTATATTCCCAAAATATTATACTAATTATATATGGCATGGAAGGGCGAGGAAGAGTAAGAAATAATTATAATTGAAGAATGAATTCACATTGACCTTCTCGAATGTCGATGACGAAATCAAAGATTTAACCAAACACTCCAACAGTAGCAAATATGTTACACATATCATTGTATGGTCTTGTAAATAATTCACAACAAATAACTTGGTTGTGGAATATCAAAATTATTTGTGGTATAAAAATAGTGTAAATAAAAATATTTATTTGCCTGAAGCAAATAAAAATATTAACCTAGTCAACGATGACAAATTTAGATCTAACCTTGAAGATTAAGGAGACATAGTATGATTTCAACATTTAAGATTTTCTTGAAATGCTAAACAATTTAGCTATATTCCTCTAAATATCCAAACATATTTCTTTTATATGACATTATTATTTTGTTTTTATATGCTACTAATTGTTTGATCATACATATCTTATAAGATGATAGTTGAATAGATATATTGTTGTAATATTTATATTTGAAACCCAACATTTTTAAAATATGACATGAGTAATTGAGTTATTTTGGGCAAACGAATGAGTCTAATAATTTAAATTCTTTTAATCATGACATATAAAATGAAATAAGTTTGTGTATATATTTTATAGTATGATATTTACATATTAATAAAGTTGGAATTATTTTCTCTTAATATGTTTAAGATATTTAAGGAGAAAAATTGGTCAATTTTTTTTTTTATGGCATAACCAAAATATTTTAGTGATGCATCCACTGAATAAATAATTTTTTTTATTCAAAGTGCACAAATACAAATGAAATTACATATGAAAGAGCTCAAATACTGAATATTTGAGCTAATCAATTGGAATGGATATTAACTGATAATATTGAAAAAGTGGAACATACAATATCTTATGTTTACACACAGTGAATATTTTATTCCAACAATTAATATTTGGGAAACTTGAAATAACTAAACACAAATTCTGGCTCATGCATGTCATAATTATATCCCCTTTATAACTAGTGCTACTCAATCTATGGCGAGAAGCCTTAAACATTTTCCATCTGCAAATTTTGAATTGTGTATTTAATATTTTATATTACCACCATATCATACTTCAATGGGCACTCTAATAATAATTATCCGTCAATTTCTATAAAGCCCAAAATAGGGGATCAATATATATTAGTACACTATTGCACATTTAATGAATATTATTTCACGGCATTAGGGAAAGATTTATGCCTAATATTTATGTGAATACCGAGAAATTCTATTATTTTGCACTAGATCAACTGAACCAGAAGTTCAAAAGATTATTGATTTACAACAGCAAATAAACTGTCAAACTATTATGATGAAGTGACAAAGTCCCTTATATTTATAATAAATGCACCACTAGTGGAATTCTCCAGGGACATCGTACTTTAATTATCAATGCTAGAAGCGTGAAAAGATTTATGATTTGAAAATAAAAATCCGCGAAAATTAATTTTAAGAATAAATAGTCACTTCCAAAATTATCGAAGAGTTTTTTTTATAATGAAAATTCTCTTCAATATATTTGTCCGGAAGACAAATGCCCAGTAAATTCGCACGTGAATCAAGATAACTAAAATATTGGGTACGAAACGGCAAGATCAAAATGTATTGGGATATGACGAGGATCTAGTTATATAAATATAGAAATTATTATAAAAGTTGGGTGAAGAATATGAATTCAAATAGAAAGTTGTTGACAATATTGCCTCTTTAATTGCTTTTACTGTCTTAAATAATAATTTAGATCCGGAACTTATATTTGATATCAAAGTGCCAGAAGCACAAATATTTGGTAAGACAGAATAAAACATTGGGGTTGAGCTTAACTCGTTAAATAATTATTTGAATGTTATCTAGAATGATATAAATATTTGTCCCAAAAGGACATATGAATGATAAAATGGTGATCATTTAAAGCTCAAAGGGTTCTTGCAGAGGCCCAATATATAAATGATACATACTCTCCCATTATATATTACGTTTCGCTACTTAATCTATATGACAGTTTCAATATATTTAGATATGTAGTAAATACATGACATTATATGATTTATATGAAAATTCAAGAAGGATTAAATCTTCTCAATTTGGATGAGAATAAAATATCACAACATATACTACAATATTAGTCATTGCAAGACCTTGAAATATTTAATATGGATATGCTACATTTTAATTTGTTATTTCTTCTTGAAGAAGAATGAAAATTTTGTGTATGTGAATGATTTAAGATTGAAATATATAAGAAATTTATATAAGTTGACTCATGTCAAGATGACGGATTTTTGAAAAAGAAAGAACTTGAATAAATCCAGAGAGTTGTCTCAACCTGCAGTTGTGAATATTTTAAATACCAGTTAATTTATTTAATTATTGTTTCAGATGAATTTTCGATATATATATTTATGTGGTATGCCAATTGTCATTTTTATCCCTTGAAGTGGAACACTAATACTTATATACTTGATATATAATGAGGATATTTTGGGCTAGAAGTCCCTCCATTTCGTGCTTTTAAAGCACATATTTTCTCATAATTGTATCAGGCCTGAGATGCACTTATGATGAACTTGCTAGTAAGATTTTATAACTCTCTGATAATGAGAAGTTACATGAAATTAGATTATCCTCAAGTATTTTATAGATACAAAATATATTGGTTTCTTTATGAGAAACCAACGTGAAATTGACATATTAATTTGAATTTTAATTAAATGATCCCCATAATGTTAAAGTTTCAAATTGGTATAATAAGATTGTTGATATAATAAATATATAGCCCATGAAGCATGATGGAAGACTAATTTCCACAGTCTTTTATAAGGCAATAAATTATGTGTTGCATGGATAAACAATTAATAATATTATGCGAGACATGACAAATTTATTTTATATGCTCCATAAGAGCAGTGAGATATTATACATTATCACCATTTTATTAACTCCCAAATTATATTTTAGTATGTGCTTGTAGTATTGTATTATGTAGATCCAGAAGATTGTAGTCTTCAGGGGGAGTAATAATTTCAAATAAATTCTGAAATTTTGATTTTGCAGATCAGTAGTTATATTTCAAAATACTCCTATCTTGAGGAGGAGCGGTAATTTCTAAACAATTCAGAAGATTAAGTCCTGAAGACTAATAGTTGTACTCCTTTTCCCTTTACTAAGTTTTTCCCACCGGGTTTTCTTAGTCTAAGGTTTTTAATGAGGCAACTAATGCAACACATCAAAATCATAAGATTTGCACCATTTTTTCTTAACTAAACTTTTTCTTACGAAGGTTTTCTTAATTAAAGGTTTTTAATGAAACATGTAAATTAAATGTTTTAGAGGAGAAACAACTTCTAAATAATCCTGAAGATTGGGTCCTGAAGACCAAGCTGTACTCTTTTTCTTTAACAAAGTTTTTCCCTACGAGGTTTTCTTAGTTGAAAGTTTTTTTAATGAGGCAGCTAATATGAAATATTAAATCATAAGACATGTACTCTTTTCTTCGACTGGTTTTTCCCAAAAGGGTTTTCTTGCGAAGTTTTAACGAGGCATGCATATGACATCGTAACGTCGTAATGTCCAAGGGGGAGTGTTGTGAAATATTTTATATGAACATTACTCATTTAATTATTATTAGAATAGGAAGAGAGTTTATTTACCATTGTACCATTTTCTCTTCTCTATATTAAGAGTGAGAACATCAGAGCTTTGTATACGTACAGACAACACCCTTAATAAAAATCTCTCTTTCTCCCTACTTTTGTATTCTTCTCTTCTTCCCCATGTCTTTCTTATTGTTCTCATTAAATTACTTTATAGCATAAATAAGAAAATTATATTTATATCAAACATATAGTTATACAATTTTTACTCTATATTTAATGGGACTATTTTTATACAATTTTTACTCTATATATAATGGGACTCTAATGTATAATAATCCAAATCAGAAAAAAAGCGTTGAGGGTGCTGCACTCATTAAAAGTAGTGGAATAGTGAGGCATGGTAAAATGTTATGCTTTGATAGAGTCACATATTCTGCTCAAGCTTGGTTAGAAAACATGAGGCATCAGATGCAACGGGGATTAACAGGTTGAAAGAAAACTAAAACACACATGCATACATACAATTGGGATATGTGTAATAGGGGTGGTTTAATAGATATTTTCAGCTGTTGTATTACTCGGTATCAGAGATTATAGGCTTGGACCTTTAGTCTGTTATACCATCTATAGGATGGAGGATATTTCAAGCAGTTATGAGACCGTTTAATATTAGATTACACGCTGGAAAGTACTTTCAATGGATTAGTCCAGTAACTTTCAACTTGATTGCATACATGTATATAAGCTAGTTCTTTTCATGCTTTCTGATTGTAATCTGATCATTCTATAGCTTTACACTCACACACACTTCTTGTTCATCATCCTTCATCAAGTTAGAGTTCTCTTCGATTCTTGTTAGTTAATTCTCTAAGTAATTACGTTAAACCCTTAGAGGGAGATCTTCGTATCTGACACTCATGGATGCGAAAACTGCATCAATCGTAAATTACGTGTTTGATCCTATTACCGGGAATGGAAAACTCACGGATCTTGGAGTTGGGGTCGCTGTCAGGTTTGCCGAGAATAAGGTTAATTCTCATAGATACGCACTCAAAATTTCCCATAAGAATATTATGCCCCTATATTTTGTTCATCAGAATGGTTGGTGAGTGCTGAGGCTAATGGAACTCTTGAAAGCTATATTAGTAAGTTTTCATTTAAACCCGTCGAAACATATTGTATAAAAAGACATCGAGCCTCATAGTCGTACGTTCCTGAATCCTACCGAAAGATAGTGAAGGCAGTTATAAGAATTATGGGCTAGCTTCCTAGCATTGGAGCATCTTTTGAGGGTCCCACCGTCTTAGGATTCAAGAATTTCTTAATGCATCAGGAAAACGTGTCTCTGTATGGTGTAGATTACAGAAACATGTCACCGAGTACAAGGAAGAAGGATGTCGATATTGTTCTTACTTTTCTCACAGATCACCTATTTGCAAGATGTGCTGATTTACCTTTTGATATGCAATCACTTTTATTTCAAATGGATGATGTGAAAATGTAAGTTTTTCTTTGCTATCATTTTATTTTATCGCTTCAATTAAATTTAGATGTTAAATTATTAATATTAATATATTCTGAAATTATATTTTTTGTTTTTATTTGATTAGAGCGGATTGTTGTCGAAATATGGATTATTATCTTGAATACCATCCTGCAATAATGAGTCTCTTGTGAAACTTAAGCAAATACTTGATGAAAAACACTCAAGAACTTGCACTCACTTAAATGTTTGATCTCTTACGTTTCACACACGAATTGATTAACAAATAAAGAATGAAATGAAAGAGATCAACACAAAGATGTATAGTGGTTCGGCATAAGCCTACATCCACTTTCTTAAGAGAAGAATTCACTAAACAATGAAGATGATGGTTACAAGATTACAAGCACACCTAAAAACCCTAATTCTTAAGCTTGTTTCTAACTGATATGTGAAGAAGATGTGTTGATAATGATCAAACTCAGCTGACAGTTCTTCAACTTATATATGGAAGTGTGTTCAACGTCTAGATTCCCTTCCAACCAATCAAAATGCATACACATTAATCAGTTACAACCAACTGATGGATTAGTTGCAACCACCTGATCTTTGCAGCCTCAACCAACTGATGCTTCTTGCTGCTACGTCTCAATTGATCATCTAGCTCCAAGTCTTGATCTAATGGTCTTCACATGCAATCCTTCAATCACTTAATCAACCAATGAACGACCTCCATGTAGCACATTCCTAACTCCCATTAAACACACACACATGCTTTTTCCAGCATGCATGCAGCATTCACTTATGCATGGTCTACATCTTCACAATTCTCCACCTTAGACCTTGCATCATCATGTTAGCTTCATCTTCTCCACCTTGCTGCTTTTATAAGGAGCAGCAACCTTTCCTTCCTTACTTAATTCAACTGAATCAAGTGCTTACACAGCTCATACTTCTGAGCTGGTAAGGCTTTTGTAAACATGTCTGCAGAATTGTCATCTGTCTTGATCTTCTTAACACTCACTACCCCCTTGTCTATCATGTCTCTTATGAAATATAACCTTACATCAATGTGCTTGGTCCTTTCATGGTATCCTTGATGCTTGGAGAGATGCACTGCACTCTGATTATCACAATGCACTTCAACTGACTCTTGTTCAATCCCAAACTCACTTAGAATACCTGTCAGCCATACTCCCTCTTTGATTGTTTCTGTAAGTGCAACAAATTCTGCCTCTGTAGTTGATAAGGCCACTATATGTTGATGAGTTGCTTTCCAACTTACTGCAGTACCAAACAAGTTAAATACATAACCAGTAATTGACTTCCTTGTGTCAAGATTTGCTGCATAATCAGCATCAACATATCCAACTACTGCCTTATCCCATGTTGCCTTTTTCTGAAACTTCAAACCTGCTGTGATGGTTCTTTTAACATACCTGAAAGCCCACTTCACTGAACTTCAATGTAGTAAACCTGGATTACTCATAAACCTGCTAATCATACTCATCACATAAGCTAAATCTGGCCTGCAACATACCATTGCATACATCAAACTGCCAACAGCACTAACATAGGGAATAGTGCTCATTTCAACCTTCTCTTGATCTGTTTGAGGAGCTTGGAGTAATGACAGATTCACTCCTTGCTTTGCAGGGGTAGTTACTGTTTTGCTGAGATTCATATTGTATCTCTTTATTACTTTGTCTAAGTAAGATTCTTGGAATAACTTCAGCTCACCAACTGATCTATTTCTATCAATCTGCATACCAAGAATCACCTTTGCTTCCCCTAGATCCTTCATATCAAATTCCTGCTTAAGTATCTCCTTTACTTCATCTATACCAGCTTGATCCTTACAAGCTATAAGGATATCATCTACATACAAAAGTAAGTATGTATAACACCCTTCTTTGTACCTAACATAAATACAACTGTCATGTAGGCTCCTACTGAATCCATTTGATGTAATGTAATCATCAAACTTCAAATACCACTGTCTTGGACTTTGTTTCAGACCATACAAAGATTTCAGTAGTAAGCAAGCTTTACTTTCAGCCCCTTTAATACTTACACCATCAGGAATCTTCATGTAGATATCCTCTTCAAGATTTCCATGCAAAAAAGCTGTAGTAACATCCATCTGATGTAACTCAAGATCAAACTGAGTTACTAATGCCAGTAAAATTCTAATAGAACAGTGTTTGACAACTGGTGAGAATATTTCATTGTAATCAACACCTTCTTTCTGAGAGAAACCTCTTGCTACAAGCCTTGCCTTCTACCTAACACCTCCTTCTTTGCTTGTAACATGCTTCTTCTTGTAGATTCATTTACAGCTTACTAACTTATTTTTCTTTGGTCTGTCAACAATCTGCCAAGTCTTATTCTTATGTAGTGATAGCAGTTCTTCTTCCATAGCAACTATCCACTTGTTATTGCCATTTCCTGATATAGCTTCATCATATGTTCTTGGCTCATAGATTTCTATATCAGATGCAACATACAGTGCATATGATACTATATCAGCTTCCATGTATCTTATTGGAGTTTTAATCTGTCTCCTTAACCTAACCCTTACAAGTTGATAGGAACTTAGATCATACCTTGAGCTGGATGAGGTAGGAGAGCTATCTTCCTTATTCTGATCAGCACTGTTATCTTCTTCATTACATTGCTGAGCTTTCTTTCTTGCTTGCTCCACCTGAGGCTCATCAAAGTCTGTAGTAATTGATACTATAGAATTTCTTTCAACCAATGGCATCTTTTTTTCACTGAATGTGACATCTCTGCTAACAATAAACTTGTTAGCTTCGTAACACCACAATCTGTATCCTTTTACTTCTTTGGGATATCCAACCATCACACATCTTACTGCTCTAGGTTCCAACTTATCTTGCTTCACATGAGAGTATGCCTAACATCCTATTACTCTCAAATGAGTGTAACTAGGTGCCTTTCCAGACCACACTTCTCCTCTTGGTTTGAATTTCAAGGCTGCTGATGGATATAGGTTGATCAGATAGGCTGCTGTAGTCACAAGTTCACCCCAAAACCCTTTGGTAAATCCTCCACTACTCAGCATGCATCCTACTCTTTCTAACAATGTCTGATTCATTCTTTTTGCAACACCATTTTGTTGTGGGGTTCCAGGTGTAGTCTTGTGCCTCTTAATTCCCTTTTCTCTGCAGAAAGCATTGAACTCTTCTAAAACAAACTCAAGCCCATTATCTGATCTTAAGCATTTCAACTTCTTTCCTGTCTGATTCTCTACTTCAGCAAGCCATTCCTTAAATGCAGTGAATGCTTGATCCTTTGTTTTAAGAATCTTAACCTATAGCTTCCTAGAGTAATCATCTATGAAGGATATAAAATATCTTCCACCTCCAATAATTGGATTTCTTGATGGTCCCCATAAATTTGTATGAACATACTGAAGCTTCTCTGATGAAGTATGTTCTCCTGAACCAAATTTCAACATCTTTGCCTTGCTTAGAATACAATCTTCACATTGATCCATCTTACAGGTTGAACTTATATCTAGTAGCTTCTGTCTTGCTAGCTCTTGTAACCCTCTTTCACTTACATGAGCTAGTCTTCCATGCCACAACTGAACATATTCTTGTTCTTGAGAAGTGTTCAACTGCCCAGAGACAACTGATCCTTCAAGAAAATAGAGATCAGAGCTCTTGACTCCTTTCATTACAACTGACTTATCCTTTATGATGGTGAGTACATCTTTCTTCACATAGTACTCACATCCCAAGGAGTCTAACATTCCTAATGATATCAGATTCCTTCTCAATCCTGGTACATACCTCACATTTGTGAGCAACTTAGTGGATCCATCAAACATTCTGAGTTTGACAGAACCAATACCCTCAATCTCAATCTTGATGGCTTGATCATTGCCTAACAAGACTGATCCCTTATTTATGGTTTTAAATTAGTAAATCAATCCTTGACTGATGTCATATGAAAAGTGCAACCTGAATCTAACACCCACTGATATGACACTTGACCAGAAACAACAACCAAAGCTTCAATATAATCTTGATCCTTGTTACCTCTATTTTCAGTCACCTGATTGGCATGAATTCTTTGATTTCCTCCATTTTTAGCAATCTTCCTGGCCACCATTGCTTTCCACTTATGACATTGCTTCTTGAAATGACCAGGCTTGTTGCAGTGAAAACAATTACTATTTTCTTCATCTGCTGATGTACCTTGATTACTTCTTTCATGCTTCTTCTTATCAGCACCAGGTCTCTTGTCATTCTTGTTCCACTTATTTTGTTTGTTGGCAATAAGACCTTCTCCTGCAACTGCATTATCTGATGTCTTGTGGAGCACCTTTGCTTTGATTGCTAGAATCACTTGCTCCAGGGAGATTGATTCAACATTTCCGTACAACAATGTGTCTCTCAACCATTCAAAAGACTTAGGAAGTGCTGACATCAATATGACAACCTTATCTTCACTTGACAGTGCTACATCAATGTTCTCTAAGTCATCTATGATCTTATTGAAATCATCTAGTTGACTTAGAATGGACTTATCTTCTGATACTTTGAAGGAGTTTCTGCTTGGTGTACAGGCGGTTTGCCAAAGTCTTCACCATGTAAAGATCAGCAAGCTTCTTCCACATATCCCTTGCAGATGCTTCATTTGAGACTTCCCTTAGAGCTTTATCACCTAAGCACAGGATGATAGCACTTCTTGCCTTGGATTGTTGATCTTGATCTGCAGCTAATGCACCAGCATCCACAGCAGCTGCTTGATCTGGAAGTGGTTTAACTGCATCAGCAAGGCCTTGTTGGATCAGTACAGCCTCCATCTTCATCCTCCACAAACTGAAATCAACTTTCTCTGTAAACTTCTCCACATCAAACTTGGTTGTAACCATGATTCTTCCCTTCTGATATGATATTGTGGAAGCTTCTTCTTCTTCCCACAGACGGCGCCACTTCTTGTGAAACTTAAGCAAATACTTGATGAAGAACACTCAAGAACTTACACTCACTTAAACGTTTGATCCCTCACGTTTCACACACGAATTGATTAACAAATGAAGAATGAAATGAAAGAGATCAACACAAAGATGTATAGTGGTTCGGCATAAGCCTACATCCACTTTCTTAAGAGAAGAATTCACTAAACAATGAAGATGATTGTTACAAAATTACAAGCACACCTGAAAACCCTAATTCTTAAGCTTGTTTCTAACTGATATGTGAAGAAGATGTGTTGATAATGATCAATCTCAGCTGAAAGTTCTTCAACTTATATATGGAAGTGTGTTCAACGTCTAGATTCCCTTCCAACCAATCAAAATGCATGCACATTAATCAGTTACAACCAACTGATGGATCAGTTGTAACCACCTGATCTTTGCAGCCTCAACCAACTGATGCTTCTTGCTGCTACGTCTCAACTGATCATCTAGCTCCAAGGCTTGATCTAATGGTCTTCACATGCAATCCTTCAATCACTTAATCAACCAATGAACGACCTCCATGTGGCACATTCCTAACTCCCATTAAACACACACACATGCTTTTTCCAACATGCATGCAACATTCACTTATGCATGGTCTACATCTTCAACAGAGTCCGAAAGAATACAATTTTTGGTGAACAGTTACGACAAGAAACATTCTTTAGATTCGCATAAGATCTATGAAGAATGTTACAAGCAAGCCGTGCAAATAAACGGGGATGGACAGATCGGTTTATGGATCGTAACAAAGTTTTTGGTCCAATTATGGATTGGTACGTGGGAGGTGGTAAAAAAGCTGCTTATATTGACCAGCTTGGAGATTATGAAGTAAACGAAAGCGTGATAAAGTGCGGGAGAAATATAGCAACCCATTTGGGAGAGAAATGTCCAAAGTATTTGAAAATGTTCGGAGATTTTGATATGGACGTGATGATCACGTCTCAATTTGACGATGTGTTGGTGGACTTTTACGAAGGTTTGTTAATTAAATATCTCTCATATTTACTATATTTTGTTAATTAAAAAAATCTACTATTGTTATAAATAGGATCGATAGTTGATATTAAAGGATTAAATGAATGGTTAAGATTAAAATTGAATGATATTAAATGATTTTTAAATATAATAAAATTAAATAAAGGAAAAAATATATATATATATATATATATATATATATATATATATATGTGTGTGTGTGTGGATATATCGATTATGTAATTATAGTAAAAGTTAAATAATACTCCCTACGTCACATAAAAGTTTGCACACCCTTTCCGGTATGAAGATTAAGAAAGTTATAATCCCTCCGTCCTATAAATAAATTCACACTTTCTATTTTTGTTCGTCCCATAAACAAGTTCACACCCCTAATTAAGAAAATATACACAAATCAATAACCCCACAACACACTTTAATTTCAAAATTGTCATCCCCTTTACAACTCACATAACTTACTTGATAATTTATTTATTACCTAAAAATACCATATTACCCCTAAAAGTAAAGCAAAAAATAAGTTTTTTCTTAAATTTTGTATTTACAGTAACCGAGAACTTGTTTTTGGGATGAAGGGAGTAACTTTTAGGGGTATTATGATATTTTTTTATAAAAGGTGCAAACTTTTGTGGGACAACCCAAAATGGAAGTATACATGAAATGAGACGGAGGGAGTATATATTATTTTCTTAGCAAAGACTTGGATAAGACTGTCTCACGCATCCCCTTATGTGAGACGAATTATCCATTAGCCCAATTAGATAATTTTAAAAGGCCATGTTTGGTTGTTATGAGATTAAAAATTTGAAAAATTATTCATAGAGTAAAATTAATTGGGTCAAAATAAATTTAAAGGGTCTTTTTTGGTTAATATTAAATTAAAAAAATTAATTATAAAATACAAATTAATTATTATTTTTTAATTTAAATATTATAAATTTATAAAATATAACACTCAATCGATGATAATAATGATATGAATTATTTCATTAACAATTACTCTCTCCTTCCCAGAATTTTTTGCACACTTTCTTTGTAAATTACAAAGGAAGTGTGCAAAAAATTCCGGGACGGAGGAAGTATATTTTTCAACTAGTATTATTTTGTATGACAAAATAATTTTTCATATATATTTATTACCAGTACAAATTTCGCGTATTAAGCGGGCATGGAATTATAATATAAAAAAATTACTTAAAAAAAGTATTATAATGAAACTAATATAAATTAATAGAAAAAAATAAAAATAATAAAATTAACATCGTATAAAAATAAAACTTTCATTTGATACGCGAAAGAAAATATTATATTAAAACTAATATACATCTTTATAAAAAAAATAAAACTAATTAATAGAGATTAAAAAAAAAGATAGCAAAGGAGAATTATAAATAAATTAATACGGTATATTTTAATTTAAAGAAATAAAAAGAATATAACGGAAAATTATTAAAAAGAAACATAAATTTAAATTAATATAAATCCATTTGAAAAAAAATAAAAGAAATCATAACAAAATTAATTAAAAAAATTAAAATTTTGACCATGAAAAATTAATAAATAAAAACTATAAAAAAGATAAATTTAATTTTACGTACTAAGAAAAAAAGAATTAAAAACAAAAAAAAAGTAATAATAGAAAAAGGAAAAAAATAATTAAAAGAAATTTTAAAAAATATAAAAGAGACAATATGAAGAGAATGATTAATGAATTAAAAGTCTTAAATAATAATTCTGAAGGGAATGCATCACGAAAATTAAACTCCTGAAACTAATTTAATAGAAATTCAAAAAAGAAAAAAAAAATACATGATAGCAGAGGAGAGTTATAATCTGTGAATAATCCGTAACACAACCTTTGTAAATTTGGTTTATAATCGGTGAATAATAAGAATCTTATTTAGTAAATAAGACCCACACAAATTTATTGTTTCTCTCTTCATGGACCCACATATTACACTAATACACCTACCCACCTTATATTAAAATACCATTTTTATCACCTCACTACACATTAAAATACTACATTCCTTAATTTTCGTGCAAAAAGAAAACATATACTCCAATATTTAAAACGAAAATGAAGGAGTATATGTTTGATTTGTTAAGTTATAGTGATAGCAATATTTGAAAAGTAGATATTATGAAAATGATACGACAATGATTTAAAAGTGAGAGAGCAAAACAAAATTTTTAGATAAAGAATTTTAGAAGAATATGTGAGATTATAGTATGTATGTATTTTTTAATTAAAAATTAAAAAATAAATAAAAGAAACTAATAAAAAGGGTTGGACAAAGAACTGGGCTATATGAATAAATATTTTTAAGGCCCATACAGGGCAGTACCAGAAATATATCTCGACTTCTATTCTATACCACCCTGACCCACGCCACCTCCCAGCTCTGTTCTCTCCTGTAATATTTTTTTGAAAGGAAATTAGGTCACCATGCCAATACCAATACCAATGCCATATCTCTCTCCTCACTCACCGATGCCATTGCCAATTCTATCTGTGTCTCCTTTCCGGAGTGCGTCGATGGCGCCAATATCATATTCATCTCTCTCGCCACGCCAACCAACCCGGATCCTCTGCTCTCGGTCTGTTACTCTCCCTCCGCAAACAACGCTTTCTACCGGCGGATCATTGGTATAAGTATTTATCTATTTATTTTGTTACATTTTATTGGATTCTTCTTTTGTATCGGTTCATGGTATGTGATCCCCTAATTTAAACCTTGTGATCCCTTAACTTATACCCTAGGGAATAGCAATAGGATATTCAAATGAGATGAACCCTTTTATAGATGTGCTGTACCGGTGTGGTTGTAAATTTATTTATTTATTTATTTTTTAAGGATGATATATAGCTCTTTAATTTCTGAAACTCCAGATTTTACGATCAATACCACCACCAGCACCATCTAAAAAAAAGGACGTGAAGGATATCAAAAGAGCACTAGCTCATATGGTGAATTTGGTGACAATCCGGGTCTCTTATGTCTATATTTTGTATGGATCTTCAATCTGAGGCCGACTCCTCCGATGGCTTCAGCTTCTTAAGTCCTAAGGTTCGACTTTTGTATCTTTGAATCAACATTGTACGTGTTCCAAGGGTGCAACCTCTATTATAAAAACAAATCCATCTACAGTTATAAGTTGGAAGCAGACGTCTCTAATTTGAAGTTAAAAAAACGCATGATGGAGGAGGTTGGCTGCATGAAAACATTCAAATATGCTCCCACTGCAGTCCCCACCCGCTCGATCTAATTTTGATTTCGAACTCTTTAATCCGGAAACAAGAAGATGTGAAAAACTTCCACAAATAAGCTGTGATGAAGACCATGCTCGGATTTTCTCATGTACTTTCCTCAGCAACAATGTCTTGCTCGTCCAAGTAGACCAGAGACATGGGAGAAGGAGTTACATCCTTCATTTTAAGCTTCCCAGTCGACAACGACGTTGGAAAAATTGTTTAGGATCTTTTAATGCTTCCCTGGATTTGCACTCTTTGATACTTGGAAACGAAGTCTGCTTGACTAGCGTGGCGGGATACCACATTAATGTTGGTGATACTAGTATTAATGAATCTTCTAGTAGGTGTTATTTGTTTCCTGAAATGCCATCACTGCTCGACCGCTTTGTGCCAGAATTCATTGCCCTTATCGCAGGTGAAGATGATAATGGTGTGTGCGAGTTCTGCATTCTTAGCGTGAAGGAGAAAGAGAATGAGAATGAGCATGGGGAGGGATATATTCCTCACATTATCCTGGATGTTTACAGGTGTGATGTTAATGTATGTAAGGAAGGGATGAAGATAATTAATGAATTGAAAAAGGGAGAAGAGTGGAAGTGTTTTACGCTTCCTGGTGCAAAAAAAATCAAGTCTCTTAAGTTCCGCACAAGGGAAGATGATCATGCTTCATGGGGATATGTTTTACATGCATGAGAGTAATTTTCAAAGTCTTGATCAAGGGAACTATCTTCAAGAACAAAGATGGCAACCACCGAGTGAAGAGATAAAGCCACCCGTAAAAGATCAAATTGGGCAACTCATGGATATGCTCAATGAGATGATTGAAGAAAGAAGAGTTCTGAGTGATCTCATGGATATGCTCAATGAGATGATTGGGCAACTCATGGCCACCCGTAGTTTTGTGACATTTGAATCTAATGTTGAGACACATGCAGTTGATGATCATGTGGATGCAGGCTGACCACTTTTTTATGGGTCTGAAATGAAATTTCAGAGAAGTGAAAGGAAGGAAAAGAACTGAATTTGATAAAGATGAGTCAAAATGATAAATATCGAATCATTCAATCAATGGATGGAGTTGGTGGTGATTAATTACCTGCCTAAGTAGTCAATTATTAAAACAAAATTTAGTTGTTTAGACTAATTTTGTTAATCATGTCTGCAGCGTTTGTTGGCGATGATGGTGCAGTCGATGGTTAAAACGACGGCGCCCCTGGTGGTGCAGCGGGCGTCGATGCTCTATTGCAGCGGAGATGCCCAGGAACCTTCTCAACTTGACCCGATTCCTTCACCACGACTTGCTCCGACCCGATAATTTCTTGTTCCACGAAGTGACATCCCCAATAACTGTATCCCATTTCCCAAACAAATACACAAATTATCTGAATCTACTGGTTCCCTGAACACATCTGCCCGGACCCGTTTCCATACCGTTACTTCTTGGGCTTCAAATTGATTATAATTTTCTTCATTTCTCACCGTCATCACACAAATCATTCCGGAAAGCAAGACAATGAGCATCAGAGAATAGATAACCGAAAACCAGTGAGTGTGATCACTTTCGTGCACCAGAGTTTGCAGATAAATATTGCAAAAGAAACAAGTTAAGTAAGCAAAAAACTAGGTTAGAAAAGGAATACCTCGTAGCTAACATCGTATGTAAATTAAATACAACGAAATCACTTCCTGTGGAACAGGAATAATATTTTTGGCGTGCTGATTGCATGTGGCCACCTCTGGATTCTTGGGATTCCACTCCTTGTACTCATGATTGATGCTGTTGGAATGAATAGACGTAAAGTTTAATCAAAACTATTCTTAATTGCGCACTAATGAATGTAATGTAATAAAATAATTGCCCAAATTTTTGAAACCTGGCTGGAGAAACTTCAAAGCCAACGATTCTGGCAGAATCAGTTCCTAGATATTTATGATACAAAACTTTGAAGCTTAAGTGGTTATTAATGAAATATTTCACCTCTTTGCTCTGCAAAAGGAGGTGTACAACATTTTACGTTGAAGTCAACACCGACTTACTGAATTTTACAAGCATCGAGATAATTATGGATACATGGAGTTGTATTTAGATAGACATCCTAGGTGACCATTCGATAGAAGAGTGAAGACTCTAGTTAGTCATAGATAATGCCAGAGTAAAAGTTCTAGAATAGTGTAGACCCAATTATAGAAAGTAGTGCTTAGTGAGAGAATAAGAAAGGAAAGAGTGTGATAAAATAACTGAGAAAAGTACACTTTTGGTCCTGTAAAAATTGCTCAATATAAAAAAAGTCTCAAAATTAACAGATTTAGTCCCATAGGAATTTTTTATCAAAATCTTTTAATTGTTAATGAAATATTCTGAACCGTTAGCAAGACTAAAATGACAACTTGTAGATTTGATTCCATAATTTACAAAAATATTCCCTCAAAGAAAACTAATACAATGTTTATTGAGAGAGAAAATATAGGGGAATTGTCGTAATGGACTATGTCTGTGTTGAAAGACAGAAAATAATATAAATATGGTATTTTATAATAATATGGAGTATAGTTAATTTGGGATGAAAATTTTCGAAATATTATGGTTATAAAATTTTTATGGGACCAAAACCGCCATAGACCAGTGAATTCATACGTGACTAAAATTAAATTAAAAGATTTCTTATGGGACCAAATGTGACATTTTCCTAATAACAGTGTGAGTATGGGTGAGACAGAAGTGTAGCCCATGAGTGATAGAGAGTTTGTGAAAGTTTGAAGAATTGTATTGTGTGAGCAAGCTAATAAAGTGTTAACTTATCCAACTCATAGATCCTATAATTAACCCTTTAACTGTTATATATAAGACACTGACTGACCCCATTATGATTGCCCGCCAACCTGACAGAAAATCCAAGTTTTTGGTAAACTTCCATCCAGCCTCTGCCTCTGTAAAGCTACGTGAAGGCCGTCTAAAACCCTGTTAAAAATTTTCATAAAATTGAGTAGAATAAGGATAGGTCGACCCTTCTCACAATTCATCTAAAAGAAACACATCTCAGGAAAGAGTGTGTCTAAAACTAAAATAAAGTTATGATACAAACACACCCAAAATTTTGAGTGTATGTGTGTGTGGAGTGTTAGAGAAGAGCATTGAAAAGGATGGCCCGTTTTGACAACACACATACAACTATTACTATTTCCTTTTTCTCTCTAAAGCATAAATTAACATATAGGAGTATCCCATTAAATATGGACTATATATTTACTAAAACGTACTCTTTAATAACTAAAACGTATTGAGATAATTATTATGTAAACACAAAAATTATACAGAGATGAATTTTGGTTTCTGATCCATCATTTATATATTGATGATGTTTGAACTTGAATGCATTAAAGTTGGAATTCAACAAAGTGAATTATTTAGTAATTATTTTTCACTTAGTGAAAAAGTAGTTTGCTGCAGGGTCCAATTGGCTAGTGAATTGCTGCTATTCACGCACAAGTCTGACTTCAAATTTAATTTTGCACCAAAAAAAAGGGATTCATAAAATTGAGTAGAATACGGTAATAATAAAATAAATTTGGATTGATCTTACATATTGACTCTTTACTCATCATCAATTATTGATTTAAAGGCATCGGCCTCTTCAGCATTAAGGGTTTGTTTGCAAGCCACTGTGCAGGGCTGCTCCTCCCTCATTCGAAACTAATTTAATTTAAGGATCCATACATATATATCAGCAAAAGTGAATATATAAGAATAACAAATCACAAAACAAAGAGGCTCACCATATAAATCGGATTATCTATGCGTTCGCCCCGATTAGCAGCCAACCATGGGATCCTATATTTCAATTTCTTACAATATTTCAAGTAGTCATAAGCTAATGGAAGTTGTGTCTTAGTCGATGATTGTGCACACTCTACTCTGAAGACTTAGCTTGATTGTGCACACTCTACTCTAATCATATAAGTAGATTAGAGAAAGAGAGGGGTAGGTTGCATGCATGCATGCATAAAATTAAGTAATTTGATGATGGATAATACACATATATGTGCAGATTAGAACGGATATGCAAGGAATAGTTGATGTGAATTAAGGTAGGTATCAATTAGTTTTAGTGCATTAATTAATATTAATTTGGAATTAATGATGGAGAAGGCAGAGGTAAGGTAGTAGAAGAGAATTTAGTGATCCCATTGCCCGGATGCAGCTTTAATTAAATATTGTGGGCCTGGCTCTGGCCCTTGCTCACAGCTTCCCTGTCTGCTGCACCCACTTAGCATCCATTTAATTCAATAATTAATTACATGAAACAAGTTAAACATAATAAAGCACAAATAAAATAAAACACGAGTGATCCATGATAAATATATATGACCATATCCAAATTATTATATGAACCGTTCTATTTATTGATTTTTTTTCCATTTGATTTATAGTCTATTTTTTCTTTAAAGTTTAAATTTAATTTTAGAGTTGACTAGCAATTTTAAAAATAAAATTATAATTAACTCTAAAAAAAATTACAAATATTTCACATGAACTGTTGAATTAATACTTCGAGACAATTCTCTTGTAAAATGTGTGAGATGATTTGGAAGAGAAGTTGATTCATTATTAAAACATGTTTATGAATAGTTAAAGTATATTGGTAATAAATCATATTATAACATCTAAAATCATACTTTAATATATCATTCATTTTATATATATATATATATTATATTATATTATCAAGTAACATACTTTGTCGGCACGAAATGTTCTGTGACACATTGGTGTGACATCTCTTGTAACACCTGCTTATGGAATGACACGTGTCAGGGTGGATAAATATAATCCCTTGCCCCAAGTGGATAAATCCAATCCCTTGCCCCAAGGGTTGACTGGTTGACTTAGGGTATAATTTTCCTTCTCTCTCTTACGTGTCACACATCCAACGAAGTGTCACAAGAAATGTCACACCAAAATGTAACAGAAATCCAAACCCTACTTTATCCCTGTAATATTTATACTTTAACCTGTGTCATATAATCATAATCACGGTTAACATGACTTTGTGTACTCTTAATTGGAATTGGTTGATGATTGGCAATTGATGAATGAATCACAAATGTGCAATTGAGTCGTTTCATCAAATAATTCAGAAAATTCATTTCACCTCAAAATAGAACATTTTGACCCAGTCAAATCAATGTTTTTTCTTCAGTTGTACGTTGATTTTTTTTAAAAAAAATATTTTATTTCCTCAAGAAACCACGTTGAAAGGATTTACAGAGTATAACTTGAAAATTATTACTTATTCCGCACTCTATAATTTTTTTCATTTATTTATTTATTTTATTTTATTTTTCATACCTAACAAATATTCTTTCAAAGACCCACCATAATATTATTTTATTTCATATCTATCTATCTATCTATACTTACTAATATAAAAAGTAAAATGAATTTGCTCAATTTTAACCAATTTTTACATATTTTTACTTTTTTTGTCAATCATGTCCATTTGTTTTTTAGCATCTCATCTAGACCATTGATCATCCTTTCACAATTTTAAATAAATAAAAATTTCGTTGCATTTTTGTAATTTACATAAAATATTTGGACCTATTTGTAAATTAAGAAAGTTTCATGAACAAAACAAAATTGTCAAACCCTAATCTCATTTATTTTAGCCGCTGTCTCTTTCCCAAGCTCTTGCAATCCCTATACTGCCACTAGAGCCGCCGTCGTACGACCGCCGCCTCCACCCTGCGTACACTCTCTATGCATGTGTCAAGTCTCAGCCATATCGTACTTAAGAGGCCTCCGCCGCCGACTCTGTAGCCCCACTGCCTCCATAGCTTCTGCCGCGATTTTTGTAGCCTGAACATCATACTCGCCATATCCGTGAGTCAATTTACATTTTAAATTTCATACAATAATTATATTTTAAAATCTAATTTATTTGCGATTTGCACATTTTTTTGCAGACTTCAATGGACAATTTATTTGTGTGTGTTTGTTTCAAAAGTAAATCATCTGTAGAGACGAAGACGACAACGACACTCAAAAATATTGTATCAGCAGCAGACAATCGATGTAGGTTTTAATAGTATTTGATTGCATTTGCAAGAGTATTCACGTCCAACGTGAAGCAGCAATGTTCAGAGAATATAGATGCTTATCAAGGATTGTAGATAACTCTATATTTAGAAAACTATTTTGTTGATCATTTAACCGATTACTATGGGATAATCTTTCATTAATTTGGGGTTCATCTAATATATTTCTTTCCCCAGTCTATTTCTATCTACTTTCGATTTAAGCTTCTTCAATCATCAAATTCGGTGGGTTTTTTCTAGAGAAGAGGTGATTCATTCCTTTTTTTTGTTCCCTAATTATTTTGTAGCTGATATTAGTTTATTGAGATTTAAAGATATAATTGAAATGTATACATAATCATTTATATACTGAAATAGAGGTTTAATATGATGAAGTGCTTAGAATTTTGCATTGGTAAGGATAATCTAAATGAAAGAAATTATACTCATAATTAAGATTTGGAACATTTGAAAGAAGAGTTGATCAGTGTGATGAAATTTGGCAGTTCATCAGTTTCGTACTATAAATATCTATTGATTTTCAAGCATAATTGCTAATAACACATTACCCATTACTTTTATTCTTTAGCAGTTCACGAGATTGAAAATCAGGTGTTTAAAATTAATAATTACCACATACATCAGTTGCAAGATTGAGGTAAGACTCATTATTCAAGTCGATTGCATAGCTAAATTTCACTTTATTTCATTTTGTTTATGCTTTTTTATTTTTTAAAGGTTAAGGTGCAGGGTCTTCAACCTAGAAATGAATTTTAATTGCTGCATGAGGTAATCAACTTTTTAAATTTCATAATTAGTATATGTATTAGTGTTGTGTGTGGTCCATATAGAGTAATTAATTGTTTTGTATAAGCTTCACTTGAAAAAAATGAAAGTTTAAGTTTATACATGACTTCATAGTAAAATATTATATTTCTTAATTCCCATGTAAAAAACAAACGTAAATATTATTGCAAAACTGATGAAGTTTAAAATAAAATTTATATGGTTAATATAAAAAATATCAACTTAAACATAAAAATAAATAGTTGCCTTATAATTACAAATGTAATTTGTTCAATTTAATAGGCACAACATGTTTATTATTAATTATTAACCTTATGCAAGAAATATGTTTGAAATTTATAGAATTTTGTAAAGATGAAGTGTCATAATCTTAATAAATAGGGATGTCAACGAGACAGACAATTTTACATATCCAGTCTACTCGAATCTAATGGAATGGGTATGGGTAGTTCTAAATGGATTTGGGACGAGTACGATTAATTAAATAAAATCTCATTAGAAATTTGGACGGGTACAAGTAGTGCCTCAAATCTCAATACCTGCGGATACTCATATATATATATATATTTAATATATTGTATAATCTATATATTATGAGATATTTTATTAATAGTTACAACTTTTATTTAATCATATTTATTAAATATTGATTTATAGTAATAGAATTTATGTTATATTTATTATATATTTAATTAATAATAGTATAATTTTTAACGAAATATTAATTTAAATAATAAAAAAAATAAACATAAATAAAATAAATGATTATTAAATGTGTATGGTTAACTCGTGGATATTGATAAATGAGTATGAGACGGGTACGAGTATCATAATAAAATTTTTAAACGGTACGGATATGGATACATGTAATTAATATTTATATGAAAATTTTTATCTAATGTGACAGTGAATTGACAGATTTTTCTAGATACTTCGTTGGATGCTCAAGTTCTTTTCCATGCTCTTATAAAAAATTGCTAAATAGAAACGAGAATGAACCATACAAGCATTCTATACGACGTTCATTACATTCTTTATAATAGATTGTTTTGTTTAATTTGTGTTTAATCTACATATGATTGTCATTTTAAGGAATTATCAAATGTTTCATGTCACTGGTATACATAGCATATTTAATGTCTGTCAAATACAGTTATTTTAATTAGAATTGTTCTAAATGCATCCTTTTGTACATTGTCATTTACATGTAAAATGCTATTTATCTTGATAATTGATGATCTGAAAATTCGGCATGTAAATATTGAATTGTGGAGACAAGTGTATGAACCAATCCTTATTTTTTATTTTTTTCATCATTTATGTTGATGCTTTCCATGACCGATGTTATCCTGCAACGAATCTGAAATTGCAAAACTCTCATAATTAATACTAAAACGACAAAACCAATATTTCTAATGTTTAATTGTAACGAAAAAAACCAACAAGAAAGAATATAAGCAGTAAAACGAAACATACTTCGAATGGTTCTAAAAAAATTACAACACAAAAAAGGATATATGTAAGACCGCGTATAAAAAAAATACTTCTTCCATTCCAAGAAAATTCTATTAACCTTATAAGAAAAAAATTATATATATATATATATATAAATATAAATATAAATATAAATATAAATATTTCAAAAATTTTAATGTCCGCGCAACGCGCAGCAGGGTAAACGGAATTGATGTGGAGGGAAATTATAAAATAAATTAAAAGTGGAAATAAAAAAATATAGAAAAAAAACAAATGTAAAAAATAAGCATTGAGAAAAGAATAAATATAAAGAAGTTATTGGATATGAATAAAAATACATCTCACTATATTTTAAAGATTCTTTATTTTACCCAAAATCTTCTCCAAATTATACATAATCTCATTTTAAAGATTTTTTATTTTACCCAAAATCTTCCCCAAATTATACATAATCTCTTGGAGATGCTCTAATGACAAATATAAATAAAAGGAAATAAATCATAACATTAATATAAAATATTCTAATCACCATCATATCTCCATCAATATGTTAATAAATAAAATATGTTTATTATTACACATATAGTCTTGTGTAGGTTCGCACATATAGTTGCGCGTATAATTGCGTGTAAGATTGCGGACGTAGTCATATAAGAGGCCGCACACTTGATTAATTATGTCCAAAAGAAATTAAAAATGACATTTTTCCAAAAAAAAATAAAAATGATGAATGCCATTTTTTTAAAAAAAATGAACCATGATGAATGCCATTTTTTTCTTAAAAATGAACCAATGGCATTTTTTGTTTGTGCTCCTAGAGATAATGTTTGTTAGATAGTTATTAGTGATATGTAAATTTGATTTTACTAAACTTTAAATAGAACATGGAATGAATTATATAATCCGTCTTGAAAAATAAACATAGCCTAACAAACAATTTCGTGAACTGATTCACGAATTCGCAAGCTTTCGAAATGACATGCTCAAGTTCGACTCATAAGTTTTTTGAGTTCAACATTTGTGACCGATTGGGCTTGTTAGCTAAATGAATTCAAATTCAAATAAATACTTATATTCCCTAATGATTTTGACAAGTGTTACAATCTTTTCTCAAATTGTGTTGGAGTTTAATAGACATTTAATAGGGTATAGGTAGAATATATATGCTATAAAATGTAAATTACGATTTTAAATAGGGAATCTGAACAGCATATATAGTACTCGTTTTATTTTATTTTAGGGTTAATTGCATTAAAATATACGAACTTTTCTTCTTTTTTCAATTTAATCACGAATTTTATTTTTAATAAAAAAAATACATGACTTTTTCATATTTTTTAATTAAATCGCGAACTTTATTTTTATCAATTAAATACATAAATTTTTTGTATTTTCTCAAATTAATCATTAATTACATAATTTTTTTATGTTTTATAATTTAACAACAATTTCTATTAATAAAAATATAAAACTCTGATCTTAATTAGTAAAAATGAATACATATTAAATATATAAAATATAATGCATAAATTATATATTAGAATATTAAAAAATAATTTATGAAAACTAAACTAAAGTCAAAATAAACAATTATGCCGTCTTTTTATTGTTTAATGGGTTTAACTATTTATTTATTTAGAGAGTTTATTATATTTTTAAATATTATTGTCGATTTATTTGACCTTAAATTATTAATCCATTGTCTTACGTCGTAATGTAGAATTATAAATTTCAAAACAAAAACAATTATGAGAATGGAGTTATAAACCACAACCAACTTTTATCAAAATTTTTAATATTTATAATATGTAGTTTATAAATTATATTTTAAATATTTAATGCATATAAATTTTTAAGATAGTTATATATTTTATTAACTTATTTTTTAATTAATAATAAAACATAAAAATTATGTATTTAATGATTTAATCAAATTAACGTACGACGACGTTTACAGGCATACGAACAATTTCTTATTCAGTCTCACCCTTCCCCCATTTATTTTTCTCGAACGATTGTAAACCTAGCTTTAGAACTTGCAAATCCACCGTCGTGATCCCATAGAAAACCGAAGAAGGGCGATACAAATCTCCCATTGATCGAAGATGCTGAGATTAGCAGGACGGAGGCTGTCTTCTATGTCATGGCGGTCTGGTCAAACTTCATCGGCCGCATTTGTGTCAAGAAACCCGTTTGTCGCCGGTTATTCATCATCCGATGGACGCACTGATTTCATCTCCTCACCCGCTCATTCAATTTCCTCAACCAGTCTCCTTCTGGATCAAATCAGAGGTTGGGTTCTTCTTTCCGATTTCGCACGTGTCCGTTTTTCATATTTCATTTTTGTGTCATTTTATATTCGTCCTGACTTGAAGATCGGACAGGATGAGAAACTATTTCATTAATTTAAGCATCTTGGATCTTTTTTTTTTCGTTTCTCTAATGTTATTCGCAGGAGCTTCTTCGAGTGAATATGATTATTAGTCGAATCGCTCCCTTAATCCTTTTGGATTATTTAAATGACGTATTTCATTCTTAATCAGAATTATTCTCATTCGGGGATGATCTGCTTTAGCTTATTATCATGTGGAAATGTGGAAAAGATGTGTCCTTTGTTTTCATTGTGATAAGTTTTCTCCACATCTTCAAAGTTAGATGAAAAATTTCCCTTAATGTTCCCATGATTATTTTATAACTGTCTTGATATTGTCTTATTTAACTCATTATGATGCTTCTGCATCGTCAATAAGTAGGCTACGGGTCTAAGACAACATGGGGCACTGGCCAATACCGTAAAAATTGACATTATTGGTGTAGTAACTGCCAATATTATGCAGCACTATCCTCTTATGGATATTTATCTGCGTAGCTGACCACCCCCCAAGTAGGGAGATGGTGTATGATGATGATGACGAAAAATTCTACAAATTTATTCCCACTACATGGATTGGGTTAAAAAATGATGATGACGAAAAAAATGCTGATGTCTACCTGTATTGTAATTTGTTTTGAGAGGTGAAGGTAAGTCTATTGTCCAGTATTTGTTTAAATTGGGCATGGTTTGCATGCTTCTTTTATTTACCTTCTTCAGAGATATCCAAATGAATCAATTGGAATTTAACTTGCATTATGCTATTTTGTTTCTTCAGATAATAATTTACACGCAGAAGTTAATGGTTTAGTTATTTGATCTAGAATTTTAGTCTGGTTCATTTTCATATGATTTATACTAACTGTAATATTGTTTCCTATGTGTACCTTTGATGAGTTTTTCAAATGAAGTGAAAAAACTATTGGTCTGTCCATAGTTGTTTGAGGCGTGCCTCCGAGGAGGCTAGATATTTAGTGAATTTAGGGGTGGTTCAAGAGGCGTTCGCCACGTGTTTTTTTTAGATTTCGGTGATTTTAGGGGATGCCCAAGAGTCGGTAGCCGACTCGCCCCCTATACACATTTTCCAATAATCCTTAGTTTTTGGAATTTTTTCAGAGTTGTTGCATGTTTTCATTAAGTAAACAACTTTCTGCCTTATTACTCTTTTGGGGGGAACTTGACTTTTATATGTAGGTTCTGTGAGTTTTTCGTAAACGAAATACAAGCAGAGAGAAACCAAGCACCCGACACCACTCATGCGTTTGAAAGGGAAAAATCAAGTGGAAAAAGGAAAGAGTGTTAAAAGCTCACCTTTAGATATTGAAATTTATTTTAAGTGTATGGGATGAAGTGGCAGAATTTAATGAAAATGAAGCTCAATTTGGGGAGGATTATGGGGATGATAATTGATTAGTTTAACAGTTGCCAATCATTTGAAACTTGATAACTTTTTTAAATTTCAAGACTTTGTTTCACTGGCTTTTTGTTTAAATGGGTAGAAGATTTGAATTTTAAAGTTGATTATGTTTTGGTGTCCTATGTGTTATTATATTATTTTAAAGTTACTCTGTATCTTTATATGTGATGTTATAATTTTTACTTTTATTCAGTTAGGTATTCATGTTGTAAGTATGATATACTTATGTCTATGTGTACTAGAAAAATATTAGGCCAGGTGGTACAAGAGGCGCACAAAGTCGTGCTACAGGGCCCTTGTGCCTCTGTGCGCCTCTTGCCTCATAACAATTATGAGTCTGTCATGGATTCTTGGTAGAATTAGGAGTTTTTTTGGGTGTGGGGTGGTGAGGTGAGTATTTGTGTTCCCAACTCCCAATTTATGTCATTTAGGATGAGAAATTTGTTGAATAGCTTTTATGTCTCAACTTATTTAGATGCACCCTTTGTGCAGTATGTGTTGAAAGAGGTCAATGGTTCTTATCACTCAAGTATTGAGATTTATATCTGATGATGATGGAACTGCACTATTAATTAATCAAAGAGTTTCACCTGAGATGATTGGTTTTGTAGTGGTTTTTAATAGAAATACTGTATTTATGGGGCAAGTTCTAGGTAGCACTTAGCAGCAATTAATAGAAGTTAATATTTTATGGGCCTCTAGATGTTTTATGCTTTAATAATTAAAACAGACATTCTTTTAATGCATGGTTTGTTTCTTTTAGTTGTGGATTGGATGTTGTTGTTTCTTATTCTCTCTTAAATATTTTCTGTTTTTTGTTACTTTCTGGTTATTATTCTTAGTGGCCTGATTTTTCTTTTATAGGTCAAAAAAATTATTCCGATTCTTTCATTATCATTGTCTTTTTTTTTCTTTTCTTTTTTCCCTGTGTATTGTGAGATCTCAGTGGATTTTGTTTCCTGCTCCGATATTTACTTTCTCTTGTCATTGGCACTTCATGGATGATTTTAATGTTAAGTTTTTTACTTTGTATAACAAAATGAGTGCCATATCATGCGTACTGGCAATATTGTCTTGACATTGAATTCTCTTCCAATTTTACATATCAGTAACTTATCTGCATAATTATTTCAATGAGATATGTAGGGTGAAGCCAAACTCTGCTGGTTACTTTTTAGAATCTTATATAATTTTCAATGCTTCCAGTCGTATTATACAGAGCGTACACTGATTGAAATAATATCTCAATTAGGATTCTCTTCTGGTGCCCTTACTGCTGGAGAGGAGACAGGTATAAATCCTGAAATCCCTGCCACAGTGGCGGCAATCAAGAATCCCAGTTCAAAAATTGTCTATGATGAGCACAACCATGAAAGATATCCCCCGGGTGATCCCAGCAAACGTGCATTTGCATACTTCGTTTTGACCGGAGGAAGGTTTGTTTATGCATCATTGGCTCGACTCCTTGTACTCAAACTTGTTCTGAGCATGTCTGCCAGTAAAGATGTCCTTGCTCTCGCATCCCTTGAGGTGGATCTGTCTAGTATTGAACCAGGGACAACTGTAACGGTGAAGTGGCGTGGAAAGCCTGTTTTCATCAGGCGTCGAACCGAAGATGACATCAATTTGGCCAACAGTGTCGATATTGCCTCCCTTCGAGACCCACAAGAAGATGCTGTGAGGGTGAAGAACCCAGAATGGCTTGTTGTCATTGGTGTGTGCACTCACCTGGGGTGCATCCCATTGCCGAATGCTGGTGACTTTGGTGGTTGGTTTTGCCCGTGCCATGGATCCCATTATGATATCTCTGGCAGGATTCGTAAAGGACCCGCTCCATTCAATCTGGAGGTTCCAACTTACACATTTTTGGAGGAGAACAAGGTATTGATTGGGTGACAAGGGGTCATGACAAGGATGTGACACACCTTCCTCATTTGTAATTGTTCATTTTTGTCTTTAAATGCTAATAATTCTGGCTACTTGACTTAACATTATTTTGTTGTTTCAAAGAGTTTGTTTTATGATTCATATCTTGAGATAGGAATAAGATGTGTGGGAGATAGAATATTTTGAAGTTTTGAACCTCTGCATCCTGCAACTCTATAAAAGGAATAGTGAATGAATAGTTATGCTATATCCTTGTACCTTTTTTCTTCTAGTTGCTTTTATGCATCTCTATTTAATTGCAATCTAAGCGACGCCTATGATTCATTTAACTTTGCTCGACTTCTGAATATGTTTTTAAATTTGTGAATGCTAAAAGTTGGTTTGATTTGTGTGGAATGTTTGATTATTATTGCGATAAGGTAAAATAAGATTTCGAAAAGCATCTACTCTTTCTGCCGCAAGGGATGTACTATTTTGTTATTTTGTACTAAGTTGAAGCTTGGATTTTAAATATGAATAAAAATTGGTTTGATTTGTGTGGAATGTTTGATTATTGTGTTATGGTAAAATAAGATTTTGAAAAGCGTCTACTCGGTAAGAGATGTAGTATTATAAGGATAATTTAATTTTTTTTTAATAATAATAAATAAATTATAAAGTATGTTATCGATAAATAATAAAACAAAGTTTCGAACTATAATTTTTTTTAGTTGTTGGACGAAGGTAGAAAGACTGATGCCTCCACATTACCATCCCATCGTGTGTGTCTTGATCTAATAAGGCACATTCTAATCCACTACGAAACATGATGTTTAAATAACATATCATTACACCAACTTCAAGAATCACAGGTTTCTTTATCCAACAAGTTCACATATCAATAAACCAACCTCAACAAGAATCACAAGCTTCTTCATCACAGGCTCACATAACATGGTAAAGATAGTATACAGAAAGACTTCCGTCTTATTCTTCATCCACCACAAGTTTATATAACATGGAAAAAACACGAAATGACCTCCGTAAAATGGAAAAAAAAAAGGCAAAAAGACCGTGTCCCCATGTGAACACAACTCTTCTCCTCCCTATTCTATTTAAACCTATGTATTGCTAGGGAATTTAAATTGTAAAGAGGCACGGAAATTGCAAAGGGGCACGTATCTAAATCCGTATATCCGAGCGCACAAGAGACTCACTAAAAAAATGATAATATTTTAATAAATGGTGATACTCAGTGTATTAAAAAATGATAAAAATACAGTTAACTATTTCATGAACAATTTATTATAAAATAACAAAAGCTCATGTGAGACCGTCTCATTCCGACTCTCGTAAAACGTTATAAGATATTATAATAGAAAATGATACCCAATTTGATAGGTGAAACAGATAAAAAATATTGACATTCTAATGAAAATACCAATTTGATGAAAAAGAATAATGTTAAGTAAATTACATCATGAACAATTTATAGTATAAAAAAAATATTGACATTTTTATTAGGGAGTGATATTATCTCCAAAAAGTGATAACTAATTAAAACGTGTAAAGCAATTTCATCTTAAGATGATTTCACTTGTGAGTGATATATATAATACTCCCTCCGTCCCATTTAAATAGAAAATTTTTTTCATTTTGGTCGTCTCACCCAAAGAGTCTCTTTTTTTTTTAAAGACATGGAACCCACACACATCCTCTAATACAATTAAAATATAGGGCCCACACTATCACTAATACAACTACTCACCACACATTAAATAATAATAGTCCTTAATCTACGTGAAAAAAACAAAAAATCCCTCTAACAGGGAGGGAGTTTGTTAAGAAACCAGATCGAAGAGGTTTCCCCTCAACTACAAAATTTGAGGCATGTGCATCAAATCTCCCACATATCCTCAATTACAAAATTGAGGTGTGCATCTGCTCTAATTGTATACCCCACTAGAACAAATACATACACCTCAAATTTTGTTGTAAGAAACCTAATTCTTCGAGCTGGTTTCTTTGTCAAAGCATAAGCAAGAGGCAGAACATGTGCTTGATTTCTTGATTTGCATTCACTGGAATGGTTATATTTGTATTTAGTAAACAGTGGATTGCATCTTGCATCTTCTTTTGCACATTTCACACTACTCACTTGCTTATGCTTGTATTTAGTGAATAGGTGGATTGAATCTTGCATCTTCTTTTGCACATTTCACATGAGCACTTCAATTGCTCAATGAAAAACCACAAATCATCATCAAAGGGATCATGATGGGATAGATTGTCTTCACTAATCATCCCACAATCTTCTCTTGCTTCTACGAGTTGAGGATTTACCTCAACGTAAACTACAATACCAACGTTGTTTGAAGACGCCATCTATTTAAGAAACACGAATATAAAATAAGTTCAAAATGCTAATACATTTCTTATATAACATCTTTTGTGCTATGAATAAAACGTAGAAAAGAGAAAGAAATTATACCTTAAAAAGAAAAATATGAACCCCAGGTCATGGTTGGAAAACTCTAGGGCAATGGTTGATGACACGAGACCTAGGCAATGGCTGGAAGGAAGATTCTGTAATGTAATTGTTGATATGGGTAAGAACAAAGATAGGGTAGGATATTGGAAGAGATAATTAAGAGTAATTGGGATGATGGTGTGTTGGTTATATGAAATTGTGGAAGCTAGGTGTCAACCAAGATTAATAAGTAAGCTATGTTAGTCATCCTACTAACAGCCCATATTTATAGGCGAACACAGACGGCGGGTTTGATCATGATAATTCTAAATCCATCACTGCCTTTTGCTAGTTCTGATGTCAAAAACTTGTACGATACCGTTTACGGAGGTAATATGTGAAATAAATAAAAAGTGATAGATAAATACTAATGTGAATTGTGCGTAAACCCTCTTTTTATCAATTATCTTTTAATACATGAAAATTATTATTTTTTATAGAGATAAACTATTACACTTATAAAAAGGAAAATTACTCTTCAAATTCTTACATACTTTAATTTATCGATTAATATTCAGTATATTAAAAATCACTCATTTTTAGAGAGATGAACTATTACTCTTCTAAAATAAAAAAATACTCCCCACCTCAAGATATACATTTTGTTATTTTTGGCGTCTACACCAAAGGGTTATATTTATTTTTTTAGACACATGAACCAACATACATCATTAATACAATTAATATAATAGACCTACGTACCCCACTAATACAACTTGATAAATTGTGAAAAGTGCCCCCAAATAATTGTTGATTTTGAAAATTGTCACCCAACATAATTTATTTGGAAAATGACATCTTTTGACTTTTTGGACCCTCTTCATTATATAATTAATATTTAGTCACATATATACTCGCGTGAAGGGTTGCAAGCATAGTCACATAATAGGTTATAGTGTAGGGTTAATTATGTCTAAAATAAAAGTATATATCGTGGGTGATATTTTCCTTAATGAATGATTAAAAGTGACATTTTTACTAATATCTCATACAACTACTCATTACACGTTAAATAATAATATTTTTTAATTCACGTGTAAAAAACAAATGTATTCCAGATGGACGGAGGGAGTATACTCTTTAAAGAGTAATTTTTTATGTATTAAAGGGTAATTTTACAAAAATAAAGTTTATATGTGAACCCGATTCACACTAGACTCACTCAAAAATGATACTCCCTCCATCCCGAGAATACTTGCACACTTTCTATTTTGGTCCGTCCCAAGAATACTTGCACACCTTAAAAATGGAAATAATACACAATATCAATGACCTGACAATACTGCAATATTACAAAAATATCACTTCTTTTTACAGACAATTTAGTCAAAGTCAACTATATCATACACTTTATTCTACTCAATTACCCAAAATACATCATCTCTTTCTTACATCACACTAACAAAAAGTTAATTTTCTTAAATCCCGTGTCACCAAATACGAGAACGTATTCTTGGAATGGAGGGAGTAATATTTTAATAAAATATAATACTCAATTGATGAAAATTGATAATTATGTAGTGAATTATTTTATGAATAATTTAAAATATAACTAAAAAATGATAATATTAAAAAAAAGTAACATCTTTAATTGAAAAATAATCACTAATTAAAAAAAAGTGTAACCACAATACAAGATTGTCACAACTATCATATCTTTATATTTATAGAATTCTCAATACTCATCATCCAGCATTATCTATTGCCTCATGGCATAACTTAAGTAGTAGGGGAGGGTGGAAAGACATTTCAAATGAGCTTAATCCCTATAAGATGAAGGTTCAAATTCTGCCTTTAACACGAATTCTGCCTTTAACATGAATTTGACCTCTTGCAAGTACAAATTAAATAACTATTGCAAGTACAAATTAAATAACTAAACCTCTATTAATAGTGGTTTCAAAGATACTCATCCTGCATTATCTTTATTACTCTGGCATGTTCTACAATTTTCTATATACTGACAATCTTATTTATAGCATATGCATCGGTACTCATTCCTCCCTTATCTTAATGTGTCTAGCTCTCCTACAATTTCTTTTGACTACATTATTCTACCGTATGCATCGCTACTCATTCCTGCCTTATCTTTACTTCTCTACCATCTTCTACAATTTTTTTAATTCCATTCACTGGATTATTCCGAGATGCATTAATTAATCTTATAAAAGTAATTTTAAATTTATTGATATAAGAGATTTAAAAAATTATACCTACAAATTAACATTAAAATATTAAGGTAGATGACAATAATCTAAGAAGCAACAAGGATTCGTCAAATTTATTTAAAAAGTTAAATATAAGATGGAAATCACGTTAAGTGGATTATTATAAGATATATATACATCCATCTATTAGTGATTTGAAATTACTTGATAAGAGATTTAACCCTATTAAAAAAAATTATACCTACAAATAAATATTAAATTTCTATGGTGAGTGATAGTAATCTAATGATTCGTATCAATTATTTAAAAAGTTAAATGTAAGATGAAATTACGTTACAATAGGCCATCCATGCCTAATGTACGAAATCATAGTAAAAAATAATTTTCCTATTCAATGGTAACTTTGAAATTCACCTTTAAAAATTATAAACCATAACAAATTAAAAGTTAAAATAATATTCAAGTTGAGAAAAAAAAAAGATTAATCTGGTGTGAAACCGTCTAGACAATTTCAAGTAAGATAATTTTAAAGTTTTATAACTAGTTAACACTTTCTATAAAAATATTACTAAACTTTGTGTGCCGGACATTGTCACCGGTATCCATATATATTTTAGTATTAAATGGTATACTTTTTAATATAAGGACGTATTTAAAGTGTATATCTTTAAAATAAAATATTGTACCCTTATCAATTAATGTGTATATTATTTAAAACAAAATGTTGTACCCTTACCCATAATGTTATACCCTTATTAATTAAAATACCTTTTAGAATAAATGTTGTACCCTTATACACTTTGTGTACTTAGGACACAAGAGACCAACTCATAAAATATTATCACTTTAATATAAAATATTATCACTTCTCATTATTCATAAAGTCAAAACCTTGTGTCCTATGGCACACCGTACTAAAAAGTATGGGCGCATGATGTGTTCCGGGAACACAAGAGATTAACTCATTGGCACATGGTGCACCAATACTAAAGTGTGATATGAGAACATAAGAGATCAATTCATTCATAAAATAACATTATTATTTTTTAAAAAGGGACTAGGGTGGAATCGATCCCATGAAATTTACCGCGCCCGACGTGGGCGTGCCTTGGCACCCGACGTGGGCGTCCTCCGGCCTGTCCCTCACTCGACGTTGGCGTGTCCCGACACCCGACGTGGGCGTTCCCATACGGATCCCAAAATTGTATCCACGTAAAAATTCGCAGGTCATATACGCTGGAAGGAGCATGGACTGCTTCAAGAATACTCCACGTGTTCAATTTAATGAAAGCACTGCTCTACTGTTCTACTTTTATCCTCTCCCCTTTTTCACGGTAATAAATGCGTCTCTCTCTTCTTTTTTTACGTAATAAATGTGTGTGTCTCTCTCCTTTATTTTGAAATGGTGTACCCCACCATTAGGGGCCCCCACCGCCCCTGCCCTGGGGATTGGTGGAGGAGGTAAATCGCAGGATGTGTCTCAAGTGGCTTATAGAGAGGGCTCACTGTTAAACTTGTGCTTGCAAGGGGCCAAATCCATGCCAAAGGCAGGATTCGAACCCCCACCCTGCAGCAACCAAGCTCAGCTGGAAGGCCTTTCCACCCTCCCCTCTACGAGTTTATTTTAACTAATAAAATGCATAAGTAGAGTATATATAGGATATGACCACTTTTTGACTCTCTCTCTCCAGAAATCAAATCATTTTTTTTTTTAAATTTTGTAATGTACATAGTCTAAATTCACATGTCTTCGATTTTCCTTTTATAAATTGGATTGATTTATGACATTAATTTTTTCTGAAGAGTTATACAATTGTGGCATATACGGATATATATTGTACTCTTGATTTTTTTCATTTGATATTATTTAAATGATTTTTTTCTCTTGTTAATGCAACCTTTAATTTAAAAATTAAAATTGAAATTAAAATCTTAAAAAAAAAATAATCTAATTTTTCATAAAAATAATTTAATTTATTATAAAAAGTAATTCAATTAATAATTAAAAAAACTTATAAATTTTCAGAAAATCAAAATTTTAAATTAAAAAGTAACACAAATTATTGTAAAGAGTAACCAAATTAATAGAAAAGAATAATTTAAAATTATTAATCAAATATAACAATATATAAACAAATCGACATAAAAAAAATAATTCAAAAACTTATTCTGTAATGCAATTCATTCTAAAAAGTAACATAATTATAAAAAATAATTCAAAAACTAATTCTTTCTAAAAGTAATCTAATTCAATCTAAAAAATAACCTTAAGAATAAATAATAAAATTAACAAAAAAAATTTTAAAGACTAAATTACTACCGTTCTAAAATGCCTTAAAAGATTAGCTTTCGTTCTACCATTGTCCTCTCTCCCGAACTACAGTTGCTTAAGTAATCAGTTCACCGCAGAAATAACCACAAAATCTATGTCATACATGTCTTACACCCAACTCAAAAATATATAGATAAATACCTCCGCATCTTTTGATATTTCAAAGCATTAAATCGTGAAAATGTGGTATCTCAAATTGGAAGATGTTTAATATCTCATTAGATTACTTGCATCCACATTGTATGTACTATGGAGATGCTTAAGAACAAAGCACTGAATCGGAGGCTTCTTGGATGTAGCCGCCGGTCGAATCTAGGTCGCATCCACCCTCTGCCTTTTACCATCTGCGCCATCACTGCCGGCGAACCCACCCACCTGCATCCTACACGCAGCTTGTCTCGTTCTCAGATCCACGGGCAGTTCGTGTCGCCGTCCAATGACACAGCAGTGGGCGGCGGAGGTGGTGGGGTGGCGGAGGGATAGAGATGGAGACCTCGCGTTCCTTAAAAATTGCATCTTTCATTTTATCCGCCGCCATCTAGAGATCGAGCATCACTTTCTGACGGGTAGATGCAATCTCGTCGTCGTCATCGCTGAATCTCCGGGCACCGTGGGACAACGGAGGAGTGGGAGCCACTTTGGTCGATCCAGGAGCAAAGTCGTCGTAATCTCTTTTTTTGTCCCACCTTATCCGCTCAGCCGCGTGAGAAAAGGAAAAAAGAAGAGAAAGGAAAGAGAGAAGAAAGAGAGAGAGGAGAGAGAAAGATAAAGTGTGGCAGGAGAGAGAAGGGTAGGGTGAGGGTAGGGTGGATACGTTAAAAGGAAGAGAAAGGAGGGAGAGATAAAATATGACAGGAGAGAGAAGAGTGGGGCGGACCAATTTGACGTGTAGTTTTAAAGATCCGGTCCACAAATATAAAAAATAAGCCTGGCGTATCCTACTCTTTGTCCATTTTTTATTACAAAAATTATCAATATTGGATGTACTGGATGCAGGTGTATATCTTTTTATTCTATTTTGTATATATATTATTATATTTTGTATATGTATTTTGTAATGATTGTATATTTTTTTCACATTAATTTTTTATTAAAAAATTAACATTCATATATCTATAACATTTTATTGAATATTATATACAATTTTTCATTAAAAAAATTAACAATTAAATTGTATATATTTTTACTCTTAATTATACATATTTTTATTTATATTTGTATATGAATGCACTGTATCTTTAAGTGCACATGTGTACACACCATAAACTATCACATCTAAGCATTAGCATTATGTGAGACTGTCATATACTTATACTATAATTTATTTTTTTAAACATTAATGTTTAACCAATATATACAAAAGCAAATTTTAATAAAAAGAAAAACAACTTAAAATGATATATAATAAATATTAAATTAAATAATTAAATACCTCACTATTCCAATAAATCAATTACATGCCCACCTTTTCTAATTTACTTCGCATCATCCACAACAAATTAAAGCAATCACAAATATATTTAATACTCTACATTTTACGTAGAAATAAAATTAATAATTATTAAAAAAAACTCAAAATATAATATATCAGATGAGTCAATATTTTACCTGCGTTAGTAGATATTAGATTGAGATAGCAATGGAAGAGAAAACCTGAAATTTTATAGAATGATTTTTAAATTTATAAAATGGTTTTTAAATTGATTGGCAAAAATGCAGCATTAAATGAAAAGAATATCCATATATATGTATAAATATATTATGATAAAATATCTATTTATTTTTTTAAATTTCTTTATATTAATTATAAAAATATATAAATATATTATGATAAAGTATCTATTATTTTTTAAAATATTATTTAAATATGTATTTAATTTTTAATATAGTATTAAAAATATAAAAAAATATAAAAAAAAGCTCAAACTATAATATATATCAAATGAGTCAATATTTTACCAGCGTTCTGAACAATCATCTATGTCTAATACATAGTCAAAGATAATAGATTGAGATAGAAAAGGAAGAGAAATCCTGAAATTTTATAGAATGACTTTTAAATTGATTGACAAAAATGCAGTATTAAATCGGTTTACCTCCACCCTTCCTTTTGCTGCAAAAGCAGTGTTTTCAAATTGGCGAATTCATATACTCCATGTATGAATAGACCCGCCATAATTTTACTGGTTGCTTAAAACATCGTTGGAGCTAATCATCCAATCGATTGGGTGAGAGGGAAGAGAAACCTGAAATTCAATAAAATGGTTTTAAAATGAGGAAAACACATTATTAAGCGATTTATATATTGCTTGCCCCTCACTCGCCGCAGAAAAAGCGTGTTTCCAAACTGGCCGAATTCATTCTGTTGAAGTAGGGCCAAAACTTTCAATGGTAGAATATATACTACAGCTCATTATATTATATTAAAATTACAAAAAAAATTAAAATGACACAAAGAAACATATGATCAGATTCACATGAATACCTAATTTACATATAATTGATTGTGATATCGTCTCATGATAAGATTATTTTACGCTTTGATAATTTGTAAAATATTTTTTTGCACCTTGATGCACCGTAAACTCACTCTTAGAAAATTATACACTTATGAATAAAAATATATACAGTACACTTATGAAAAAAAATGTATACAGTAATGAATAATATATATACTTTGTTAGCGAATTTTCTGTTAGTTTTTTTAATGAAAAATTGATTGTAAAAAAACTACAAGTTAATATCACTTTTCCATATAAAAGTTATATTTTTTATTTGTCTCAACGTAAACCATTACTGAGAGGTCTCACACAAGTCTTTCCCCTTTTTTTTAGTGTATGATATATTACACTTAAACGGAGATGGACCATTACTCTTTTAAATGAAAATTATTATTCCTCAAATTCTTAAATCATAATTTACCGATTCCAATATACTAAATGAAAAAATTTCTATTAGAAATACGAACTATTACTCTTATGAATTAAAAATATTACTTTTCAAATTCTGATGTATTGTGATTTTTTTAGTTTTGTTGAGCATAACTTGAGTAATTTTTTTGGGAAAAATTTGTGTGAGACCGTGTCACGGTGAGACAATTTTACGCTTTCACAATAAATTATCTCCTTTTATTAAACGTTATTACTTTTTGTTTATAACGTACATTGCTCATAAAATAGTTCACAACGCTGTTTTACTTTTCATAGTTAAGTATCACTTTTCATTATAATTGTTATTAGTTCTTATCTGTCTCACAAAGTTAGTCCGTGAGATGGACACACAAGTCTTTGCTTATTTTTTATTAAAAAAGTAACAATTTATCTTTTTAAAGAATAAAATTTTATACACTAAACGGTAATTTTGCAAAAATATGATGTATGGTGAATCGAGTTCACACCAGACTCATTATTTAAAATAATGAGCGAGTCTCCTTTAAACTTGTAACACTTATTCATATATGCGCAAAAAAAGAAAAAAAGAAAAAATATATATATATTACATTTTATTATGTAAAAAATGAGAGGGATTAGGGTATAACCGGTTGTACCAATTGAATTGGTACAACCTTGGTCCCACCCTTTTAATTAATTCATACTCCTTCATTAATGTTGTTTTTTATTTTATTTTTAAATTTATTTTATTTAAATGACTATTATACCTAAACCCTTAGGATACGTTATACCCTAAACCACAAGGATAAAATTACAATTATACCCTAAATTCTAAATTCTAGGAATAAATTATACCCTAAACTACAAGGGTAAAATTACAATTATATCCTTAAAATTAAATAAATAAAAAAAAAGAAAAAGGAAAATACACACTGAAGGTAAAAGAAGGAGGTTGTACAAGGGATTGTACTAATTGGAGGTTGTACACAAGTCTTTATCGTAAAAAAAATATTTTTTTAGAGAAATGAACTATTGCTCTTTTTTTAACGCAAAATATTATCTCAACGTGAATATTAAAGTATCTTAGAATTTGAAAAATAATATTTTTCATTTTTAAAAAAATAATTCATCCTTCTAAAATACTTATCATGATAAAGATTAATCACATAGTGTAAGAATTTGAGAAGTAATAATTTTTATTAAGAAAATAATACTTCATCTCTATAAAGAGTAATTTTTTTATGTATATAGAATAATAGTTAAATCAAATTACACGTGTAAACTCGATTTACACTAGTATTTACCTTTAAAATATATTTAAATAATTATATTCTTTACATAATTTGTTATTCATTATTTTACATAAAATAATAATTTATTTAATAAATAGTTATATTAATTAGTAGATTATATATATATATATATATTAATTTTAATTTGCTAATATTAATATTTTACCTTTTTCTCTATTTTAAAATTTTTATAGTAATAAATATATAGTGTAAAATATTAAAAAAAAATTGAGGGCACATTAGAATGAGACAATCTCACGTATTTCTTTGATTAAATAGATTATCTATTAATCTAAATAAATTAGAAAAGTAATGGAGTAGTAATAACGAAATAGCAGTAATTCGCATTCATAAGTGAGAGAGCATATATATTAAAGAATTAAAATAACAGTCCGAAATCAAGAAATAAAGTTCTACCCATTAACAAAAACATTTTAGATGAAAATAGAAAAAAAATTATAAATATATCAAAATAGTTCTGATGATTCAATAATTTTTTTATTTCTTACTTAAAATCGAAGTTCTAAGTTATTTCCACTTGATAAGTCATATCAGTGGAATAATAAATTCCTATCTGTTGTGAAATATTTTATGTGGATATTACTTTTTATATCGTTAGAATATGAAGAAAGTTTATTGACCACTTTACCATTTCTTTTTTATATATAAAGAGTGAGAATATTATTGACCATTTACCATTTCTCTTCTATATATAAAGAGAGATAATATTTGGATTTTGTACACTTCAAATCAATACTGTTAATAAAATCTCTCTTTTTCCTACCTCTCTGACAACTGAACGCTCTAACAACTGAACTGTCAATTGAAGGAAACCCTAGAAATGAATCGTGTCTTTTCTACGAGGTATTATAAAAACTTTAAATATTTTCGATTGGAATCAAATATATTGAAATTTGTTTCATTATTAATTCTGATGACAACTAAAGAGATTTCATGCTAATTAATTATTGGGATAAACCTTGAATAACTCCTTTTAATATTTTCCTGTGAATTAAAATATAATACTTTTGATTGTGTGTATGTAGAGATCGAGAGGCTTTGATCTTGAACGTTTTCATCATATAGATGCGATAATTGATGATTATTTTGATGGTCATTAATTGAATTATAATTAGATTTTATGTGTATGTTTTAAAACAAAACCTATTTAAGGAGATAGAAATATTCTTTTCAGAGCCTCAATTTTATTTTTTGATTGATTTACTTGATTGAAATCTTAAAATATGTTCCACTATCTTTACCTTTTATGGAGAATAAGGACTATGTTTAACTTATGAGCGTATTCAATTGGTGTGTATTTAACGCAACGTAATTAGATATATTAAATGTGATCTCATATTAAGATATCTCTATTTTTTTTCAAATTATTATTTTTATGGTGCATTATTTTATACCATATTTATTTGAATTAATCATGCCCATTTACGGATTTACATTAACATTTAAAATCCGTGATTTTTCCTTAATTATATGGTGATTAAATATGCGTGATTTTTTTTTAACTTGAAATATTTTATTTAAATTATTTTTGTAACTCACATAATTTATTAATTTTATTACATTGTTTTTCACTATCTCAATTATTGGCTTGGAGAAAATTGATCTAATATGTTCTAAATTGTGATCCATAATTGAGAAATACATAGAGAATTGATTTGTTATATTTTCGTGAGACCTTGAATTTCATGATATTACATTATGTCTTTATTATCAAATTTTGAAATCTTAAAATTGGAATCCAACATGACTATGCATATCTATTAATTATTTAATTATATTGAATTTTTGTTTAAATTCTAAAATTTAAATGATATATTTTGAAAATAATGCCAGAAGCAATTTTCAACTTTATTTATTTATTATTTTTGAGTAAATTTGTTATCTCTCTTGATGCATAAATGGTACAAATCGATTATATGTTCTTATTAAATGTAGTTTATTAAAAATGTTCGGCATCACTAAAAGGAAATTTGTCGCACTCGCCTTTGATGGCAACATATTTTTTTTACCACGACACTAAATTTTGAAATTTACCTCGCATCATATGATTTAAGTGAAACAATTTCTATAGATAAATATACTCCTGCCCAGAAGGCTAAAGCACCAATATTTGTTCGTCAACATCTGGACAAAGATCTAGAAAAAAAAAAGATGAGTATATAACATAATAATATCCTCTTATTTTATGACAATTCCTGAAGGATCGTTTTGATTAGTATTATAATCCTTCTATGTAATTGGGCTGAATCTAAGATTTAAAATTTTTAAATCCATAATAGAATACAATTATGTTCTACACCTTATTTTCTAAAACTCTGTAAACAGAGATTACAGAATCAGAATTGATTGATAAAACCATTTTGTCTTTCATACCAGCAAACTCATCCTCCAGAAACAGTAAAGAGTTAAAAAATTATATTAAGTATTCAGAGCTTATTTTTGTAATATTGGTTGCAGAAAAATATAATTAATAGTAAATAAAAAAAAACTATAATGTTAGACTAGTTGATTTAAAACTAGTGACTGAAGCACATGTTATATTCCCAAAGGATTTTATTAATTATATTTAGCATGGAAGGACATAGAAAAAGTAAGAAACAATTATAGTTCATTAAAGATTTTAACAAAGTGGTCGCGATAGTGCAAGTTGGCCTCCACAAAGTGATAGAAGTTAAAGATTTAAATAAATATTTCATCAGAACATTACAGAATCTGAATTGATAGGAAAAATATTTCCACCTTCCATGCTACTAACCTCGTACTCCAACAGTAGTAAAGAGCTAAAAATCATATTAGATATTCATAGTTTATTTCTGCATTACTGTTAGTTTAAAAGCATAATCAATTGTTAATGAAAATTCATAATGCTAGACCAATTGGTTCAGAAATTTGTGCCTGAAGCACATGGTACATTCTAGCAAAATTATACTTGGAGTGGAAGGGGCATATATAAAGTAAGAAATATTTATAGCTGAAGAGTGAATTCACATTGGCCTCCCTGTAATGTGGTCGATGAAATTTAAATTGGACTTATTAAAGGACTTATCAAAAGTGATCGAGGTAGTTCAAGTTGCCCTCCACAAGAAAATAGACAAACACTTTAATAGAAACAAATTTATTATAGATATTGATAACAGAGGCGGCCCTGGGACGGTGCCGGCAGTGCCGCCGCACAGGGCCCCACTCTGGCGAGGGCCCCCAATTTTTTTATGTTTATATATATTAGTATATATATATATATATATATATATATATATATATATATATATATATATATATATATATATATATATATATATATATATTATATAAATCCTTACAAACCATGACCAACTATAAAGAAAATCACAAAGATTGAATGGAAACTCCCTTGATCTATCTTCAATGGTGATCTCCTTCCCTTCTTTGCACTTTCCTCTCTTCCTTGATCCTTTTCCTTCAATTGGATGTAGAAATTTATAGTGGGATGGTAGATCCAAAGGATGAAGAATGGATGAAGATGATGGTGTGGAATGGAAGAAATGGTGTGTGAGGTGGAAGAAATGGTGTGTGAGGTGTATTTCGGATCTCTTCAAAAATATTAAAGTATTGGGTATTTATACCCATTGGGAAGCTTCTAGAAGGATTCTGATTTTTTACAGAATTTCACACAACACGAGTCGTGTTATGCAACATGGCCATAAGGTGGCCGTGTTGGGTGAATTGATGTCGCTACACGGCCAAGACTTACAGGGCCGTGTTACTCAACACGGCTCGTGTGCTGCAACATGGCTCGTGTGCTGTAACACGGGCACAGGGTGGTCGTGTTGGATGAATTGTTGATGGCACACGGCCACCTCTTACAGGGCCGTGTTCCGTACACAGCCCGTGTTGGTGCATGCCCCTGTTTTTCACATTTTGTTTCGGCTCGTTCTCCTTCGTTTCAACTCCGAATTGAGATCCGCTTTTTCCTATATCTTTCTTATCATATCTAGCATCCAATAAAAAGTGAAAACCATAGGTTTAAGTAATTCACATACATTTCAATAAAAATACAAAACACAATCAAATACCACATAAATACGGATAAAATAATACGAAAACGGATATAAAAAGGTACAAAAATCTAGGTGAAAATATCACTCATCACACCCCCAAACATAAAGTGGTGTGCGTCCCCGAACAACGAAAATAATAAAACAAGGGGTGAGATTTTCACCTAGGAAAAGACTAAACGAACATAAATAATAACACATCGATAGCAATAAGAATTACAATTTATGCTAAGTCATCCTATAACATTAAAGTCATGACATGCAAAAAATATTAACAAGTTCAATCACAAGAGAATAACAGTTTAATATAGTCCATTTTAGTCCAAGCCTCACATAGGTTATAAATGTCACTCAACACTCTTTAAAGTGGTAAAACAACACTCATCAATTGATTGATTCGACTCGCTATAAGCTTGCTCGCGGACTATGTTCACAAACCACCAAAGTTTCCATTAGTGATCAAAAAGGTCTTTCATTAAGGATGTAATGATAGACTCTTTGGTAGGGTAAGAAAGATATGGATAATAGTAATTAAATAAGTGTAAGTAATCGAAGAGATAACTATTTTCTTCCATTCCTTAACTATTTATTTCTTCCTTTCTTTTTTTAATTGATCACAAGCACTATTCATCAACTCTCCTTGAATTGATCTTCTTTCAATGCATGCTTCGTTCTTTGAATTTTACTTTCTTGAGCATCTTGTTGTTTCTATGCTCATTTTCTTGTTTTGAGGTTGCATGTTCACTCTTGGTTTTGCTCTTTTCATCTTTTTTTTCTTACTTGTTTACCATTTCCTTTCTTTGTTTTGCTTTCTCATCAAACCTTTCTAACTACCATCTCCTCAATTACTCACACAAAAGGGTAAATATATAAGGCTCATGTGGGTAATCAAGACTTGTAATGTGCTAAATTCACAACAAAATGGCTTTAAGGCTCAAAGTAGTTGACTAGGGATGATGTTCATGGTAGGGAAATTTTTGGCAATGACTATAAATGACAAGGATGACCTTAGATCATTTCACTAATTTCCACATATCGGGCTCGTTTCTATAGTTCTTGAGCAAGTTCTAGCTTATCAAACACTATCGATCCACTCATGAAGAAAAACCATGTATGCACGGTTGAGGATCAACTTCTCACAAACTTATGCATTGGACTTTAAAGAACTTATTACACCACATTCATCTCAAAATTGAACAAGTTAAATAAAACATGTCACAATTCGAAAGTGTAGAGATTCTTAATCATAACTTGTCATCACTTATCACCACAACATATCATCACTCATATTCAAAAATGACTCACAACCTCCCTAAACAAACCACCAAAACAATCCCTAGACAAGAATAAGAAAACACACAAAATATAAAAAAAAAACTCAACAAACAAGAAACAAACAAAACACATAACATGCAAGAATAAAAATCACCATCATTAACAATAAAGCACACATTCTATATCATCCATGACAATTAAGCTCACAAGCATCCCAACCTTAATTAAAAAGTAAACCTCCTAAAAACATAACACATGAAGTAGCATGCTAATCACATCAATCCAAATCAAATCAAATTATGCTAAGCACATAGAAGTGGTAGGGTGTAGAGTGAACTCCCTTAGAAAGGCATTTGGTAGTAGACTTTGTTAGTTCCAAGCTCCATGCATGCTTCCAATACCCTTCATACATGCTCAACAAACCATTAGCTCAACAATTTCATAAAAATATGGACTATCATGCACTTCAATCACCACCAACCATACCAAAATCAATCTCAAACTCATGAGAAAAATTTTAAAATTGGGTCAATTTTACAAGAATCACACTCAAAGTGAGTCACACCACACACTCCCCCCAAACTTAAATCGAACTAAGAGGTGAGAATTAAGTTTGCAAAAAGTAGTAGGACTTACCCTTGTAGTTTCCATTGATGGTCTTCGTGTAGAGAAATAAACACATCCAACAACTTGAGCTATGTCCACCATGCACTAGCCCCCAAACTTAACTCGAGACAAGAGACGAGAATTAAGTTTGCAACAAGTGGTGACATATCTACTCGAATCCATGAAGCACTTCTCTTTTCTTTAATATGCTTTCTTCTCATGAGCTCAATCCACCTATAAGACCAAAATACAAACAATAAAACAATCAAAACATAAAAAGAATGGGTTGCCTCCCATTTAGTGTTAAGTTTAACGTCTTCAAGTCGGACGGAATTTTCACGCTTATTGGACCAACTGTTAGTCCACCACACTTTCTCCTCGCATCCTCACTTTAAACATTTGTTTTGCCCACTTCTTGTCAACAAGCTCCACTTCACCATTCTTGCTCACGAGCATCGAATCATCATCAAGAAGAGTTTCTAGTGGACTTTCTCTTTCTCCTTTATCTATTTTCCAATCAAGGTCCGGAGCTTTCTTCCTATCAACATCACAAGAAGAAAAGTTAGCATTTGACAATTTCATATAATCGTGAAGAAAGGAATTTAAGTTGTCAAAGAGAAGAGGATCATGATCCATTAGATCATCCGGAGGCTTTGCATGAGACTTGACTCATTTTTCCTTATTGCACAAGAATGTGGCTCTTTTTCCTTTTGAACTTAAGGATAACTCTTCTCTTCCAACATCAATCTTTGCTCTTCTGGTAGCTAGAAACGGCCTTCCCAAAATGAGTGGAACTCGATGGTCTGCCTTCACTTTCAACACCATGAAATCAATCGGGAAAGCTAGCCCTTTCACTTTCACCTCAACGTATTCAACAATCCCTAATGGCTTCACAACTTCTCCATATACTACTTCAAGACGGTTAGTAGTAGGCTTTAGCTCTCCAATTTCAAGGTCTTTGAACGTGGCATGAGACATCACGTTGACGCTTCCCCCCAAGTTACACAATGCATCAAGAGTGCTCTTCCTTTCAAAATCACAAGGAATGATGAACTTTCCCGGATCACCAACTTTTGTTGGCCCCCTTTTTACATTGACTCACTTGTTTCGGATGACTATTCTTTCTTTTTCTCCTCATACTTCTTCTTAAGATTCTTCACATATTCCTCAAACTCTTTTTTCTTCTCCTCCTTTACAAATATTTGTGGATAGGGAATAAGGAATGGAGTGACCGGAATACCCCAATAATCACGTTTGTACTCCTCTTCTTTGGCCTTCTCCTCCACTTTCTTTTCCTCTTGCACCCTTTTCCACTTAGGTATCCATTTAGACCCCTTCTCTTCTTTCTTACTTACTTCTTCCATTTCTCCAACAACCTTACTTTCCACCAACCCTTCTTTAACCTTTCGTTCCTCTTTCATATCAACCAACAAACATTGAGCTTTCGGATTCACTTTGGTTGTGGCCAAAAACTTCCCTTTTGTTGAGCACTCAAGGTACTTGTAATGTGTCCCACATTATACTACAAATCTTTGAGCCTCTGTTCATTTGCTTCTTCCGCTTTATTCAAAGCTTTATCTCGAGCTTTGTTTGACACAATCAATTGTTCAATTAGCTCATCAATCTATGCTCTTTCCTCATCGTTTGGTGTCTTAGCCCCCGATTGATATCACGGAGGATACGCAACTGCATTGCTCGTGTTGGAGTAGGAAAAGTTACCTTGCCTTTGTTGTTGTTGTGGGTATGAGCTTCCACTACTTTGACCATTAAAGCCTCTTTGCCTTGGTGGATAGTTCCCTTGACTTTGATTGAAATTACCTTGGGGATTATTTTGGTAATTTCCTTGGTAATTTCTTCCTTGCATGTATGATACATCCTCCACACGTAGCATAGAGTTGGCCCATTGTTCACCATTCACAATATTCGGAGGTGGCACACCTTGCTCGACTTGTAGCCCCTCAACCATATTAGCTCCTTGATTATTCACACATTGGTTCAAACTCATTTGTTTCATGACCTCCGCCACTATCTTTTCCATACTTGGCGTACTTTGATCTACACTTACACTCTTCACACTATATTGTTGCTCTTGATCGAAACTCTCAAATCCATAGCATCCACTAACCCTCTCCGATGACCATTGATAAACATTCATAGCAATCTCTTCAAATATTTTTATGGCCCTTTCCGGAGTCACTCCAAGTACGGATCCACCCGCCGAAGTATCAACAATCACTCTTTGCCCATTCACAAGTCCTTGATAGAAAAATCCAACTTGTTGATTCTCTGGGAATCCATGTTGTGGACACTTGCGTAGCATATCCTTGAACCTTTCCCACGCTTCATAAAAATTTTCTTGAGGCATTTGCTTGAATTGAGTGATCAAGCTCTTCATTTGAAGCGTCTTAGAAGGTGGAAAATACTTATTCAAGAACATTTGGGCAAGTTCATCCCATATGTTGCACATACCCAGTGTAATAGTGGAGAGCCATGTTCGAGCTCTATCTCTCAATGAAAACGGAAACAACCTCATCTTAATTCCTACACCTAGATCACACACCATTTCCTCCATTTTACACCATCATCTTCATCCATTCTTCATCCATCCATCCGCACTTGATCTCCTCCATCAAATCCACCATCCAAGTGGTCAAGAAAGTAAGGGAGAGTGAAGATTACAAAAAGAAGAATGAGATCTCCATTGAAGGACTTCAAAGGGGGAATCTAATTCTAATTTTGTGATTTTCTTTATAGTTGATTATGGTTTGTAAGGATTTTAATATCTATGTTAAATTTCTTGTGACTATAAGAGGCTAATCTCCTTTATGAGATTAGCTCCATGATTGGTGTTGGATAATTTAGTTTTTATGCAAATTGATTTTAATCTTGAATGGAATTTGTGTTATTTCTATCATTAATTGTTGATTGCTTGATGTATATGATGATTTGTGTGATTAATTGTCTTGGGCATGTGATTAGATTGAGAAATCAATTATATGTTTAGGATAGTTCATTGAATCATTTTATCATACACTTCATCTGCATACTTTACAATGAGATAGAGATATCCTTCTAGATTTAGAACCCTTTGATAGAATATTTGATTAGCTTAATCGAGAGGTTAGTTGATTAAATGAGGAGACACAAACCATCAGTAAATTCATAGTACCTTAAAAGGGAATATTGCCTATGATTTAGTACCTAGTGGGAGGTGTTTACTATGGTCTCGATCCTATGTGCGTTTAGGAGCCTTATTGAGGGCCTACATCCTATCCATCTCGAGAGAGAGCTTAGGTGGTATTATGATCGCTCCTATGCCATGTCCATGAGAGATTAGAATTAATTGCATGATTTCTTTATTACCTACACCATGATTGTTGCTAATTTCATCCTTGCATCATTTGGAACCCATTTTCTTGTATTTATTTTATCTTATTTCTTGCATTAGTTTAATTGCATTTATTTGCAAGCTATCCATCCCTTTTCGTTGTCCTTATAAAATCATGATAAACTTGAGGTCGCTTAAACTCTAGCGTCTTCCTCCATGTGGTTCGATAAATTCTTTAATTGGTCATCCCGACTACAAAACGATCAATCAAATGGCGTTAAAAAGTGAAACATCCAATGTCTTATATTCACACGCATTGAATATTTTATTCCAACAATTAATATTTGGGGAACTTGGAATAACTAAACACATATCTAGCTCATGCATATCATAATTATAACCCCTTTATAACTAGTGCTACTCAATCATGGCCAGAAGCCTTTAACATTTCCCATCTGCAAATTTTGAGTTGTGCAATTGATATTTTATATTACCACCATAAAGTACTTTAATGTGCATTCTAATGATAGTTATCCATCAATTTTTATAAAGCCCAAAATAGGGGATCAATATATATTTTAGTACGCTAATTGCACATTTAATGAAAATTATTTCACGACATTAAGGAGAGATTCAAGCCCAATATTTATGTGAATGCCAAGAAATTCTATTATTTTGCACTAGATTTACTGAACCAGAAATTCAAAAGATTATTAATTTGCAATAGCAAATAAACTGTCAAATTATCGTGATGAAGTGACAAAGTCCATTATATTTGTAATAATAAACGCACCACTGGAAGTGGAGTTCCCCAGGGACATCATGCTTTAAATAATTATTTGTAATAATAAACGCATCACTAGAAGCGTGAAAGGTTTTATTATTTGAAATTAAATATCCACAGAAATTAATTTTAAGAATAAATAGTCACTTCCAAAATTATCTGAAGAGTTTGTTTTGATAACCTCTTCAATAGGTTTGTCCAGAAGAAAAATAACTAGTAATTTCGCACGTGCATCAAAATAACCAAAATACTGGGTATGCGAAACGGCTAGAGCCACACATATTGGGAAATGACGAAGATCTAGTTATATAAATATAAAAATCATTATAAAAGTTGGGAGAAGAATATGAATTGAAATAGAAAGTTGTTGACAACACATTGACTTTTTGATTGTTTTTACTGTCTTAAATAATAATATGGATCCTGAACTTATATATGATATCAAAGTGCCAAAAGTACGAATATTTGGTAAGACAGAATAAATTATTGAGGTTGAGCTTAACTAGCTAAATATTTATTTGAATATATGAAATAATATAAATATTTGTCCCAGAATGACATATGAATGAAAATCAGTTAAAGCTTAAATGATTCTTGCAGAGGTCCAATATATAAATGATACATATTCTCTCATTATACATTACGTTTCGCTACTTAATATATATGACAGTTTCAATATATTTAGATATGCAATAAATATACATCATTATATGATTTACATGAAAATCCACGAAGGATTAAAACTTCTCAATTTGGATGAGAATAAAATATCACAACAGATAGATGAATTATTGGTCATAGCAAGACCTTGAAATAATTAATAGGATATGCTACATTTTAATTTGTTATTTCTTCCCAAAGAAGAATGAAAATTGTGTGTATATGAATGGTTTAAGTTTGGAATGTATAAGAAATTTATAAGCTAACTCATGCTAAGATGACGGATTTTTCGAAATAAATGAACTTGAATAAATCCAAAGAGTTGTCTCAACCTGCAGTTGAGAATATTTTAAAATTTAAATACCAGTTAATTTATTTGATGATTGTTTTAGATGAATTCTCGATATAGCTATTCAAGTTGTATGCCAATTGTCGTTTTTATCCCTTGAAGTGGGAAACTAATGTCTATATACTTGAAGTATATAATGAGGATATTTTGGGCTAGAAGTCCCTTTATTCAGTGTTTCTAAAGTGCAAATTTCTCATAATTGTATCAGACCTGATATGCACTTATGATGAACTTGCTAGCAAGATTTTATAACTCTTATATAAAGAGAATTTACATGAAATTAAACATATCCTCAAGTATCTCGAAGATACAAAATATATTGGTTTATTATAAAGAACCAATGTGACATTGGTATATTGATTTGAATGTTTATTGAATGATCCCCATAAATTGATGTAAGATTATGATTGTTGATATAATTTGTAGCCCATGGGGCATGATGAAATATATATTATGCGAGACATCACAAATTTATTATATATGCTCCAGAAGAGCAATGAGATATTATACACAGTATTTGCTTATGTAAAGATCTGAATTATTTATCGTTGTTTAGTTTACTCCTAAATTATATTTTAGTATATGCTTGTAGTATTGTTTTATGTAGACTCATAAGATTGTCGTCTTCAGATGGAGTAATAATTTCAAGTAAATTCTAAAATTTTGATCTTGAAGATCAGTAGTTATATTTCAAAATACTGTTATCTTGAGGGGGAGCGGTAATTTCTAAACAATCCAGAAGATTAGGTCCTGATGACCAATAATTGTACTCTTTTTCCTCTACTAAGTTTTTCCCATTGGATTTTCTTAGTTTAAGGTTTTTAATGAGGCGACTAAAGCAACACTTGAAAATTGTAGGACATGTACTCTTTTCTCTTTAACTAAGTTTTTTCCCTAAGAGGTTTTATTAGTAGAAGGTTTTTAATGAGACGTGCAAGTTAAATGTCTTGGGGGAGAAATAACTTGTAAATAATCTGAAGATTGGGTCCTGAAGACCAAATTGTACTCTTTTTCTTTAACTAAGTTTTTTCCTACGAGATTTCCTTAGTTGAAAGTTTTTTATGAGACAGCTAATATGAAATATTAAAATGATAAGACATGTACTCTTTTCCTCAACTTGTTTTTCCCAAAGGGTTTTCTAGCGAGGTTTTTAACGAGGCATGCATATGACATCGTAACGTTGTAATGTCCAAGGGAGAGTGTTGTGAACTATTTTATGTGGACATTACTCTCTATATCATTAGAATAGGAAGAGAGTTTATTGACCACTTTACCATTTCTCTTCTATATATAAAAAGTGAGAATATTTGGGTTTTGTACACTTCAAATCAATACTTTTAATAAAATCTCTCTTTCTCTTGCTTCTCTGTATTCATCTCTTCTTCTCTATGTTTCTGTTATTATTTCTTATCATTTACTTTACAACATTGCCTAATTAATCATTACTTTTTGTTGGTACGAAGAACTTATCTACAATCGTGAAAACGGGATAGGCCTGTCAGGCCGAACCGCCCATGCCTCTATAAAAGTGGGTTGTAATTTTTACCGTGCGTTTGGAGACGGGCTTAAATGGGCTGGCCCAAACGGGGCGGGCCTGGGCGGGTCAGCCGGCCCACTTTGAATTTTGATTTTTTTTCTGATGATGATGTGGTGTTTAACATCCCAAATACTTATTCTTCCTCTTATTTTTTCTTTTGATTTTAAATTATTTTTCAAAATAATGGATAAATCATAAGATGAATATTCTAAGCATTTTGTATCGTAGATTAATATACAAAATTTGTAGATAATTTTAAGTCTTATTTTACTTGATTTTGAAATTATTTTTGATTCTTGAAATTTTAATATATAATTGAATGTATATAGATTATAAGTAAATGCAAATGACAAACCTTTAAGACATCTAATTGAAAAACTAGTAAACTTTTTGTGATTTAATTTGTGATATTTGAGGATAATTATACTTATGCTTTTTTATTTGAGATATTTAAGAAGTAGTATATATAATTAGTACACTTTATGTTTGATTTGCGATCTTTGTTTATGATTAATTATTATCATTAAATTCGTGAGGCTATTTTGTAGGATCTATATATATATCTTAATTTTGAGTTGTCTCTTGAAAATCGGGTTTACATTATAAACCCTGTGATCCCTTTTAATTTAAACACCCTAATAATGTATAAGGTACATATGATTGGAAGGGGGGACCGCAGAGTTTACACCGTGAATTCAGTTTAAATAAATGTGTGTGTTTATTTTTAGATTCACATTATAATATTTTGAAAAAGCTTCCATCATTTTGATATTTCATTTTCATGTAATTATAATTTTAATAATATCATCTTTTAAAAAAAAGGCAGGTTGGCCCGCAAACCACATTTTGTTGGGTTGGGCCTAGCAATCATAGTCCGCCACTCGCCTAGGCCCGCCAAATGGCCAGTTAAGACGGGTTTTAGACTGCCCCGCCCCGCCGACCTGTATTGACAACTCTAATACTTATCATGAATACATTGAAATCTGCCGCTACTATTGCATTTGGAGTTGGTCAAGGAACTGATGCAGATTAAGCCATAGAGGGTATCACATGACAGCCTGTTTAGTGTGAATATCTGCATGTTTTAGGGTCTGATTTAGCACCGTTTTATAGAATTTATGTTCGTATTTTAGCACTAAATGGTTAATTTTCATATACTAGCGTTTTAACCCGTGCAATGCACGGGGGGACGTTATAACAAAAATATTAATATATTTATTTGTAATTTATAAAAAGTTTAAAAGAATGAGCTTTGGTTATTGAGAATTATATTAAAGTTATTTAATTGCATTTAAGGTAAGTATTGTAAGTGCAATCTCATATATTATTTTTAGTTTAATTTTTAAATGTATTAAGACTGATATGATGAATCCCTTATTAATATAATATAATAACATGTATACGAAAGATGTTTAGGTCTACAATAATAAAATTTGAAATTGAAATTTTGTTATATTATGAAACTTAATTCGTTCCAATGTCTGAATCAAAGAACATGATGATGCTCAACTATAAAGAAAATAATCAAACATTTTTAAAAACTTATCTAAAAACATAATTCTTGCAAATACCTATTTCACCGCTGCTGTCCTTGTCCAACAAAATCTTTAAACATACTTTCGTGGTTGATCTTGACACAGAAACGTAGTCAGCCATGACTAAATACTGGTCTCCTCAAGTACAAACCAACATTTGAAAGCGATTAGCCTTGACTCTTGTTTATAGTCGTTGCATACGACACGATCATTGGAAACTGCCTTTTTTTGAACCTAAAAGGAAACCTAATATCAGTCGGTGTTAATATAAATCTTGATATGAGCATTACCTCTCATTCATTAGTTTCAGTAAATCTTGGTATGAGCATTACCTCTCCTGCATTTGTTCCAGTCAACAACAGTGCATGCAAAACGTTGGTAACCAAGAATTAAATATTTGCCCATAATAAATATTCATGCTAAAAAATGTTTATACATTGTTTAAGAAAAAAAGTTATTTTTTAAATTTAAACAATTGACTATTTTTATGTCGTTTAAGAAATTCCGTATCTCTACATCATCAATAAAAAAATTTGAGCAAATAAATTTTAAGTTCTTTGATGTATAAATATAAGTGGCATATTATTGAGTAACTAATTTAAAGTAAGAATACACTACTGCAAAGAGCAGGACAAATATCTTAATCAGCGTATCATATATACCCCTACTTTTTTTCTCATTTCATTACTACATATTTTTAGAAAAAAATACCTTCCTGGTAGGAGCTTAGCTAATTCAGTCCATTTATTTCTATTGACCCAATGAGCATTGAAAAGTATAAACCCCTCCTCTAGAGTTCAAGCATCATTCTTAATATAAGGATTTAAATGATCGTCCTCCCGAAAGTTAAAATATTATATATATATATATATATATATATATATATATATATATATATATATATATATATATATATATATATATATATATATATATATATATATATTATTCCTTGTAAAATACTCGTGCATGGGATAGTTATTTTAAAGTTAAAACATATTCTTAAATAAAATTTTTGTATCATATATCCTAAACATAGATTAGGAATCCAAAGTATTAAGATTTTTTTTTAATTTTAAAATTATTAATTAGCAACACCTTACACATTTGTAAGATACTCTCTCTTAAATTATGATTTTTTCATATTTATTTGTGGACGTCATTAATCTTCTTTAATAGAATTTTAAACTCTTCTTACTTGTTTAACTTAGTACGGCCACATACAACTAATCATAATTGAAAATGGGTATTTTCAAGAACAGTAAAATGAAAGTGATTGCCCTTGGCTCTTATAAACATATTCGTGTTACACGTTCATAGTTATTCTAAAGCTACAATATAAATTAAAATGAAATATTTTCTCATGTATCATGAACAAAAAGCAAGAATTTTAAGGCATATAAAAAATATCATTAATTTAAAAAGTACTAATTAAACAATAGTTTACACATCCTAAATATCTATTTCTTGATGTCTAAAATAAAAATGGAATTAAAAAGACAAATACCCTTGATTTAATTACTCCTAAACATACATGTGTTGCAAATACGTAGTTTTTCCATTGTTACATCATATATTAAATAAAAATATTTTTCTCATTTATCCTGAGAAAAAAAGAATATATTGACATTATAGTTTAATTATACTTTTAATTATTTACATATAGTATTTAATTAACATTATTTTAATTTTTCAACTTCACATAGTTTTATGTTTATATATTACACAATATGGTATGTATCAAATTTTGTTTTTATAACATCTATTTTTTTACTTAGAATGAACAAATTTAACAAACAATATGAGCAAATATTGAACTTATTTATAAACTTCACATTCGTATTGCTTTCACATTATCAAGATTTGAAACAATCACGTGTATCTTTCTTGTTATCTGAAGGACATTGGTTCATCAATCTCCAGGGATGATCCATCAAACTTTGATTTCATGAACAAATATTTCGATTCAAGTATCTCCTAACTAATATTAGATAGCATATACCTCCCAATTATTGTAGACCTTATATTCTGATTGTCCAAAGAATTCTGTCTCAACTTTTCTTCCTAGATTCTCAGCGGCAGTTTCAGTTAGATTTTCGTGACGTTAGACAAATAGAACATATAATCCTTAGAGTTATTCAGGCAACATATCTTGCCACTAAATCCCAACTAATGTTGACTTAGAGAGGAAATCTGGTATTTCCTTTAAAGCACTATAATCAAATCATGAGGAATCAACAAATATAAACATCACATGCTTTCAGAAAGATATATTTCTAATTTCTATTCAAAATATAGAGGTCAAGCAACATCTCTTCTTAGCTCGTAGTACCAACTCTTTTCCTATTTTTAAATATATTAACACCATAGATATATGTTAACATACAAGTTTCTATGTACTTCATGTATATGAGATCTTTTGACTAAAATGCAATTTCCCATCATATGCATTATAGTATGCTATTGCAATTAACATAATAATGGATGTCATGAATCTTGAAGTGCTAACTTTTCAAAATTCATATTATATCAAACGTTAAAAACCCCCTGCAGGTTTCATGCATCTAACATTACTACCCTTTGTGTAATAAATATAAAGATCCATCTCCTGTGTATCTATGTATGCTACTTCCTACTTCGAGCTTTATATTTAAATATATAAGAACAAAAGAAAAACATAGATGCTCATCGACTAAAACATGTAGTTTCATCATTTTCCTTCTTGTTTAAGAAGAACACTGCAATTCTCAAGCTCAAAGATGAGGAAAAATGATAAACCTCGATAAGTAATAACAAATGATAAAAAATATATTTTAATGAAACCGAGTCTATTCAGATTACAACATTTTTCCTGTCATGATGCATAATTAATTTATTTATTATATGTTAAATAAAAAATTCAAAGCATCAATATTGAAGCTAATTTCATCAGACAAAGTATATCTGATTATCAAATATACCGAAGTTATTTTTATCCTTTTAATTAAACTACGGAATTTAGCGTCCATGAAGGTGAGTAAGGGGGTGATACAGGTGAACTAAATACACAAAAACGTTAGACATTGTTAAATACAACAGATGAAGCTATCCAAGCACATTGGGTTCCCTTTCGCAACCTAAATAAATTTTTATTTTCAAATCTTGTGAAAGTATATCCACTCATATTTGTCCAACAATAGTCGAATATTAAATCTCCATACATAAACAACTCTAAATTCACGAATTAATGTCGCAATATCCTACAACATTAGTAAGGGCTTTAGAACACCTCCCTCTCCAAAATCTTAGCTCAGATGACAGCAAAAGGAGTTGGAGTGTGCCATAGAATAATATCACAAAGGAAACTGATCTTAAATAACTGCCTTGAATTTAAAAAAATCATATAAGTTGGAGTGCACAATTTAATAGATATTTTTACTTTTTTTTCAGGGAATTAATCCATTTTGCTTCCAAACGACCACAAAATATCTGCCAAATACATTAAAAAAAATTTTAAAAAAACTTTTAAATCACTACAAACTTTATGTATTGGTATATATCCTTATATTCACATGTGGGCATGAGTTGAGTTATTATTAAGGAAATGCACAATTTAAAAAACTGCATTGAATTTTTTTAAAAAAATTATATAATTTGGAGTGCACAATTTAATATACATTCTTACTTTTTTTCAAGGAATTAATCCATTCTTGCTTCCAAACGACCACAAAATATCTGCTAAATATATTTTTTTGAAAAACTTTTAAATCGCTACAAACTATATGTATTCGTATATATTCTTATATTCACATGTGGGAATGAGTTGGTTTTTATTAAGGAAATGTGGAAGTGGAAGTAGCAAAGTTCTCAAAAAATTTAAAATTAACCATGACAATGGAAGAATTACCTAAGCTCCATTAGTCAAGCAATCAAGAGTCTCATTCATGTGCCCTCAATAGATTTTAACTCTTCTTTATAAAGGATTACTTTCCCTGCAATATTTACGCTTTATGAGAAGGAACTATATCTTTACAGAAATGAATTAAGCATAAACTTTCCAAAATCATAACCATATGAATTTAGAGGCTTTAACCAAGATGTTTTTAACAGTAAATAACACTCTAATTAACATACAAAATACATTTATTAAATAGAAAGACCTTCATTTACTACTACTATAACACTCTTGTTAAATTGTATACTAAAAGCCTAGCTTTTGTATTGAGCAGGACCGCTTGAGATCATTCAACTTGTACTATCTATATAAGAGAACTTGATCTCAGTTATTATGGATGTTCGTGCTCTTAATCCCTATACAATAACCTCGACACGTAAGACAGTATATATTTCTTTGATTCATCAATGTGTGAGATTTACATGTATTAAATCAACAAACTCGGTGAGTTGGGAAATAATATTCTCTATGGTGTGCTGTTGATTGTAAAAGGAATCCATGTCCGACATAGGTTGATGATGTCCCTTTGAGGAGCTCATAAGGATTATCATGTAAATCTTGCAAGTGGATTAATTCCGACATGATAATAAGGTTGAGTGATACTACTCTCAGAATAGATATTAATTAATTTGAGTTGTCAGTAACTTAATTAATTAATGGGCATTGTATATTTTAAACATGGGGAGATTTTCGAGCTCAAAATAAGAAGGAACCCATAACGTAATTGTGGGATTGGAAAGACAGTGCAGTAATAATATTTTAGTGGACTATATTATTATTATTGGACTTAAGTATAAGCTTTGGGCTAAGCTTGGATACTTAAGCCCAATGGAGGCCCAACCCAATTTCTCCTCCTGGTCCCTGCTGTAGCTCAATATATAAGTTATCTCAGCTTCCTACAACCCTAAGCCTGCACCTCTTTTTGACGTAAAGAAGGGAGAGAAGCAGATTGAGAAATCTTGTAGATTGTTGCCCACACAACATCAGGATTGGACTTGGGTCATACAGTAGAAGATCAAGAGGTAGTTCTCTGCAACTATTCATCCTCTACATCACACTGAGCCAAATGATCGATTGCCAATTATTGGTATCAGAGTGTCGGTTTTGTGGTGAAACGTGACACGTTAGGTTAAAATTTGAGCCATACGTTTGTTTATTGTCGATTTGATAGCATGTATGATAGGGCTTTTGTGATTATATGATTTTATCTGGTTATAATCGCATGAAGAAAGCTAGGGTTTTGTATCCTTTTGTCCATGAATCCTTATCTGCTATGTGTTATCGTTGTTGATCGAACAATGAAAGAAAGATAAAGTTGTTGTTCTATCATACGTTGAACACACACACACGGCTGATGGAAGCGGCTGGTGAGAACTCTGCGATGCTGAACGGCATGGATGCACGTGACGTTGCGCACGGTGCTGGGCCTTGGTCGCTTGGCTGTATAACGTCGCAATTGGCATGGGCTGCTGGAATCGATGTACGCACGGTGCTGGAAGGAAATGGCGCTCATCACTGGATCTTCACGACTGGCGACGGTGAGGCTCGATGTAGATGCGGCTGAAGGATGAAGTCGCGGCTACTAGGTTGAGTGAATTCTCCAGAAAGCATGATCGGCAGCAAGGTTGATCGTGGAGTTGGCGAAGTACTGCGTGAGCGCGCGAAGCGGTGCACGGCGGGACTGCAACAAGGCGAGACTGGTGTGGGCTGCTGATAGTAATCGTCAACAACGATGGCTGATGCAGCGACTCCAGTCGGCGACGTTGGATGGCGAGTCAAAGGTTGGCGGCTGCGCTGCGGCACTGATCGAGTCGCATCATGGCGGCGGTTGACTGGGCGGATCAGATGAGTCTTCATGAGGTTTTGAGCGCATCGAGGCGGCGATCGGGCGAGTCCTCCATGATTTCGAGCGAGTCATTCATGGGCCAGGTGGGGACGACTGCCGGTGGGCTGCCTGCGGCATCAGCAGCTCTATCAGTCGGAGGATCGCCCTATGAAGTCGTCGTCATGATGAAGCTTGTGATATTCCTGCACATTTCGTGTGAGCTTGTAGTCAGCGGTCAGTGCGCTGGATTCTCCAGCGTGCGACGGCTGCGTGTACTCTCCGTTTTCCTTTGGCAGGCGGCGGTATCATGTACAGCGAGCTGTATATGGGCTTGGTGACTTAATTTCTTAAGTTTGGTTTTGGGCTGCGTATATGGACCGTGGTCAATGAGCTTGATTAATTATTTAGTCTGCTGCTCATTTTGTGCTTATTTGATGCTTTGGGCCTGCTGGGCCCATTTACTTGAGCCAATCCATTTATGCTCTTAATTTATATATATAACTGCTATAATTGTTTTATTTTAACGATTAATTGCTATATATGTGGCATGTTTTTATGTGATTTTTTTAAAATTACTTAAAATAGAAACATGCTAGGATGTATATTTTATTACTAAATATTGTATGCATGTTAAAAACCCTCGGTGTTTAAATAACTAAGTGGGAGAGGAGATTAGTAATTAATTCCTGCGGCTTCCATTATTGGTTTGTAAGTGATGTGAGTAAACTTGCGCATTGGCAATAGAGCCTTCCTCCCTATCGGATGAGTTTATTCACGGATCACTGGTTCAAACTTCTTTAAGATGACTGTAGGAAGTTATCCGAGCGAGTGTGTACTTCTCTATCTGTAAGACACATAAGCTTGCACAATGAACTTGGGATCAAATAATGGTGTACACTTAGATGCAAATAATAAGTATCCTCCCTATCGGAGTCACTGCTGTTATTTGCATGGCTAAAGAGAAACTGACTATTAATTATTTTGTCATAAAGTTAGGTTGACAAATGAAATTATTGGGTAAAGCCTTCTCTTGTAAATGTTTGGGTTTGTATACGTCTACACTATCGTGGCATGCAAACTCACGGTGCTTGAGATGTTGGTGAATTTTATTTTCTATTATTTTGAGGGATTCAATATAAATTGATAAATTCGAAGTGTTTGATCTGTTTATTTATTTATGATTCTCAGGATTTTCAAATGACACTCGGCTCACTTTCTGTTATACTTAAAGAGCACAAACTTTCTCAAGATTTTCAAATGACACTAAACTCAATTTTTGTTATACTTGAGCACAAACTTACTGGCACTGATTATGTTGACTGGAAACGGAACATGAATATTGTTTTAACTGCTGAAGATTAAATCTTTGTTTTCACTGAGGAATGTCCTCCGGCACCTACTGATGATTCTACCGAAGAGCAAAGAGTTGCTTATAATAGGTGGGTCAAAGCTGATAGGATGGATAAGTGCTATATTTTGGCTTCTATGTCAAATGTGCTTCAAACTCAGCATCAAGCTATGGACACCGCCTATGATATGATGCATAATTTTAAGGAACTCTTCGGGCATCAGAGTCTTCCAGCTAGGTCGAAGGGCATGTCTGTTCTAACGAACACCAAAATAGCTGAGGGCACTCCCGTAAGGGAGCATGTCCTTAGGATGATGGGTCAGCTAAATGAGTTGGAAGTTCTTGGAGCTGAAATCGATGGGAAAACCCAGGTCGATATCATACTCCAAAGTTTACCTAGGAGTTTTGAGCAGTTTCGCCTGAACTACGGTATGAACAAATATTTGTACACGTTGGCAGAACTTCTGACAGAACTTGTGGCTGCGGAAGAACTATTTCGTAGACCTCCTCAAGTTCATGTTGCTGAAAATGCTCCTCATCCTAGGCCGAAAGACGGTAGGAATAAGAAGAAGCAAGGAAATTCAGCACCGGTGAACCAAGTGAAAGCAAAGACTGGTGCGGTCAAGAAGCCTAAAGGCAAATGCTTCAAATGCAAGCAGCCGAGACACTACAAGGCTGACTACCCTCTTCTGAAGGGGAACAAGAATGGTAAGTCTTATATACTGGTTGTTGAATTGTGTTTCGTGGCTGTATCTGCTGACACTTGGTGTGTAGATACGGGAGCCACTGACCATGTCTGCAATTCTTTGCAGGGGTTCCACCAAACCCGACAGTTTAGTGATGGAGAGATTACCATACTCATGAGGAATGCTACAAGAGTAGCAGCTGTCGCAATGAGAGACGTTTATTTATTTTTAATAAGAATAAAACTCTTATTTTGAGGAATTGTCTTTATGTGCCTCATTTTAGAAAGAATTTAATTGCGGTTTCTAAATTATTTATGGATGGATATTTTGTTTCTTTTAATGACAAGGTTGTTATAAGGAAAGATAGAATTATTATCTGTGATGGTGCATTGATAGATAATTTGTATACTCTTAATCCAATTTCTCCCACGATGCAACAAATTGAAACGAATGATACATCTACTAATAAGAGAAAAGAACCTTCGAGAATGAATTAAACATATCTTTGGCATCTAAGACTCATATTAACTTGAGTAGGATTCAAAGGTTGATAGCTGATGGACCTCTGAGTTCATTAGTAGTGGAAAATTATCCAACTTGCGAATCCTTCTTGGAAGGAAAAATAACAAAAAGGCCTTTTAAGGCAAAGGGGTATAGAGCCAAGGATCTGTTGGAATAGTTCATTCTGATTTATGTGGTCCTATGTCTGTCCAGGAAAGAGGGGGTTATGAATATTTCGTAGCTTTCATTGACGATTATTCTAGATAAGGATATATTTATTTGATGCGCCGCAAGTCTGAGTGCTTTGATAAATTCAAAGAGTACAAGGTTGATGTGGAAAAGCAACTTGGTAAATATATCAAGACACTACAATCTGATCGTGTTGGTGAATACCTCTTGGGAGAGTTTAGAAATTATTTATCGGAGGAAGGGATTGAATCCCAATTATCTGCACTGGGCACACCCCAGCAGAATGGTGTAGCGGAAAGAAGGAATAAGACTCTTATAGAAATGGTAAGATCAATGATGAGTTATTCGAAATTAACAGATTCGTTCTGGGGGCATGCTTTAGAAACAATGACTTAAATTTTGAACCTAGTACCTTCTAAATCGGTAGCCTCCACACCCACAGAACTGTGGACCGGGCGAAAGTCTAGTCTGAAACATGTTTGGATTTGGAGTGCTCCGGCATATGTGTTGAAGGCAGATGCTGATAAGTTATAATCGTGTACTGATGTTTGTCTGTGTATAGGGTATCCTAGAGGAACGAATGGTGGTTTATTTTATAGTCCTAAGGACCAAAAGGTGATTGTTAGTACGAACGCCAGATTTTTAGAAGAGGATTATGTAATGAACCACAAATCCATGAGTAAAATTATTTTATGAAGTAAGAGAAGAAACACCAAATATCATACCAAATGTACAAGAGGATATACAACAGGACACTGCACCGCGTGTCACACCTGATACACAATTGCCTGCGGAGCCTCGTCGTAGTGGGAGAGTTGGGAGACAACCGGATAGATTCATGGGATTGGGAGAGTCATCCGACTTTGTCCCTGGTAAACATGAAATTGACCCATTGAATTACAACGAGACACTGCAAGATAAAGATGCTCAATTATGGCAAAACGCAATAAAATCTAAAATAGAATCCATGTATTCTAATCAAGTCTGGGAGCTTGTAGAATCACTCGATGGTGTAAAAGCTATTGGATGCAAGTGGATCTATAAAAGAAAAAGAAGATCTGACGGTAAGGTGGAAACCTATAAAGCAAGGCTTGTGGCTAAAGGATATACTCAGAAAGAATGAATCGATTATGAGGAAACATTCTCGCCTGTAGCCATGCTTAAGTCAATTCAGATTCTTTTGTCTATTGCTGCTCATATGGATTATGAGGTATGACAAATGGATGTCAAGACAGCTTTCCTAAATGGAAGTCTTGAGGAAAACATCTATATGAAGTAACTAGAAAGATTCATTGCAAAGGGCGAAGAGCATCTTGTGTGCAAGCTTAAAGATCAATTTATGGATTGAAACAAGCTTCAAGATCATGGAACATCCGTTTTGATGAAGTAATCCAGTCATATGGATTTATTCAATGTCCGGATGAATCATGTGTGTACAAGAAGTGTGACAGAAACGTAGTGGTATTTCTTGTACTCTACGTGGATGATATTCTGCTCATTGGAAATAATGTAAAGGTATTGTCGGGCGTAAGGGTATGGCTATCCAAGCAGTTTGAAATTAAGGACTTAGGGGAAGCCGAACATATTCTTGGGATTAAATTAATAAGGGATCACAAGAAAAGAATATTGTGCTTATCCCAAGCTTCATACATTGATACAATCCTGACTCGTTTTGGCATGCAAGATTCCAAGAAAGGTTTTCTACCTTTCAGACATGGAATACCTCTATCTAAGGAAATGTGTCCAAAAAAACAACAGGAAATAGAGGCAATGAAGTTGGTCCCTTATGCTTCGGCAGTAGGAAGCCTCATGAATGCTATGCTATGTACTAGACCGGATATCTGTTATGACGTGAGCATGGTCAGTATGTATCAAAGTAATCCAGGACAAGGGCATTAGATTGCGGTAAAATATATTTTGAAGTACCTGCGAAGGACTAAGGATTATGTGCAGGTTTACCAGGTAGATACTTTGTTACCTTTGGGTTATACTGATTCGGATTTCCAGTCAGATAGGGATGCTAGTAAATCCACCTCGTGTTATGTGTATACTCTTGGAGGAGGAGCCATAATATGGAGGAGTGTAAAGCAGAAATGCGTTGCGGACTCCATCATGGAAGCTGAATATATAGCAGCCTCTGAGGCAGCTAAAGAAGCAGTATGGCTTAGGAAATTTTTAATGGACTTGGATGTGATTCCTGGTTTACCCAAAGCGATCACAATTTATTGTGATAACAGTGGTGCAGTAGCAAACTCAAAGGAATCACGAGCCCATAAGGCGAGTAAACACATTGAGTGCAAGTACCACCTGATACGAGACATCGTTAAAAGAGGAAAGGTCGTTGTCGCTAAGATTGCATCGGAGGATAACCTGACTGATCCTTTTACTAAGAGTCTTCCAGCGAAAACGTTCGATGGGCATGTAGAAGGAATGAGGATTAGATGCGTGTCAGCAGATATGTCAGCGTAGTCTTTTAGTACAAGTGGGAGATTGTTAAATTGTATACTAAAAGCGTAGCTTTTGTATTGAACAATGTTTTATCAATTTTATTTGAAATGAAAATCATATGATCAAACGTTTTGCATATTATAAATTGTTTATTTATATATTTGTGCAAAAGTCCATTTACTTTATACTGTAGATAATATGTTGTGCGACAACACGCGGAAGATCATATTATCGGTTTCCTTATAAAGTATAAACAGATGCTTACAACCGAGATAGATGGGGATTATCTATCGGGATGGTTGTAATGTGATTTGGTATTAGTTTGTCTTGACTATAGAATCACATTAGTGCACCTTGTGTAAATTGAGCAGAACCGCTTGAGATCGTTCGACTTGTATGGTCTAGATAGGAGAACTTGATCTCAGTTATTATGGATATTCGTGCTCTTAATCCCTATACAATAACCTCGACACGTAAGGCAGTATATATTTCTTTGATTCATCAATGAGTGAGATTTACATGTATTAAATCAACAAACTCGATGAGTTGGGAAATAATATTGTCTCTATGGTGTGTTGTTGATTGTAGAAGGAATCCATGTCCGACATAGGTTGATGATGTCCCCTTGAGGAGCTCATAAGGATTATCATGTAAATCTTGCAAGTGGATTAATTTGGGCATGATAATAAGATTGAGTGGTACTACTCTCGGAATAGATATTAATTAATTTGAGTTGTCAGTAACTTAATTAATTAATGGACATTGTATATTTTAAAATGGGGAGATTTTCGGGCTCATAATAAGAAGGAGCCCATAACGTAATTGTGGGATTGGAAAGACAGTGCAGTAATAATATTTTAGTGGACTACATTATTATTATTGGACTTAAGTATAAGTTTTGGGCTAAGCTTGGATACTTAAGCCCAATGGAGGCCCAATCTAATTTCTCCTCCTGGTCCCTGCTGTAACCCAATATATAAGTCATCTCAGCTTCCTACAATCCTAAGCCTGCGCCTCTTTTTGACGTAAAGAAGGGAGAGAAGTAGATTGAGAAATCCTATAGATTTTTCCCACACAACATCAGGATTGGACTTGGGTCATATAACAGAAGATCAAGAGGTAGTTCTCTGCAACTATTCATCCTCTACATCAACCCTAAAGAAAGGTAAACTTTAATCATTGCTTCCACTGTTATTGTTTTCTTGAATTCCTAACGGATCACGCTGAGCCAAATGATCGATTGCTAACAACTCTAACTCCCTAACTCAAACACAAGATATACACACAGAAACTGCCTATTGTTTGTACTTAATTTAGCAAAGACCTAAAGTTAATATATGATGTTACCTTTTCCTTAATATCACTACAGTATTCAGTTAAAGTAACAGGATTTCTAGTGCCATGCATAAAACAAACGGGAAGAGATACAGAGAGAACGGAAGAGAGAGATGAAGGCTGACAAAGCTATTATGAGATTATTGAAAAGCCTTTCAGAATTCTCAAATAAAAAAGAAACAACTTAAATCACAAAATCAGGGTTGCTCTAATCTTGAAGTAGCTGCAGCTGACTAAACAGAGCATAAAAAAAACCCTTCAACCATTATTCAGTAAAAAGAGAAAATATAATATCATTATCAAAACTCAATCTATAAAAATAAAAACAACTCAAAATTATTAACAATTCACATTAAACATTCTCAAACAAATCAGTTAAATTAATTCAGCAAGATTAAATAAGCACTTACAAATTTGTATATGCTAGAAATTCAGATCATCTAATAAATAATAAAATTGACTACCTCTAAAAACATTAAATGAAGATAATATTTATCAACAAAAATTATACCACGCAATAAAGATCGCGAGAACAAAAAATATAAAAGATTGGGTTTAACAATACAGAAAAAACTCTAGCAGTCGTAAAGGTAAAAAGGCCTCATATACAAAGAGTTCCAAATAATGCTATCGTGTATTCCATAAAAAGCTAACATTTTAATAGGGGCAACTCATTGAAGACATTATTATGTTTCCAAATACAGTTGACAATAATCAAAAGGACTGTAGCAGAATCCTTACAATAAGCAAAAATATTTGAATTCCAAAAATGTAAAGCAGAAGAAATACAACATATACTCTAAAGGACCTAATCAAATCGACAAAATAAGAATTGTTCATTGTTTCAACAAAATTATTTATTTTTAATAGCCAAATATAAACAACCACCAAACAAAGCGAAAATTTATCATGTATCTAATCAAAATGAACAGAGCATAAGTGTTAATGGCCACCAAAGAAAAATTTCTTACAATAAGCCAAATAAATCATCAAGTCATCTTTCAAGATACCACACAGGCTCACAGGTCCAATCAAAATAACTAATAATCATATAGGAGATAATTGAAATCATGCACAATAAAACACAAGATATAATACAGGCTCACCGGCCTAATCAAAATAAAAATTAATAAAAAATTACATACAAATGAATTCAAATCGTGCACAACAAGACCCAAGATATGATACATGCTCACAGGCCCAACCAAAATAATAAACCACTGTAGAGGAAAAAAACTCGATTTATGCACAGCAAAACCTAAGATAATACAGGTTCACAACTCTTATTAAAATAATGAATAAGTGCAGAAGAGAAAACTCAAAAAATGCACAGCCAAAAGAAAAATACTGCAAAAGGAAAAACTCAATTCATGCACAACAAAACCCAAGATACAATACTGGTTCATAGTTCTAATTAAAATAACAAACAAGTGCAGGAGAGTAAACTTAAAAAATGAAAAGTCAAACCCAAGATACGACACAGGCTCACAGGCCCAATCAAAATAACAAATAATTATAGAGGATCGAGAAAACTCTCATCATGCACATCAAAACCCAAGATACGATACATGCTCAAGGGCTCAATCAAAATAACAAACCACTATAGAGGAAAAAAATTGGATAATGCACAACAAAATCCAAAATAGAATACATACTCACTGGCCACGTCAAAATAACAATTAATTACAGAGAAAATATACTCGAATCATGCAAAGCTAAACCCAAGATACAATACAGGCTCAAAGACCCAATTAAAATAACAAACCACAAAATTTGGAAAAATTTGGAAAAAAAGTCGACTCATACATAGCAAAACCCACGTAATTGAACCAACAGTTGTCTAATATGCAAATATATTGGATGTAAAAAGTTGTGGCATTTATAATTGACATTCGTTCTTTAGATATACCATTGAGATGGATTCATGATCTAACATTCTTAAAGTGCAAATGATATTGTAAACTTCCATTTGCTACTAAGGAAACCCTGAAGAGCATAGTGACCCTTTATATATTGTGTTAATGATAAATAAATAATTAAATAATACGCTACTACTAAAAAAAATAATTAAATTCAATATAAGTTTTTTAAATAATAATACAAAGATTTAAAATAATAGAATGGCCTATTAAGAATCATTCAGTAGTATACCTGAAGAGCACAAAAAATCCATATTCCTTAACAATCATCCCAATGATAGACCATCCGATTATTGATCGGTGTCATTTTCATCTAGACTTTAGTTTCATTATTATATGTTTTTGTGTATTTTTATTCATTTTGTATATCATTTGGTTAGTCCTCATGTGAAGCTAACAATATGATTGGTTAGGTATTATGTAGATTTTGCATACCGCATGTTTGATGAAATGATTGTTATGAATATTTTCTATCATGAATGCTTATTCTCATTTTATGTATGATTTGTGTGGTTAAATTCTCTATTCATAGTGTTAGGATTGTCATTCCAATATTATGCTTAGTGGTTTAATTGAATCATTGATTGCATGTGATGACTTAGTTAGTATGAGGAGAGGTAAGTCATACCTTTCAAGTGCTTAGAACCTCATGATAGGACATTAGTGATGAACTAGTGGGGGGAACCAAACTTATGATCATAGTACCTTCATGGGAATTGAGAGTAAGAACAATCCTAGGAGATTTAAACTTGTAAAAGAGTTGAGAACCTAGTCACCTTGTCCATAGGGATTAGGGGTACAAACATGATTGTCCTTAAAATCATAACATGAAAATCATCAATGCATGTGTGTGTGTGAGTCTATATATACCTTACCATAAATGTTGTTTGCCTTACATACTTCTTAGATTGTTCACCTTCATCCATTTTCCATCTCATTTGTATATGTTCTATCTTTAATTGATTTCCTAGTTGTTAGTTTGCAGCATAATCTACCCCCTCCTTCTTTGATTAGTCCTACTAGAGTGAAACATCTTTCAAATACGGCTATACAATTTCGCCCTTGGGTTCGATATCTTATAAATTTTGCACTTGGTCGCTTATGTGCTACACACGATAGAGTACACTTGCTCTAAATCTATTTAACCAAAATTGAAACCAAGTTCATGGCGCCGTTGCTGGGGAAAAAGCCTTCGGTGTAACGTGTTTGAATTTGTTAGCTCTACTTAGGACATTTTTCTTATTTTTGCATCTTATCTTTATTTTGAAAAATCTTGTTCTAACTTGTTCTTCTTGATAGGTACATCAACCTTGAAAGAAGGGGAGAAGGAACAAACCAAAAATAGAAAGTGGAGAAGATTGCAGTAGATCTTGTGAAGAAGAGCAAAAATGGATCAATGCTACAATAATGGAATATATGGGGGATGGCAAGGAGCTTACAATGTGAATACATTCCAACCGTATTAAGGAAACACTTATTCCGTACCAAGTTCCTACAATTAAGTGCTTACGGTTACTCCTCTATCCGAAAATAGTGCTTACTTGAAATGTGTAGAAGATATGCTCAAGAGAGCAATGCAAGGCAAAGTTTTCAACCAAGTCTTCCTAGTTATGGGGCTCAAAATCTTCAAAGTATGACAACCTCTTATCCTACGGTGCAACAAGAGTGGATGATGCCTAGTTCTCAAGTGGAGGATTTGTCTTACATGCAAGGGAGTAATTTCCCAAGTGTTGATCAAGGGAATTATCTCCAAGAACAAAGATGGCAACCACCGAATGAAGAAATCAAACCATCCGTAGAAGATAGATTTGGTCAACTCATGGAGATGATGTATGAAATGATTGATGAAAGAAAGAGAGAAGATGAGGAAAATGAGAGGAGACTTGAAGCCCTAGAACGTCGAATGAGTCAAATGATAAGTGAACAGAACACTCTTCGTGAAATGGAGAGTTTTGATGAAAAGAATGACGAAAAGTTAGAGGTAGAAGAGTGTTCGGGGGATGATGATGACTCAAGAGATATTGAGCTTAGTGAGGATAAGGAAGACAAGGAAGAAAAAAAGTTGGAGGATGAAAATTCAAGTGAGATGAGTAAAGAGCCTAAGGTACAAGAGAGCTTTGAGGATGAAGAGATTATTCATGATTTCTTGTCTCTTTATGATGAGCAAAATTTAAGTGAAGATGATGAATCAAGAGAGGATTATGAATTTGATGAAGTGGAACAAGGTCTAGAAGCACTTGATGATGAGTTCGGAAGTGAAATGAGCATTTCTACACCTTTTGACTCTCCAAGTTGCATTGAATTTCAAAATATTATTTATATTGACTTTGTCTTTACCTATTGATTCTTCTAAAAATCTTAGGTACAAGAAAGAGCTTGAAGAGATGTTGGGAACATACTTGATAAAGAGGAATAAGTGGTGGTCTCGAAAAGAGCGGTTAATGGAGTGTAAACTCAAACGAGTTGAATTTTTAAAGCCAATCTCGAAGGATGCTACCGAGGTCGTTACTTGCTACAAATGCCTAATGGAGGAAAAAACACAAAGATTAAAATTTGATGGCAAGAATGAATGATATCCTTAGCCATTTCGATGAGTTCTCCAGATTTTATCCGGCTTGAAGACGTTAAACTTAGCACTGGATGGGAGGCAACCCATTATTTGTTTAATTGCTTTCATTTAAATGCTTTGATTTAGTTTTTGTATTTTTGGCATGTAGGTTGATTGTGCTCATGAGAAGAATGCGTAGTGAAAATACGAGAAGTGCTTGATTAGAAGTGTGAAAGGACGCCTCACCACTTTTTGCAAACTTAAATCGAAATTCTTGTTTCAATTTAAGTTTGCGAGGATAGTGCATGGTGTACGTATCTTGAGTGTTGTGATGCATATGCTTCTCTACAAAAAGATCATTGGTGGAAACTACAAGGATAAGTCCCACCACTTTTTGCAAACTTAATTCTCAACTTGTTTCGATTTAAGTTTGGGGGGAGAGTGCGTGGTGTGACTCACCACTTTTCTCATTTTCGTTGCTCGAGGACGAGCAACACTTTAAGTTTGTGGGGTTGATCGGTGTCATTTTTACCTAGATTTTAGTGTCTTTTATTATTTGTTTTTGTGTATTTTTGTTCATTTTGTATATCATTTGGTGGTGTTATATGAAGATATGGAGATGTGTGCTTTGAAATGATAAATGTGTGATTTTCATGATTAAGTGCCTTAAATTGCACTATATTTGTGAATATTTAGAGAATTAGTAAATTGGTGTAATTTTTGTAATTTTCAGGTAAAAATGGATTCTAGACACGATAAAGAAGATGTGGGAAAAACGGAGCTCAATTTGCAGTTGAAATGAGGAAGAATGAGCCAAAGCAAAATGCTGAAAAACGCAAGTCCAACTTGTGTAATTTTTTTGTGTTATTTTGGATCTCAAAACTAGACTTGTGATATATTATTGGAAAGCCACAGAAGAGAGGATCGCGTGAGTGCAAGAATCATTCGAATTGGAGATCGGATGTGAAAGTTATGCGCGAAACGGTGAGACTGCGCTGCACATGATGACCCTACACGGCCCGTGTAGGTGCAAAAGGCAGTTTTATGATATCCACTTGTTCTAGAAGCTTCCATGGGGGTATAAATATATGTTTTGACCACAAAATCCGGGAGGAATAATTTGGAATCAGTTTCCACACACTAAACACTAAAATCACACACATTCATCTCCATCTCTTCCATCCTTCACTTCACCCATCCAATTCACTTGATTTTCTCAAATCCATCCATCCACCAATCTAAGAAGAGGAATTCATCATTGATTGAAGATTTTAGCATGATCAAAGGGGAGGAAGTTCACCATCAACGGGGAGTCAACTTACCTTTATTTTATAATTTTCTTCATTATTTTGGAGCAAGCTATGGAATGTATTGATTCTATTATGATTTTATAGTGGCTAGTCCTCATGTGAAGCTAACGATATGATTGGTTAGATATTATGTAGATTTTGCATACCGCATGTTTGATGAAATGATTGTTATGAATATTTTCTATCATGAATGCTTATTCTCATTTATGTATGATTTGTGTGGTTAAATTCTCTATTCATAGTGTTAGGATTGCCATTCCAATATTATGCTTAGTGGTTTAATTGAATCATTGATTGCATGTGATGACTTAGTTAGTATGAGGAGAGGTAAGTCATACCTTTCAAGTGCTTAGAACCTCATGATAGGACATTAGTGATGAACTAGTGGGGGAAACCAAACTTATGATCATAGTACCTTCATGGGAATTGAGAGTAAGAACAATCCTAGGAGATTTAAACTTGTAAAAGAGTTGAGAACTTAGTCACCTTGGCCATAGGGATTAAGGGTACAAACGTGATTGCCCTTAATATCATAACATGAAAATCATCTATGCATGTGTATGTGTGAGTCTATATATACCTTACCATGAATGTTGTTTGTCTTACATACTTCTTAGATTGTTCACCTTCATCCATTTTCCATCTCATTTGTACATGTTCTATCTTTAATTGCTTTCCTAGTTGTTAGTTTGTAGCATAATCTACCTCCTCCTACTTTGATTAGTCCTACTAGAGTGAAGCATCTTTCAAATACGGTTACCCACTTTCGCCCTTGGGTTCGATATCTTATAAATTTTCACTTGGTCGGTTACGTGCTACACACGATAGAGTACACTTGCTCTAAATCAATTTAACCAAAATTGAAACCAAGTTCATGGCGCCGTTGCCGGGGAGAAAGCCTTCGGTGCAACGTTTTTGAATTTGTTAGCTCTACTTAGGACTTTTTAAGGTTATTGACAAACACCCTTTTTTTATAATCATTGCGTCAGAAATAATTAGCAAAAAACACATGTAAATAGATAATCTGCATCTAGGTGTAATTTATTGACAAACACCTTTTTTTATAATCATTGCATCATAAAATTCTTAAGCTGATCTGCATTTATAGACAGATGATAGGAAAATCAACAGATATAAAAAATTAACTTGCAACTGTACTCATATCCACACATAAATGTATATAAACGGATCAAAGAAGAATAATATTGTGGAAGTACCTCCATGCTCATAATCTACCCTGGTGAATTAACACCATAAATTCCACAGCGTCCTCCCTGATATCATAACCAGGTGAGAGATTAAATGATTGCATTACCAAGTATATAAAATGCAAGTTGACATGCACACAGGGCAAAATAATTAACAAAATATGGGTAGCTTAGAGCAAAAGTAAAAGATATCAACATCAACTCACAACGTAATTGAGGAGAGCAAATATAAATATTAGCAATTACTTGAAGCCATGACAAATTGTACCTAACTTCATTAATAATAGTAGCAATAAAAGGTCTATGGTAAAGATAAACAGGTTTCTCAAGTCTCTTCTACTTTGTAATTCAACCTGTGGTAAAAGCGTTAATTGCATTCTCATATAAAATTGCTGTTATATGTGCTTCAACATCACTACCTCTTCCAAAAAACACGAACTACAAAGGACTCAGAAAAATAGCATTTTTCAGCCAATCAAATACTTTTGTAGTAACCAGATCAGACTCAATAGTTAAATCACTAGCTTGAAACCATTTTCTAATTCTTATTGGAAAGTTTCATAAAGGTACGATCATTTTGGTGAATTTGGGATTCATTGGTGTCAATAAAACATATCCATGGTTGAGATTAGCTTGATGTTAATTTGTTCTTCCTCGAGTTATTTTTTTTATTTTCTCTACTTTACATCCACTCCTTCACACCTATAAAACCAACAATATTTTCATATTTAACAAACCTTCCGATAATAGACACAACTGTAGGAGTACACCTATGCAACTCTTTCAGATTTCGCATCTAGTGCACTTGTTGTCTCGTCTTAAAGTAAGATTCTGGGGTCTTTAATCTTGCTCTAGCCATAGAAACTCTTTATTTCTGCTCACGAGAGAGCTGAGTTCCATGCTCACCAACTATTGTATCAACTCCCTGTTGGTTCATTAAGAAAGTAACAGATTAAGTAGAAGTAAATAAAAATGAGACCAGACTACCTGATGCAGTTGATCAATGAATTTAGCAGCATTTGAGAACTTCACTGCGTCCAAAATAAGGAAAAAATTGAAGGAAAAAAAAGTAGCAATCATCACCCTCATTTCTAAATATAACCATATCATAAATATAACCATTTCATGAAAATCTAAATCTGATATCTCAAAACATATTTTCCTAATTAAATCATGCCTTAAATCATGCACATACAGTTGGCACTTGTCAATGCTATGTGTTCCTTTTGAGTTTCGACATCGATATAATATTTGAGAATTTCACACATCAAGAGCATTCCCATCGAAATAGTCAAGGATAACCAATATCCACTAAAACATTCCATTTAATCTACACATATTAGTGCAAAATGAATACAATACGGCAGTATAAAGTAAAAGCTATACCCCAAGGTTGGAAAGCAGTTCTTCAGTGGAGGAAGCTAATTTTTTTAGATTATACCACACAAGGAGCAACTTTTTCTCAAGCCTTTTCTCTGAAAATCCAGAAGAACTCATCTCTGCAATTCTAAATTTTTGACAAACCAAAAAGATCCAACATAGAGCAAAAAAAATCAAGAATTTCTCCACTTCACAAAAACTCCGCCAAGATTCAAGAAATAATCCATCACTAAAGCAAATAAATCCCAAATTAGACACGCAAAAAGCAAGAGTCAATGTAAGTAAAGTTGATGATGTATGAAAAGAGGGATTATTCGCAAGGTTTCCCACATGCAGCACCACATGCAGCACCACACTCAAACCACCCTCCAGATATGTTCTCATTTTGTGAAGAGATGTAAATTTTTGTTGTTTTCAAATCTGTAGATTCACCATCAAATAATTTTCCTTTTCAGATTGGAAAGTTTTATGATATTGGAGTATGTGTCAATGAAATATCAAAAGGTAAAATTAAAATAAAGGGAAAAAAATTATTTTTCATCAATTTTCTAATCCTTAAATAATTTGGAAATCACTTACTGTGAATCTAATTTACAATATAATCCTTTGATCAAAGCGTGGAGTCTCTGATGTTCCACTATGGCATCAACACTCTCTTGTAGGACATGATTTAATGTCTTGAAAATTTAATATCTTGAAATCCAAAGAATGAAAGAGAAAGATCAACAAATTGTAAAACAAATTAACAAGGAATAGGATTTACACATTACAAAACTAAGCTTACTCCTTTACCGATCAAGATTAAAGAAATCATAGAGAACCCAATATTGTTACTAAGAATGCGGGTAATCATAATGCAATATTCTGATTTTATCAAAACTAATGTTTTAGAGAGACCTAAATATCAATCACATCCAATCTCTATCTTTCCTGAAGAAAACTCTATCTACAACAGTATTAACAAAATATAACATCATTCCACCCGCCTCACTAAAAAACAATGCAGAAAATTTTCATTTATCTTAATTGCAATAAATTTATAATTCATCAATTATACTAACTAATAAGATAAACACCAAGAGTGAATCAAACATAATAAATCTCAGAGAGCACTAATAATAATATAGGAATTCGATCATACATGACGAACCCATATACTTGAAAAAAAAATCATTCACGAAGCCCATATCTAAATACCCATAGAAAGTGATAGCACACCAATTTGCAACTGAAAACAACAAATAGTCAATCAAACCGGAGCATAAATAAATAAACACAATAATCAAGAAACAAAAATATCATAGTGTTAGCACATAATCAACTTAGTTAGGAATAATATAAATGAATAACAAATGTGTAAAGACTTATAAGGTACTTACCGTATGTAAAGCATACTAAAATATACTAAAATACTAAAATATTACTAAAAACCCAACAATTTGAGTTAAATTACTAAAATATAATGTTATAACTTGAACATGATTCAGTTAAAAGTGATCTAGTATTGAAATAGATCAATCTTGGTATAATGAAATGATAAGAAGAATCACCTCGAACTGGGTTGCACCAATACATTCGACTTATATAACCATGGTCATTGCCAATGGAACTAATTACGATTAAACAATTAAAGTTCCTGCGTTCATTCAAAAATATCTTTTAAAAAGATCCCTGCATACAAAACATTCAATTTAGATAATAGAGATCACATTGTACTGTAGGAGTTTCAAGTTTTGATAAATAATTAATCATATTCATTAAATTAATCTATTAAAAAAATTTAGTAATGGGACATATTTTTTAAGAAATTGGGGTGGAGCATCAAATGTGATATGTCCCTAAAATAAAAAGTTTGTTTCCTTTTTTAGAAGAGTCAATAGAAAAGATGACAAAAAATATAAGACAGATATAAGAAGTTTGTTTCCCTTATTAGAAGAGTCAATAAAAAAGATGACAAAGAATATAAAATAGACATTCACATGAAGACAAAGGATCATTAAAACATTCATGTGCACTAACCATAGTGTCATTTTAACATACACAAGATAGAACTGTATTTCAAGAAATCAGTTACCTTGTGCATCAAGAGAGAAAATTATGGCATCAGGATCAAATGAAAAGCTCCACAACCTTTTTTCTTGCAAATTGTCTAAAAGGAATTAAGGTAATTAGTAATTCTTTTGCCTTAAACAATAAGTAAATTGTCTTATACAGCTTGTTCTAGAGTAAGTAGTAATTTGTGTGCTCACCTTTTGTCTTACACAAAGAGAAAAGAAGCTATTCTTAAAAAAATTTCCAAAACAAATAAAAATGATATTTAGAGCATGTATAGCACTATATAATTATAAAGAAATTAAACATGCATTGGTATAACCTAGAATGGTTTGTAAATTTTATTCTCAAGTCTTTTATTTAAAAAAAAAGTAAAACCTTGATCCAAATAGTTATAAAAAATAAAATCTTGATTAGAAAGTAAAGGTAAAGTATTAATGCATCTGGTGAATAGGAACAGACAATAAGAACAATATATATAGGAATATTTTTACTAAGAGATGAGCAAATTCAATGTTGCAGATGAGCTGCAATATAAAATTCAATGATGAGGGATAAACAGAAAAAGATAGAATAAATCGTAATTAATCTTGGAATGCAAAGCAAGGTTGTAAAGAAAACTTACTTCTTGAGCTTGGAGTGGAAAATTTTCCATTTCCAATAGCCCATACGGGCTTATAAGCCAAGACAACATTTGTCCAATCAAAATCTTATCTAAAATGTAAAAGAAATAAGAGCTTCAATGGGTAAGTTATGTAAGATATGACTTCTCATAGGGGAGATGAACCAAATCATTAAATATAAAAGAGAATAATTAGTTGTTAGTAGACATGCCAAAATATCCAGATGCAGATAAATCATCATTTAATGCCTAATCATGGGAAAAGCCAAATACACTTTTCAGTATCCTTAACAACATTTGGAAAACTCTTAACAACATTTGGAAAACTGAAAATTATTAACTGCAAGTTTGAAACATGTTTACCAAATAAGTATTACACTACTTCAAACGACAAAAACACCAAAATAATTTTGCCTTTATGTCCTTCAGATTTCTTCAAATAACATGTAGCAAAATAATAATAATAAAATAATAAATAATAAGGAGGTAAGTGAACAGAATAAATTATTGAGTACCAAGATGTATGTAAGATGTGAACACAATTACCAAACTGCTAAGATGTCTGCAAAATTTAAAGCCATCAAATAAAAAAATTGATATTTCTTGTTAATAAATTAAAGAATTACAGATTGATTGACATCTATTCAAACTTGCTAGGCTTTCCCTATTCCAAATTTGTAAGATGTGAACACAATTACCAACAATTTCGATTTGTAAGGACAAATTCCATATGGTACATGTAATATCAGATTGTATATATCGTAAAAAATTATTAATGGAAAATGTTAGTAATTAATGGAATTAATAGGTCAATCCTCTCACCAGCTAATACAAACACAGTACATGATTAATTAATTCCTCCACCGTGTAAAACAACCTACCTCCTTTCACTCGCCGCCCGATGCTCACTCTTCTTCCTCCTCCAAATTCCGATCACCACCTCCTCCTCGTTGCAGCCGCCGCAATCGAGACTTTTGATTTCGCGTTTGGATCCAATGAAAAGTCTTGACCAAATTTTCTTCACACATTTAACAATGACAATGAACTCTCAATTTTTTCGTTGGGTGGGTTGGAAGGATTCGACAATTGGTCACCTCCATCCATGAACGCTCTTTGTCGCCTTTATTTTCGTAATTGATCACCATCGATTTTCAAAATTAGCTGAGATTAGGAATATAGAGTGTTGCCAGAATTGGAAGGAGATGGATGTGAGAAATTGAATAACTATGTTGATAGATACCGATGATAATCTAATGATCATAGGTTTCAAAAATCCAGAATGTACGGCAGTTGGTGTGAATGATAGATTAGGGTTTTAGTAATAAAATTTTGATTTATGTAATGTAAATATGAATAGAAATATGTAAGATAAATGAATGTGTAGATTTAATTATAGAAATAGATGGTGGAAATTAATGCACAAAAGTTACCTAAATGTGAAGATTATTTATGTAAAATGGTGAAATTAATTTTGGGGGGAATAATTTTATCTTGCATAGATGGTAAATTTGGTGCTATTTTATATATAAAGATTTAAGATATTGGTGCATTTGAGATGTTATTTCGTGTTTTTAGGTGGAAAAATGATTAAAATTGCAAAGTTGGAATGAAGAGTGAAATCGTTAAAGAATGCTAAAAAATACATGTCCAATTTGCATAATTTTTCTATATTTGTGTAGAAGTCCAAACTGATCATGTGACATATGATAGGAAATCTATAGAAGATAAGGTCATTTTGGCTAAAGAAACACCTCAATTGGAGGTCAGATGAGGGAGTTATGATCAAAACGGTGAAGACGCGCAAGCTGTGCCGACCAGCACAACTCGTGCCACTTTTGCACGACTTGTTCCCTTCAAATATTAGAGTATTTGTAATTTCTTTATATGGATAGAATGTTGAGAAAGAGAGGATCGCGTGAGCATAAAAATCACCTCAATGAGAGTCCGGATGAAGAAGTTATGAGTAAAATTGTGAGGTCGTGCAATCTAATGACGAGTGGCATGACCCGACGGCCCAATTTTTGGCCCGTTAGTGTTTTTGACGTGAAAAAACCCTATTTTGAGGTGGAGTCCAAATTTTAGCAGCCCTCAACTATAAAGGGAGCCCTTGGGGTATTCAAAACAATAACTCTCCGTAACTCTTTACCAAACCTTTTGGGCTACATAATCTTAAACTATCACCTTCCGCCATCCATCTCTACCCTTCACCCGCCTTTCACCTATCACCCTCACAATCAATCAACGTATTTGCTACTTGAGAAGGAGAACTGAGGAGGATCATCAAGATGGAAAGAGAAGACGGAAAATTATTCCAGACAAGGGTTTTTCTTCTTTCTTTAATTTCTTACTGTTGATTTATTGACTCATGGGTTAAGTTTCATTTCATAGACATGGTTGTTACTTGTAACACCATGGGCTAGTACTTTTCTAGATAGTTTTAGGTTTTGAAGGTTGAATTGGATTGAATTGATGACCTAGACTAAGTTATGGATTTCTGCATTATTCGTATTCCCTTATTAATGCTTTGATTGAGACTTATGTTTTTGTCTTATATGATATGTCCTTATTCATGGTTATATCATTGTCTTATGCATACTTATGATTGTTGTTTGTGTCATAGAAGGAATATATTTGTCTATCTGTTAATGGGTAACAGGGATCTATCTATATAACCTTTATTCTTTGTTTGTGTCATAGAAGGAATATATTTGTCTATCTGTTATGGGTAACAGGGATCTATCTATATAACCTTTATTCATTAGAATAATTAATATTGGACATTTAATATATTAATTAATTACCATCTAGAGGATTTGATTTCTTAGATTGTTAGGTGGGAATTGAGGTTTAATTCTTAAGTACTTATAAAGGGAAGTCGAGTGCTCTAACCTTTAATGAAATTTTGTATAAAGTACCTAGAAAGGGAGTATGAAATATTCTTCTGCATCTGAGAGTTTGAACCAGATTTATGTGTTAAGTTTACTTTAAAAGAGGGATTTAACATAATTATGTTATTGCTTTCATAAAATATGCAGGAATTCTAAACGATTGTCTAGTGATTTAATTTGACTAATTTAAACTGGATTTCCTAGAGCTATCTTGTCTTCTCTCTTGAAACACTTGTTATTGTTTGTGGTTTTTATTTTTATTTTATTTATTTTATTTAATATTTATTTTTCTGCATAATTAGTTTAATAATTTCCAAAATCATAAAAGGTTACCTTGTCTTAATTATTAGTGGTGCGAATTAGTTAGTGTGTATTTTATTTAACGTTAATCCTATGGTTTTGATATATTTACTTGGTCACATGCTGAGTTACAGTTGATTCCCTACACTTGGGAACACATGCAAAAAGGTGAACAAGCAAATGGTGTCGTTGCCGGGGATTAGATTGTTTAAATAGGAGACCACTAAATTATTTGTTATTACTTTTAATTAGGATTTTTTATTGCTTTATTTTTATTTTTATTTATTTATTTGAACATTTTCTGACTCTGAATTATTTTTGAGGTACAAGAGATGAAATTCTATGAAAATCAGAATGTTATGGTTCTTCTGCCATATTACATTGATGAGAGGTACTATGGTTATGATTTTCCAATGAATCAAGTTACTTCTCAATACTACAATCCAGTCAGATATGAAGATTAATGGTCTTGTGCTTACAATGAAAATTCATATCAACCTAATCAAGAGAACACTTATTTTACTTCAATCAAAATTTCCCATGGATCCGAGAATTTGTTTGAAGAGTTGAAGAAGCAACAAGAAAAGTTGAAGAAGGAACACGAAGAGAGACAAAAGATCTTGGATTTGCTTATGCTCCGTCTACGTCAACAAGAGGAAAGAATAGAGGTTGAAGAATGATTTGAGGAAGAAACTGTTGTTCCATTGCGCAGTGGAATGCAGTTTGAAGGTCCTAAGTTGTCGTTTGAAGAGTGCAAAAGCATTGACGTAGTAGAGGAAATTGCTGAGGAGAACTTACCCACAATCATGTCTAAGGATCCATTAGAAACAAGCCTAATCGAATTTTTTACTCTTCCTACTACTATTACTAATGATTTTTCTAATGAGCTTTCTCTTGAATTCCTTGAATGCTTACATGAATCAAATAATTGCAGGGACTTAAAAGGAGAAGAAGCAAGAGTTGAGGAACTAAAGTGGAAGGAGCGATTGTTAGGAAATTTATATTTCCTATATAATTTAAATGTGGGAAATATATTAATATTCAATTATATTATCTATTCAAATAATATATGTTGGGCTTATTTAAGTGATTAAAATAAAGTAAAAGTCCATGGGCTGCATTATTTGATATGAGTCAATGAGTAGATACTCAATATTACTTAATCAGATGATTATGGGTGGCCTGTTTGAGTAATATATATATAGATACCCTAGGTTATGGTCCCCGACACTAAGCTGCATGCAGTTTTTTCTTTCCCTATCTGAAGAGATTACGAAGGTCCTGAGGGAAATTCAGAGGCTTAGTTGAGGAAGGTCTTACACTTGTTGATCTTCTATTTAATTCTGCATAAGAAGATCAATGGATTCAGATATTCCTCTTTTCAATCATTTTATGGATCTTGTTGAATCATGTTAGGGATTAAATTATTTGGATTAAATGTATTATTTCGAACAAGTGGTATCAGAGCCACCCTAATTTTGATTCTCTTAGATCTGTAAGATTGATCAAATATTTATTATTTGAATCGTGAAATCAAATTTTAAATCTAATTAATTGTTTGACAATTATGCGTTCTGTTAATTGTTGTTTAATTGGTATTATTACGTCTCTTAAAGTTTTATTTTGGGTTGTGTAATTTCATAAATTGATTTTTTTATGTGAGATAAAAACTCTTATTAAAGGATCCACTGACCATTTTTTTTAATCCAGGGTTGACCACTCTGAAAGTGAAGTGTTTGGTACTCCAAATACATAAGGTTTACTCCTATTTACTAATTTGAATAGAGTTTGTTGGTCATTGTAATGATTAAATTGAATTTCAATTGATCTCGGTTTACGTGATGTACTGGTTTATTTTTATAATATTAAAATTGGATTCAGTATGTTGATCAAGTATTGAATAGACACGTGAGTTGACTACTAACAGTGTCAGTAATATGATTGTATATTCTGGTGTATTAATTTAAGGCACTTGATATATGTTTAGTGTGAAAATTTGCATGTTTTAGGGTCCGATTTAGCACAATTTTATGGAATTTATGTTCGTATTTTAGCACTAAATGGTTAATTTCTTTATATTTAATATATTGGTGCATTTGAGGTGTTATTTCGTGTTTTTAGGTGGAAAATGGATTAAAAGTGCAAAGTTGGAAAGAAGAATGAAATTGTGAAAGAATGCTGAAAAACGCATGTCCTTTTTGCATAATTTTTCTTTATATTTTTGGAAGTTTAAACTTATCATGTGACATATTGTTGGAAATCCACTGAAGAGAAGGTCATTTTGGCTCAAGAAACACCTCAATTGTAGGTCAGATGAGGGAGTTATGATCAAAACGGTGAAGACGCGCAAGCTGTACCAACCAGCATGACCAGTGCCACTTTGCACGACTTGTGCCATACACAAATGGGAGAATTTTCATAAGTTCTTTATATTATTAGAAAGCCAAGTAAGAGAGGATTGCGTGAGCATAAAAATCACCTCAATCAGAGATCGTATAAAGAAGTTATGAGCAAAACCGTGAGATCGTGCAAACTGCTGACGGGTGGCACGACCCGTTCGGCCGAGCGGCACTAGTGGCCGGCACGACTCGTGTCATGGTCGGCTCGACCCGTGCCACTGCCTGGCAAGCCCAGATCGCATTTTTTTGGTCCGTTTGTGGTTTTTGACGTGAAAAAGCCCTATTTTGAAGTAGAATCCTAATTTTAGCAGCCCTCAACTATAAAAGGACCCCTTGGGATGTTCCAAACCCTAACTCTCCATAACTCTTCACACCTTTTCACAATTCACCATCCCAGCCAGTCGTCCCGGAGAGTTCATCAGTATTGCTTACTTGAGAAGGAGAACGAGGATGTTCAGAATCACGGAGGAGAGAATGAAGAATCGCACCATATTTAGAGTTTTTCTTACTCTTTCTTTCTTAATTTTGGATAATATGTTTTGATACCTAACCGTGTGTGTTGCTTGTAACACCATGAGCTAGTACTCCTTGGATAGCGCTAGGTTTGAAGGTTAAGTTCTTTTGAATTGATGATCTAGACTTAAGGTTGGATACCTGCAGTTACTTATTTCTTTATTAATGCTCTGATTTGAGACCTATATTTTGACTTGTATGATCTGTTCTTATTCATGCGTATGTCAATGTCTTTTACATGCTTGTGCTTATTGCTTGTGTTATATAAGAATTATATTTGTCAACCTATTATGGGTAAAGGGGATCTAAACATATAACCTTTATTCATTAGAATAATTAATATTGGACACTTAATATATCTATTAATTACCGTTCTAGAGGATTTGGTTTCTTAGATTGTTAGGTGGGAATTGGGGATTAATTCTTAAGTACCTATAAAGGGAAGTCTAGTACTCTAGCCTTTAGTGGAATTTTGCATGAAATACCTTGAAAGGGAGTAGAGATTATTCTTCTGCATCTATGGGTTTAAACCAGGTTTATGTGTTAAGTTTACTTTAAAAGAGGGGTTTAACATAATTAAGTGATTGCTTTCATAAGAATTGCAGGAATTCTAATTGATTGTCTAGTGATTTGATTTGACCAATTTAACTGGATTGTCTAGTGCTATCTATCTTCTCTCTTGAACACTTTCATATTTATTTTAGTTGCTATTTTATTATTTTAAGTACTTATTTTCTGCTTTCTTAGGTTTAATTAAATTCACTTATAAACCTAGATTTGTCTTAGGTTAGAGTTGTCATAAATACATTAAATAGTAAGTTTAGAATTATCCTTTGGGTTCAATAATAAACTTGGTCACACGCTTATCTGCAACGGATTCCCTACAATTGGGGACACGCAAAAAGGTGAACAAGCAATATATTTATATACTGATTTTCGAAAATAAAAATAAACTTTGGAGCATGTATTTGCAAAATTGATGGCACGTATTTCAAAGGCGCAAGTTCTTTTTATTTTACATTTAGTTAATTTTCATAAACACTAATTTTATTTTTTTTAAAAGGCTCAACAGACGTGGGTCGTTTTCTTAAGCATTGGAATATTGTGGTAGCTTAATAATTTCAATTTATTTACTGCCAATTGCATATTTATCCAATAAGAAAAAAAATTTCTGATATGTACAGTGTGAATTTAAGTGACTTGAATATTTATGAATTCAAAGAAATTTTCCATTCTTTCATATTAAGATATTTTATGCAATATCTTGCAAAATTTTTTATTCATAAATGTCACACATAATGTATGTATAGTAAGGGAAAATGAATCTCATTCAGAACCCATAATGAATTTATTTAAATTGGGGAGACAGTTCAATGTCGTTTAATTAAATTTAATATTTTAAATATTTATTTAGTTAGTCTAGTAATTTTTAATTTAGTCAATTGAAGCATCATGTTGCCAAAGAAATCTCTGTGTGTGGAGAAAGACTTTATTGATATTACATAGATGAGTGTAGAATTATTTATGTGTTCTGTGTTCGGCCCATATGTAGGCATAGTTTGATAGAATAATAACACACATGTGACAATAAGTATGTGATAATTATTTGGATTGTTTATGTGATAATTATTTGGATTGTTCATATGAACATTAGTCGGTTCATAGATAGACTCTTGTTTGACAGAACTTATTGTCAATACTTGATTGTTGCACCAAGATTACCACCGTAGTTAATTTTTGTCCATAGACGAGGTTAATATTACGTTTGGTGTCTTGAGATGGGTCCCCAACTTGTTTTACTTATTCATTCATAATTTGTTTTATAACATGAATGTTTTGTAGGTATACTTAATTTGTTCTCTATTTAGTTTCTGTTGCTACAGCTCCTAACTTCTCTCAACAAATCAATAACATCCCAGTGCTTAATGGAACAAACTTCAAGACCTAGAAAGAGACCCTCGAGATTGTTCTTGGCTGTATGGATTTGGATCTGGATCTTCGGTCTGATCGACCCACTACTACTGCTGAAAATCCAAATGAGGTTAAAATTGAGAAGTGGGATCGGTCAAACCGAATGTGCATGATGATCATGAAGCGCTCCATTCCGGAGGCATTTAGGGGCTCTATTGCTGAGAGCAAAAATGTAAAATCGTTCCTCGATGCTATTGAACAGTACTTTGCCAAAAATGAAAAGACGGAGGTAAGTAGTCTTTTGGCTAAACTTGTCTCCACGAGGTACAAAGGCAAAGGGAACCTAAGGGAGTAGATCATGGAAATGTCTAATCTCGCATCAAAGTTTAAGGCACTTAAGTTAGACATTTCTGATGATTTGCTTGTGCACTTGGTTCTGATCTCACTTCCGGCACACTTTGGGTAATTCAAAGTGAGTTATAACACTCAAAAGGACAAATGGTCCCTTAATGAGCTCATATCTTACTGTGTGCAAGAGGAAGAGAGAGTGCAGAGAGATAGAGTTGAAAGTGCTCACTTGGCTGCAAATGCTCAAGGCAAGAAAAGAAACAAACCTAAGGGTACTGTGGTCACTACTTCAGAGCAGAAGAAGCAAAAGGTTGAACCTAAGGATGATAAATGCCACTTCTGCAAGAAGCGGGATCGTTTTAAGAAAAATTGCTCCAAGTATGCTGCATGGCGTGTTAAGAAGGGTATACCTCTTACATTGGTTTGTTCTGAGGTTAATTTATCCTTTGTACCTAAATATACTTGGTAGGTAGATTCTGGTGCTACTACTCACATAAGTATATCTTTGCAGGGTTGTCTGAGTTGTCGGCTGCCAAATGATGCTGAAAGATTAATCTTTGTGGGCGATGGCAATAAAGTTGCAGTAGAGGCTATTGGAACCTTTAGATTGCATTTAAAGAGTGACTGTTATTTAGACTTGTTTGAGACATTTGTTGTGCCGTCTTTTAGACAAAATTTGGTTTCTATTTCTGATTTGGATTAACTGGGATTTTCCTGATCTTTTGAAAATAATAAAGTATATCTCTTTCAAATTTTCAATTTTATTGGTGATGGCCATTTAATTGATAATCTTTACATGCTTGATCTTATAAATTCCAATAATGTTATTCTGCAAACATATTCAAGAGGTACAAAGAGAAAATTTTCGAAGGATTATGCCATTTTGTGGCACAAGCGCTTAGGCATATTTCTAAACAAAGAATTCAAAGGCTTGTGTCTGATGGAATCTTTAATCCCTTAAATCTTGAAGATTTTCAAGTCTGCGTTGAATATATTAAAGGGAAACAAACTAATATGAGGAAATTAGGAGCCGAAAGAGCTAAAGAAGTCTTAGAACTTATTCACACTGATATATGTGGTACATTCCCTACGGCATCATGGATTGGGCAATATTACTTCATCACGTTCATAGACGACTACTCTCATTTTGACTACCTATATCTGATTCATGAAAAATATCAATCATTGGACGTTTTCAAATCTTTCAAAGTTGAAGTTGAACTTCAACTTGGTAAGAAAATTAAGGCTGTCAGATCTGATCGTGGAGGTGAATACTACGATTGGTTTGATGGATCAGGAGAACAAAGTCCAGGATCCTTCGCACTTTTTCTCAAAAAATGTGGAATTGTTCCGCAATACACTATGTCAGGTTCTCCTTGCATGAATGGTGTATACATTCTCAATAGAGTACCAAGTAAAGCAGCTTCCAAAACCCCTTACGAACTTTGGATAAGCAAGAAACCTAGCATTAGGCACTTACACATTTGGGGTTGTCCAGCTGAAGCGCGGCCTTATAAGCCACATGAAGGAAAACTGGAATCAATAAAGGAAAGCTGTCATTTTGTTGGTTACTCTGAGCATTCACGGGGGTTTAAGTTTTACCATCCCACATCAAGAACCTTTTTCGAGATGGGAAATACCAAATTTCTTGAGGATATTGAGTTTGGGAGGGAAAAGATTATGAGAAAGGTTGTCTTTGAGGAAGATCCTGGAGTTGACGATGATTTAGTAACTTTACCAATCATTGCTCAATAAACAACTCCAAAGACTCATATGGAAAATATTATTCCAAATCAAAACAACATTAAATCCTTCCTCCATTAGCTGAAAAATAAACTTAACCACCTCAAGAAGTGCCATTAAGGAGATCCACTAAAGAGAAGAGAAATGTTATTTCAGATGATTATATAGTATTTCTACAAGAACATAATGATGGCGTTGGTTTGACCGAAGATGACCCTGTCACTTTTTGTCAAGCCATGCGTAGATCTAACTCTTAGAGATGGATTGACGCCATGAAAGATGAGATGAAGTCTATGAGTGACAATGACGTTTGGGATCTTGTCGAATTGATTGAAGGTGTGACACCCATTGGTTGTAAATGGATATTTAAAACTAAAAGGGATTCTAAAAGTAATATCGAAAGATATAAGGCTCGTCTAGTCGCAAAAGGCTTCACTCAAAAGGAAGGCGTTGGCTACAAAGAAACTTTCTCTCCAGTTTCTTCGAAACACTCTTTCAAAACTATCATGGCACTTGTAGCTCATTTTGACTTGGAGCTACACCAGATGGATGTAAAGACTGCTTTTCTCAATGGAGACATTGAGGAAACCATTTATATGGCACAACCTAAGAACTTTGTCTTCGGAGATGCAAAGTCTACAGTGTGCAAATTAAAGAAATCCATCTATGGTCTCAAGCAAACATCCCATCAATGGTATTACAAGTTTCATCAAATCATCACCTCTTTTGGTTTTGAGGTAAATGTTGTTGATGATTGTGTATACTGCAAGTTCAGTGGGAGTAAATATGTCTTCTTGGTTTTGTATGTCGATGATATTCTTCGTGCAAGTAATGATATAGGCTTATTGCAAGAAATTAAGAGATTTCTTGTGGATAAATTTGAAATAAAAGATCTTGGTGACGCCTCTTTTGTATTAGGATCCAAATACTTAGAGATCGTTCTCGAGGTATCATTGGATTATCACAAAAGAGCTATATCGATATGGTTTTAGGAAGATTCGGCATGAAAGGAAGCAAACCACTAGACACCCCTGTGGCTAAGGGAGAAAAACTCAGTCTTAAGCAGTGCCCCAGCAATGATCATGAGAAAAATTAGATGCAAAAGATTCCTTATGTGTCGGCAGTTGGAAGTCTTATGTACACTCAAGTTTGCACTAGTCCCGATATAGCATTTATAGTGGGAGTTTTGGGGAGATATTTAAGCAATCCAGGAGAGCAACACTGGAAAATGGCCAAACGTGTAATGCGTTACTTAAAGAGAACAATGTATTATATGCTTTCTTATCGGAGGTTGGAGAATTTAGAGATTGTTGGATACTCTGACTCCGATTTTGCTGGATATCAAGATAGCAAGCGTTCCACATCGGGTTATGTGTTTACGTTGGCTGGAGGAGCTATTTCTTGGAAGTCTTCCAAACAGACTCTTGTAGTTCCTTCCACCATGGCTGCAGAGTTCATCGTTTTTTATGAAATATCTAATCATGCAATTGGTTACAGAACTTTGTCACTGGGCCGCGTGTGGTTGATGGTATCGAAAGACCATTGAAAATGTATTGTGATAATAGTTCAGCAGTGTTATACTCCAATAACAACAGAAGTGCTACTAAATCAAAATTCATTGAAATTAAGTACTTTGTTGTTAAGGAGATAGTTCAGAATAAACAAATTACTGTTGAACACATAGGAACAGACAGCATGCTAGCAGATCCACTAACTAAGGCATTACCCCGAAGGTGTTTCATGAGCATACTGCTCAAATAGGTGTTATTTCTGATGTTACCTTAGTTTAGTGGGAGTTTATGTTCTATGTATTGAACTTCATATCTAAGACATTCGGAATTCTATAGAATAAAGATGATGACCTTTTAGTTTGTTCTGAATTCACTTAAGTTAATTTCCATTTTGTGATATTTGCATTGTGGATTGATCTCACTAAAGTTTAAAGTTGGACCAATTGGAAATAGACATAGTGTTAATCACATTTTGCATGTAATTTTTATGTTACTCACCATATTTGATCTATGTCATTAAGTATATTAATATGGTGATTGTCGGGTTTAACCACGAATAGTAATGTGGTGAATGCCGTGGTAATTCCATTGTTAGTATATGAGATGGACCAGATTGTTGAAGGTAGTCTGAATGAATAGCATAAAGTTGTGCACTAAGGATTCTTAATATAATATTCTTTGGAAGTAATATATAGCCCAAGTGGGAGATTGTTAGGAAATTTATATTTCCTATATAATTTAATTGTGGGCAATATATTAATATTCAATTATACTAGCTATTCAAATAATATTGGGCTTATTTAAGTGATTAAAATAAAGTAAAAGTCCATGTGTTGCATTATTTGATATGGGCCAATGAGTAGATACCCAATATTACTTAATCAGGTGATTATGGGTGGTCTGTTTAAGTAATATATATAGATAACCTAGGTTATAGTCCCCGACACTAAGCTGTATGCAATTTTCTCTTTCCCCATCTGAAGAGATTACAAAGGTCCTGAGAGAAATTCAGAGGCTTAGTTGAGGAAGGTCTTACACCTGTTGATCTTCCGTTTAATTCAGCATAAGAAGATCAATGGATCCAAGTATTCCTCTTTTCAATAATTTTATGGATCTTGTTGAATCATGTTAGGGATTAAATTATTTGGATTAAATGTATTATTTCGAACAACGATTCCTTTCACTCGAGGAGGAAGTTACCGAGCACCTAAAAGAGAAAAAGGCAGAGGAAGGAGATAAAAAAGAAGAGCCAAGTCAAGAAGCAACCGAAGATGACTTGAAGAATGAAATGAGCATTTCTATACCTTTAAATTCTTTAAGTTGCATTGAATTTGATGATACTATTTTTATTAACTTTGTTTTACCTAATGATTCCTCTCATATTCTTATGGACAGGGTGTTAGAAGAGAAATTGGGAATTTTTGTTAGAAGAAGGAATAAGTGGTGGAGTAGAATGAAGAGATTGATGAGATGTGATCAAAACATAGTTGGCAAAGTAAAGATAAATTTTAAGAATGCCAATGAGGCCATCCCTTGCCACAAGTACATGATTGATGAAGATGTACATAGATTAGAGTACGATGGCAAGGATGAAAGATATCCATGGGTATTATGATGAGATATTGATTTTCACCGAGCTCATCAATGTTAAACAAGAGCGCTTGGTGGGAGACAACCCATCATTTTAATGCTTTTATTTTATTTGCATTGTTGTGTCTTGTGTTAGGTGATTTATACTTCAGGTGTGTACTTACACTTAAGGTAATTACATCCTTTGAAACTTAGATTCATCTCACGTTTTCATCTAAGTTTGGGGGTGTGATGTTCTTCCCTTGTTCCATCTGCACCTAGGTATGTTCACTCTATGTGTGATGCTTGGAGGTCGATTTTTTTAGAAATTTTAGAATTTATTTCGATCTTTTGAATTTTTTTTGCTACTTTCCAAGTGTCTTGTGTGTTTCTTAGATTTGGTGTGATTTTATTTTTTGATTGAATTTTTTCACCTATGATTTTACTGATGAGAAATGTTTGAGTGGTGATAAAGAGAAGTGAGTTCTATCTGAAGCCTACGCCTGACCGAGTTGGATAACTCGATGAGCTTGCAAGATATGGAGGAGATTAAAAATCAAGTGCCTTCGATTCCTTATTTTAATTTTTATGTGGTACATTGTGTTGATTTTTGGGTAGTCGTGGTACTTATTTTTTTAGTTTCTGGTTATGTGCGTAGTTTTATTTTATTTGTTAGATTTCTGCCAGAAATTCATATGCTCTTGAAATTGATAAAGAGATTGTACTTAAGTTATATTGTAATATGAAGTTCTATGTGTACTTGTGGGACATTGCTTACCATGAAGAGTGTTCTGTTACTTGTTAAAACCCATGTGAGATTTTGAGCTTTATTCATGTACATAATCACATGATATTTCTTTCCTAGTGAGTATCATTCTTGTGCATGTATTCTAGAACTTGCCTCTTGTCTTGCTTGAGACTACATGTTATGTTAGATGATGTGAGATAATTTTAGGTCATCCTTGAATTTATGAGTCACTTAACCAAATAATTTTCTATCATATGATTGTTTATCCTTAGTTAGCCCCATTGAGACTAAAAACCTCATTCTTTGGCAATCTACGAGAAATGGCCACTTTGAGTATCTTAATGTTTTTTTAGCCTTGATTGTCCGTCATGAAGGAGAATTAATGATTTTTCAAAGTGTGTTGATGGAGCTTGATAATAGCTTGGGAAGGAATGAAATTAGTGTTGAAAGAGTGATTGACCTTGAAAATGCATCTAAAGAAATTCATGGAGTAGTGTTTAAATTTAGTACTCCATCGAATCAAATACCCTAGGGTAGTACTTGAATCTAGTACCCTATGGAGGATGCGAGAGGTAGTGTCCGAAACTGGTACCTCAAGAAAAGAAAGGAAAAAAATGTATATGTTGTGCATGGAAGAGTTGAAGAGTTGAGCAGGATGATGTGCTTAATTAAAGCGAGTAAGAAGAATGAAATATCATGATAGGTGCGCTTGATTGATCCAAGTTTTGAGTCACTTATCCATAAATTTCCTATCTTAACCACAAAGCCAACATTACATCCAAATAAAAGTCTTTTTTGATCCCATTATCGAATCATCCTTTTAGTGGTGGAGAGTTTGAGATATTTGGCAAGCTTATGGTTACGCATGCACTTGAATTGACTTTGAGCGTAAACACCATACCCAATAAGTGTACATCTTTTAAACTTGAGTGTGAGTGATATACTTCTCATGAGAATAAATCAATGGAGCATTTTAATTAGTAGTAATTGTCTTAACTTGTATACTATGAATAAATTATTGCATGTAATGAGAGTTGCATGACCGGAGATGATGACAATTATATTTTGAATGGCCAAGATAACATATTCCTTGTTTTTTATTTTATTTACACACTATCTTTCTTCTTTGTTCGATTTCGTTGTTCGAGGACGAACAACATCTTAAGTTTGGGGGGTTTATTTAGTGTGAAAATCTGCATATTTTAGGGTCCGATTTAGCACCGTTTTGTGAAATTTTTGTTCGTATTTTAGCACTAAATATTTAATTTTTATATATTTAAGATATTGATGCATTTGAGGTGTTATTTTGTATTTTTAGGTGAAAAACGGATTAAAAGTGCAAAGTTGGAATGAAGGGTGAAATCGTGAAAGAATGCTCAAAAATGCATGTCCAATTTGCATAATTTTTTTGTATTTTTTTGGAATTTCAAACTGATCATGTGATATATGGTTAGAAAGGTACAGAAGAGAAGGTCATTTTGACTAAAGAAACACCTCAATTGGGGGTCAGATGAGGGAGTTATGATCAAAACGGTGAAGACGTGCAAGCTGTTTCGACCAGCACTACTCGTGCCACTTTTGCAGGACTCGTTCAATTCAAATGTTAGAGTTTTTGTAATTTCTTTATATGGATAGAAAGATGAGGAAAAAAAATTGTGTGAGCGTAAAAATCACCTCAATGAGAGTCCGGATAAAGAAGTTATGAGTAAAACCATGAGGTCGCGCAATCTGCTGACGAGTGACACGACCCGACGGCCCAATTTTTGGCCCGTTAGTGTTTTTGACGTGAAAAAGTTCTATTTTGATGTGGAGTCCGAATTTTAGCAGCCCTCAACTATAAAAGGGGCCCTTGGGGTGTTCAAAACAATAACTCTCCACAACTCTTTACCAAACCCTTTGGGCTACACAATCTTAGATCATCATCAAGACGGAAAGAGAAGACGGAGAATTATTCCAGACAATAATTCTTCCTTCTTTAATTTCTTACTGTTGATTTATAAACTCATGGGTAAGTTCCATTCCATAGACATGGTTGTTGCTTGTAACACAATGGGCTAATACTTTTCTGGATAGTTTTAGGTTTTGAAGGTTGAATTAGATTGAATTGATGACCTAGACTAGGTTATGGATTTCTGCAGTATTTTTATTCCCTTATTAATGCTTTGATTGAAACTTATATTTTTGTCTTATATGATTTGTCTCTATTCATGGTTATGTCATTGTCTTATGCATACTTATGATTGTTGCTTGTGTCATAGAAGGAATATATTGTCTATCTGTTATGGATAAAGGGAATCTAACCATATAACTTTTATTCATTAGAATAATTAATATTGGACACTTAATATATTTATTAATTACCATTCTAGAGGATTTGGTTTCTTAGATTATTAGGTGGGAACCGAGGTTTAATTCTTAAGTACCTATAAAGGGAAGTCTAGTGTTCAAGCCTTTAATGGAATTTTGTATGAAGTACCTAGAAAGGGAGTAGGAAATATTCTTCTGCATCTAAGGGTTTGAACCAAATTTATGTGTTAAGTTTACTTTAAAAGAGAGATTTAACATAATTATGTGACTGCGCTCATAAAATCTGCAGGAATTCTAACTGATTGTCTAGTAATTTAATTTGACTAATTTAAACTGGATTTCCTAGAGCTATCTTGTCTTCTCTCTTAAAACACTTCTGATTGTTTGTGATTTTTATTTTTATTTTTTATTTAATATTTATTTTTCTGCATAATTAGTTTAATAATTTTCAAAATCAGAAAAGGTTACTTTGTCTTAATTATTAGTGGTGCGAATTAGTTAGTGTGTATCTTATTTAACGCTAATCCCTTGGATTCGATATTTTTACTTGGTCACACGCTAAGCTACAATTGATTCCCTACACTAGGAGACACATGCAAAAAGGTGAACAAGCACAGCCCGATGCATAGGGAAAAATACTAAGGTGCTCTATTACTTAATTTAGCTTTTATGGAAACTTTAACAATTTATGGATTGATTGTGACCTCATTTTTATTTGCGAATCCTTTTGTTTAATCTTTAGAAATAAAAAAATAAGTTTTTTTGTTTATTATTTAATTTTAGAATATAATTATAATTTTACTTTTATAGGTTTAGAGTATACTTTACCCTAATAGTTTAATGATATTTTACCCTTAGGGTTTATTATTTATTCTTAGAATTTAATATTAATTCTAAATGTATAATCGTAATTTCACCCTTATAGTTTAGGATATATTTCACCCCAGGGTTTGAGATTTATGGTATAATTATAATTTCACCCTTATAATTTATGATATATTTTATTCCCAAAGTTTAAGGTATAATTGCAATTTTACCCTTGTGATCTAAAGTATATTTTTCCCCTAGAACTTAAGGTATAATTGTAATTTCACTCTGGTAATTTATGACATATTTTATACTTAAGTATAGGGTATAATTGTAATTTTAATCTTATAGTTTAAGATATATTTTACTCCAAATATTTAGAAGGTTAATTCTAAAAATATAATTGTAATTTTAATCTTGTGGTTTTAGAGCACATCTACTTAAAAGGTTTAGAGTTTAGGGAGACCAATAAAAATTATGAAAAAACCTAAAATACAAAAAAGAAAAAAAACAAAAAATAACATTAATTGAGAAGAGAGACCAATTATTTAAGGAGAGACAACATGTTTATTAACTATGGGGGTGAGCAAAGACGGAGGCAGTTAAGGATCACGGGGGCGTTGGCCCCCCGGCATTTCAAAAGTCACTATTATATATATGTTTAAAATAATTTAATATAGAATGTATAGTATAGTGGTTAAGTTCGTGTTTTACTTCTTGGAGGTCGAGGGTTCAACCTTTGAACGCATCATAGTTATTTATTTATTTTTTCTTTTTACATTGTTTTAATTAATCTTTATTTTAAGTTTTATTTATATTAACTTTTTTCTCAATAGAAATTTCTTTCAATATGATCCTGCATAAATTTTATCTTTTTATTTTTCTTTGACATTGTTTTGTATTAAATTTTATTTCATACTTTATATATTAGTTATAATATATATATATTCCATTAATTGATCCTAAATCAATACAGGTCTAAATACACTTCATGGATCAATATTTTTACATTGTTTTAGTTAATCTTTATTTTAAGTTTTATTTATACTAACTTTTTTCTCTTTAGAAATTTCTTTCGATTTGATCCTGCTTAAATTTTATCTTTTTATTTTTCTTTGACATTGTTTTGTGTTAAATTTTATTTCATACTTTATATATTAGTTATAATATATATATATATATATTCCATTAATTGATTTTAAATCAAGACGAGGTCTAAATACACTTTATGGATCAATATTAAATTACATGTATTTTATTAAATATCAATTAAAAATATTAAAATTATATTCTAATTTTAAAATTATCATCATTTATAACATACATAGTATACTTCTTTATTATTAAAAAAATCAAATTATTCATACACTTTATGGATCAATATTAAATTACGTGTATTTTATTAAATATCAATTAAAAATATTAAAATTATATTCTAATTTTAAAATTATCATCATTTATAACATACATAGTATACTTCTTTATTATTAAAAAAATTAAATTATTCCAAAAAAAGATTGATAAAGTTGTTAAAAATAATAATAAAAAATGCATGTAATTTTACTAGACGAATCAAGTATTTACTTTACAATACTATTCCCCCCCCCCCTAAAATTAAATTTCTAGCTCCGTCACTTGGGGTGAGGACCACAAGTTCTACCTAAAATATGTTAGAACTATTCTACACTAGTTGCTCTAAAAAATTACTCCATCCGTTCTCGAAAATTATTCACTTTTTTCTCATTATTTCGTCCTACATAATTGTTCATCCTTGGAAATATTATTACTCAAATATAAAACCTCAAATGTACATATTAATTTTATTTCCACACATAATATATTTTATACTTTATTTATTACTATAAAATAATATCAAATTATCGTTAAAAAGTCAATAAAATTAATTAAAAAGTAAAATTTCCTTATTATTCATGTTGAACATTGTTGAAAGACAAAAGGACTAATAATATACGAGTTGGTCTATTGTGTCCCCAGGTGTACCAAAATGTGAAAGGGTATAACATTTTATTTTAAAGGGTATACACTTTAGTTAATAAGGGTACAACATTTTGTTCTAAAGGATATACACTTTTATTAAAAAAATATTTTTTTTTCAGAAAATAAAGAGTACACATCCTTATACTAAAGGGTATAAAATTTAATACTAAAAGATATCTGGGCGCACAGTGGGCGCACGATGTCCCCGGGAGCACATAAGTTTTTGTCATAATATACTCTCTCCGTCGCAGTTAACGTTTACGTTTGTTTTTTTACGTGAATTAAGAGATACTCCTTCGTCCATATTAACCTTCATATTTACTGTTCCACGTAGTTTAAGAAAAATTATTTTTTTATCAACTTTATTGATTTTAAGATTATTTTAGTACCTTTAGGTAATAAATAAAATATAAAGTAATGTTATGAGTGTAAAAAAAGAGTGACATATTTAAAATTAAAATAATTTTTAAGGTTATTGAATTTTTTTTAGATGCGGAAATTATAATAAGACAAATAAATAAGAAAAATATGAAATCTATTTTTGGACGGAAAAAATATAATATTTCAACATATTATAAAACCACGTGCACCTGTGATATGCTCATAAACTCCTCACAAATAAATACTGTCCCTCCCAACTCCCGACTAACCTTTACTTCTTACCAAACCAATAAAAAAAATTAAGCATTAATCTGAATTAATTTAATGGAACAACAGAGTTTACTTTGGCGAGTCGAAAGAAATTGGTGAGGAGATGGACAGGCCATCAACCTGGCAGTGGCAGCATAAATGCAGCTATCATGGACGAATGAAGTGTAGTAGTAATGCATTCACGTTTATATTTGAAAACCCAACTGATTTTTATATGTGAATTTGCGATCTGTTTCCCCATTTGTGCTGTCTTCAATGGTAAGATTGCCCAGAAGGTAACTCTCCACCAACATCCTAATATGACCTCCCAGCTGCATAAAACCCCTCCCATTTTCTTCCATTCCATCTCTTCTCTTCCTTGGAGATTCTGAATCGAGGAAAGATGGAGTTTTGCTTGTGGGTTCTTCTACTTCTGCCTTTCTTTCTGGATGTCGAGGGGATTGATCGCGGCTCTGTACGTACTGAGAGGATTTCAGGTTAGTCGCTAATTCCTTGCGGTTTATGATTTCTGATTATGTGCTCTTCTTCTGTTTGTCAAAATGTCTGAGAGAGAGCTCTGGTTAACTGGTGGATGTTTTTAGTGAGCCTCACTTGTGGTTGATTTTTTTTTTTTTTTTGATTTTAATATCACTGGGAAATTGATGTTGGGTTTTCATGTAGTGGTTGAAACAGCGTTTTTTGATATGTTGAATTTGATAGTATTGATTAGATTGTAAAATAATGGTGTTACTGTGATATTAAAATGTAAGAGTGAACTTGTGTATCTCCTAAGGCCACTTGTTGCGATAATTAAACTCCACCGTTTTGTTGATGAAGAGAGTAAACATACTTCAAAAAATAATTCTACTGATGCTTTGGAATCGAGAATTTGCTGTGAACATTTGAACATAAGGCTGATGAATCCTCTTCATAGTTGTAGTTTACTTCATCACCAAATTGAATGATTAAGAGGTCAATCAAATTCAACCAGTATAAAGGGCTGAGAGTCAGTACAGCGAACTCTTTTAATAAGAGAAAGAACTTGCCTTTGATTAGAGACTGTGTCTAGATATGGACTGATAAGGCTGGATAATTACTCCACTCCTCGGTTGAATAAATTTGTCAACGATTGAAGAGATGTTTTTCTCTACCCGTGATAGTTTGAATTGCATCCCTTTAACGAAGCTCGCTATCCCTCATTGCCATTTGCTGCCACATAAGCTTGTCATCAACTTCTGTAATGAGTGTGATAGCAGATAATAGGATCTTTCTGCATCTAGTGGCAAATGTGGATCATCGATGCTCTATTACGCAATGCCCTTAGTCCAGAAAATCAATATCTGGTATTCATTGCATTGTATTTCAATCAACTCATGTCCAGCTCTCTTTCAGGGTCCTGTCAATTACTTCTCAGAGCTTTCGAACTCATTTGCTGCTTGTGGTTGATTAATCTGTTTATTTTCCTTTTCAAAACTCATAAACTTAGATCTCCAATTAATTCTGTTACTGTAAATACATGTAGGAAGTGCTGGTGATGTCCTTGAGGACAATCCAGTGGGAAGATTGAAGGTTTATGTGTATGAACTTCCGAGCAAATACAACAGGAAGATCCTACAGAAAGACCCACGTTGTCTAACACACATGTTTGCTGCTGAGATATTCATGCACCAGTTTCTCTTATCCAGCCCTGTTAGAACCCTCAATCCTGAGGAAGCAGATTGGTTTTATACGCCTGTCTACTCAACCTGTGACCTTGCACCTAATGGATTGCCACTGCCTTTCAAATCTCCAAGGATGATGAGAAGTGCAATACAACTCATTGCAGCAAGATGGCCTTACTGGAATCGAACTGAAGGAGCTGATCATTTCTTTCTCGTACCCCATGATTTTGGAGCCTGCTTTCATTATCAAGTAAGCTTTTCAATTCAACCACTATGCCTTTTCTTTTACATCATTGTGGAGCTATTTGTCCTTTTTATATGCTTGAGCTATGGCGATGTATATTGTTTTCCTTTCACTGGATAACATTTTCACTTGACTAACATGTGAGCGTAAGAGATTCCCAAATTTCAGTGCCCGACAAACCTCCTAAATTTGAATATTTAAGAATAAAAACTTGATGTAGAAAGATGTCAGATGCATGGTTCTTGAAGATCTAGAGCTCAGAATGCATTATTAAAGGCAAATGAAAAATCATTTGCTTTGGGCTGCTTATTCTCTTATTTATCTGACTGCATTTTTTTTCCTCAAGAGTCAAGACTCATAATCGAGAACATGACAAAGGACATCATGTGTGATAATGTGAAGCTTGGATATTATTGCAGTGTTTGAATGCTAATGAAGTTAGAGTAGCTGACTCTATATGATATGCTAATGTTTTTTTGCTGTAGGAAGAGAAAGCTATAAAAAGAGGCATTCTTCCTTTACTTCAGCGTTCTACCTTGGTTCAGACGTTTGGACAACGACACCATGTTTGTTTGAACGAAGGTTCGATTACAATTCCTCCATATGCACCTCCAGAGAAAATGCAATCTCGCTTGATTCCTCCGGACACTCCAAGATCCATTTTTGTTTATTTCCGTGGTTTGTTTTATGATGTAGACAATGACCCTGAAGGTGGATACTATGCAAGGTATGCTTTCACTCTGTGTTATTTTTTTTCTTGCAATGTCAGTCATCGTAACATGTTAAAACCCTCTTTGATCTACAGAGGTGCGAGGGCGTCCATTTGGGAGAACTTCAAGAACAACCCACTCTTCGACATCTCAACAGACCACCCAACAACATACTATGAAGACATGCAACGTGCCATTTTCTGCCTATGCCCTCTCGGTTGGGCTCCATGGAGTCCTAGACTTGTGGAAGCCGTGATCTTTGGCTGCATTCCTGTTATTATAGCAGACGACATAGTACTGCCGTTCGCAGATGCTATTCCATGGGAGGAAATCGGTGTCTTTGTAGCAGAGAAGGACGTCCCATACTTGGATACTATCCTTACATCCATCCCGGTCAATGTGATTCTAAGGAAGCAGAGGCTGCTCGCAAATCCGTCAATGAAACAAGCGATGCTATTCCCCCAACCAGCTCAATCAGGAGATGCATTCCACCAAATCTTGAACGGGCTGGCGCGTAAACTACCACACGATAAGAGTATATACTTGAAGCCGGGTGAAAAGATTTTGAATTGGACCGTCGGATCAGCTAAAGACCTCAAGCCTTGGTAACGATCGATCATCCTCAAAGAGCTTAAGCATTAGTTCTGTAAAAGGTAGTAATCAGGAAATGAGATGAGTTCCTTCTCTTCTCCTCCTACTCTTCTTCTTAAACTTCATCTTGCGGCCAAATAGTTGATTTGGTGTTTGAGTGATTAAAAGCTTAAGTTTGGACACTTTTAGGTATAACATCACAGAATCTTTGAAAGAACATTTAGATGTCTTTATGTTATTTGAATAGGCTCACAATTGTGCACATTAGTTACACGGATTCAACTTAATACATTATCATTTGTTTGATAATAAGTATTTTATAGTCATATTATTAATACTTTTGTTGTTTAAGATAAACCCGACGAGCATTTGCTAGACATATTATGCAAATTCATAAGGGAAACACCGTGTGAACCGTGTTCGGATTTTATCCGTAGAATTCAATATTTATTCTTAGTATTTAAAAATTTAAGAGTATAATTATTTTATAATTTTTAGATTAGAAGGTTTAATTAATAGTATGACTACAAATTATGAACTGACTTAAAGACGTAGACTACATCCGTGTAATTGATCCACATAAGTTTTTGCAATTTGACTAACTCGTGCTGTTTACAAACTTATAAAACTTTGTTGGCAATTTTGTACGACAAACATTTTTGTAAACTGAATTCATAGTGTACGACAAATCTTATGATTCTCTTTCCAATCCTATTATATCATATGTTAGGGTTTAAATTGAAGGAGAACAGTAGGGTTTACATCAAAACTCAATTCACAATATACCAACTCATTTTATATACATCCAACGTAGTACTCTTTACTTTTTCCTTTTCATTTAGAATAATTTAAGTATCAATTATTTATTTATTTATTTTATTATTTTCTAGAATGAGAGCCTCATACTTACATACTAATACTCCTCAAGTTTTAAAATTTTCAACTTATGCATTTTAATTATTTTAATGTTAGGATTATATGATAAAATTTTAGTATATAATAATTACTCATTATACATAATAATACTAATTTCATTAATTTACATTATATATATATATATATATATATATATATATATATATATATATATATATATATATATATATATATATATATATATATATCTTAGTTGTGCACGGAGCATAGGTGAAATTTAGGCATATTTTCTAATCTATCTTAATTTATTATTCAAAGTTTAATACTTTGTCTTTAGGGGTGTATTATATAGTCTTCTTCTCAAATTGATCTTAAATTAATCATGTTATATGCGTGTTTTGTGCATTCTTAGATTTTTTAATTTTAATTCTTTAAAGCCAAATATAAGAATGATCATGAACTAATTTATGAAATGGCACAGGATAAGATAGAATAGGTAAAGGAATGGCAAAATAAGTTAGAAAATTATCGAGAGCAAACTATGCAAATTTGTGGGTTAAAATATTCGTCCAACGATGAACCCATAAAAAAAAAAAAAAGATGTCTTTAAATGAGGATAGAGCGAGAATATCATCAATATGGAATATGGAGCCAAAAACAAATTCCTCTTAGGTTTAATTTAAACATGGTAGAGGACAAGCGAGTCAACTTTAAGGATAATGCGTTTATTGTTTTGTTCCCATCCATATGAACTCCGTAAATTGTTGTTGTAGCCTCAACAATATCAATTGTTGTAGTCTCAACAATATCAACTAAAAGAAAAGACTCTTGATGCTCGGTGAAACACAACTAACTTGTTCATTCGGATCTCGAGTCACCCCAAATTTAAGTTCCTACACTCTGAACAATTAAAGTGCCTGTATTTATTTTTAAAATCCAAATTATGGGTGGACTCCATTGCTAAGAAGCTTGGGAAAAAACCCCATCAGGGGATGAGAACTGAGCCTTTCAAAATTTCTCTAGGTGTGATCGACCCATCAAAATGAGATGCTCCACTTTAATTATCTCATTCTAAAAAATGAGCAAATAGAGCATACTATACGCTATAAGTAAGGAGTGTAGCAAATTTGCATCCCAAAACAGTGTATACAAGATCTAACACATTAAACAAAAGTTAAATAGGTGTAAAAGCGCACGTAATTAATTATTCTTTTAATATGAAGAGTGATGACCTAAATCATCAAACAAAATGTTGTTAAAATTAATATAAAAGCGCATCACATACTTTATTAAAATCGCGTTTTATAAATCTTGTGTAATTGTAAAAGGCAATAAAGTTGTGTAAACTTACTGCATTATCATAGAAAAAATTGAGAAAATAAAATATTTTAACCAAAATTTAAGAAGTTGAAAAGATTTGTTAAAAATTAACTCCTTACTCATTTTATTAGTTTTAAGTTGTTTTGTTTATACTTTTCAAATATCAATATCACCTTAGAATCAATCATGTAACAAATAAATTTGTATTCCCTCCAATTCCCGACGTTAACTCAATTTTTATTAGTTCATCCTACATAAATACTTATCTCTAAAAAACAAAATATCGTTATAATCTAACATCTCAAAAATATATATTAATTTAAAAAAATGTCATCTCTTCTTTCAACAAATAACATATTTTATATTTTATTTATTACTTAAAAATATCATATTACCATAAAAATCAATAAATTTCTTGTGATTAGAAGTATAATTTACATTTAAAAAATTAATTATTTAATTTGCATAGTATTTAGTTTTAGTTATAATTTAGTTTTAAGTACCACGATATATAAATAAGACTGTTTCTTCAAAGTCGACATATACAAATGCTTTTGACCAAAATTATAAAGTAGAAACTATTGTAAAAGTTTTAATAAAACAGTAATTTAAGATAATAAATGATAATGGCATTCTTCAAAAGATCAATTTAAAATCGATTATTTAATATATTCAAACTAGTACACATCATTACATTCCTCATCAGAGTTGATTATTGCGGTCTTATTCCTCATTGCATCACACATTATTACTTTTTTTTTTAGGTGGAAATTTGTGTAGAACGAAACGAATGAAGAAAAAAATTTTAAAGTATGAGAAGAGTATTAAATTATAGAATTTGAGCTCATAAAATTAAATTCTTGCACCCGAGATCAACTGAACAATAAATAAATGATGAATGTTACTACATCACATATGAATATACGGGTGTAAGAAAGTAAAACATGAAGCAAAAGAAACCACCAACCACTCACCAACCAACGTACATCCAAATTCCGAAAATGCCCTTTACCGGCCTTTTCACATCATATACAGTCAGGTCAAAGAAAACAACCCTTCAGCTCTTTGTTTAATTGCTCCTGTAGATCTCCCAAATTGTAACCCTAATCTCCCTCGTTAATAATTAATTCGTTTCTTCCACCTTTCATTTGTATCGCCCAAGAATTCCGTTGTGCAACAGTCGAAATCAATCGACGATGGCTTCCATTTCCAAGCTCTCCGCCTCTAATTTAGCTAATTCACCCTCCAGCTTGAGGTCCACCACCAGATCTTCACACCAGCCCATGGCTTGTGTTGATCTCCGCAGAAAAATCTCCGCCTTTGGAATCCCACTTTCATCCTCGAAGTTGGCTGTGCGCAATACGCACCCGATCAGGGCTTCTTTGGTGTAAGCACTTTTTCGTGCAGAATATGTTGTCTTTTGCGTGTTATAGTGAACATGTAGAGAGTGTTTTTTTGTTTTTTTCTTTGTGTATCGGAGATGAGAGAGATATTACATGGGTGGTCTCTTTAATGGGACCTATCGTTTTTGGTTCGTTTTGTATCTTGGAACTAATTAGTTTATGTAGCTTTAGGATTTCTGCCACTTGAAACAATAACGTGATTGATTTGTATTGCCATTTTCTTATTGGGATGCGTTTTTGTTAATCAGTGTTAGATGCTCAAAAAATGATGGAAATGGAAGTAGTGTGAAAAGAACCACTTTGCATGATCTTTATGAGAAGGAAGGACAGAGCCCATGGTACGATAATCTGTGCCGTCCAGTTACAGATCTTATTCCATTGATAGAAAGTGGAGTCAGGGGTGTAACCAGCAACCCAGCGGTAAATTGCCTCTCTTTTCAGTGAATTATCTTTTGCTATGTTCCTTTTAGTATATCTATTCTTCTTTTATTTATAAATGTTTTTTTTTCTTTTTTTTTCTTTTTTTTTTGGATTTTGTAGATTTTCCAGAAAGCAATTTCAACTTCAAGTGCATACAATGATCAATTCAGGTAACAATGTTATGGGATTTGTTTGCATATAGTGATCATATTTATTTGTCGAATTTCTCCAAATCAGTACTTATGGTAGCTGATTTGTAGACAATTCTAATTCTTCCCTGCTTCTGACTTTAGATGTGAATCTGACCAAACATTTTAACCGCTTTATCAGGCACTTTTATTTATAAAGGTAATAGCTTTCAGTTGTGTCTGCTAAAGGAGTATTAGGTTTTGTTTAAATGATTAACTCGTTCTTCCCTCGTACTTCTGGGAGCTGTGCTGCATTCTTTATTGGTCATTACCTAATCATATAATTTGCGTACAAAAACAAAAACTTTAACTCGTTATTTTTGGTCAGTTAAGTGGATTATAACTCCCCACCGTGTCTGAAAACACAGATTCTTATCTCTATTTAGGTATAACATATCTTTCGTAATACTAGGTTCTTTCACAAATTCTCTATATCTCCTCCTAAACCAACTAATCTGAGTTGGTGATTCTCTATCAGGGCATGTTATTTAACATTCCAATCTATAAATTCTTTTGCTCTCATCATCTGAACACTAGACATATTTGCCATGTTTTGACCACAATGTGGTTGCCAGAATCTAGTTGGTTTTAAGAATGGGGCTTTGATGTAGCCTCTTATCTTATTTCAGTTTCTAATCAAATATACTGCAGGGAACTTGTACAATCTGGAAAAGACATAGAAAGTGCATATTGGGAACTTGTGGTGAAAGATATCCAAGATGCATGCAAACTTTTTGAGTCAATTTATGATCAAACAGATGGTGGTGATGGATATGTCTCGGTTGAAGTTTCACCGGCACTTGCTGATGATACTAAAAATACAATAGAGGCTGCAAAATGGCTTCACAAATGGGTTGATCGTCGTAACGTCTACATTAAAATCCCTGCTACAGTTGCATGCCTTCCTTCAATTAAGGAAGTTATTGCACTAGGAATAAGTGTTAATGTTACGGTGAGTTGATTCTAACATTCTTTCAAGGGAATGGTGAAGTTCTTATAGTGAGTGTCAGTTTATCTTATCTCGTGAAAGGGTTTTAATTAATGGCTCTTTGAAGTTTGTTATTCTTTTACTTAAAAAATGAATTCAACTCATTCATATCTTTAAACATCAAGTTTTGCTTAAAATAACACATCTACGTACATATATGTGGTTTTATTCTTCTGATTGGGTTACAATTATAAGTCAAGCTATAGTAACTTTAAAAACAAATACTGATTTATGTCTATATGCAGCTCATCTTTTCTCTTGCTAGATATGAAGCAGTCATCGATGCTTACCTTGATGGGCTTGAAGCATCCGGACTCAGTGATCTCTCCCGCGTTACTAGTGTTGCTTCTTTCTTTGTTAGTCGAGTTGATACTCTCGTTGACAAGATGCTTGAGAAAATTGGAACACCAGAAGCGCTTGATCTCCGGGGGAAGGTTAGTCTGATAAATATGATAGATAGCTCTAGCAGTAAACAACTGTAGGATAAAAAAAAATCAGCTTATAATATCTTCAATAACGACTTGTATTCTATTACAGGCAGCAAATGCTCAGGCTGTGCTTGCTTACCAGCTCTACCAGAAAAAATTCTCGGGTCCAAGATGGGAGGCTCTGGTGAAGAAAGGAGCTAAGAAGCAAAGGGTTCTCTGGGCCTCAACTAGTGTGAAGAATCCAGTTTATCCCGACACACTCTATGTGGCTCCTCTTGTTGGACCCGACTCGGTAATCTATAATCTATCTTATCCTCTATTTTGTGACATTTAACACTTGTGGTCCAGGGGAAGCCATCACTTTTTCAGTAACTTTGTGATAAGTCAAAAACATTATTTTCACACGTAGAATCTGAGTCTGACATCTATTTTGTGCTGTGATGTGCATAGGTTTCTACCATGCCCGATCAAGCACTCCAAGCATTTATTGATCATGGCTCCGTTGGAAGGACTATTGATGCCAACGTCTCGGAAGCTGAAGGCATTTACAGCGCTCTCGAGAAGTTGGGTATTGACTGGGGTTATGTTGGTGCACAACTTGAGCTGGAGGGAGTGGATTCGTTCAAGAAGAGTTTCGATAGCTTGCTCGACAGTCTGCAAGAGAAGGCAAAATCACTCAACCTTGTTAGCCTGTAAGCCGGATGAGTGGTGTTTGGTTGGTAGAGTGATGAGTTAATAAAGCGACTGGGGATTGTAGTCCTTGGTGTAAAGCCTGTTGTGATGGTGTGTGTGTGTGTTATATGAGAGAATATTGTGGTGTATTATTATGTTTGTGGATTATCTTCCAAAATATCTAGGTTTTCCTCTCCAGTGAAATAGCATGTTACATCCTTCAAAAATTATACTCCCTCCATAATCCTTTTTTATTTGTCCTACAGAATATTTCACTTTTTTTTTTACTAAAAGTGGCAAAAGATATGCTATAAGTATCTATTTTTTTTTTAATAAACATTACAATATAACATCTATTTTTTCATAAGTCCAAATAATTTAGCAACATTAATCCAAGTGGTTGGTGGGGAGAGGTTATAAAGGCAGTAGGTTATGTAAATGAGGGTTGGTTCTTTGGGAAATTAGAAAGGGTTCTCGGTGATGGGAGTAAAATCAAATTTTGGGATGATAGATGGATAGGAGAAAATAGAAAATAGAGAAATGATTTTATTAGAATATATCAACTTTCCTTAGATAAGGATAAGAGCGTGAGAGATATGGGGGAATGGAGAAATGGGGCTTGGTGTTGGAACTGGAGATGGAGGGAATTAAGAGTGAGAAAATGAACTACTAAATAATCTTTTATTTGCACTTCACTTGTTTTGTCCTGGAGCATTGGATTCATGGAGATGGAAGGATGGAAAGGATGGAATGTACTCAACAAAGTCAACCTATAACTTGCTTCTACAACAAAAAATTGTGAGGAATTCAACACTTAAAAAATAGTTCATCTTGGTGTGGAATAAAAGAGTCATTCTAAAGGTTCGGGTTCGTGCATGGAGAGTTCTTAGGGAGCGAGTACCCACTACAACAAAGCCACAAACAAGACAATGCCTACCACTAGGTGTTAATGTCAATTGGGCATTTTGTAATTTATTTCCGGAATCTGTTAAACATATTTTCTTTGAATATCCTTTTGCACATAATATTTGGATGAATTACCTTAAGTGGATGGGAGTTGCTACCGCCCTATCTTCTAATCTTTCTACGAGTCTACTACAATTTAGTAGCCTTTTTAGAGGAAAAAAGAGAAGAAACTTCACCGTGTGTTCTTTTGAGTGTATCATTTGGTTCATTTGGAAAACACGGAACGCTTATATATTTCAAGGCAAGCAATTTAACGTGGAGAAGGTGTTGGAGGAATTGAAATCAAGGCTATGGAGTTGGCTCCAAGAAGATTGTATAAGTAAAACATGTAGCATACATAATTGGTTTCATAATCCTAGCAGTTGTTTGAAGTAATTAGATGAGCCTAGTATATGTGTCTTGGATATGATCACATTATTTTTTTCCAATCTATTTGTACTATATCTCGAGTGTAGATAGCTCTCTCACCTCTCTCGTTTTTCATTTGAATAAAAAGAAATTATTTATTGATAAAAAAAAGATGGAATATTTTTCTTCTTTTATTTCAAATTAATTTTCATTATTAATTGATATATCTGAAGGGTAAATTTGTCATTTGAGAAAGTAATCGCTTTAAGGAAAACCTGAGGCCGTTATCTTCCCGCGAAATGTAATGTCTACCAACTTCGCGTCCAATGAACCACAGAAAATGATGGCCTCAATTGCAACCATCGCATCTCTTTCTAAGATTTTCCCGGCCACCTCTGCCACCGTATGTCCGCCGCCTCGGCTTTCAACCCTGCACCATATTTGTCGGAATTCACCCAGATCATCAAGCTCTTTAGGTTTTTTTTCCCCAAATTTTACTACTATTTATGCTGAATGGGTATCTGAATTTCCTGATTTACTTCAGTACTAATTTCTGTGCAACTTTTTGTTTAACGGAGTTGAAGAGGATAGTGGAAGCTTGGAGCATAAGCCTTTGATTGATCGGAGACAGATGATGATTTCTTCAATAGGAGTTTTGGCTGTGGAAATTTTAAATTCTCCGAGAAATGAAACTTCAATCGCATCTGAATTTGCTGATAGTAATTTCCGTTGCTTTCCCTCTATGTTATTCTTATTATGTTCTTCTTTTTTCTGTACAATATTTATTCTAAACATTCATCTGTATGTATACATTTTCATTTTTGTTACCTTGTTTGTTGACGAACTTCATAAAAAATCTCCGTTAATCAAAGCATGAATTCTGGAAATCCATATGCGACACGTTATCAAAAGCATATATTTGGGAAGTTGATGCCAGTTTAGAAATCGTGCTAAATTGGACACTTCTTTCACATGGTTATGACTATTGTTTCTTTAACTTCTTTTGGGGGAGTCTAAATTTTCTAGCAGAGTATCTAGAGTGCCAAATATTAAGTCCCCAGCTATTGTTGGATTCTGGAGTATCATGACTTCTATCAACAAAACGGGTGTAAAGTAACCGGAAGAATTGAGTCAAAGTAAAGACATTGGATGAATTAGATTCAACAGCGATTAGGATTTAATAACTTGTTTTTTTACTGATCACATTTTATGTCATGATATAACTATCTTTTGAAGACTTGGAGAAGTTGAACTAGTCTCTGTTTATGATATTTAGGCATAAGATTTAGATATAAATCGAAATATGACACTTAGAATGAAGTAAATGCAGAGGATAATCAAGTTTTGAGAATGGGGTGAGCATATTCCTAGCACTAATTTGACTTGCATACAAATTCTAATAGATTTTATGGTTTTTTGAATAATTATATCACTACTACGTGCAGCCTACTAGCTTTGGAGACTAACTGTAGGCTCATACAGTGCCAGCTTTGCGGGGAAAGGATTATGGGAAGACAAAGATGAGCTATCCTGATTACGTAGCAACAAATTCAGGTCTCCAGTATAAGGTCGCCTTTTGGTAACATATTCTTGGTAATACTTTCGTGCATCTTCCTGCACTTCACATTCCAAGTTCTAATATTAAAATATGCAAATTTTTGCAGGATTTGCGAGTAGGTAGTGGCCCCACCCCAAAGAAAGGAGAACTTGTAGTGGTAAACTTATCAGCTATATGGTTAATGAATTATTTTTTGGAGATCATTCAAGGAAATTTCATGAAAGTTGATGAATTAGCTTTTGATTCATTAGTCAAGTGTTTTTTTATCATAAGATATCAAGTTGTTGAAAAGCATTTCTATAAAACAATGGCATAGCTAAAACGCTGAAAGAGCTAAAGAGGGCATTTAGATTCATTTTACTTCATGCAATAAAGTGTGAAATTAAAGATGAAAATTGCTGCATGTTAGGTTGATTGGGATGGTTACACCATCGGATATTATGGCCGGATATTTGAAGCTCGCAATAAGACGAAGGGTGGCTCGTTCGTGGTATTACTCCTTTTCTCATTGATGCAATATAAGTCATTTTAAAGTTGCTTGAGTTTACGCTGTTCTTTTCTTCTTTGTGCTTTTAATTTTTTGTCTTTATTCAGGGTGAGGATAAAGACTTCTACAAATTCAGAGTAGGATTGCAAGAGGTAGTGAATTCTTGATGGCTAACTATTCCATGATGCCCTTATTCAGTAAATCATGTTCACAAATTCTTGTTAATTTACACTTAAACTAGACTAATAATTTGCTGAGAACACTGCTTGTAAAACAGCTGGGATTGCTCAGCTCTTACAGATATTTTCAATGATGCAATTGACTCATAAAGGTCATAAATAATTTCAGTGCTTCACCTCTTAGAGAGAGTGGGTATAGTAACTTTGGTTAATATAGCTTAGGTAATTCTGATAGAAGCTTGTGTAGTTCCCTTGTTTGGTGCATTCTGATCTCGTTTGCCTACATAATGAACTACTGGCAAATCTGTAGAACAACAGAGAAGGTGTCTAAGCTTCATTATTGACGTGAATTTTTATGCAATTTATATTTATAATGACATAGCTGGCATGTATTTCTTCAGGTCATTCCAGCATTTGATGAAGCTGTATCAGGCATGGCTCTTGGAGGTATACGAAGGTACTATATTTTTCTCTATTTGCCTCAACTTCATCATGTGTTAGCTACTATTAGATTGATCCCAAGAAAGTAATACAGCTGATATAGTACTAGTAATACTACATGATTAAGTAATTTTCCATTTACAAATAATTATATATGCATACGCAAATGAGCTTACATACTGCATCCACTTGGACTTGGAGTATGTTTGGTTCATAAAGTATATATATAAGCTAATAAGGCTTCTAAATGTAATAAACAAGTTTTTTTCATGAATATCTCATTACGTTCATGAGATATTGTAACCCACCCCCCTCATATGTTGTCCATTCCGTTAGGCCCCTTAGTTTTAAATAACTGGCTTGGAAGAAAATAAGCCTCCATGAGCTCAATTAGTGTGTAAACTCATCTAATTTTGAACAAATTTTGAAGGCCTATTAGTAATATTAACGAAATATGAACTAAACAGACTCTTGGTGTAGTACGCACGAGATGTCATTTCTACATCCACTAAGCGTTATCTAATTTTGTATGGGCAATTTTCCAGGATTATTGTACCCCCGGAGCTAGGTTATCCGGATAATGACTTCAACAAGAAAGGTCCTAGGCCAACCACGTTTTCGGTAATTGTAGTTATCACAGTTTTGCGTTAAATTGTGGTTTTATATTTGTGGTGATGATATTAGTGAGGTGTTTGGTGACAGGGTCAAAGAGCATTGGATTTTGTTTTGAGGAACCAAGGATTGATTGATAAAACTCTGCTGTTTGATATTGAGCTCCTAAAAATCGTTCCAAATGGGAGTAGCTGAGTCTATCCTTCCTTCTTGCCTCCTCATCTTATTACAAACTCTAGCTGCTATTGTGTTGTGCATGTGTTCTCCATATACAGCTGTTGAATAACTTAACATCTTTTATCTAGTAAAAAATCAGAGTGCCAAATTTAGATTCATAGAAGATAATTCGAAAATCAAAAGAGTTTATCTGGATTTAATTAGTAGAGGGGAAGGGGCAAACTATGCATGATCTTTTTCCTTTTTTTATTTTATTTTGAGAGTAATGTCAACCCCAACTCAAAATTGGACCAAAAGAAATTGTCTAAAATTGAGAGTTGCTATGATAAGAGGACTAAATCAAATTTTGACATACAAAGTAATAAAATTTTCTCCATGAATCACAATAATTTAGGAGTCCAATATTTTCTATAACGTTCACTAATAGATTTATATATGTAAGTATTACGTAGTAATGTAATGGACTAAAATGAACTCAATATTAATAGCCCATCAATATCAATATTATATGTGAAATTGTCAGGCAGGGCAATATAGAACATGATTTTGACTATTGTCACTTGAGCACAAAGGGAGGTTGGGGTTTGGAATTAATTGGGGAGTAATACTCATATTTTCTAATGAATTTTGAAATTCGAAAATTCTAAAATTAATGATTTATAAATTTAAATGAATAAGTTGTAATCATGTTTGTCTACAGTTTTTTATAGGGTAAATTTAATTTCTTACTAAATCAAGTGGTGAATAATTATATGTATAAAGAATTACCTATGGTTTGTACTTTGTATATTAATTGTACACTGTATTTATAGTGTTTCCTCTGTCTAAAAAAAAACATTGCACTGTATGTCTCTAGAATATTTGCACACCCTAAAAATTAAAAATAATACATAATATTATTACCTTTCTTTTTTCTTTTTTTACACGCAGTATGCTCAAAGTCAATTATATCATACATTTTATTCTATTCAATTACCCAAAATACTCATTTTTCTTACATCATTACAACAAAAAAAATATTTTTTTAAAGTCCGTGTCACCAAATACGTACATGTATTCTAGGATAGAAGGAGTAAAAAATATAATTAGGGTTTCAGAATATCATTTTGGTACTACTATCAGCCACTCAATAGGTATCATTTATTTTTTACATGTAAATTAAAGAGTATTATTATTTTATGTGTAATAAGTATTAATGGTGTTTGTGAGCCATGTGAATTTTTTTAAAAGAAAGAAATGGATATATTTAAAATGGACAATACAAAAAAAAATATTCCCTCCGTCCCACATATTTTTACCCACTTTCCATTTTGGGGTGTCCCACGTATTTTTACCCATTCAATTTTTGGCAAAAATACATAATATTTTATTACCTACTTTTTACAATCTCAACAACTTTAATTACTTTTTTACACTTTATTCATCATTCCCAATAATTTTATTCACTTTTTCTTTTTAAATTACTAATTTATCTCTACTTTCTCTTACATTATATATTAAAAAAATAAAACGTCTTAATCTCCGTGCCCGTACAAATGGGTAAAAATATCCGGGACGGAATGAGAACTAATATCTTGTTGGTGTACAAAGGTACAAGTTTTAAATTTCAACATACTTTTAATTTGATGGATTAATATATGGGTTCTAGTTCGAGTTAGATCACATTTAATATGCTTAATGCATATTAAAATTCAAATAAATAGATAAAACGAGGTGGATCTAAATCGAATCAAGTTGAATGATCATTTCTGCTATGGAGCATGGGATGTTATATGATACTTTGACGTGATATCTTTCGTGTCACTCTATTAAATGAATGTCACTTATGAAAGAGGAATAAAACTATACACTAAGTCAATGTATAAATCCTACGTACAAGGGATTTGATTTCTAATATACGGGTTCTAGTTCGAGTTAGATTACATAAATATGGGTTCTAGTTCGAGTTAGATCATGGGTTCCAATTCGAGTTAGATCACATTTAATATGCTTAATGCATATTGAAATTCAAATAAATTTATAAAATGAGGCGGATCTAAATTGAATCAAGTTGAATGGTCATTTCTTTATGGGCAATAGGATGTCGTGACATTTTAATGTGATATTTTTTGTGTCATTCGTGAACGAATATCACGTATGAGAAAGGAAGAAAAAGTATTCACTAAATTAACGTATAAATCCTACGTAGAGGGGATTTGATTTCTCCATCCAACAATAATGATATAGTATGGAATATTTTTTAAATAAGAGTGTGCCAACTTTAAAGCTTGACAAAACCTCAACAAAGTTTATTATATTTTATCTTACCACTCAAGTACTCATGCCACTGAGCTAAAATTTTGAGTTTCCAACGTTCAAGCTTCAAAACATTAGCCATTGATAGATTTACTTTTTCATAAACTAAAATAGCAATTTCAGAAAAATTAAGATCCATAATGAACCGGGTTCTCTGGAGATAAACTCTCTATTTATTATTGCCTGTATGAAGTTTGAAATTGTTTTTCTGATATATTTTTTAAATACCTTCATAAGTTTTTAATAAATTATTTGATCGCTGTAATAAGGAGTTCAATACAGTAGATTTCTTATGGTATTAGATTTAATACAAGTGAAAGAGATTTTTCCAACAAAAAAACATCTTAAATTAATGGGACAAATTATAGTCAGGCTTCACAAGGAACCAATCTCGAATTCAATAACCCATTATGTATGATTAATTGAGCAAATTTTAAGTGACGGTATAATTATTTCACTATTTCATAATAATAAGATATCATCCATACAAATTTTGAAAAATCATGTATAATTATTTCACTATTTCATAATAAAATATAATATGTTATTCATTTTTCATTTATTCTATGAATTATCTATGAAATAAAATAGTATATTAATTTATATCAATCTCACCAAACTTAGATTTCATAATTTTCACATAGTGAATCTAAATGGTTGACAAATTTTGTAGTGTATGATATACTATTGGTTATTGATAAACTTCAAACGCAAAATACAATGATAATTTGAAATAAATATCTCTACAAATCTCAAATCCATCATTTCATCCGAAAATACAGACAATTAATTATAGAGCCTGAATTAGAAAACTATTCGTATCCTAGAATATTAAATTCCCCTGATTTGAACACATACAGCAAAAAAAAAAAAAAAAAAAAAATTGTTAAGAGGATTCAAACAAATAGAGATGGAGGGGGTTAGGGGGGTAGGGTTGAGTGAAGCCAAACCAACCACCTTCTACTCAGCTGCTATAATTAATGCCTGCTAACTTAGCTTTCTTGCATCTTCTTCATCCATTTATTATGATATTGCTCCACATGTTAGTTGAGCCATTCATTATTGTATCTCTATCACATTTATTACACTGATTGGTGTCATCATTCTGAATGAACTAATTACATACCATTTGGTTCCTTCACTACAACGTTACTACAATAATTTTATCAACAATCAAGATTGATGAGATCCTAAGAAATTTACCTTTCAAGTCATAGTCAAAGAGTACTGATTTCCAGCTTCAAAATGAGAGCTCCTTCGTACTGATCTGCGATCATTAGAGAAGGTAGCATTAGTTAGTTGGTAGTGAGTGAGAAGATTCTGTTTAATGTTAATCCCACTTCCATTTCCCAACCATCATTGCAGCCTGTATTAATGAGGTGGTCTTCTCCTTACCTTAAAAGTTGTATTCTCCAGCAGTGTTGACATCAATGGAGACGAATATGGTGTGAAAATACCTAATTTAGTGGCCACTAATTTAATATATATTGCTACATCTATTCTGCTGCCTCCATCATTCAGCCATGGCTGAAAGAGAAATCAAGTCACCGGAAGTGATCACTGGAACTCCGGTGAGCCTTGGAGGTCACCGGAGGAAAAGGCTGGGGATGTACTTTCTTGAATCCGACGATAGACGGACGGCTCTGGGAGGCGGCTACACTGGTGGAGCAACACCTGTTAACATTCGTGGAAAGCCCCTCTCTGATCACAGCATATCAAAAACTGGTGGCTGGATTGCTGCTTTCTTCATATTCGGTACGCTCTGAATTCAAACATATGTTTTTCATCTTCCAGATAGAAGCTGTAATGTTTAGCTTGAGCCTTTTGAATTTGATTTGATTTCAGGAAATGAAATGGCAGAAAGGATGGCTTACTTTGGGCTCTCTGTGAACATGGTGGCATTCATGTTCTATGTTATGCATCGACCTTTCGAGAGCTCTGCTAATGCTGTTAACAACTTCTTAGGAATATCTCAAGCGTCGTCTGTGGTCGGTGGTTTCCTCGCCGATGCATATCTTGGTAGATACTGGACAATAGCCATCTTCACAACAATTTATCTTGCGGTAAATCCATTTTCAAGAAACAGTGCAAAAGATCTCTTTATTACATTGCTAACCATGATCACGAGATGGTATTAAACTGCTGCTCTTATTTCTTGGAGGGTCTAACAGGTATAACCCTGGGAGCAACCATGACTGTACTCATGCCAAATCAAGACAAATGTGATCAGATTGCTCTTCTTTTGGGCAACTGTGAACCTGCAAAACCATGGCAGATGATTTACCTCTACGCAGTTCTCTACGTCACTGCATTTGGGGCTGCAGGAATCAGACCATGTGTGTCTTCCTTCGGTGCTGATCAGTTTGATGAAAGAAGTCCTGGCTACAAGGAGCACCTCGACCGGTTTTTCAACTTCTTCTACCTCTCTGTCACCGTTGGTGCAATTGTGGCATTCACGGCGGTAGTCTACATTCAAATTAAACACGGATGGGGTTCCGCCTTTGCTTCGTTGGCCATTGCCATGGGAATGTCGAACCTGGTTTTCTTCATCGGCACTCCTCTTTATAGGCATAGGTTGCCCGGTGGAAGCCCACTCACCCGTGTAGCACAAGTTCTAGTTGCTGCATTTCGAAAGAGAAATGCTTCGTTTCAGAACAGTGAGCTTGTTGGCTTGTATGAGCTTCAAGGCAAAAGATCTGCAATCAAGGGTAGCAGCAAGATTGCCCACACTGAAGATTTTAGGTAACTGTGTAGTGTGATTTCCTTCCTCTAATATGTCCAATTTCCATTTCCTGATCTTGAACATTTTGATCCTGCAGATGTTTGGACAAAGCAGCTCTGAAACTAAAAGAAGATGGCGTCGATCCGAGCCCATGGAGACTCTGCACTGTGACACAAGTTGAAGAAATAAAGATACTTCTGAAACTCGTCCCCATTCCAGCTTGCACCATTATGCTCAACCTCATCTTGACAGAGTTTCTGACTCTATCAGTGCAGCAAGCATACACATTAAACACTCACATGGGTCGTCTGAAGCTCCCCGTCACGTGCATGCCCGTCTTTCCTGGACTCAGCATATTCCTATTGCTCTCACTGTATTACTCAGTGTTTGTTCCATTATCCCGTAAAATTACAGGTCATCCCCATGGTGCCTCTCAGCTGCAAAGGGTCGGCATTGGTTTAGCTGTTTCGATTGTGTCTGTGGCATGGGGGGGAGTCTTTGAGAGATACCGAAGAAACTACGCCATAGAACATGGCTATGAGGCCAGTTTTCTGACCCCCATGGAAGACCTGAGTGCCTACTGGCTGCTCATACAGTATTGCTTGATAGGGATTGCTGAAGTGTTCTGCATTGTGGGATTACTTGAATTTCTGTACGAAGAGGCACCGGATGCAATGCGAAGCATAGGATCCGCTTACGCTGCTGTTGCTGGGGGCTTAGGGTGCTTTGGAGCCACCATATTGAACAACATTGTCAAATCTGTGACGGGAAATGCAGAGAAAAGAGAGCCCTCTTGGCTGTCCCAGAACATAAACACGGGTCGGTTTGATTATCTGTACTGGCTTCTCGCGGTCTTGAGCGTGATCAACTTCTGTGCATTCTTGTATGCTGCAAATAGGTATCAGTACAGGGAAAAGCAGACAACTGAGATAAGAGAACAAGCAAAAGGCCGCAAGGAGCATAATGGGCCCTAATGAGTTCAACTTTCTTTGCTGCTTTCATTTTCAAGTACACAAACTTGTATGTATCTAGTGTCCTGATTTGAGCATAAGAACATGACTGTTTCAATACCTCATTCGCATGTAACTGCTCCATTAGAGAATTCTATCACATTTTCTCTGCTTAAATATGTATTCAAGCAAATCTATGCTCTACTCTTTGCATGGGCTTCATAAGATATAAGCAAATGTATAAAACAAACTAACAAAGTATAATAATGAAAACAGGCAGCTACCACAGATCTACCATATTCCAGTATTTGGAAGATAGAAAAGACTAGTACACTCATCGATGAAGCCTTCTTTTTTTATTCAGTCAGAATGTGAAACAGAAACACAGGCTAGAATAAGCATTCAATGAGTTGAACAAGTATTTAGAATAGTAGGAATACTGAGAAAATTGAAAATAAGAAAAACAAAGATTATTTCCTGAAGAATTACGTGCAACATTACATCTGGAGCTGCATTGACCCTCTCAGAATGCCTTTTTGTTGCCCAGGCACCAAGTGACCAACATCTACTTTGTACCCTAATTTGGGGTCAGTTTGAGCATCTTTCTTCTTGAAACAATATACAGGGGCCTGCCACTTTGCATCTTCAAGCACAGCTCCCACTTCAAACGTCATGACATGGATTGATCTTCCTGCAATTGTCGAGGAAAATATATCAAAACGAATGCAAATTGCGTCTGATGGACTTCTAGAAACAAAACCATGGAAAGAGTATCACATGACCCCTCTAAACCAACAAAATATCCCTCCAGGCTAGAAAAGGCAAAGCAACCCCCCTGCTGAATATGCTTTGCAGTTGATATTAAATTTTTATACTTAATTTAATTTCACTAAATCTGATCTTAGTCTTAACTCACAAGTGCTACCATTATACCAGAAGCTTACCTTAGGTAAATGAAGCAAGGAATAAAATAATATAGCTAACTTTTATTTTTTCAGTATCAACTTATATGCAATGGAAGTCTCAGTTTGAAGAGCCATGGCACAAGTCATGACATTTTAGCAACCTTTTACCCGAATCATAACAAACAACACTTGTTCACATCATTGTTAGCATTTTATGACACTAGAGCATCCTACACTGTGGTTCAATAATGTATATGCAATGCATAATGCATTTTCAACTCTTGCCTCAGCAATGTTCGACAACTTCAAAGCTAGAGAAATTCTGATAGAAAATAACTGATTTCTTGTTTCTGGTGTAAGTAATATTATTGAGAGGGATTAGATATAGCTATTCAAAATATTTGATCCAAAACATGTTTAAGCTTCATATTCAAATTGAAAACTATGATATTGTATATAAATAATCTTGTTATTGTTGAACACTAGAGCATCCTACACTGTGGTTCAATAATGTATATGCAATGCATAATGCATTTTCAACTCTTGCCTCAGCAATGTTCGACAACTTCAAAGCTAGAGAAATTCTGATAGAAAATAACTGATTTCTTGTTTCTGGTGTAAGTAATATTATTGAGAGGGATTAGATATAGCTATTCAAAATATTTGATCCAAAACATGTTTAAGCTTCATATTCAAATTGAAAACTATGATATTGTATATAAATAATCTTGTTATTGTTGAACATTGTTCATGTAGTTTGCTAAGTAGGGAGGTAGGAAAGTTCTTTCTCTTCAGTTTTGGCATAACAAATGTCATTGTCTGAAGCAGGTTGCTTATACCTTGGCAATTTCCAGAAATAAACTAAAATAGCCTTCCAATTCACACCACAAATATTAGAAGAAATCTTCCATTATTGCAGCATTTTAGATGAAATTCAACAGTCCCAAACATTCTACTTTTGAAATGGTTTAAAGGAGCCATAATCATCTAGCAATTACTCAAAACAATCATTTAAATCACCGAATTACAATTGAATTAGGGAATCCCCACTAGAATACGGATTTAGAATAATAATGGCGACAATAATGAAAAATAAAAACTCAGAATGTGTACATTACCTGTGTAAAAAACCCAATGAACAGGTCGCTTGGTGACAACGTCCTCATAATACCAAATAAAATCAACCTTCTGCCACACATTGCAGAGGAAACCGTCCACTTTCTCCTGGCCGAGATAAACGGCGCCGTCGAGCCAATTAGGGCGGAGAATCCCGACTTCCAGCTGAGCGGAACGGCACTCTTTGTTGGAATCGAGTGTGTAAAAAAACGAGGTGCCGTTGTTCCATTCCAAATCGTACAAGAGCTTTCCGAGCTGGCTTTGGATGATGTTGAAGTTGCGTCCATTGGGCCAATCGTACCAGAGGTCAATGATCTCGATTGTTCCGCTGTAGTTTTCGAAGAGAATTGAATGAAATTGGAGAGGCCATGGCGTTGGCTTTGGAGCCTCCGGCGCTGGAGCGGGAGCCGAGGCGGCGGCGGCAAGTGGCCCTAGGAGGAGGAGGAGGGAGATAGCGGCAATGGTGGAAGAAGCCATTAGTGAGAGTATCGCACTATAGCCATAACTCAATGCTTGCACCATTTTAGATAAGGCTGCGCTGAAGATAACGATATTATTTTTTTAAAATAAAAAATAAAAATAAGGGGGAAATTATTAATGACGATGTAATTATGAAAATAATATTTAGGGTGACTATAGTTTATGTGGATTTCTCAAATTCATAACAACTTCAATTTTGAGGAACCCCCACTAATGATGGATGCCCTCTACTATGATTTGGTGAGAAATCTTTTGAGTGAAGTTTTAATATGATTTGGTAGAAATCTATTTAATGAAATTTGTACTTAATGATTTTTGCAACCATGGTTATTTTATTATAATGGTGCATCAAGCATGCACCCATATGTATAACTTTTTATTTAAAAATGTATACATGTTTCTTAATAATTATAATTTTTTTACACTCAAGTTTTCATTAAAAAAACTATTCCCTCCGTCCCATAATACTTTTCTCATTTTCCTCATTTGTTTGTTCCACAAAACCTTTCACCCCCAAAAAAGGAAACATCACTTTATCCAACAACCTCAAAAGTTAATTTAATTTTAAATTTGACACTCCTTTTTCACACACATATCATTACTTTATACTTTTTAATTACCTGAAAATACTATAATACCCTCCAAAGTCAATAAAGTTGATCAAAAAGTACAACTTTTCTTAAACAACGTGGAACAGTAAACGTGAAAAGTTTTCCAGGACGGAGGGAGTAATTAAAAATGTTCCAATATAACTTTTTATTCAATAGTATATATATATATATATATATATATATATATATATATATTTCTTAATAAATGTATATTTTTTTACACTCAAATTTTCATTAAAAAAACTAACAAAAAATTCGCTAACAAAATATATACATTTTTATTCAATAGTGTATACTCCCTCTGTCCCACACTAAGGGTAGTTTTTGTTTTTTGTCACGTGGATTAAGGAGTATTATTATTTAATGTGTAGTGGGTAGTTGTAATAGTAGGACTGTGGGTCTCATATTTTAATTGCATTAGTGGGTCCCATGTGGACGACCAAAATGGAAAAAAAAAAAGACTTTTTGAGTGGCATAGAGGGGTATATTTTTATTCATAATTGTATATGTTTCTAAAAGTGGGTGCATCATGCACCCAGGTGAATCGGATATTTAGCCTTTCATTATTTGTTGTTATCTTTAATTTTTTTTATGTCACTTTGAAATGTTAAAAATATTTTATATTTTATAGATAAAACTTGTGAGCACGTTTTATGACTTACAACATATAAAAATATGTATATAATTTTGAGTGAACATGATCATGATCCACCAGTTATTATACACAAATGCCAATACAAATGCTGAAATAATGGGTCAAGATGACTCAAATCTAAAAATTTCTTGCTTGATACTGATTTTCTAAAAAAAAAAAAAAGAAGAAAAAAAACTCATATTTATACTCTTAAAAATCCATAATTAATTGATCAAGTGTGGTGATTGAATTCCTATTTAAGATCATTTTTTTAAGATATAAGAGTATTGCATCAAACCAATTATAGGTGGTTTTAAGTGCAGAAAACAGTGATATTTCTTATCTTTTTTCCATGTAATTCTAGTTTGGGGTAAATAAAGATGAAATATCAAGTTTATTATTTAATTCTAGTTTGGGGTAAATAAAGATGAAATATTAAGTTTATTTAAGGAAATGAAAATAATTTCCAGTTCAAACCTCTCAAATCGTTTGATGGTGAATTGAATCTAATTAATTGGTGAATCTCTCGTGAGAGAAGATGGGTCGATCTATTATTAAAATATATTTATTATATTAAAGAGTGAGTTTCTTGTGCGCCCTGGCACACGGATTTAGATTCGTGTCCCTTTACAATTTCCGTGTCTCTTTACAATTTAAACTTTTTAGCAATACATAGGTTTAAATAGAATGGGGAGAGGAAGGGTTGTGTTCACATAGGAACACGGACCGTGTCCCCGGGGCGCAGGAACTTTGTCATAAGTGAGTAAAATATGCTTATTAATAATTAAAGTATATTGGTAAATAATCATATTATAACAACTAAAATCATATTCCCTCCGTCCCAACTTCAATTTCACACTTTTCATTTTAGTTCATCCCAATTTCAACTTCACACTTCCATAAAAGAAAAAACAACAAACTAATATCACTCTAACATATTTTAATTTCAAATTTGTCATCACCTTTTTAACACACATAATATACTTTAACATTTATTTATTACCCAAAAATGTCATATTACCCTCAAAAATAAGTAAAAAAATGAATTTTCTTAAACTTCGTATCTACAGTAAACATGAACTTGAATTTGAAACGGAGGGAGTACTTAATAAACATATTTTACCTATACAACAGTCGTATTTTAACAAATCTCACTAACCCGTCTCACTTTCAACTTTTGTCTAATCAAAACTTTAATTTGTTACAAGTTTATAACCAATATATACGAGTATAATTTTTTTTTCTTTTATTATGGTGCATACTAATTTTTTTTGGCAATATTGTGAACTTAACAAAAAAAATGTATGGAGTGCAATATTTCATCCATACCATTGATCAGGTGAGCTGGAGTATCAACTTCAACCAGCAGGGGGGTGGGGGTGGGGGTGGGGGTGGTTTCTGCTATGGTGTGTGGTATAAATTGAATTGGAGCATTCTTTTCATTTCTTTTCCTTTCTTTGCATGTATCTGAATAGAAATACAAAGAAGCAACCAGGCATGTCATTTTTCATGTTCCAACTTGTACACATAAATTGCTTCCACCACCTGCACCTGCACTTGAGCCTTCACCAAAATCTCATGTGCCAAATTACCCACACAACAGAAATATCTTCATCTGCTCTAAATATATTTCAAACCCGACACGTATTGTTGTCTCGATATTAGGTACTGAGCCAACGAATATATAACTCCCAGTAGCCCCAAGATCTTGATCTTGATCACGTCCGTCATTATCACCGACGGCAGGTTCAGGGGTATCGTCAGCAACGGCCTCGAGTCCGCCTGTTTCGTGAAGCTCCAAACAAACCTGTTGAACAGGATGTGGCTCGGGAATGTTAGGATTAGGAGGGCCAGATTCTTGACTGCAAAGATCCAATCCGGTCCCCCGATATCAACACCCCACCCCGTGTTTCCATGCCATACGTCTTCCCATATGCTGTACAACGACGTCAAGACCAAGTAGCCTGAGATGGCAATTGTAACCGGGAAGTACCTCTGCTTATCGCCAAATCCAGCGAAGAAATCTGAGTCTTGGTTGAGAAGTAATAGGATGGGTGCCAGGAAAAATATAGCACGGTTTGAGCCCCCCGTGAGGTGCACGTTCAAGATCAAGCATATTGCAAAACACATCACGGTGGCAACGTTACCAACTGCAGGCATCCAGGCTCCCTCTGCACTCATCTTTTTGATGGTAAATGTGGGAATAGTCGAGGCCCTACGTTGTTTCATAAATCTCAATCTTGGAGGAACAATAGCTGAGCTGCTTTCACCTGATTGACTGTGCCGAAGCCCACCTCTTTCTGCAAACTTTTCGCGCATAAGCGAAGCTAATTCAAACTTTATCTCGAGTGCGACAAGCATAAAGATTGATGCGTATAAACCAAGAAGAGATGTCCTTGCACCCTCAATAGCTAGCAGGGTAGCAATCTTGCTGTCCTCCTCGGCCATATCTTCACCTCCGATCTCTTCTAACCAATTCTTGTTAATTCTGACCTGGCCCTCCAGTAAATAAGTCACAGGAAATAAGGCCACGATCAGAGCAAACACCCAAGGAAGAAGCTTCGTGCTAGAAGCTGAAGGTAAATGTGTGAAAACAACGAATACAGAAGTGCAGCCCATGGTGACAATGATGAGGGCATGTAAAATCGCCGCCTGAAGAAAATACTCTGCTGAGATGTAAACTCCAAGGGCGATTCCCACAGAAATGGCATAAAATGTTCTCAACTCAACAATGTATTTTATGGGAATAATGGAGGTAACACCAGCCAGAGTGAGAAGGATTGCTGCTATAAGCAACCAAGAGGGCCAAGTCGGCTTTGACGCCATGAAACCATATATGGAAATATCATCAGCAGTTTGATGTGCAGATCTGATTAGGTCAGACTGATAAGTCCATGCCAGTGGAACTGGTGGCTGCATCAGAATAAATAGCAAACCGGTGGCTATTACTAACACCAAGTACCTCTTGGCGGCCTGCAAATCCAAAATGGACAACTTATGTTAGCCACAGTTAAAACTTGAAACAAACAATTATGCTAATCAGCGATGAGCTTTTAACATGAACAGAAAATCCTGGGAAAAAATAAATAAATAAAGCTTTCAAGTACGTATTATAATTAAAAATTATACTCGTTCCGTATACAACATAAAGGAGTACTTCAGGTTTTGAGAGTCACATACAACGGATATCACACACCCTATGAGCATAGAGGATTTAATGCATTATTTGAATATTCCAGACACATAACTCAAATAATGGACAGTTATGCTCGATCCTATCAAATTGTAGTAATTGAATCAAATTACTCACATCAACTCGAAATCTTTTATTTAAAATAACAATGTATTAACACTGTAACTGGTAAAGGTTGATCAGAGAGAAAGTTAACCAAATCAAGATTGGCAATACCTAGAATATACACATGATTAACAATAACAATCACTGCATCATACAAATATTCATGGAATAAACATAAATTTGCAATTAAAAGGAGAACAAAGAATGGTACCATGACATGGGAAAAGTGCAGCGCAACGATCGGAATGCAAGCTAAGCCTATCAGGACGATGCAAGAGCCTAAGTGCAAGCCATCAGATGGAGGCCTACCATTCCACCATTGAAGGGCTTCAAAGATTGTTTCATGACAAAACCAGACAGATAAAGCAACTACACCAGCGTGCGCATAACCTTGCCAAGGTTTCATCTTCGATGCTGATTTCGATTTATCCCTGCAAGGTAGAAGAACACATTTAGTTTCAGAGAAAAAGGTTCAACAGTAAAAACACAGAAAAGGTGTCACCAGTACTTGTAGAGCAGCAATGGAGGAGATACAGCTAACAATAGAACAGCTGAAACCCACAGCACTGACTTTGATACCATAAAAAGCATTGATAGCTTCGAGAAATACAGGCAAATGAGAACCCAAACAGTCTTAGATCCAATTCTGCGGTCCACATAAAGTCTCCTCACAATGGCCAAACCAGTAAAAGTGGTCATAACAACCATGTAACTAGGATACATCACATCATCATCCATCCCATAATAGTACACATTTGAATAGTTAAAAAATTTATTCTCGATATAGCAGAGCAACAATGCATGGCCCAACAATCCAGCTTCAGCCAGGAACCGAAATTTTGGTGGAAGAACAGCTAAACCAGGAACTGCCATCGCCAGAATCACACTGCCAACTATAATCTTACAAAATGATTTCAAAGACATGCCGGCTATCCAAATATTTAGGTCCCAATAGTTATGCATCATGAACCAAGCAACCATCAAGCTCCCTAAAACAACAAATGTAGAGTATGATGACAGGCTCTTCTTAGTGAAAAACCGAGCCAAACAATATCCAGCTACTGATGGGAGTGGAAGGAACTGTAGAATGAAGAATGAAGACTTTCAGGGGAACACCTTACAGATATACAACAGAAGAGTAATGCAGCAGCTCAATGCCTTTTTGAATTCTGGAAATAATTCTGAAATATTCTTTTATATTTTCTGTTTTAGAAAGATGCAAAATGGAATATGTGGATGAGGTATATTAACCCAATTAACATATATTTTCTGAAAATTATCAATCAACAGAACACATAGGTGACAAATTGATGATTACATGTTTCAGTGTATGCAATGTATGCTGGGACTAACCTCACTTCAGCTGGGGCAAAATCTTAATTTGAAACCCTACGTTTGATAGATATGATGTGGTGCAAATCATAGTTTGTCATGGCATTTCATAGGGTGAGATTGAACTGTAAATATCATGTCAGCGGTGGAAAAATGGGACTGGTTGCCATTGCACTATGATATTGTGAAAATTTTGCGTGTTGGGAATTGTGAAATAATATTGGTAATGGTTGGTTTAATTAAATAGAGGTACAGTAAGAATGGGGTTGGAGTTTATAGGGATTTTAAATCCTAGCAAACATGTTATTAGATTTTGAAATCCTAAATCCAGATTGACACCACAAACATCCCCATGGTTATCTTGGGTTATCAAAATCCCAGGTCATTTTTTGAAGGATTAAATCTGGATTAGAATACCCAGACACAACCCCACCCTGAGAATGTCTACTCCCCCAAACAACTTTTTTTCTAACACCACTCATCCAATCATTACAACACAACCTTCACAATATATCATATAACATCAACCTACTTTCCAACATTCATGTGACACATCCAAAATCCTACTCAGAAAATTTCCAGAAATGACGATTATAAAGTACTCTTATATCATAATCCAAAAGACATGGCATACCTTGGCTATCACATACCCGGTACAATTTTGGAGTTAACTCTCTGAAGTTTCTTTAAAAGCCTGGGCATTTATCCGAATAAACCAACAACTATTGACAAACTACTTGCTTTGGAAAGTCTGCTCTGCCCATTAATAAGTATATAGAGCAAATGAGTATTTACAGTACAGCCTGGAGTTGCTATTATGTCTTGAACTCAAAGACACCTAGAAATAAAACAGAAGGTATTGTCCATAATCTAAGTCTCACAATGAAAAAATGATCACCTGCTAAATAGTGCTCCTAAGTTCAACCATTTTTTGTCTTTCAATGTCCAAATTAAGGTTGAGGGTAAATAGTGAAGGGAGGACCTAAATATGTGATTGTTAAATTTGTTATAAATTCACCTCAGCAGAGGTGGTGGAAATCAAAAGATTGTTAGCAAGTCGTTAGAAAGCTGAGATAAAACAAGATCATGAGAGGCATGAGCATTAACAGATTTTAACAAAGCAGAAAAGAAACCTGTGCATCTCCAAGTTTAACTTTTTCCAGAACCCTTGATCATTTCTATCTTAAAGTTGCATGATGGAGAGAAAACAAATACTACTACAATATAAAGGACATGGAAGAATTTTTGTGGGAAATATTCTCATGCATTCTATGGATAGTTATCAATTGATTATCCATGCATCCTAGAAAAAAGTCCACGAAATTAGCACTGCCAACCTTAAAATCCAAAACATTTGATGCAAACATGCAACTAAAATTTTAAGGCAACTGGTAAACAAATAACATAACAGGCAAAAGGCAGGCGAATTTTCATAGATATAAAATAATGAATGGGAAAACGAAAGCATGCTCAATTTGATAAAGACACTTTCTTTTCAGAATTAGACAAAAGTTTTATGCAATTAGATTTGAAAAGCATACCAGTATGGGAAATCCCACGACAATTGCTCCAGCAGCACTGACAATTATGGCCAAAGCAGTGAAGACCAGTGAGCTGAATTCATCAGAAACCATACCAACAGCATAAGTACCACCAGCAACAGCACCTCCGAGCATTGTGATAGTGACAAGGAGATAACTCAGCGGTGGCGGGATATGAATATACCGCCCAAATGAATGGAAAACAACTCGAACCTCCAGACACACTACAACAATAACCAGTGCCACAGCACCGTTGACAAACCGAATGCTCTTCAAGTTCTGCTCGTTCTTAGTAACCCACCACAACGCCCCTCTCGTGGATGCATAAAGTTGAAAGAGAAAGGGAACGAAAAAAAGGAGAAACAAATCACAGACAGCAGCACTTGATGAAAACATCACCAAATAGTGCGAGGCAGCGTGGAACAATACAGGAACAAACAAAAGACTCAAAGTATGAATACAGCTCTCAAGCTGCCCAAGAATAAAACTATCATCAGGAACCTCGCCACCATAGTGACTCGCTCCTTGCTTCAATTTGAACGAGGATACACGAGGAATTGAGTACAGCCAGTAGAAAATGCAATTAAAAACCATGAGATAGTAAGCGGCATTGGACATACCCACTGCAGAAACAGTTGCCCAAGTAAAAAGCGCGGAAGAAATGAGCGGAACACAGGCAAACAAGAGGCATTCGAGAGCTAGCACAATGGTGGGATATTCGATTTGTATCCACTTGAACTGAAGCGAAACCCAAACTCCGATTAAGAAGTTCGCCAATGCACAAGTTAAGGTAGCAAGGAGCGCAAGGGACACAAAATTGAAGGTGTAGAAGAGAGAGGAGCTGAAGAAGAATGTAATCTGTGCGACAATGAGCGAAAACCAGACGGCAAAGAAGGAACCGGATTTAAAACTGAGAGAATCGAGAATGTAAGCAATCATCAGTCCGACAACAAGGGTGGCGACGACCGGTGTGCCGCCGAGGTCAAGGAGGAAGGCGGCGGATGGGACAAGCGCGATGGCAATCCTGGCATTGTGGACGAATGAAGAAGGGGAGAATCTAGAATTCTTCGCGGATGAGCTACTCCGGCGTGTGCTTCCGTAGGAGAAGGAGGTGGGAGGGCTAGGGTTAGGGTTTTGGGCACCGTTATAGGAGGAGGAGGAGGAGGTAGTGGCGAAAGAGGGGGCGCTGGAGGAGGAGGGTATGTAGGGGCGGAAGGCCCGAGGCTGGAGCTCAGGCGGTAGCATGTTGCCGGCGACGGTGAGTGATTTTTCCTGATTGGATCGGAGTGAGAGTCAAAGTCTGAGGTAGCAAGAATTTAGACTTTTCACGTCGAGGGAGAGAGGAGAGAAAAATTAATATTTATTTGAGGGCAAAATGGGAATTCAGTATCTGTGAAATATGTGACGTGTTTGAGAGAACATTGGCCGTTGATTGTTTTCAAGTGGGACCATCTTCAACATTTGACGAATGAAGATTCAGTGTGGATTTCTTCGGACTCGTCCAATTTTCTTCTCTTCAATTTCCCGATGTTTCATTATTATTATTATAATTATTACTATACATATATACTATTATAAAAATAAAATTGAAGGTTTATAAAATTCAAAATTAGTACTCCCTCCATCCCACGGCAAAGGTAGTTTTTACTTTTTGGCACGTGGATTAAGAAATATTATTATTTAATGTGTAGTGGGTAGTTATATTAGTGGGAGTATGAGCCCCATATTTTAATTGTATTAGAGGGAATGAGTGGATCCTATATATGTAAAAAAAGAAAAAAGATTTTTTGGGTGGGACGACCAAAATTGAAAAAAGATACCTTTGCCGTGGGACAGTGGGAGTACATATTTTTTGAGAAGAAGAGGACAGGTCCAACCGGCAGGTAACATAATTATTTTTATAAAATTTAAAGTGTAATTTAATTATTTTATAAAGTTGTTCGATTAATTTCAAAGAATAATTTAATTATTTTATAAAATAATTCAATTAATTCTAAAGGATAATCTAATTATTTCTAATTGATCTATCAAAAGATAATTATTTTATTGAGTAATTTTCTTTCTTTCTTTTTTCACTTAATTCCATCCCATGTGTATTTTTCGAGCCACCACCACTCAGATCCTCTGCCGTGGCACTGTGAAAGTTGTAATGAACATTGACGACGACGAGAAGGAGAAACCCGGCGGTGAGGGGCATCAGTATTGAACTATTAGAAGAGCGATGTGTAAAAGATTCGTGCAATAGTCTTTATGCTCAAAGCAAGGACATATATTGCAGGGCAACATACTACAATGAGGTGAGTTGAAGTGACAAACCATAGTCATTAAGAATGTAGAAATAACTCACATTTCCAAACATTGAGTCATGCGACAACTGCAACACTATTGATCTTGAATTTTTTTACATGCTTTTAAGATATTCGCTACTTCACTTAAATCCATAATGAAAAGATGCAAAGAGATTAATTTTTGGAAAAGAATAGCTAAAGATAACAACACATCAATTCAGACATTAGATTTCTGTTTCTATTTGTTGAGAGGGTTTTATAAGGGTAGTTGTTCCGAAATTTATTAACGTATAATAGGCTCAACATTTGTTACATATCATTACATAATATATTGATAGTTAAATACAATTTCATCTCTACAAATCATTATCAAATAACATAACATTCTTAATCTATTACTTGAACGATGACTATTTTGCATTTCACAATAACACATAAAAGAAAGAGTACATAAGCAACGCCCTATCAATAGAAGAAAATAATTAACAACAACAATAACATAACGAAATAAATAAGAAAGGAACTTATTGAGTAACTCGACTTTAAAAAGGAAAAAAGTTACATATTGTATAACAAATAGTACATTATAAATTAATCAACAATTAATTGGATAAAATAACATGTAATAACAAGAATTCTAAACAAACCAATTTTTGGGAAGTAACACTTCATTACCAAAGGATGAGAAATATCTTGGGAGAACATATATAGCAACCTCCTTTCCAAGGCAAACAGCAATAAGGGAAGTGTAGGAAATTAATCAATAAACCTTAACCCTATTATGAATTAACCGAGATCTTAAATATAAAGCAGAAGCATACCTTGGATCCATTGAGTCCTCTAAGCGGAACACGAACTCGGGATCAGTGGTTTTATGGCCTTTCTCAACTAAGCCTCCTTATTCCTTATGGGACCGCTGTGATCCCTCCCGATTGGGAGAAGGGAAGACCATGTGCGGCTTAGTGTATTGGGGACCATAACCTGTGAGCCTTTATATACTATACAATTAAGTCACTCATAATCACCCAGTCGTGTAGTATTGGGTATCTACTCAATTGGCCCATATCAAAATATTACATGGACTTATCAACTAAATTGGATCACTTAATTAAGTCCATAAAAATATTAAATAACTAATATAATTGCATAATAATATATTGCCCACAATTAGATTATAATGGAAATTAATAAATTTCCAACAATCTCCCACTGGGCTATATATTTCTCCGAAAGCAATTATATCAAGAGATCTTAGTTGGGCAACTTTATGATATTCCTCTTCAGAATATACTTAACAATCTGGTTCATCTCATATACTAATATGGAATTACCGCGACATTCACCACATTATAAATAATGGTTAAACCCCGACAATCATCAATATCAATATACTTAATGACATAGATCAAATATGGTGAGTAACATGGAAATTACATGTAAAATGTGATCAACATCATGTCTATTTCCAACTGGTCCTATTTTAATCTTTAGTGAGATCAATCCATAATGTAAAATATTACAAAATGAAATTATTACTTTAGTGAATTCACAATAAATTCAAAGCCATCAAACTTATTCTGCAGAAAACTGAATTACCAAATCAAAGTGCTTTAAAAATTCTAATGAGTAATAAATATAGACTCCATTAAACCAATGTATTCTGAAACCATATAACACCCACATTAGTAGCTAGCTCATAAAATTACAGGGCGTTGAATACATGATTGGCGAATCCGTATTTAGAGTCTATCATAATATGCTCTACCAAAATTTATCCATATGAACACTTTCTTAAACAACCAAGAATTCTATGTCAATATGTTGACTTATAAGTACTCTTGTCATTAATACTTTACTGCGAACTAACTATCACAATCAACTTTATGTGACAAAGCTTCGCAACCTTTTATTTTATGATTGGATGCCCCTTAGTATACTACCATTTCTATTATCATGGTTAATGAGCTATAAGTGTTTGCTTAACACTTTTACTTATATAGCGTTTAAAACCAACAGAAGATGTAGCCTGGAGTGGATCTTATACTATATTGGCATCCAACAAACTCAGAATCAGAATTCCTCATGATCTCTAACAAATCTGATCTCTGATGTGCAAGCATGTTATCATTAATTCTCTGTAAATACCTTATAAAGATCTATACTAGAGTTACTTAATTATCTGCTTAATATACCAACAACATAAGCTAAATTAGGTCTTGTATAGACCCCATCATACAATAACTTTCAACAGTCAAAACATATAGAATATTTCTACATTTATAAAATCTTTAGCTTTACTTTAGGGCACTTGATTGAGACTGCACTTGTCTCCCTAGTTTAATTTAAATCTTCTCCTACTGAATCACATAATCATCTACATTTGTCTCAAAACCAAATGAGACAATTACTTCATGATGATTTTTGTGATTCCTTTACGAAAAAGCTTTCTTGAATGCATAGATGGATTTCCTTTTAGTTCTTAAACTTTTAAGATCGTATCATCAGTTTTCCATCAAGGAACTTTGTTTTTACATCCATCTAATTTAATTCAATATTTAAATGTGCTACTAATGTCACGATTATCTTAAAAGAATATTTCTCAATAACTGGATATAAAGTCCCTTAAACAATGCATTCCTTCCCTTTTGAGTATAATCTTTTAACAAGATGCGAACCTGATCATCTTGTATTGATTTAAACTCATAACTTATAGCATTAACCCACTTTTGAGTATTTGGAACTTACATGGCTTGATAAACATTATTTGAATGTTCTACCATTAATTTCATAGTGTCCTCATTATTTAGGAGAAATGCTGCATAATCATCTTAATTGTATTTCTCCCAACTCTAATGGTTTCCTTAGTGACATTAATTCTTGAGGTTGTTGAATTTGTTATTCCTTAGATATTATTGACATTTTCTTATCGATATTCTGGATTTGCACCATTTCTTAAAAGCATAAGTGGGAGTCGAAGCGACTCCCTCTTCAAAAACAATGTCTCTAATATTATTCTTCCCCCCAAATCAATATCCTCAAAGAATTCCGTATTACCCGTCTCAAATATGATCTGATTAATGGATCACAAAACTTTTATCTTTATTCATAACCAATAAAGTAGCTTGTATTTGAGTCCAATTTTCTTTAGTAGATCTAAATGATCTAGTCTTAGTTGGACATCACCATATGTGAAACTTAAAGAGTTCTCACAACTATTTTGGTAGGAACTTTATTGAGACCATAAACTGCAATTTTTAGTATTTCTCCAATTAGTAACCATATATTGTGGAGTACTATTTTTGTCTTTTAACTACACCACAACACCATTCATGCTAAGTAATCTTAATGTAGTGTATTATAAAATAATTCCACAAGCTTTTATTAGGAATAAACAAAAGGTTGTACTTTAGTTGTCTTTAGCAGCTTTCTTAATGAGTTTTCTTGTATTGCACTTATACTTTATTGAGACCAAATTTTCTTAAAGCCTACTAGTCTTATCTTTATTGTTGAAGTTATCATCATATATGATTTTGTTGTTGATATAAGTTAAACTTAATTAGCAGACTTCTTAATTGTACAGAGAATTATTGCAAAATAATTTATCATGCTCGCTTTAAAATTTATAATCTTTCAAATTTAAATAATTTAGAATCATCTCAAGTTATCAAGCACATCATTAGTATCAAGTCCAATGACAACAACACCAACTTGCAATTGACACCATCTACGTAGTAATCAAATACTGACAATAAAACTGTCAAGCAATAGTCTTCCTTTGGGCCGACTTATTACTCACATGTTAAATAAATAATTGTCACGTATTCACCACCACAGGTGCTTGTGTATTTCAGGTCAAATATTAATCTACCTTTGGACCGATCAATAACCACATGAAAATACACTTGCACAATATTATTAATTGGGGACCCATCACAAGACACATTATGCAACATTAACCTCGTCTATGGACAAAAATTAACTGCAGAGGTAATCTTGGTGTAATAATCAAGTATTGATAATAAATTCTGTCAAACAAAAGTCTAGCTATGGACCGACAAATGTTCACATGAACAATTTAAATTATTATCACATACTTATTATCTCATGTGTATTATTATTCTGTCAAACTATGTCTACCTATGGGCCGAACACAGAACACATAAATAATTCCACACTCATCTATGTAATTTCAATAAAGTTGCACTCCACAAAGAGACTGCTATGACAACATGATGCTTTGATTGACTAGATTGAAAAATTACTAGACTAATTAAACAAATATTTTAAAATAAATATTTATGTTTAATTGAACAACTTTAAGAAAATGTCTCCCCAAATTTAATTCTCCTAAATTCCATAAATCAAATAGGAATTTGGATGATTCAACCGTATTTTAAAATTACGAAAGATTTTTAGGAACCAAATTAGCAAAAAATATTCTTTATAAATAATTTGAATATCATAATAATCAATACCAAATAAATAAATTGATGAAGCACATTCACAACAATACACCATCAAATTATTACTTTAAATTAATCCATCACATACCGCACCGAGCGTGAAAGCGTACTTGAAATATCAATATTATCCGTAAATAGATTTTCAATTAGTAAACTAAAAGAGGATTTAGTTTTTCTTAGGTGGCAGCATTAGGTTAATTTAGAGAGGATGTGTCATTTTTTTAGAATTTAGAATTATTTTTTTCCTCAGTGGTTAATGAATTCGGTGCCCTTTAGTTATTTTAATGTATTTTAGGGACTAATTTGCAAATTTTATGAAAAATCTAACGCAAAACATAATGTCATCCCAAACTTCTCCTGTACGCCTAAATCTCCTGTCCCTTCCGTCGCTGACAAAAGGTAAGGCTCCTCCACCATTGTCCAAGTCGTCCGGCGAACCTCCCCCTCTCTGACCTAACCTATCCGGCATCGATGAAGGATAAAGCTCCTCCAACATCATCTAATCCGGCGAAATCCGGTGGTGGCAAGTAGAAGAAGGTGTCTTCCTCTTCCTATCTCTCTGGCCTTTTTGATAGTTTCTATGTTGATGCTAATACGGATCTGAAATTCTAATTTATGATATATGTAATGTAATAATATGAATTTGAAACAAAAATCTTAGTATTTTGGATTTAATATTTGACAGGGAGAAATTTTGAATGTGGAGAGGGATCTGTTTTAATGGTGTTAAAATTGGAAATGGAACTCTTGGTGAAGATTGTAGAGAAAGCGAAAGAGAAACGTAATTGTAATTGAATTAAAATATTTGAGTATTTATTTTGATATATGTTAATATTTAATTTTCTTTTAATTATGGGTGTGATATATATAATCATATGCTAATATATAATTGCTCAATTTGCATATCAATTTTTTACCACATGGAAATCATGTTTAACTTCAACTATGATGGCTTTGGTTGCCATATGTGTAGCCTATTTGTATCAGATACAGATTGTGGATGCTATCCAAGGCAGAGAGGGAGCGACCTCATAAGCCTCATTTGTAATTGGTGAACTATTTTATCAATCTATGCAGAGATAAAGTTCATGGATAGTTGCTTTCTTAATTTAGATTGAAAATCAGCTTCTATGTGATAGATCATTCATAATGTTGAATGAATGATTCTTACCGTATTTCATCTATTTTTCAATTTATTATGTGTAATCTTCTAACCATCTTCTATGATATCAAGTGAAAACTGCAATTTGTTGTATCTGTATTTCTCTTTGGAAAGAGCTTTCATACATCATACACAAGGAATTCCCATTTAGAAATTACCACTACCGTCTCAAAGCTACTTTTCGAATTCTCCAAAGAAAGAGATATAAAGAAGAATATAATTTTTTCAAAGAAAGAAATATAAAGAAAAATATAATTTTTTCAAATTCAAATCTATGAAAAGATTTTAGTTTTAATTGGTCGATTAATAACATTAATTATAAAAAAATATTTGATATTCTATTATTATAAATAATACTAATGCGTACGAGTTTATTTTTGGTGAAAAATAGATTGAACTATAATTGAGATATTGAAGATTTACACGATGGATAAAGAATAATATATTTTAAAGGTGGATAGATTAAGAAATAGTTTTTTTTTCATAAATTAGATAGACCTATAATTATATTGAAGCATTATATGATAGAGAAAGAGTATATATTTTAAAGATCGATGATTAAAGAAATAGCCATACGAGTAGCATGAAAAAAGAACAACATAAAAAAATAACAAAATGGATGATTGTAAATAAAATATTTGAATGACATAAAAAAATGGGTAAAATATAGTATATGAAATTAATAAAATAAAAGTCTTTTTGCCCATAATGGTTTATTTTTTTGAAAATATTTCAGATTAATAATGTAAAAGTATATAGCATATACTTTTTAAAAGTAATTATTTATCATTATTATAATAAAACTTTTGTGACAGTATACAACATCATTAGTTGCGTAAATCAAAATTTTATAACTAAATAAGATGTCACAATCATTAATTTTTTTACTTAATAAAAACAAAAGGAAAAGATATGCATATATAAACTAAATCAAAATTTTAAAACTATCAGCAAAAACTTGCATGCACCCGGGCGCACGGACCACATTTCGTGCGCCTTTAGAATTTTGTGTTAAATTGTATACCCTTTAGTATAAAGATGTGTACCCTTTATTTTCTAAAGAAAATTATTGTGTATCCGTGCGCATAGACAACACTCCGTGCACCTTTAGAATTTTGTGTTAAATTGTATACCCTTAGTATAAAGATGTGTACCATTTACTTTCTAAAGAAAAAAATATTAATGAAAAGTGTATACCCTTTAGAACAAAATAGTGTGCCTTTATTAATTAAAGTGTATACCCTTTAGACCAAAGCAATGTACCCTTACCCATAATACTAAATTCTAAAGGCGCAAGAAATGTGTTCCCGTGCGCTGGCGCACGCAAGCCTCACTCAATAAGATATATGTGATGCGTCATTTTCTAATAATTTTTTTAATGAGAGTGTGGATATTGTAGTTACTACAACCAATTAATTTTTTTTTTATCTTATTTACAAGTTGGAGTAAAACTTCAAATGTTTTAAACATTTTTTTTATAAATCGGATTTATTTTAAAATTATATCAAGTCTTTTCATGATTTTTAATTTGAGAAATAAATTTGTAAATTTAATAACAATATCTTTATTTTAAATGTTTCTTTAATGAAATTTACTAATAAATAAAATATTAAGAGTGAACACATGAGAAGAGTAATTTTTTTTTAAATATTAGTATTTCTCTAATTTTATGTATTTTTTATGAATTATAAAATTACCATTAAAAAAATTAAGTGTTCATTCAACTCCTATAAATACTTTTAAAAAAAATTAAAAGTTAAACAAATTTAAAAAGAAATAATTTAATATATTTAATCTATGTATTCTTAAAAATTTTAAATTTAATAAATTTAGTTAATTATAAATTTCTAAATAAGATTTTATGAAAAAATAATTCTTAATCTAATAGTATCCGAGAATTATTTTATGTTGTTTAATAATTTATTCTTAATTATATAATAATATTAAATTATTATATACATTTATTAATTTTATTTCTTAATAACTGATAATAGTTAGGAATGGTAATGGAATAGATATTTTTTGATATCTGATCTACTCGAACCTTATTGGGACGAGTAGAGGTAGTTGTAAACGAGGTGGGGACGAATAAAGATAGTTGTAAAAAATTCTATTAGAATTTAGGATGGTACGGTAATTCTTCAATACCCACGGATATCCTGTTCATATATATATATAATTTTATATACTATACCTATATATTATAAGATATTTTATATATTTAATTAATAGTTTTAAGTTTTATTTAATTATATTTGTTAAATATTTATTTAAAATAATAGAATTTATATTATATTTAATTAATAATAAAAAAGTATTGATAAATGGATACGAGTACCATAATTATAAAAGTTTTATGGGTACCCGCATGTATTGATAAATGGATATGAGTACCATAATAATTTTTTTAAACGGGATAGGTACAGGTAGGATAATTGTTTTTTAATCGAGTATGATAATTGTTTTTTAATCGAGTATGTGTATGAGTACTCCAAAATAAGCGTGTACCCCACCCGCTGCCATCCCTAATAACAGTTTTATGTTTAGTTATATTTTTTTCTTAAAATTATACTTTTTATGTAATGTTTTAAATAGAATTATATAAGAGCTTAATATATAAAAATATGAATGAGTCTAATGTAAACTTAGTTTACATGTAAAACCTTTTCTTTTAATTACTTTATAGTATATACTATCTCCGTCCCAGGCTAAGAGGGTCATTTTTCCATTTTGGTCGTCCCACTCAAAGAGTCTCATTTATTTTTTTACGCATATGGGACCCACCCCCTCTAATACAATTAAATATTGGGACTCACACTCTTACTAATACAACTACCACTACACATTAAATAATAATACTCCTTAATCTGTACCAAAAAGCAAATGACCCTCTTAATAAGGGACGGAGGGAGTAAATAATTACTCTTTAAATAATACTCCCTCCGTCCAATAATACTTTTCCTACTTTCCTCATTTGTTTGTCCCACAAAACCTTTCACCCCCAAAAAGGAAACACCACTTTATCCAATAACCTCAAAAGTTACTTTAATTTCAAATTTGTCACTCTTTTTTCACACATATCATTACTTTATACTTTTTAATTACCTACAAATACTACAATACCCTCCAAAGTCAATAAAGTTGGTCAAAAAGTGCAACTTTTCTTAAACAACGTGGAACAGTAAACGTGAAAAGTTTTCCAGGACGGATGGAGTATAATTTATTTATAGAAGACAGGATTTACAAGAATTTGAAGAGTCATTTTTTTTAATTTAGAAGAGTAATAATTTATATGTCTAAAGAGTAATTTTTCATGTACTAAATAGTAATTGAATTTACCATTAAATAAAAATACTCCCTCCGATCCAGTCATGAATCCTCGTTTGCTTTTTGCATGTAGGTTAAGGAGTATTATTATCTTATGTGTAATGAGTAATTGTATTAATAATGAGTTCGATCAATATATATGGGGTCCTTTCGTACTAAAAGAAAAAAATGAAGACCTTTAAGTGGGACACCCAATATAGTAAGGCGGAGACCTTTGGGAGGGAGAGAGTACATGATTCATAAATCCCTAAAAAATGAAATTAAAACTTAAATCTATTTAAAATAAAATATTGAGTATATATATATTTGGATATAACTGAATAAATAATTGTGAGAGACTCTTTTGTGAGACGGTTTTTTGTGAGACGAGTTTTTTGTGAGACCGATTGACCCATTATTAAAGTATGCTTATTATATAGGTAAAATATGCTTATTTGTAGTTAAAGTAGATCAATAATGAATTATATTATAACATCTTAAAATCATACTTTAATTCATCATCGAACATATTTCACAAAATATACTTTAACAACCATTAAACATACTGTATCTATATAATAGACATACTTTAACACGTCTCACCAACGGTCTCACATAAATAGCGTCTCACAAGAGACTTTGTCAATAATCGTATTGAAAGTTCAAATTTTCATTCCTCAGCTCATACAAACGTAAACCTCATACAAATGTAAAATAATTTTTTCCCTATTTCCTTTATAATAGCGATGTTCGGTTCCTGTAAAAAATAATAATATTTAGTAATTATTATACTTTAATAATTTAACAATCAATTATAATTAATTTTATTTTAATATTCAATTAAAAATACATTTTTAAATTGTATATATTTTAATACTACATGTTATGATAGAATTAATTAGTAAAAATATTTTATATATATGTTTAACTCCCTTAAGGACCATTCCATTGCTCCAACCAAATAGATTGTCTGGGTATTCCAACCAAACACACAATATATTGTTCGGGTACTCCAATCAAACACAATATGAAATCTTAATTGTTAGGATATTTATGTCTTATTAATTATGAATATTTTAATTTAAATATTTTTTTAGGTATGTTTAACAAATTTGGGGGTACGAATAACCGATTTCATAAAAAAATTCGATGATACCAATTTCCAAAGAGAATCACATGTTACCGATAAAAGGATCACGTGTAATTCACTCAACAATAGAGTTAAAATGATGAGCATTAATCTAAAATTGGATTTATGACCCCATAAATTATAGATTAATCATGCAAGTGGCGACCAATTTAATCCTCCAAAAGTAATATTTTTTTAGTAGTAAATTAAAAACATGATAATGTCACCTACAAAAAGAATTATTGCCTTCAAACACAAATAGTTATAATTATATCATTCATCAACAATTACTTAAAATGACCGACACACCATGCATCATGTCAAAATCATTTAATTAATGAAATATTTCTTGACTTAATAGGATTTCAAATCCCAATTTAATATAAACTAAATTGGCGATCAATCATGTGTACGAATATATATATATATATATATATATATATATATATATATATATATATATATATATATATACTTGGTAATTAATGTAATTACCCTTAAAATCACAAACAACACATATTTGATACGAATATTGGTAACAAAATTAATAGTGATTGTAAAACACTATTGCTAAAATTAGAATACAAATATTACCATATTACCATGTAATATTTGAATATCGAGTTATCATCACAAAACTAATAATCGGCCAGTAATTAATTAATTATTAAATATAAACATGGTGCGAAACAATGAAGCAATAATCACGTATCAAAATGGCACTCACAAATTCAAAATCTGACGAACCGCATCGCACCCAAAACCATTTACGGATCTTAGTTAGCCAAAATTAAAATCTTTAATCCGAAGGAAAATTGCTATATTGCTGATTTATACCATATTTCAATCATGAAGGCTCGTGTAATAATTAAATTTTGTTACACATAAGCATGTATGTGGGCATAATTATGGTTACCGAATAAGATGAGCTATCTTAAATTACTAACCCAATTATCAAATTGAAAATAAGATAATTTAATCTGTGAACCCGTAAATGATAATGATTAAACTTCATCCATCATTAAAATGAGAATCTACTGATTGTAATCAAATAAAATTATTTTTTCACAATTCACATGTTCGCTTCATGCAATTCCAAATACTCATTTCAACTCCATCAATATTAAAGTGAATTTCATAACATGTACGTGGGTATGAATGTAAGTAAGCAATAATCCACATATAAATTCAAAATTAAAATAATTAATTAAAATTTTTAAAACTGCAAGAGGAAAACTACTGCATTGATGAATTTCTAAATTAACACTTGAGGCACGGATCCCTCACATATTTTACCAGAATTTCACTTTAGATTTCATAATTGCCAAACCAAAATGTGGAGATCTATCTACTATTCATCACAAACTATGAGACAATACTGATGGCATTTATAGAATAAAAATTCAAGTTCAAACTCTGTAATAGCCGCTTGGATTTATGAATTGTAAATCCACCAATCCATAATAATACGTGATTAATTGAAATTAACCATATCAATCGACACAATAGTGATCCAATAAAATTCATAGTAATTCATCATATCTCATAGAATCATACATAGAGTTGCTCTGATACCACTTGTAGGAAATTAATCCATAAACCTTAACCCTATTATGAATTAACCGAGATCTTAAATGTAAAGCGGAAGCATACCTTGGATCCATTGAGTCCTCTAGGCGAAACACGAACTCAGAATCAGTGGATTTATGGTCTTCCTCAACTAAGCCTCCTTATTCCTTATGGGACCGCAGTAATCCCTCTCGATGGGGAGAATGGAAGACCATGCGGCTTAGTGTATTGGGGACCATAACATGTGAGCCTTTATATACTATACAATTGGGCCACCCATAATCACCCAGTCGTGTAGTATTGTGTATCTACTCAATTGATCCATATCAAAGTATTATAGCCCATGGACTTATCAACTAAATTTGATCACTTAATTAAGTCCATAAAAATATAAAATAGCTAATATAATTGCAAAATATATTGCCCACAATTAGATTATAATGGAAATTAATAAATTTCCAACAGGAAGCACCATCATCCTAACTCGCCATAACCAATGACAACCTGTCTCTATTAACAAATGTTGTTAATGAAGAAGTTGAATTCGTGGGCACACAGATGGAAGAACAAAAACTTAAACAGAAACCCCTAAACGCGGCTACTACAAATTTCGCATGCAATTCTGCATTTCAATTCTAGAGTTTTTATAAATTCATATCTCTAATTAAAATCAATAAGCTAGTGAAAAAAGCTCGGCAAGTGCAAAGAACCGACTTTAATGGTAATAAAAGTGTGCAAGTTCAAGAGTTCAAGAGTAATATACTGCATCATTATCATCTTTTATTAATTCTAGTATCATATTTTATTAAAATATTATCACTTTTTTTCGTCTCAAGAAATTCTCACAGATACAATTAGTTTGCCTTCTTCCACCTTCTCTCTTTTACGATTCACATTACATTCAAAATATGATTCTCTTTTACGTCTATAGGAAACAAGCTCAAAGATTTATGTAATGTAATTATAATAAAATTAGGTGAAATAAAATTTTATGGTTCAAAGACCAAAGAGAAATGACAAAATTTTGTTCGAAGGTATTTCACAAATGGGCACGAGATATCCTGTGACATTTTGTTGTAACATCTCCTATAATATCTTCTTATTGAATGACACTTGGTAGGGTGAATAAATTTAATCCCTTGCCCCAAAAGTTTAATGATTGACTTGGGTTATAGTATCCCTCCTCTTTCCAACGTGTCACTCATCCAATAGAGTGACACACAAGATATTACACCAAAGTGGGACAGAAGATCTATACTACACAAAATGAGTTCTATTTTAAGGATTAAAAGTACTCTCTCTTTAAAGGTCTTTTTTTTTTCAATTTTCGTAGTTCCACTTGATATGTCTCATTAATACAAAATTAAAATACGGAATTCATACACAAATTAATACAACTATTTATTACACATTAAATAATAAAAAATAATAATATTCATTAATCCACGTAAAAAAATAAAACATCCTCTTTAAAGGGGGCTAATTGAGTATAATATTTTGTATAACATTTCTATTAAAAATAATGGAGTTTACTATTGATGAATAAGTGATAGGGGGCGTCTATTTGCACCCCTGAAAATACTAAATATACTCCAAAAAAAATTAAAACTAAATTAATGAGACTAAAATCCCTTATGAAAAAATGTGTTTATAATATCTTTATTATTCATACCCCAAAACTACTAAATATACCCCCATTCATTAAACCCTAGCTGATGAAATTGAAGGTTTCTCCTTGGAGGAAGATTCACGAAGAGGTAATTGAAGATTATTTCTTTACTGTAGTGTTTTGTTGAAATAGTTTATTATCTCCCATCATTATTAACTTGATAGTTTCTAGGTCCCGACAACTATTTTTTTCAATTGTTAGTACTGGCTAGTTTTCTCAAACCTCTATAAATAGGATTGTATTTGATTCTTTTATATACACAAGTTTTAAGATCAATGAAATACTTTCTTCTTCCATTCCAATCTCAAATTTAACATGGTATCAGAACAGGTTAATCCAGTCTCTTAGCCCTTCTTTACAGACTCCAATTACACTTTAAAGGTGTTCTACTTCTATTAAGAGGTTTAATCCTCTTCTGATATTTATCTTCACAGAACCTTCAAAAAAATATATTTCTGTTCTCATTCATCTTCAAGTTCTTCATCATCGGGTTCTCAGATTTTAAGGGGGTCAGAGATCTTTCTATCTTAATTTAATCTTCAGAACCATATTTCTGTTCATCATTAGATTCTCAAACTCTTAAAGGGGTCAACTTCATTGAATCAATTCTTGATTATTTACTGCCCTTACTGAATCATTAATCCATCAATCATCAACCTTCGAATCCTCATGATGAGTAACACCTTCGAAGGCCACTCAAACCAGAGAATTACGAATGTTGTATTCAATGGAAGGAACTACATTCCCTGGTCGAAATCAGTGGAAGTATTCCTGAAATCCAGAAAAATGCAAGGTTTCATCACCGGGAGCAAAAAGAGACCTGTAGCTACTGACCCAAAGAAATCAACGAAGGAAGAACATTCTGAGATTGATGACTGGGAATGCCAAAACTCTCAAGTAATCAGTTGGGTTGTTAATTTAATGGATCCCAAAATCGGAGACATATACATCACAAAGGACTTAGCCTATGACATCTGGAATTAGATCAAGAAGATCTACGGGAACAGTCAGAACCATACTCAAATATTTCACTTAAAAGCAGAGCTTTATTCACTAAAAAATGGGTTCAGCATCTATAGCAGAAATTGTGGAACAATTCAACAAGAAAAGGTAAGAGTTAAGACTCTATAAACCAAAGACATTCGATATAGCTACTATTGAAGAAAAGGGAGGAACATGAACAGGTCTACCAACTACTTGCATCTCTGGACGAAACATGGGAGGCTGTCCATAGCCAAATACTTATGACGGCAACCCTTCCTCCATACGAGGAGGTCGTAGCCAGGCTCCAACAGGAGGAAACACACAGAGCCCGCACCTCCACATATCAAATCAGAAATGTGGAGTGCTGCCTAGGCAACCGGTGAATGATTCAAGGGAAAAGCAAGGATAACCCGCCGGCGAGTGGCGACCCCAAAGTATGCAGGTACTGCAACAAGTCGAACCACACCAAGGAAGAGTGCTACCGTTTTCACCCAAAACTCCGGCCGACCAAGCAGGATCGTGGGAGAATAGGAAACAGTAGCAACACTCATTGAGGGTTTGCGGCAGAATGGCAATTAGGGTTCAGAGAAGGGGGCGAATCCAACCAAGTCCAGGATCAAACTTTAAAATGGATCGATAATGGGCTTGGGCACTTTTTCTCTACGGGCCAATCTCATTTAAACTCCTTGGGCCCAGAACAGTTCACCTCCTTAGTGGCCTAAATGTCTCATGCTCTCCAAGCCCATAGCTCCCAATCCACTAAGACGGTGGATGCATGTCCATTTTCTTTTACCCATTTTAACCTATCTGATAACACCTCTTTGGGCCTAAACTACTTAAAATTGGACTTTGAAAAAAGGCCTACTCATTTTTCCATTTTTCAAAATCCAAATATTTTAAACACAAAATCCTTTAATTGCACTAGCATGATTTCATCAAATAATATTTTAAACAATTACTTTAAAACTTGGGTTGTTGATTCCGGTGCAACCGATCATATGACCGGAGATCGTTTGATTTTTTCAAAAAATTTAATGATTTTAGACAAATCTCAAAATGTTAAAGTTGCTAATAACACTTCCATCCCAATTTATGGAAAGGGATCAAGTTATCTTTTTTTAAAAAAGGATCGATAACATTCTTTATCTACCATCCTTCGCTTTAAATTTATTATCCGTTAGTAAGATCACCAAGGAATTAAATTGTTGAGTTATATTTTCTGAAAGTGATGTTGTCTTTCAGGAAAGATCGACGGGACGAACGATTGGTGAAGGAGTTCGTATTAATAATCTATATCTAATTAGGTTTCCTAGTCTAGCTTTAAATGTTTTCAATATGACTCTTTCGCACAAAAGGCTTGGACATCTGTCCAACTTGATCTTTAACAAAATATTTCCAAATTCTTCTTATCATGATAAGTGTGATGTTTGTTCTTTGTCTAAACATACCCGACTTCCTTACGAAAATTCTTCTTCTAACACAAAATATACTTTTGATTTAATTCACTCTGATGTTTGGGGTCTCGCTCCTATTACATCTTATAACGATTTCAAATACTATGTTAGTTTTATATATGATTTTTCAAAACATACTTGGATATTTTTACTCAAAAATAAAAGTGAAGTTTTCTCAAAATTTTAAGTTTTTTTGCCTATATTAAAAACTATTTCAATAAGTCTATCAAAATTCTTCGAACGGATAATGAGATCGAATTTATAAACTCATATTTTCAAAATTTTACAAAAACCAATTGAATTGTTCATCAAACCTCGTGTCCTTACACACCCGCTCAAAATGGGGTAGCAGAGCGGAAAAATCGTTATCTTTTAGAAGTCACTCGTTCTCTTCTCATACAAAACAATGTTTCAAAATATTTTTGGACAGATGCTGTTTTAACCTCCAATTATCTTATTAACCATCGTCCTTCACCTAATCTTAATGATCTTAGTCCTCACAAAATTCTCTTTAAAAAGGAAGTCAATCTTGATCATTTATGCACCTTTGGATGCACGTGTTTTGTTCAGATTAATCGTACCGACAAATTTAGTCCCTCTTCAATCAAGGCTATTTTCCTAGGATACTCCGTATCTCAAAAATGTTGCAAGTGCTATGATCCTATTACTAGAAAGCTCTACATTTCAAAAGATGTTACTTTCAATGAAAATGATCCTTACTACACTATTGATAACTCCTCTGTTGATACTAACGACTTTGTTTTTCCTACTTCAGCTCCTAATGATTTTACTCCTTCTCAGGTTCATCAAAACAATTTGAATAATCTGATTCCTCTCGAGGAAGATGATACTCCGATAGGGGAAGATCACATCCCAACCAAAGAGAATGCTCTGATAGGGGGAGATCAAAATACAATCGAAGAAAATGCTCCGATAGGGGAAAATCAAAATCAAAACCCAACTAGAGCTAATTCACCTCGGAGATCTCTTCGACAGTATCGGCCACCTATCAAACTAAGAGACTACATCACCTATTCGATATCATATCCTATCCAAAACTTTCTTTCTTATTCCCACATTTCTAAATCGTATCATTCTTTTTTAAACTGCATAAATCAATTTGAACCAAAAAACTTCGAAGAAGCTAATCTTTGTCCTACTTGGCGTAAAGCGATGGAAGAAGAATTAATTGCATACTTGGTCTCTTGTTCCTCTTCCTAAAAGAAAAAAAGTTGATGGGTGTAAATGGGTCTACAAAGTAAAATTCGATAGTTTGGGAAAAATCAAATAATATAAAGCTCGCATTGTTGCTAAAGGCTTCACCAAAACTTATGGAATTGACGATGAAGAAACATTCGCATCTGTCGCTAAAATGAGCACGGTAAGAATCCTTCTTTCTATAGGCACTAATAAGAATTGATTTTTTCATCAAATGGATGTTAAAAATGCTTTTTTACAAGGAGATCTAGAAGAAGAAGTGCATGACTCTTCCTCAAGGTCTTAAGAATTCAGATTTCTCTCTTGTTTGTAAACTTCACAAATCCATTTATGGTCTAAAACAATCTCCCAGAGCTTGGTATTCTAAACTTAGTCATGTATTACTTTCTCAAAATTTTCAAAAAAGTTCAGCTGATTCATCGTTATTTTCTCACACTTCTTCAAATTCTTCAATTATTGTTTTAGTTTATGTCGATAATATTATTATTATCAGTGACAATGAAACATAAATTCAAGATGTTAAGAACTTTCTCAAACAAACATTTGATATCAAAGATCTTGGTCTTCTTAAGTATTTTCTTGGAATTGAAATAGCTCACTCCGAAAAAGGATTATTCCTTTCTCAAAGGAAGTACATCCTCGATCTTCTTCAAGAAACAGGTAAACTCGGTGTTAAGCCCGCTAGCACTCCTATGGAAACCAATGCTAAACTTAACTCAGAAGATGGATCTTCTCTTCAAGATGTGGGCATGTACCAGAGACTTATAGAAAAACTTATTTACTTAACTGTTACTCATCCTGACATTACTTTTTCTGTTAGTGTGGTTAGTCAATTTATGCAGGCACCTCGGACCACTCACCTAGTCGCTATTGATCGGATCCTCCAATTCTAAAATCAACTTCGGGACAAGGAATTTGGATAAAAAACAACAAAGATGTAAGTATTCAAGGTTATACAGACGTGGATTGGGTAGGAAGCTTTGACCGACGTTCTATTATCGGATTTTGTACTATGGTTGGAGGAAATCTAGTAACCTGAAAAAGTAAAAAGCAAAACGTGGTGGCTCGATCAAGTGCCGAAGCTGAATATCGGGCAATGACATCAACTGCTAGTGAACTTATTTGGATAAAGCAATTACTCGAGGAAATGAACATTCAAACCAAAGGAGCAATTCAAATGTATTATGATAACAACGCTGCGCGCCACATAGCATCAAACCTAGTTTTCCACGAGCGTACGAAACACATTGAGGTGGACTACCATTTCATTCGAGACAAAGTTCAAAGCGGAATGATTCAAACACCTTATATTGGAAGCAAAGATCAACTTGCAGATATATTCAAGCCTTAGACAAGTCAAGACATAAATACATTTTGGACAAGTTAGGAGTGATCAATTCGTTCACTCCTACACTTGAGGGGGAGTGTTGAAATAGTTTATTATCTCCCATCACTATTACCTTGATAGTTTCTAGGTCCCAACATCTATTTTTTTCAATTGTTAATACTGGGTAGTTTTCTCAAGCCTCTATAAATAGGATTGTATTTGAATCTTTGTATATACACAAGTTTTAACATCAACGAAATACTTTCTTCTTCCATTTCAATCTCAAATTTAACATGTTCTTTGTTGGCCAAGTCAGTTCACGATGATCGGAGTTTATTTTTGGAAAATTGAATTGAATCTGTAACACTGTGCGATTCTTTTTTTTATTTTTGTTTTACTTCAAATTTGCCAAACATATAACTACGGTTATATGGCTTGTTATTAATGGGATTGATAATGATTTAGGTAATAAAGATTGGATTTCTTTAATTTTTGTAGCGTAGAATCATTACATAAAGACCAAAAATCTATTTATCATTTCTTATCTTTAAACCCACTTTCTGGTGGAATATTGTGATATTTTTTTATTTTACCTTTTACATAGATTTTTTTTATATTCTGGGAAAATTTCAATATTTATGATGTGACGATGCTAGTGCCGTTAGTATCCCCTCCAACCTACGTCATCGTCATTTCTGAGGCGGTGGTGATTAGGAAAGGAAATGGGAGTGGGAGTGGGTGTGTCTCCAGCACCGGCGTCCTGGTGGATATATGAACCGGAGCGATCCCTCCACTGTCACGTCATTTCTTTGGCAATGCTAGAAAAAATACTCCATCGGTCCCACCCAAAGAGTCTATTTTGGTCATTTTGAGCGTCCCACTCAAAGAGTGTCATTTTCTTTTTCACACACATGAGACTCACACACACCTACTAATACAACTAAAATATGGAGCCCACACTTCCAATAATACAACTACCGACTACCTATTAAATAATAATACTCCTTAATCCATGTGCAAAAAGCAAAAACTGTCCTTTAGGTGAGACGGAGGGAGCATTGATTCAAAGCTACCAATAACGCACATAGATTTTAATTGATTAAACTAGAATTTAATGAATAGGGTATATTTAGTAGTTTTGGGGCATGAATAATAGAAATATTATAAACATATTTTTCATAAGGGTATTTTAGTCTTATTAGTCTAATTTTAATTTTTTTTGTATATTTAGTATTTTCGGGGTGCAAATAGCCACCAATAATCATCCCTCAAATTATTTTAATTTATGAATAATTCGTATAAAAATTTAAATGTGATAAGATCATTAATTTAAGGGGGCGGCTATTTGCACCCCACATTTACTAAACAAACCTCATTTACTAAATACACCCCAATTATAATTTAGCAATATATACTAACACTACTAAATTGACCCCATTTATGACATTCTTACCCTCTATTAACTATAAATACAATTTATGATTATAATATAATATACATCCAGATCTGATTGACGACTCACACAAGAAATGAAGAAGAAAGAAACTGAAATTAATCTCCACTCCTCCTTCGAAATCCGTAAGTTTATAAATAAACGTTTGAGTATATTTCTGTCCATCAATAATCCACAATGTTTTCATCTTTCCATGACAAAGTTCTATTTTTCCATGAATTTACTAAATAATCAATGAGCACAATGAAATCATCTTGTATCAAACCATAGCAACGAAAGTGGTTCAGGAGAAGGCATGGCTATAATGATATCGTGAGTGCGACTTCGGGACAAACGTGGGTGTACTATTACTATTTCCTCCAATTTTGCAGTACATTCAGATTCCCTTTTGCAGCACTGCCCTACTTCTTTGTTGAACTCACACACTCCATAGCAATAAGTGAAACCTGATTTATACCATTCAAATATACAACAACGAATATTGAAATTTGAAAGGATTAAATAGGGGAATTGAGAAAGAGAAACGAAAGATAAAGATGGATCTACGGCTTGAGGAGACAATGATTGCCTTGGTGTTCTTTGTATGACTTGAGGTTCCGGAACATATAATCAAATGGCGTTCGGTTATAGTGAGCGAACGTGGTTTTTATTCCGATTATAATATTTGAACAATTTGAGTTTGTTCGATGACTGTAATCGAATATGTTATGTTGTGTTATCGTAACTTATATAATCTACTTAAATTTATATAAATCGAATAAGAATTTATGATTTGGGAAGATATACTTAACTAAATCTTGTTATGTTAATAAGTTAAGAATTAAAAATAAATTACAATTTACGGTTTATCAAATTAGATAAGAATAGTTGAAATTTTAATTAATAATTTACATAAGGGTATTTATATCTTATTACTAAATAAAAATTTTTTAATTTTTTTAATTTTTGAGGGTATGCATAGTAAATATGAGGGTGTAAATATTCGCTCCTTTGATTTAAAGAAAAAAAATTTGGAATACAATCCATCAGCAAAGGCCAAAGATCAAAATAAAAAAATAATTTTTTTTTTTTTGAGAAAATGACACCTCACCCTGTGAAGCACTGAAGCTGCCATCTCACAAATTTAAAACCTTCCTTTATTAGAAAAATAAAAACAAAATAAAGATTAAAATATTAAGCGGCTGAAGAAGAAACCCTACCTTTCTCTCTGCTCCTACGAGGGTTTTCACACAGCTACAGTTGCGTTGCTTGCGCCTCCAATTTCCGCCGTATCAAATAAAGCATGGTAATTTTCCTACGATTTCTCAGCTATCGTAGATTCTCTGAATTTTCGCAATTGGTTTTTCGTTTAGTTTGATGGTTAATACTCTGTAATAGGTTCTTTCTAACGATTACGATTTGCTCAACCCACCGGCGGAGCTTGAGAAGAGGAAGCACAAGCTTAAACGCCTTGTGCAATCACCCAACTCTTTCTTCATGGTATATTTTTCCCTCTTCACTACACTGCACAATATACTGTTCTCATTTTATACTGTTTTCGTATTTGGTTTAGCGATTGTAGGATGTTAAATGCCAGGGATGCTTTAACATGTAAGTTTTTACCTTAATAGAAAATGATTTTTCCCCCTTATTTCCGGAAAGTGAATGAATTACTCATGAGAATGAAATTCATGTTCTGTTTTTGTGTGTGTGCATGCAGAACCACCGTGTTCAGCCACTCTCAGACGGTTGTTGTGTGCGGCAACTGCCAAACGGTGCTGTGCCAGCCTACAGGTGGTCGTGCCAGACTAACGGAGGGCTGCTCTTTCCGTAGGAAGGGCGATTGAATTAATTGGTGATACTCCCACCTTTTGCCTTCTTGAGAAAGTTTAAGTGAAAGTGAAAATGAGTATTTTGATATGAGGGGTTTGATTATGATCACTTATACTTCTCTTAGGACTTAATCTACTATGCGCTTTTGTTAATGGGTCTTCTAAAATTTTCTTGAGACTGGATCTTCTAAAATATTGTTGAAAGTTAAAACTTATTTGGTCTTCATTTACTCTTGAAGCATATATTTGTAGCTCGATGTGTTATGATTTATTCTGAACTGTTTTGAGTCTGATGATTAATGCATTTTAACTGAATCTTAATCTTGAATGCCTTCTATTTTGTACCTCAGAGCTTGAGTTATGTGTTATGCCTAGAATTGATTTTTAGATTGAATAAATATAAATATATATGGATATAACCACATAAGATTAGATCAAGAGAATTCAATGGCTTATTGTGTATTGCAATGTTGATTTGTTACCTTTGTTTAGACAACTTTTTGTTGAACATATTTGCATGTAACCCTCATAAAGTCTGATGGTCGTTATAGTTTGCTTATGTCAAGGTGAGTGATATTGGCTTACAAATGAGACTTAATTGGTAATCCATCCATCTAATTATAGCTGCCTTTCAAGAGGTGTAAATTGCTTCAACTTAAAAAAATTATCCTTTTGCAAATCATCTGGAAGATCAAATTTTAATTTGACCCCTCTATAAGTCTGTGAGCAACTTCTTTAATTCGTGTGAAATAACCCTAAGGGATCTAAACGTATTACCAGAACTTTTTCAGTGTAGAAAGCCAGAACTGAAACTAGTGATGTATAAGGTTTAGTTTTTTAAGGCTTCTTTTGATATGTTTTCCTACATTGGTCAGCAAATATTTAATTCCATGGTCATTTTAGCTGCTCCTATCTTGTTTTGATTTGGAAGCAAAATCTGTGAAGAACACAGTATGCTGTTGTATTTTACTATTTGGGATGATGTGGCAAGTTTTTATAGGTGGTATGACTTTAAAAGTGTTGATATACTCCTTCAAATATGTAGTTCTGTAAGTTGATAAGTTTGATGCTAATCATCTTGGTTTATTTATTAAACTTGAATTTTATAGCTGATAGATAAGGAAGCTGTTATACATTTATGGATTAGATTGAATTGATTCTTATTTCTGTGGTAGATAAGATATTTAGGATGAAAGAATGTGCTTGTATATTTCATTTTTAGAATTGCTTCCTAGTAGTACTAATCTGACTTGAGGAATCATTATGTTTGCTTTTCTTGTTCCTTGTTCTTCGTTTTTTCCATGTCAATGCTTATTTAGAAAAATTGACCAAATTTTGGTTGCTTCAAGAGTTTTAACTTAGGCCATGTTAAAAAAAAAACCCCCTTAAATATCTACTTCGTGGCTTGCGTTAAGGTTTAAACTTACTAATTAGTTTGTCCCAAGTTAGGGTTTAAATTTCATTTTTTTTGGTCAAGGGAGACACACAAAACAATTATTTATTCCACATGGGGCCTACAAACAGTACTAATATAATTATTTACTATATATTAAATATTATATTATTCAACCCACTATCTATTTAAATATTAATATTGTGGAGGGAGTATTTATTTTGCCTTGTTTTTGGTGAGGGCCAAGTATTCCTTGCAAGGGTGCATTTGGTGGTATTCAGTCTTCAGTCTTATTATAGTTATGGGTTTATCATACACCATGATCCACGGAAACTAACTACTAGTATTTGATTAGTGTACTTATATTCTATTCATCTAGATCATAATCATTCTGCATATATTTCAAAATATGAGGTTGCATTTTGTGTTGTACTAATGAAATCAAGACAGAAAATTTAAACTTTCAAATACTGAAATCAAGAATTCCTATTCTACGAACTATTAGTACAAAAATGAAGTGGATTTGAACCGCAAATCAAAGACAAAATAAGCAAGTGGCAGACTTACTTCCGTATCATTTTTTATTAAATACTATAATGTTATTATTACTATTTTAAATGTTACTTATTTTTTATTTATATTATATATTATTAATGAAATCATTCATAACATCATTATTAATTTTCATGAATTGAATATCATATTTCATTATCAATTTCATGGAAGTCATTACAGTCTTTGCCAGTCTTAACAAAAGTCTTTGCCAACAAGAAAATCGGATTTAGCGTTTTGCTAACAAATCTAATTGAATCTTCTAAATTTATTAGTACTGAAAACCCCATTTAAAAAAACTAACTTCAAATTAAATATAAACCACATTCTAATTATGTACTTTATGAATTATGGATAAAAATTGTGATAATATCTTACGTGATCCGACCTCCACAAGGAAATGCTGATTAACCTCCGCAAGGAAATGCTGATTATTAGCATGAAGACAGGTATGTTGGCCTTTTCTAAAAGCTAGTATACGTACTAGGGCTGTTCAAATACGTTAAAAGATATACGAATGTAAAAACATTAGTCTTATGGATTTATATATAATCTTAGGGTGTGACTATTTAAAAACATTAGTCTTATGGATTTATATATAATCTTAGGGTGTGACTATTTATACCCCCGATTTACTTAAAGTACCCATATATATTAAGTACTAAAATGCCCCCAAATATTAAGACATAAATATCCTTTTAAATTAAATAAATAATTACTATAATTCATAATTACAATTGAAGATCTTAACCCTTCTCTCAGTCACGCTACATGCACTCGATATCGGGTCCTACGGTAGACTCTCGACTCTAGTGGAGGATAGTTTGTTGTTTATGACAGCGCGATGCACGTCGAAGAATCCGAAAAGCACATGATGTTGGGGTGGACTTTGAAATACTCATGAATGGTGTTTGCAATTACAATGAATAATTGTCGTTTCCGATTTCACGCCTAATTCCACCATGAAACTCATCAAAATATAACTAAGAATCTCTTTAATGTATGATTTTGCACTCCGTTTCTAGATCTGTAATCGGGCGGTCGTCGTTCATCTCCCATACAGCGTCGTCCTCCACCTCCGACGACGATGGCGATGGCTTGTCGAGTGCCAGCCAGCATCCCTCATTCCTCATTCGGCGTCTATTTCGAGCTAAAACATGCATTCGCTATAATCGACAGAAGGAAATATAAGAGGAAGAACTGGGACATGTACGAGGCATGATAGTTATTTGATAATGTAGATTTTGGAATTGTCCCCTCCCCCAAGCTATCGAACCAAAAGCAACATAGTTTCATTCTCTAACTAACCCTCGAATTGCCAGCTCTCACTCAAATCTTGAAAGCATTCTCTGCCCTAAATCTCTTATCTTCGTAGAAATGTCGGTATGTAATATATCGAATGCGATTTTTTCTTCTTCTGCGTCTTCTTTTACACGCATTTTGATTCCCTCTTTAGTGATTTATTATTAGTGAGGTGAAAATTGTAGATCTTCGAGTACAATGGAAATGCTCTGGCGGAGATGGTGGGTAAGAACTGCTTCACGATCGCCAGTGACCGACGGCTTGGGGTTCAACTACAGACTATAGCCATTGACTTTCAGAAGATTTACATAAACTCTTCATCGGTCTCGCTGGCCTCGTTACGGATCCGCAAACTCTGTACATTCACAAGAGACTTAGATAGAAGTGGAGAGAGTTTGATGGAGCACAACAAAGATGGAACAATTTTCCTTTCTTGTTTATTTAATAAAAAAATAATAATCAAAGAAGAGGGTACAATTGTCTTAATTGGGGTGTGTTTAGTAATGTTTATATATATTAGTAAAATATATTGGAGTCTATTAAGTAATTGGGGTACATTAGATAATTCCGGGAGCAAATAGCCGCCCCCATAATCTTATTGACAAATCTTAAACATTCTAAAAATAAATGAATATTTTAAAAACCCCAAAAATATATTCATATAAACATTAAATAAAGCTGAATAATTAATAATGAGTAAATAATTTTTATTTATTTTTATAATAAATTAAATTTCTTTCTCCTGTAAAAATTATTTTTAAAGTATAAATATTTAAATTCAAAAGTTATTTTAATCAAATTAAATTTTATAAAAGTTGTGATTGTAAGGTGGGACTGTGGATATTGCCTTCCACTAATGTATTAAGAAATGTAGGCTGAATCCTTTTAGGACCAAATTAAAGGTAAATTAAAAATAAATACATAGATCATATACAAAATAGACGTAATATCGTGGGTGAATTTGTATCAATTTATCTCTTAACTAACCAAGCAAACGACCCTTATATTTTTATATTCACGATATATTTAATTTTCTTAGTTTGTGATAGACAAAAAATTGTGTGTCACCCTATCACATATATGAGTTTTTTTGAAATAGATAAAAAGTAGAGTATAACTTTGTCTCAACATAATGTTTAACCATTTTTATTTTGGAAGTCTCATCATAAAATCACATTTTTGTTTATAACTAATAAATGAAATTCACACAAAATAATTAATATATTTTTATGCTATTTATACATAATAATAAGGGGTTGTTTGCTTGTGGATATATGTTATACATGAATAGTCTATAATGAGATTTGTTTGAGTTGTGATTAATTGTATTATTGTTTGGTATTATGGAAAAGTGAGATTATTGATAATTAGGTATTAGTTATTTTAGGTTTGTTATTGAGTATTAACAAATTATTTATTATTAAGTAATTTTAGGTTTGTTATTGAGTATTAATTATTATGATTATTAATTATTATTATTAATATAATAATAATAAATAATAATACCTAGGTATTAAATTGTGCTAGTGTGTAACCCTTGTGATGGTATACATAATACCAATGAAAAAATATTATTAATTTTGGGCTGAAATAATACCGAGCTGAAAGTATTATGAATACATCGAGACAAACATGATATACTGCATCAATACATAGCTAATACTGCCAAGCAAACGACCCCTAATACTATTATCCACTATACACAAGAATTGCTATATGAGCTATCGATTCCTAATACTATTATTCACTATATATTAAAATATTACACAAGAATTGCTACGACCCATGGTATTCAGTATTTCTCTCTTTTATGCTAGGTTAGGTTGTCATGTTTTAGTCGTCCATTCCTTTCCCGATCACAACAAAAAATTTCTGTACGTTTAATATACTCCATTTAATATAGATGGTTTATTTTCAGCCACATTGTTCGTTTTTAATTGCAATTAAATTGTAATGGAGAGTTAGAGTGATTTCATTAAATATTTAATTTGAATTTAAAATTTTTAACAGAGTGATTATTTAATATTGTATTAAAGCTACAATCAAATAAAGCTCCAAAATTTTTCAAATTTCATCGTCATGATAACTAATTAAATATAAAATGATATTTTGGTCGATTAAGTTTTAGAGAAGGTGATTATTTATGAAAATGATTATACTCGCTCGATAAGATATTTATTTTAATTACTATATTGACTGTACATTTTAAAAATATTAATTTTCCAGTTTGCTAAAAAGAATTCAAACATGACTCATTCATATAACTATCAACTTTATATAAATAATAATATTTTAATCCACATAAAAAAATATATAAATGATTAATTTATTAATACGAGAGTATGATTAAGTGGTACGTGACGATGCAAATTATCCAGTAGACATGTGCAAGGCTACGATGTAGAGGTCTATTATGGGTTCCCCTCACGTGCACACATTTTACTTGACAATTTGTTTTAATTAAGTGAATTTTTTGGTCTAAAGTCTTTTTGGGAGAAGTGAAAATAAAAGGGTAGTCAAATGTGCAAATATTTGTAGCCGCAAATTGCTAAGGTATCAAAAATAAAAGAAAGCGTACTCACTCTTACCCACGCTTTTGGTAGGTCAATACACGCCTTTTAACACTTTCTTTTCCACCTCTGGCCCCACTCGCTCCTCTCCCACTTCTTACATTACACTCCCAACTTCACTCCTACCATGATGTCACTATTACAACATTCTAAAATAATTTAGTGTATACCTTCCTTTTTTTTTATTATTATTATTATTATTATTATTATTATTTTAACAGCAAATTCTTTTTATTAAAATATTAGAATAAGGCATAAAAAATACCCAGAATAGTTACCATAGAAATGACATCAATACATTTGTGAAGAACGCTAAGATAATAATAACATATTGCATTTAATACTGAAGAACTATTCGAGAATTGAGTTTTTCAGTCTTCAAAGTCATATCGATCAATCGACTCATTTTTCAATTGAATTCAACTCCAAACATGATTTTTTTGCTCTTTAATTTACAACGTCACCTACCTCCACCTTCCTTCATTTCATTACACCCTTCGCACTATCTTTATTTATTTATTTTGGGAAGACTCCCTATGAGACGGATATATGCGAGACATATTATAAAATGATAAACCCATTATTAAAATATGAGTATTTTATAGATAGAGTTACTTATTAGTAGTTAAGTTATATACTATATATGTAGTAAATCATACTAGAGTACTCTAAAATTATATTTTAATGTATCATTTATTATACTTTATAAAAACATAATTTAACTACCAATAAACATAATTTGTACATACTCCCTCCATTCTGGAACAAAGTATATGTTTGTCTTTTGCACGTTAATTAAGAAGTATAATATTTTGATGTATTGTGGGTTAATAAATAATAGTTTAATATGTAGTGGGTAGTTGTAACAGTATTTTGTGTGGCCCCATGCTTATTTTGCGTGGGTCTCATCTATCAAAAAGAAAAATATATACTTCCTCATCTCATAACATCTTTCACAATTTTTTTATTTATTTGTCTCACAATAACTTTTACACCCCAAAAAAGGGATCATCACTTTATCAATAATTTCAAAAGTTACTTTAATTTCAAATTTGACACTCATTTTTCACACTCATAACATTACTTTATATTTCATTTATTACCTAAAAATGCTTTATTACCCTTAAAAATCAATAAAGTTGGTCAAAAAAATAATTTTTTTTAAACAATGTGGAATAGTAAATGTAAATGTTATTATGGGACAGAGGGAGTATATATTGATTTGAGACAGACCAAAATCACAAAATGTATATCTTATTCTAGGACGAAATGAGTATATAATAATTATACGTTAATAAATGACCGATATGTCTCACAAAAACTGTCTTTATCCCATGATAATCTTCACATTTCAAAAATAATAAAAGTTTAAAAAGAAATAACCTCTAAACACATCATATTTTAAAAAGAATGTCATACTCACTTAACACATAGTATAATTTACTTTATCATTCACTTCACCCATCTCGAATTTATTTTCACACACTGTGGATACGTAATTTAAGAAAATTTATTTTTTTATGAACTCTGTTCACTTTTTAGGAAATGTGGTTTTTTTAAGGCAATGAATAAAATATAAAGTGTATTATGTGTATTGGGTGTGAATGATACTCTTTAATTTGAAATGAATTTTGAGGGATTGAATGATGTCACATTTTCATTTTTGGACGGTGATTTAGTACGGACGAAAACAAAAAATACGAAGATAATATTGAGACAGAGGGAATAGTATTTATTATTATTAAAAAAGACCATATTTTCAAACTTAATAAAGCTGAAAAAAAAACATTAATTCTATAAGTACATCAAGAAACTTTTTTTGTTTCCTTAACTCTCCTAATATCTCTTCGCACTTTATTAATAATAAAGGTGTGGAAAGATATTGAGAGTAGTAACTAACATTGGTCAAACATAAGCGTAGGAGGGTTCCTTCGAAATTAAGACATGAAATCGTGGATTTGTCTTTCTAGAAGTAGTTTTCAATTTTGCTCATTTAAAATACATCATGGATCTCAATCCTACTCAATCAACATGCATTTTAGAACTTTCATTCTTCACCATTCCCAAAGAAAATTGATGGATTTTTTCAGTAACAAGATACACGAGGAAAACTTTACTCCCCCTTCCTAATATAATGTAAATGGGTGTTTTTACTTTTTGCATTTACGTAGGGTAAGAAGTATTATTATTTAATGTGCAGTGAGTAATTGTATTAGTGGGTGTGTGTGAACCACGTATTTTAATTGTATTAGTGGGTATGTGTGGGTCTCATATGTGTAAAAAAGGAAATAAGAATCTTTGAGTAGATGCCTAAAATGGAAAAAAAGAACCCTTTAAAAAGAATGCAGGGAGTATTAAAAATAATTTATACCATAAATATATAGTTTTTTTTCCCAAGAAGAGATAAATACCCTTGACTAGATAAGAATAAATAACTAGATTGTATATATTTTTATTGATGGGTCAATTGAACTTCTAAATTAAGCCATCAATTGAGTCAAGGGTATTTTCGTACATTTAAAAATTTATAACTAAAAATGTGGTAATTTTTTTTTTTTTTATAAATTCCATTTGGATACACTAAAATTTTCCCCACACGGATACACTAATACAAACTATGTTACATCAAAACTGAAAACAAATTAACATAGCTACTTTGTTAGTCTGAATATTCATAGTAAAAAATAAGCTTGAAATAACCTTGATGTTAGACTTTATATATTGTGCTTAATATTAGATATAATTCAGTTACTTGAGTTGACTTTATTTGACGTTGGTTGTGTTCACATTCAATGTAAGGTTATATAAATTTACTAGGCCAGCTAACTTATACTAAAAGAATTTATCCTAACATAAATATTGTCATTTTGAGAATGACAACGTTCATTTCTTAATCAAAATCAGTTACTCCTTATATAACATTTCTTAATATGGGTAAAAAAAAAAACCTATTTTTGTCTTGATATTATTATAACATACACTTTGCAATTATGAGTTAAGAGTTTTCACTAAATCTTATGAGATGCGGTTTCCAATTATGAATTGAAAAGACAATTATAACATATATTTTATAGTTATAAGTTGAAAAGATAACTAAAACATTAACTTTTCAATTATGGGTGGAAAAGACAATTATATCTTAAGAGTAAGATTTATATATTTTAATGAGCAAAGCTCAATATTTTAAAAAGTAATAGGAAGTAGTCTAATGCTGATCCTGGCTTTTTTATAAGGTTCGAGGCGAACAGAGAAAATATGTTCTCTTTGCAATATATAATACTCCTTCGTCCGCTTCTAAGATAACCATTTGTTTTTTGCACGTGGACAGTACTAAGGTCTTTATTTGTTTTTTGCACGTGGATTAAGGAATATTATTATTATAGATAAAGTGGATAGTTGTATTAGAGGGAAGTGGTGAGTCATATTGTGTACTTTTTTTACTAAATAGAGGAAATTGATACATTTGAAGCGGACGTCAGGAATAGTTAAATAAATACATTTGAAGCGGACGGAGGGAGTATATAATAGATAATATGAAAATTCGTCCTTTAAATATGATTAATTCTAATTTTAATCTTTTTTATTTGCAATTCTCAATTTTGATTATTTTTTTTAAATTTAGTCATTTTATCGACTTTAAATTTTTTGTTCTTTTTTCCAATTTTAAGAGTTCAGGACGTTGGCCCTCTTCCCTCCACCTCAAGAATCACTTGTATCTAATTGTTTGCAAGTATTCTCATAATCATTATTTTTCTAAATATTAAAGTGATCAAAAGATCTCATTCAATGTTATGCGGTTGTATTAATGAACTTCCCTCCCAACCAAATTTTAGAGCACAATTATACTCAAATTTGAAGAAATAGTTGAGTGACAAATTATTAAAAATAAATAAATTATGTGTATAGAATAATAATAATAATAATAATAATAATAATAATAATAATAATAATAATAATAATAGTAGGTGGACAAAGATTGTGTATAGTATCTTAAGACTGATTGAGTATATAATTAATGGTCAAGGGTGTCTCTTGATGCTACTAATTTAGGTGCATCTTCCTAGTTAATGCTTCTTCTATACACACATTTAACTGGCACATGCACACATTTGAAAATTGAGGGCTATAACATTTAGTCAAAATTATAAATTCAAGAATTCCATTTCAAACTTTAATATTACTTGTTAATAGTTGAATGTCTTGATAGTCACCAAAGTTTGATGAGAGATAATAATTAATTTATGCTTAATTTACAAACTAGTAAATCTATCAACGTAGGTACTTTATTATTTTTATTATTTCTATAAATAAAACCTAAAACCAAAAAATGTCATATTTGAGTTTTGACAAATTGCACTATAGTAGTGTAGTAAAAATTATTACCATGTTGGTGACTTTCTGTCAACTATATACTCCCTCTCTCCCAACCAAAGAGAACCAAAGAGGATATTTTAATTTTTGCACGTAAATTAAAAAATATTATTATTTAATGTATAGTTAGTAGTTGTATTAGTGTGAGTGTTGACCTCATATTTTAATTATATTAGTGGATATGTATAGTCCCATGTATGTAAAAAATGATTTTAGTCCTTTTTTTTAATGTCATTGCCGTTAACTTTTAAATGAAAACTGTTAAATCAAAAAAAGAAACTAAATAGAGGGTAAGAATATTAAACGAATTCTGTACAAAAGTTAACGATATGAACCAATTACAACTTTTGAAAAAGAAAAAAAAGGGTTAGAGACAAAAAATGAAATGGGACTAAAAGTGCAATTATCCCATAATGAGATTGAACCCCCTTCTTTAGAATTATTGTTTGTTTGTTTGCAAAAAAAAAATAAATTATTGTTGCCATTTTTTTTCAGATTTTATTTCATATATATGTGTTATATGTGAATCCAATCATATATTTTTTTTCCTTTTAATGATTTTTGATAAGCTATTATTAGCTTAGGTCTAAATATTTATCTTTACAGCCATGCAATAGCAAATATAAACTAGGGAATTGAACATTAATTTGTCCGAGTACTTGAATATTTGTTGTTTGTTCACAGATTTCCAAATGAACAAACTTAAGACCAAAGACTAATTAAGCTGGACAGCAACAAACAATTTCCCCCAAATTTGGGAAATAAGCATCATGTTTCAGCTTTTAATTACCAATAAAACAAATCATTTGGAGCAAATTTGGGCAGAAAATTTTCACTTTTGAGACCACATGCTGGTGAATTCTTTGAATGTTTTGACTAATTTTTTGTTTGAAGTAATGCCTAGAGTTCAAAATCAAGAATCAACAAAGAAAAGAAATGACCCTACCTCACCACATTTTTTTTGTCCTTGAGAAACTACCCCACTTCAAAATTTTCAACTTTCTTTCTTTCATGTTCTTTTAAGTGATCAAAGTATTCCTTGCACTCGTTTCAGTGTTATTTCTTAAACAAGAAACAAGAAATAAAGTTCGTCATGTAGCCTAGTAATTGATTATGTCATATTCAAGGGTATAATTGTCTTTTCAGCTCATAAATAAGGAGTGTTTACCTTACTCTATTTTACAAGAGACAAGCTTTTCTTTTAATATAAATAAATTCGAGTTTCAACCGACTAATCTTGTAATCTCCCAACCAAGTCCAAGGTTTGGTAAATTATGGAAGAAGGGTGTTGCAGTATAATGAAGCAAAGTTTGTCCTTGTTCAACTATATATATTGTTCTTGTGACACAGTTAGTAGTTAGTGTGAATACAATACATGATCCAAACTCATGGTTTAATTAAATTAAGAGTACCCATGTAAAGTATTTTTTGTATGTGTGACTGGGCTATGTGTTAGGTAGTACCAAGAATGAATTCTTTTATGAGTAAAAGACAATGAGTAGGTGGCCCCCCTCACATGGAACCCAATTTACCTTTTTGATCTCTCTTGTTTTATGTTTTGGTTTAGATACCAAGAAAATCCAGGCTACATATAATCTCATGAATTATTCAACCCTCAAACATATTTAATCAAAACAAAAGTAATCCCAATACATGGTATTTGGATTAGGGGGAAAAGTTGAGGAACATGCCATCTGAAATAATGAGGGTAAATTTGCCTTAAATTGGATGCACATGGTTTTAATTATCATATTCCCTATATTATGATCATTATTTTCCCACTATTAAAATGGCCCCAGTTTCTCATCTTATTACAAAGTTGTTTCTATTTTGTTTCTTTTCTTGACATGCTTTCTTGTGTTAACTTAATTAACATTTTTATCATTACACTTGTAATCTTCTTGCACACTCTCTCATTCCTCTTATATATATGTACATGGTGAAAATAAACCATCACTTGGGTGTGTCAATTATCTTTAAATAATAACAAAGAAAATGAATCATAGAATCTATCACAAATAATCAACAGTTACAATGTATCCATATACGAATGGAATACGGTGCATTGAAAAAAATTATGTGACTCTCTATTATATATATATATATATATATATATATATATATATATATATATATATATATATATATATATATAAATTGTTTCACATACATATTTATCACATATTTCATTAATATAAAAAATAAAAAACTTCATCAGTCCTAGAATTGTTTGCACCATACGATATTAAAAGAAGAAAAAAAAGGAGGAAATTGGAATCAAAATTCATGTATAAAGGTGAGGTACATTCCCCGGCATACGAAAAGAAAATCCAGGATGACGGCTTTCAAAAGAACGTTGATTTTTACTAATTTTATTGATATTTTAGGAGTAATGCAATCTTTTAAGGTAATGAATGAATAAAATGGATAGTATGTTATGTGCGTTAAGTTTGTGTATATTTTTTAAATTAAAATGTATTACGAGGTTATTAAATATTTCCTCAGTCTCACATAATTATTCACACTTTTTTTATTTATTTATCCTACAAAACATTTCACACCTAAAAAATGTAATATCACATTATTCAACAATCTCAAAATTATTTTAATTTAAAATTTGCCATTTTTTTCTCACATGTATCATTATTTTATAGTACAATATTTGTTTATTATTTAAAAATACTACTACTTCGTTTCCTGAATACTTGTACACTTTCTATTTTGATTCGTCTATAAAATACGAGCACACCCAAAAAATTGAAACAACACACAATATCAAAACCTTACAATAATACAATATTTTTATACACAATCTAGTCAAAGTTAATTATATCATACAATTTATTTTAATTAATTACCTAAAATACCAATTCTATTTCTTTTTATCATTACAATAAAAAATTATTTTTTTAAACTTCGTGCCACCAAATAGTGTATGTATTCTTGAAACGGAGGAAATACGAATAATACTTAAAAATCAACAGTTTGAAATAACGAAAAGCACTAAACTAGGGGAATATTTTATTTTTTGGGTGGTGTAAATTATTGTGAAATATACGAACTATAAAATGTTTATATAGCTATAGAGGAAGATTGATCATGTGAATGATGCAAGGCGATGTCCAACTCCAATTTATAAAAAAAGAGAGAGTAGTATTGAATTATAGTTTTACATTGAACCTCTATGATTTTCACCACTTTTTTATTGTTAATTGTGATTATATTTTTAAAATTAATTTTAAATTTTAATATTAAATATTAATATATAGGGTAATTTTGGGATGCGCTAGTAGGATAATGGATAGTTATTTTATATTAATTTGTTTAATGATGAAGATTAAATTAAAAGTAATCTAAAAGTTACGAGTGCACCGAAAAACATAAAAAAATATTTCATAATTAATAATTTTGCGTTAGATGTTTTTAAATAAGTTACCTTCAAATATGTCCTCGTCCCTGACTCCCTAGTTAGAATTATAGATTGACAACGCATGTGTTTGATCGAAAAATTTGAAGAAAAATTTATATATTCCTCACTCATATTTAGTTTCATTACTAGATCCACACCACATCTTTGTTGAATCACATATATGGTGTTTAGATGGAAGAATTTGAAGACAATTTATATAATCCTCCCTCATATTTATTAAATCTATGAGTTTGTAAATTTAAATAAAAAAATTTCAAATAATAAATTTCGAATTTAATTAGCTGGTTTGAAAGGATTTTAAATCCTTATATCATTTAAAATCCTCCTATTGTTTAAATATATAAAATATAAAAAAATTAAAATATGGTTTGTTTAGAATGTTTGATATTGTATTTATATGTTATAAAAAACTTATGGGGGACTCATGGATTATTTAGGATATTTTATATGGTATAGTATTACTCCCCGTCCGGAGAAGTTAGCACATTTTTTTGGGCATAGAAATTAAGGAGTATGATAATTTAATGTAAAGTGATGTGATAGAAATAATATTTAATGTGTAGTGGGTAGTTGTATTAGATGTGGTATGTGGACTCCATGAGAATAAATTAATTGTTTTGGTATGAGTTCCATGTATTAGAAATGAAATGTATTAACTTTAGTGGGACAAACAAAAAAAAAAGTGTGTCAACTTCTATGGGACGGAGGGAGTAGTAATTAGTATTTGTAATGTCATGTGAGCAGAATTTTGATAAATAATTTGACATAAATGACTCATGGATTATTTAGGATATTTGATATTGTATTTATATATTATAAAATATTTATAAGGCGTGGTATATTATTGGTAATTTTATGTGAACAGAATTTTTGATAAATGAAATGACCATAAATTATGTTGCCGCAGCACTACTTTATCGATTATGAACATTGAGATTGAAAGTGGCGTTTGGCGTCGTGAAGGAGAATCGGGTGTGTTTCGTAGCTAATGATTATAAATATTGAGATTGAAAGTGGTGTTAGAGGGTGTGTGTTTCCGGTTCACAGATAACTACTGCTGAATGTTGGAATAGCTTCGAGTACGATGTGTGTTTACTGTTTACAGATAACCCATTGCTGAATGTCGGAATAGCTTCGAGGAAATGCCTGTAAAATTTTATTATTATTATTAATTAATTATAAATAAAATAGAATAATTTAATTTTAAAAAATTAATAATTTTATTTTAAATAATGGAATTGGAATCTATTGATTTGAAATTCTATTTATAATTAATACATGTACATTCCAATAAAGTAATTCAAATAAATTTATTTAAAATTTTTAAAATTTTAAATTCTTCATTTTTAAATTCTTTAAATTTCTTTTAATTCTTTAAATTTCAAATAATTTAATCCATACACAAAATATCTTTTGATATACACATTGTAAAAATTCACAAAAAGATATACTCAATAATATCTTTTGGTGATATAAAAAAAATTCACAAAAGATATACTCAATTATTATAATTAGTATATATACGAGTAGAGACTCACTTTTTTAGTGGTAACACATTGTAAAAATTCACAATAGATATACTAAATAATATCTTTTGATATAAAAAAAATTCACAAAGATGTACTCAATTATTATGATCAGTATGTATGTATACGAGTAAGAATCACTTTTTTAGTGCTAAATGTCTTTTGATATACACATGGTAAAAATTCACAAAAGATATACTCAATAATATCTTCAATAATATCTTTTGATATACAAAAAATTCACAAAAAGATATACTAATTATTATGATTATTATGTATGTATACAAGTAGAGAATCACTTTTTTAGTGGAAAATATGATTAATTATACTGTGCACCCACATTAAAAAATGTATACAAATATAAACAAAAATATATACAATTATGAACAAAAATGTATACAATTTAATTGTTAGTTTTTTTAATAAAAATTTGAGTGTAAAAAAATATACAATTATTAAAAAACATGTATATACACTATTGAATAAAAAGTTATACACATGTTTTTTTAATGAAAAAACTTATTGTGAAAAAAGTATACAATTATTAAGAAACACGAAGAATAACATGTATACAAAATAGAATAAAAAGTTATACTAAACATATGAATGTACTCTTTCACTCGGGTGCACCTAATATCAATTCGGTAAATATTTTCATTCTTTTTAATGGAATGTTGGGTTATTGAATGTTGGGCATTGATGAGACAAGTTCATTTATATTTGATATTTTATTTAAATGTTATAAAAAAACTTATGGAGACTTATGGATTATTTAGGATATTTGATATTGTATTTTATTTGATAAATCGAAATAATTAATTATATCAGTATGCTACAAAAAAAGTTTATTAGTATATTATAATGCAGCTGCCGCTAACGGTGAAGCCACCGCGGTGAAGATTCAAAACCCAAAAAAAGAGAAAAAATGTCTTTACCCAACCATTATTCATGCTACACACCCCTTGAGCATCAAAAGCCTATTTGATCTAACATTGAATGGCTTTCAACATAATCAATGAATTGGCATTTGAATGAATGAGCATTTCGAACCTACTAATTTCATTTAATTTTTATTTTCGTGAATAGCAATAATGTTTTATATGGGAATTTGAACTCATTTATTATTTTTTTTCTTTTCTTGAACAACAATTTTTTAAGGGAAAAACTTGTGTGCTCCTGAAACACCGTGTACCCACTATATATGCAGATACTCTTTAGTATTAAATTGTATATATATTTAGTATAAGGATGTGTATTCTTTATTTTTTTAAAGAAAAATATTTTTTTAATGAAACTATATACTCTCTAAAAAAATGTTGTAACATTATTTTATTTTATTTTTTGATCGGAAAAATGTTGTACCCTTATTAACTAAAGTGTATATCCTTTAAAATAAAAAATTGTACCCTTACACATTTTGTGCACCTGAAACACAAGAGACCAACTCATTTTTTTATTCCCATTATCAATGTATTATACGCACCAATCGTGGTATTAGAAGAGATTAAGAATATCTCTATATATATTCAGTAAATATTTGTTACTATTTGTTGAAATAATATTCTTTTATTAGTTTTATCTTAATTAATTCATGGTCGATACATTAGTCGATATACTGGAATGATCTCATCTTTCTTCCTTATTCTGTGGAGGAGACAAAATGAGCTTAGAAATAAGAAAGTAACAGTGAATTAGATTCGATTCATTTATTTATTTACTTATTTTTTATTTTTAATGTTATCAAATTTTGATTGCTTTTAAAAAAAAATGTTTAAAATAATAATAATAATAATGAATGAATGAATAAATAAATAAATAAATAAAATATGAATATATATATAATTACACTATTAGTTCCAAGAATTTCGATTCATATTTTATTTTATTTATTTATTTACTCATTTAGTATTATTTTTGTTTTTAATGTTACTAAATTTTTATTACTTTTAAAAAAATACATGTTCAAAATAATAATATTAATAAAATAAATAAATAAATAAAAATAAAATAAAATATGAATTTAAAATTTTGGGACCAATAATGCAACTGAATGAGACTAAATATGCAAGTTTAAAATCTTATGGGACCAAGTCTGCAAAGAAAAAATCGTTTGGGACTAAAAGAGAAAATATTGGGACCATTTTGAAGAGAAAGTGTGTCCTGTGGGACCAAAAATGCTAAATTCTCCCCACATAACATACCACAATACCGAGAAAATATCAATTTTGGTCACGTATCTTTTACCAAATTCAATTTTAGTCATGTAACTTTTAGTATTTTCAATTTTAGACCTTTTAGTTTCAATTTTGGTCCTATATCTTTTAAAATTTCAATTTTAGTCCTATTAGTTTCAAAATTAGTCCTATATCTTTCTTAATTATCAAAATTAGTCCTATTATAAATTACATCATATTTCGAAAGACATAGGACTAATTTTGATAATTCCAAAAGATATAGAACTAAATTTGAAACTTATAGGACTAAAATTGAAATTTTAAAAGTTACAGGACCAAAATTAAAACTAAAATGACTAAGATGAAAATACCAAAAGTTACAGGACTAAAATTGGATTTGGTAAAAGATATAGGACCAAAATTGATATTTTCTCTCACAATACCTTTAAAAAGAGAATAAAGTTTGTCAAAAAGTAATTTTTCTTAAACTCCATATCTACCGTAGTACCGATGATATATGTTTGGGACGGAGTGGGACGGAGGAAAGACTTATTCAGTCAGTCCAATTTTAAGTCTTGACTAGATTGTGAAGATGTGATTTACTATGAATTTGTACACTCCTATGATTTATAATGATGGAAATAAAACTGGAAAAAAAAAAGTGTCACATAGTTGCATGATTAAGATGAGCAAGAAAAGGGGGGCCATAATGAAACAAATGATAATTGGAAAACCTCAAGGAAGAATAATGAGAGGAGTGAGGCCAATGATTGCTAGCAATCGGATCAAAATCATGATTGAATCACATAGTTAGAATTGATCAATCATATATCACTTCTTTAAGACGTGCAAAAAGTGTTACAAATCTTAATTAGGAGAATTAGACTTAGAATTAGAATGCATGCTAATAGTATTTGCTTATGGGATACTTCTAATCAAATTATCATCGTATCATCATTAATTCTACAACCTTTTCCAATCATGACTTTAAGAATCAAGATTCACACGCCAAGAAAGATCACATCATATGATCTTCCCACCATCTATATATTAATGTGTATATAATCTTCATATGAAACCTAACAACTGAATGCTTTAAGGAGTCAACCTACTTATTTAATTACTTGAAAGTTTATAACTATATATTCATAATATTATTAACATATACAGTTAGTAGTCCCTCTTAATTTTTTTTCTTTCTTTTTTTTTCTCCTCCAAGAAATTAGCTAGGTTTGGCTCTATAGGAAAATAGATCGTCTTGGATATGTAATACTCACCGTTCCATATTTATGTTCACACTTTCCATTTCATCCGTCACTCACTTACTATCACCATCCAAAAAAAAACATCACACCAATCAATTATCTTGATTTTAAAAATACTACTCACACTTAATACACATACTTTTTACCTTTTCAAATTCTAAAAAAAAGCTACAATACCTCTAAAGAGTTAATAAAGTTGGTTAAAAAGAACTTTTATTAAACGTACGTATCTACAGTACTAGTGCAGTTAAGTGAGGGACAGAGAGAGTATTTGTGTTTCGTCTATCATGCAAGCAATATTCACGCAGAATCCAACATTGGATTTCCCATAAAACCAAACTGGATGATCGTATACGATAATCGAATCACTAGCTAGGAGTTGTAGTAAAAATTATGATAGGGTTCCTTATATATTTTATTGGTTTGATCACTTAATTAATTGGTCCTATATTCATCACAAGAGTGCAATCTTACAAGAAGTTTGTATATTAATCATTCAAACATATCATGTTAATAATTGTATGCTCAATAGTCCAAGAAAATGTGTATCCTTAGATGTGTGGAGTTTAATTTGAGATATACATTATTAGGGCAGGTGATGAGATAGTAGATTAAATTCATTAATGTGGCTAATAATTGTAGGAATAATGTTTGAATTGAGTAAATAAATTAAATTAAACATGGATTACCATAATGGCATTGGATTCAGAGATGCATATGGCTAATAATGATGCATGTGATGATCAATCCCATTTGTTTATACCTCTCCAATTCTCTCTCCTTTTACACCTCCATGTTCTAATTCAAACCTTTTCATTACTAAATTCTTGCAATCCATTCTTATTATAATATAATCCATTAATCACTAAACCCCATTTCAAAAAACTCCACCTATTTAAACTCTCCAACTGCTTCCACAACAAATCATCAACTGAACTCCTCTCAACTTCTTCAAACATTAATATTCAAAACCCCCCACCCCCTCTTTCTCCCCCCCTTGTGTCTGTTTTCTTACATCTGTTCACTGTCAGGATATCTCAGTCTTGATCATCTGATAACTGTATCTCTGTCAGGGCTATCTATATCTTAAATTTCACACTTTCCGTTTTTGTCCGTCCACGCAATGGACAAGTCTCATGGAACTTCTTCTCCTTCTCCATCCAAGTCAAAACGAAAGGGAAATCAGCAGCAGCAGGATAATTCATCCTCCACCAACAGGTTCCTTGGCGTAAGACGGCGGCCGTGGGGCCGCTACGCCTCCGAGATAAGGGACCCCACCACCAAGGAGCGTCACTGGCTTGGAACCTTTGACACCGCGGAGGAGGCGGCCCTGGCATACGATAGGGCCGCCCGCTCCATGCGCGGGTCGAGAGCACGCACCAACTTCGTCTACTCCGACATGCCGCCCGGCTCCTCCGTCACCTCCATCATCTCCCCCGATGAGACCCGCTCTGACTTCTCCATGCTCTTCCTCGATTCCCAAAACTCCGACCACACTCCAGCCGACCAGCAGCAGATATTCTTCGGCCAGACCGACCTCAACTCCGCCCAATTTCCGGGGTTTCAGCTCACCGGAGACTCATGGAATGCTCAGAGCTACGCCAATTCCAGCTTCAGCAACATGTTTGATAATCAGGTGGGGAGCAGCTGTGAGTTTCAGTACCCCGGCGGCGCCGCCCATGATCTGCCGCCGCTGCCGCCGGATATCACGAGCAGCTGCTACACCGGCGAGCCGCCGCTGCTGTCGGAGATGGGACACGGGGTGGTGAACGACATGAGTTATCTTGAGCTGTCGGAGCAGAGGCGGAGCATGGACGGAGCGCCGTCGTACGACGTCGGAGACGGTTACTTCGGGTACGACAGTTCCATGGATGCCGCCAGAAATAGTTGCTCCGGGTTTGGATGGTTCTGATTCACATTTGACAAATAAAAAGGATTAAATATTATTACTCCGTTTATTTTTTTTATAAAAAAAATTAAAATGGATGCCTGTCAGGAATTTGTGTTGTTTGTTGGATTTAGAATCCATGCATGTGTGTTTTTCGGTTATTTTTTTTTACCTTTTATTTTTCTTTTTCTTTCAATATTGTAATGCCATCAGCTTATATAATATAATGCTTTGAATGGTTTTGGATAAAATACTTGAGCAGTTTTACTTTTGTATATTTGATGTTTGTTCATTTTAATTTCGTGCCTATATTCAATCTCACACTTCTTATTTTTAGCCAATCAAAATTCATTTTTACACCATATAAAAGTTTAGAGTTGAAATGCGTGGGTCACAGGCACACCTATATTACATAATTTAAACTATCAATTTTTATTTAATCGCCACCCTATATAAAATAAAGTAATTAAAAATAAATTCAATAACTATCTACTACACCCTAAATTTACTCTATAAATCTCTTTACTCTATAAATCTCCAACTCCACTAATGCACGAGATGTACTGCAGAATAATTCAAAAGTTTATGAGGGTATGAAATAATATTGAATTCAATAACTTTATAATACAATTTAATTGCTTTAAAAAATATAATTTAATTTCAAAATTTTCATAAATGTTTTACACCAATTCGAATTTCCTGTTATATTTTTAGCTACATTTTCTGTTACGAATAGTTGGATGATTGAGATTATCCTCCCCGCATATGTATCATTCATTTAACATGTGTAACAAGAGATATAATACCAAAATATAACAATACATCAGGATCGTTTTACACGCATAACATTACATCTTTTCAAAATATCAAAAGAGTTGGTTATTCGTACCTCAATATTACTAAACATACTGTATAAATTAAAAAGACTAAAACACCCTTAATTAAGATATATATAATTTATAAAAATTTTCAATTAAGATATCAACTACTTTTACCCAAAAAGTTTTAAACACACTCATAAGCCCTAGTACATGCATTTTAATTCTTTAAGTACTTGTTAATGGAACAGGAAATCAATAGGAAGAAGAATTATTAGGAGGTGGTATTTGTCATGAAAGTAAAAAGTTTACATTCTTGGTACTCTTAGCACCACCTCCATTCGCAGTCCCTCCTCCTAAAGCTTGAGCGGCTTTCTTAGTCGACTTCTTCTGCAGCGCCTTCGTGTCCCTGCTCGTGAACATTAAACGACAACATAGGAATCTATTGAACGAGCACGAAAACTAATTTGACCCGACTTTGAATCAGAAAATGGGGTTCTTCGATTCAAACACAACATCAAAACTACCAGTTCGGATGCTATTCAATTGATAGAGTCGAACACAACAATATTGTTCGTTTGTAACATCCGAACTAAACTAGTAGTATTCATCATAACCAGAACTCTCATATATATGTAAAATTCAACAAAATTATTACGTACAACCCAACCAATTTTATTCTAATTCAACAAAATTTCAACCGAAAGTAAACGACATAATTCTAATCCATTATATATATACAACAAAATTTCTAAAAAACCTATATAACATTTTTTTTATGGTAAATGTTAGATGTTAGTATAATTATAGTTACACCAAGCACTCTTACAATCCCTTTCTCCAAGCCCTCCTTATAACTCCCCTCTTAATTCGTTCCCAAAGGGAATCGAACCTGAGTCTCTCACTTAAGTGAGGAGCTCAGTGGCCATTTGGGCTAGACTGGTTTAAAAAAAAATACATATATAACATTGTTTAAATTCTTTGAATTAAGATCAAACTAAAACCCTTGACTAGATATAATGTTCGATCAAATTTTGAGGTAGATTGAAAGTTTCCATTTGGATATCTCTTTCCTCCTTCCTTTCTTGAGTTCAATCATGGAGTATTATGCTTTCTACTCATGAATTGTGTTCACGATCAAAGGAGGGTAATAATGTAATCAATGGAGTTTGTCCATTAATTTATATTCATTATGTTCCATGAATAAATTCAAAGTTAATATTTTTGTCAAATTCTATAAATAAGTTCACAACTCCAAATAAGTAAATAGACACAAAATCCAACAACATCACAACACATTTTGATTTTAAAATTTGTCACCCCTCTACAACTCAAATAACTTACTTTATAATTTATTTATTACTTAAAAATACTAAACTACCCCTAAAATTAACTTTTCTAGAAATTCATATTTTCAACAATTGTGAATTTTTTTTATGGAATTGAGGGAGTATAATATTATTAAATTATACTAAGATTTGTTTAGTAAATGGAGTATGTTTAAGTAAAATTGGAGTTGCGATTTGTCAGCCTTTTAATTAGGACAAACACTTATATAAACCGGGTTCATGATGTAAACCCTATAATCCTCTTTATGTAATCCCCTCCTATTTCTATTATATTTATATATTGATAGAGTTTAAATTAAAAATAACTATAGTTAATACTCTAAACCCAGAAGACTAACTCTTTAATTTGAAATATTTTAAATATAGGGTTTAGGGTTTTTGTGGGAGGGGAATTTGGGGGTTAATTTTTGCAACAGTGTACTTAACAGGCGATCCCCTTTTAAAATAATAATCTTGAATATTAATTATATTTTAAAACTAATTTAACAAAATTAACTCCTCCATTTTTATTAAGTACACTCTGTTTGTTAAGGATGGTCCGACAAGCAAAAATTAACCCCCAAATTCCCCTCCCACAAAAACCATAAACCCTTGTCCCAAAAATCTGCAGTCATCTCTCTCCATCTCCATCTTTGCCTATTAATTTTTCTTGCAACCTAAAGAAGCAATGGTGAGTAGAAGGCAAAAAATCGCCAGAAAACGCTACAAAGAAGAAAACCCGGAGCTTTTCCCCAAGCCAGAACCCACGCCACCGAAAGATCCGAACAAGAAGAAGAAGAAATTCAAGCGCAAGAAAACAGACCCCAATGATCCAACCAAACCTAAGATATCATCGTACAAAAAGCATCCACTTAGAGTTGCAGGATGTAAACCCGGCGAGAGCTGCTTCATATGCAGAGCGCCAGACCACATTGCCAAGAATTGCCCTAAAAAATCTGAATGGGAAAGGAACAAGGTTCATCATATATTATCATTATTTTCAGTTGTAAAGACTAAGGATTTATGTTATATGATTAAAATTTGTTCGGCTCATTTTGTTACTTTTCAAATATTGGGTGTGCTTTGCTTTGTGTTTTGAGTGCCCCGGAAATACTTATATGGATACGTATGCAGATAACCTTGCTTTGTATTATTTGTGATGAGTGTGTTAATTTGGAATCCTGTTTTCTCTTCGTGGTTGTTTTAATTTAGCATTTATTGCTGTAATAAAGATTAATTTGCATACTACTATGCATTTCCATTTTCCTCTTCTTAATCTCTCTGTGGATTGGTCCTGGGATTTTTTCTGTTTGTTCTGCATGTTTGCTTATATTTTGAAGATGAAATTGTCCTTTTTCTTTTATGAAGATTGGACTTTGTTTCTATTTCAGTATTCTGTTTAAATTTGCTGTTTGAAGCATTGTGATAATGTTGATGATGGTTGTGTTTGTAGATTTGTTTCTTATGTCGGCATCGTGGCCACAGTGTTAAGAACTGTCCCAACAACGACGAGAATTCAACAGATAGGAAGTTGTGTTATAATTGCGGAATAATGGGACACTCTCTGGCTAAATGTCCACAACCTCTTCAAGATGGTAATTTTGAAATTTATTTAGATTTGATCATTGATATGCTTTATTGCATGCCTACATTTTCCCGTAGCATATTCTGGTTTTAAATTGAGCGTGCTGCATTTATTTTCCCATTGGCATACTTGTATTACACAAATCCCTGGAAACCTCAATTGATTTTGCCATTGGTGGCCTCGTTTGCTTGATTTCTTGAAGCTCTGATTGTGTATAATAATTTATTATTTGGACTATTAAGCATCAATATAATAATTCTGTAAGTGTAAATATGATTTCAATTTTTTGTAAACATTGACTAATATTTTGATTTACTTTGTCTGTGACTTTCTTTATTGCCAAGAAACGCACTTGTATGATCTTATTTCATTGCCTAAAAGGTTTGGAGAATGATTTCCAGGTTGAAAAGTGATACCTAGTGAATTATTGGTGTACCCCACCATTAGGGGCCCCCACCGCCCCTGCCCTGGGGATTGGTGGAGGAGGTAAATCGCAGGATGTGCCTCAAGTGGCTTATAGGGAGGGCTCACTGTTAAATTTGTGCTTGCAAGGGTCCAAATCTATGCCAAAGGCATGATTCGAACCCCCACCCTGCAGCAACCAAGCTCAGCTGGAAGACCTTTCCACCCTCCCCTCTACCACTTGAGCTATGCCCTGGGGGCAGACCTAGTGAATTATTGAATATATATGAAATGGTATATGTTACTTCTTCAGCTAATGAGAAGTGAACTAGGACCAACCGACCAAGATATTTGAACTGCACTGGTCTTTGATAAAAGATTTACTAATGAAGCGTATCAAAATTAAGTAAATGAAGATGATAAACTTTAATATTGTTGAAGAGCAATGCTACTGTGTCCTCTAAAAATTCTTGCCTCAACTTGAACTTTATTAACTTAAGAATTTGATGACAAAATATTGTTGCGGATGCCGATATAGAATTTCCTTCTTTTCCCCAATGGAATACCATTTAAATGGCCATTGTACTTATACATTTCATTTTCATGTATTAGCGCCTTTTTAAATTAATTTGGCTACTTCTCCCTATAGATGCATTTAGCCTTTTACAGCATAAAAAGCTTGCCATCAATTACATTGCCTCCTCCAGTAAATGATGCCTCCAGCCTTCACAATTTGAGGTTTTATAATTACCTGTCCATTATTGGGATTTTAGAGAGTTCCTGGCAACGGTAATTATTCATTGGTAGTCATGTTAGCCAAAATCTCTTTTTTTTTAGAATTTTTTGTTGTTGTGTTGGATATGTACATTTCCAATTGTCAGTTTACCTCTAGATTATGTATTCTTGGCTGGGTAAAATAATTGTATGTCTTGACATTATCTACCGAGGTTGAAATATGCCGAACTCTACTCATCGCAACAATCTTACCAGCCCATTTTGACATTATTGGGAAACAGATTTGCACGTTTACAGTAATTCTTGAAATACTTAATAAATTTAACTTTTCCCTTTGGAACGTGGATGTCTACTTAAATGCTAACTACCCCATTCTGTATTTGTTCACTTCTTTAACCAAGGTCCTCTTGAATTTGCTTTTAAACGGATTTCTTTGGTAGTGCAGGAGGGACAAGATTTGCCAATTGCTTTATATGTAACGAATCTGGGCACTTAAGTAAAGACTGCCCCAAGAATACTCATGGAATTTACCCAAAGGTACTACTTCTTGGAAACATAAAAGATTATTTGCTTATTGGTCTTGTATTTTTATTCTAGTGTGCTACTGCAGTTATTGATTAACCTTGTTAGCTTGAAAATTTTATTTTCATTTCCCACTCTCAAGTTTACAAGCATCATTTCAACCCAAATTGTTACCTTAATATCAAAGTTGTGATGATCAACACCTGATGATGATACGTCAATGTCTACTGAGCACCTCATTTTAGGCAATTGTACGGAAATCTCCATAATAGATAAAGAAAAAATTATTATTTTAGCAACTGGAAGAGAATCAAACATATTCTTGTAATAACGTTCGTGTAGCAGTTTCTCTTTTCTACTCAATTCTTTACTCTAAATTTTGTTGCATTTGTTTTATATTTTAATATGTTTTAATGGCTTCCACACATGCTTTTATGACACTGCAGATCATTGGTTAATACAACATTTCAGTGTCTTTGGGCAATGAATTTTTTTATTTTTATTTTTAATTTAGATATACAATTCCCATTGGTGTGGACAGACTACATTTTCTGTAGTATGATTTGTTATTTGTAATTTGCAGGGTGGATGCTGTAAAATATGCGGTGGTGTTACACATCTAGCTAGAGATTGTCCTAATAAACGCGGCCATACTAATGTAGCTGGTATGGTTGGTCAATCATGTAAGCAGTGTCCATTTCATTTTCTCGACCTTGTTTGTCTCTAGTTTCTATACATCCTATATTATTTAGAAGGAAGGTTACTTCTGACAATTAGTTCATCATGCTTGCATGCGGTCCATATTATGAAATTCGTAGTTGATTTAGTTCTAGTTTATAATTAGTTAGTAACAAAACATCACACTCTTTTAGTGAAAAGGAATCATGTTGATTGATGCAGCGTACTAGTATGTTATTTGAAACTACGATGAGTTGTACGTATTCGTTTGTCTGTTCTTATGTCATGATATATTGGATCCATACTTCTCCACTCACTCTCTCTTATATCTCTACAGTGGAACCTCATCAGCGGCCTAACCGGATAACTAAGTTTGCTAGCGGCGATGATCTTGAAGATGACTTTGTTACCGTTTCAGTTCCCGACGAAAAGAATGATAAAGATGTTAAGACCAAGAAGAAACAAGGACCTAAAGTTGTTAATTTTGTTGCTTGAACATTGTGGGATTGTTTGTAACTTTTTTCAAATGAAACTTACTGATTACACAAGTGGCAATCAAAAAGAGACAGAAATTCAACTCTTCCTTGTAGGGATTGCGCTTTCCTTTTGGATTTAACATCATTTTTGTGTACCATCTCCCATACTACCCGATTATATGAGTATCTTGTAAGAGATAAAAGGGAATTTAATTCTTGCTCCCTTGTGTAATCTTTTTAGGCTTTAGCATCATTCTTTTTCTTACATGTTACTCATTCAAATTGTACGGCATGTAAGATTGATATACCAAATGGTATTCGAGAGAAGTAATTTGTTACACCTTCTAAAGATTATTAAAGTGATAAATCAAGAAGATACTTGTCAATATGCCGGTGAAACACAACTCTTGGGAGGTATCAACAAAGCAGCTAGATTCAAGTATATAGCATCTAAACACCATCTACTCCATCAACAATTAAAACAAAAAACAAAACAACTAACTAGTCAAACCTGAGGCATTTCAGAAAGCTACATGCAAATTTATTACAAGCTGATGATCAGTAAGGCGTCAGTTGTGTATCATCTCAGGGTAAGAGGCGGCCATCTTATAACCCACCGCTCGTATCATACCCCATTCGCATCACCTAAACTATGCTTCAAACAGTAAGGAGACAGAGAAAGCTAATATCTACACAGCTACTCTGTATTTATGAGTCGTGAGGCTCAGGTTTCACCGGCATGTGTGACGAAGATGCACAGCTTCCGTTCTGGACGTTAAGGCTGCTAGCAACTATCGAGTCTGTCACCAACCCAACATCTACATCATCGAAGTTGAGGGCTCCTCTGACCTTCCTATTCCTGAAAACATGTTGCTCAGTTCTTATCCACGTATCAGATCAGTATGTTACTAGCAGAATAGCATACCCGTTTAGGCGGTTATTTATGGCAGTTAGGTCTTTTGATGGGCTCTGGTAAGCATGAGTGCTTTCTCCAACACAAGCATAGTAGCTTCTAGAGCTATGTGATATCAACGCATCCATCTGTAAACACATTGAGAAGAATCCATCAGATACAAACTAACATACAAATGCAACTGCAATCTAGAATGAAAATACAAAGAATAGTTCACTTACATTAAGGTGTACCTACTACCATACCTAAACCATATAGATGCAAATGCAAGTACATACAATCATCGTGCAAAAAGAACAGATAATTCAATCAAAGCTACAATATTAGGAATACAAGATATAGCTCTGAATGTTTTAGGCCATAAATTACACCCCACTGGGTATGTTTAGGCGATAAAAATTGTAGGACAAAAGATCTTGTTTCTGGTATTTCATTCTACAAGGAGCTGTATTTGATAGTGACATATGCCTTCTAACAATTTCACATGTGTATTTGAAAATTATGAATGCAAGGTCCCAACACACTGAATTTAAATTTATCTATTTTCTCCAAGTACAAACAATAAACTCCAGTAAATTAATCAAAACTAATAATGAAGGAATCCCCAGATAGTAAGAAAAACAGGAGGCCCTGTAAACATTGATTATACAACTAGATACAATAAAACTGGCTGGTCTTAATATTCAACAAAAGTGGAAATCTTCCATTTAAAAAAAAAAACAGAAAGGCAACTCAACAAAAGCATGGAATAATAATCAGAGCAATCCCCAAAGTCTGGCAGGCAGAGTCAAACAACAGGACATCACTATGATAAGGGATACATGGTTGACTGTGAGTGAAGACATACAGAAACTCGGGTTCATGAAGTGACAGTTTAATTTTAGGACAAAAGAAATGAACATACTCATCATTAAGAAGCTAAAGTCTTAAATTCCCAAAATTTTCTTTTATTTCCTGAATCTAAGCAAACATTCAAAGTTTAGGCTATAAAACCATGCAGCATTATGTGTTTGACCAAAGCCTAGTTATACTAGACAGATTGATTCTGCCACTAGACCTAAGTACTTTCATACATAAATTCTAAGTTTTACACATTAAAAACGGTAGGGGGGAAAAACTGCAAACTTCTGGGATATCCATAAAAAGAAAAGGTATCAGAAACAAAGGTGGTAAGGGAATGCTTTGATTGTATAGGAAACTTAATCAAACCTTGTTTGATCGCAATGGAGAGACATAAACGTTATGTGTCGCAGATACTTTCTTCGGAGACATGTCTGGGAGACTCGGAAAAGAAGATGTTCTCGGAGATGATGGATTTGCACCTAATTAACCAGAAAAGTAACTGGTGTTATACTAAAAGAAATTTTGCTTCATTCTCTTTATGCAAAACGACACAAGGGCAATCCACAAGAAAAACCAGATCCACTAAGGACACTAACCATTAATATTTTTCTTGCCTTCAGAAGCATGGGAACTACTCTGCGGTGATCCAACAGGAGCTAGCTCAACTAGAAGAGGTTTTACTGCGGGAATGAATACTTCATTGTAAAATGTAATAATATCCACATGATCATGGCCAGTTTTCTGCGTAAGGAAAAAGAAACAATAAAAATAATTAAGATTTCAAACAGAAAAACAAGAGATTTTGCCAAAAGTGACGTACCCCTGGACGGCGCAGAGCTTTCCAGTCAACATATACATTACGGAAAACCTGAGGTTTGCAATGAGGTTGCTTTCTATAGTTGAAAATTATTTCTTTGAATGTCAGATTCAGATGGGATATCTGCAATACATGACTGCATGTCAGAAGGTATCGACAAAGAAATCAATAATAACCCTCAGAAGTTGGTAAAAGCAAGGCAAACCTTAGCAACTCCATAGAAGCAGCAGAGAATAATCTGATCAATATGTCGGTTGAAGAAAAGAGTTGTCCTCTGACCAAGGATCTTCTGGAAAAGACAGTAGACAGATTCTCTAATCTGCTGCGAAAGATGTAGCCTTTCAACCATGCCATTAATTCGGACAGCAGCTAACTTCACAATCTAAATAAAAAGGAAAACTAATTATTAAACTAAAATGGGAAAATAGTAATAGGCAGTCAATGTGACATAAATGCAGGAACAATCAGTGAGACAGATACAGTTATTCAAGTTCTGACTCATTAGAGACTGGCCATCAGCATCTTTCAGATAAATGTTTGAGCAAATAGAGAAATTATCGACACCTGCTAAACAATATACCAAACAAGGAATATCTTCTATAAAAAAAAAATGCAACTTGTAGATAAATGGATGTAATCAACCACAGAACGAAGTATCTACATCCACAGAACGAAGTATCTATCACCTTAGATAATTCAGATTATGATTTTCAAATCCAATCCATTTAGGTGTTTAGTTATGGTTTAGGTGGATTTTGGAAACTAATTCTATTTCTAGTTTCGAAATCCTATTTTAGGTTTTGAGAATCAGCACTTTTTCTAGTTTGAGTTTTTAAAACCAAGATTTTAAAAACCACGCCCACATGCACGTGCAAACCCTATTAGTCCCCAATCCACCGACCTTCCATACATTCTCTCTTCTCAATTAAGACTCATTCTCTTTTTCTCTCTCATCAACACACATCACCACCCACCTCGCACACGTTGTTTTGACATAAAATTAATATTTATCCTACCCAAAACTCATAAAAAAACATAGATTATCCCTTAAAACCAAGTTTTCAAAACCCACATAAACCTTCAACATAATTGGATTTAGAAATCCTTTGAACAGTGATAAGAGAGTGTTTGTTCTAAGATTTTGGGTCGAACAATTAATCTTTATTCAAAGCAGCGTAAGAGGGGTGAAGACATAAAATTATTATATTGTAGCTGGGTGCTATTGTAATGATTGTAAGAAGTGAGTGGGTATGTAAAAATAATGAAATTAATAGGTATTCACAGGATTGGATGTACAGGGTTTTTATAATTGGATCATAAGTTTCTAGAACTTTGACGGTTTTTGGATTTTGAAATCCCAAATCTGATTTCCAGAAACCAAAAATAAGCATGACCTTAATGAACAGAAAAAAGAAAGGAACTTATCCTTAAATTTCATACCTAAGAAGCCTTCTGAATTGATAATCAAAATCAGTAATAGAATTAATTTATAAACGAACCAGGTAAATTAGAATTTGGTACCTTGCCGAAAAACACATTGACTGCTGTTTCTGCACAGGTTTCCCCTCCCCCACCTGGATTTGGCCTTGTAGGACTGAAAACAAGCAGAAAAGATGTAGTGAAAGTGATGCTACAACACAATAAGGCCAATATAAAAGTGATGCTACAACACAATAAAGCCAATATATAAGAAAACAAAATTAGACTTTCTTGCTTCTAAGGCTTTTGATGTACATACCTCGCAAATGCAGAATGCAAAATAGGCGGTGGAAACTTAGATTTCATATTATTCAGGGCCAAAAGGCGATCCTTCACTGGTGAAGTGAACGAGTTCCGCTCAACTAATACACTCCGGTATTCTGTACACACTCTTTTGGGGGAGCGAATATCTCCATTTTGACCTGGAGAAACCATTAAAGTATGTCAGAGGAAAATATATTAAATTAACCAATTAAAAGAACACATTGGCAAAAGACACTATGATTCTGGGCCTTGCAAATTAAATAAGAAAGGAACCTATATTCAAGATTTGATACAACATACAACTAGAACAGTCAATTACCAAGTTTTTCTTGTTTCAACAAGGATTGAGCAGGAGGTGAGGTCCCACATGATATATTATTGTGCATAGAAATTGCATCTAATGATGGCATAGGTTCAGCTAACAATCCAAGACGGCTTATTTCTGCAGTAAGAGCAGGTCTTGCTACAACCAACGAGTTGTATATAGATGAGCCTTTTTCCCAGACCATACTGTCCAGTAACCGTTCTTCTAAAGAATTTAAATGCCTTCTGAGTTCCCTAGGAAGACTTTCTTCATGTCTAATGAAGCTCTCAATCACCTTACTAAGATCAAAAGCTGTTATTCCAGTTTTCTCCAATACGGTTGGAAACAGCATTGTCACGGTTTTATGTGTGGCGAGAACAAGCTCAGCAGAGCATGCAAGCATACATCTGTGAAATCTTTCATTGGTAAGCAAAGAGGTTAAATTATTCGTTTGCAAAATCTGGGACTCAGCTGTGCACAATGCTTGCAGAACCCTGAAGTAAAGCTTCATTGCTTCCATTCGACGTTGTTCAGCCCATATATTGTCCATCAAGGTTGCATTTTGCCCAGGACCACTACTTGGAAAGATGGCCTCAAGTATTATTTGAGCTCTTCTAGTGACATCAGCAGCCACATCCCTATCACATGATGACATGAATCTTTCCAACTCTGCTGAAGGTTTAGGTGGTAATGGAGCTACAACAGTTCGTAGCCATTTTGCTGTTGTCATTGCCGTGCTGACAGGAGTAGCCGACATCTTAGACATGCCACCAACAGTAAGACCATTTGAATGGCGTAAAGGAGACCGATGAGGAGACAATGGGCTAGTAATTGTCTTTGTTGGGGAGGACAGAGCATCAAGTTTTCTCTGAATCAAATGCATAAAGAAATTTAATAAAACAGAAATATATAGATTTATAATTACAGAAAATTTAATGGGAGACCAACCTTAGCCCCATTGCCATTCATACTTCCAGCACTTCCAGGTAACGAATCTGAACCTAGCAAGCTATCATTCTCATTTATAAAAATCCTTTCATCCAACCCATCCATATCAAGGATTGCAGCTTCATAATCCTTTTCTAGCAAGTTTATGCATGATGATAGGGATGATTCATTCATCAAATCTTCAAAATAGATTAAACCATCTGCAATAGAAAAAATGACAGTTAATAACATTATAATTATACTGTAATGAAAAAATCAAACACAGAAGACAAACCTGTGACAATATTTTCCAAGTTTTCAAGCGTACATTCAGATGCCAAACAAGATTTTTTCTTCAATATATCACTTATCAAGTTGTTTGCTTCTATGTAAGTTTTCTTCAACTCATCTTCTGAGGGACCATACATATTGCAAAGCGATGCAAGTATATCAGCTTTGTCCCCTTTCTTAACTGTAAAAAGAGACCAGGATAAATTACCTTCCTGAGAAAGATATGATGCCATGGAAACAACTTAAGGAACATACTATGCATCTGAAGGCACACAATAGTTACCTATGTGTTCAGAATCATTTAGATTGAAATTTCTGAAGCGAGCTGGGACATGTATTAAGAGTATTGCCTGAGAATAGTAGAACAGTCAAGAAGTTAAAGTTTAATGAACAGCCTAAAGATTAACTTAATATACTGAGCCTGCAAAAACAGGTTGAAATGCACATAAAGCTCCCATAACTTCTACCATCTATAAGAAATTATCATTTGTGCAGTACTGTAGTATGATATTAAAAATAAATGAATAAAAAAATGTAAACACATAGTATAACTTTCAAGGATAATTTCATGTCTATCCACATATTAAGTAAAACAGATATTTGCACATCCACAGGGCACATCACCTATAACGAATGAAGTACATTTATGAATGCACATTTTAATGGTGGAATGGTATCTTTTCACTTCCCATTTTCCATACACAACCATGCATTAATTGGCAAACACCTGTGGTTGGTTTTAATAAATCAAAATATACTATTCCCATATACAAAAAATGCAGAATCCAAAATTTCATAATTGCTTGTATCTAATTTAGAAAAATGAAATGCCTTTACATAATTGGTCAAAGAAAACCTATTTCAACAACAATCCACATGAATGAAATTAATTCATGCACACTCTTCAAAGCCTCGAATGAAAATTATCTCAGTTATTAACAAAGTAAAGTCTCATAATCAACTGACCAGAGCAGAGAATAGGCCATGAGTATATGACACGAGGGTCTTGCAAGGGCGGAACACATGAACACGAAGTGCGAGAAAGAGTAACCATCCAAAACGGTAATAGTCTGATCCACAGCCCGATGTATTTGGCATATTTAAATGCTTGTCATCATTTGCATTAACTGAAGAGAAAAGATCTTGATATGCATTCTTGTACTTCCTAGAATTTGAAAGTTAAAAGAAAATCTATCAAAATTTGATCATGAAGTTGAAAGAGAGACCTTGTTGTGATATTTCTTTAATTAAACAATGGAACATTTAAATTTTAGGATGACATGGCCCTTGATACAACTAATTACCTAGTTTGATTGTTTTCGGGAAGGGGTACCTTACGATTGACCAGCAAGAACAATTTATGAAACATGATTTCTAACTACTCAAGCATGCCATCATCAGCAAGCACAAAATATAGATCTTGGCCAACAAATGGACTATTCAGAAACGTAGTGAAACTACAAATATATGATAAACGAGATGATGGCAAAAATTATTCTTTTGCGACTCCATGCACCACAAAATATTGAAAAGCATCTCTTCATAGAAGGTGCACAGTTATGAATCACATTTTCAGGAGCTTAAAATGTTTTAGCCAAGAATGCATCTTTAATGAATTCAGAATGCACGAATAGCTCATCATGTGAAGCACAATAGCTCTTTATTTCAATCACTGGTTTAAGAATGGACAAGAGACAAAAAGGGTGTCCTTTTTTCTTTAAACAATTGGGATTGTAAAAAGCTAATATAGTACCTAAGAAATGTGATTGTGTAATAAAAGAAAGTAGAATGAATAATCAAAACCTAAATAATGTAACAGGCAATTGCAGAACGAGTGAAAAGGATAAAGATACAGTAAACTCACCTGCTTAAGAAGAATAAGTACACAAAGTCTGTATGTGATTCCTTTGCCTGATAGCAAAATGGGAATACAGCATTACCAAAAGGTCAAAAATTTAAGAGGGTTAGAACACAAAAATATATATATATATATATATATATATATATATATATATATATATATATATATATATATATATATATATATATCTAGCAAAAACATAAGATAATCCTAGATCACTCAAGTACCTCCATTCTCTTTTCGCAGTCCTCGCCGTAAAGGCTTCTCAAAATGGACCCAGCCTTGATCAGAAACTGATAGAGTTCTCTGTAAAAATCATCAATGCTGCAAGGCAAGACAACAAAAACCATGAGACCAACAATATAAACAACAAATCAAATGATTTTAGATAAGAATAAAGTACTTGATTTTTGCAGCTCTTAAGATCTGGCATAAAGACAATCCCTTCTCCACTGTACGACCACTCTCAGTGAGCCTTCTGACTGAGTAAAAAACAAACGAGAACCAATACCGCTCTGCCTCATCCAGCTAGTGAAATAATATGACATTAACAATAATAAGATAACAACCAAGGATAGATAGCCATTGACAACAATAAAAGGGAAAAATAACAAACAGTGCCACGTACTGATCCAGTTCCAATGGCAGAAACATTAGCCACCAGAAGATGCTTGGTTTCGTCAAGCAGCTTCGTCGCTAACGCCAAAAGGTTGTCATCATCTAACCGTAGATCATTCTGCTTAAAACACGGGCAAGCAAGCAACCTTAATTAAAAATCCAACACACTTAGCTTTACCTAGTAAAAAACACATAAAATTTAATTGAACTTGAAATTAGAAGGCACTCTAATAATTTTAACTAGTGTTACTTCTGTTCGAATCAACAAACAAACTGAACTATATATAGAAAATAAATTTAAAAATCAAGATAAATTGACAAATCAATTTTTTTTTAAATGTCGTGATTTATACATCCAGGAAAGACCAAAGAAAACAGTAAAATGTTCAGAAAATCCAAGGGGCAGAAATTTAGACAAATTAAAAAAAGAAAAAAATAAATAAAAGAGGGACCTTGAAAAAGTGAGCTAATCGAGCTTCAATGGTGGTTCCAGCTCCATCAGCCGGACGAGAAGGGCTTGTAATCTTCTTAAGCTCAGCCATACGTTTCAGATCTCCGATCTACTGAATTCACATATTGGAAAAAATTAGGCACCCAAGAAACACACACACAAGGCAATTAAAGAAAAGAAAAGAAATTCGAAAGAAACCCTAGTTCAGAAAGTAAACAAGTAGCAGAAGAATTCAAAATGGGCGAAAGCGGAAACCTCAGGTGAGAATTGCGCTCCCGAGTAGTGCGGGTGACGATGTATTCCTTCCTTATCCCTATGAATTAGAGAGAGAAATGTAGAGACGGTGGGCAGATTCTGTTATAATAATATTTTATTAGGGATTCATCAAGAGAAAATAAAACCCTTTAGCTGAGGTTGCGCGGGAAAATGCGATGGCCATGACATGACATGCCATCATGCATCCATCATAGCCGACATACATGCCAACGCACGTGCGGTTCGCGTGCGGTTGCTTTAATTTTACCGCCAAAATCCCTGTGTCCCGCCAAATATAAGATTCTCTTCTACAACGTTAAATGAAAGGGTCAAATAAAATTAACACGGTGATGTGAACACAAAAGTTACGGTTACTTATTGACGTCATTATTTAATAAAGGGTTTATGCTATTAATATTTAATGCCAAATGCATGCATAAGTTGTATTAAAATGGATTAAAATGACAAAATGCATTTTTTTAAAGAGATATGAGAAATATATATATTCTTCGTTCCTTTAAAAAATATATTTTTTGTCATTTTAATCTGTTCCAAAATAAATGCATTTGTTTTTTTTAAATAAATGAGACACACACAAAACAATTAATATATTTCTATGGACCACACACAATTCTAATAAAATTATTTACTGTACACCTATTATACATTAAATGTGTATTAGACTAATACATAGTTATATTAGTAGGTGTGTGTCAATGTGTGCACCATATTTTAATTGTATTAGTGGAAATGTATGTTACATGTATACAAAGGCAAATGAGATTCTTTAAGACCTACGTCTAAAATTTACAAATATATCACTTATCGACAGACAAAGGAGGAAGTATATTACTCTAATAATTGCCTAAATTACAGTAAATTTAATGGTTATTTGGTAGGATATACTTCATCTGTCCCACTCAAATGGTCAATATTTTTTTATTTTGGGCGTCTCACTCAATGAGCCTTCTTTCACTTTTTACATATACGGAAAACACACATCCATTAATACAATTAAAATATGAGGTTTATACTCTCACTAATACAACTATTCACTACACTTTAATTAATAATATTTTTTAATTTACGTGCAAAAAATAAACACAGCAGAGAGTAATATTTTAATAAAAAATATGACATGAAACCCCAAACATAGAGATTACGGAGGTAGAGAGACAGATAATCCAATTGATTTTCTATTTGAAAATTAGTGAAATGAAAACATTAGAATCCAATAGCCAATGGAATAAGTGGCCAGTATTAAAGAAGATTGACCATTCAAAATTCTTGAAGGTCCACTTACTTCGTTCTAACTCCTAATTTGATTTGTGTTATCCAATAACACACAACACCTTCCTACCTATATAAATCCACCACAATCACCAGATTAATTTATTCTACTTCTACATTAATTACATCAATCAATTTCAAAATGGCATTCTCTGCTCTGGTTTATTTCCCTCATCTACTATTTATTTTTCTCTTTGCAACAATTTTCATTACGTCCATTGATCATGTGCAATGTTTTGTTTCCTCGTACAGAAACAATGCAGATCAACAATGTCTTCATCCATCCGCAGTATGGCTGCATCTACAATGGCCCCTGCTGGTGGAGTCCACCAGCAGCCGCCGAAAGCGGGGCTTTGGAAGACCTACGTGGCCTCGTTGGGCTCCGCCGTGCCTGTCATAGGCATGTTGGGAGGCACGGTGGCGCTCGGCTGCATGATCGCCATCCACACGGCCAAGCAGAACTTCTTCCACAACCCCTCTGTTCAACTGAGCAAGAAGAAGAGGGAGTGCATGCCGGAGGTGGATTTTCCGGACGACGTGGTGAGATCGGCCGACAAATTCTTGAACAAGTCCTTCCTTCGCCAAGTTGCTCACATTCAGGACAAGGACTACACTGACCAACCCAATGCCGCCAACATATATACTCGGTATGTCTAGTCCTATTTTACATATCTCGTGTTGCCCAATTGAATGAGCGAGACGTAGAAAAGAAAACATAATCTGAACTATTAAATCAAAATTGAAGCCACCAAGAGCAAGGGTTTAAATCTAATTCTCATCTCTTTATATGTCACTCATAGTCATATGTTATATTATAGTGAAGTTGAATTCCGGTTAATGTCTCATATTTTTTTGTAGGTCTCGTGAATGTGAAACCTTAAAAACAGTCGGAGTGGCTACTCAACGCAATTAGCAAGCCTAATTGCTCCACATTTTATGTACATTAATATAAGATAGCAGCAATTGAGTCAAATCGAGTTAAAGTATAAAGGCTTTGATACTTTTATTTTAGTTAACAATGTACCCCTTTGCTCCGTTACAATGGACAGCACAAGTGAGGTGCTTTTACTCCGTAACACTAGCTAGTGTAATAAATTGTAAATCATTCATTATTGTTCTATTGTTAATTTTTTTTTTAAACATTTTAATCACAATCCATATTTAAACCTTCATCAACACTTCAATTTTTATCACAACATTTTTGTATTTACCCAACTAGTTGTCTTGTACATCCTGCAAAATGATAATGTACCTTGATAATTACAAATTTTCCACCTGTCTTCCGTTGGAGATGCCCATAACTCACCCATCTTCTACAACCTTTCTCTTAAATCTAATATTTTTTTATATTCAAACAAATCGCTTACATTTGAATTGTATTGTTAATTTACATTTTCTAATTATAGCAATAAAATTTTTAAAAATATGCTTTACATTTTTCTTGGGCTTTTATTTTTTTTAAATTAATTTTTTTTTATTTTTTTATAATGATCATTAAACCCCCCCCCCCCCCCCCCCCCCCCCGCCCCATACTCCGCTCCATAATTTTTATAGTGAGTTGACTTGTTCACGTCTATAGCAACTTGGTCGGAGACATGAAAATCCCTAAATAGGATTCCATGTGCCTGGTCAATTCTTGAATTTCCAAACAAAGAAGGATTAAGATTGAGCAATTAAATGATTGAAAGAAATAAAGGGGACAAAAAATTAAAGAAAAAGTGAAATCAATTTTGACATGTTCTAAATTGGTAGGCATAAACTAAGGGATAACATGTGGCCAACAGTGAAAGATTAAGATGAACATAGATATATAGAATTAGATTTTTTTTAAATGCAAATTAATGGTTTATTTGTGTGAAAGCCCACTTAATTCGCCACATCTGCATCCCACAGAACTAAATCTATTTTTACTTATAATAATATACGTAAAGCCATCACATTCCACTCTCCCGTAAGGTTTATACTATCAAGATTCAAGATGGCATTCACTGCTCTGGTTTGTTTTCCTGATTAATATTTTCCCACTCTTGTTAGTTATGCAACAATTAACATTGCATCGTATTCTTCCGTTTCTTGTTACAGAAACAATGCAGATCAACAATGTCCTCGTCCATCCGGAGTTATGCGTCGTCCACCCATCCAAAATCCGCCGCATCTGTGACCAGTGCCGGTAAAATCCATCAAAAGCCCGCCTACGAGGGGCTTTTGAAGGAGTACGTGGACAAATTTGGAGAAAATTGGGCTCCAATTGCTTGTTTGGCAGGAGCGGTGTCGATTGCTTTCATGATGGCAATCCACACCGCCAAGCAAAACTTCCTCCACTCCCCGTCAGTTCAGGTGACCAAGACGAGGAGGGAGTGTGTGCCGGAGGTGGAATATCCGGCTGATGTGATCAGATCAGCAGACAAATACAGGCGCAAATCCATCCTCAGGAAAACTGCTAACATTCAGGACAACCATTACACCAACCAATCCATATGATCGGTAAGCCACAATCGAAATATCGACCCTTGTTACTCTTTTACACACCATTCATGTAATTTTCTAAACAAATGTTAATACATGACATCCAATTTCTAATCCACAAATCTTCTGTTTGTGCATGAACATATGGCAGGTCTCGTGAATGTGAAACCTTAAATACAGTCGGAGTGGTTACTCAAACTAAGCACGAGTCAAGTCGGATTGCTTTAACTATGCAATAGTCAGAATGTAATAAAGACTAGTATTTCGTTCTTGCCTACAATGTCAGAGTTCATGTCGACTCCTGTAAAATCTGGGGCTTATAGAGAGGCCCAGGTGGAAATTAGACAATAATCATGTACCTAAATAGTACATTAATATAACTAGGAACCAAATTTCGTGCTTCTTTTCCTCTTTCATGCAATGAGATAGAACGAGCAAAAAACAAGCTACTCTCGCATTTAGTAGGAATGCAAGTCTTGGTTGTGCAATAAAGCAAACAGACTCCTGCTAGAGCAACGATGATATATCAAACTAGACAATAATGAACTTCCACATAATATTAAAGATAAAAAGGAGAAAAAAAAATTGGCAGCAATCATACAAGCGAAATAACGTACACTGCAAAGACTATTTGCACCATTGCCACCCTGTTTTACAAAATCAATGTGTGGGTTAAATAGGCAGAGGCCTACCATGGGAAGAAAATCTGGGAAACACGGGGTTCGACGTCTGTGAAAAGAAAAGAAACAAATGTGGCAATATTAGTTTAAGCTACCACAACCCTTTGGATGAGAAATTCAGATAGATTAAATAACAATCCTAGAGAACTTCAAGCAAAGCACAAACTAAAGAAAGAGTAACATTACTGTACAATTCAGTAAAAAAAAAACAAGAAACAAGATTGGCACCAAGGGAAGTTGATGGATAGCCATCTCAAAACTGCAAGAGGTTTACCTGTCATATCTCGACGGAGCCTAAAGATAAAAACGAAGGAAATTAGAAAAACAAGCATTCTAATTTATTACCAACAAATATTATCTCAACAATCTGCAACCATTTAAAAATGTAGACAGAGAGGCTTGACTTTTGCAGTTTAATATAAAATCATGATCAGAAAACATAAGTGGTGACTAGAAAAAACCTTCATGAGTTCAATATCAACATATCTAAACGGCATCAGTGAAACACCTAAGATGTAACATAACCAAAAAGGTCATATACTATCCGACCACAGAAGATATGATTCATAAACAAAAGATGTTGTGAATAGAATGAAAGCAATAAAATATAACTTGACCGGAAACTTAAACATCAACATACTCATCTGCCAGATGCTGGAATTTCCATCATCATCTGTTCAACCGCAATTCAGACCCCAAAAGTAGTGTTTCCATGGTCTAAATGCTGCATCATGCAGCATCAATGAGTAAACACTGTGTCATTCCTTCGGGGTGGTCTATCTGGGATAGACCCCGGTTTAAACTTCGAAGCCTCATGTCTTGAAAGCTCTGGAGGGACAGGACTGTTGCTCTGTATTAGCATTTGCTTAAGGTCGTAAAATACATCTGTGTCATGCATTGTCAAGAATGTTGAAGCCACACCAGTCTTTCCAGCACGACCTGTTCTTCCAATACGATGAGTGTAAGCTTCGATACTATTAGGCATGTCATAGTTTATGACATGTGCCACGTCAGGTATATCAATACCACGGCCAGCAACATCTGTCGCAACCAACACATTATATCTCTTAGTTCTAAAACCTTCCAGACTTATCTCTCTTTGTTCTTGCGACTTTCCACCATGCAATGTTGTAACCCGATACCCCTCTTTATCCAAATTTTTAGCAACATTATCAGCAACCCTCTTTGTATTGACAAATACAATAGCTGTCTTATCCCCAAGCTCATCCAGCAATCTTTTCAATCTATCCATCTTATCATTCTCCTTCATCATAATAACATGTTGTGTAATAAGATCAGTTGCCTTCCCAGCAGTCCCTATATTAACAACGACTGGATTTCTCAAGTACTTCCTTGCCAATCGCTCAACAGCGGGTGGCATGGTAGCACTAAACATATATGTAGTCCTATAAATTCTTTTCTCGTCAAGCTCTTCATCCTCATTCTCTGGTTTCATATTACTTGAAGGCATTGCATCGAGAACACCTACAACTTGTGGTTCAAAACCCATATCTATCATACGGTCAGCCTCATCAAGAACAACATAATTACACTGGTTAAGAACTGCATACCTCCTCTCCAAACAATCAAGAAGACGTCCGGGTGTAGCAATCACAACTTCACATCCCTGTCTAATCCGAAAGCCTTGTTCTTCTATGGATTGTCCACCAACAATAGAGACAACCTTTATTCCCATATAATGAGCAAATTTAACAGTCTCGTCCTCAATCTGTTGAGCAAGTTCTCTTGTAGGAGCCATCACAACAGCATAAGGTCCCTCAGCCTCATTCTCCTCGCTTATTGGAGGAAGTCTAGTAATGTAAGTGAGCATAGGAAGAACAAAAGCAGCAGTTTTACCAGAACCAGTCTCAGCAATGCCAATCACATCTCGTTGTTGCAGGCCAAGAGGGATTGCAGCCATCTGAATGGGTGATGGGGTCTTGTACCCAGCTCTTTCAACCGCCTTTAGCAACTCCGGACCCAGTTTGCTCTCGGCCCAGTTCCTCATAGGGCGGGGAATCCTAGAACCCTTGTAAGAAATGCTAAAGTCTTCCCTGAAAATTCTCCAATCTCTCTCAGTCATCTCCTCAAGGTGCTTGTCAGACCAATGGCGATCAACCCTCATATCAAAAGTATCGTACAAATCTGCCGCCTGTTCCTTCTTCTTCTGGGCAGCAGCTTCCTCTCGAGTCTCCTCAGTGCCTTCCTTCTTGCGAATTTCATCCCGGAGATCCTTCTCATTCTTGGCAGCCTGTTTCTTCTGCTCCCTGCGGTCCATCCCAGCGCGAAAGCCACGGCCGAACAGAAGGCGGGCCTCGTGAGGATTTTGGTAAAGCACATTCATATCTCGGGAGGTGTCCTCCGTGTTTTCCCAATCAAAAGAGAACCGAAACTTCTCGCTGGGTTTAATCACCCTCTTCTTAGGTTTCTTAGATCCTAAATACTGTTCTTTAATAGAGGCAAGCTCAACCTCGCGCTCCCTGTCGGCCAATTTCTCCAACCGGGCACGTTCCCGCGCCTTCTGCTCGTCCTCACGTTCTTTCTCACGGTTCCGCCGCTCGGAATCACGCTCGCGATCCCTGCGACGATCGGTGTCGCGGTCTCGATCACGGTCGCGGTGGTCGCGGTCGCGGTCTCGGTCTCTGTCACCTGCAGAGGAGGGCGGTTTAGACTCTTGGCCATTGTTGGATTGGAAGAGAAGCTCGGTACGCCGCCTCTGCTGCGCTACTTCTTCCTCACGGCGTTTGAGTGCGAGCTTCTGACGCTCCTCTCTCGTGAGGAATACAGGCTTATCGACGCCGTCCAATTTTTCACCGTCGTCGGAAGACCTCTTCATTAGTCGTTGTCGGAGTGATATCAAATTGGGGATTTAGGGTTTCTGCAAAATTATGAAATAGCTGGTGTCGGTGATGGGAATTTATAAGTCACAGAAGTCATGTCGGTTAAATTTGAACACTACAAATTTGGGCTTAGTCCAAAAGGGCCCAACTAAAGTGGGCTGACATAAGACGTATTAGAATTTGGACACATAGTATATATACTATATTAACTGCGAATCGCTATTATAAAATATAAATAAGTGAAATACTTATTATTATTATCATAAATATTAACATTAGTTATTATATCTATTATTATTATATATTATTTATATTAATTTTTTTTGAGGTAACTATTATCAGATACATTAAAAACTTCTTTATTACTATGAGAAACAAACATACAAAAATATTACTACACAAAAATATATAATGATATTTCAATATTACCCTTACAATATGCGGCACATAAATGTTTGTGTGCAGCATGAAAATTCGTGTGCAGCAAAAAGAGTGTGTGCAGCAAAGAAAATGTATATCCGGCGGAGGTCCGGCGGCGGGGTTCCAGCGGTGGGTGAGGGTTTAGAGTTTGTGATTTAAAAGTGTATGAGTTTAGGGTTATATTTGGTATTTTACTTTAATATTTTGTATGTGAGAGTAATTTATTTAAATCAATGTATCTCAGAGTAATTATGGATACAAAGTGTGTACCTATGAATAATTTTTCCAATTTTTTTATCTACAGAATATTTTATAAATCTTTATTTAATTAATTATTTCAATTAAATAAATGTTTAATTATTATAATATATTAAATAAAAAATAAGATCTACCACATATTATATATATATATATATATATATATATATAGTTTTAAAATTTAAATTACATTCGTTCGTAGCTTGAATAGAGTTTTTTAATTTTTTTCATTCAATCGTATATAACAATTTTTAAAGAATTGAACATATGTTTATTTTTCAAGTTTTAAAAATTAAATAGAAAGCTTTTTCTAGTTCTAGATAATTCATATTGTTCTAATATTTTCTAAAAGGAGAATAACAGTTTTTTTCAACTATATATTTATTTCTAAAAAAAAATCAATTAAAATTTTAAAGTTATACTCCGTAATTGTTATTCATAAGTGCTTTAAATATTTTTTTTTAATTTTTTAATCTTTAAGTATACAATAATAGAAATTTTTGTTGCTTCACGCGACCTCAATAATTTACCATAAATTAATATTTTCTATATATATATATATATATATATATATATATATATATAACTTATTTATTTTAGTATCATTAACTGCAATTAATAAATAAATTATTCGATATAAATATATTAATTAGCATCAACTCAAATTATATATTGAAAAAAGGAGATTTTTTTAAATATAATTGATATTTATTTTAGATAAACAAGAAAATTAAGGATTTATTAATAAGAGTTACATATTTTGATTTAATTATACTTAAATACAATGAAAAAAATAAAATATTAATAACTATATAAATATACAGTAAAGAGACAAAATTGTCCTTGTGTGGTTGCACATTTTTTTTATAGAGATATGAGGAGTAATAAATAATTTTCAATTGTATTATATTATAAACTAACATTTTAAAAAAATACATGACAAGATTCTTTCGAATAATTAGAATATGTACATATGCATTAACTTTTTACATGATTTAGTTATATGTTACATTATCAAAAGCCAAATATTACAATTTGTTGCAAATTCTTTACATTAATTAAGGAAATTGTCTATCTATAAGAAAAAAAATCTTCTTAATTAATTATGTTATATAACACATATTACTTAATTACAAAAAATAAGAATAATTAAATAAATGATTTTGTATTGGACGATAATTTCATACTAGTATATATATATATATATATATATATATATATATATATATATATATATATATATATATATATAAAAGAAAAATTTTAATATCACTTTGTAAGTTACACACGCATCACGCACGCATTGTGATGCACACATTGAAACTTCCGCACGAATTTCCACCAACCTCACAAGCTCAACCGTTCAAAGAAAATGTTAAACAAAAACTATATGTATTTTTAGAGAATCAATAGTAATTTTTATTTTGTTTTTAGAAGTGCATGCACTCTTCAATTTAATAATTTAAATTCTCCTGGAAGTTAATTTTTGTAAATTGGTATTCTGATGTTATTTAAACCCGAAAGAGAAATTTAAATCATGTATTATGGATAAATCATTATATCTCTACCCGAAGGAGCATAGTAATATCGTCCCATTTAGCAGTAAGAATATCAAAAAACTATATCGTGTGTTGCATAATCAGGAATTTTGTCAAATAAATAGCACTTAAGTAAAAATGTACCTTAATTTTTATTTTTTTTATAATATACTCCCTCCATAATACATGCTATGTAGACTCTTGGGGTACAGTATATCAAAAACCAGTGGGGTAAAATCTTAATTTCACCCTTGTAACAAACACTATTCCCTTTCGATAAATGTTAAACGCTCGGGGTCCAGTATGCCCTAAATTACTGGATAATAGTATACGATAAACCACATGGGTAAAGTCATAATGTTACAATTGGAACAAACACTAAACCCTGTCGATAATTTTTTATATATAATATACTTCCTCCAGAATACATGCTATGTAGACTCCTGGGGTACAGTAAACTACAAACCATTGGGGTAAAATCTTAATTTTACCCTTTGAACAAACACTATTCCCTATCGATAAATGGTAAACCCTCGGGGTACAGTATGCCCTAAACTACTGGATAATAGTGTACTATAAACCACAAGAGTAAAGTCATAATGTTACAATTGGAACAAACACTAAACCCTGCCGATAAATATTAAACCCTCGGGGGACATTATGCCCTAAACCACTGGGAAAAAGTATACCATAAATCACAGGGGTAAAGTCATCATTTCACTGCTGATAAATATTAAATCATCGGGGTACCGTGCCACTAAAGTTATACTACTAATTATTTACATATAATATCCAATTTTATGTAATATTAACATATTAGGTAATTGTATATTTATTAATTAGTATTTAGGTACCCGTACTTATTTAAAGGTATCGTACCATATTTATTTAAATATCAACCACTCATACCCGAATCCGTGCCGTTTAAAAATTTATTACTGTATGTGTAACTACTCCAAAATTATTTATCAATATGCTTAGGGTAAAATGGGGTACCAGGAAATATGGGCACACTTTCCTTTTTGGGTTGTCTCACAGAAAGTGACATATTTCTTTTTTAAGGATATAAGACCCACACAAAAATAATTTATTTATTTACATGGTCCCACATACACATCACACTCACCACTAATACAACTACCTACTCCGTGCCCAAAACAATGTGTCAATTGTTATGAGACGTAGGGAGTATTTAGGTACCCATACTTATTTACTCGAATCTGTGCCGTTTAAAAATTTATTACTATATTCGTAACTACTTCAAAATTATTTATCAATATGCTTAGGGTAAAACGGGGTACCAGGAAATATAATTATTAGAGATAATCAATATCGATGTTAGGAGTACCCGTAATTCGTATCCATTTAAATATTCATCATCCGTGATCGGACATGTCCAATTTAAAAAATTCATAATAATATCATCCCAAACTTATTATTGTATTGCATCCGTATGCTTGGTTAATGTTTACCTAAGGGTGAAACGAATCGATATTAGGACCGATGAAAGAATTACTCACAGGAATATATTTATTTTTCGGTTTCATTTTTATAAAAAAAATTATTTACACAGATTCTATTCATAAATTGAAAAAATAAAAAATTAATAGATCGTTCACTTAAAACCGTTATTATATTTTTGAAAAATAAAAATCTTCTCTCATACATTTTTATGAATCTCCTAAAAACTACATTTAAACCTAGACATAATTTGATTATAGGCATTTCAAATAATTATATTATAAGAGAGCTTCCTATAACTTTTTATATATATTTCTCATAAATTAGTTGTAATCAAACCAATGATTAATTTCTCAAACCAAGTATTTGTTATACCAAACAATCAAAGCAAATATTAAAGAATATATTATTGTAATATATATTAGTTTGAAAGATATAATATTTTTAATGTATAATCGGTAGTTGTTAGGGATTATAGCGGGTAGGATATCCACTATAGGTGTATTCGTACGTACTCGTATCCATTTAAATATAAATTACTCATTTTCGTACACATTTCATTAAAAAAATATATTATGATACTCATACTATTCCCAAACTCGTTTATCAATACCCGTAGATTACACATACTCATTTAATACTAATTTATTTTAGAAAAATATTTATATTTAAAATAAATATGATTAAATAAAAATTATAATCAGTAATATATATTTATAATATATTTATATTTTTTTAGTGTTTAAATTAATGTATTAATTAATTTATATACATATTTTTTATGTGTTAAAATTAATATTTTAATAAAAATTATATTATTGTTAATTAATTATGAATTAAATATAATATGATCTTTATTATTTTTAATATGATCAAATAAAAATTATAACTATTAATTAATTATATAATTATTTCATAGGAATAATTACTAATAGATACACACTTAGTACCCCTAATTACTATTAGATACATTAATTTAAAATAATTACTCTCACATACAAAATATTAAAGTAAAATACCAAATATAACCCCAAATCCTAAACCCTCACCCACCGCCGGACCACCACCGGACCGCCGACCGGAATTCTGCCGGACCTCTGCCGCCGCTGCTGGCCGGTCGTCGGAATTCTGCCGCCGCCGGAGCTCCGAGGGCCGATCGCGCGGACCGCTGCCGGAGCTTCGCCGGACCACCGCCAGACCACCCCACTTTTTTGCTGGACACACTTTTTTTTTATTGCACATATTTTTGCTGCACACAACATTTATGTGCAGCACATTGTAGGGTAATATTGTAATATCACTATATATTTTTGTAGTTAGTAGTAATATTTTTGTATGTTTGTATCTCATAGTAATTAAGGATTTTTTTTTGTACCTAGTAGTAATCCTCCATATTTCATAACATATTATATAATATAGATAAAATATTTTATATAATTTTAATATTTGTGGATATCTGATTCATACTCGTACACAATTCAAATTCTAAGAATATTTTTTGAACTACCCGTGAAAATTATAATTATTAATATATATTTATAATGTATTTATATGCTTATACTAAAAACTGATATTTATCAGCACATACTTTTAACATTAGTGGCTTCAACATCCACTAGCTGGTGAAATAGACATCAATCAGTATGTTTATTGTAGTGCATATTTTGAATACAAAATTATTATAATTTATTATTTTAATTTCAAATTCTAATGATATATTTTTTAAACTACTCGTACTCGTTTTTTAGGGTATTTATTAATTATGTAAGATACTTTCTTATTTCGTAATACTCGTACCCGTGTATAAATAAATATCATTTAAAAATTAATATTTTAAAAATTCATTATAATATTTTAATCTGTCTCAAAGTCTTTTAGTGGACGGTGGGTTCTGGCCACCCCCGAATTAGTCGGTTTATGGATTGGATGCACTAAAAAATATATTATGATACATATACCCGTCTCAAACTCGTTTATCAATACCCGTAGATTACACATACTCATTTAATACTAATTTATTTTAGAAAAATATTTATATTTAAAATAAATTTGATTAAATAAAAATTACAATTAGTAATATATATTTATAATAAATTTATATTTTTTAGTGTTTAAATTAATTTATATATATATATATTGTGTTAAAATTAATATTTTAATAAAAATTATATTATTATTAATTAATGATGAATTAAATATAATATGAACTTTGTTATTTTTAATATGATCAAACCAATGATTAATTTAAAAGATATAATATTTTTAATGTATAATCGGTAGTTGTTAGGGATTATAGCGGGTAGAATATCCACTATAGGGGGTATCCATACGTACTCGTATCCATTTAAATATAAGCTACATATTTTCGTACCCGTTTCATTAAAAAATATATTATGATAGTCATACTCGTCTCAAACTCGTTTATCAATACCCATATATTACACATACTCATTTAATACTAATTTATTTTAGAAAAATATTTATATTTAAAATAAATATGATTAAACAAAAATTATAATTAGTAATATATATTTATATTTTTTTAGTGTTTAAATTAATTTATATATATATATTGTGTTAAAATTAATATTTTAATAAAAATTATATTATTGTTAATTAATTATGAATTAAATATAATATGAATTTTGTTATTTTTAATATGATCAAATAAAAGTTTTAACTATTAATTAATTATATAATTATTTCATGACATATTATATAATATAGATAAAATATTTTGTATAATTTTAATATTTGTGGATATATGATTCATACATGTACACAATTCAAATTCTAATGATATTTTTTTAAACTATCCGTGAAAATTATAATTATTAATATATATTTATAATATATTTATATGCTTATGACTAAAAATCGATATCTATCAGCGCCTACTTTTAACATTAGTGGCTTCAATATAATTGTTTAGGAATAATTAACATAATTTGAAAAAATTAATTCAAATTGTTTAGGAATAATTAACATAATAATTTGAAATAATTAAAATTAGTAGTAGTTATGTATTATATTTAATGAAAAAATAATATTTATAAGCACACATATAAAGAATCATTTTAAATAATGTATCATTATTATGACCAAAAAATCAATGGCCAAAATCTAATATCATAATTGTGATGAATGGATGAGATTGAATAATGTGATGAACGGATGAGATTAAAAAATGTTTAGTAATCAAAATCAATGGTATAGATTAAAAATTGGTTCAATTTTGTCTTTTAAAGTGTGTTTTATTAATATACTAGCATGGAACTCGCGTACCACGCGGGATCATCAATAAATCTAATATCACTATTATTAATGTCTCTAATTATATTATATTAGTTCATATTTTAATTTATTTTATTGTTAAAATTAAATTTTTTAACATACAATTATTGTTTTAATTATAAGTGTCATATGTATAATTTAATAATAAATATTATTGAAAACTTCTCGTTAAACCACGTTTTATGTTTTGTTTGATACATTATCTTCTTCATCAAAACACAAAATTTTCAAACTTTTTTGATCTTTTACTCTTAATACAGCAACATATAGCTGCCCATATGTGAAAATAGGTTTTAGAAGATACACAAAAAGATTGTTCTAACTTTTATTTATCGGCATTGCGAAGCACACCACCACAGGGAATTGTCTTCCACTCTATTTTTTAATATTGCGTCAAATGGAATGAAACCAAACCCATATTTATGTATAATATATCATTGTAGTGCATCCTCTAAACGCTGTAAATCTATGAAATTCAATCATATAGTCATGCTGAGCTGTTAGAAAATCTTGTTGATTCGCCACAACTAGTTTGAAATACTGATGATATCATCCTCTTTTAACTATTGCAAAGATTTATCCACGGCAAAGATTTATCCACGGCAATCAAAGATAATATTTATTAATTAATTTATATGAAGAATGATAGACTAATACATGTGCATCCATAAGAACGACATTGAGATATGCAACCTCCTTTAAATTATTCTGACGTGGTACAACTCATTATCGAATAACTCTCCCCGTAATTGCCTATAATACCCTCACAGGAGTTAAATCAACATTAGAAGTGTGACGCGTAGTCATTATATTATTGATTATTATAATGAATCACTCACTTTTTTTTATCTCGATTGTTTTGAATGTTGAAATTATAATCACAATATATGTTTATATATAATAGGAAGAGATGTTTATTTATGGTAAATATCAAAATTAGTCTTGTAAGTATGACCGATTCCAACTTTAGTCTTTTTTTAGCAATTCTCAATTTTGGTCATTTTTGGTCCAATTTTGGTCATTTTTGTCCACTTTTGGACATTTTTTCAAACTTTAGTCTTTTTTGTCCACTTTTGATCCAAAATTTATACATTTAGGATCAATTTTAGATATTTTTTAACATAAAGGACTAAATTTGGATAAAAAAAAGACTAAATTTGAGTAAAGGACTAAATTTGGACTAAAAGGATTAAAATTGGTAAAAAAGAACTAAAATTAGATAAAAATGATCAAAATTGAGAATTGTAAATGATAAAGGACTAAAGTTGAAATCGGTCATACTTACAGGACCAATTGTGATATTTACTCGTTTATTTATGATAATAATAATTTTAAAGTAATGGAATTAGTATCCACACAAATTTTATTTTATATAATAATAATAATAATAATAATGTGTATTGGGTTGACTTAGTCCGACTCCAAAATAAATTTACCTAATATAGAATTATGAATAGTAAAGTCTTATTTATTATACGATTTTATTTTTTAATATAACTCCAATATAAATTTTATCTAATTTAGAAATATGAATTAGTAAAACCTAATTTGGATTTATAAATAAAAAATTGAATAAAAAGGGAATACATTATATAAAATTAAAATATTAATAATAATAATTATTATTATAAATTATACCTAATTTAGATTCATGAATAATAAAGTCTTATGGATTATAATTTTTTTTTTTATTTTTAATAATCTAACTTCGAAATAAATTTTACCTAATTTAGATTTATTAATTAGTAAAACCTATTTTAGATTTATGAATAGATGAGGAAATACATTATTTAAAATCAAAATATTACAATAATAATAATAATAGATTTATTTTTAATTAATTATTTATAAAAATTAAATAAATATATTTTTAAAATATATTTTCATAATTTATTACTTAATTTAGATTTATAAATAGAAAAGGAAATATAATATTTTAAAAAATAAATATAAAATAAAGAAATTAATTATAAGTAAATAAGAAAAATATTAAAAAATTATTTAAAAATTCAAAAAATAAGAAAATTACACATCATAATGGAGCTCTCTGGAGACGACACGCAGACAGAAAAGTTTCTGCTATAGTATACTTAATATATATATATATATATATATATATATATATATATACATATATATATATATAATTTTAATATTTTATTTATTTATTTGAATATCATTGATTAATTATTAAATCTTTTAATTAAATAAATTAATTAGTATCAAATTAAATTGGGAAAAAGAATATTTTATATAATATTTCCTCACCCCATCTATAAATAAGAGCTTTCTTTGAGAATTGATTTATGAAAATATAAAAATGTATTTCGATAGATTGAATTAAATAGAAATTAGATCTACCTCTAAAAAATCGATTCAAGTATTTTTCGAAAATGATTGATTCAATAACTTGAATCGATTTACCTTTAATAATTGATTTAAGGACTTTTATCAATTCAAGGCCCGAATTATGGGTAAACTATCAATTAGGGGCATTAATTATTTTTTCTATCAATACAAGGCCTGAAATATGTAAAACTATCAATGCAAGGCCTGAATTTGTTGAATATTATCACCTATTTTATCAATTTAGGGCCTAAGTTCAGGCCCTGAATTGATAATTTTACATAATTCAGGCCCTTAATCGATATTATACATAATCCAAGCCCCGAATTGATAGATTACCTATTTTTCAGGCCATGTATTGATAAAATTCCTTGATTTAAGTATTCTTTAAAATCTACCTCTAACGTATCGATTCAAGTATTTTTCAAGTGAAAGATAAATTCTTAAAAAATATACTCTTTCCATCCCATAAAACCTTTACGGCCTAATTAGTATGATTGAATGGAATTATATTGAAATGAAATAAATTCATGAATGCAATAGATATAAGAAAGAAATGATTATAAAATGATAACTTAAGAAATAATTGTTATTGTTTAAGAATACCTTAAGAAATGAACATTTTTAAAGGGATTTGGTTGGATTTTAAAAAGTGTGAAGATATAGTTGTGCTTCAATTGTAAAAGAGTTCACAACCCTAGCAATAATTTGTGGTTAATTTAGTGTTCATTGTGAAACAATTGATTCCTTGAATAATTTAAATTCATGTAAAATTTCCTATAAGAGATTCTTATGTATGCTAAAATTTGCCTGTTCTAGGGCACCGTGACCTTAAACCTAACATTTTCTAAGAATTGTAATTTGTACACTTTAGTACTAAATGTTATATTCTTTGATAAGTCACAATTTTGCATAATATTTTATTTTAATTCAATTCTATATGAATGAATTTAGGGTCTATTAAATACTAATTACGACTTATTTATATGAGTTGGTCTACCGTACCCTCATTGGAACACAATAATAAAATGTATTTTAAAAATGAACTTTAATTATTTAAATTGCTATCCAAACATGCCAAAAACAAGATAAATTTCTCTATTAAATGCTACTTGCGACTTATATCTCTTTTAAAAATTAACTTTAATTATTTAAATTGCAATCAAAACAGGAACAAAAAACAAGATAAATTTCGCAGCTACGATACTGCCTTTTTAATTGTTGGATATCAAGAAGGTTGACCAAATCTATTAAGGAAGGAGTGATTTTTAGGTTAAAAATTAGGCAAAAACTTGTGTGCTCCCGGGGCACATCGTGTCCCGTGGAAACACAAATTCTTGTATTTCTTTGGGGACATAGTGTTTCCCTGGAGACACAAGAGATCCACTCAAATTAAAAGAGGATGAGAAGAGAAGAAAGGAAGGTTTTAAAAATGTGAAGATACATCACTCCTATACATTCTTGGACACCACACATTCATCACTCACGAGAGACAGCCATTGGAGGAGGATGGAAGCACCCAAAATCAAGAACATTGGGTTTAACGTTTTCTATTTTGATTTATTTTTTTATTATGTAATTAAATTATCTAGTTTGAGGATTGTGAACCTCCTGTTGAATAATTATATAATTGTTAGGAATTTTATGCTGTTAATTTTTATATGAATTTATCTTATTGCATGCATTGAATTGATTTTATAGCATTTTGATAATTATTTTAGACTGATCAGCTAAATTAATTGTTAAAATTTTTATTGCTATTTCATGAATTACAATCCGTAATTATTATATGAATGAATTGGATTAAGTAGCGAATAGAGGAAGGCACCTAGACTATTTCATGAATTACAATCAGTAATTATTGTATGAATTGGATTAAGTAGCGAATAGAGGAAAACCTTCTAGGTGTAATAAGATCTAGGCTCGTATGATTCGTAGTCCGTTTTCATAGTCTAGTAGTTCTAATATTTAGATCGTTAATGCGTATTCAAGTCCGAATCTATTAATGTTGCTAGGAAATTGTGTAATTTAGTTGTCGTTCCTAAATTGCTAAACTCAAGAATATTTCAGGTTAATTTGGTCGTATCATTAGCCTCGGGACTTAAGTTTATATAATTGTTGACATGTTTAATTCTTGCAATTTTATGAATTGGTATATGAGAGGAGTTCAAATCCTTAGATTAAGTTTTAATTTTATTTATTCTTTCAATTTTATTATTCTTGTTATTTTAATTGTTTTTTCTAATTTATGTTGTTACTCAGTTGTTAGATTAATCATCAAATCCCATCTTATTACTTTTAAAAGCACAATTAATTTAATTTAAATTCGTTTATTCCCTGTGTGTTTGACCTTTACTTACCCTACTACGTTCTAGTGGGTTGATTTGGAAAAATTAAAATAATATTTTTGGATGCCAGCGATAGCACACCACTCTTTAGTTGTACCCTTGATATTATGAGAAACACTTTTAATTTTTATACTATTCATATTTCTGACATTTTAAATAAAAAAATTATATTCTTATTAATTAAAATGTATACCCTTTAGAATAAAATGTTAAAATGTCATACCTTATACTAAGCTTATATACATTGTGCACCAGGAGACACAAATAATAGTGGAATTTTTATTTTACTTATGTTCATTCATTCTACAAAAATTAAGTATGCTTATTTGTAGTTAAAGTATATCAATAATAAATTATATTATAACACGCTAAAATCATACTTTAATATATAATTCATCATATTTTAGAAAACATATTTTAACAATCATTGAACATACTTTATCTAAATAATAGACATACTTTAACACCAGGGTCGGCCCTGAGGGGCAGGCGGGGTGGGCTCTCGCCATGGACCCCAATATTTTAATACCTCTTTATATATATTTATTGTGTTGGACTAAATTTTAAGCTCAATAGTTAATCTATATATATATTTATTGAGTTTGATTATATTTTAGTCCAATAACTATTCTCTATATATATTTATTAAGTTTGATTACATTGTAAGCCCAACAATTATTAACAAGTTAGATTTTAAATTTATTTAATGTAATCCTACCAAATTCTTAATTCTCCATTTTAGTAATTCATTTTAACACTATTCGTTTTATATGATCAATGCATCTAAGATATAAAGGTAAATTATTTCTCACTTCATAATTTTATCTTATGAAGTTTTTTTTCCTTTTTATATTTTTATAAGTTATATTTTATTATCATTAAATTAATACTATTAATTTACCAGTGTTTGCCAAAAATAAAATCTTGGATTTGTGTATGTGGCGACGCCACGCTCCTTCTTGAAAAAATTTGTGTATGTGGCGTCGCCACGTTCGTTCTTAGAAAAATTGTGTACGTCTCCCACGTTAATCCTGCAATTAATGTTTTATTTTAAGTAATATATTTTAATAATTTTATTAAATTTAAAATAATTAATATTTTGTAATCTTACCATTAATACTTTATTTTAAGTAATTCTTTTAATGAAGATCTAATACTCTAATCTTTATTTACCATTAATATTCTTTTGTATTCTTTATTTTGAGGGTATGACCATTCTTGCTCTCCTAATAGAGTGGCAGAGACGACGCGGTTTCTATTATGTATGATGTCTTTATTTTAAAAATATATTTTTATATTTTATTTTATTATTAAATGTATATAAAAATTCGCGCCGTTCGCGGGAGACAAAACTAGTAAAATTTATTACTCCCTCCGTCCCATAGAAGTTGGTATAATTTTTTTTGGGCACGGAGATTAAGGAGTATAATAATTTAATGTAAAGTGGAGTAAAGTAAAGTGAGAGAAATAATATTTAATGTGTAGTGGATAGTTGTATTTGAGGTGATATGTAAGGCCCATGAGAATAGATTAATTGTTTTTTGTGTGGGTCCATGTATTAAAAAAGAAATGTGTCAACTTTAGTGGAACAAACTAAAAAGGAAAGTGTGTCAACTCCTATGGGACGGAGGGAGTAATATAAAAGAATTAAAAAAATTTAGGGCCTCATTTTTTAATCTTGCCACGGGCCCCTAAATTTTAAAAGTCGGGCCTGTTTAAGTCTCACAATTTAAATTATTTTTTCTATCAATCCAAGGTCTGAAATATATAAAATTATCAATCCAAGTTTTGGATTTGTCAAATATTATCTCATATTTTATTTATCAATTTATGGTCTAAATTTAGATCTTGAATTGATAATTTTACATAATTTAGGCCCCTAATCGATAGAAAAAATAATTCAAGCTCCAAATTAATAGCTTACTCATTTTTTAGGTCCTGAATTGATAAAATTTCTTTTTAATTTTGAAATTCATATCAAAATATTGTTGGAATTGTCTATTTCAAGGTTTAGATGGCCCATTTCAGTACTTATAATACTCATTTTTTAAATTTCTGATCCATATTTCATTATGTCTTTTAATTAAAGTTCATTTATATATTTTTAAAAACAATGTTATAATTTATAAACACTGTAAATCATACTATATAAAATAATTTTAGTCAAAGTAACAAAATAGAGTATCTTCGTTCTGTTGAGGTTTTATTATTATAATTTGTAAAGTCAATTCCAAATTCCCAAGTCGCCAAATTTGAAACTTAAGACTGACATATTGTCAATTTTAAGGCGTCACCAAATAAGAAAAATGTTAAATTAAAATGTCAACTTAATTAGTGATGAATCATTATAAAAATAAGAAAAAATGTTAAATTAAAATGTCAACTTAATTAGTGATGAATCATTATAAAAATATATAAAAATTGCAATTATCGAGTTAAATGAATGGTTGACTAATTTGAACACAAATTATATGCAATATTATACACTAATTATTATGTTAATTAAAATTCTTCTATTTTCTTTCATGTTGTGTTCAATTAGGATTGGTGGTGATTTTCAACTCCATTATTTCATAAAATAATTAAAAAATAATAATAAAAAAGAAAACCTGATAATAGTTAGAATGTTTATTTTAATGGTAATAATTGAATGAGTGGTATAAAATAATCGCCAATAAGTTTTAAACTAATTAATTATATAAATCAATATATACCATGAATCAACTCGACCATTAATTATAACAATTACCAACCTCAATGATTTTGTAATATTAGAAAATAGAAATTAATAAAAGTTCAAATGTCCGTACAACATGCTAAGTTACTTTTGAAATTGATTCTCTCATTAATCTAACAGCCTCATAAGATTTAGGTTGACAATTTCTAATAAGATATATTGGCACAATACGATATTTGTTGGATGTTTCCATTTAATTTTAATTTGTTAAACACGATCAAATTAACAATACGTTAATCTTTTAACTCTCTAATATAAAGACATATTTGATAAAATTTAATAATTATGTGATAAAGATACTCATTATTCCTATTAATTTTATAACAAATTTCTTATAATATTTTTATTACTTTTAATTAGTACTTTTTTTTCTTATAGTGTCGTGTCATATCAACACTTTTTTTTAATTTATTTATACTATGTCAAAACGAATACAAATTGTATCGTATTTGAATTTATTATCATTGTATCATATCATAATTGTGTTCGCATGAAATAGGATCCAATAGCAAAAGTTCTCATCTATACCTATTTATTATCATTGTACATATCATTATTGTGTTCGCATGAAATAGGATCCAATAGCAAAAGTTCTCATCCTGGAGAAGTTAGTATAATTTTTTTTGGCACGGAGATTAAAGAGTATAATAATTTAATGTAAAGTGAAGTAAGAGAAATAATATTTAATGTGTAGTGGGTAGTTGTATTAGAGGTGATATGTGGGGCCCATGAGAATAGATTAATTGTTTTTGTGTGGGTCTCATGTACTAAAAAGGAAATGTGTCAACTTTAGTGGGACAAACCAAAAAGGAAAGTGTGTCAACTTCTATGGGATGAAGGAAGTAATATTTTTTTATTGAGTGCCACGTGGCGAGATGAATAAATTAAATCCCTTGCCCCTGAGATTTACTGGTTGACTTAGGATCTTCTCTCTCCTATGTACTCATCCAACGAAATGACACGAGAGATGTCACATCAAAATGACACAAAAGATTCAAACCCCACTTGTGGATCTAATGCATAGCCTATATCACTTTCACAAACACGTGTGTAATCCAAGTTAACTGTGTAAACTCTGTGGTCCCCAATTCCTATTCCAATTCTATATATCCTATGTATTACTAGAATGTTTAAATTAAGGGAACCATAGATTAACTCTATTACTTTTCCCATGGAAATATTGGTGTGATATTGTTTTGCATAATTTAATCTCGGCATAAAAATAAATTCATATTTTTTCATATTTATTTATATCAAAACTATCTTCACGCTTTTATAGAAAAATATGCTCAATTCAATATTCTCTTAATATATTTTAATACAAATAATATATATAGCTTTTCAAACTACGAATTTACACGAATGGAATATGTTTTTTTTTTTCTTTTTTAAACAAATTACCTAATAGGAGCGTTTACAACAAACTTTATTAATAAGTTCAACCTATTTCTGTGCATTAAATAAGAGTAACAGCTTTACGGTGGGCCCTACTCAAATTGTTAATCTTTCCGTCCATAATAAAAATCATAATTACTATAGATACGTTATTTAAATAAAATTATATTGTATGTAAATTATTTTTTAATTTACTTTTAGAGTCAATTTGATATTTTCTAGTATAAAAAAAAATTATATTCAACCATTCCACAATATCTTGCCCGATTTCTTTGTAAATTATAAAGAAATTGTGTAAAATATTACGAAATGAAATGAGTAAAGTAAGTAATACCGGTTGAAATTTGGTTGCAATTTTAAAATTAAATTATATTGTAAAGCAATTAACTGATTGAATATCATTTTCTTATTTGGGGTATAATTTTATTTATGGAACAGACATAAATGTGATCTTGTTGAGAAGTGATAGTATGTAACCGAGTGTATTGTGCATTTTTTTGAGGTTACTCTTTAAAATATTAAAGATTAATCTTTAAAATAAATGGAGTTACTCTACTAGAATAAAAAAATATTTTTTCTATAGAAGAGTAATCGTCAAGTAATCTTATATTTTACTAAAGAGTAATTCCTGTTGGATGTGTTTTGCAATAATACTTAAAGGTGGAGTTTTTTTTGCAAATTTTCAAAGGTGATGATTAATTTGCAATCGGAGTACAATTCGCGTTTTTCTTGCAATTAATCCTAATATTTTTGGAAACATGTATAATTATCTTCATTAAAGTTTCGTACTCATTTATATAATCATATGTTATTTTATTATCATATGTTATTTTATTATTGAAACTGCTAAAGTGCCAAATCCAACTACAAAATGCGAAAAACCGAGTGATTTATTCTAATTGAAAAACTGCAATTTAAAACTTATGTTAAATCGATCCGCTCCTAGGAAAACAATTTAGATTTTGTCAAAAACTTCCCAAACTGCACCGTGATAATTCCTAATTCGAACGCACAAAAAATCATCTCTAAATATTATTCTTGAAGGAGTATTCATTAAATTAATACTACATAGAAACCCTTTGTGGTCTTCACTATTTTTTAAAGTTAATTATAATTATATTCTTAAAAATTAATACTATATCTAAGGTCAAAATAGAACTTAAACAAAAAATAAAAAAGAAAAACGAAAAAGACAAAAAAAGCTCCATAGATGCAACGATTCTAGAATAATTTGACATTACTATTACGTATGTTTGTTTTGAACTTATTAATTCGAATTCTACCTTGTAAAGTCGGTTTATTTTGATCGAATTATAAAGTCGAATTTCAAATCTTTTAAATCATATTTTATCAAACATATAATACATACTCACTTTATATATTTTTTTAATTCAAAAATACATTATTTATCATACTTTTAATCATTTCTTTCTTACATTCATTCATTTAATTATGATCAAATTATATATGTATTATAACATCATCACCTTTATAAAATTCTATCCAACATAACTCCACAAACCAAACATATTTTAAAATCTACACCAGCAGTTTATACTATTCACATATTATTCAACAAATAAAACATAGGCAATGAGAATTTTAAAAAATATAATACTCCCTCCATCCCGGGTATTTTTACCCGTTTGTACGGGCACAGAGATTAAGACGTTTTATTTTTTTAATATATAATGTAAGAAAAAGTAGGAATAAATTAGTAATTTAAAAAGAAAATGTGAATAAAGTTATTGAGAATGATGAATAAAGTGTAAAAAAGTAATTAAAGTTGTTGAGATTGTAAAAAGTATGTAATAAAATATTATGTATTTTTGCCAAAATGGAATGAGTAAAAATACGTGGAACACCCCAAATGAAAAGTGGATAAAAATACGTGAGACGGAGGGAGTAATATATTTTTTTACAAACATTGTTGATTAAATAGTACATTCTCAATTTTATTACTTTGAAATCAAGTACTGCAATCTTAGCAAAGACCTATTGGGTACACTTGTCTAATTTTAATTTAGAAAGTTGCAATGAGAATCTTTACAAATGATTGATGGCTGGTTTATTTTTTAATTATTAATGTAACGCTTTTATAGGGGAGTTATTAATTGTTACTTGTCCTGTATTATAGCATTGCCCTTTTTTTCTCTTTTTCAATCCATTCCAACAAGTCCATGCCAAATACTTGGCTATTGTGTAGTATATCCTGGGAATATTATCAAGGAAAAGTCTAGTTATTTTAAGAAGCAATTGAGTTGCCCAACTTTTAGTAGGAAGTTTAAAAATGACCAAATTAACAAAAAAAAATTCCTTGACACAATATTTATATAAGACAATATAAATAAAAAGTATATTGCTCCAATAACAAAATACTAAAAAGTAACTCAATATGTCATCTTTTTAAATTAAAAGATACTCCTTCTATCACACTTTTGTTTATTTTCTTTTAATGTAGATTAAAGAGTATTATTGTTTAATGTATAGTGTGTAGTTGTATTAATGAGAGCGTGGATCACATATTTTCATTATATTAAAGGGGGTGTATGAGTCTCATGTGTGTAAAAAGAAAAGGGGATCTTTTGGGTGGAACGCCAAAAAAAACCTCTTTAAATAAAACAGAGAGAGTATTAATTATAAAAAATATTATATTACTTAATTTACGTAAAAAATATCAAATATATACCTACTAAGTGGAGGAGGAAAGAATAAAAGGAATAAGAAAACTATTCCCTTCCTATTGTATACATTTACTATACTATAAGGACCACCTTTTGTAGGTACGGGCTCACAAGACATTTAAGAATATAATATTTTGTTTTAAATGGTATTTGTTTTAATTTTTAAGAGTATTATTTTTTTATAATGAAAGAGCCAGAATGTTATTAATGTTTGAATAAGAAAAAAATAATTATGGGTATAAATGTTTATAACGAATGAAATGACATTTAAGTTGATTTGGGGGCATGATGCGTTAGGGGCACACAAGTTTTATCAATACTATAAAGGCAAAGACTTGTGTGAGATTATTTCACATAAACTCTTACGTGAGACAGATAAAAAATGATAATATCATTATCACTTTTGTTATAAAATATTATCACTTTTGTTATAAAATATTAGTTATTTATTTATACTCTAAATTATTCATGAAATTGTTCATTTATCCATCTCAAGATCGAATATACACTTTCATTATATATATATTAAGGAAATAAATGGTACACACTCTTATATTAAAGGATATACCATTTAATACTAAATAATATTTGGGAGCACGGTATCCTTAAAGAGCACACAAGTTTTAACCTTTGTAAAATTAATATTTTTTAATTTTTTTTATGAGACAAAGTTAGTTATTAGTGTAATTATTTTTCATGAGCCCATGGCCAATGAGCTAACTCAGCTGATTAACACTTTTTACAATATTAATATACTCTTGTACGTGCACTCAAATATATAAGAAATAATTTCATACTAACCAATACCCCTAAATTATTTAATATAAGCCCATTGTTTTTATTAATAGGTTTAAAAAACACATTATAAATATTAGATAAAGTCTTCTTAGGAAACGATTCATTTCTAAGATGTGTCTATCAATATTAAATTAAATTATGATTATTATATTAATTAAGTATTAAAATTGGAATAATGCATTAGAATAAGATTATTATAATAAGATTAACTAAAGTATAATATTTAAAATTGATTAAAGTATGATTTTAAAGTAATTAAATTATGATGATTAATTTATTTAGAGAATGAGTTGATATCTGGGTGCACGTGGTATATTTAAGACTTATAATTGAGTTGATATCATGTGTATCTGGATGAACGCGTGCACCTATATGTATATTAATTTTTATTCAATACTATATATTGTATGTATTTCTTAATAAATGTAAAAAATTTTATATTCAAAATTTTATTAAAAAAATTCAAAAAAAATTCGCTAACAAAAATGTATAAGTTCTTATTTATTAGTGTCGGATATATTTTTATTCATTATATAACTTCTGTAGGTGAATACACAAATTTAAATACATAACATATTAACAAGAGTACTATTTTTTTTTTCTTAGTTCAAATTTTAAGTGATCTATACATACATAATATAACACACCGACAAGAGTAAATTAATTTTTTTTTTCTCAGTTCAAAATTTATGTGGGGAGATCATTCTCAACGCGTGTCATTAACTTTTTTTTTCTCTTTTTTAGTTAAGCTTTGGCTTTTGCCAATGGACACTTTTTTTAATGTGCATACATACTGACAAGAACACATTAAATTCTTTGTCTTAGTTCCATTTTTAAATGGGGAGATCATTCTAAACGCTTGTCATTATTTTTTCCCCTTTATTTTCTATTTTTCCGTTATAATTAAGCTTTGGCTTTTGCCAATTAATGGAGCAAATGTTGGAATTTATCTTGTGGGTAAATTATCAACATTTTCACGAAGTTTTGCTGCTCGGAAATAGAAACGTTGCATATATATGTATTTCGAGTAGATGAATTTATTGTATAGTTTGCATAATATCAATTTTAAGTGAATTTATTTATTGTATAGTAGTTTGTTTAAAATCAATTTTGAGTGAATTTGCTAAAAATAGTTTAAGGGTGAATTTGACATTTGTCCAGTATTATTAATGGAGGGAGTATTTTTTTTTTAATAAAAAAATTAGTGACAGAGACTTGTGTGAGACCGTCTCATGTAGACCCTTGTGATATGGATAAAAAATGATAACATCATTAATGAAGAGTGATGCTCAATCGATGAAAAATGATAATGGCGCAGTTAATTAACTATTTTTTGAACAATTTATAGTATAAATAACAAGTGATAAAATTTTATAGCGAAAGTCATAATATTTTATAGTAAAAGTGATAATGAAATTATTATTTTTTATTCATCTCAAGTAAATACTATGTGAGACGGTGTGACACAATAACTACCAAAATTCAATATATACTAAAAATGATGATTAACCCTCAACTAAAAGAAATGAATTATAAAGCTCTATATCAATTTAATTTAAAAATTGAAACAGGAGATGAAATCTCATTGACTTAGGGGCGAAGGTTAGGGATAGATAGTAAAACAAAAGTTACATATCTTAGATGCGTGGGGGTAATAAAAAAAGAGCATATAATAAACATTATTGGACTTAATAATGCACTTAAAAAATTGGTTAAATTAAGCATATTAGATACAAAATGCACGTTGATTCAATGAACTTTGGATTCGGGCACATAAAATAAAATAAGAATAAAATAGCTGAGGTTTGACTTCGTTGTCTGGAGCCCTATTAAAACCCTCCACCAGTATCACCTTTGGAGGAAGAACACTAACATGGCGGAGGAGGCACACAATGCGGCCACGGAACTGGCGGAGGAAGGCAATCGCACCACCCCCACGCCACCGGCTAAAAATGATAACCACCATATCAGGGAAAGAAAAGTCTCATGGGGGCGGCTCCGCCGTGTCGATTCTCTCAACGTGGAGGCCGGAAAACTTTCTTCCCACCACACCCATAACCAGGTTTCTTCTTCTTCTTCTAACTCAGCCTTTGTTATTGCAACAGGAATAGAAATCCCAGATAATGTTTATACTTTTATCAATCATCCTGTCCAATTTTCAATCCCATATCCTACTGTTGTAATGCGTCTGACTCCTGAATTCATTACATGGTAATTCAAATTAATTTTTTATTTGTTATAATATATACCTTTCTAGGCTGCATTGTCCATCAATACACAGTTAAATAACTGCTCAGAGCCCAGTGCGATCGTCATTTCATTTTATTCCAACACATCTCAATATAACTAAGCAACCGAATTTTTTTTTTTACATTATATATATATATATATATATATATATATATATATATATATATATATATATATAAGAAAAAAGAAAAAGAAAAGCTAAATCATCCTCAGCAGAAAATGCTTGCGAGTGTCATCAAACTAGACAACCAGGTCTCAAAGATATTATGCCATCATTGGAACTAAAAAAAAATCCAACCAAAATTAATTTAAAAAATATTGAAATTCATGAATGAGATTTCGCAGATCTTTAATTCACTACGCCTGGTTTGAGCTGAGGCGAAGCAATTCAACCCCTGCGTATATATCTTGGCCCACAAATGAATCGTTTATTTTTACATGGATTCGTAGAGGAGAAATATGTTGGAAAATATTAAATAAATACAAACAAATCAACACATGTAGGGATATTAATTTAGGATAAAACAATTCAACAACAAATATTTAACTAAAGATAAAATAAGGGATTAAGAGTAGCCTGGGTTAAAAAATGCCGTAGCGCTATTTAGAGAAGAAACGCCCCCACTGCACTGGTATGATATTCTTGGTTTACACGTTCTTCTCCCAAGATTCGACAACCCGATAGTCCTCTCGTGTACAGAGATGAAAATCCCAAACCACAAATAATACTCAATGGTCAATAGAAATATATTCATATGTAGAAAAAGTAGATTCATATATAGTATACATGTAAAAATATATATTGTAATATGAAGGTATGTATATTTGTGTAGTATATATGAATGTATATCAATTATACGAGGGCTATAGGAATTTCATAGTCATCTCATGCAACAAAAATTTAATGCACATTCATGAGAATTTATATCAATTATAGGGGTCATAAACTAGAATCGGTTACAAGACCATAAGGAGTTTTTAAAACATGAAATAAGTGTCATAATAATTATAATAAAAGATATTATTTTAAATTATAAAATATTCAACAAAATATACCTCTTCTGCGTTGCAAGTTTTTTTTTTTTTTTTTTTTAATTTATAAGTGGCCACCTTATATTTCATGTGTATGTGGTTCAACGTCCAATTGTTATATGATAACTGATTGAATCTTTAAGAACCCAAGATCAGATCACACATGATATGCGCTTGATATGTGAACGAAATATATACAACTGTTTCTGATAATAATTGGGAGCTATATATATTGTTCTTATATTATAGAATTCTTGATTCGATATTGGAAATGACAAATTGAGTATTGGTGGAAACATGTGTTTATAAAGTAGTGTAGTATTAACGAGTTTAATTATCTTCGATCCAAATCCAGTAGATCAACATTTTGCATTCTCATGGATTGTCTCCATTACGTTTTACCAAGCACCTTTTAATTAATTTCATCTTATAACTTAAGTGGTACTATTATTTGAACACTTCTGAAATCGATACATTGGTACCAATTATAGAGGTTGTAATGAGTTTATTATATGAAATTATTGTGCATGTGATGTTAATATATGATCAATAATACAAATATATAATTAGGTAGGTATTGTTAGTGATAGGAATATATATGTTGATCTGAAAGGATACGATTTCACACAAGACTTCTCACATTTAAATGAATAAATAGGCACACAATTGGATGAAGACTATGAGTTTGGCGTTCCAAAGCATCGGAATCATATATGGAGACATTGGAACTTCCCCATTGTATGTGTTTGATAGCAGTTTTCCGGACAAGATTAAACACGAGGATGACATCCTGGGGGTGCTTTCCCTCATCATCTACACCATTGTCTTAGTCCCTATGATCAAATACGTCTTCCTCGTTTTGTGGGCTAACGACAATGGCGATGGTACCTACCTAGCTTACTTCAATTATTTGTATGTGTATATTTAAAGATGATTTTTGAGTTGTAGTATGGTAATGTATGTAGGTGGAACATTTGCATTATACTCGTTGATTTGTCGGTATGCAAATGTGGGGTTGATTCCGAAAGATGAACCAGAGGATAGACAAGTTTCGAATTATAGACTGGACACACCATCTGACCAGTTGCATCGTGCGCAGAACATCAAACGCAGATTAGAAACCAGCAAAACTGCAAAGATTATTCTCTTCCTTACAACCATCCTTGGAACTTCTATGGTCATGGGAGATGGTGTTCTTACTCCATCTATCTCAGGCATCTCTCTTTCTCTACTCCTCTATCTCTCTCTCCTTACCTTTATATATGACTTAATTTTAACACTAGTGTTGTTTTATGAATTGTCTGCAGTTCTTTCTGCTGTGGGTGGCATCAAAGGTCTTCACCAAGGTATGTATATTATGTTTGTATGTGAATTTGTGAAATATACAAAAATGATGACATGTAGTGTGGATTGATTTTCGATGCAGATGCTGTTGTGGGCATTACAATAGCCATATTGGTAGTTTTGTTTTGTGTCCAACGTTTTGGTACGGATAAAGTGGGCTACTCATTTGCTCCAGTCATCTTCTTATGGTTTCTATTCTTGAGTTGTATTGGGCTGTACAACTTGTTCAAACACGACATCTCCATCCTGCGCGCATTCAATCCTGGCTATATAATTGATTACTTCAGAAGAAACGGCAAGCAAGGGTGGATTTCTCTTGGAGGCGTAGTTCTCTGCATCACAGGTGATTTTATTTTTAAGTATATTTGTGTGTCTACAAGTTAAGTTGGTCATTTATGCTAATTGTTGTTTCTACTCCAATCAGGAACTGAAGCCATGTTTGCTGATTTAGGCCACTTTAATGTTCCTGCTATCCAAGTAAGTAAATAACAAATTAACAATACTCTAGTATATATAGGTACCAACATAGTATACTAAAGTTAATATGTATACACTACAGATAAGTTTCTCTGGATTGGTGTTTCCTTCTATACTCTTAGCATATATTGGACAAGCGGCATATCTCACCAAGTTCCCAGACAGTATTGGCCGCACCTTCTATGACTCTGTGCCAGGCAAGTGATCGGTCGTAAACTAAACAACTCTAATTTGATAGGTAGATATATGTCCTATCATTGCTAGTCTAAGAAATATATGTGATGTACAGGTCCACTTTACTGGCCACAATTTGTAGTGGCCATCGCGGCAGCCATTATCGCGAGCCAAGCAATGATATCAGCATCGTTTGCAATCATCTCTCAGTCATTGAGTCTAGGGTGCTTCCCCAGAGTGAAGGTGATGCACACCTCTGCCAAATATGAAGGACAAGTATACATTCCAGAGGTGAACTACCTTCTCATGATTGCTTGTGTTGTTGTTACATATGCTTTCAAAACACCTACAAAGATAGGCAATGCTTATGGCATCGCTGTTGTTGCTGTGATGCTCATCACTACATCTCTCGTCACCTTGATCATGCTTATGATATGGAAGACCAACATATGGTTGATCCTCCTATTCTTTACCGTATTCATGTTTGTGGAGCTCCTCTACTTCTCATCTGTTCTCTACAAATTCGCTGATGGTGGATACCTCCCACTGGCTTTTTCTGTCGTGCTTATGTCCATGATGGCAGTTTGGCACTTCGCCCACCATGAGAGGTACATGTTTGAGCTGAAGAACAAGGTTTCCAGCAGTTACATTCAGGATCTAGTGAAGAATAATGATGTGAACAGACTCCCTGGAATTGGACTTCTGTATTCTGAATTAGTTCAGGGAATCCCACCCATTTTCTCTCATTTCATCGACAATGTTCCCTCTTTTCATTCCGTTGTGGTCATGGTCTCCATTAAGGCCATCCCTATCAGCAAAGTTGCTTTGGAGGAGCGGTTTCTTTTCCGTCATGTTGAGCCCAGAGAGTATAGAATATTCCGGTGTGTTGTCAGGTACGGTTACAAGGATCTAATTGAAGAACCCAAGGAATTTGAACGCCAGCTCATCGAGAACCTAACAGAATTCATCAAACTCGAGCATATGAAGATGGCAGCTTACGAAGCAGATCAACCACCTGACATTCCTCAATCTGATCAGCCGAGGAACAGCAACGCTAGAAAATCAACTTCTTCTACTGTCCACATTGAAGAATCACTTCCATCGCAGGTTTCGTCGGCGTCGATTCAATCGGTGGCACCGGTGGTGGCACAAGGGGTGGAAGTTGAGCTGCAGGCGGTGGAGAAGGCAATGGATCAGGGTGTGTTTTATCTGATCGGAGAAGCGGAGGTGGTAGCGAATGCGGATTCGTCGTTATTAAAGAAGTTTGTGATCAATTATGCGTACAGTTTTTTGAGGAAGAATTTCAGAGAAGCAGAGAACATGTTGTCCATACCAAGGAACAAACTTTTGAGAGTTGGTATGACTTATGAAGTCTAATTCATTCTCACTCAAAACCATAACAAAAAAATAATAATGATGGAGTAATAAAGATAATAATTATTACTAGCTTTTTTTTTATTTTTTTCTTCGAATATCCTAATTTTGGAGTGTGGTGTAAAGTAAATTCTGTCAAGAATATTGGACGTGGATATTATGTATTGTGAGGTTAACTTGTATTCAAATTAAATATAAATGTGTTTTGTGTGACTTTTCCCATCTTTGTGCACAATTATTTTGCCCCTGTCGCGACGAAATATTAGTTCTTTTGGCAGACCAAACTGAGGTATATACCAATTTCCTACCTACTGATTATTTTAAGATGCTTCAATCATTCATAGTTATTATGCAGTATAATCTCATATGATGCATATAAGTAGATTGTAATTGAAGTTGAATCAGCGAATAACCCACTATGTGCTGGAAACTGTTGAAAGTCCCCTGCATCTTGTGCTTCAAGTTTCCATCACCATAGTTCTGTATTTCCTGATGCAAATGTGGATGCTTCGTTATCTTTTCCGTTTCTTAAACCTGATTAATATGGTTAATCTTTTTGTGTGATATTGAACTCCATGGAACCAAATATATAGTCTTTTTCAACATTAGCCCATTTTTTTAGTATACTCATATTCAATACTCAAAAGTCATTAATCATTAGACTTTAAACTCAAATGTACTTAACTCTTGGAGAGACACTTGTTTACACAGTCAAATAATGCTTGCATTATTCCTTTGATTTGGAAAGACATTTTGCTTCACCCAGTTGTCTACTTTCAGATCATAACAAATGGACAATACAAGAGTGCTCCGCTCCTCATCGAGCTATAACAAATGCCAAAGGAGCACGGCTCTCTGTCGTCACGTTCCATGATCCTGCAAAGGCGAAGACAGTGAGCCCGGCCTTTGCACCACCTAAATATCACATATGAGATTGTTTTTACGTTTTTTAAAATAATTATTTTTCATTTATACTATGAAATAATTTAGCACCACTATCACTTTTGCATTAATCCGAATACTTAATTTTTTTATTAAAACATTATCACTTCTTATTAGTTTTATTGAACTTTTCTCGTGAGACAGTCTCATATGAGTATTTGCCTTTTATTTATACAACAAATTATTTATAAAATTATTCGTTGCAATATAATTAACTTTTATTAAAAATAATTTTTTATTTATTTCACGCAACATTTACAGTGATACACAAGTGTGTTCCGAAATTAAATTTTCATTTTATGATTTATCAACCCAAAGTGTTTTTACTTTTATTTGAGAAAAGAAATGCATAATTTATTTGTAAAGCTAGACATGCCTTTGATGTGTGGTGGTTGTCCACTAATCTAATAAATCCATAATTAATTAGTCCTTAATACTCTAATTAAACAAAAATTAATATATCGGCAGAATCTAGACATGCACAAAAAAATCGGAACCGACGGTTCGAATCGGGGAACCGCCGATTTTAACAGGAACCGGAACCGCCGGTTTCAGAACCGACAAAAAAAAACCGAAACCGGTAAAGGAAGGTTCGGTTTCGGTTCCTTATTCATGGAGAAAAAACCGGCGATTCCGGTTCGAACCGGCGGTTTTTCAATTTTTTTTTATTTTTTTACATTTTTATGCTAAAACTTAAAAAAAAATAAAACTGGAACCGGCAGTTTCAAATCGGAACCGGAACCCGGTTCCAGTTCCGAAACCTTCCTACCCCGGTTCGGTTCGGTTCGATTCCGATTCCGATTCCGATTCCGAACCGGGGTGCATATCTAGCAGAATCTATCTCTTTGCCACGTAGGCAAGATCATACATGTGCAGATTTACTATTCCTCCATTAAATCTTTCCGATTCGGAAGACATATCATGCCCAATTTTTAAAATGAAATACTCACTCGTAACACACTGCAATATTTTTTTTTATAATATAATATTTTAATATATAATAGTTTGATAAATATAATATTTTAAATTTATAATGAGTTATTATATTAATATTATGTGTAAGTTTTATAAAAAATATTAATTGATGTGTGAGCCTCATTTATAAAAAAATTAAATATATACTACTACATTGTATTAGAATAGATTAAAATCAAATATACATTGCACCATGAAAATATTAAATAAATATTTCTAACCAACACTTGAATAACAAAACTTTTATTCTTTTAAGTTGGTGTAAATCTCATTTCATGTAAATAAACATTGAACATAATGATAATATTTAGGGAAATGTGAATATTTGCCCAATTTGATTGTCCTCCATTTAAATTGTCCTACTTTTTACATTACATTTAATTTGCCCAGTTTTTACATATAATGTCATAAATACCCTTAAAGATGACTCACATGTTGGTAATGGGAATGAGAGGTACCGTAGATGAAGTACATTCTTGTGTCATAATGTACTTTTTGCTTAATCAAAAATCACATGGAGTAATATTAAAATGAGATTTTCAATTAAAATCCACAGTGGACACACATATGCTTAATCAAATAACACATTAAATGAGATTTTCAATTTAAATCCATAGCGGACACACATATACTTAATTAAATATCACATGGACGTGAATAGAGATAAAAATTTCAAACCAAAAATGATTTTTTAAAGTTAAAATGTAGTAATGCCACGTCGGACACGCATAATTTTTTAAAATTAAACCAAGCTTAATCAAATATCAAATGGAAGTGAATAAAGATAAAAAAATTTAAACCAAAAACTGATTTCTTAAAGTTAAAATGTAATAATACCACGTCGGACACGCATAATTTTTTAAAATTAAACCAAATACCATCTCGCTAAATTTTATATATTATATATATATATATATATATATATATATATATATATATATATATATATATATATATATATATATATATATATATATATATATATATATATAGATTTGTTTATATATGTTAAACCAAATACCACCGACCCATATTTTAACTATTTAATGCATAATTTAAATTATTCAAGTTTAAAAAAATTTTGATTTCCTTTAATGCATGAAGTAAAAGGCACTGTACACACCTGCAGAGTATTTAACTCTCTCCACCTATCACCACCAAACAAATCAAGACATATCCGCGGATGATATTGCTAAGAATTAGCATGTCCGCCAATTTATTTTTGTAAGATAGATTATGTCCGCCGATGTAATTTTCCAAAAAGAGCATGTCCATCATAAAATTAATAAAAATACCTTGTAACCCAATGATATTGTCAGGAAATAGCATGTCCACTATATATATATATATATATATATATATTAATTAGCTTGTTTTCCATTTAATTTGATATTGAGAGCATGTTCGTCGAAAATATTTGCTAAGTAATAACATTTTTGCAATTAAATTGATCACAGATTACATTAATTTCATGTCCAAAGAATTTTAAATAAAGAATTATTTTCCAAACTTATAAATTATGATATGATATTCCTTAATTTATGATATTCATCGATTTAATATCGGATACGCTTTAAATAGTAAAATTCTTCGGTGGACATGAAAAACATGTCATCTTCCATCGTCGGAAATACTATTTAACCTGCATTTAACCTACAGACACCAAAATTAAGGCTTCATTTCTAAGCGGACACACAAGTTATGTCATCCTTTATCGGCGGACATGTAAATTCTAACAAAATTTATCGGCGCACATGGTAATTTCAATAAATATTTTCGGCGAACAAGCAAGTTCTATCAAAATTTATTAGCGGACATGCTATTTCCAACCCAAATTATCGGCGGACAAGCTAATTCCAACTAAAATTTTCGACAGAGATGCAAGTCCTATCAAATTTATAAGCGGTCATGCTATTTCCTATCAAATTAAAGATAGAGTAATGGAAAGATATTTAAAATTTTTTATCAAATTTATCCGGATATGTACCAAATATTTATTTATTTTTGTTCCTTTTATCGGCGGACATGTGTTCACATGGTCCAAATAAATTCTTTTTATTTTAGTGTATGACCGGAAATGAGTAAATATTTGATATGAGCAAACATCATTGGTGAGATATTAATTATTATTATTTAAAATATATAAGCGGACATGTTCATGGGTAATGGAGGTGGAGTGGGGGTGTGTATGCATGTGTATGTAGGTGACAATTGTTTGTGTAATAATAATAATTATTACATTATTTTAAGATGTGGCAGACACTCAATATATATAATTTTGTAGGTGGACGGACATCACAAAAATAAGGATGTAATGTGTAAATAATTTATTTTTTAATATAGGGACATATCCGCCCATAATCTTTTTTGTTAAATGATTCACATTATATATTTTTTTGTAATAATTTTTCAATGAAAATAAATTCTTAAATAGATCATGTTTTGGTAAATAGATTATATTTAAATATTAGGGCGGACTCGATAAGATTTAATTAATAAGGAATGAAAGAATTACTGACATGATATATTTAAATATTATGACGGACATGATCTATTTAATTAATAAGGAATGTGTGAATTAGTTTAATTTAATATAAATAATTGACGGATATGAGAGAATTACTTTAATAAAGTGTTAATGGCGGACGTGATTAATTCAAATAAGGAATTATAAATAATAGGGTAGACATGATTAATTGAATTTATTAATAAGGAATGATAAATAATTGAATTATTAATAAGGAATGATAAATAATATGGTAATTTAACAAGTGTTGCTTACTTTAATATAAATATTTAAATATGGCGGACATGCTTTTTTTTTTAAGGAAAATTAGTTGTATTCACTTAAAATTTTATTTTAATGGCCTTTGACCAGAAGAGAATTACTATAACTTTATATAAAAAAAAAAGAAAAAATAAATATTATAATTACAATTAAATGTTAAACATTTCTTTAATTAGACTTTTGCCCCAAAGATAAGAATGGTGTATTGTCCCAAATCCCAAAATTAAGAACGCCGAATGGTGAAGATATCTTTCTCCACAACATCTTTCTTCTGCTTTTTTCTCTCTGCTTTTTTTTCTTTATTAAAGAAGGTTTGTTGTCATCTCTAGGCTTGGATTTGGTAGATCGTTCGAGCAACGTGATTTGGGGAAGAAGTTGGAGGAGTTGAGGTTGGTAAATAGAAAGGGAATATGGCTTTCATTGCAAGAGCCGAGTAAATCATGGATTGGCTCTCTGTTACGACGTAGTTCAATAGGGAATCATAGGCAGAGGCGTTCTGTAGCTCTTCTACTCCAGTTGGGTGATTCTTTGATCAGATTGCTTTGTTGTCTCAAAAGTTCAGTACAAATGACGTCGCGTGGCCCCAAATCGCAGACGGAGGTAATTTATGCTCATCTTTGCTAATAATTCTAATTCTCTTTGTCACATCTGTACTGCATCGTTAAAGAAATTTAAGGTAAAATATTATTCATGGTTTGAATCAATTTGATAAACATTGGGCGATGGAATTTTAATTCAATTCTGGATATTTCCTTGTTCTCAGAGTTGCTGAGATTGTTGTTAGGTGTAAAATTATTTTAATATTCTTGGTTACGTAGAATTAGAACGTCAAATAAAAAACATGTCAAATCTCAGCTTAAAAAATACAACTTGATTATCAGAAAAAATTTAATAACCATGAGTTTAGACTTGGTCGATTTTCATTTTTTTCATTTTTACCACAAGAACCGACCCTTTCTCTGCTAGTCATGTAGTTTTTTGTACTTTTAACAATTTTAGAATAAAAAAATAGCTTGCTAGAGATAGAATTTTCGTGTTCTTTCGAGTATACTTGCATGCTTCAACTCATCTTCTTCTGGAGGCGGTCTGCATTTTATAATTAGTTTACTTTACCATATTTGAAGATGGAGGAATTAGACAAAGTTGTGAATTTTAGGGATTTGGTTGTTAGATGAAGAGGATGCCCTTACACTTCGATTTTGACGAGAATGGGGTGCTGGGTTTTGCTTATGCAGATAGAATAAATTTGCTTGTTGAGGAGTGAGACTTTTGGTGAGTCCACATCTGTTCTGCAACAAAATGAATAACTTATCTAAATTCTTCAACATTAAGTAATTTCATTCGACATCTTCAACATTTGCACAAATAAGGGGACTAAACTCTATAGAGATTGGATTCCTAATTTTTATTATTTTTGGTAGTACTACTTTCACTCATAAATCATAAAATTAGGCCTTTTGTTTGCTTAGTATGGGTCCAATTAGGAGCTGAAGAAAGTACTCGGTTGAGTTCATGACTATTTGAAATTGTTGGGATGTTGATGTATTCAACAATTATCCATGGCTATTTGAAATTTTAGTTTTACAAACATTTTTAGTTTTGAAAATTAGTTTTGTGTTAATATTTTGTTGAAATATTATAATTGAATATGTTTGTTTTTAATATTTAGGGAAAAAGATGATGGAGAAAAAGACTACAAGGTAGCTGTTTTGTTGGAGGAAGAGAAATTTGAATAACGACTTGCAAGTCGTTATAACGGAATTCATTCTGTTATTGGCTTAAGCGCACATAATTTCGTACATACTAATCAAGTAGTAATTTTGTAATACTTTTTTTAAACATCTACTTTGATTTCATCATATTTCTATAAGCTCATTAGAAAATACAAATGAATACTTATGATTTGTGATGGCTGACATTCAAACATGCTACTTAGAACATTTATGGAATATTCCATGAGTGAGCCAATATCACAATTCTTTTGTTACCATATGATAATATTAGGCTTCAAAAATACGTATGGAGATCCGAGTAAGTATAAGGCCCCTAAAATCACACGAATTTTGAATAACGGCGTGCAAGTCGTTAAAATGGAATGGTTCCGTTATGTGGCCAGACAATGCTAAATCGGCTACCCACTTAAAACCAACTCTAATGTGGTACAGTAAAGTTAAAAGTAACAAATTTTGACTGAGAAGATCCCGGGATAACTTGAATTTTGAGTAACGACGTGCAAGTCGTTATAACGGAAATAATTCCATTATGGGCATAAATGCACATATTTCGTACATATCAATCAAATAGTGATTTTGTAACACTTTCTTAAATACCTACTTTGATTTCATCATATTTCTACAAACTCATTCAAAAATACAAATGGATACTTATGATTTGTAATGGTTAACATTCATACTTTTCACATGCTACTTAGAACATTTATGAGATATTCCATGAGTGAATCAATATCAACATTCTTTTGTTACAATATGATAATAATAGGCTTTACATCTACTAATGGAGATCCGAGTAAGTATAAGACCCTTAAAATCACTCGAATTTTGAATAACGTCGTGCAAGTCGTTATAGCGGAATAGTTCCGTTATGTGGCCAAACAATGTTAAATTGGCTATTCACTAGAGAAACAACTCAAATGGTGTAAAATGTAGTTAAAAGTGTGAAATTTTGACTGAGAGAACCCGAGGATAACTTAAATTTTGAATAACCGCGTGCAAGTCGTTATAACGAAAATGATTCCGTTATAGGAATAAACGCACATATTTTCGTACATACCAATCAAGTAGTGATTTTGTAACACTTTCTTAAACATCTACTTTGATTTCATCATATTTCTACAAACTCATTTGAAAATACAAGTGGATATTTATGATTTGTAATGGTTAACATTCATATTTATCGTATGCTACTTAGAACATTTATGGGATATTTCATGAGTGAGCCAATATCAACATTATTTTGTTACCATTTTATAATAATAGGCTTTACATCTACGAATGGAGATCCGAGTAAGTATAAAGCTCTTAAAATCGCTCGAATTTCGAATAACGTTGTGCAAGTCGTTATAACGGATTAGTTCCGTTATGTGGCCAAACAATGTTAAATCGGCTATTCACTAGAGAAACAACTCAAATGGTGTAAAATGAAGTTAAAAGTGAGAAATTTTGACTGAGAGAACCCGGGGATAACTCGAATTTTGAATAGCGGCGTGCTAGTCGTTATAACGAAGATGATTCTGTTATGGGTATAAACGCACATATTTTCGTACATACCAATTAAATAGTGATTTTGTAACACTTTCTTAAAAACCTACTTTGATTTCATCATATTGCTACAATATCATTAGAAAATAAGTGGATATTTATGATTTGTAATGGTTGACATTCAAACTTATCATGCTACTTAGAACATTTATGGGATATTCCATAAGTAAGTCAATATCAGCATTCTTTTGTGATCTTATGATAATATTAGGCTTTACATCTACATATGGAGATTCGAGCAAGTTCAAGGCCTTTAAAATCACCCAAAATTCGAATAACGACGTCTAAGTCGTTATAACAGAATGGTTCTGTTATGTGGCCAAACAATGCTAAATAGGCTATCCACTAGAGAAACAACTCAAATGGTGTACAATTAAGTTAAAATTGAGAAATTTTGACTGAGACAACTACAGGATAACTCGAATTTTGAATAACGACATATAAGTGGGTATAACGGAATGATTCCATTATGGGCATATATGCATATATTTTCGTACATACCAATAAAGTAGTGATTTTGGACATCAAGCTTGATTTCATCATTTTACTACAATCTCATTTGAAAATTCAAGTGGGATACTTCATATTTGTAATGCTTCACATCCAAATGTTTATACTTTTTACACTTGTTTTATATGACATGTACGAAATAATTCATATGTAACTCAATATCAATATCCATTTATTAGTTTATTCAAATATTATGCTTTGACATTGTATGTGGAGATTCAAGCAAATGAAAGGCCCCTAAAATCGATCGAATTTCGAATAACGACATGCAAGTTGTTATAACGGAATGATTTCGTTATGGAGTCAAACAATGCTAAATTTGCTATTCACTATAGAAATCAATCAAATAGCGTACAATGATAGTAAAAGTGAGAAATTTTGATTTAGACGATCCAGAGATAACTCGAATTTTGAATAACGACATTCAAGTGTGTATAACCGAATGATTCCATTATTGGCTTATACACGCATATTTTTGTACATGACAATTAAGTTGTGCGTTTGAACCTCATATTAAACACTTGCCTTTGATTTCATAATATTTCTACAAACCCATTCAAAAATTAAAGTTGGATACTTCATATTTGTAATGTTTTGCATCCAAACTTTATACTTTGTATAATTGTTTGCATTTATTTAACATGTATGAGATAGTTCATATGTGACTGAATATCAACATTTATTTGTTAGTTTATTAGAATATTATGTTTTGACATTGTATGTGGAAATCCAAGCGAATGAAAGACCCCTAAAATCGATCGAATTTTGAATAACAGCGTGCAAGTCGTTATAACATAATGATTTCGTTATGGGGCTAGACAATGCTAAATTGGCTAATCACTAGAAAAATAAATCGAATGGTATACAATGAGGTAAATGTGAGAAATTGTGACTGAAACGACCTCGGGATAACTCGAATTTTGAATAACGACATACAAGTCGTTATAACGAAATGATTACGTTATGGGCATAAATGCTAATTTTTTGAAAGTTCATAAAGTATTAATAATTTAGTAAGAGCCCTCATTTTTTATTTTACAAAAAAGTCCCAAACTTTTATTATTTTTTAAAAAGTCCATAAAGTATGAATAATTAAATAAAAACCACATTTCTTAGAGGGAGACCATTTACATAAAATTTTATAATCTTAGGCCTTTTAAATAAGATTTATTGTTGACTAGACCATTTAAATGAAGACCCTTTTTTTTATCTCTCGTATCTTATTCACAATTTTTTTATAAAAGAAATCTTCTATTTATTTTCTCAACAAATCACAGCACATATATATAATTATAGACATGATATGATATATACATTATCTACACAAGATATGGGAATATTATTATAATGTGTGATAGATATCAATTAAAAAAATAGAATTTATATAGTTTTTTTTTGCTATAATATCTTTTAGGATTGTTAGAGTGATACTACATTTTAAGGATTTTTGTTATGTAATATTAATAAGAGAAGATAATTAGAAAAGAAATATAAAATTTATTTTTTGAAACAGTAGTTTGGATTGGAGAAAAAAGTGAGGTGTCCAGTGATATTGGGATGATGTTCGCTGATAAAAAAAAACAAAAAAGAAAGTGAAGAAAAAAGAGAGGTCTCATGGTGTCCGCTGATAATAAAACAAAGAAAAGGAGAAAATGGGAGCTATTCCTTGATGTTGGACGGTGTCCGCTTATTAAAAAGAGATGGTGTCCTCTGATTAAAAAAAAGGAAGATGTCCACTGATGTTAAAATGATGTTCGCTAATAAAAAAATAAAATAAATGGAGAAAAATTAAAAGTATCATGGTGTCCGCTGATAAAAAAAAATGGAGAAAGGATGGAGATGTCCACTGATACAAAAATTAGGTGTCCGCTGATAAAAAAAAAAGCGGGAGATAGATTAGGTGTCCGCTAAGATGGTTTCCATCATTAAAAAAAAAGAAAAAGAAAATGGGAGGTGCACACAGCGTCCGCGGAAAAAGAATGAGAGAGAGTAAAAAATAGGATTTTTAAGTTAAAGTGGTCAAAGATTCTCCTCAATTTCAACATCAATAAAGTGGTAACTCTCACCCACTTTTCAGAAAAAATCAGAGAATAAATTCTGACATGTGGGTGAGGGTAGTTCAGACATATCACTATAAAATTGGGCAAATTAAATGTTTTTAAAATATTAGGGTAAACTTGATGTTATACAATTCATATAGGGCATTTAAAGTACTAATCAATGAAATTATGTAAGTAACTGATGCTAAAAAATATAGTAATTAGTTGGAGAGTATAACTACTGCATTGCATCATGCAAATTTTGTTGTAAGAAAAAAGATTAAAAAAAAAAAAAAGGATCAGTTGAATAAGTGTGGAGTACATGTTCGATTTAAGGTTAATGGGAAAGAAAATTTGCATTAATAAAGTTAAAAATAGTTGACAAAATGAAATGCACACGAGAAACTTGGAAGCAACCGATCGATATTCAGCAGATGGACTTGGGCTGTACGTTACTACGTACAATCTTAATTTCTGTATGCATTCATGGGGTGAAGTAGACAAAACACAAGTGGTTATGTGAGACGAGACGAGACGAAGATGATAAAACGACACTCGATTTCTTAGGAGTGGATGCACTCGAGTCGAGCTTCCCCAACAAAAGAAAATGCAGAAACGATGCGACTGAGTTAATATTAACGAGGCAGAGGTTACAGGAGTTGTATTCTGCATGGTGACAAGTACAATGGTTGATAATCTATAGTTTGTTTCTATCTTGATTAAAAGAACGTCAAAGAAGGTTTCCCAAACAAAATCTTCATAATTATCCATGCATAATGTGATTCTTCTCTAAACTATCAATACAGCTGAGAAGTAACAACATGAACAGAGTTATGCACTCTTCTACTTGTCTGAACTCTGGATATGATAGATGAGTTAGTCTCTTGTAAACCGGGTTTGCATCATAAATCTTGTAAACTCGGTGGCCACCCTTAATTTAAACACCCTATCAATACATAAGGCATATAGGATTGGAAGAGTGGACACATGGTTTACACCGTGAACGCGATTTACACAAATATTTGTATTGGTAGATATAGTGTTGCACTTAGAGCTATTAAAATGGATTGTTAGATTGGATTGACCCAATTCATATGGATTTGGATTATTGATGGGCCGTGCTTATATGAGTTGGGTCATTGATGGACAAGGTGGATTGGGCCAAATTTCATTTTCACGATGTTTAAGAAAAAAATAAAGAAATAAAGTAGACATAAGAAAATATGATATCGAAATGAACTAATTGACGAACACTAAAAAAATAAATTTCATAAAATTATTTATTTTTTGCTTAATAATTCATAAAAATTAATTATTTTTGGAAATTAAACTTGATAAATTTGGTATATTATATGGAATCGGAATGAGATTTACAGTGATAGTAGTAGGGAATGACAATGGGTTTGTTGTTTATAATTATGTTGTTTGGTTAATTATAGAGAATGACTATCATAGTAATAGTATTTTTTTTAAACATTTATATCATTAAAATATTGATAAAGTGTCATTGAGGTCTCCACTGCAAGAAGGAATGAAAGTCATACATGTGCTTTTGCTAAGGAATGATCGTATCCCGGTTTTTGGAATTAAAAAAGACTGTAGCACTATGAAAACATCCCACCAAACTTCTTTCTTTCATTCCTTTTCCATTCCCCACCTCCAAACCCATCAACCAAACACACCCTTAGTGATGGGTTATCAGTGATACGCATTGCCCCGAATCCATTCTGATACCTCTGCAATAGTTATAGCACTAGCAAATAAAGCGAACTAAATTTAATGCTAAGTTCAAATATTTTCTCTTTAATTTGCAAAGGAACATTAAATAATATTTTAGTAGAAAGTGATACTCAATTATAACTAGTTAGACAACCTTTCAAAAAAAAATAATAAATGGTTAGACAAAGATTTATGGTGAAATATTCCCATCAAATAAATTGTGTAAGAAGAATAAGAATTAATAATATTTTAGTAGAAAGTGATACTCAATTAATGGAAAATAATAATAGTACATTAAATTATTTTATGAATAATTTATAATATAAATAAAAAATAATAATAGTTTTAAAGAAAACTAATTACACTTTAATATAAAAAGATATAACTACATAAAACCAAAGTGTAAAATAATCCCATGAAGCAGTCTTATGCAAGTGTCAAATTGTTAATATCTCAAAAATGAAAAATGTATACTACTAAGTTGAAAACTTAAAATAATTAAATCCTTGGAAGTCAAAATTAAATAAAAAAAATACTAATATTGAATAATATTAATCTAATTTAATTTTTTAAAAGTTATTTTATAATTTTAAGAGTAATATTTGATATTTAAAAAAATAAAATTCAGTAAAAGTACACTAACGTGTAAAGAATAGTTTCTCCATATGATTAGAGTATATGCATAAATTTTACTTATTTTTATGCATGTCGAGTATAATTATTTGACAAAAACTTTAATAGAAAATGCTTTTTTTTTTAATTTTTTTATTTATACAACCGCACCTTTTATTGAAAATGGGTCATATTTTTAAATTTGGGGTTAAAGTTTTTGGATTTTCTTTACACTCTCAATCCACGTCATCAACTGCACCGTATTCCTTCCTCACGTGTATTATGCATTCCAGAGTCGACCCTTCAATGGGGGTGGAGAAGTGTAAATCCGCGCCGGAGCGCTCGTGGTGACGAAGATGGCCCCAAACTCACCGACAAATACCTCGCTTACACCCTCAATTTCATGAACCTCCTTAAAATACCTCAAATGAAATAGAGGTGTATTGTATCTTTGAATTATTAGCGCTATAAAATCTCCTTCTTAATGCTTCGCTCGAAAACGGAGATAATGGAAGTGAAAATGCATAAACTAGAAGTCTAAAACAAGCATGATGAGATTGCATGCCTTGATTTACAAAAAGTTATTACTAAAACTTAGAACACCTAAAAATTGAAAAGATAGAAATTTGTATCGGAATAAAGCATGTCTAATTTTTTGCACAGTTTCAAGCTCAGCAAAATTGCACACACCAAAAATGGCACTATTTGAGTTGGTGATCATTGATGAAGCTGCACAGGTTAAAGAATGTTAATCTTAATCTCTTTGCAGCTTTCTGGGGTCCACCATGCTGTATTGTTGGTGATGAGCTACATATCACTGTATAACTCCAAATAAGGATGTAATCGAATCGAGTCGAACACTACTAGGTTTGAGGATCGTTTGTTAAGAAATTATCGAACTCGAGCCCGAGCTCGAACTCGTCAAGAAAAAAAATATCGAACTTGAGCTTGAATTCAAACTATTTGTTAAGACTCACGAACATATTCACGAACACATAAAGTAACTTGTTTATAAATATATTTTCATGAACATTTAAATAATTTTGTACCTGAATATTAAAAGAATGTTTCGTTTATAAGCATTTAATGTTATTCATAATATTAAATAAACAAACTAAAAAAATATAATAATAAACGGCAAAAAGTATTTAAATTATTAAATAATCACTTAAGTTAGTTTAATATAAAATATTTAATTATTGAATATTAATAAATAAATAATAATATATAATTCTAAAGAATAACTATAAAATTTACGAACGCGTTTGCGAGCCATTAGCGAGCCTATAAACGAATATGTTCGTGAGCTTTCGAGCCGAATATCCTTAGGCTTGAGTTTGGTTTGATAAACTATACGAACCCAAAATTCAAGTTTGATTTGACTAATTAAGGTTAACGAACGAATTCGAACGAACTTTTAATCAAACCAAGACTCGAATAGTTCGCGAACGATTTAGTTTGGTTACATCCCTGACTCGAAAGATGCCTTTTGATTAAACATAACTCTACCTACTTCTTAAGATTAGCTATATTGTAGCATAGCCTTGTCGCCATTTTGTATGTATATTTCCCATTTTGAATGTAAATTTTATAGTACGCCTGTTTTGTATCTACTAAAATTTTCCAAAATACTAATGCAATGACAATGCCCAATTTACAATACACTTTTTTTCAATTTCCCATACATCTAATGTAAACAACAATTTTTACTTGATACTCCTTTGCAACATTTTTTATTAATTATTTATAAGATTACTCTTTTTTATTAATTATGTTACTCTTTAAAATAAATTAGGTTACTATAAACAAATTTTGGATTACTTTTTTTTATGTTAATTTGTTTATCTATTGTTCTATTTAATCAACTTTTTTAGGTTACTTTTTACTATTTATTATGTTACTCTTTATAATGATTTGGGTTACTCTTTAATTTGAAACTTTGATTTTTTAATGAACAAGTTTTTAGATTACATTTTTATGTTAATTTGTTTATTATATTGTTCTATTTAATCAACATTTTTAGGTTACACTTTACTATTAATTGAATTACTATTTATAAATATTTGGGTTACACTTTACTATTAATTGAGTTATTCTTTATAAATATTTGGGTTACTCTTTAATTTGAAAGTTTGATTTTTTAGAAAATTAAGGTTACTTTGTTTTATTAATTATATGCAATTTATAAGTTGTTAGATTATTCTACAAAAATAATTAGGTTACTCTTTAATATGAATGAATTGGGTTACTCTTTATAATAAATTAGATTACGCTTTACTTACAGTTGTTAGATTACTTTATAAAAATAATTAGATTACTCTTTAAAATAAATTGTGTTGCTTTTTATAATAATTTAGGTTACTCTATGTAAATAACATACATTGATGTTTGAGTAAATATTCTAGTAAAATTTATAAATTCTTTTAAACACCTACGAAGAACATTTTTAGATTCTTTTAAACACCTATTGCAGTGTAAAGTGCTTTGCCTAGTGATGCAGCATTTTCTCTCTCCGTTTCGACTGCATTTGAGTCAACTGGCCCTGGTGGGAGTGGTTTGTAGCCATACACGTGCTGAGCTAGTATCCCAACTACGGAGATAAGATGGACTCGAACTACCTGTCCAAAGTGTAGATGCTTGTTCGTGCCCTCTCTGGAACTATTTCAGCAAATATTGGACTGCACACATATAAAAAAGAAAACATTAAAGCAAATGACACAGCTTGAAAGCTTTCCAAGAAAAGTACAGATTAATTAAGATACCTACTTGTTAGTTGCTGGAGCATTCCAAGATATGAAGAGTCCCATAATAAAGAACACGAAACCATGCATTACTGCGGTAGAAGGATAATCGGGCAGGCCTAGCATCAAAATTGCTACTAATGGGATGGCTGAACTAGAGCTTATCTGTGACAGCATAATCCTACCAGTGTTTGGTAGTCGTTTAGCAAGAACATCACCCATCTTCCCCCCAAACAATCCTCCTAGCGAGTCAGCTAAGTTAAAAAGAGTCACAATGGTTGCTATTGTCTTTTGAGAGAAGCCCATGAGCTCCAGCTACATTGGAGCAAACGAGAGAGACGACCATAAGAACGATCCTGAGACATCCTGAGCAACCAATATTTGAAAAGAGGGCACTTTTATTACTTCTTTTGCTTCTTTTATAAGATCCTTCACTTCTTCAGTAAATGGTTTGCTTGGATCTTGATCTTTCATTTTACCATTCGAGTCAACATATCGAGGATCACTGGCGAAAAGGCCGACAAAAATGCCAATCACAACACTTAGTATTCCAACAATTTGGAAAGCAATTCTCCAGCCGGGGATTCCCATGAATGTGGTGGAGGCAATCAGGACAGAACACAGCCCTCCAATTATGGAACCAAAGTTTTCGGTCAATTGTAGCCACCCAAAAGCAGTGCCCCGATTGCGCAAAAGAAACTACCAAATCAGGAGTGGTTTGCATCGGTGCTGGCGCTGGCAATGGAGATAGAGTGGAAGTGGGCGGCGCCACCGGTGGCGGTGTAGGCGGCGGTGGGGAAGACCCCAGATGCATCCTAAGCCCTTGAGATGAAGTCATTGTTAAAAAAAAAAGAGGAGAGATAGTGTGTATTACTGTGAGGATTTTTACTAGAATTCGATTCTACCATATTTGCAAATCTTGGAAGCCGTGGTTGCCCTCTGAATTGGGAATACTTTCTGCTCCACCATTATTGTGTACCGATAAGAAATCGATGGCATCCTCTTTCACGCCATGACCGGATTGGAATCTGAAGCTCTAAAATTCTTTTTCTCTCCCTCTCTCCGCCAAGTAGAAGTTGGTCTCTCCCTCTCGGTGGCTGGAAGATGGAGCCAGCAGATTAGGCGGCGAAATGGCGGTGTTTCAGATCTATGCACGACGGCAGCTGTTCGCGAACTGGATAAGTAGATCGGTGGCTGGCGGTGCAGATATGTAGATGGAATGAAGAAACGAGGAAGAGTGAGAGATGGAAGATGAGCGAGAAATCATGTATTGGAAAAATGGGGGAAAGGATCCGACTGAAACCATCGACCCGCGATATTTTATTAGTGCTTTGATGTAGGATCCGGTTCCACCAAATTTTGGTAGGACCGGTCCTACCCTAGTCACTCTCTAATTATTTTATGTTATTGATTTTTAAGAGGGCTTGACTTTGTTAATTTTTAATTAGAAGTTAAAGTTTTAACTTTTAATTTTTTTTATCAATTTTAAATATCAATGTGCTATTAATTAGTAGAGTTGGCAAATAGATCGGCTCGGTCCGACCAGATATATTAGTCCATTGAGCTAGTACATATTTTTGGGTCGGGCCGAATTTGGTCAGGTTCTTATGATTCAACCTTATTTTATTAGGGCCTAGCACATTATAGGTTATTGGACTTACAAAAAAAACTTAATTAAATATATTTTAAATTAAATTAAAAAAAATTAAGGAAGAAAAAGAAAAACTCTATTTGTTGCCATCAAGTACCAATTAATTATAATTGTTTTTCTTTTCGATTAATTAAATAATTTAACAGTATTTAATTTACAAGATTTTAAAATAAATTATTTTATTATTATTAAAAATAATACTATGTATTTAGTTTATAAAAAATAAAATTTTATTAATTTAATATGTTTAAAATAACTAATTTAATAAGAATGAACTATGGTGGGACAATTTTTGTATGGCGATCGTGCTTTTACTCTCATGTTAGCTCAATTTTTTTTCTCTTTTAACAGAATTATGGATCTTAAAATGTTGCTCCATAACTTTTTATTTATTTTATGAATTTAAAATTATTTAATTAAACAGTTATTACATAAGTTTAATTAATTATTAAATTTTCAAATAGATAACAACCCAAAACCATTTAAAATTATTTAATTGGGTTAATAGAAAATTCCTCCATGACTAAATGTCACCCGAATTTTTGTCCAAATAACATACTAATTACGTTCATGTTGTAAGCTTTCTCTCTTACTCGAAAAAAAAAAATTCCACTCACTTAATGGGACAGATTTGCACTTGTAAGCATTTATAAACGTTTACACGTTTATACAGTGATTATTAAACTGAGCACTTAATTACACGTTAAGTGCATGGTTTCTCTCTCATACATTTAAATATAGGCTAACATTGATGATGTTGTACAAAATTTCACAGAAATATATAAATGAGTATTAAAATCCTCCATAATATTTGTTATAATATTGAAAATAATTTGGATGCTCACTTTTTTTTTATCTTCATTTAAAAGGTCTATTCAACAATAAATTTTATTTAAAAGGCCCAAGGTCATAAAATTTTGTGTAAATAACCTCTCTTTAAAAAATAAGATTTTTATTTAATTATTAATACTTTATGGACTTTTGAAAAAATAATAAAGTTTGGGACTTTTTTGTAAAATAAAAAAAATGGGGGGTTTTACTAAATTATTAATACTTTATGGACTTTTGAAAAATTAGCATTTATGACCATAACGTAACAATTTCGTTATACCGACTTGTATGTCGTTATTTAAAATTCGAGTTATTTCGGGGTCGTCTCAATTAAAATTTCTCACATTTACCTCATTGTATACTATTCAATTTATTTTTCTAATAAATAGCCAATTTAACATTGTCTAGCTTCATAACGGAATCATTATTTTATAACGACTTGCACGCCGTTATTCAAAATTCGATCGATTTTAAGGTCCTTTCATTCGCTTGGATCTCCACATACAATGTCAAAACATAATATTCTAATAAACTAACAAATGGATGTTGATATTCAGTCACATATGAAGTATCTCATACATGTTAAATAAAACAAATATACAAAATATAAAGTTTTGATGCGCAGCATTACAAATATGAAGTATAATTCTTGAATATTTGAATGAGCTTGTAGAAATATTATGAAATCAAGACAAGTGTTTAATATGAGGTCCAAATGCACAACTTAATTGTCACGTACGAAAATATGAGTGTTTATGCCCATAACGGAATTATTCTGTTATACCCACTTGTATGTCGTTATTAAAAAATCGAGTTATCTCGGGGTCATCTCAGTCAAAATTTTTACTTTTACCATCATTGTATGCTATTTGATTGATTTCTATAGTGAATAACAAATTTAGCATTATTTGACCCCATAACGGAATCATTCTATTATAACGACTTGCACGCTGTTCTTTGAAATTCAAGCGATTTTAGGAGCCTTTCATTCGCTTGGATCTCCACATACAATGTCAAAACATAATATTTGGATGAACTAACAAACATATATGGATATTGAGTCACATATGAATTATTTCATCCATGTCATATAAAACAAGTGTATAAAGTATAAATGTTTGGATGCAAAGCATTACAAATATGAAGTTTCCCACTTGATTAATTTTCGAATGAGCTTGTAGTAATATAGTAAATCAAGGTTAATGTTTAATATGAAGTCCAAAATCACTACTTGATTGGTATGTACGAAAATATGTGCATTTATGCCCATAACGGAATCATTCCGTTATACCCACTAGTATGTCGTAATTCAAAACATGAGTTATCACGGGGTTGTCTCAGTCAAAATTTTTCACTTTTAACTTTATTGTACACCATTTGAGTTGTTTCTCTAGTATATAGCTGATTTAGCATTGTTTGACCACATAATGGAACCATTCTGTTATAACGACTTGTACAACGTTATTTTACATTTGAGTGATTTTAGGGGCCTTAGACTTGCTCGAATCTCCATTTGTAGATATAAAGCCAAATATTATCATAAGATCACAAAAAAATGCTGATATTGACTTACTTATGGAATATCTCATAAAAATTTTAAGTAGCATGTGATAAGTTTGGATACGAAACATTACAAATATAAAGTATCCACTTGTATTTTCGAATGAGCTTATAGAAATATGATGGAATCAAAGCAGGAGTTTAATATAATGTCCCAAATTTATACTTGATTGGTATGTACGAAAATATATGCGTTTATGCCAATAACAGAATTATTTCCATTATAACGACTTGAACGCCGCTATTCAAAATTTGAGTTATTCTGGAGTCGTCTCACTCAAAATTTCTTACTTTTAACTTCATTGTACACCATTTGAGTTGTTTCTTTAGTGGATAGCCGATTTAACATTGTTTGGCACATAACGGAACCATTCTGTTATAACAAATTGCATTTCATTATTTGAAATTCAAGTGATTTTAGGGGTCTTGAACTTGCTCGGATCTCCATATGTAGATGTAAAGCCTAATATTACCATAAGGTCACAAAAAAATACTGATATTGACTCACTTATGGAATATCTCATAAATGTTCTAAGTAGCATGTGATAAGTTTGGATGCGAACCATTATAAATCATAAGTATCTACTTGTATTTTCGAAAGAGGTTGTAGCAATATAATGAAATTAAAGTATGTGCTTAATATGAGGTCCAAAATCACTATATCATTGGTATGTACGAAAATATGTGTGTTTGTGCCCATAACAAATCATTTCCGTTATATAACTTGCATGACGTTATTTGAAATTAGAGTTATCCCGTGATCGTCTCAATCAAAATTTCTTACTTTTAACTTCATTGTACACCATTTGAGTTGTTTCTCTAGTGGATAGCCGATTTAGCATTGTTTGGCCACATAACGAAACTATTTCGTTATAACAATTTGCACGACGTTATTCGAAATTCGAGTGATTTTAGGGCCTTAGACTTGCTCGGATCTCCATATGTATATGTAAAGTCTAATATTATCATAATGTAACAAAAGAATGCTGATATTGACTCACTTATTGAATATCCCATAAATGTTCTAAGTAGCATTTGATAAGTTTGGATTCGAACCACTACAAATCATAAGTATCCACTTGTATTGTCGAATGAGCTTGTAGCAATATCATATTGAAATCAAATTAGATGTTTAATATGAGGTCCGAAATCACTGGTTCATTGGTATGTACGAAAATATGTGTGTTTATGCCCATAACAGAATCATTGCCGTTATAACGACTTGCACGCTATTATTCAAAATTCGAGTTATCCCAGGGTCATCTCGGTCAAAATTTCTCACTTTCAACTTCATTGTACACCATTTGAATTGTTTCTCTAGTGGATAGTTGATTTAGCATTGTTAGGCCACATAACGGAATCATTCCGTTATAATAACTTGCACGACGTTATTCAAAATTCGAGTTATCATGTGGTCGTCTTAGTCAAAATTTCTCACTTTGAACATCATTGTACACCATTTGAGTTGTCTCTCAAGTGGATAGCCAATTTAACATTGTTTGGCCGTATAATGGAACCATTTTGTTATAACGACTTGCATGCCATTATTCAAAATTTGATTGACTTTAGAGTCCTCATAGCCAAAAATTCTCTTTTTTACCATTATTGCACACCAACTGATTTTTCTAGTGAATAACCAATTTATCATTATATGTTTTCATAGCGGAACCATTCTACTATAACGACTTGCACGCCGTTTTTCAAATTTTGAGTGCTCTTAGGGGCCTTCCAAGATTTAGTAGTTTTCATTATTTGATTACAAATTTTCGTTTGACAATTTTGAATGTTGTTATTTATAAATAAGAAAAGGAGCAAATAAACAAATAAACATTAAATTACATTTATTAAAATAAAAAATGATGAAATTAGTGGTCAAAATATATACAACATCACTGTTTTACATATATTCAAAAGAACAAAATAAGTTATTTTCTTTTCTTTTCCTAAGATACGGTAGGATTAGACGACAACATCCGACAAAGATGAATGAAAAAAGACCCAACTTACCGAACGTATTCCATGGACTGAGCGACGATTGGTCTCTTCCATCCTTCTTGATTTTGGAAGATTTGGGCAAAAGTTTGATTATAGAAAAGTTTGACCTTTAATTGTAATTAATAATTTTTATTTTTCCATTTTTTAATAAGAGTTATAGCACCCATTTGGTCAAAGGCCATTTACACAAAGTTTTAAGTATATTTGCCCATTACACGTAATTTTTCTTTTTTTAATTTAATTTATTTTTAATTATTTTCCCTCTTTTCTTATCTATTCCATTCAAAATATTTGGTTTATTTATGTCACTTGTGTTTTTATTTATTTATTTATATTTTTACTCATTCATTTTATAAATTAATTTATTTATATTTAATTTGAGAATACGATAATGTACACTACAAAAAAACTCCTTTTTTACCAATAGAATTTACCAATGTATTGCCAACGAAAATTGAATTCCATTGGTAATTACCAACGAATTGCCAATAGAAATTTAATTAGTGTGATAACAACGGAATACCTGAATTCTGTTGGTAATTATCAAGAGATTGACAATGAAAAATTAAATTTATGTGATAGTAATGAAATATTTACCAACGGAATGAATTCCGTTGGTAATTACCAAGAGATTGACAATGGAAATTAAATCCGTGTGATAGAAACGGAATATTTACCAGTAGAATTAATTCCATTGGTAATTACCAAGGGATTGCTAAGTGAAATTAAATTCGTATGAAAGCAACGGAATAGCAACAGAATATTTTACCAATGAAATGAAATAATTACCAAGGGATAGCCAATGAAAATTAAATTCGTCTGATATCAACGGAATAACAACGGAATATTTACCAATTGAGTGAATTTCTTTGGTAATTACCAAGGCAATGTTCGTTTACGGTTTTCAAACCCAGGTTTTGATTTTCAAAACCTACATCCACATTTTAAAAACCACACCTGTATATACCTATTATACTCTCTCTCCTTAATTAATACACTTTCTCTCCTTATCTCTCATCTCTCGTTTAACTTTTTAAATAAATTAATACATTGATTTGACATAAAGTTAAAATCTACCATACTCAAAATCTAAAACAAACATAAAACATACTATGGTTTTCAAACCCCACATAACCCCCAAACCAAACATCACCTAAGGAATTGTTAACAGAAATTAAATTCGTGTGATAGCAACGGAATAACAACTTAATATTTTACCAATTGCCAATGAAAATTAAATTCGTGTGATAACAACAAAATATTTACATACGGAATGAATTCCGTTGGTAATTACCAAGGGATTGTTAATGAAAATTAAATTCGTGTGATAATAACGAAATAGTAATGGAATATTTTACCAACGGAATGAATTCCGTTGGTAATTATCCCTTTGATTGCCAACGAAAATTAAATTCGTATGATAACAATTGAATATTTACCAACAGAATTTATTCCCTTGATAATTGCCAAGTGATTGCCAATGAAAATTAAAAAAATAGTATGAATGATCAAATTAGAGTTTAAAATTCTAAGAGTGTATATTGGGTGTACTGGGGTGCAAGGGTGCATCCATATGTGTATGACTTTTGATTGTATTTTGTATACATATTATTCTATTTTGTGTACGTATTTTGTAATAATTGTATACTTTTTTCACACTAAGTTTTTCATTAAAAAAACTAACATCAAATGTGTATAACTTTTTATTCAAAAGTGTATACTTATTTTTTTAAATAATTGTATATTTTTTATACTCAATTTTTATTAAAAAATTAACAATTAAATTATATACATTATTGCTCATAATTGTATATATTTTTGATTATATTTATATATAGGTGTACCCTATCTTAGAGTGTACTATAATTAGCCAAATTCTAATATTATTAGCAAATAAACAAAATTACTAAAGGAAAGCCCTACGCTTATATTCATCCCGATTACTTTTATTTATTTTATAGCAGCAAAAGATTTCCCGCGTTATACTCCTGCCATTTGAACTAGGGCTTCGAGATCTCACCCTCTCCAATATGTGGAAATGGATTCTCCGAATGATTAAGTATTAGGCGACTTCATGACAGAAAACGAGATCACGTTAATGGATCTGGAACCGTCCAATGTCGTTGAAGCAGCAGAAGATGATTTTCATAGACTACGCCAAATCAATTTTGTGCGAGAATGAAGGTGAACCAGAAGAAGATTCGATGCGTTCAATTGACCTATCGTTTTGTATTTCTATACATATACGTATTTTTTCAAGTATTCCTTCCTCTTTCTCTCTCTATCGCTGTGTTTTTGTGTGTGACCATACGCGTGTGATGATCTAATTTGATGCAGATCTGGGATTAATTGCTGTTCAAAATCTACTATAGACCTGGGATTGAGCAGTGAAAGCGTGATTTCGAGGTATTTGTGAGGTATTGAATCGATAGGCGAGCAGATTACGATTACCTCATCAAGCTTCTCCTCATCGGCGATAGCGGTAAGTATCACCGATACTATCGTTTTTACCTTGTCTTCATTTCAATGTTCTTTTAGGCATTCACGCGTTAATTCGAGCGTCTGTTTGGAAAATTATGTTTTTGCTTGGATCTGTTGGTCGATGAGTGCATGTGTATTGAATTAATTATTAGGCATCTGAATTTGCAATATTGATCAGGCAAAAAATTTTTGGAATATAGTGAAAGAGATGGTTTATTTTAGTTATTTTTGTTGATTATAAGTTGCGTACCTATACATTGCCATCAAATAAGTGCATATCTCATTATAAATGTTTTGCCTTGTACTAAGACATGTGCTGTCTCAATCATCATCAATCTTTTACTTGTGGGGGTGGTCTTCTGGTAGGGATATTGCAGTAAGAAAAATTTGTGCAGTAAATGAAGTCAATAAGAAGTACACTAGCTTTTGTGTTAGTCAATTATTGTTCTTGCATTGCATTTTGTACAAGGTTAGTCACATCAAAAAATTTTCTTTCAATATATCAAGTGGAAGTTTTCAGACGAACATCAATTTGTTTTTTTCTTCACACCGTGGCAGAATTATTAACAAGCCACGTGTTTGGACGTTGCATCATTGTATCCATTTAGAATGAATATATACACATTGAAATGAAAATGAATGGAAATGGATTGGAGATTTTTTTTTTTTTTTTTTTTTGGTGATACACTTCTTAATTTTAACTCTGCTTTTGGGCCAAGTTGATGAGGGTGTGGCAAAGGGACCTCTTTGTCCTTGGTTCTTACCTCTTTGGCTGCAGTTTCTACTGATGCCTCTCTGTTCCAGGCATTGGGGTGCCCATGGTTACCCCAGTGCTTAGCAGCTGTGAGGGTCCTGAGGACCCCGCCATAGTGAGGTTCTTAATTACTATAAAACTAATTATATTTAATTCTGAATACATTTTACTGCATTTTTTTTGCATAAAAATTTACAGAAGTTATTCACAGCAATATACTTGATATGAATACAGTTATGTTTTCTCCATGTATTACTGCTCTTCGTAATTCAACATTACACATTACCTGATGACTTATCTGCCCTATGAGGAATATATATCTCTTAATTACTCTATAAAAATAATTATACATATTTTTTCCATTAATGGACTAGGAAGTTTGCTTTAAAATGATATGCTTAATGCCTCTGCCTTGTCCTTGTGTTTTTAACCTCCAGGTGTGGGCAAGAGTTGTCTTCCTTTGCGATTTTCTGATGGTTCTTTCACGACTAGTTTCATTACCACCATTGGGTAAGACTTCAGAGGTGAAACCTATCTTTAATCGTTTGTGATTCTGATTTGAGTGTGAATTTCATCTGTAGAATTGACTTTAAGATAAGAACTGTTGAACATGACAGAAAACGGATCAAGCTTCAAATATGGGATACGGCTGGCCAAGAATGATTCCGTACAATAACTACAGATAGATTCCTTTTCGGTTTTTTCGTGAAGAAGACAAGAAGTTCTATTTATTTGTATATTTTTCTCATGATCCTGCGGGTAGGGTTTAGGATATATTTTCTTAGTCATTAGGTTTCTCAATAGTAGTTTTTCAAGATATAATGATTTATGTATTACATAAGACATTCTTCTTTCCAGCTACAATGGACTATTGTTACTTGTATCTCTTTCTTTAAAACTATTAAAATATGATTTACTCTGTGCATGCTTGTGAGTTATGTGGAATTTGTTATTTTCTCATCTAGTAATTTATACGTGAAGTGTGAAGATGCCTATTTATAATGCTTTGATTCTCATACTCCATTGATATATTTTATTTTTCCAGCTTATTATCGTGGAGCCATGGGCATATTGTTGGTTTATGATGTTACAGATGAATCGTCCTTTAACTGTAAGATTTCTTATTTTTGCTCTGTCTGATCTTATCGTGGATTGTCTTCATCCTCAAAGCTGCACTTATCAATCCTCACTAACTTATACCTTCACATGACGAAGATATCCTCCTATCATTTTCTGCGGTAGTATATATTCTCTACAAAAACAATGGACACCATCATTTTTTTTCCTCCCACATCCTAAATGAAAATCTATTTTCGGTAATGTGTGACCTTCAGTATTAAGTTGTGTCTGGGATGTGTTTGTAAGACATGTATGGAATCTGAGGAACATGGGTTTTTTTTAAATTCTTGAATTCAAGGCGTTCTGTTATTAAAAAAAAATACTGAAATAACAGGAACCAGTACAAAACAACTTTAAGATTTATATTTTTTCTTTTTCCTTTGTTTTCATTTTGTTAGGATGATGTTAAGTTAATGTTTCATAGTTAAATGTATGTGATTTCATCATTCGGTTGCTTGCTATCAATTTCTTTGTACAGATATTAGGAACTGGATTAGAAATATTGAGCAACACGTTTCTGACAATGTCAACAAGATATTGGTAGGAAACAAAGCAGACATGGATGAAAGCAAAAGGGTATATCTATACAGTTTGCATATTTTTGTTTACTTGTTAACTTTGATTTTGGGGTATCTTGGTGAAAGGAACGGTATTGGTGTAATTGGCTTGTTTCTTATTATCTTAAGATTGGTGCAGACTCGGTTATTATGATGAAAATTTCTTCTTATTAATGGCACTATTGTGCTTTACTTAAAATTCATTTGCAATCAAATGTTTGCTTCAGTAGAGAAGTTAAAACATTTTTCTTTGAGGGCAGTCATCATTGAGAGTCTTTTGGCTGTTACTTAAAAATAAGAAATGAGAACCTTTCAGAGTTAATCAGATGTTCCATATCTTGAGAATAGTCCTAGACAACTGTCTCTGTGTCGACGACAACTTGTATGAGACTAGTTCATGAAACCTATTCCATGAGACAAATAAATACCCATACAAGTAAAAAGTGATAGATTCATTCAATGTAGTGTAAAAATATATATCTTTCCTTAAGTAAGATACTGCTTTTCTAATCAAAGTATATCACTTCTTATCCTTTTTCATTTTGTGGATTATGTTCCACTAAATGGTCACTCACAAGACTTCTTGTCTATGAAAGTATGGATTGTAAAATAAAGCGGAGGTAGAATTGTGTGTTTCAAGAAACCATAGAAACAAATCTATACTTGTACCAAACAAGGGCCAAAACTGGGTTCTTCTGTGCCTACAGCCAAGGGCCAAGCACTCGCTGATGAGTATGGGATCAAATTCTTTGAAACTGTTAAGTACTTCCAAAATTTTCTTGAAGTAGGAACGACAGTATATATACAAGCTCTCAATGATGTGTACCATTTGCTGCGAGTGCAAAAACCAATCTTAACATGGAAGAAGTTTTCTTTTCAATAGCTCAGGATATAAAGCAAAGGCTATCAGATACAGACACCAAATCAGAAATCTTCTCGTTTATTTGCTTTCGTTGTTATGACATATAATAAACCATTAAATGCCAAGCCTTTCACTGTTTTGCTCTGTTGATAATCCTTTTAAAAATGACAATGATTTTGACATCACTTTGTGAAATTAATGCAGGTTTACTCGAAATGGAACTCACAGTACAGTTTAATTCACTAAAGCCTTTCACTCAGATGCTTGAAACACAGCTTTCGGGTTGAAAATTTGTAGATCAAGTGGTGACTAGTAGCACTTCTTCCAGCTTGGGTGATCATCAGATAGTGAATGTGGAGACGACGCAAGTTTCTTCGTTGACATCTGAAGAAAGATTCTTGGATTTGAGAGTGAGTGTTAGAGGAGATACTCAAGGGTAGCTTTATGGATTTAATTATTGGTTTGATGGAGTTCTTGAAACAGCAAAGGAATGTCAGCTTATTATCATTAGAATCGAACACCACCATGTTAGGATCTGTTCCATTGCATGGAATCATGCTGAAAATTGAGGTATGTTTTCTATTTCATTATCAAATTATATTGCACATTTTCTTTGCATGTCTTCTCATGAACATGTTATTAATTATGTGTTTTTGATTTCTTCTCTTTCTGCTGTTTTTGTTTCAAGATTTGAGATTTTCTGTTTTCTGCCTATGATTTTGTGTTTTGAGCAGTTGGAAATTTTGTGATTTGGAGCATTTGCTTTAGTCTCTCAACTGGGGCATTTGTGTATTATTCATGTGCAATTTTATTTATTATTACTATTATTGTTTTGAATTGTGAGTATACTGATTTGGCTAGAAGTGAAATGTTTCTGCATGTGTGTTCATTGTTAGAGGTTTTAGGTGAATAATTGAATTCTAAGAATTTGCAAGGTGAATAAAATACACAGTTCAATTAATCTTTTTGACCACAGTGAAAAAGTAAAAGTATAGATTGCTCTAGATATCTCTGCATCAACTGTTCCAGTCATAGAAGAGAAGGTGTTTCTCCTCTGAATTGATTCAAGATTTGCTCTAGATATCTCTGCATCAACTTGGCTGTTGACTATGAACCTGTATAATTGAATGTTGATTCCTTTATATGAACAAAACCTTGAAATGCTGTTCTGTATATGCATCTTTATTGTAGTAGTAGTAGTAGTTGCTATATGTATCATAGTTATCAAAATAGAGTTTTCTTAATTACCTCTATAATCTTTGTAGGAATTCTTTTATATGAAATGCTCTATGGATACACACCATTCAACATGTTCGAGAGGATGCTTATACTCAGGGTCGAGATGAGGGTCGTGTTGAGGTACAAAAAGTGTTGGATGATGTTGTAGCACGGTAGAATACGTTTATGCTTATGATGCTTTAGTGTTTATGTTGGAGATTATTTAGATACTCTTTTCTCTTGTATTTGACTAATAATTATTAGGTTTATAATGATACTTAACATTTATGTTAAAATATTTAAGTATGTTTCAGTTTTAAGTATATGTTAATATTTTTAGAATATTTATTTTATTGAGAAACTCTCTTGTGAGACGGGTTGACCCATAACTAAAATATGCTTATTATATAGATAAAGTATGTTTATTTGTAATTAAAGTATGTCAATAATGAATCATATTATAATACTCTAAAATTATACTTTAATTCATCATTTATCATATTTTAAAAACATATTTTAACAGCTATTAAACATACTTTTTCTATATAATAGACATACTTTAACATGTCTTACAAATCGTTTCACATATATAATGTCTTACAAGAGAATTTGTTTATTTTATTTGAGGTAGAGAGAGAAAAGAATAAGCATATATTTTATTTATGCAATGAGCTGTACCAAATTGATTTTAAATAAAAATTAATTTTTAATTTTATCAACGAATTAGCAATGAAATAAATTCAACAACGGATTGACAATGGAATTTTTATCAACGGATTAGCAACAGAATAAATTTACCAAGGATTAGCAATAGAATTTTTATCAACGGATTAACAACGGAATAAATTTACTAAGGGAAGAGTAATTGAATTTTTACCAATGGAATATTAGCAACAGAATTAAGACATCTACTAACTGGATATTCTGTTAGTAAAAAAATAATTTTTTTAAGTGTTATGCATGCCTCGCTTTATATGCCTTTATTTTCCACATGCATCATATAATTATAATTGCTACACACCGATTATATAAATTGTGTGACAAACATATTAATAATTTCTTATATGGAAAATCATGTGATTTAATTAAGAGCAATTAGCTAAATTTAATAATAATATATGGAACTTTTATGGAATTATTTCTCTGAGAAACATTTGTTAGATGCATCAATTTAAGGAAAAATATTAATCTCAACTATTTTAACCGAAAAAATTCTCCAATTTTATCCCAAATTTCTACATCACGTTATTATTTAAGTAAATCTTTTATATATAATTATAATTACATCACGTGAGATATATATGCATGTGCTTGGCTAATTAAAATTTGAGTTGATCTACTATATATAATTGTACACTAACAAGATCCATATTTATAAATGGATCAGATATATAACTCCAAACAACACAAAATGGATCATTCTTCATGCTCACACTCAACCTCTCTCTCCATGACCTACGCATATTCACTCTCTTCATCAGCCACGCACATTCAATGCTTCATTTTCTCCATGACACCGCCTCCCACCCAATTCATCCTTCAAGTACTATATATTTCCACATTTTATATATTAACAATCTACAATTCAATACAGATTTTTTTTTTAAAATATTACATCTATTAAGAAAAATATATACAATACATTGAACTACAACAAATACATTTCATTATTATTATATTTATATAGATTAAACTAATAATACAATTAAGAATTAAAAGTTATACGTTTATTTTATATAATAAATACACTAACAAAATAAAAAAGAACATAATACATTAACGCATTAAAATTATGAAAGTACGCTTTATAAATATAATGTATACAATTATTTATAAAAATATATACACCGTAATCCAATAAACTATACAATTTAATATGATATAATGTATACAATTATTTATAAAAACATATACACTGTAATCGAATAAACTATACACTTTAATTCAATAAACTATACACAATATCCTAGCATACAAAACTCAATAAAATTTACACATTTTTTCAAATAAAATTCGAAATTGTACAGAAATTCACCACCAATTAGAAATCAGGAATGAGAAAGATCTGATTCGAGCGCCATGAGATTACTCCTCTGTTGAGTTGTCTAGTGTAAAAAAGGAGTGAAGAGCGGTGAATTAGATTTAAGGCAAATGACCCGCTAGGTTTATTGGTGTATATAAGTACTCGGGTCATGGATAAATTTTTTACCCGATTTAAAAATGAACCTTAACAATTGGGTACAATAGTTTTTGTCTTAAAATTTCCACTAAAAATCATAAATTGGAAAGAAATGTCACAATTAATTCCTTTTTTGTTGACGACCTCTGAGGTTTCATTTTCACCAACCTAGGATTAATATGGGAAATTTAATTTCAAAGGAAAAAAAATATACAAATTATATTTGAATCTCTTAGATGTTGGAAAAGTAGTGTAAAACAAAATTCCTATACTACCACTTCCAACATGGCGGAGGAAGGCCATCGCGCCACCACTACTCCACCCGCTGAAGATGATATCACGGAAAGAGAAGACTCACTTAGCATCAGTCTGACGAAAGAGAAGTCAGCCACCAACACAAGGGAGATGAGCCTCCTCCAACATGGCGGAGGAAGGCCATCTCGCCACCACCGCGCCACCCGCTGAAGATGATATCACGGAAGGAGAAGTCTCCTTGGGTGTCGATTCCTTCAACGTGGAGGCTGGAAAACTTTCTTCCCACCACACCCATAACCAGGTTTCTTCTCCTTCTTATTATTATACACATCATGCATTCTTTTATGAGTTAGTCTCCTTTGAATCGGGTTTACGCTGTGGTCCCCAGTGACGCAGGAATTTTGAACAGGAGCCCGATTTTATAATAGTGTCATAAAGTTCATCTCCTAAAAAAATTTTAACAATAATTATATACTTAAATTTTATAAACCCTAAAAATAAAAATTAAATCTAAAAAATAACAAGATATAAACAATTGAAGTGCATGTAATTAGTTATATGAAGGAAGAAATATTTGAAATTTTATACTATTAAAATACAGAAATGAGATAAAATTTAAAACATAACACTATAAATATTATTGGAACTAGTAAAAAGAGAGAAAAAAAACAAAAAAAGAAAGAGATAAAAATTATTGGAACTAGTAAAAAGAGAAAGGAAAAAAAAACAAAAAAAAAAGACAAAAATGGTATGGGGCGACATGGGGTTTAAACCCCATACCTCATAGTAGGATAGATATGCTATTCAACTGTTGTGCCAAAACTATATATTAAGATAATTTACTACATATATAATAATTATATATAATTTCTAGGGGGCCCAGTGCCCCCTGGGCCTAGTGTAGGCCCGCCACTGATGGTCCCCCTTTAATTTAAGTCGAACAATACATAAGTTATAATAGGATTGGAAAAGGAGGATCATATATTTAAGTGTTTGCCTTCTCTTATAAATAAGAGGCTACTTTATTTTTTGTGTGTGGTTCAACGTCCATTTTAATTTATTCAGAATTAAAAAATCTTAACAATTTCTGATTGAATCTTTGAGAACCTAAGATCAGATCACACATATGCACTTGATGTGTGAGTGAAATATATATATATATATATATATATATATATATATATATATATATATATATATATATATATATATATATATATATATATATATATAAAATAATAGCAAAAACTTTTTTTGCTGACGTTTCATCTTCAAAGCGCTCCAATGTGACGTGTAATTTTCTCAATTTTTTAGATTTTTTAATACTTTTTTTAAATATTTTCTTTATTTACTTTTAATTAACTTCCTTATTCAATATTTTTCTTTTTAAATAATATGTTTCTTATTTTTAATAATAATTAAATTTTTAATATTTTAATTATTTATTTGGGTATAATTAATTAGTAACTAAATCTTAGCAATAATAAAAAAATTAGGAATTAATATTAAATCAAATCATATATATAAAGGAAAAAAAGAATATTCCATATAATATTCTCTCTCACCCTACCTATAAATAAGATTTTTGGTTATTCATTCTAAATACATATAATCGTTTCTCCAAGAGGAATATGAGGTTTCTTCAAATTCCTCTAGAGAATTGATTTATGAAAGTATAAAAATTTATTTCGATAGAGCGGATCAAATAGAGATTCGATCTGCCTTTAAAAAATCGATTTAAGTATTTTTCTAGAGGAAGAGAACTGATTTAAGTATTCTTAGTTGTTTTACCTCTTAAGAATCGATACATCTTAAAATCGATTTTTCAAGAGTAAGAGGATCGATTCAAGAATGATTTACATCTTAAGAATCGATTCTTCAAGAGGAAAAAAATTGATTCAACTAATACCTCTTAAAAATCGATTCAATTAAGATCTACCTCTAATACCTCTTAAAAATCGATTCAAGTATTCTTTAACATCTACCTCTAAAGTACTCTTAAAAATCGATTCAAATATTCTTTAAGATCTACCTCTAAAGTATTGATTCAAGTATTATTCAAGTGAAAGAGGATCGACAATTCAAGTAATCTTGAATCGATTTACCTCTCTAGAGGTTGAAAAACTAATTCATGTATAGAATCGAAGGTTAAGTTCTTTAAGTTAAATCATTATTTCATATAAAATAATATTAAAATTGAGTTTTTAAATATTTGTTAAAATTTTAAATTTAGTATATTAATATTTATTTATTTATTTACATATATCTTAATTATTCAATTATCACATATGAATTATAAAATTTGTTTTATTTAGTTGTTTATATTATTTGAAACTAATAAAATTAAATAAAAAATAAAAATAAATAAATTCATTAAAAATTTATGAATATTTAAAAGAATATTATATATAAATTAATTTTATTTATATTATATATTTTTTTACATTAGTTCCTTAAAAATAATAATTAATGGAAATAAAATTATTATTATATAGTTAATTAAGAAATACTAAACCATAATCATAAGTAAAAAGTAATACTTCATTTAAACATTATATATATATATATATATATATATATATATATATATATATATATATATATATATATATATATATATATATATATATATATATTAGTATGAAACTCGCGTATAACGCGGGATCATTTATTTAATTATTCTTATTTTTTGTAATTAAATAATTTTTCTTATATAACGTAACAACATTGATTATTGAGATTTTTTTTCTTTTAGCTAGACAATTTCTTTCATCAATGTAAAGAATTTGCAACAAATCAATTTTATCTCTTTCTGTATATTTTTATAGTTGTTAGTATTTTATTTTTTTCATTGTATTTAAGTTGTTAGTATTTAATATTTTTCATTGTATTTAAGTGGAATTATGATCAAATTATGTAACTCTTAGTAATAAATTCTTAATTTTACCGTTTGTCTAAAATAAATAAATATCAATTATATATAAAATAAATCTTAATTTATTCTTTTTTTTTCTATATATAATTTTTTTTATACTAATTAATTTATTTATATTGAATGATTTATTTATTAATTACAATTAATGATACTAAAATAAATAAGTCATAATAAGTATACATGAAAAATAAATAAATAGTAAGACTATACGTGAACGAATCATATAACAAAGGACGTTGCTATACTATATTTAATATATATATTGATTATTTATGAAAAATAAGGTCAAACATTTTATAATTAATTAAAATAAAATTATTAAAATATTTTAAATAGTTATATATATATATTAAAATATACGAATATTATAAAAATAAGAATAAATTTTTATACTTTCATAAATCAATTCTCTAGAGGAAGTTGAAGAAAGCTCATATTCCTCTTGAAGAAATATCATATTCCTCTTAAAAAATCGAATGTGTGTATTTAGAATGAATAACCAAAAAGTCTTATTTATATGTGGGGTGAAAGAGAATATTATATAGAATATTCTTTTTTTCCTTTATATATATGATTTAATTTGATATTAATTAATTTATTTACTGCATTAAAAGATTTAGTAATTAATGAATGATACCAAATAAATAAATAAAATATCAAAAAAAAGAAACACATTATTTAAAAAAGAAAATATTAAATAAGGATATATATATATATATATAATTATTTTATTTAAATTATTCTTTTAAATATTCATAAATTTGTAATGAATTTATTAATTTTAATTTAATTTTATTAGTTTCAAATTATATAAACAACTAAAAAAATAATTTATAATTCATATGTCATAATTGAATAAATACTAACTTTAAAAAATTAACAAATATTTACCAATTCAATTTTAATGTTATTTGATATGAAATAATGATTTAACTTAAAGAACTTAAGCTTTCGATTCTATACATGAATTAGTTTTTCAACCTCTTATTCTCTATAGGTAAATCGTTTCAAGAGTACTTGAATCATTGATCCTCTTTCAATTGAAGAATACTTGAATCAATACTTTAGAGGTAGATCTTAAAGCATACTTGAAGCGGTTCTTAAGAGATAATACTTGAATTGTTTTATTCTTCTTGAAGAATCGATTCTTAAGATGTAAATTGATTCAAGAATACTTGAATCGATCCTCTTCCTCTTGAAAAATCGACTTTTAATATACAAATCTATTCAAGAATACTTGAATCAATTCTCTTCCTCTTGAAGATACAAATCTATTCAAGAATACTTGAATCAATTCTTCCTCTTGAAGAATCGATTCTTAAGAGATAAATCGATTCAAGAATACTTGAATCAATTCTTTTCCTCTTGAAGAATACTTGAATCGATTTTTTAGAGGTAGATCGAATCTCTACTTGATTCGCTTTATCGAATTAAATTTTTATACTTTCATAAATCAATTTTTTAGAGGCACTTGAAGAAAGCTCCGATTCCTCTTGGAGAATCGAATGTGTGTATTTAGAATGAATAACCAAAAAGTCTTATTTATAGGTAGGGTGAGAGAGAATATTATATGGAATATTATTTTTTCATTTTATATATATATGATTTAATTTGATATTAATTAATTTATTGCATTAAAAGATTTAGTAATTAATTAATGATACCCAAATAAATAAATAAAATATTAAAAATTTAATCATTATTTAAAATAATAAACACATTATTTAATAAAAATATTAAATAAGAAGTTAATTAAAAGTAAATAAGGAAAATATTACAAAAATCTAAAAATTTGAGAAAATTACATGTCACATTGGAGTGTTCTGAAGAATAAAAATCGACTTTTAATATACAAATCTATTCAAGAATACTTGAATCAATTCTCTTTCTCTTGAAGAATCAATTCTTAAGAGGTAAATTGATTCAAGAATGCTTGAATTAATTCTCTTCTTCTAGAAGAATACTTGAATCGATTTTTTAGATGTAGATCGAATCCCTACATGATTCGTTCTATCAAAATAAATTTTTATACTTTCATAAATTAATTCTCTAGAAGAAAGCTCTGATTCCTCTTGGAGAATCGAATGTGTGTATTTAGAATGAATAACAAAAAAGTATTATTTATAGGTGGGGTGAGAGAGAATATTATATGGAATATTATTTTTTCCTTTTATATGTATGATTTAATTTGATATTAATTAATTAATATATTGCATTAAAAAATTTAGTAATTAATTAATGATACCCAAATAAATAAATAAAATATTGAAGATTTAATCATTATTAAAAATAATAAACACATTAATATTAAATAATTAGGAAGTTAATTAACAGTAAATAAGAAAAATATTAAAAAGTATTTGAAAAGGCAAAAGGTTGTATGTGCCCGGACACACGGGAGCACATTCCGTGTGCCTTTAGAATTTTGTGCTAAATTGTATACCCTTTAGTATAAAGATGTGTACCCTTTATTTTACAAGACAAAAACTTGTGTGTGCCCGGGCGCACGAAAGCACACCTCTTGTGCCTTTAGAATTTTATGTGAAATTGTATACCCTTTAGTATAAAGATGTGTACCCCTTATTTTCTGAAGAAAAATAAAAAATATAATGAAAAATGTATACCTTTTAGAACAAAATGGTGTACCCTTATTAATTAAAGTGTATACCCTTTAGAACAAAATAATGTATTCTTATCCATAATTCTAAATTCTAAAGGAGCACGGCCCGGACGCACGCAATCCTCATTCATTAAAAAATCTAACAAATTGAGAAAATTACATGTAACATTGAAGTGCTCTGAAGACGATACGTTAGCAAGAAAAATTTCTGCTATAGTATACTTAATATATATATATATATATATATATATATATATATATATATATATATATATATATATATATATTAATTAGTATAATATAACAAAGTTCTTTTTCGCCAACGTATTGTTTATGTATAGTCTTACTATCCATTTATTTTTCCTATACACTTATTATAACTTATTTACTTTTATATCATTAATTGCAATTAATAAATAAATTATTCGATATAAATAAATTAATTAATATCAAATCAAATTATGTATAGGAAAAAAAGAATAAATTGAGATTTCTTTTATATATAATTGATATTTATTTTAGACAAACAGTAAAATTAAGGATTTATTACTAAGAGTTACATATTTTGATCTAAATTGCACTTAAATACAATGAAAAAATGAAATACTAACAACTATATAAATATATATCAAAGAGACAAAATTGCCTCTATATAGTTGCACATTTTTTTAAAGAGGGTATGAGGAGTAATAAATAGTTTTCAATAACATTTAAAAAAAAATACAAGTCAAGATTTTTTCAAATAATTATAATATATATATATATAAATTAAAATTTTACATGATTTCGTTATACGTTTTATTATCAAAAGTCAAATATTATAGTAATTTGTTGCAAATTCTTTTGCATTGATGAAATAAATTGTCTATGTATAAGAGAAAAAAACTCATTAATTAATATTTTTATGTTATATAACACGGATTATTTAATTATAAAAAATAAGAATAATAATTAAATGACCCCGTGTTATACGCGGATTTCATACTAGTATATATATATATATATATATATATATATATATATATATATATATATATATATATATATATATATATATATATATATATATATATATATATATAATAATTGGATTTATATATATTGTTATTATATTATGGGGTTCTTGATTCAAAATTGGAAATGACAAATTGAGTAGTATTGGTTAATGTAAACGAGAGTGATTATAGAGTATGTATGATTATTTCTAATGGCGAACACTTCTGATATCGATGCATTGTTACCAATTATAGGGGTTGTAATGATTTCATTATATGAAATTATTATATCATGTGCTGTTAATATATGATGAAAATAATACTAATTAATTAGGTAGGTAGTGTTAGTGATAGGAATATACATACTAGTATATATTTTGATCTGAAAGGACACGATTTCAAACTCACATTTAAATGAATAAATAGGCACATAATTGGATGAAGACTATGAGTTTGGCGTTCCAAAGCATCGGAATAATATATGGAGACATCTGAACTTCCTCGTTGTATGTGTTTGACAATAGTTTTCCAAACAAGATTAAACACAAGGATGACATCCTCGGGGTGCTCTCCCTCATCATGTACACTATTGTTTTAGTCCCTGTTGAGAGTGAAAATAAACGTGTTTTAATGTTCAATTTAACACATTTTTGATTGATATTGTTGTCATATATTAGCACAAGTGTCTTATATTCAATATATGTGAGAAAAAGATGCACTTGAGGTGTTTTATTGTGTTTTAGGTAGAAAAATGGATCAAAAGTGCCAAGTTGGAGAAAAGGTGCAATTTGTGCAAGGATGCTCTGAAACGCACGTCAAACTTGTGTAATTATTCTGTATTCATGTGGAGCTCTGAATTAGAAGTGCGATATATGGTTAGAAAGCTACAGAAGAGAGGATCGTTTTGGCATAAAGAACACCTCAATTGGATTCCAAACGAAAAAATTATGATCAAAGTGGTGATGTCGCGTAAGATGTGCCGGATAGAACGGTTGTGCCAATTTGCATGACTTGTTACATATTCAAATGTTGGAGTTTCTATGAGTTCTTTATATGGATAGAAAGATAAGGAAGAGAAAATCGCGTGAGAGCAAGAGTTACTCAAATCAAAGATCGAATGTGGAAGTTATGCACAAACGGTGAGACTGGCAAGCCTGCTCGACCAAAGAAGATCCGTTCGACCAGAATCGTCTTGGTCGAACGGAAGAGGGAAACTCGAGCAAAATGACCAAAAATTTACAGAGAGCTTGCTCGACCAGTTGCTCGACTTGGAGGCCTTGTTCGACCAAGAAGGCTAAGTCTAACAGAATGTCGCTGGGTTCTATTTTTAGTAGTTTCGCATTTCTTTTACCAAATTTGGCGTATGTCTCAAGTAAAAGCCCATCTAAGGCATATAAGGAGGACTTCAAAAGTATAAAATGGGTGTAGATCACATCAAAAAAAATAACAATCATAGAGTTATATTGGATTGGAGAGAGGCCACAACAATACTACACCCCACAAGGGGGGATCACCCCCCAACCATCATCAACATCCTTTCCTCTATCCATCCATCATTTTGAAGATTCGTTCGTGGAATCAAGAGGAGAATTCAAGACGAAGTAGGATGCGACGACGCTCACATCTAGGGTTTTATTCGTTTCCTAATTTATCTTATATTTTCTGGACATCCGGGTAAGATCTATCCAACACCCATGATTGTTCTTTGTAGCACCATGGGCTAGAGCCTTTTTGGTAGAACTAGGGTTGCGAAGGTTTTTACCAATTAATTGAACTTTCGTGTGTAAACTCCGTACAACACTACTTGTGGATTTATTTTATATATGATTGTACTTTCTTAATCCATATTCACGGTCGTTTTGTGCATCTTCAATTGGATATAGAGTCTGAATATATATCTTGGTTGTAGATTGAGTGCGTTCACCGCTGTATAGGATTTCATGTTATGATTCTAAGTGAGGGGGCTCCGAAACTTCATTAGAATAATCATATATGAATACTTATTAATTGAATTGAATTCGGGTTATTAAGTAGGATAAAGATGATAATTTTATAGTACCTATAAAGGGAGATCATATCGGGTTAGAGTACCAATTGGTCAGGAAAATAATTGATACCGATAGTACCTAGAAAGGGGATGAAATTATATCTCTTACTCCGAGGTTATTCACACGTGTTACACGCATGTTTACTTGTGTTTATAGAGTGATATGCATGGTTTAGTGATGCGTCCATATTCGACAAGGAAGAGTCGGACGTCAGCACACGAAAGGGAGATTAATGAGTGAAACTGGATTATCCTAGGACTACCTATTCTCCTACTTGATCCACTTTCGTATTCTTCGAGTGATATTTTATTTTATTTGCTATTTTAATTACTTTTTTAGTAGTTTAATAATTAAATCCCAAACTATAATGCTACACTTGTCTTAATTAATTAGTAAATAATTAAATTGATAATACGCTGTCCTTTGAGTTCGATATTCACTTGGTCGATTGCTTAAGCTGCAATTGATATCCTTAATACTTGGGGATTAATTTTGAGTGCAAAGAAAACGCGCATCAAGTTCTTGGCACCGTTGCCGGGGACTGCTGTTATTATTGATTTTATTATTTCTAGTTGATTAAGACTTTTATTTGTGATTATTTATTTTTATCTAACCTTGAAATTTTCTGAGGTACTTGTCCAATAGGAAACGGAAAGGAAGGAAAGAAATGAATATCACATTGAGCTAAACATGGCCGGAGCAAGACAGAATCTAGATAATGTTGCCATAAGTGAAATTTTCACGAATTATGGAATTGGTAACATGGGGTTGATTGGAGCAAGGGGAAGATGATGATTTTAAGATACATACCGCTCTTATTAACATGGTAGAGAAGAATCCCTTTTCTAGAGGTTGCTTTGAAGATCCATATCAGCATCTCCAAAAATTTCTTGGTTATGCAAACACTCAGAAAGGTGCTGGAGCTAATGATAATGCTAGAAGAATTGCCCTATTCAAGTTCTCTGTGATTGATGGAGCAGAAGCTTGGTATGAAGTTCTTGGAGAGATACATGTCACCCTCAAGGATCTTAAGGATGAGGCAAGAGATCACCAAATTTGTTATGAATTAGGGTGAGAAGTTCTATGAGGCGTGGGACAGGTTTAAAGACATGCTCAGGAGGTGTCCACAGCATGAAATGTCTAAGGCTGAGTACATAAACATATTCTACTATGGATTGGATTGTGAATCGCGTGTTTTTATTGATACATCATCAGGTGGAGCACTGTTATCTAAGACAACACTTGAAGAAGAAAAGTTATTCGAAAACATCTCTATGAATTCACGTGACTAGCCTGTAGAGAGAGATAGAAGATCATATGTACTTGGTAAGGTAGCGCAGGTTGAACATCAAGTGGTGAAGCCGAATAGGGATGATGAGATCGTATCTAGTCCAGTCTACCTAGCTTACTTCAATTATTTGTGTGTGTATTTATAGATGATTTTTGAGTTGTAGTATGTCAATGTATGAATGTGGAACATTTGCATTATACTTCATTAATTTGTCGGTATACAAATTTGGGGTTGATTCAGAAAGATGAACCTCAATGAATTCACGTGACTAGTCTGTAGAGAGAGATAGAAGATCATATGTACTTGGTAAGGTAGCGCAGGTTGAACATCAAGTGGTGAAGCCGAATAGGGATGATGAGATCGTATCTAGTCCAGTCTACCTAGCTTACTTCAATTATTTGTGTGTGTATTTATAGATGATTTTTGAGTTGTAGTATGTCAATGTATGAATGTGGAACATTTGCATTATACTTCATTAATTTGTCGGTATACAAATTTGGGGTTGATTCAGAAAGATGAACCGAAGGATAGACAGGTTTCGAACTATAGACTGGACCAAGGTTTAAAATATCAATATCGGTAAAAATATCGGTACCTCAAATTTACGGATATATCGATGGATATATCGAATAACGATATCGGTAAAAATTAAAAAAATCACGGAAACTTGAAAAAAAAAAGAGAAAATTAATTATTTAACTTTGCAATATATTTTAACTAATTTTAATATATAAATACAATTTAAAATCTCAATAAAATTCATAACATATGATAATCAAATCAATTACAATATATTTAAATAATCTAAAGTCATACAATACTTAATAATCAATACAAAAATGATAATTTATGATGTTCAAATGTAAAACATGTGCCAAATATTGGTATCAACTCATCCAATTAAAGAAATTCTGAACATAGTTTTAAATGCGCCAGTAGTATTTTTATGTATCAGTAAAATACTTCCTTCGTCCCAATTCGATTGATTGTACCAAAATAATTGTATTTTTAATCAGAATATACTATCACACTGTGTACATGAAAGAAAACTCATCATTTACTTAGTCGTAATAATTTTAATGAAGAGTGATAATAAGTGATAATTAATTAAATAAAATAAAACAGTCTTAATAATTTCATGCAAATGTTGCTCTATTTTTTTTTTAAATTGGTCAAATTAATGAAACATTTGTATTTTGTTAGTAAAAGTAATATAAAAAATCATTAAAAATTTCATAAAAATATGAATAATTTTTCGATATATCCTCGATATTTTATCGATAGTTTCTTGATACATCTCGACATCTGAAAAAAATTGAACTGTGGTAAACCGATATCGATATTTTACCGATATTTATCGTTATTTCCCGATATATCCTCGACATCAGAAAAAATATATCTTTTTTTCCAATATCGATATCGGTACTCTCCAAATACGGATATATTGTGGATATTTCCAAAAATTTTAAACCTTGGACTGGACACACCATCCGGCCAGTTGCATCGTACGCAGATCATTAAACGCAGACTTGAAACTAGCAAAACTACAAAGATTATTCTTTTCCTTACAACCATCTTTGGAACTTCTATAGTCATGGGTGATGGTGTTCTTACTCCATCTATCTCAGGCATATCTCTTTCTCTATTTCTCTGTCTCTATGTTGTATGACTTAATTTTAACACTAATGTTGTTTTATGGAATGCCTGCAGTTCTTTCTATTGTGGATGGCATCAAGGGTCTTCACCAAAGTATGTATTATGTTAATGTTAGACTGTTAGTGTGTTAATTTGAGAAGTAAACAAAGACGATGACATGTGTTGGTTGGTTTTCGATGCAGATGCTACTGTGGGCATTACAATAGCCATATTGATAGTTCTATTTTGCGTCCAACGTTTTGGCACGGATAAAGTGGGCTACTCATTTGCTCCAGTAATCTACCTATGATTCTATTCTTGAGTTGTATTGGGCTATACAACTTGTTCAAACACGACATCTTCATCCTATGCGCCTTCAATCCCGTCTATATAATTGATTATAACTTTAAAAGAAATGACAAGCAATGTTGGATTTCTCTTGCAAGCGTATTTCTCTGCATCACATGTGATCTTATTTACAAGTACATTTGTATGTCTACAAGTTAAGATCATCATTTAAATATATATATATATATATATATATATATATATATATATATATATATATATATATATATATATATATATATATATATATATATATATATATATATATATACTACAGATAAGTTTCTCAAGATTGGTGTTTCCTTCTATACTTTTAGCATACATTAGACAAGCTGCATATCTCACCAAGTTCCCAGATAGTATTGGCCACACATTCTACAATTCTGTGCCAGGCAAGTGTTCGACTCAAATTTGATATATAGATAGTTATGATTCCTTGCTAATCTAAGAAATACATGTGATGTACAGACTCACTTTACTGGCTACAGTTTGTAGTGGCCATTGCGGCAGCCATTATTGCGAGTCAAGAAATGATATCGGCCTCGTTTGTCATCATCTGCCAGTCATTGAGTCTAGGGTGCTTCCCCAGAGAGAAGGTGATGCACACCTCTGCTAAATACGAAGGACAAGTATACATCCCAAAGGTGAACTACCTTATCCTGATTGTCAGCATTGTGTAACAAATTTTTTCAAAATCCCTACAAAGATAAGCAATGCTTATGGTATATAGGGTTTAAAATTTTCGGAAATATTCATGATATTTCCACGATAAATCCGTATTTGGAGAGTATCGATATTGATATTGGAGAAAAAGATATATTTTTATGATGTCGATGATATATCGGGAAATATCAGTAATAATATTGATATCCATTTGCCACAATTCAAATTTTTTCAGATGTCGAGATATATCGAGGAAATATCGCTAAAATATCGATAAAATATCCAGGATATGTCGAAAATATTAAAAAATTATCCATATTTTAAAAAAAAATTAACGATTTTTTATTTTACTGTTACCAACTAAATACAAAATTTTTTCATTAAATTAATCAATAAAAAAAGAGTAACACTTGCATGAAATTATTAAGACTGTTTTATTTTATTTAATTAATTATCACTTATTATCACTCTTCATTAAAATTATTACTACTAAGTAAATGAGGAGTTTCTTTTCATGCACACAGTGTGATAGTATACACTGAATAAAAATAAAATTATTTTGGTATGTTTACTCGGATTGGGACGGAGGGAGTATTTTACTGGTACATAACAATACTACTGGCATATTTAGAATTATGTTCAAAATAATGAGTTGATACCAATATTGTTTAGATCAAGATGACATCATATGTTTTACATTTGAGTATCATAAATTATCATTTTGGTATTAGTTATTAAACATTATATGACTTTAGACTATTTATATATGTTGTAATTGATTTGCTTATCATATGTTATGAGTTTTATTGAGATTTAAATTTTATAAACTATTTAAATATGTTGTAATTTCTGATAAAAAAAAATATATATATATATATATTTATATATATGCTGTAATTGATTTGCTTATCATATGTTATGATGAGTTTTATTGAAATTTTATACTTTATTTATATATTAAAATTAGTTAAAATATATTGCAAAGTTAAATAATTAACTTTTCCGTTAAAATATATTGCAAAGTTAAAATTAGTTAAAATATTTTGCCTTGGAGGAGTGGTTTCTTTTCCGTCATGTTGAGCTTAGAGAGTACAGAATATTCCAATGTGTTGTTAGGTACGGTCAAGGTTTAAAATTTTTGAAAATATCCACGATATTTTCACGATATATACGTATTTGGAGAGTACCGATTTCAATATTGGGAAAAAAGATATATCTTTTCTGATGTCGAGGATATATCGAGAAATATCGGTAACAATATCGATATCGTTTTGCCACAATTCAATTTTTTTCAGATGTCGAGATATATCGAGGAAATATCGCTAAAATATCGACAAAATACCGAGGATATATCAAAAATATAAAAAAATTATCCATATTTTTTAAAAAATTTAATGATTTTTTATTTTACTGTTACCAACTAAATACAAATTTTTTCCATTAATTTGATCAATTTAAAAAAAAGAAGAGCAACACTTGTATGAAATTATTAAGACCGTTTTATTTTATTTAAATAATTATCACTTATCATCACTCTTCATTAAATTATTAATACTAAATAAATGTGGAGTTTCCTTTTATGTTACACAGTATGTTAGTATACACTGATTAAAAATATACTCCCTCCATCTCCCAAAGTATTTCACACTTTCCTTTTTCATCTGTCCCTCAAAGTATTTCACACTTTACTTTTACTAAATTTAGTAAAAAATACATTATAACAATACTCACTTTTTACACACATCTCAATATAATACTTACTTTTTCACATCTCCCAACAACTTTACACACCTCCCAACAACTTTACACACATTTTTCATTAAATCAACTAAAATATATATTCTCTTTCTTACTTTATACATAAAAATACAAAATTTTCTTAAACTCTACGCATACTAATACGTGAAATATTTGTTGGGACGGAGGGAGTAATTATTTTGGTATATTCAATCGGATTGGGACGGAAGGAGTATTTTATTGGTACATAACAATACTACTGGCATATCCAGAACTATGTTCAAAATTTCTCTAATTTGATGAGCTGATATCAATATTGTTTAGATCAGGATGGCATCACAAGTTTTACATTTGAACATCATAAATTATCATTTTGGTATTAGTTATTAAGTATTATAAGACTTTAGACTATTAAAATATGTTGTAATTGATTTGCTTATCATATGTTATGAATTTTATTGAGATTTAGACTTTAGACTATTTAAATATGTTGTAATTGATTTGCTTATAATATGTTATGAGTTTTATTAAAATTTTAAACTTTATTTATATATTAAAATTAGTTAAAATATATTACAAAGTTAAATAATTAATTTTCTCTTTTTTTTCAAGTTTCAGTGATTTTTTTAATTTTTACCGATATCGATTAGATATTTCCATCGATATATTCGTAAATTTAAGGTACCGATATTTTTACCAATATCAATATTTTAGACCTTGATTGTGTAGATGATGTTGCTCATAACCACGTCTTTCGTCACCTTGATCATGCTGATAGTATGGAAGACCAACTTATGGTTGATCCTCCTATTCTTCACTGTGTTCTTGTCTGTAGAGCTCCTTTATTGTGTTCTTGTCTGTGGAGCTCCTTTACTTCTCATCCTTCCTCTTCAAATTCGTGGATGGTGGATACCTCCCGCTGGCTTTTTCTGTCGTGCTCATGACGATGATGGGAGTTTGGCACTTCGCCCACCATGAGAGGTACATGTTTGAGCTTAAGAACAAGGTTTCCGACAGTTACATTCAGGATGTGGTGAAGAACAATGACGTGATCAAACTCCCCGAAATTGGACTTGTGTATTTGAATTAATCTAGGAAATCCCACTATTTTCTCTCATTTCATGGAGAATGTTCCCTCTTTACACTCTGTTGTCGTCATGGTCTCCATTAAGGTCATCCCTATCAGCAAAGTTGCCGTGGAGGAGCGATTTCTTTTCCGTCATGTTGAGCCTAGAGAGTACAAAATATTCCAGTGTGTTGTTAGGTACTGTCAAGGTTTAAAATTTCTGAAAATATCCATGATATTTCCATGATATATCCGTATTTGGAGAGTACCGATATCGATATTGGAAAAAAGATATATCTTTTCTGATGTCGAGGATATATCGAGAAATATCGGTAACAATATCGGTATTGGTTTTCCACTGTTCATATTTTTTCGGATGTCGAGATATATAGAGGAAATATCGCTAAAATATTGATAAAATAATGAGGGTATATCGAAAATATAAAAAAATTATCCATATTTTTAAAAGAAATTAATGATTTTTTATTTTACTGTTACCAACTACATATAATTTTTTCATTAATTTGATCAATTTAACAAAAATAGAGCAACACTTGCATGAAATTATTAAGACTGTTTTATTTTATTTAATTAATTATCACTTATTATCACTCTTTATTAAAATTATTACTACTAAATAAATAAGGAGTTTCCTTTTATGTACACAGTGTGATAGTATACACTAATTAAAAATACAATTATTTTGGTATATTAAATCGAATCAGGAAGGAGAGAGTATTTTATTGGTATATAACAATACTACTAGCATATTCAGAACTATGTTCAAAATTTCTTTAATTCGATGAGTTAATACCAATATTGTTTAAATTAAGATAACATCACATGTTTTAAATTTGAATATCATAAATTATCATTTTGGTATTAATTATTAAGTATTATATGACTTTAGACTATTTAAATATATTATAATTGATTTGCTTATCATATGTTATGAGTTTAGACTTTAGACTAGTTAAATATGTTGTAATTGATTTGCTTATCATATGTTATGAGTTTTATTGAAATTTTAAACTTTATTTATATATTAAAATTAGTTAAAACATATTGCAAAGTTAAATAATTAATTTTCTCTTTTTTTTTAAGTTTCCGTGATTTTTTTTAATTTTACCGATATCAATATCGATATTCGATATATCCATTAATATATTCGTAAATTTGAAGTATCAATATTTTTACCGATATCGATATTTTAAACCTCGGGCACGATTACAAGAAGGGGCAGATTTATGTGAAGGCAGCCTTGGGATCAATCCCAGGACTACCCTCCAAAAGCCATTATATTATATGTAAATAATTTGTGTTTTTAAGTAAGCATAGTCTAAAAATATTTTAAGCTCACCCAAATAAAGTAAAAAAGTAAATATATCTTCTTAAATTATATATTTTATGAGTCCATTACAATAAATACTATAATTTAGCCAATTCTCTATCCAATTTTGAGAAGGTGATTTGTGTGTGCGCGCGCGCGCACGAGTGTGTATGTATATATATTTATTATTTTTTTAATTTATATTTATTTTCTTTAATAAACTTAGCCCACCCCACTGCGATTTTCTAGACTGGTTATAAGGATCTAACTGAAGAAACTAAAGAATTCGAACGCCAGCTCACTGAGAACCTAAGAGAATTCATCAAGCTCGAGCATATGAAGATGTCAGCCTATGAAACAGATCAACTACCAAACATTCCTCAATCTGATCTTTCGAGCAGCAGTAACGTTAGAAAATTGACTTCTTCTGACATACACGTTGAAGAATCATTACCGTCTCTAGTTAAGCTATGGAGATGGCTGTGGAGATGGAGGTGGCACCAGGGATGGAGGTTAAGCTGCAGGCAGTGGAAAAGGCGATAGAGTAGGGAGTGTATTATCTAATCGGAGAAGCTGAGGTGGTGGCGAAGGCGGAATCATTGTTGATGAAGAAGTTTGTGATCAACTACGCCTATAGTTTCCTGAGGAAGAATTTTAGAGAAACAGGGAACATGTTGGACATACCCAGGAATAAGTTTCTGAGAATTGGTATGACTTATGAAGTCTAATTCATTCTCACATAATAATTGAGTAATAATATTATGAAGTCTAATTCATTCTCACATAATAATTGAGTAATAATATTATAGTATGTCCGAGGTAGTTTCCTTCCATGTGTGGGACTGTAATTGGCATGAAGGTGATGAGATGAGCATGTGACCATGGAGAATGAAGGATTCCAGTTTTGATTGTGCCTTGTGGAGGAGGATGAAGAATATTGTGTGGGCCCTCTCTCTGCAAGTTTACTGGAGATGTGAAGGAATGAAGTGGTTGTAAACTATGGATATATAACTATCCTCAACTCCTTGTAATTATTTCTGAAATTATATCAATTCCATTATTATCAAATTATGTAAATTTCTCTTTATTTCAGTAATTGATTAGTCTTACCTTACAAATTCCAAGTCCAGAGCACTGTGTTGCAAGGTTTAAAATTTTCAAAAATATCCATGATATTTCTATGATATATCCATATTTGGATAGTACCGATATCGATATTGGAAAAAAATATACTCACTCCTTCCCGTTTCAATGTTTACGTTTGCTTTTTGCATGTTGATTAAGAAGTATAATATTTTAATAGATAGTGGGTGGAAAAATATAATATTTAATATAAAGTGGGTATGTGTATTAGTGTTGGATGATATATTAATTGTTTTAGGTGGATCTCATATTCCAAAAAGAAAAATGTAAACATTGAAATGAGACGCGCAAAATAGAAATGTAAATATTGAAACGGGACGGAGGGAGTATATCTTTTTTGATGTCGAAGATATATCGGGAAATATCGGTAACAATATCGATATCGATTTGCTGCAGTTCAAAATTTTCAAATGTCGAGATATATCGAGGAAATATCCCTAAAATATCGAGGATATATTGAAAATATCGAAAAATTATCCATATTTTTAAGAATTTTTTTATGATTTTATATATTACTTTTACCAACTAAATATAATTTTTTTTATTAATTTGATCGATTTTAAAAATAAAATAAAATAGAGCAACACTTGCATGAAACTATTAAGACTGTTTTATTTTATTTAATTAATTATCACTTATTATCACTCTTCATTAAAATTATTACTACTAAGTGAATGAGGAGTTTCTTTTCATTTATAAAGTGTGATAGTATACTCTAATTAAAAATATAATTATTTTGGTACATTCGATCGGATCGGGACGGAGGGAGCATTTTATTAGTACATAACAATACTACTTGCACATTCAGAAGTATGTTCACAATTTCTCTAATTCGATAAGCCGATACCAATATTGTTTAGATCAAGATAACATCACATGTTTTATATTTGAGCACCACAAATTATCATTTTGGTATTAGTTATTAAGTATTGTATGACTTTAAACTATTTAAATATATTGTAATTGATTTGCTTATCATATGCTATGAGTTTAATTGAGATTTTAAATTATATTTATATATTAAAATTCGTTAGAATATATTGAAAATTTAAATAATTAATTTTCTCTTTATTTTTTTTAAGTTTTCGTGAATTTTTTAATTTTTATATATATCGATATTCAATATATCCATCGATATATCCGTAAATTTGAGGTAGCGATATTTTTATCGATATCGATATTTTAAACATTGCTGTGTTTTGCAAATGGTTAATGGTCATACAATTGTGTTCTTCCATATGTGCACTTCTCTCAATCTACTTTTATTGAACTGTTTAATAGCATATTGTTTTGGTTGTGGGTCTTCAATTGTGCTTGTTTCAAACAGTAAACAGATGATTGCTTTAGTAATACAAATGATTCTATGCACTAACGGCATGAATGGTATGATAGAATGAAATGAACCCATTAATGGAATAGAGATAGAAAATTAATGATAATTATTATGATTTGTATGGTTTGAGAATAACCCAAGTAATTAAAAAAATATTTTTTAATTATTTCTAATCTCATTAATCGTATTTTTATTATGTTAAATTTTAAATTTAAATTATATATAAATATTAAATTAATTAAAATTTTAATGAAAATTTATATACTTCAATATTTATACAAATAAAAGAAATTTTATGTAATTAAAAATAAATTTAAAATTTTCATATATTATTTAAAATCATAAAAAATCGCATATAATTTACAAAATTATTATATATATAAAAATAAAATGTAGTATTTAACATTGTAAATACATATATTAAATTTACTAAATAATATTATTTTGTATATATAATTTATCAATTTTTATTTAGAGTAAGTATTATAATAATTATATAATTTTTAATCAAAATTTTAAATAATTTAAAATTCATTTAATATATTTTTCTGAATATTAAAATGCATGAGTTTTTTTTATTTCAATTTAAATAATTTAATATTTTATTTTTAATAAATAAATAATTTAATATCAAAATTTTTAATTAATATTATTCATTAAGCATAACATATTAATTTATTTGTAATTTTCGTAATCATATAAATAGAAATGTGCATAAATAAATGAAAAAAAATATTATTTATAATTTTAATACATTTTATGCTACATTGAAATAAATAAATAAATAATTGTAATAAGTTATTCCCTCAAGTAAGAAATACTTCATAATATCAATATTTTGAAAATCGAACCGGACCGACCGGTTCAACTGGTTGGACCAAAAACTGGTCTGGAAAGCTTATAAAACCGCTTTTAGAGTTGGTAGAATCGGGTTGGACCGGATTGAACCGGTCAAAATCGGAAAAACCGGTTCAACCGGTTCCATTATTTTTTTTAATTTTTTAAAGTTTTTTAAAGTTTTTTTATTTTTTTTAACTTTTATGATATTTCAGTTTTATTTTTATTTATTTTAAAACATAATATTTACATTTTAGATTAAATTATGAATTATAATATTAAGTGGGTATATTATAAAGTATGTATGAAGTATAAATTATGAACTATAGATATTTTTATTGAATTATATTTGGAAAAATTACTTATAGGTACACACTTTATACCCATAATTAATTTGAGATATATTGATTTAAAAAAATTACTCTTACATACGAAATATTAAAGTAAAATACCAAATATAACCCTAAATCCATACACTTTTAAACCAAAAACCCTAAACCCTAACCCATCGTCGGACAACCGCCGAATCGCCTGTCGCCGGACTGTCGCTGGACTACCACACTTTTTTGCTGCACACATTTTTTTTATTGCACACACTTTTGTTGCACACGAACTTTCGCTGCACACAAACATTTATGTGCAGCACATTGTAAGGGTAATATAGGAATATCATTATATATTTTTGTATGTTTGTATCTTATAGTAATTAAGGATTTTTTTAGTGTACCTAGTAGTAATTCTCCGATTATATTTTGATTTTAAATTGTATTTTAAAATTTAAAAAATAATTTAGGTGATTATATATTTTTATAATTGCTAATTTTATAAAATAGTATAATTGAAAATACGTAAAATTCAATTTTCCGATTAACCAATCGGTTGAACCGGCCGACCAGTTGGACCTCGAACCGTTGCCTCTTCCGACTTGTTCTCCGGTCCTATTTTATAATTACTGCATAATACCATAGGGGTGGGGAGGAATTATCATTCCATATTTTATGGAATAGTGATTCCGATGCATTTAATATAGGGTTCACATGATTAGAAATAGAATTGGTAATGATAATTTCATTCTCATTCAATTCCATCATACCAGTCATACTCTAAAGATTAGGGGTGTAAATAAGTCGAGCCGAACCAGACGAAGTGTTGTTGAAGTTTTTTGAAATATTATCGAGCTTCAAAATATATGTTTGAGCTTGTTTGATAAGTAATCGAGTCAAGCCGAACACAAGTCGAGCTCAAGTAGCTTGATAAATTTACATTTACTTTATCTATTTTTATTAATCGAGCTCGAGTCGAGCTTTTAGTTTTATCAAACCTAAAAGTTTGTTCAAGCTTGTTTGATATCTTTATCAAACTGAGCTCAAATCGAGCTTTTACCGAACGATTTCGAGTCAAGTACGGAATAGTTTGGTTTGATTTTCACCCCACATCACACTGAAAGTTGTCACGACAAACACAATTATCTCTTCTTACCGCCGTCCCTAATCTAAATACAAAGTCCACTGGAATTGATCACACAATTTTCTTTCAATTCGATAAAAGTGGTAGCCAACATGATACTGAGATTTCTCATGATACAAGTATTGAGCTTCCATCATACTCATATATTTTCTTTATACCTATAATATATTGTTTAATATCTTGATGTTTCTTTAGTTTTACTGTTCTTCATTGACTCGCTGCATGCCAGGGGTAGTCGCTGCCTTCAAATGCTTCTTACATCTTAAAATATTTCAGGTGGTATTTAGTAGTTACAGCCGGTGTTGTCGAAACCGAACCCTACTGGCCGGTTCAACCGATTGGACCGAGAACCGGACCACGTACCGGTCCGAAAACACCCACAGAACCAGATTTGCTATTGAACTGGAAGAAACCGGATCAAACCAGTTAAAACCGGAAGAACCAGAGAATCAGGATAACAGAAATCGCCAGTTATATTTAAAAAAAAACGCAGAAACAACACAACCATTCACTTATTCGAAATTTCACAGAAATGATTGAAACCTCCTCAACGCTCAACTACATCAATGGAGACACATCAAATTTCATTTGGATTGCCATTTCTCCATCGCTCAAACTCCTTACATTTATCACATATCTCTACTGTGTGTTCTTCAATCCCTGAAAGATTGATTCCGCATAATATTCAAGAGTAATTTCCCAAAAAATGGCTTCCTTCTCCGAAAGCAATCGCCCCTACGCCGCATCAACTCCACTCGAACCCGATTAGAACTCGCCCTGGGTCGCATACCCCTACCAACCCCCTCCAACGCCATCAAACCTCTATGCCCAAGCTACGCACACGCCCCACGCGTCAAGCAGTTTCTTTGGGGTGGCTCCGCCTCCGCCTCCTCAATCTGGTTACGGCTATTATCCGCACCATCCGCTCAATCAGAGTCAGTTTCAGAAAAGCCCTGAAAGATAACTTATTTAATTATTTTTCGCTCTTCGATCAATTTTCATCAAATTGGAGGCCCATTTCCCTTTAAAAGGTCTGGTTTTATAGAATTGAAAATAAACCTGGCCTATAGAAGTCTTTGCCCTCAGCAAAAGATTCACGTTATACAATAAAAATAATACTTTTCTAAAGATATTTTTCTTTAATATATTTTGATCCAGGCAATACAACAAAACAGTATATGGAATTGGGGAAATAAATCAGCTAGGGAACAACTGACTTTAGATTTACGATTTTTGTGTGGTGATATAAATATGTTGGGCAGTGCAGAAGCCCATTGACATCCAATTAAATTTGATCGCGGAAAAAGGCACAAAACTTTCAATTCATATTCATACGACATGCACCCCGGTTCGGAATCGCCGGTTCTGGTTCCAAGGTAGGGAGAACCGGAACCGAACCAGAGTATGAAGGTTTTGGTTCTGGAACCGCAGGTTCCGGTTTTATTTTATTTTATTTTATTTTTGATTTTAAGCGTAAAAAGAAAAAAAATAAAAAATTTTGAAAAATCGACGGTTCGAACTGGAATCGCCGATTTTTTCTCAAAAATGAGGAATCGGAACCAAACATTCTTTAGCAGGTTCCAGTTTTTTTTTGGCTGGTTCCAGAACCGGCGGTTCTGGTTCTGGTTAAAACCGGCGTTCCCCGGTTCGAATCGCCGATTCTGGTTTTTGGGTGCAGTCTAATACCCAGGCCGGCCGCTGGCCAGACATGATGCCTATTCCTCTCTTCTTCAACGGTAAACTTAACCTTCCCACCGCCTGCCACCGCATCACCTCATCGTACCACAATTACCGCCCTGCCCTGCCCATCTCAGTCAAGCTTTTTCATCTGGTTTTTGAAGCTACTCCACCTCCCACTTCCATCGCTAACTCCTGCTTCATCTTTTTACGCCTTAAATTTGCACCTTCCCATTTTACTCTAACCTTCCTTCACTTTCCACTCTATTTCTTCTCTGCTCAACCCTTCTCTTCAAAATTTTTTTTTCTGCATTCACTGTGTTTGATTTGCTTCTCTCTGCTCCACGCCACACCTCTATTTATTTCTCTTCTTTGAGTTCTCTACTTATCAATGCCTTCTTCTGCTCTTGTTTTATTTGTTGGAAATAAATCCATGAAACATTAGCCCTATTATGATAAACTGAGATCAAACTGTAATACGGAAGCGTACCTGATCCAATGAGTCTCTAGGCGGAACACGAACTCAGGATCAGTGGTTATATGACCTTCCTCAACTAAGCCTCCTTATTCCTTATGGGGACCGTAGTAATCCCTCCCGATGGGGAGAAGGGAAGACCATGTGCGGCTTAGTATATTGGGGACCATAACCTGGGAGCCTTTATATACTACTTGACTAGACCACCCATAATCACCTAATCATGTAGTATTGGGTATCTACTCAATAAGCCCATATCATTTATTATTATAGCCCATGGACCTTTAACCTTAATTGAATCACTTAATTAAGTCCATAATATAATTGAATAGCTAATATAATTGCATAATAATATATTGCCCACAATTACATTATATTGGAAATTAAAAATTTTCAACAATCTCCCACTTGGGCTATATATTTTCCGTTAGCAATTATATCAAGAGTCCTTAGTTGCGCAATTTTATGTTATTCCTCTTTAGACTATACTTAACAATCTGGTCCATCTCATATACTAACATGGAACTACCGCGGCATTCACCACATTATAAATCGTGATTAAACCCTGACAATCACCATATCAATATACTCAATGACATAGATCAAATATGGTGAGTAGCATGGAAATTACATGTCAAATGTGATCAACATCATGTCTATTTCCAACTGGTCCAACTTTAGTCTTTAGTGAGATCAATTCAAAATGTAAATACAAAATGAAATTATTACTTTAGTGAATTCACAAAGAATTCAAAGCCATGAACTTTATTATGCAGAAAACTGAATTATCCAAATCAAAGTGTTTTGAAAACTTTAAAGAACAATAAATATAGACTCCCACTGAACTAATGTATTCTAAAACCATATACACCCACATGATTAGCTAGCTCATAAAATTGCAGGGCGTTGAATACATAATTGGTAGATCCATATTTAGAGTCTATCATAATATGCTCTTCTAAAATTTTATCTACACAAAACACTTTATTTAACAACCAAGAATTCTATGTCAATAAGAATATGCTTGACTTATTGTACTCTTGTCATTAATACTTTACTGCAAACTAACTGTCATAATACACTTTATGTGACAAAGTTTCGCAACCTTTATTTCATGTTTGAATGCCCTTAGTGTGCTACTAATTCTGTTATCATGGTTAATGAGCTAAAGTGTTTGCTTAATACTTTTACTTGTATAGCTCTCCGACCAACAGAAAATATAGCCTGAAGTGGATCTTATACTGTATTGACATCTAACAAACTCAGAATCAGAATTCCTCATGATGTCTAACAAATCTGATACCTGATGTACAAGCATATTATTCTTAATTCTCTATACATACTTTATAAAGATCCATACTAAAGTTACTTAAATGTCTACTTAATATACCAACAACATAAGCCAAATTAGGTCTTGTAGAGACCTCATCATACAACAACTTCCAACAACCAATGAATATGAAATGTTTCTACATTTCTTAAATCTTTAGTTTAACTTTAGGGCACCTGATTGAGACTGCACTTGTCTCCCTTAGTTTAACTTAAACATTCTCCCACTGAATCACATAATCATCTACATTTATCTCAAAACCAAATGAGACACTTACTTCATGATGATACTTGTGATTCCTTTATGAAAAAAATTTGCTTGAATGCATAGATGGATTTCCTATTAGTTCTTAAACCATTTAGATCGTATCATCAGTGTTGCGATCAAGGAACTTTATCTTTACATCCATCTAATATGATTCAAGATCAAAATGTGCTACTAATGTCACGATTATCTTATTATAATGTCTTCCTTCCCTTTTGAGTATAATCCTATATCAAGATGCAAACCTAATCATCTTGTATTGATTTATACTCATAACTTATAGCATTAACACACTTTGGAGTAATTGGACCTTTCATGGTTTGATGAACATGGTTTGAATGTTCTACCATTAATTCTATAGTGTCCTCATTATTTAAGAGAAAAACTACATAATCATTCGAATTGTCTTTTACCCAACTCTAGTGGTTTTCTTAGTGACATTAATTCTTGAGGTTGTTGAATTTGTTATTCCTTAAATATTATTGACATTGTCATATCGTTATTCTAAATTTGCACCAATTCTTTAAAGCATAAGTGGGGATCGAATCGACTCCCCTTAAGGACAATGTCTCTAATATTATTCTTCCCCAAAATCAACATCCTCACATAATACCGTATTACCCGTCTCAAATATGATCCGAACAATTGGATCATAAACTTATTATCTTTATTTAATACCAATAAAGTAGCTTATATCTATTTGAATCCAATTTTCTTTAGTAGATCCCAATGATCTAGCCTTAGTTGGATATCACCATATGTGAAACTCAAGGAGTTCTCACAACTACTTTGGTTGGAACTTTTTTTTGTTGCCTTTATACTTTATTGAGACAGAGTTTGTTAGAAACTTATTAGTTTATTCTTATTGTTGAAGTTCTCATCGTGTATAATTTTATTGTTGACATAGGTTAAACTTAATTAACAGACTTCTTAATTGTACAGAGAATTAATCCAAAATGATTATCATGCTTGCACTAAACTTTATAATCTTTCAAATTTTAAATAGTTTAGAATCATCTCAAGGAATCTATCACATCATTAGTATCAATACCAACTTGTAAGTGACACTCTCTACGTAGTAGTCACATACTGACAATAAAACTGTCAAGCAATAGTCTTCCTTTGGGCCGACTTATTACTCACATGTTAAACAAATAATCGTCATATATTTATCACCACAGGTGCTTGTGTATTTCTGCCAAATATTAATCTACCTATGGGCCGATCAATACCCGAATGAAGATACACTTGCAAAACATTATTAATTAGGGACCCATCACAAGACACCTTGTGCAACATTAACCTTGTCTTTGGACAAAAATTAACTGCAGGGGTAATCTTTGTGTAACAATCAAGTATTGACAATAAGTTCTGTCAAACAAGAGTCTATCTGTGGACCGACTCATGTTCACATGAATAATCCAAATAATTATCACATACTTATTATCACATGTGTGTTATTATTATGTCAAACTATGCCTACCTGTGGGCCGAACATAGAACACATAAATAATACCACACCCATCTATGTAATTTCAATAAAGCTTTTCTCCACACACGATATTTCTGTGGCAACATGGTGCTTCGATTGACTAGATTGAAGGTTTACTAGACTAATTAAATAAATATTAAAATATTTAATTTAATTAAACGACATTTAACTGTCTCCCCATTTTAATTTTAATTAAATTCCACTAACCAAATGAGAATATTAGATGATTCATACCAACTTAAAAATAATGAAAGATTTCTTTACTTAATTAGGGATTCCAAAATCCCAATTTAATATAAAACTCGATCCTTTCCAAAATAATGGGACTCGTAATTGATTCCAGAATCAATAATAAATATTGCACAATTAATTTCTTATGCCATAAATAGAATATAACCAAATATTACTGAATCACATAATTGTGCATTGAATCCAATTATTTGGACATACGAACATGGATACCATAAATAGATGCACATTAAAAAAGAATAAATTGTCACAATTAATATCACGAAACCTTGGAAATTCATAAGCAAAGTCAAAGATTAATGTTGTGATTATTATTTGAGTTGAAATATGCATCAAATTCCAGTAATTTTGCACTTATTTACGCATATTTATTGAAACAGTTTGAATTATCAATAATCAAAATAATTGAATGATAAGTCACTTGCCAAAATATCGTGAACAACACATGTAAGCCTTATGCATTTGTTATTCAATATCCTTGCTTAAGTGATAAGAAACAATTAATATCATTCAGCAAAATAATAATTAGTTACTCAAATACACAAGTGGCTCATTCAGCCTATACATGTACCCCAAGGCACACATTCAAATTAACAATTGATCCCTTTTGTCCAACGACAAATTGATCGAGAAACAAATTTTATCAAAAACTAACAGTAGTTTTACATACTTAAATCACAATAACAAATGTGATTGGATTAAATGAATAATGTTCCAATATGCTGAATGACTTTTTTAAAATATAAAAATGTCAATATTATTGTCTCCAGTTATGACTCCAAATGGAGTCAATTCAAATTTCACAAATTGAATGCAATAGTTGCCACAATTTATTACATCACCAACTGCTTAGCATAGCATAGTTGTAAACTATATTCAATAGTGCAGCTGATAATCACATTAAAATTACGTGAAAAGACACCAAAATTAATATAGTAAAAACTAATTATAACAATCTTTAAGTCAAGAATACTCTCTTCACAAATACATAAATTCAGGCTTAATACTGGTCACAAAAACTCAAATATATATTCAAACTTGATTAGATGGCATCACAAAAACGCATGTGATCAAGAATTTAAATTACAATCCCATAGTAATTAATCAATTTAGGCAAATATTCTTTATATATAAAAGGAAATAATTAAAATTCATTCACCTATGTGAAGAATAAGTGGAACAATATTCAATTAAATGACGAACATACAATCCAAATGATTACACCAGCACTTAAACGATCAATTCTTTATTCAATCAAAGTCACCCATCGCCAGCCTTATTCAATTCAATATTATTACCTTATTATAATAGGAAATAATAATATACACATCACCCATTGTTATTAATTATACAAATCAATATAGCAAATAACCATAAGTAAGATATTCGTATATCTTAAATAATACAGAAGCAGGTGTGCATGTATGCTGGAATATTTCGAAGCCAATTAAACACAATTATATGTATCTAGAACAAATTTGTCAAATTTTCTAACAGGCAATTGATTGGCACACATTAATCACCCACTTAGTGGAAAAGCAAAGATCAAATACACAAATTCAATTTTCTATCCCCAAATTTTAAATTGTGTTTTCACATAATGATTCAAATACAAATATTTGAATCTAATCACAATTCTCACGGATCTCAGAGAATCATAAATAGGGTGGCTCTGATACCACTTGTTGGAAATAAATCCATGAGACCTTAGCCCTATTATGATAAACTGAGATCAAACTGTAATACGGAAGCGTACCTGATCCAATGAGTCTCTAGGCGGAACACGAACTCAGGATCAGTGGTTATATGACCTTCCTCAACTAAGCCTCCTTATTCCTTATGGGGACCGTAGTAATCCCTCCCGATGGGGAGAAGGGAAGACCATGTGCGGCTTAGTATATTGGGGACCATAACCTGGGAGCTTTTATATACTACTTGACTAGACCACCCATAATCACCTAATCATGTAGTATTGAGTATCTACTCAATAAGTCCATATCATTTATTGTTATAGCCCATGGACCTTTAACCTTAATTGAATCACTTAATTAAGTTCATAATATAATTGAATAGCTAATATAATTGTATAATAATATATTGCCCACAATTACATTATATTGGAAATTAAAAATTTCCAACATTATTCTGCCTCTTGTAATAACTCTACTTTTATTGATACATGTAATCATGGAAGAAATAATAGCTCATAGATTGTCAAGAATGGACTACCTTGCTTCATTTCAAGCTCATAGTGTACTGTGTATAATAGTGATTCCATAGCTAAAGCCACAGAGATAACAGAGATGTTTCATTAAAAAAGGAAAAACATTAATAGAAAAACCTCAAGTATATTTATTCCCAAATGGAGCAGCCTCCTGTTAATACATTCATATTGCAAATGACAAGGTTTCATGTGGTAACTTGTTAAAAAAGAATTACTCACTCATTTCCAGTAGATGGTGTGTCTTCTTGTTATTTTGTACCCAATTTCAATGTTCCATACTCTTGTGTAATTATTCCAATATTCCATTTCCAGTGACAGCTATTATTTCTTTATGACGTATAGGCCTTTGTTTAACTCCCCTTTAAAAGAGTAATTTATGGTTCCCTCTAAAGCATAATACTCTAAGCCCCCTGACAACAAAATATATGCAGGAAAATCTCTAAGTGTGAAAAGCAAACTTAAAGAAGAGAAAACTCTCATTTTAGGTCATTTTTGTAGCTCATCTCGAATTAAAAGTGGTGCAGTTTCTCCAAAGTGGAGATTAATTTGTAATAGGAGTAAAATTCGAGTTTTTTTTCTTCAATTAATCGTATTATTTTAAATAAAGATGGATACTTTATCATGAGGAAATACTTAATTGTCACCATTTAGAATACAAGTTTTGTAACCTCTGCCTCACTCGCATCGTTCTGAGTGCATCCACTCCTAAGAAATCGAGTGTCGTTTTATCATCGTCGTCTCCATCTCGTCTCCCATAACCACTTGTGTTTAGTCAACTTCATTCTCCATGAATGCATAAAGATTGTACGTACAGCTCCATCTGCTGAATATCAAGTTTCTTGTATGCATTTCATTTTCTCAACTATTATTAATGCAAATTTTCGAACACAATTATTCTTAACCTTAAAATCGAACATGTACTCCACAACTCTTCTAACTCTTCTTTTTTCTCTCTTTTCTTACAACAAAATTTTCATGCAATGCAGTAATTAATTATACCTCCAACTTAATTATTATTTTAGCATCAGTTACTTTCATGATTTCATTGATTAGTTTTTATATATTATCAGACCTCAATCAATAATTATCTTATTTCTCAGATTCCAAATTATTAATAATTCTTAATATTCCTTAAAACAAGGAATTTAGTCATATAATCGAATTATATTCATTAGATAGAGCATGTCCTCAGAAAAATAACTGTGCACACATTAAAAATATAATTAACACAATTTACTTTACATCACACTCCAATCTGAGAGTAGTATTATGTTTATTATTAAACCATAATTATTATTTTTTTGGTATGTTTGTGTGAGAATGAATTAGACTTCATAAGTCATACCAACTCTCCTAGGTAGCACTGTCAAAATGGGTTGGGCCAACCCGCTCCAACTCGTCTTAACCCATCAATTTCTCAATTCAAAATTAATCCGCCTCACTTCAAACCCACTAGAGCGTGGGCTAACCCGCACCGCCCCACCAACTCAACATCAACCCACTTTTATAAATTAAAATTTAAAAAAGTAACATACAACTTTTAGATTTTAATACGAAATATTTAAATAATAAAAATATTATCATCCAATCCTACCCCTGACTCACCCCCACCCCACCCCACCCCACCCACCCACCCCCCAAAAAAAAATTTTTTTAATTTTTTTTTAATTTTAATATTTAAATGATAAAAATATTATCACCCAATCCTACCCACCCCACCCCCAAAATTTTTTTTTACTCCCTCCGTCCCATAGAAGTCGGTATAATTTTTTTTTGGGCACGGAGATTAAGGAGTATAATAATTTAATATAAAGTGAAGTAAAGTGAAGTGAGAGAAATAATATTTAATGTGTAGTGAGTTGTTGTATTAAAGGTGATATGTGGGGTCCATGAGAATAGTTTAATTATTTTTGTGTGGGTCCCATGTATTAAAAAGAAAATGTGTCAACTTTAGTGGGATAAACCAAAAAGGAAATTGTGTCAACTTCTCTGCTTCTGTGAAATTCTTCCTCAGAAAACTATAGGCTTAGTTGATCACAAACTTCTTCAGCAACGATGAATCCGCCTTCGCCACCACATCCGCTTCTCCCATCAGATAAAACATGCCCTGATCCATCGCCTTCACCACCGCCTGCAGCTCAACTTCCACCTCTTGTGCCACCACCGGCGACGCAGACTGAATCGACCCTAACGAAACCTACGACAGTTGTGATGTCGATTTTCTTGCGTTACTGTTGCTCGAAGTGTCGGGTGGTTGATCTGCTTCGTAAGCTGTCATCTTCATATACTCGAGTTTGATGAATTCTATTAAGTTGTCGATGAGCTGGCGTTGGAATTCCATGGGTTCTTCAATTGGATCCTTATAATCGTACTTGACAACACACTGAAATATTCTGTACTCTCTGAGCTCAACATAACGGAAAAGAAACCGCTCATCCAAGGCAACTTTGCTGATAGGGATGGCCTTAATGGAGACCATCACGACAACAGAATGAAAAGAGAGAACATTGTCGATGAAATGAGAGAAAATGGGTGGGATTCCCTGGACTAATTCAGAATACACAAGTCCAATTCCAGGGAGTCTGTTCACATCCTTGTTTTTCACCAGATCTTGAATGTAACTGCCAGAAACCTTGTTCTTCAGCTCAAACATGTACCTCTCATGGTGGGCGAAGTGCCAAACTGCCATCATAGTCATGAGCACGACGGAGAAAACTAGTGGGAGGTATCCACCGTCGACGAATTTGTGGAGAACTGATGAGAAGTAGAGGAGCTCTACAGACATGAATACAGTGAAGAATAGGAGGATCAACAATATGTTGGTCTTCCATATCATGAGCATGATCAAGGTGACGAGGGATGTTGTGATGACCATCACAGCAACAACAGCGATGCTGTAAGCATTGCCTATCTTTGTAGGAGTTTTGAAAGCATATGTTACTACAACACAGGCAATCATGAGAATGTAGTTCACCTCAGGGATGTATACTTGGCCTTCGTATTTGGTAGAGGTGTGTGTCACCTTCACTCTGGGGAAGCACCCCAGACTCAACGACTGAGAGATGATGGCAAACGATGCTGATATCATTGCTTGGCTCGTGATAACGGCTGACATGATGGCTACTAAAAATGTTGGCCAATAAAGTCGACCTGTGCATCACATATATTTCTTAGACTAGCAAGGATACATATTTATCTATCTGTCAAATTAGATTTGTCTAGTTTACGACCAATCACTTGCCTGGTACAGAGTCGTAGGTGTGGTCAATGTTGTCAGGGAACTTGGTGAGATATGCAGTTTGTCCAATGTATGCTAAGAGTATAGAAGGAAACACCAATCCAGAGAAACTTATCTATAGTATTAGTGTATATATATATTAATGTTAGTATAGTATATTGGTACCTTTATATACAGGAGTATTGTTTGTTATTTACTTACTTGCAGACACATTAAAGTGGCCTAAATCAGCAAACATGGCCTCAGTTCCTGATTGGAGTAGAAACAACAATTAGCATAAATGATAAATTGAACTTGTAGACATGAAAATATACTTATAAATAAGATCACCTGTGATGCAGAGAACTACGCCTCCAAGAGAAACCCACCCTTGCTTGCCATTTCTTTTGAAGTAATCAATTATGTAGATGGGATTGAAGGCGCACAGGACGGAGATGTTGTGTTTGAACAAGTTGTACATCCCACTACAACTCAAGAATAGAAACCATAGGCAGAAGACTGGAGCAAATGAGTAGCCCACTTTATCAGTGCCAAAACGTTGGATGCAAAACAGAACTATCAATATGGCTATTATAATGCCCACAACAGTATCTGCATAGAAAACCAATCAACACTACATGTCATCATCTTTGTTTACTTCTCAAATTAACACACTAACATTAACATAATACATACATTGGTGAAGACCCTTGAAGCCAACCATGGCAGAAAGAACTGCAGGCAATCTATAAAACTAACACTAGTATTAAAATTAAGTCATACGATCGACATAGAAAGATCAGAGGAGTAGAGAAAGAGAGATGCCTGTGATAGATGGAGTAAGAACACCATCTCCCATGACCATAGAAGTTCCAAGGATGGTTGTAAGGAAGAGAATAATCTTTGCAGTTTTGCTGGTTTCAAGTCTGCATTTGATGTTCTGCGCACGATGCAACTGGTTGGATAGTGTGTCCAGTCTATAGTTCGAAACCTCTCTGTCCTCCAGTTCATCTTTCGGAATCAACCCCACATTTGCATACCGACAAATCAATGAATATAATGCAAATGTTCCACCTATATACATTGACATACTACAACTCAAAAATCATCTTTAAATATACTCACAAATAATTAAAGTAAGCTAGGTAAGTACCATCGCCATTGTCGTTAGCCTGCAAAACGAGGAAGACGTATTTGATCATTGGGACTAAGACAATAGTGTAGATGATGAGAGAGAGCACCCCGAGGATGTCATCCTTGTGTTTAATCTCTGGAAAAATACTGTCGAACACATACAATGGGGAAGTTCCAATGTCTCCATATATGATTCCGATGCTTTGGAACGCCAAAGTCATAGTCTTCATCCAATTGTGTGCCTATTTATTCATTTAAATGTGAGAAAGTCTCGTGTGAAAACGTATCCTTTCAAATCAACATATATATATATATATATATATATATATATATATATATATATATATATATATATATTCCTATCACTAAATTAACATCACATGTACAATAATTTCATATATTAAACTCATTACAACCTCTATAATCGGTACCAATGTATCGTGTTCACCATTAGAAATAAGAGTTATAAAACAAAATTAATTTAAAGGTGGTTGGTAAACGTTGGAATCATCCTAAGTTTCTCCACCACCTTCTCAATCTTGTCTTTTTCATTCCATTCCCCTGTTAAAATATGGAAATGAACTCTTCAAGAAGTAGTGGAAGTCGGCCTCATCCCATACATCATCCAACACGACGAGGAATCGCTTATCCTTCAATCGTTCTCCCATTTCCTGATCGTCTCCTCCCCCTTACCATCTCTGCAGGCTCCACTTGAGCTAGAATAGCTAATGCAATATCTCTAGATGTCCATCCAACGCCAACTGTCACCCACGCACGACAAGCGAACCACTCCACAATATCCAAGTCTTCAAAATTTTGGATCAATTGTGTTTGATGAGGGATTGATTATTCTGCATGTATGAAAATTGGGGCTAAAGTTTATGCTTTTTCAGTTTCAAGTAGCTCAGATGTACATGGTGATGAGTGATGAAAATGCAACAACAGAACACTACAGGGGTGGAGGTATTGGAGAACAGACCTTTCGAAGACGATGAATTCGGGAAGGGCCAATACACCTTGAAGATTTATAGGTTGCAAAGGTAGGATTTCAGCAACATGAATGTTTGGTTAACTGGTTTTCTGAGGACTTAGTTTGTTATCTCTACTGTTGATATACATTAGTTAATGTGTTGTGTTAGATGAAATAGCTTTCTGCTATTGTGCATCATCAATAGGCACAAGTAAAGCTATGCCAATGTATCAAATAATGGTCCAATACAACATCACCATTCAAGTTTATAAACACTCTCATTTCCATCAACCAATAATCAATTTGTTTCCAATCTCGAATCAAGAATCCCATATAATATAGATCCCAACTAAAAATACTTGCACATCTAGTGCATATCTGTGATCTGATCTTAGATTCATTCAGTTATAATATAACAGACAATGTTAGATTTTTCAATTCTCAATAAATTAAAATGGACGATTGAACCACACACATGATTATACATACAACGAACGCTTATAACAAAAGATGTATATGTGTGTAATAAGAAGAAGAAACCTGGTTATGGGTGGGGTGGGAAGAAAGTTTTCCGGCCTCCACGTTGAGGGAGTCGACATGACGGAGCCGCCCCAAGGAGAGTTTTCTTTCCTTGATAGGGTGGTTATCATTTTCACCGGTGGTTGCATCCTCCGCCAGTTCTGTGGCCTCCGCCATGTTGGTGCTCTTCTTCTCCAAAGGTGGTAATGGTGGAGGGTTTTAATAGGGCTCTATTTTATGTCCGAATTCTCGGCGTGTACATCTTTTATATACTAAACGAAGGTTTTCTCACGCTTATATGTCTTCTTCTCCAAAGGTGGTAATGGTGGAGGGTTTTAATAGGGCTCTATTTTATGTCCGAATTCTCTGCGTGTACATCTTTTATATACTAAACGAAGGTTTTCTCACGCTTATGTGTCTTCTTCTCCGTGATTTGAGTCTGAGTTGGTATCTTCTCAAAATTTCATATATTTTTGTTTTTTTATGGCAAAAACTCCTGCACACTCGGGTCCTCATGTGAACACAACACTTCCCTCTTCAATCCTATTTAAACATATGTATTCTTTTATATACTAAACGAAGGTTTTCACACGCTTATGTGTCTTCTTCTCCGTGATTTGAGTCTGAGTTGACATCTTCTCATAATTTCATATATTTTTGTTTTTTTTATGGCAAAAAATCCTACACACCCGGGTCCCCTTGTGAACACAACACTTCCCCTCCAATCCTATTTTAACATATGTATTGCTAGGGGGCCTAAATTACAAAGGGGCATGGAAATTGCAAAGGCGCACGGAATGTGCTCCGTGCGCCCGGGTGCACAGGAGCCTCACTCTTTTTTTATTTATGTAATTCTCACATCTCGGTATTTCTATTCTCATATTAGGATATTTCAGGGTCTATCGTGCAATTTTAACATGTCAAGAAACCCTACCTCATTTCTTGCACTGGCAATTCATTCTCCCGGAAGAGGAATGAGAGATTCAACCTATTGAGATTCTGAGAGATTAAATTCTTTGATTAATATAATTTTTCACTGTGAACCATTGAATTTACAATGGCAACTTCGATCATGTGCAATCAGCGGCGGCGGTGGGTGATATGACTGACGACAAGGAGAAATTGGAGAAGGCAATCGTCTCAGGTATTTATTTCAGTACAACCTTTGTTTCTTCTCTATTTTGTTGGCAAATTAAAAAATGAAGAAAATACTTTGCAAATTCAACCATCTTCTTTCACCACTACAAAAGTCACTGTTGTATTCGGTAAGTTTTTTATTTATTTCATCTTATCCCCAAACTTATTTTTCCGTCTAATTCCATTTTTCAAAATTGGATTTCATCGACATTTTCAAATCTGTGTGTTGACGGTGAACAAGATGAGATTGAACTCACATATCTTGCTCACTGGACGACATACATTCACTACTACAAAAATTAGTACAATGTATTTTGTAATTACAAATAGATTTTTGGTTGAATGTATCGTCTTTGATCAGCAAATAATGATAGTGGTTGCACCAATCACTTAATGGCCTCGTTGGAGGAGAAGCATGATAATAATCATGTGCTAATATTACTTGCTTCACAAACTAATGTATGATTTATTCTTACAGATTTACAAATACTCATATCTGATCTATTAGGCCATTGGTATGATTAATTCCATCTCCTAATGTTGATTAAAGATTAGAATTAGGTCTCTGAGAAGAATTATTGAATCCGATAAGGGAAATCAAGGATCAGAAGATTGGAGGCTATTTATTGATGTGAGAATCTATTTAATTTTTTACTTTGGAGGATATCTTATCAACTATCTAATTGTGTTATGTTAACCTACTTACAACTGTTGTTTTAATGGAGGTTCTATAAACGCCCTTGAGTTTTGTATGCAATAAATATTGTTTTACTACATCTTTAGGTTGGCAAGTTCTGAAATGGATATTTACTACAACATTCCTGATCAAAGACTTGCTGATTTGTATTACTATATGTGGCAAATCTCTTGATAGTTAGATAGCATTGTCTCCTTTTTATTCTTATTAGCCTTTTATTATATTCTATCCGTAGAGTGGATCAACCATGTCAATTTTATGGAACTGCTTCTTTGCATATATATTACACCGGTGGTTGGGATTGATATTTTTTGGCAATTACTCTTATTTTGTTCTAAACCTGATAAGAACTAATATTTATTCATATCCGCAATTCGAAGTGCTGAATCAAACTCACAGCTTGCTAATACTAACAAGTTGAATCCATGTAGTTTGGGCCACCTTATTACATGTTTTACCAGAAATTGTGTTATCCTGCCAACAATTATGGATACATCTTTACTGCAGGTTATAAACTGTGTAATAATTGTTTGCTTCTTCCATTCAATTTGATCTGCAGATTCATAGTTATTAATAGAGCCTTAGTTGAGGTGAGATATTATTTGTTTCTTCGTTTCTTACATTTTAATTTAATGAAAACATATGGTTTAACCTTGCAAATGAGGAGGATAACATGATTAGAATGGATGTTGATGATCCCAAACAGTATCATAAAATTAATTTTAGGTCTTTCATCGTTGTTTTTATTGACTAGACTTGATTAAGCACTACATTATTTTGATAATGGTGTTGCATTTGGTGGGGGTAATATCACCTGATGGGAGAAAATCCATTTATTACTATAAAATGGGCTTATCATGTTTTTCTACAATATCGTCCATGGTCTTACATTAGCATATCTAACTACAATTAGGAAAGGGCAAGCGATGGATTTTGTAAATACTTTTGGGTAAGTAAGATGAGGATGGAATTATTACAGGATTAAGAATGTACTTTCTTTAACATGTATTTTATTATTTTTACTTTTGATCAAAGATGGTCATCAAGAAGAAGAAAGAAGTTGATACTTGATAGACATCTTCAATTCTTTTCACAACATATAGCATTTCAAGAGGCTACATTTTCCAGCTCATGCAACACTAATGTGATTTTCTACCTTTTCTTTACCTTGTGCGAATGCAAGTTTGATTTTAAGTTTCATTGGGCTGCTTATGGACATGTTCTATTAACTGTCAAGATACCTTCCAGATAAGAACGCTAACAATCCTGAAGCCTCAGAAAAGAGGAGGCAGTATGATAATTCAGGAATCAGGATTTGAGGTACTCTCCTTTCTAATTACTGCTGGTTTTTGTTTCTAGATTTTGTGATTAGCCTTACTTAATTGTTAAATTTTTTGTGTCTATTAGGTGTTACCTCACTGTAAGTTTGTAAGTGGTATCATAAAGATAATTAAGTAGTGTTGAAGTTATAATCATAATCAATGAAACTCTAATAGTATGATATGTAACATAAATATTTAAGATTATTAAAAAATTTATTGCTGCAGAACATAACAAAAAATATTGGAAGGGGGTATCTTCTGATATTTTCATTGCTATAGTAATATACATGAAGCATGTCAATTAAGTTTTATGTTTGTTTACTTGGATTGAATATTTCAACATTGTACATAATTATTTAATTGACATGTTGCTTTAGTTTATTATATTTTATATGAAAATTTGTATTTTATCTAATACAGGACTCTCAAAAATTTATGATGGTAGACACTTCTTAATCGGCAGCTACTCCCCAACCTAATGTCTCTCTCCTCCTATATTAATCAAGTTTCTCTCATTCTCTACTTCCAAATTAGATACAATGTAATGTGTATTTAGTTCTTTAATTGAAATGCTGCTTTTAATATTTTGTTATATACACTAATCACTCTGTGCAAATAAAGCACTATATATGCTATTTGGAAAAGCTATTACTGATAAAAATGTTGCAATTTTTAATTTTCTATTTTTTTCCTCTTAAATGGTGAATGTATTTAGTATTAACTATGGGGTTGGAGGATACCAATGTGTGTCCTAAAGTAATAAAGCAAAGAAAGGTATTTGTTTCAATCAGTTAATTTATTAGTTTGGTTTGTTTCTATCATTGGTTCAGTATATTTTTGCATCCCTTGGAGTACTTTATTCACTTTATTCACTGTATAGACATTCATCATTTCCAACTTTGATTTAAAAAAGTATTAGAACTATATTTGTGAGTAATTTTCAGTGTCTTTTATTATTATTATTTTTATTTAAATATTGTTTGGGTGATATTTTGAAATTTTTTGGTTGAAGCTTATTTTGACTCTGGTCTCCTTCTTTGCAGGTCCAATCAGTTTGTATTCTTCAACATCTAGATGGAACTTAACTTAATCAATCTTGCATGTCGTTCTTACTACACTGAAATTGAATTTATAACTATTATTAAGAAATTGCATTATCTATCAAATTTGTCATCCATAACTCCACACATTTCATGCTTTATACTTTTTTATTATTATTATCTAAAAAGATTAACGTACCCTAAAAATTAAAAAAAGTTGGTAAAAAATGTATTTTTTTTAACCTAAAAAATACTAAACTATTCTTTGAAGCTAATAAAATTTAGTTAAAAAGTATGTTTTCTTAATTATATGAAAACAAAATAGTTTGAAATGCATCTCAATGGAGAAATTAATAGTAAATATCAACATGTTATGATGATATTGATCAATTAATAATATAATATTTTAATTTATTAATATTATTTTATTTTGTTAATTGGAGTAAAATTTATAGTTATAAAAAATTAAATACTTAAATGAAATTATTATTATTTTTGTTCTACTGAAATTTATAAAAGTATAACATTTGAAATTGTGACCAACTTAGGTAAGAGTTAGTCAAGCAATAAAACATAGTATGCATTTATTTATTTATTATACATAAAAAAATACTTTAATTTATAAATTAAATTTAATTAAAATTAAATACGTTGTGTTAAATACAATACAATATGATTGTTAATAGAAATATGTTTAATATTATTAATAATTGATTTCATTAATAATGTGACAATAAAATAGTATTGATTTAATAATATAGAAATTATTTTTATCTTACTATTTTATTTTCAATTTTTTTGAATATTTATTTCAGATAAAAATAAAATAATACTCCCTCCTACCATACGTATCTTCACATTTTTCATTTTCGTCTATCTCATGCTTATTTTCACAAAAAAATAAACATCACGTCAACTAATAATATTAAAAAATCATCTTAATTTCAAAAAAATACTATTCACATATAACATACAAAATATATTTTGTACTTTATACATTACCTAAAAGAATTATATTACTCCTGAAAGTGAATAAAATTTGTTAAAATATAATTTTTTTTAAAACTACATATATATAATGCCAATAAAGATAAGTACATGACGAATGTAGTAATATCTCTGTCCCATAAACAAATTTACATTTTCTATTTTTGTCCGTCCCACAAACTAGTTCACACCCCCCAAATAAGAAAATACACACAAATCAATAACCCCACACACTTTAATTTCAAAATTGTCATCATTTACAACTCATAACTTACTTTATAATTTATTTATTATTTATAATTTAATAATATATTTTTGGCAAAGATTTTTACGTGACCATCTGACGGATTTATTATGTGAGAGGGATCTTACCAAATCTAAAATTCACCCACGAATATGGATGTGATCTCATTCCAGTGAATAAGTAATTAATTACGGGAACAGCCATTAAACGGTCTTAATATGTGTTGCTTGCGTTTTTTTTATTATTTAATTTTATTTCTCCAATTATTTCATTTTATTTTAGTTTAGTATTGTTTCAAATTTTGAAAGAATAAAAACCACGTTTATTTTTTTTATAAGTACTCCCTACTTGTTTTTTTCTTTAATTATTTCACAAAAATAATTTTATAAGATGATAAAAATGATAATATTTTTCACAAAAAGTAATACTTGGTTAAGAAAAAAGTGATAACCACCAATTTCGCAAAAGAATTTTGCAAAAGAATTTTATAAGACGGATAAAAAATGATAATATTTTTTTTAAAAAAATAATATTTAATTAAGAAAAAGTGATGAGTAATCTCATAAAACATAATTTTATAAGATGATAAATGTGATAATATTTTTCATAAAAAGTAATACAACTTAATCAAGAAAAAAGTGATAACCAATCTCATAAATGAATGTTATGAAACGGATAAATAGTGATAATATATTTTTAGAAAAGTGATATTTAATCAAGAAAAAGTGATAATCATTCTCATAAAAGAATTTCATGAGACAAATAAAAAGTAATAAAATATTAATAAAAATTGATATATCTAATTAAAAAAAGTGATACATGGAGTATACATTATTTATAATAATTGTCCAATTAATTAATGATCTCAATAAATATATGATAGGAGATAAAAAGTAATAACATTTTTTTGTAAAAAATGATACTAATCATGTAAATGTGATAATTATTCAATTAAATTATTTTACAAAAAAATTGTGAAATTGATAAAAGGTGATGAAAATTTTAATAAAAAGTGATTTTGATCGATGAAAAGTGATATTTATTCAATTTAAGTATTTACTAATTTCATATTAGATAATTATTACACAAAAATAAGGTAATTAATCTTATTGAGAAAAAGAAATGAAATCGAATATTTGAAAGAGGAAAAAAATTAAAACATGCAATGACCGATCAACTAACCAGGTGGGCTAGCTCACCTGCCTATGGCTCCTCACAAAAAGTGAGTAACTCGGATTTGATTCCACGAATATGAGGGGGAGTTATAAGAAGGTTTGTAGGAGAAAAGATATAAAAAGGCTTGGAAATAAGGATGTATGAGTGAACTAACTACCAACTATACTAACAACTAACTTTGTCCGATAAAAAAAGAAAAAAATGACCGATCAACTTTTACATTTTAATTAAACGAATAATTTTAGCGGTTTAATTGGGGCTCCACCTCACGTAAGGAAATCCGTGAGACGGCCTCACCCAATGCCTACCCTATATTTTTTCTATATTCTTATTATAATTTATTTATTTTAGTATAGACTAATTATACTGTACACCCGAGTGCAGTCTAAGATATGGTGCACCCACTTTCAAAAATGCATACAAATATAAACAAAAACATATACAATTATGAACAAAAATGTATACAATTTAATTGTTAATTTTTTTAATGAAAAATTGAGTGTAAAAAAATATACAATTATTATAAAACATGTATACACTATTGAATAAAAAGATACACATATGGATGCTAGTTTTTTTAATGAAAAATTTAGTGTGAAAACAATATACAATTATTAAGAAACATGTATACAAAATAGAATAACATGTTATACACGTATGAATGCACCCTTGCATCCGGATGCACCTAATATCAACTCTTTAGTATATTACTAAGATTCTATTATTTAATTGGGGCTCCATCTCACTTAAGGAGATTCGTGAGACGGTCTTATTCAAGACATACCCTATATTTTTTTCTATATTTTTATTATAATTTATTTATTTAGTATATTACTAAGTGGGAGGCACGTCAAGGTGCTAGCCCGGATTATTTCAGGAGGATGGAAAGTTGAGGCGTCACAAATACAATAAATGGAAGGAAGGCGATACAAACTTGAGCCATAAATAGTGATCAAAATATAACTAATTTTCAGGAATTAGATATGTGTAATGAGAATCACGTCAATGATATGGGGTTAGCACAAAAACCTTCTTTTTAAAGCACCAGCCCCATTACAAGCAAAATAATCTTTCCCAGTACCTACTTTAAGCTGCAATAAATGAGCTGAGGTTATTCTTAACAGAGAACCAAATCCATGAAAACAAATGAGCTTACACATTTAACCTAGGTCTTAAAACCTACATTTGGGGTTGGCAACACACGCCCTTCAACTTCAGTAAAGTTTACCTTTAACAAAGACAACAGAAGCTTTCAAAAGACTTAGCATTCTAATTTCTAGAAGATCGAAAAAGCAATTGTGTAGCGCTTATCTCAACTTTGTAGGTGTTAAATTGGTATGTGTGCATTAGATGTCGCTTGGAACCTTAGAGAAACAACATTTTAGTGTAAAGAAACAAAAGAAGTATGGAGGCAGAGCAATTAAACACAACTGCCATGACACAGGCCCGACTCTCCCATCATATGAACAATCTTTACCAACCAATTCAGTTTCATGTCTTACACACTCGATCAAGAACTTTCCTTTCAATGCCCTTCCCATCAACTGAGCAGCCGTCTAATATCTAAGACGGGCCAATCTTTAGGTATAAACAAAATAAATTCTAAAGAAAAAGAACTGAAAAGAAAATAATGCTTATCAGAACTGGAAGAACTGCCAGTCTGACTTGTTGACATTTACTTTGGATTGATTCATAAATGACCTATTTTTCATTACATCATGATTGAACATTCCATAATTTGATATAAATGCAGTACTTTGCAGTTGTTGAATCAAGAAGCCACATCTAAAGAAACAGTACAATCATAAATATTACTTTTCCAAAATATACATAGATCATTATCAAGATGAATAAGACAATGAATATTTCATAGAACACCATAGCCACTGATATCATCATCAAAATAAAAATTACACCATCAACCTTAAGCCACACATAACAACTTATTACTAATGAAAAAATGAGCTCATAATTATTTATTCTAAGAAAGATAGCACCTATTATTAGTTGACATAATTGGGATCAAATAAAGATCCTTAACTTTACACATGAGGATGAGTTTAAGCAGCTTGTTAGAAACTTTCAAAATTGATCCATAATAACATCCCTTAAAAGAACATGAAACTTTCAAATTGAATAAATAAAAGCAATGAGAAAATAGATATTGGAAAAAAAGGGATTAATATGTAGATGGAATATAATGTAAGGCATCATCTCATATTTGAGCAAACCAACTATAAGATATATTTTGTGATATAAATGCAAGATAGATCAACAAGTATTAAGCATACGTAGTTCAGAAAAATATAACAGCAAAAGATGTTTAAAATGCATATAACATTTCTAAATACTCCACTTATAACATAAGGTATCATCTCATATTTGAGCAGACTAACTATAAGATATATTTAGTGATCTAAATGCAAAATAGATCAACAAGTATTAAGCATACGCATTTCAGGAAAATATAACAGCAAAAGATGTCTAAATTGCATATAACACTCCAAAATACTCCAGTTGACCACAATATATGATAGGAAAGGGAAAGGTTGGAGTACAATCCTGCCTAAATCTAGTCAATCTACCCACCAATTATAATACAATTAACGTACAAATGTTAAGATTATCATCAGTCATCCAAATCAAAGGAAAATGCACACCCATGTATTATTATGAGTAAAAACCTATGTCATCCCATTGTGAGCATTATGTTTGTGGCATGTAGCAGAACTTCAGAAAATAAAAATGCTCACACACACAAGAACAAATGTCATAAGGGGCAGTGTACAAGATTTTCACATGTAAATTGACTAAGTAGTAAGACTTAATCTTTTTCCATCTCTTGTAATACCTTATTTTAAATAAATTTGTGGATACTACACAGAGGCAAAAGGCACAAGATTGTAAAGGAGGTAAAGGGTGTTGCTGCAAAGAGAACAGAGTACTACGCAATGCACAACAGTACCAAATATGTGTTAATCCTGTAACTTGGAATAAACCTTTAAATAAGGATGTAGAAAACCGGTCCCCAGATCCACCTCATACAGTGAACTTGGATTCAAAGAGGTTATGGTAAAAGGGAAAAGTAGTTATCTTGACTAAATCCCCCAGATTCAGCTCATTAGAAGTGGACTAAAACTTACACGTGGGAGGGAAAACTGCGACGTTGTCTCCACCAAGCAAATATATTCTTTTTAATCAACAATTTAAAGGATGAATAACAATGTGTGCAATACGTGAATAGGTATGGATGTAAAGATAGATCAGAAGGAGCAGAATGTGCGGCAATCATAATATGTCCAAACTTTGTTACACCCAAAACAAGGTGATCATCATATGTAAGATAAATTAAAATAAATAAATCAGCTAAACAAAGGAGGGGATGCTCACATATGTTGAAGAACAGGGCAGAGCACATGAAAATGTAGGAGCATGGTACATGGAGACACAGGCTGAGTGAGAAATTAAATATTAGAACTTCGGTCAGGAGTTATGTAAGAAAAGATCAGAGAAAATGGAAATGAAATTATAATTGTTGTATAAATCGAAAGAGAACCTCACTGATTGAAGGGTTGCTAGAGTCGAACACAGTAAGTGTAGTTTAACAGTCAGTGAACAATGCAGAGGCAACTTTTAGAGTTTCATATGAATAGAATGCTTATCAAGCAATACAGAATTATAGTATGTCAAAGTCAAATAGCTTACCTACACAGAGGAGAACCATGCAAAATAAAGAGAAATATTATGCATCGAAAGAAGAGGGTAAACAAGCTTACTTGGTGTGGAGAATGTTGAGTGAATCAGGAAACAGAGATAGGCGACCTAGAGATCTCTTCATCATGTCTATATTCTCTACCAAATCACCAACTGCTTCTCTCTGTCTTCTTTTCTATTTTACTACAATTATTTTATATAGTTTCTTATTTATACTACAAAATTATCAATTGCTTTTGCTGTCTTAAAAACATTCACTAACTCATTTTTACCTCACTCTCCCACTTACTAATGTTCTGCTGCTAACTACTGTACTTTACATATTCTCTTCCTCCCAATCTTTCTCTGTCTCAAGTGATACACACAGTCAAATAGGTGGTTTGGTGTTCCTATTGTTGTCTTAAAAACACTTAACACCCATGTGGCACCTAATAAAATTTAAAAGATAAATTGAAATCTTTCTTGTCAAAATGCGAGAGAAGACGAACTCCGTAGGTGTGTTCACTCTTCATTATTCCTTTGTGTTTCTTTTTTCATCATCTTCTCTTTTTTCCTTTCTTAATTTCCTGCTATGATTTGAAGTGTAACGTAAGAGATTAGCGAGAGTTAAAAATTATTCATCAATTTGCACTTATTCAGAATATGTGAAGAGTCTTAACTTTTACCCCTTGCATGTTCTCTCAAGAATTAGGAATCCAGTATATTAAAACAAATTCACACTTAGCCAATACATTAAAACAATTTCACACTTAGACATTTCATCAAGCATCTAATAGGCATGAGTAAAAGCAGGCAAGTTCTTCACAAATCATAACAATTACTAATTAACATTTCCTCTAAATCGCCTGCCATTTTTTCCAGTCATATAAACAATCAAATTTAACTGTTCTCTCAAGAATTACTAATCCAGTACATTAAAACAAATTCACACTTGTATATTTGATGAAGCATCTCATAGGCATGCATTTAAACAGGGAAATTCTTGACAAATCATAGCAATCACTAATTAACATTTCCTGTAAATCAACTACGAATTTCTGTTGCATAATCTCATCGAAAGGATATAGCCAAGGAAAGTGAGAGTAAAATGAATGTGATACATTAAAGTGGGCGAGATACAATGGGAATTCGCAAGAGCATGGATGCCTACCTGGAGACGTCAGTTGAGAGGGGGAAGAGGTGTAGCAGTCGGTGGAGCAAGCAGGAGCGGTAGCCACAAGAATCAAATGGCGGTTTGACGCGGAGACAGCTTGAAATCGCAGGTAAAAGAGGAAGAGAGAGGTAAGGAGTGTGCCGAGATTAAAGATTAGAACCCAGTTCTGTTTGTGCCATCAAAACTCGAAAGAAAATAGCCCAGAAAAATGAGGGTAAAATGGCAGCATCTGAAGAGTGAGACATGCAATAAAATTTCGCAGCTGAGTACAGTAATCAAATTTAAAATAGACCGTTTTTTGATGAAGAAAGTGAAAGGTTACGTACCAGAGGTCATCGGTTGAGAGAGAAACTGTCAGGCGGTGGAGGGAGGCCGAGCAGTAGCCACGAAGAAGCAGCGAACGGCGATCGTGAAGAAGATACGGCTGGGACTGCGGGTAAAAGGGGAAGAAAGGTAAGGGAGGGAATGGATTTGTTACCAGCAATGCGTACATCTTAAAGCGAAAAATAGGCAAATCACTTTCCTCTAGCTAAGAAACCAACTTAGAAGTAGCTAGAGTGGACGTTCAGTGAGAGGAAAGTAATTAATAGGCAATCTTTTGATGAGATTTTTTTACAGTTCAAGCTACCACATACATGCGCTGTGTACAGGAAGCAGAGACAAACATAAAATATAGAGAAAGGCCTCAATGAATACCTTGGTAAATAGTCGACTCCTCGAGTGAAGGGGCTACAAATAAGAAAACAAAGGTAAAGTTAGCATAAAACCAAAGTTTTCATAATTTTCCGCCACCAATCAAGTTGGACCTCTGTCAATCGGAGGATTTACCAAAACTTACAATACTGAACAGATAGACATAGAATACAAAACATTGTATGCATTGTACACATACCTTACCATACCATAAAATCAATAAAAATAATAATAATAATAATAATCTGCACAAATGAACTGCCATCTCTAAGACCCATATTCAAAACAATACACCAGCAAACATTCATATTTTTTAGTATTTTATTCCAACTTGCAATTTTATAATAATAGAAAATTTTCTCTGCGTATCAATATCTCGTTGACATGACTAACTACAATTAATAATATCAGACTGAAGTCCAATTTCCTATTTCCTCAGCAGCAACTATCAATTGCATATAAAGATCCTGATCCAGCAAGCTGAAGAGAAATTCCTGTACAAATGTCAAAGCATAACAGGTCATGCACAAGCAGGATCCAAAATCTATCTTCCACATATTTAAAGCACAACATATGAACTGAACTTATGCTAAATTGCAGCTTCTCCGAAATAGTAAACTTAAACTAAATGTCCATAATTGTAATTTGACTGCAACCTAAATTGGAACCAGCCTTCACATGAGCAGTAAAATCAAGCAACTCATATGTATAAAAGTTCCGGCAAGAGAAGCGCCAGTGTTAACTTCTTTAAAGGATGGATGCATATTTCTGAAATAAATAAGATGTATTCAGTCATTTGTGAACTTATAGATTCTGTACAGCCAAATAAGAGACTCAATATATACTTCCACGGCAGAAATGCTACAAGAGATTGGCCCATCTGCATAGTTTACATATGATTTAATAAGTGGCAATATCCTCATGAATGGACCACATATGTCCAAGCATCTTATGTAAAGATACAGCTTAATGCATTACAGTAAATATCAAACAGACTTCTTTATTACCAGGAACGCAATGAATGCAAATTGCAATTCTGCCAGAAGTGCATCTTCATCACCTCCATATTCCTACATTAATATGCTTTCTAACAGCTGTGTCTGAAATTAGTAGAATGAACTCATAAATCAGCATACCATAAAACACAGTGTAATGAAATACAATTTCAAAAACCTTGTCAGCAACTTTGTCAAGATTCAACCGTGTAAGATCCTCTCCGCATAAACCCTTCTGCTTGACAACTCGAGGAATTGCAGTGTAATAACAACCTCCTTTTTGTGATTTATTTTCAGGAATTGAAAGTTCTTGGTTCTTTAGCTGCTCAGCTAAGGCCTCCTCCATGACTGTTCTAGAAAACTTTCCAACCATTTCAGATTCACAGGCAACAGAGATTTCCCCTCCAATAGGTTCTGAAAAGTAAATTTCGGCTGTAGTAAATGATTAAACAAAAAGATAGACATCTTCAAAAAGGGAGTATTTAAAATATCCGACGCATGAATTGCAATAATGAGAAATCTTAAACATTTCAACAAATAGGCCATGGATGTCAAAGGTAACCATGATGTCTTCACAGTAAAAAACAAAATAAGTTCAATCACAAAAATTGGTGCATCTACCATATTTGGAGACATGACATGGCATTCAACAGAGGATGTGAGAACTGTACGTGTTGGAGTAGGTAAGTATAAAAAAAAAATTGTTTATTAAAAGTGCACTGAACCTGCATATTAATTATTATGCATGGGCGCATTAAAAAAGCATAGACCAACTATGCAATCAATTTTTTTTTTTTCCTGAGATCAAGAGTAAATTTTTCTTCGTATAATGCTTAATGATGTCTCATTGACATAACTAAAGTTTAGTTATACATCAAAAAATTTGTCCATTCGCCTCTTAGGCTTGTCTTAATAGCCAACAAGGGAGAAAAACTCTGTCTCATTGACATAACTAAAGTTTGGTTATCTGTCAAACAATTTGTCCATTCACCTCTCAGGCTTGTCTTAATAGATGCCAAGAAGGGAGAAAAACTCAAACTTAAACATGAGAAACTTCACAGACCTCATGATTCCATTTCAATGTCAGGCAAAGCAAAAGAATCTTATAGTCAAGTGGCTAAAAATCAAATGAAAAAATATGTTCAAGCACAAAATTTCTGCTTATGCCTGATATATTATAACTCATACTCTTGAATCTCTTATCTCCTGAAAATTTTTCTTTGCAGTAGGATCATTCTTATTGGCATCAGGATGATGCTTTTTGGCAGAGACACAAAACGAAAATGCAGAGAGCTGGGAAATGACGGCATTCACATGAAAAGAAGGCGTTCAAAATAAGTAGAGGTGGAATACCAAGACAACACAAGCTATAACGTACAACATGAAAAGGCTACATAATTTCATCCCCATGGAATCTTTTGAACTTCTTGGGACCATTAGCTCCTAATAAAGAGAGCAACATTATTATTGGCAGAGTTATAAATTATTTATCCATATGCACATTTTCAGAATTCAGAAAGAGTGTTAAGCTTCACAGGTAAATTAAAACAAATACACACTTAGACATTTTATCTAACAGGTTGTAAGCATGAGTTAGAAAAGGCAAATTCACAAATCATAACAATTACTAATGACCATTTCCTCTAAATCAACTACAAGTTCTCTCATTCATATTAACAATACACTTAAACTTAATGAATTGATAAACCGTTTGGATTGGTTTCATAAACTTTCCCATCAATCATAAAGCAATTTGCACAAGTAACATGCATGATTAAAGCAGAAATAACGAAGAAGTAAGCTTGAATTGATATTCTGACCTTGGCGTCTGGGAAGGAATTCAACACCTGCGGAAGTGAGTGAGGAGGATAACAAGAGAAAGAGGCTGGGGAGGCATAACTTATCCATAATGGCGGTGGGAGAAGATTGGCACGTGGAACGGGTTACAGCATACCCGAGAAAGAGAGAGGGCACACTAAAAAAAAAGTGTATCAATTATTCATCGAGCTTCTGATGAACATAAACATGATTAGCCTGCTAGAACTTTTAAGATATAATATATGCTATATGCATGTTACATCATAGACTCATAGTTTTCTTTGAAACAATTCCTCGAACACCCGTGGACAGCACATTAAATAAGTAAGTGCAAATGCTTGCTACTTGAAATCAAAATATGTATGGAGAATACGCTGAAGAGGGAATAGAAGATACCCCAAGTGTTGTCGCCCAGCGAATATGGCGAAGAAATGAAACGAAAAGGGAGAAAGAGGGTAAGGAGATTAAAGAATGATGGAAGGAAAATTCAAAGATGAACCAGAGTGAATTAAGATTAGAGACGATACATAGGAAGAATTGCTAATGAGGGAATGGAAGATACCGTTCTGGCGAAAATAGGGAAGAAATGAAAGGGGTGAACTAAAAGCAGCCGACAACACCCCGGCTGGAATGAGGATAACAATAGAGGTGGGCGGACTGCGGAGGATAACTCATTGTAATGGCGGTGCGAAAGTGGCCACGTGGAACGGATTACAACATACCACGACAATGAGAGAGGGGAAAATGATTACCGACTACGATAGGAAACTCTGGCCGGGCAACGGGCTTACTCCTTTTATATATAGTAGATTAAAATGCAGGAAGGTTTTGTGTCTCACAGAGCTTTTTGTGATGATAATTGTAAGGTGAATCAAAATAAAGCTCTACTACACCTGCGCAAACTGGGCAGTGAATTCGTCAATCAATCGTTTTGCTATTCTTGTTCAAGAACTTGAATGGATGTGGGAGAGCAATGATAATCGAGCCGAATATCACCAGCTCGAGTTGGACTAGTTTATATTTTGCTCGGCAAAGGTTAGAATCAGCAAGGCAGAGGTTATAGGACATGCGTTCTGATGAGTGAAATTTTCACCTAAATTTTAGTGTCTTTTTATATTCGTTTTCATATTATTTTATTTGTATTTATGTGTTATTTGGTTGTGTTTTGTATTTTTATTGAAATGTGTGTGAATGAGCTTAAACCTATTATTTTCAGTTTTTAATGGATGCTAGACATGATAAGAAAGACGTAGGAAAAGCGGATCTCAATTCGAAGTTGAAATGAGGGAGAACAAGCTAAAACAGTGAAGGAAACAAGGGCATGCACCAACACGGGCCGTGTACGGAACATGGCCCTGTAAGAAGTGGCCGTGTGCCGTCATCAATTCATCCAACACGACCACTCTGTGCCTGTGTTACAGCACACAAGCCGTGTTGCAGCACACGAGTCGTGTTGCGTAACACGGCCCTGTAAGTTTTGGCCGTGCAGCGACATCAATTCACCCAACACGGCCACCTTGTGGCCGTGTTGCAGAGCACGACTCGTGTTGTGTAAAAAGCTGCTAAAAATTCCAGAACCTTCTATAAGCTTCCCAAGGGGTATAAATACCCAATAATTCAACATTTGATGAGATTGGACGAGGATTTTAATATTTCACACTCCTCACACACTATTTCTCTCATTTTACACCATTATCTTCATTCATTCTTCATCTACACCATCTACCATCATTTCACCATCAATTTCTACATCCAAGTGAAGGAAACGGATCAAAGAAGAGAGAAAAGTGCAAAGAAGGGAAGGAGATCACCATTGAAGATAGATCAAGGGAGTTTCCATTCAATCTTTGTATTAAACCTCATAATTTTATCATGATTTGTAAGGATTTAATTGTCCATGTTAATTTCTTTATGAATATGGTAGGCTAATCTCCCTTGTGAGATTAGCAACATGAGAGTTATTGGATAATTTTGGGATTTGTGTATTTGTATTCATATGTTGATTGGATCTATGGTTTTCTATCATTGATTATTAATTGCTTGATTTGTATTGATGATTTGTGTGTTTAGTTGTTCTAAATATGTGATTAAATTGAGAAATCAATTATGTGCTTAGGATAATTGAGTGAATCATTTCATCAAACACTTCATGTGCATTATAAATTGTAAAGAGATTGAGAAATCCTTTAGAGTTTAGAACTCTTTGATAGAACATATGATTGGTTGATCGAGAGGTTGATTAATTGTGTGAAGGGACTCTCATTTCAAGCTTAGTACCTAGTTGGAATGTTTGAGTGAGAACCAACTCATTGAGCTATGTTTAGAACCATATCTTATCCATCTTGAGAGGGAGTTTAAGTGATCTTAGTGTTGGCCCTTAGTCTTCAATCCATGATTCATGTGAATTCGATGCATTTATTCTAGGATTTCCACTTCTTAATTGTTGTTAATCTCACTTTGACTTAATTTGGAAAACCATTTTTCATCCATCTATCTTGTTTGTTAATCATTACTTGTTTGCTTGCTTTGATTGATTTAATTTCTTGTTTGATCAAACTACCCATTGATGATTCGTCTCTATAAAATTGTGATAAACGTGATCTCGCTTAAGCTCTAGCGCCGACCTCCCTGTGGTTCGATAAATTGTTTTAATTGGTCATCCCTACTACAAAATGGCTAATCACGTTCCAACGTACCATGGTTGTTAAAATCTCTACTTTGTTTCTAACTTGATTAAAAGAATATCAAAGACCACTATTGTTTCCCCAACAAAATCTTCATAATTATATATGCAAAAACCTCAGCAATGTGAGTGATTGTTCTCTACACCATCAATACATCTTACAACACGAACAGAGTAACGCACTCCCTAGACATTCTTGATGATCTCTCGATTCTAGAGTACATATTTTCTTTTTATGATTGATAAAGATACCAGAAAAACAACATGAACTTCCATAAAATAAGTGTGAAGTATGGACATATATATTTTCTCTAGCAGATCAGCACGTTTCTTTTCTTCGTTTAAACAAATGCTTTCAATCAAATACACTGCCCGATTCATGCCACCAAGCATCATGCATATGTCCAAATTCTACACTGCCTAGAATGAGTGATCAGTATCAACATTTCTCTTCTCCCTATCCTGTATGTAAGGTCCAGTTCCATATTCTGGCATTTCTGGGCTTAAAATGCCCAAATTCATTCGCTGTTCCCAGACGTTACGTCTAGGTTCAGTGCTACATCTCTCCAACTTCCCCAAACCACCAACTTGGCTCCTCGCATCTTCCTCATAGTCATCATCATCAAGCGTCCTTTGCTTTCCCATCTCTAAATCAAAAGTCCTTGTTGGCATCTGTGGCTTCGTTGCTCGATTGGAGTATGACAATGTACTAAAGTCAGGCGAAGAATCAACTTCAATCCTGGCCCTGAAGTCGTTTTTGGAACTGGGAATCTTAGAGCAGAATACTTCCATACAGTTACTTGAAAATCCAAGATTGTAAGGGTTCATATTTAGATCATACTGGTACCGAAAATTCTCATATGTTGTCTGTTTAGTGAAAGAGGAAATACATTCAGATTTGGACATGTTGCATAAGCAAGAAAAAGGAAATAATGCAAATGACAGAAAATATGGGAAACCTGATTTGTGGAGATTAAGTATAAGTGGAACGTAGTGAGGCCTCCAACAAACCAGGAGACAACAAACGTGTACAAGACGAGAGCTCCTGAAACTGGTGACTTTTCGACAGCCCTCCAGAAAGTACAATCGTACTCATTCATAATCCTCGTGATGTTTATCAAGCAGCATACTAGGACATATAAGCATAAGAGGAATGTAGATGATACAAACATGAAGAAGTACCTGTAATTCCTCTGTATGCAGCCACATTTTCTTAGAAAAAATCAGGAAAGACAAATTATAGAGAGATAACAAGAACGATGCAACATTTTATAACAACACAAAATCCACAACCAAACTCATTTCACTTGGGATGTGTCTGATTGTTAATTAATGTTGTAAGCTAAACAAATACTCCTTATTAAACATGTTGGTTTACAAAACATCAAGAAGCACAAAACTTTAGCAAGAATCAGAAGAAGGATATACTAAGAGCTAGTCACCAACCTTTCCGATGCATTGTCCAACCCATGGGCAATGGTGATCGAAACGCTCAACACAGTTATTACATATTGAGCAGTGGGAGCATCGTGGGGGCCGATATAACTTGCATGTTTGACAATATTTTACCTTTATAACCATCCCATTAATAGTAACATTTTTTGTTGGTGGTATAACAGCTTGACTAATGTGGTTGCCGGTCCAATCTAAGGATAAGATAGAGCTATCACAATCATCAGGCTCAGGAGGGTAAGCATTCCTTGAAATAATACCAGGATCACGTCCCGAAGTCAGAAAAAGAAGAACGGCGACCTGCAAGAAGGGCTAAATAAGAAACTAATATTGCATATTACCAATGTTCAATCGAAAAAATGAATAAAGAATTATGTAGTATACTATTTAAAATGCATTTCACAAATAACTGTTGCAATGGAAAAAAAAAGTAAGACCTCTCTCTCTCTCTCTCTCTCTCGATAAGACAACAATATAATCATCTTTGTTGATAAATAATGGAAAAAGGCAATGCTTAGCAGAAAAGGAATTTAATTACCATTAACTACCTGTAAACAAGATTTAACGAGGAGGATCCACCTAGTTGAAAATAAGTCAAGGCAGTGAACAAGAAACCCGATAGAACATAAACTTAGATTGCACAATAATTATTAGACTTTATAACAGCTTGAGTTTTATACTTGCATCAAAATGATGATCATGTTAATAACTCAATTACGCTTTTTTTTTTTTTTTTGCCTTTGGTGTGTTTAGAGACTAAAAGGAATGTTGTCACCATTTGTCTCTTCATGGAAAATAAATAGGAAAACAAAGTCCACTTTAATAAAAATCATAAGTAGCAGTTTAAATTTATTGCAAACTTTTATTTTATTTGTTTATCATAGTTCAAACAACCCACTAGGATCAGACATCATCCAAATTAACTAGCTCCAATGTTATATCGTATGATCAACAATTTTGCATTGCTTCACCTGGAAAATACTTGATAATTACTTTTATGAAACAGAACTCACATGTAAAGTCAATAAACCAGAGAACACTATGACGAGAATGCCCCATCCATGGGGATATGCAAAAATAAGGTCCTCAGCAACACGTGTCCAAAACAAGATAACCGGAACAAGGATTAGGGACAACGTCAGGAAGATCGACTGGACATCTGGACCAAATATGACTCTGCCACCAAAGAAGAATTTCTGCAAGGTCAAAAAAAGAGTTAATTTGCCGTAGCTGCACATCAAAGAAGTGGATTCCACAACACACCGACTCTAGACCAAGTTAACTTACTATAGTGCAATTGGAATCTGATCAAAAAAGAGTAATGTTAAATTGAATTCATAATTTAGTATGGATTGAGGAATCTTCTTGGTGAACCCGACAAATTAACGTTACATTACATTCTTTACACAAACAATTGAACTTTTGTTGATAAATACATACATTCATATAAATTGTACATGTAAGAACATGAGAGAGTACTGATGACTTTGCTAATAAATCAAAAACATAAGCAGGTTTGCTATTGAGAAACTCTCTAAATGCAAATTGAAGATGAGAACAAATAGTTAAGAGTTTGACAGTCATCATAACCTTCTCAAATATGAATTTGCAGTTGCGATTAAAGACATTTCTTTAGATCATCCCATACAGTTGACTAACTAGGCTACATAAGACTTAGTTTTATCAAAGGATTTCAAATTCTCTAAATTGGACTCATATGATTCAATGCTGGATATCAGAGCTCCACAGTCGAAAATGAACACGAAAGCCACATAAAGAAGTGAGTACAGAGCAACACATACATTTCTTCCCTTCCAGGCTTGATAAACACGTAACGGAGGGCCATCAGAATCGACAACACTCTTCTTCTTGGATTGAGGGAAGTTCTTGCGAGGCGGTGGTGGCGTATACATGATTAGTTTATCTAGTTTTGACTAATCTCAGAGACATTCCATGGAATCACCCCCTCGGCCTTCCATCTGCCAACAATCACATACATCATCCCACAACATCCGACAAACATTCATAGAAATTCAAGAAAACAACAAAATTGGCATCAATCAAATGAAAAATGCATGACACATACCAAATTGTGAGCCCTGGAAGGCAAAGGCCAACAAGGATAGGAAGAAGAAGCCAAACCCCCAAATCAGAATTAATATAATTAATGAAAGATATAATGTAGGGTTGATTTCACTCTGAATTAATGTTGGAAGAGATATAAATGAGTCTCTCTCCCGTCTCAATCGCTGGACCAGCGTTCTGCAGAGAGATGAAAACTTTTAATCTGTTTTTGTTTGAAATTAAGAGCTATGGTGAGAGAAAGAGAGAGGGGGTCAAACATACATGCCATTATTGGGAATATTAGCCTCAAATGCTACATTTTTTCTTCATACAACAATGCATTGCACAATTTCAGATCTTACCCTACCCAACCCCCCCCAACAACCACCCCCCTCCACATCTTCCGCCATGCCACCCAAATCAGCCTTAATCCGCAGGCCAAAAAAGGAAATTAGATGTCTAAATATAGAAATACTCTCCATGGACTAACAACTGCAACTCCATAGTGGAGAAGAGGATTTCTTTTTCTTTCTGAAATGAAATGCAAAAGTTCGAAACTTGGGCTGCAATTCCGATTTGAGTAAATGTCTGAGCTCCATTTTCTTGGGGACTTCAGTCACGATCGTCGTCGTGTTATTATGTTTAAAGATCAATTTACTCGTTGTGAGATTATCATTCAGAATTGATGAGTTCCCTCGCAAAGATATACATAACGATAAAATGATCAACTCACACACACTTTGTTCACATTTTCGTTACACAAAATAATTTATTTATTCCTATGAAACCCAAACGCAATAATAATATAATTATTTATTGTAACAAAATTTAAATGTTATTTCAGTTTTAGATTTGAATATAAATTTTAAATATATTAAATGTATCCCAAAAGCAAGTATCTAAATTTTTATCATGTAAATACCACATGGTTTTGACTAAGTCATGGACGGAAAATTTAAGGTGAATTTTTTAGTGATAATGGCAAAAAGTAGCACTATTACTAAAATTAATTTTAAGTGGTCATATGTATTAAAAACAATTTATTCTAGCTATTTTTATGAGAATTGGTCAAAATGTCCTTGAGAGAGACCAACTCATCACATTTTTAGGTTTCTTTTTGACCAAAAAGTACCAAAATATAATAATTTGTTTTACAGGAATGCATTAATTTATTACTTTTGCATACCTCAGGAATATATTTATTTATTAAAATGCAAAAAGATTCATTAATTTTTTTCATATGAAAATTTTTTAATTTTTTCTGGAAAAAAAAGTGTTGGCCGAATAAAACAAAAAGTATAGGCCAAATAGAACAAAATTTTGGGCCGAATAGAAGAAAAAAAATTTGATTTTTTTTAATTTTTTATGTAAAAAAGTATTGGCCGAATAGAACAAAAAGTATATGCCGAATAGGGCAAAATTTTGGGCCGAATAGAAGAAAAAAAATTCAATTTTTTTTTATTTTTCTAGAAAAAAAGTGTTGGCCGAATAGAACAAAAAATATAGACCGAATAGAAAAATTTTGGGCCGAATAGAAGATAATTTTTATTTGATTTTTTTTAAATTTTTTCTTGAAATAAAGTGTTGGCCGAAAAGAACAAAAAAATATAGGCCGAATAGAAGACATGTAGGCCGAATAGAAGAAAAATTTTATCTGAATTTTTTTTAATTTTTTCTGAAAAAAAAGTGTAGGCCGAATAGAAGAAAAATTTTATCTGAATTTTTTTTAATTTTTTCTGAAAAAAAAGTGTAGGCCGAATAGAACAAAAAATATAGGCCAAATAGAAGGAATTTTGAGCCGAATAGAAGAATCAATTTTTTGAGATTTTCCTATAATTTTAAATGAGGTCTCACCCACTCTATTTAATGTGGTCAATACTGACATAATGATTCTCCAATGATTTTTGTTCTTTATCCTGATAATTATAGCGGTAAATTGGAAAGTTACTTAGTAGAGGCTACTAAAAATTATTTTTGAGAAAGGTGGCCAAGTAAAATTGTATTTAGTGTATAGTGGCTAGTAAAAATTTGAATCTTTCTTTTAACGTAGAATATAAATTAATTATATAAAAAAATAAGGACAACACTCACTGTCTTCTCATATATAAGATCATTTTGCTATTTTACTGTTAAAAAAATTTTCATTTTATAAATTTTTAAATAAATATCTTTTTTATTAAATAAATTATTTTTTCATTGAAATATTACTCCCTCCTAGCCAAAAATCCTTTCACATTTTTTATTTTGATCCATCCAAATATACTTGCATACGTAAAAAATAGAAACAATACATAATATCAATAATTTTACAATACTATAATATTACAAAAATATCACATTCTTTATACACACAATCTAGTCAAAGTCAATTATATCTTATACTTTATTCAATTCAATTACCCAAAATACCCCTTCTTTTTTTTACATCATTATTTGAAAAATGTATTTTTCTTAAATTTTATGCTATCAAATACGTGCATGTGTTTTTGGGACAGAGAGAGTATCAATTTTTATTATACAACGAATTGTTTATGATATAATTCACTGCACCACCATCACTTTTTATTTATCCGAATATTACTTTTTATTTGAAATAATATTATATTTATCCGTCTCACACAAGTTTCTTGTCTACTATAAAAGGTTGAGGGGATTTCTTGTGAAACGAGTTAACTCGTTATTAAAGTATGTTTATATATATAAAATATATTTATTGATATTTAAAATATATTTGTCATATTATAATACCAAAAAATTATTCCTTTAATGCATTATTATTATATTTACAAATATAATCTCATACTTTAACTATTAATAAGTATACGCTATCTATATAATAAACATATTTTAACACATTTCATATATCGTCTCACACGAGAGAATTTATTGGCGACAAATTATCTTGTGAGACGGGTTGACCCATCACTAAAGTATACAAAATATATAGATAAAGTATGTTTGATAGTTGTTAAAATATATTTTCTAAAGTATGTTTGATTATGAGAAAATTGCAAAATCAGTCTCACCCGTCACGGTTCCGTTTGAATTTGGTCACAATAGTCTTGACTTCAGTCCAAAACATTTTTTTTCAGCAATAATGGTCCCACCGTCTAATTTCCCGTTATTCTCATTAGCAATTTTGGTCCCACTAAATTTAACCTTAAATATTAGGACCAAAATTGCAAACTTCTAAAACAATTGATTATTCTCACCCAGCTCAAGTTAACACAAGAATCACTAAAATTAATCATATGAGGTAAAGACCGTACAATAGATTTTCTAATACAATGCGTAACTATACTTAGAATCACGTGAGCATCATTAACATCAGATATGCTAATACAATGCATAAATATATACATGCAGTGTACTTAGAATACCATGTTCATAATTCAGATGTTCATCTCATCACCTGTGTGTTGTGTTCAATGGATGCTTCAACGTTGAAACAACTCAATCCCTTGAGTGATTCTGCAACTGTCCTACAATGTCGTAAATTGTTGCGCTCTCCAAATATTTCGTATCGCCTGCCATGAAACTAAACTCACATTCTTCTACATTTACACTGCTCCATCACCCTTCATTTCTCAGTTCCACCTTGATCTTCCCCACTTCATCCCATTCTCCAACGGCTGCATACGCATTGGACAAGGCAACTCTCCAAATGCTGTTGTTTGGTTCTAAAGCTGCTAACTCTTTTGCTGCTTTTTCGACTATGCTCACATTCCCTGCCACCACAGATGCACTCAACAACGTCCCCGCAATAAGAATAGTAGTAGAAAGAGAGAGAAAAAAAATTATTACAAGAAATGATCTGTCCGAAGTAGTGTGAGCCATGAAGAAGGCATGCTGTTGTCTCTCTTCCAAACGAGGAACCAAATGATGAAGAAAGAACATTCAGAGATAAATGAAGAATCTGATTCCGACGAACTATAGACGATCGGGGCTGCACCTCATCCATCTGCTCCTCATATCATCAACAACTAAGAAACCAATTACTATTTTCAATACTAAAAGTCTATAACACCCACTTCTATACTTCTCTCCTGCACCAACACTACCTACACCAACACTACTAGCTATCACACTTCATTCCTCCAAAACCAATTACCACACGCCACTCATATTCAACTATCACCCTTCACCTATCTTTTACTTTCTAAATACCAACACCTTCGATAAAAATCAGGAATGTAGAGCTCTTCAAAATGGCGAGACGAGCGAGACATTCGACAGGAAGAAATCGATTTGTGAAGGGAATTACGACGGACTCAAATTTGGGGGAAAAACTAGGCATAAAAATGTAAAAAAATCCTCAATATTACTCACTCAAATGAAAATAAATGGAGTAAAACCCTATTCTATGCAAAGAAGAACAAGATCATTCAATTAACTTCAATAGAAAGCTAATTGATAAGCTGGTCGGGAAAGTTGGTCGCGGGCGCTGGCGGGGAACGCCGCCAGCCCCAGAAGCGACACCACCATGCAATTGAATGAGACGCAGACTGCGGCGGCGTCGGGCAGCAGCTCCAGGGCGAATCCAGTTAAGTATTTGTGTAGGAGGTAGAGCATTTTCATGGTGCCCGACTCCACCTCGCCAGGTACTCCTGGGGAATGTCGCCGCTCAGACGGTTGTTGTTGAGGAACAGCATCTCCATCCCCGTCAGCACTGTGCTCAATTCCCCGGTAAATAGATTGTGACTCAGGTCCACGGTGGATACCATCACAGGGAGCATTGATGTGATGGTGTGGCGAAATTAGGGCAGATGAGATTTGGGGAAAAAATTAGGGCTGAGAATTTGGGGTGAAAACCACGTTTGTTTTGACAAGTAACACAACTAACGGCCATGTGATACTCACGTGATTGAGTGCCGTTAGTTTTGACAGCATGTGGGGCTAAAAATGCCAAAAAAAAAAGAACATCCGGGATAAAAAATGCATGAAAAAACGTTCGGGACTGAAGTCAAAACTATTGGAACCAAACCCAAACGGGACCGTGACAGGTGGGACTGGTTTTGCAATTTTCTCGTTTTATTATGCATTAAAATATGATTTTAACGTGTTATAATATAATTTATTATTAATATACTTTAATTACAAATAAGCATATTTTATTTATACAATAAACATACTTTAGTGATGGTCTACTCATCTATCTCTCACATACACTATCACAATAGAGTGCCTCATTTATTGATATGGTATAATTTATCATTTTGCATATAGACAACATATGTTTGCGTCATTGATTAAGCGTAATAATGTTATATTGGCCAAATAATGAAATATGGGTGGGCAGGATAAGACCCAATACCCCGTGAATTTGAATGGGCTTACGAGGCCCAAAATAGTTCATCAACAGAAGAGACTTAAGTTTTAGTTTGTTTTAAAAGGAAAAGATGATTCAATTACTACAAGTCTAGAACGATCAATTCTAAGTAAAATTTTCTAACCAAATCGAAGAGCTTGTCGGTGTTAAACCAGTTACACCCACCATATCTAAACTACTTTTTAAGAAAGATCAATTCTAAGTAAAATTTTCTAACCAAATCGAAGAGTTTATCAATGTTAAATCACAACATAAGTTTTATTTAAATTACTTTTTAATTCATAAAATTATTGTTTGGTAATTAACTATTACTTTTTTAATGAAAAAAATATTACTCATCATATATAAAATCACAATAAATTTTGGGTTATTGTAGAATACACTTAATGTAGTACACTAGAATTCATAAATTTAAATTAGGGTTTAGTGACTAATATTTTTATTTTTTTTGCTTTTAATTAATTTATCTAATCTCGGTGCATCTTAGTTAAACTCTAGAATTTGATCAGTATTTTTTATTGGTGTCCCCGGGCACAAGAGTCTTACTCTTTTAAGAAAACAATAACTTATAACTTTAAAGAATAATTTTTGATATATTAAATCTAAGGTGAACCGAACTTTTTAATATATATTAAATCTAGTGTTAGGTGAACCAACATGAGGATAAGAACATAATTAATGGATAATTCATCTGAGACATGAGAAGTAAAAGCTCTAAAATGATAATCTTTAATAAGATATCTTCGTTATTTTCTACACCACCAACTGTGAATCCGTGAATACTACAATCTCTACAACTCAAAGTAGAAAATGCAATTAGCTCAGCATTTCCTGTTTCTTATGTTGGAATCTTTGATTAATTTCTCGATGTTTTACTTTATTTTATTTAGATTTTTTTTTGTTTCTTAATTATTAATTAATTTTCTAAAAATTGGAATTGTCTTAAATAAGAATAGTTATAATTATAATTTATTAATCACTTTGCTAGATACTAGATTTCTTATACTTAATTAAAGGGTGAAATATTCCTTTAGTTGAAAAAAAAGAGTGAATCCCCATTCAAAATTAAAGTTTTAAAGTTCTTACCATAGTACTTTTTTTCTTATATACGCTTTTTTTCTCACTAGATTTTTTTGTATGAAAGTTTTTTAATGAAACATGCGGGATTTTAGAAATTCATATTCGAGATTGCTCAATGTAACTCCACAATACAGTAATAAACAATCTCGGAGGCTAGTGTTACAGGTGTTTCTAAATCTATATATATATGAGGCGTGATTTCTATGCATTAGGAGAAACAATCCGACCCAAAAGAGAACCTGAGATTATTCCTTTAAAGATTGAGGATAAATCTATCTCTCACTACTGAGGTTGAAGATAAGGAACCGGACATATGTTTATGTTAAACGCTTAAGAATTCATGAACCTTTAGCCAAGAAGAACTTATCGCAAAAGAAGCTTAACCCCAAATGAAATTTGAGCTGTGGCATCTCAGTCGATCTGAAGATAGGTTCTTTCCCTCATCCTCGGCACATTAACACGTGATGGAAAGAACACGCACACAGTGTAAAGAGAACATGTCATACTCATTATTGTAATTCTAACAGAAAAGATTCCCTAATAAGGAACCACAAGACACGTGATGGAAGATAAAGTAATCAATCGGATATAAATATGTGAAGGAATGTGTTATTTTTCTCTATATAGTTTTTTCTCATTGGGTTTTTCCATATAGAGGTTTTTAATAAGGCCCTCCGGAGGGGTCTACGATCCCTTAAACAGCTCACCTTTTGTTATAGGTTTCATTTACAGCCGTGTATTTAACTTTACAGGTTTAGGCTTCATCTCTCTAGATTGAGTCTTGTCTGTTGGGTAATAGGATCCCTCGCATTTTCCTTGTCTGTTGAGTAATAGGATCCCTTGCCCGTTCACTTTGCTTTCGCATCTTGTTCTGTTTGTTTCTTGTACTTTTCATTTAATTTTTAATGACATTGCGTAGTTTGATATAAACATGTGAAACTCCATCTGGAAAAGAGAGACACACATGTACAAAAGGGGAGTTAAATTCATTTTATGCCCTATAACTAAGCAAAACTTCGATTTTTTCACTAAAAAACATAAGTGGTTCAATTTTGCCCTATAACTAACAAATCGTTTCAATTTTTGCCCAATTTTTTTCGCCGGAAAATGCGAATTTCGCCTGAATCCGCCACGTCATGCTTCAATTTGGGGGTTTCCGGCTGGTCAATCCGACGTGACAATTTTGACTTTTCTTTAGCATAAAGTTAAATTCATTTTATGCCCTGTAACTAAGCAAAACTTCAATTTTTGCCCTAAAAATGATGAGTGGTTCAATTTTGTCCTATAACTAACGAATCGTTTCAACTTTTTCCCAATTTTCGTAGTAAAAAGCGAATTTCGCCGGAATCCGCAACGTCATGCTTCAATTTGGGGGTTTTTGAGTGGTCAATCCAACGTGGCAATTTTAACTTTTTTTAGCCAATGAATCAGCTACGTTATATCCTACCTATAATTTATAATCTTAATATTAACATTTTATACGGCGGAGTTCAAATTCAGATTGCATATTCTGAATATAATCAAATCCAATTAAACAAATACTAGAATAGTACTTATAATATGTGCGCAATTTTTTTTTTCCTTCAAAGATGAGGCCGTGCATGCATCTTACATCGAAAAGATTAAATCACAAATTAATTAATTAATTAATTAGTTAGTAGAATTTAATAAATGGGGAATTCGAAACTAATAAAGGGGCACATGCTTAAAAGTTAATTAAGTGACTAAGTAGTGGCAATTAGCAAATCCAACCCTTTATTCTGCATTACGTAAGCTTTTCTATAATAATGATAATGATATACAAATAATTATATACATCCATCTTACTTTTTCATGACAATCCCACCAACATTATTCACTTGCCACTCTAAAACCTACCTTCTAACAATTACATACTTGTCTTACCTTCTAAGCAATCTCACATTAAACACATTCTCTCTCATCCCAACATTTCTATTCACATTAAAGTTTCGTACATCGTGCCAAATAATTAGGTTAATTTCTATTTTTTTTATATAAATATAAGAAATCATTAATTTTATCATTTCCAATTACTAGCGTAATTACAACCTTTGCACATCAGTTACCCGTATAATCACATTGATTTTATACATACTTTTTTTATGGGACAAAGTTAGTTGTTAGTATAGTTAGTTCACTAAGTCTCCATACACCCTTATTCTTCCAAGCTTCCTTATAACTCCCCTTCTATTAAATTGAAAAATAAAACTTCACGTAATATAAATATACGATTATATATAAAATGGGATGTGACAATGATCAACTTATTAAAATATAATTATTTATTATATAAATAAAGTATATTTAATTAAAAATATATATTTATAGCTAATTATAATATTATAACACATGAAAATCATACTTTAATGTATCATATATTAATTTAATTAAAAAAATGCATTTGTCTACCTCAACGTAGTAAATATTTTTATCTGTATTTTGTACGTACTCCCTCTGTAATCCTGTCAATTACGAATAATTGATTTCATACGGAGATTAATTAATGCATTTTTTTAATTAATTTTATTGTCTTTTTAATGTACTTTATCTTTTTAGGAAATTAAAATATAAAATATGTTATGTCTACGTGTTGAATAGTGAGGGTTTGAAATTATTGTGAGTTATTTTCAAATAAACCAGTTCATGAAATATCCGATGGTAAGATGTTGCATGTTTCATTATAAATGTATAGGAGTAATATATAGGATAGCTAAATTAAACATGTGTCCTAGAAATTAGGTTTAAAAACTATGTCAAAATATGAGTTAAAATTAGGTGTATATATATCCATTTGATTTTTATGTGTCATTTTGATGTAATTACATATCCGATGTCATACTATTTGGTCATTTATTGAATGGATGGTGCGTATGAGAATGCGTTATTTTAATGTAACATATTCTGTATCATGCCAATGTGTTACATATATCAATGAATAAATGACATGTGGAAAAAGGAATGAAATTATACTCTATACCTGATCTTATGTTTTATTTACTCTAAACATGATCTCATGTTCTATTTATGCGTATCGTTTCTTTTTTAAATAAAATAAAAGAAAAATGTAATAGAGGATTACATTTGTACATACACACATATAGTATTATGTAAAGTCTGGTAGGAAAAAGGGTTGAAGTTTCTTTTTCCACTTTTACAAAGTAAATCATGCACCCCAAATTAGTGCCCCTTTACAAATGTTTTTTAAGGTAGTAAAGCAAACTAGGGCTCCCTATCCCACTTGGCTTCATTGTACTATACATACATGAATGATGATGTGTGTGTCTATATATATAATCACTCAATTAATCCATAATCATGTGCTTTGAAATAACAATTAATCTAGATTAGTGATTTAATTATTGATTGTGATGCGATGAAGGGAAAAGGCGCAAGAATGATGAAGAAGTTAATATCCATGGTGAGCAGATTAAAACACGACTTATGCTCACTGCTTTCACGCTTTTATCCAAGAGAAAGAGCCTCTCCATCTCCGCGAAGCTCAACAACGCGGTGTTCAGCCCTCGCGGAGGTGGCGAAGAAGATGTCAGCAAGGCCATCGTCCTCTACGAAAACAAGGCCACACCACCACAGAATTTTACAATTGTGTGGAAGAAGCGACGTCGTACGATAATGATGACGATCGGTATCCCGATCTGAGGCACAGGCTGTTCGAGGAGGAGGAGGAGAAGGAGCTGCTGGAGGATCCGAGTTCAACGATGTCGGCCATTGATGTGGTGAAAAGCTCCAAGGAGGAGAGGTTCGATCTGGAGGTGGCGGATGTGTTCATCAGTAAATTCCACCGCCGGATGCGGCTGCAGAAGCTGCTTTCCTTCAAGAGGCAACATGATCAGCAGATGCGACAACACACTACTGCTCACCCTTGATTTTTAAATTTATTACTATATGATTTTCAATTTAACATTCATTAACCTCCTTTCATCCACTCAACCTTTTTAGTTATTAATAATTTCCTTTTTTATTTATTTGTTTGATTTTATTTATTCTACTTGTCCAATAATATATAAGCGAACTGTGTAATGACATGAAAAGTAACACTCAACAAAATTCAAGATTTCAATTGTAACTTGGTCATCAACTTCAAAACCCAAAATTGAGACATAGACATACGCTAAAAATTAAACCCTTATATAAAAATTTTTCAAAGTTAACAAATTATCTGTGAAAATGTGTTGAATGACCTCAACCCATATTTTTTAGAGTCAGTCTACGGGCTGATATATGCTCGATCCAACTTATCTTATGGCGGATTGCAGGTCATGCCGACCCTATCTATCTTTTTATTCAATTTTTTTAAATTGTATTTTAATTTTTTTTTATCATTAATATTATTATTACAATGGAGATTAATATTACAAATGAATACTATTAAAGAGTGAAAATTATATAGCGTTATTAATGGTAGATGAGAAAATGAAAGAAAAATGCGCCGCCACCCCTATATGTAAAGCTGTCAAAATGGGTTGAGCTCAATGGACCAATCCGTCCAAATTCACCTTAGCCCATTAATTTCTCAACTCAAAACTAACCCGCCCCACAAAAGCCCGTCCCACTTCAAATCCACTAAAGTATGGGTTAATCCGCACCGCCCCACCAACCCAAGATCAACCCACTTTTATAAATTAAAATTTAAAAAAATGAAATACAACTTTTACATTTTAATATTTAAATAATAAAATATTATCACCCAACTCTATCCTCTAACCACCCCCACCCACCCACCCACCCACCCACTCACTCACCCACCCACCCATCCCCCAACATCCAGCCACCCGCCATTTTTTTTTAATCTTAGATTTTAATATTTAAATAGTAAAATATTATCATCCAGCCCCCCTACCCACTCCCAACAATTTTTTTTAAAAAAATAAAATTTAGATTTTATTATTTAAATAATAAAAACATTACCATCAAACTCTACCCTCCTTACAACCACCCCCCAAAAAAAAATTTTTTTAATTTTTTTTACACTTATTTCCTTAAATCTCTTTTCAATTTCACATATTTTTAAAATTTGGGTTGTATTTGAAAATAAGGTTAAGTAATTAAGATATTATTTGAAATTGATTATAACATATGATTACGTAATGAAATATAAATATTAATAAAAAATTTTAAAATTGTTGATTTTTTATAATTACATTAATTTATTGTACATGAAAATGAATAAGAGTTGTATAACATCGATTCAACTAAAAACTATTTAATTCATTACACATAAAAAAACTAAACTAAATATACATATCATCACAATATAAAACTCCATACATGTGTATTCCCTTCTCGTCCCATTCTAATAATTATATTTGCTTTTTGCACGATTATTAAGAAATTTAGTATTTTAATATGTATTGAGATGAGATAAATAATATTTTAATGTATACTGAATATTTGTATTAATGTGGCGGATGATTCTCATTGAGATATTTTAATTACTTAATTGTGTGAGTTTCATACGCAAAAAATAAAATAAAAATGTAATCGTTAGAATGAAACATAGAATTTAAAAATATGTAATTATTAGGATAGGACGAAGGGAATACGTAATTATATGTGTTTATGTGTCCACGACTCACACACACACACACACACACACATATATATATATACAAATTTACTATTACAAAAATCTATATTTATATAATTTTATTTTTAAAATATATCCCCGTGCATCGCATGGGTTAAAATGCTTGTTAAGGACTATAGAATTTTAATGTGTATTGAGGTGAGAGAAATAATATTTTAATGTATAGTGAGTAATTGTATTAATGTGATGTGAGAGCCTATGTAGAGAAAAGTAATTAATTTGTGTGGGTCTTATATACTAAAAAAGAAAAATGTAACCATTAGGATTAGACATAAAAAGAAAATATGTAGTCATTAGAATATGACAGAGTGAGTACGAGAGCATTTGATTTACATTAAGTTAATAATATTTCTGAACCTTAAAAATTTCTAAAAAATAAAGGAATACTTTATACTCTAATTGCACTCAAGCGAGTTTTATTTCACATACAGTTCGTTAGTTAAAAGTAAGAGTCGGTGAATCACAATCTTAAGGGAATGAGTTATATCATCTGATAAAACTAATAAAAAATCAAGATAATCATATATTTTTTTTAAAGCTTTAATAAATAATTTATTTAAAAATTTTATTGAACCAAATTCTTTGAATATCAATATTAATAGGGAAAAGGATCAATTTGAAACCTAAACTTATGCCAAGGAATCAAATTGGCCTCATCTATTGTCTTGTTCATTTAAAATCTTATCCTATTTATTAGGGATCAATTGACCCCTTTTTCGCAGAAAATTAAATAAAAATAATAATTAATTTTTATTCTCTTAATTAATTTATCTTAAAACGGATCTGTTATCCTAGGGATTTAGCCGATAAAATCCACCACTGCTGATGGTGGAAGCGCCCCACCACAAAACGACGACTTGTCGATCAGAGTTTCTGCTGGAGATTTTTTTAAAGATTTTTTATTCGATTTCGAGATTTTTTAATTTTCTGAGATCGACTTTTCCGTATTCTACGTGGTTTTCAATTGAGCGATTGGCGAATGCTCTCCTCTGTTGACGTCAGCTACGTTGGTGTGGGAGGTGATGACTTTGGAGTGGGAGGCGCTTCCTCTAGTGGTCTATCTTCCTTTTTAGATTCCTTCGCTACCATTTTTTCTTTCTTTCTTTCTTCCTCTCCTCCACTGATTTAGGCTTCTGATGTAGGCAACCACCGTGACTGTTTTGGTGTTAGGATTGTAGTCAATGTGTGCCGCAAGAGTCCCTAGACGTCAAATTTCTTAGTTGCTTTTTGAAACTCTGGAGTTGACGTCGATTTCAATATGACGAAAATTGGGATCCCACATTAGGGATGTCAATTTTATCCGCAGGGTCGGGTTATCCACAGGTATCCGAGGTGGTGGGTACGGGTAGGGTAGGCTTTATCGGGTAACGGGTAGGGTAATACCTGAACCCGATAAAAATTTTGCGGGTAAGGGTAAGGTACGGGTTCTCCTTTTATACCCATTTATCCGATCCGATACCCGACCCGTTTACCCAATACTATATATTATACATATTATATTTATATAATACTATATATATATATATATATATATATATATTATGATATACATTTTTAATTACATTACATATTTTTATATATTCATATTTACATTATCTAATTTTTAATTAATTATGTCCAAAGTAATATATTTATTTTTATTTATATAATAATATTATATATTTCTAATTATGTGTGTATATATTTATATTCCTACTTTCAAAAATTATATTATGTACGTGTATGTATGTATATATATATATATATATATATATATATATATATATATATATATATATATATATATATATATATATATATATATATATATATATATATATATATAATTTAATTTTTAAATTACGTATTTATATTATTTATTTAGTTTTTAATTAATAATACTCCCTCCGTCCCACCCAAAGAGTCCACTTTCCTTTTTTACATACATGGGACCCACACACACTCACTAATACAATTAAAACATGAGATTCACACTCTCACTCCCACTAATACAACTACTCATTACACATTAAATAATAATACTCCTTAATCCAAGTGCAAAAAAGTAAAATCTACCCTTAGTGTAGGACGGAGGGAGTATTTAAGTATGTTATTTAATTTCAAATTTATATTTATACTTTAAAAAAATTAATTTCAATACGGGTAAGATTGAACAAGTTTGAGAAACGATGGATATTCATATAATATTTTATAATTGCGGGCATAGTTATTAAGGGCGCCAAGGCGCACCGAGCCATATCTGTGCCTGAGGCGCAAGGAGCACGCCTGAGGCGCCTCGAAATTCAATGTATAATATAGCATCATTATTTATTCTACAATAAATAAAACCCATACACAATATATTTACTTAATAATAAGTTTATAAGGCATATAATATAACAATTTATATGAGTATGACATATGAACCAAGTCATTTAAGCTAAAATTAATCATGCACATACGAAAATTCATAATATGTGAAAAAAACAAGTCAATCAAAGCATCATACAAAATCTAGCAGTAAATATATTTTAATTATCATCTTCTTCATCATCAAACTCCAACTCCTCGTTATCAGTTTGTTCTTCTTCCTCATTAAAATCTTTTTCTTCTTTAAAATCTAACATTATCTTCTTCATCCTCTTCATCTAATAATATTAGAGTAGTTCCCTTTTTCCTTAATTACTTCTTTCCCTTTCCTTTTAGAACTAGTGGCAGTTGCCCCCAATGATTTTCCTCTAATTTTAAGGTTAAGACTAATTTGCTCCGGTAAGCCGGCGAAAAAAGGCAGACAGACCGGCAGCGACGACAGCGGTCAAACACGCGGTGGATGGGCCGCGACAGTTGAAGGCTCGGAGGCTGGAGCAGTTGGTATGTGTATGTCGCATATGTGGAGTGAAGAGTGAACCCTAACTTCTAACTCTCAAATCCCTAATTTAATATTTGGGTATTGTACCAAGGGCATCTTGATAGGTCTTAACTCAGGAGGAAGAACTAGTAAAATCTAATTGAAAGAGTTATTTCACTAATAAAAGTATTACTTCCGGCACTTTTCAAGCGTACGAATCTATGCATCGAGCTTGTCCTGCCTCAACAATCGATCGAAGAATTCCGAGGGGGGTGTCGATAAACTATAAAAAATGAAAAATAACACAAAAACATGGTCATTCTCAAGGCGTGCCTAAGGCGCGCCCAAGGCGCACTCGTCGAGGTGCAAAAAGGTGCGCGGCTTGAAACTTCGTGTCTTGAAAAATATCGAGGTGCCAGGAGTATAGCCTTGGGTGAGGCGCGCCTTTAATAACTATGATTGTAGGTATCCATTTACCCGCGGATTATCCATGTACCCAACGGGTATACCCGTACCCTACCCGATGTTCAATTTTAGGGTAATAGGGTAGGGTAAGGATAGGGTAAATAGGGTAGCGGGTAGTATATGGATTTGTGCAACCCGTACCCTACCCTACCCTACCCGTTAATATCTCTATCCCACATGTTGATGAACACGTTACACGTCGAATCTGCGAAGACGCCATTTGCTGTGCCCTGCCTGAAGATCCCAAAATGGCCTCCTTGGGCGGATTGGGGGATGGTGTATTGGTGTAGTTAACAGGGGAGATGAAGAAGGTAGGTCGTCAGCCGCTATGCTGCGATTTTGGCCAAGGATGCAGAATTCGACGGTGGTCGGAAGAACACTGAATTGTGTTGATCAGTTTGCAGTAGGGCTGTCGGATTATCAGTTAAATCGGCGTGGGTTAAGATTGAGATTTGTTTTAAGAGTGAAGTTCTTATGCCCCGGGACACCGTGCCCCTTTGCAATTTAAACTTCTAGCAATACATAAGTTTAAATAGAATATGGAGGGAGAGGGTTGTATTTCCATGGGGGTAGAGGACACAGAAATTTTTGTCTTGTTTTAATCCAAATTAATCAAGTAGGATAAATAATAATTATCTTTTATATTTAATTTTTTTGAAATAATGGTATACTTGATCCCTTTAAAATAAAAAGAGTGCTCACATGAACAAGATAATAGATTAAGGGCCAATTTGATCCCTTGATATAAGTTTACGGGTCAAATTGACCCTTTGTCAATGTTAATATGGTAGGTTAGCCTCTTACTCTGGAATCCAAGAGCGGTGTCATGTCATCTGGTAGACTAGTTCAATAGATAGGGTCTTCCAATTCATAAATGATCATTTAATCCATAGTATCAAAATTCAAACATAGTCTTCCAACCCCTATATAATCCTTAAACCCACCGAATCTAAATATCCAATATAAGACATAATTTTGATTAAATTCAATTTTTAACCTACGGTGCATGTAACTTTAAACTTTTACAATTTTAATAATTAATTTTAATTTTATAATTTATTTATTTATTTATTCAATTTTTATTGTTTTGCTAAAAAAAATTCAAAACTTACAATTGCAAGTCCTTGAGATAAAGACATGCAGGTATTAATTTTTCTCAAAATAATTAAAAGTAAAAAAGTAAAAGGTTACAAAACTAAAACCAATACAGAATGACTAAAATAATTGAAATTTTTTTTTTACAATATTAAAATTGGATTCAACCAAAGTTAGAGAGTTGAAATTGATATTTATGCATTTAATACGTTTAGAACATTTTCTTGTCCATCCACGTTAGGATATATACATCCGCCAATTTGACATTTTTGAAAGAAATGAATCAAATGTATATGTAATATAATTAATCATTATACATTAAATATTAAATAATAGTATTACTTGACATTATGGAGTCTACTTTTTATCTGTCCACCGACAAATATTGTCATCTTGGATAAGTCTTGCATCATCTCGTATGCACGGGATATAGTCCGTAGACCCAAATCAAATTTTATACTCTTTAATATGGAGACGGGCCGTTGTCAATTGAAAGGGATCTACAAATGGGCTAGGCCCATACAAGTAAGGGCAAAGTAAAAGAAGGGCCATGGGCCCTCAAAGCCCAACACATCAGTCAAAACATGTTTGGTATCATTAGAGAAGTAAGATTTAAAAAAAATAAGAAAAATTGATACACCAATTTTACGTAATTGAACGCAATTTAATTATTAAATATATTTGAAAAGATGATATGCGAAAATCATTAGTTAGTTTAAAGTCAGGATCAACTCCATTTCTGGATTACTCTACGTAAATTAAGGACAGAAATGATGACGTATAGTTGGACGTATAATAATTTAATTAATATACAACAAAGTTGTTACTTTAATTTATTAATGCTGTCAAAATTTCTTCAAAAAAGAAGGCTTGACTAATTAGGGCACGATTAATTAATTTTGTCAAAAACTTGGAACTAAGAAAAGAAGATGTGGAATATGGATGTGGACAGGTGGCTATGGAATGTGTTTCAGCAATCTCAATCACAACCTAGTGTGTGTGTAATTATTGCTATTAACATACAACTAGTTTCTAATACTATATGTATTAATTTTCTATGTTGGACTTCTTATTTTTCTATTTTCACGGCTAAAAGAAATTTTATTTATAAATTATTATAATTTGGGTGTATAAGGAAGATCCATAAGGAAATGTTAATTTTTAAATTAATTTTATTGACATTTAAAAGAGAAAAATAAAAAGAAGTGATCTCAGTTGAGTTTCATTCAGGATTATACTAATTATGATTTCATAGACTTTATTATACATTAAACATGTTTAGTCACATTTCATGCATGTTTCGCGAAAATTATTAAAGAAAGCGAGATAAGAACGTTAAAAAAACATCATCGTCGTCCAACCAATGTATCGTAGGGTAAGAATGTGTGGATAACACAATCTGTAACATGACATATTGTTATTAATTGTAAAAGATGATACTCCATTAACAATGTTTTACTTAATACTCCCAACGTTCAGATAGAGTGTTAACATTAACTATTCTAAGTTTGTTTTCAAAAAATTACTTTTAAACTTTGTTAATTTTTAAGAGTGATGTAGAAATCTAGAGAATCTAGATTTAGAATAACAAAAAAGCTATAATAAGCTCTAAAGTGGAGAACATTTTATTGCTTCTCAATTGAAATATACTTTTACATCTACTTATATATTATGAAATTGTAACAGTGAAATAAATATATTTTAATGGTGATTAGCAAATCATCATTAATTTCTAGCCTACGATACGTCATTTTCATTCATGGAATGTATATTTCAACAGTCTCCCCTCAAGTTGGAGTATGTGGAGCAAAACACATGCACAACTTGAAAAACAAATTTGTAGAATAATCTACTAATTCTATGAACATAATATGGAACATCCTCCATATCATCAACAGATGCAGATCGAGTACAGCAATCCAAATCAACAAATTCTACGAAGATAGTATGGATCATCCTTCACACTATTATTAGATCTAGATTTGGGTACAACAACTCATTGATTCTATCTAGAACTCATCTTCAAGTAATTTACATAATCAAAATTCTTCGAGAATCATCGATTCACTCCAATAATAATCCTCACATTAAAAGCAGGATCAAATAGGCTCTAGATACCATGTAGAAATCTAGAGAATCTAGATTTAGAATAACAAAAAAGCTATAATAAGCTCTAAAGTGGAGAACATTTTATTACTTCTCAATTGAAATATACTTTTACATCTACTTATGTATTATGAAATTGTAACAGTGAAATAAATATATTTTAATGGTGATTAGCAAATCATCATTAATTTCTAGCCTATGATACGTCATTTTCATTCATGGAATGTATATTCCAACAGCGTCCCCTCAAGTTGGAGCATGTGGAGCAAAACACATGCCCAACTTGAAAAACAAATTTGTAGAATAATCTACTAATTCTATGAACATAATATGGAACATCCCCATATCATCAACAGATGCAGATCGGGTACAGCAACCCAAATCCACAAATTTTACGAAGATAGTATAGATCATCCTCCATACTATTATCAGATCTAGATTCGGGTACAACAACCCATTGATTCTATCTAGAACTCATCTTCAAGTAATTTACATAATCAAAATTCTTCGAGAATCATCGATTCACTCCAATAATAATCCTCACATTAAAAGTAGGATCATATAGACTCTAGATACCATGTAGAAATCTAGAGAATCTAGATTTAAAATAACAAAAAAGCTATAATAAGCTCTAAAGTGGAGAACATTTTATTACTTCTCAATTGAAATATACTTTTACATCTACTTATGTATTATGAAATTGTAACGGTGAAATAAATATATTTTAATAGTGATTAGCAAATCATCATTAATTTCTAGCCTATGATACGCCATTTTCATTCATGGAATGTATATTCCAACAAGTGAAGTTAGGTTTTTTAGGTATCAAATAAGGTTTAAAGAAAATTTTGTGTGTGTGATGATGGTGACACTTTTTAAAAATTACCCCCCGTCACATTCAAAGAGTCAATTTTTTTTCATTTTGAGCGTCTCACTCAAAGAGTTTTCTTTCATTTTTTACGCACATGAGATCCACATGCACACACCCACTAATACAATTAAAATATGGAACCCGCAATCCCACTAATACAACTAGCCATTACACATTAAATAACAATACGACTTAATCCACGTGCAAAAAACAAAAGTTACTCTTTGGTGTGACGGAGGGAGTATATTATAGTATGAGTGAGAAAATTTTGAATTTTTTTCCCTTAAATATTTGTGTGAGGTTTAATGAGATTTGAAAAATCATAATAGTGATAATCTATATTTGTTTTGGGTTTTGATATGATATATTTTAACTTTGGTAAAGATTCGTGTGAGACCATTTTATGAAATGACTTCCGTGAAACGGACAAAAAGTGATAATATTTAAATGAAAGTGATATTCGATTGATGAAAAGTAGTAATGGTATAAATAAAAAAGTGATAATATAGTATAAATAAAAAAGTAATAATATGTTAAAAGAAAAGTGGTAATATTTTTAATAAAATATGATAATTAATTTTGAAAGAGTAAAATAATTTCACAATGAGACGTCCTTACTTTATGTCAAATCAATGCGCAAGAAAATATTAAATTATTTAAGAAAAAAGATAAGACAGGAGAAGTAAAGAGAGAAAAAATATTAACTAATATATGGAAATACATAAAAGGTGAGTGCGCTAAGAATTATAGGGTTGATAGGTATGCACATGAGTTGTTTTTAAAACTTAGGTATAGAATTTGAAAATAAAAATTAGGTTTTCAAAACTGGAAACAAACATTAAGCATATGTTTGGTGATGTTTGTTTCGAGTTTAAAGAGTTTTAAAAACTATTGAATAATGATACTTTATGTTTGTATTAAATTTTGCTTTAGTGAGTTTAAATTTTATGTCAAATTAACATATAAAAGGTGGGTGATAATGTGTAAAATAATATTAATTGATGTAAGTGAATAAATAAGAAATTGTTATGGAAAATATTAATTGTTGTGAAAGAAAAAGATGGTAGATGAGAAATAAATAATATTATTAATTGATAAAAAGAGAATTTATATGGAAGGTGAGCGAGTTGAGAATTTATATAAAAGTACTTTTGAAAACTTAAAGATGTGAGTTTTGAACAAATACAAAATAAAATTTAAGTGTCACTAATTCAAAATTTTGAAATAAAAATCATATCATTAAAATGTAACCCTAAATTCAGATTTAGAGATAATTATAAATCAGGACGACATTCATCTGAGTCCAATATAAATAATGAAGTTCCCTTATTCGATCAAATCCCACAAACTCATTAAAAAACTCTTCAAGACTCAACTAAGTACTCGAGTAAATAATTATTTTCTCCGTGTCATTTTTATTTACATCGTTATTGTAAATACTAAGTTTAAAAAGAGTTATTTTTATTAACTTTATTAATTTTTGGATAATATTGTAGTATTTTTAAATAATAAATAAATTATAAAATAATGTTATATATATTGGGTGAGAGTAATAAATTTGTAATTAAAATGTACTTTTAATATTATGAATTAATGTGATGTTTCTATTTTGACGGTACAATTTATTGTGGCACGAAAAAAAAAGAATAGCGTGAAATTGAATGTTCGTATATGATGAGTAGAATATACTCCCTCCGTCCCGTGCAAAGGGTTTTTTTACTTTTTCCACGTAAATTAAGGAGTATTATTATTTAATGTGTAGTAGATTGTTGTATTAATAAGAGTGTATGCCTCATATTTTAATTGTATTAGTAAGTGTGTGGGTCACATGTGTGTATAAAATAAAATAAAATTTTTTTGGTGAGACACCTAAAACAATAAAAATAAATTCTTTAGATGAGACAGAGACCCTCACGAAAAAGTTTGGTATGAATGCATTTGACCAAGATAAATAGTTATCGTGTTACAACTAATACTCATTTATTTGTTGTGTAATTATTGGCTGCTAGAAATTTTGGGTTGAGTTGGCAGCGCACGTGAGACAGAATTTGGTTGGATGGCGGGAGCATTTTTAATAGATCCAGAAGCTGACTGCATTTGACTCCTATATTGTCTTTTTTCTAAATTAATTCAAATTATTATTTATTTTTTTAAAAAATTTATCCCAACAAGAATCAAATATGAATAGAACACTCTTCCTTCTTGCACCAATTGATTACCTTTCCTTCACTATACAGTCTATACTATGCACATGATAAACAGTCTCTATTTACTGTTCCATTTCACAGCTGCCCCATTCTATTTTTTTTAATTTTTTTTAAATTTTGACAACGTACCTCAGTGTAAATAAAGAGTATGATATCTTTTAAGTTTAATTCAATTAAAAATATGGAGTATATAATTGTGCTTGTTTTTTCTTGGGGTGTGAGTTGGATAAATAAGGAGTACATAGATAAGGGTGGGGAATACATGAAATGAAGTGTAAAATGTAATTTAATATCTATGTATTTTGAAATATTGTATAAAATATTAAATTATAGCAAATGCATATTTGAAAGAAATACACACGTAAAATGCAACTTGGTATTATAATTATCTAAAATTTAAGTTGATTTTAAATAACATATACTCCCTCCGTCCCACCACAGTTTTCACACCTCCTTTGTAAATTACACGTGAGGTGTGAAAACTGTGGTGAGACAGAGGGAGTAGTAGTTAATATAATTTGTAAAAAGTTCTTTTTTTTATTATTCTTTTTATCAAAATTCCTTCTTAACATTGATTTTGTGATCTATATAATAATAATAATAATAATAATAATAATAATAATAATAATAATAATAATAATAATAATAATTCGGCTATGAGTTATACTCTAATAACCAGCTTTTTTATCTTGACTTTTTTTCCCAATGTTTTTTAGATGGGTTAAAGGTAGGGTTTTAGGGCAGACTAATAAAAAGTACAGACAGGTTTTGTGCAAGTTGTAGGAAATGTGAAAATTGTGTGCAATATTATTAATTAAGGATTAGATGTAAGGTTATAAATGGGATATGCTTTATTACATCATTATACATGAATGATACAAAAGTAGTTCACAATATTCATGGTTTTAGATTTAGTAATTGGAATTCATGGTTTCATTTTATGCTTTATGTACCATATATATACAATCTCCTCTCATTTTATAAAATCATTGGAATTCATAGTACTAATATTTTTCATGTTCGATAAAACGTGCTAAATCAATGTTAGAGACTACCCTTATTATTGGATTTCTTTTGTAAGGATAAACATGGAATTAATTAGTGCACCACAAAATAAGTTAGGCAAAAACCTATGTGATATCGATTTCAAATCGATTGTTTTTTAAAATAAACATTAAATCCTAATATAATGCTATATGATATAAATTACAAGAATTCACATAATACAAGTGTTTGTTCCTACGGAATGATTCTTATGAGAAGAATAATAAATTAATGTATTTTTTTTTAGAAAAGTGATAAATAATTTTTAAAAAATGATTAGACAATATACTCCCTCTGTCCCATAATAATTTTCTCACTTTCATCATTTGTTTGTCCCATAAAACCTTTCACCCCCAAAAAAAGAAACATCACTTTATCCAAAAACCTCAAAAGTTACTTTAATTTTAAATTTGTCACTCATTTTTCACACACATATAATTATTTTATACTCCTTTTATTAACTAAAAATACTACAATACCCTCCAAATTCAATAAAGTTGGTCAAAAAATGCACATTTCTTAAACAACGTAGAACAATAAACATGAAAAGTATTATGGGATGGAGGGAGTACATGCTTATTTTCTTGTTTTCGTTTGTTTCAAAATATTGTACATACACCGTTAAATGAAAATACCACATTATATTCTTTTAATAGTATTATTTTAATTAAAGTAATAAATAGTTTTACTCTTTACCAATTACTTACTCCGCGATTTTGTATACACCAATTTGAAAAAGGTTGTTTACTAGATTTTTAGGGGCGATATAATTTTTTAAATAATAAATAAAGTGTTGTGAAATTAGGCAGGTATCAGATTGAAGCAACAACTAAATGAATGAAAGATAAAGCCTAAACTATGGATGAAGAAACGAAACAAGAACACGAGAGTTTTTTAGTGTAGTTCGGCTCACTAACGAGCATACGTCCACTATGGAGAGAGTATCTTATTCCATATGAGAGTGTGAGGAAGATTACACACTGAATAAATAAGCGAACCAGAAGCTATATATACAAAGATATGTAACTAGCTAACTTACGGGACTAACTCGCTGAAGCATCTTTGAGCCTTCAGTTGGAGTATCAAACAGTTACCAAACCGAGTAAAACTACTTCCAACTAATTGCTTATGTGTCAAGCTTTCCAGCCATATGCTCAACCGCTCATATCTCATCTATTTAGCCACCAAACTAACTCCTCAAACTTCCCTGCTCACCTGTGCACTGGTTGTACAGATTTGCTTCTTCTTGGTTATTAAACCAACTGATTCATCTGATTCTTCTATACAACATATCCATATGCAATCTAAGACTTCTGCAAACTTACCTATGATTGATTAAGGTTTATTCTTCACAAATCTCCACCTTAAACCTTAATCAAATCATAGCAACTCTCCCTCCATTACACTACTCCACTTTGAGTAGCACCTCTTAACCATTGCTCCACCTTGAGCAATACCTTTTATCATTGCTCAACCATGAGCAACTCCTGCAACATATAAATGTTGACTTACCGCCAAGCCACACCAAGTTCGAACCATTTTCCTAATGAAAGTGTCATAACTTTGAAGTCAATTCTAACTCACTAGGATTACCTGATGCTTTCACCCATTTGCTCGTTGTATCAACGCCACTCTTAACCTATGTAACGCTACCGAGTCCAAGTCACCACATCTCCTAGCTACCCCGTTGAATCACTACTCCACCCCGAACACCATTCGCTTATCGAAAAATCTTTTCCTTACAAACTTGTGTTGAGCTGACCTTATTTTTGTGAAAAACAAGCTACTGTAAGCATGATCATTTCACATCCATGGGAAACCCATATCCTGACTCCACCTTCCTGGGAGTCCCATGCCATTGCTGCATTACGTTTAAACGATGTTGGCACGACCTTATACCGATTCAGTTATTCGAATCTTGTAGTGAACAAATGCCCACTATTTCAAGCCATTTCTGACTCACTATCTCCACTGATGATCCTCTGCTCTTCTTCAGAAATTGTCCTTCACCTATGAATAACCCTGCTTCTTCTCGCCGATAGCACCACCACCGTTGGAGACCTCTTCCTTATCGAAGAATTAATTGCTGATGCCTTCAGCAAATTATGAATCACAGAGTCTCTACCTCTGTCCAAATCCTGGAATGGCTGTTCTTCTCATCAGAAGATGTCCCAGCCATATTCACCGCACTTGACCGCTGCCATCGGAGAAGTGGCACTACCAAGAACTCTGTCGTCGAAAGCCGCAAACTTCCGCTGAGCCTAATGGATTCCGATGTCGCCTCATTGGCTATCATCACTACTGCCCAGAAATTAACCCACGAAGTCTCTCTTCGCCGGAATAGTAACCTGCCACGCCGGGCCTCCTTACTGCGATCGCCGGAATTTCGAAAACTGTTTTTGTGTCAGTTTCTCGCCACAACCGTGAGAATCTGTCCTTTGCCCATGGAGCCATTGTCTTCACTGATGGAGTTGCCTCTCCACCCAGTTCCGCCATCTTGTGCCTCCATGTACACTTACTCCGTCACACCGGAGAAAAGCTATCCTTCACCGCCGAGCGCCGCCCAAATTCACAAACTCATCACCGCCGGTGAGTGAAGTCTTTGCCCCTGGGTTGATACAACTTCCTCGCCGGAAGATCCGCATTCGTTCGAAGCCGTCTGTGATTAACACCAATTTCTGCAGATCCATACTCACTGTAAGAACCGTCATCTGCAGCCCATCAGAAATCCGCTTGATTGATGTTTGTCAAGAATCTCGTCAGAGATTCAATTTCCTATCGGTTGCTGGTTAGGACACTGCCACCGTCGGATTTCCAATTCTTTCTTACCAAGAATTCCGATCTTGGAAATCTTCCTCCACCGATTTCTTGATCTCCACCACAATGAACTGTAGTTACATAACCAAGAACCGGTACCGGAAATCTCGAACCCACCTCCGAACTGCCATCGGAAGACTTCCTTCTCTCTCTGAACCGCCGTCCAAAGAACTACCTATCATCGGAGATCTGAGCTCGTCTGCCGAATTATCTGAGCTCTCCGATTCTCCCAGCTTTGAAACACTGCACCAGAGGATCACTCCTTCTCCCTCTCCCTGATCTGATTTCTTCCCTTTCGCTGATCTGCAAGAGTTGCCTACTTTCTTGCATCTCATATCGTTCTTCATCACCACACCGAATCAGATTTCATATCCTCTGAAACCCGCTTTCAACCTTCATGGAAACACCATCTTGATCTTCAATCTCCATCTTCTTCCTTGACCTGCCCTTCTTCCCACATACGGCGCCAATTGTCGTGAAATTAAGCAGGTATCAGATTGAAGCAACAACTAAACGAATGAAAGATAGAGTCTAAATTAAGGATGAAGAAACGAAATAAGAGCACGAGAGTTTTTTAGTGTGGTTCGGCTCACTAACGAGCCTACGTCCACTATGGAGAGAGTAACTTATTCCATATGAGAGTATGAGGAAGATTACATGCTGAATAAATCCGCAAACCAGAAGTTATATATACAAAGATATGTAACTAGCTAACTTATGAGATTAACTCGCTGAAGCATTTTTTAGCCTTCAGTTGGAGTATCAAACGGTTACCAAACCGAGTGAAACTACTTCCAACTAACAGCTTATGTGTCAAGCTTTCCAGCCATATGCTCAACCGCTCCTATCTCATCTATTTAGCCACCAAACTAACTTCTCAAACTTCCCTGCTCACCTGTGCACCGGTTGTACAGATTTGTTTCTTCTTGGTTATTAAACCAACTGATGCATTTGATTCTTTTATACAACATATCCATATGCAATCTAAGACTTCTGCAAACTTACCTATGATTGAATAAGGTTTATTCTTCACATAAAGTATGAAGTATAGTCAATGAAAATTTTAAAATTAAATGTATTTTAAGATTTTATGTTTGATGTAATATTTCTGATTTTTGGCAGTGCAGATCGTTAAGAATGAACGAAAATTCACTAAATATATAATCTTAAAACTAAATAAAAGGCAAGTTTTATTAACCTACTTCTATTTAGTGTCAAAATTAATTATGTGGGAGGACTCGTACCTTTTTTTTTTTCTTTCTATTTTTACTAACTCGATCGATTAATTGAACTTAAAAGTACAATCTTAAGGATTCCAAAACCAGATAAATCCTCATATTGTTTTCATGAAATATACTGAAACTGGTAAGGTAAGACGGATAGACTGATAAAGGTCTGATCTGCTGTTGAAATTGGAGGATGAGGGAATTTTGAGTTTGTTATTATAATCCACCTCTTCCTATTTACCATTATTACTCCATTATTTACATAAATAAATATCCCAAAAACACATCTATACAATATTTTCAAGAAAGCTATTTACATTTATTTTAACAATCATTTCCATCAAAATTGAATGTCACACAACACTCCTTTCACAACAATTTTCTGTATAATTGCTGTACTGAAATTGTCCAAAAAACAAAAATTATAGGAACCCAAAATCTGTATACTATATTTTGCTATGTAATTATGAGTTAAGAAGTATGGAGTGCTGAAATGGCGCTCCGCTAATGGCTAAACCCTACCATAAACAATAATCTACATCAAAACTACGTCGTATTATCATCAAATCAGGCTCGATTTCGTCTTTCTCATTTTCTTCAGCTGTTGGCTCTTCTTCTCGGCGATGGTGTCCAGCTTCGGCTTCCACTGGTGGCGCCGCCCCACCAGCAGCTCGTAATCCTTCTTCAGCTGCGGCGTCGTGCACACTCCGAAGATCGTCTCCGCCGTCGCCTTCTGGTACTGCATGATCATCTCCTCCGTCACCTTGATCCTCAGCCCGCCGGCCGCCGTCTTCTCCAGCTCGAACGGCGGCGCCTTCCCCGGCACGGCGGAGCGGCACCGGATCAGCGTCGCGAACGTCAGCGCCGACTGGAAGAAGTTGGCCGGGAGGAGGAAGTAGTTGTGGCCGGGGAGGAGGCGGTCGTGGTGGGAGAGTGCCGGGGTGATTTGGCCGATGTAGAAGCAGTCGGATCGGCAGACCATGTGCTTGGGGAATTCCTCCATTAATTCCATGGCCTTGACGGGGCGGTCGTAGATCTGGACGCCGCCGTCGAGTTTGACGAGCTTGACGACGGTGGGGCGGCGGCGGCGGCGATGGGAACGGGTGGCCTCGGGATCGTCGTCGGCCGGCGGGAGGTGGGCGCAGGAGATGCCGTGGAAACAGCGGGGGAAGGGGGCAGTAATCATGTGGTTAATTTTTCGGGTCATTCCCATTGAATTATGGATTAGGGATTGGATAGGATTAGATTAAAGAGTTGAGTGGAATGAAGGGTTTTGGAATTTAAATACGTCGAGGAGATTTTGGATTGGAAGACCAAACAGCTGGATATCTTAGACTGTGTATCTATTTTGTATGTATCTGTAGAAACTCAGACTACGCTGAGCTGGGCCCTACATTTTTCGCACGAGATTTTTTTAATCTACTCTCAACCCCTAAACTTTACAAAATACAATAGTAATTGTTTTTTGGACTTTTCTTTATTATAATTGAAAATGAAAATTTTAATTTGAAGGGGAAGGGCTGCACCACAAACTCATGTATCAAATATTCAAAAGAAGTCGCTAAAGTTTTTAAGACAAATTTGTGAAGATTTGAACTTTTATCCTTCAATTATTTATTTAATAAATAATACTGCCTCCATCTTATCATTACTGCTACTATAGCAGCATATGTCTATTTGTCAGTGTGTATGAGATATAAAGAAATAGTATATAATGGAATTTGTTTGATTCGTTATTAATTGTATTATTGTTTGCTATTATAGAAAAATGAAATTATTGATAATTAGGTATTAGTTATTTTATATTTGTTATTGAGTATTTACAAATAAAATATAAGTAAAATGACATATTTACCCTTTTTATTATTCTTATTATTATTTATTTATTATTATTATTATTGGACAGGGTATAATGATAAAATTATATATAATACCTAAGTATTAAATGTTGGTATTGTGTATTCCAACTTCTGAGGCGAGATACACAATATCATAAAAAATACATTGTTAATAATGTATCGAAATAATATTGGGTAATATGTATTATGAGATATTATGATTACATCGAGACAATGTGGTATTACGAGTGATAATGCATCAATACCACCCTAATCCCTACAACCCATAATAATAATAATAATAATAATAATAATAATAATATATTTTTATGACTAATTTCATTTTCTATAAATTTAAGTAATAAATACTCTCTCCATTCCATTTAAGATTGCACATTGCTTTTGTAAAATGCTCTCTCCTTCCCATGGAAGAGATACATTTTGTCTTTTTAATTTGTCTCAATAAAAATGATGCATTTTCTTTTTAATAAGAGTTAGTCTCTTATAAATCGATTTTATATCATAAACCCATGTAAACCCTGTGGTCCCCCTTCATATAAATACCTTAGCAATACATAGGGTGTGGGGGACCACACGGTACACAAGTGTTTCTGTTTTAGTAAATGGTACCCACACAAAATAATTAATATATCTCCATTGAGACTCACTCAATATTAATACAACTACCTACTATACATTAAAATATTATATCCCTTAATCTACATAAAAAAATAATACTTATAATACTAATAAATGGCAAATGTATTTAGCTTTTTTAATGGGACAAAGGAAGTACAAATGAGAGGTGAAATCTTAAATGGGACTAAGGGAGTAAAATATAGTACTCCCTCCATCTCAAATTCATCTTCACATTTACTGTAGATATTGAGTTTAAGAAAAGTTAAATTTTTACTTACTTCTGGCTTAATGTGATTTTTTTATAATAAATAAATGATAAAGTATGTTATGCGTGTTAAAAAGTAATAGCAATTTGAAATTAAAGTATATTAAAGAGATATTAGTTAGTTGTCTTTTCTTTTTATGGAAGTGCAAACTTGAATTTGGAACGGACCAAAACAAAAAGTGTGAAGTTAAGTTGTGATGGAAGGAGTACAAAGTATATTTGTGTGTTAGGTGAGAATTATAATTTTTAAATTAAGATGACTTTTGAGGTTATTAGTTGATATGATGTTTTCTATTTTTACTGGTTAAAATAAATATTGGATGAACGAATATTTTTAGTGGTGAAGATAAATATTGGATGAACGAAAATAAAAATTGTGAACGAGAGAATAAAAGATTTGATATAATTTAGAAAAAATAAATAAATAGAAAATAAATTGTGAAAAATACTCCAATTAATACAAGTTTAATTTTGAAAAATGTCACATTTTGACTTTTTTTTTTTGTCCCCCTTTGCATGGAAAGTTGAATATATAGTCGCGAGCGCATGATAGTCGGATGTATAATCGCGCGCAATTACATATGAAATTTAATAACTAATTAAAAATGAGTAAAACGGTCTCACAAAAATAGAAAAAGTACTCCACTTACCGGATAAATCTTCTATGCCCTCGGACTCACTGTGCATTTGAATCTGACCGCCTCAAAAAGTTGTACCCTTTAATTTTAAATATCATACTTTTTAGTAAAAAAACTTGTATCATTCATTTTCCGAGAACAAAAAAATACTCCATATTTTATTTTACTCAAACATTAATATCATTCATATTTCAAGAAATTATATTTTATTAAAATATAATATCTTAATAAATTAAAATATATATCATCTATAACAAAGTGTTATACCCTCAAACACTTCTGGTCTTTTGCTAACAAAATCTTATGTTTTTTAGTTGGGACTTTGTTCTTATCTGGACGCACAAATCGAGTGTTTATTAGGAGACATTGTCATAAAATTAATATACTATTATATATTGCCGAATGAAGGTCACCTCCATTGTATTTTCTCACTTAACTAATATGACCTATTACTGATTATCAAAATCCAGAATTAATTGAGTTTGAAAACCCATTTGAATTATTGGTTCTTAATTCCTTAAACTTGTGTTGTAATTATCCACAAAACATGAACTTATTATTCATAGCGCAATTTTAATACTCATTTTGTACTAATAGTTTGTTTACAGTTACTCCCTCTTTGAAAAATGATTTTATTGATTAACTTTGTGGGAGTAATACTGTAGTAATTTTTGGGCAATTTTTAGATAATATGTGCCATATATGAATGATAGAATGAGATTACAGGTAAACGATTGTTTGCCTAAAAGATATTGTAGGCAAATTACGCTATACTCTAATTAATAGTAGGCAATATCATTTACAAGTTATGTAAATATAGGGTAATTATTGGGTGACCCGTGGTCACCCATGACCCTCTCACATGAGGGGGTGGGGTCCACCCCCTTACATCCTGTGACAAAACGAAAAAAGAGGCCCAATTTCTACTATTATATATATAAAACTTTACTATCATGTAAATATAATAAAAATATTACTACAAAAGACAATTATATACTCCCTCCGTTCCAACCAAATAGTCCTTTTTTTTTCATTTAGCGCGTCCCACCCGAAAAGTCTTCTTCCTTTTTTACACACATGAGATTTACACACCCACTAATACAATTAAAATATGAAGTCACATTCTCACTAATACAACTACCTACTACACATTAAATAATAATACTCCGTCCGTCCCAAAATTTTTTGCACACTTCTTTTGTAATTTACAAAGGAAGTATGCAAAAAATTCTGAGATGGAGGGAATATTACTTAATTTACGTGCAAAAAGAAAAAGCTACCATTTGAATGAGATTGATGGAGTATAAATTTATATTTCAATTTTCATAAATTAAAATTGCGGAATTACCATTTATCAAAGTATGTAAATTATAAAATTTAAATTGACAAAAATGATTCCAAACGTATTGAATATATAAACATTTACTACTATTATCAACTCACGCATATACATAAACATTTAAAATTAAGAAAATACATGAATAAAATAAAATGTATAGAAATTAATTATAGTCAACAATCTTAAATATAAAAAAAATAATTTTAAGTAATAGAAAAAAAATTATGCCTAAATTAATTTTAAGATTATTGAGTAATCAAGCTATCAAATCAATATTATAATGAGGATTACAAATTTAAGAATTCAAGAGTTAAAGAATAGAGATATTGAATGTTGTGATATTTTGAAAAAAAAAAGTAATAGAAATTATGTTAATTCTAATGAAATATTTAACTTAGATTATAAATTATGAGTCATTGATTAATAAATTTATTTTTAATTAGCTTAATAATATTACATGCTTAAAATAAATCTTTTATATATATATATATATATATATATATATATATATATATATATATATATTTTTTTTTTTTTTTTTAAATGGGGCCCCCTATTTTTGGGGGTCCATGGCGAAGGCCCACGGAAACACCCCTCAGGGCCGGCCCTGGTCATGAGTGACCACAGGTCACCCAAGTAGGCCTTGTTAATATATAGATGTAATACAATATTAAATTACATAAATAATATTCCCTCCGTCTCATTCAAAGGGTTTATATTTGCCATTTTGATCATGTCATCCAAAGGGTCATATATTTTTTTATACACATGAGACCCACACATCCCCTCTAATACAATTAAAATATGGAGCCCACACTCCCACTAATACAACTACCTACTACACATTAAATAATAATATTCCTTAATTCACGTGTCAAAAAGAAAAAACAACCCTTACCGTGGAACGGAGTGAGTATATTTGACTATATATATATATATATATATATATATATATATATATATATATATATATATATATATATATATATATATATATATATATACTGACAGAAATTAAAAATAAAGTTTTATACTAATTTGTAGTTGGTTGATTATAATGATACTTTTATTTTTTGTCCCTAATTTAAGTTGAATTGATGATAAATTTTGTGTAATAATGTACTTAATTTTTTTTTTAAGGAAATAATTTATAAGTGTTGGACACGCATTAAAAAAAACCTTGCTATTTGGATCGATTTGATTCAGATCAATAGCCTTTAAATAATGTCCAATTACTATTTTAACCTTAGTGTTAATTTAACTTGTTTAAGTTCATTAATTAGGTTAATTAATTTTCTTCTATGAATAAACTATAATTAATTTTAATTATTTGAATATCTTATCTTAGTATTACTATTTTTATTCTTTTTTTCTTTTATATTATATATAGTATATTTAAAATTAATTTTAACTAATAATTATTTATTCAAAAATGAAAAAAAGCATGGACGATTTATTAAATTATATATATATATATATATATATATATATATATATTATACTTAGAATAATTTTAATTAATAATTATTTATTAAAAAATGGCATGGACGATTTACACTAGAAAAAAATTAGTATTTTTTAACAATGGAATTCACCAACGATTCCATTGGTAATTACCGGCAGATTAGCAACAAAAATGACATTGTTCTTTTAGCAACGTAATGTCAACAGATTTATTCTCTATTTTACTAATGAAATTCAATCTGTTGATAATTACCAACGGATTACCAAGGAATCTTTACATAAATTACCAACGGAATTATTTACCAACAGAATTGAATTTTCGTTGATAAAAATTTACCAACCTCTATTTTACCAACAGATTCCGTTGGTAAACCAATTTAACGATGTAATTAAGACTTTTACTAATAGAATATTCCATTGTAAAAGATACTTCTGTATTTTTGTAGTTTTATTAAATTTAAAGTTAGTTTGAAATGAATATAATTTAAAATTTTAAAGTCAATTTAATAAATTTTAAATATAAATATTGAAAGATATAAAATCTTAAAATCAATCTAATTCTATGAGAGAGATCCTTTTGAGATTCAAATTTATCGCCTTCTAGAAGATTTTTTGATTCACTGTTATGTTCTAGCTAATAACACAAATTAAATTACATTTTTGGCGCAACATCATATTTATCATGGTTGGGGTCTCAGAAAAACTGATAATATTTTTAATAAATATTAGTATGTGTGGTCAATGAAAAATGATAATCATCCAATAAATTTTTAATAAACAATTTGTGTGATAGATGAAAAAGTAATAATATTTTTAGTAGAAAATAATATTTTATAATAATACGCGGGATATTTTAAATTATAACTTTAAAATCCGCATAATACGCAAAATACACTTATATTATATTATATATATATATATATAATATAATATAATATAATATAAGTGTATATAATTATTAATATATAAATATAACTAATGAAGAATTTAATTATTAAAATTGTAAATATAATTGTTTATTAATAATTATAAACCCATTTATATTATATATATATATAATTTTGTTTAATTAATAATAATAAATTAGATATAGATAAATATTTATATTATAATTAAAATTATTTAATAAAAAAAGTAAAACAATTAATGCATCTCATTAGTTCAATTAATATGATAAATTCTTACCTAAATTATAGTAATTAATACTACCTTATATGTTAAAAGGATAATTTAGTCTTTGAACATTTTTAATTATTCAAAACTTAAATAACAACTCAATTGATCCACATCAATTTGATTCATTTATATTTATCCTAAAAAAAATTATAAATGTGAAGTTTTAAATACAACATTCAAAAAATAAGTACCCTCAAAACCCTTCACACTTTTCTCTTAACCATTCACACCCCTCAAAAAAGGGAAAAATCATTTTATCCAACAACCTCAAAAGTTACTTTAATTTCAAATGTGTCACTACTTTTTCACACACATATCATTACTTTATACTCCCTCCGTCCCACCGAAAGGTCACAATTTTATTATATTGGGCGTCTCATCCAAATGTCCTCATTTCCCCTTTTTAGTAAAAAGATACTACATGTGGTCCACCACTCATTACTAATACAATTACTCACTACACATAAAATAATAATACTCCTTAATTTACGCACAAAAAACAACCGATGACGTTTGTGTGGGACGGAGGGAGTACATTTTTAATAACTAAAAATACTACAATACTCTCTAAAATCAACAAAAATGGTCAAATGTGTACATTTTCTTAAATAACGTGGAACAGTATATGTGAAGCATTTTATAGGACGGAGGAAATAATACGTAATGGTGAGATTTAAACTTATGATAAGGTTGATAGAGTATAATTTAAAATAAATTTAGTTTAGTTTCAATAATAAGTTTGTCTCTTGCGCATCAGGTACATGATATGTTTAAAAGTAAAACATTTTGTTTCAAAGGTACATACTTTAATTTATAAGACAAATATTTTTTTTAATGAAAAAGTTGTTAAAATACGAAGAGTATTAAAATTTTAATTTTTTTTATAAAACATCAACAACATAAATTCTCATACTAAAAAGTACAATACTCCTTCCGTCTACCTCAAAGGTTTTTATTTTACAATTTCGGGCGTTCCTCCTTTTTCTTTTTTAGTAAAAAGTGTTCTAAATATGACTTACTACTCACTATTAATACGATTACACATTACACATAAAATAATAATACCTTTTAAATCTAGTAAAAAAAATGGCCGAGTGGACGAAGGAAGTATTTAATATATGGTGTACCCCACCATTAGGGTCCTACCGCCATGAGATGTATAGTGTTAAAAATTGAACTTCGCAATACTTTTATCATTAATAATATGTTAAATAATATTAAATTAATCTTATTTTCAAGCATTTTAATCTTACATTCATATATTACTAAAATAATAATTAAATACTTAAATTTAGAATTACTTTTTGGCTGTTTTTCTATTATTAGATTTAACTATTTTTAAACGTGTATTAATTCAAAAAATAAAATAAAAATGATTTCGATGATATAATTTAAATTACAAATTTAATTAAAAAAATTATATCATATTTATTAAATTTAAATTATGCATAAGTATTTAAAGGGTAATCCCTTCGTTCAATATTTAAGTTGAAAATTACTGTAGACACGAATTTTAAGAAAAAATATTTTTTGTTTTACTTTTATGGGTAAATTAGTATTTTTAAATAATAAATTAATAAATTATAAAGTAAGTTATGTGAGTTGAAAAGAGATGACAATTTTCAAATAAAAATGTATAGTAGGATTATTGGATTAAGTGTAATTTTTTTATTTGGGCGTACGAACTTATTTATAGGATAAATAAAAATAATAAGTGTGAATTTATTTGTGTTAAAGGGAGTAATAATATGTAAATTTTAAAATGAGTAAAATAGTACTCCCTCCGTCTCGATTTTAAGGTATTCGTTTGCTTTTTGCACGTGAATTAAGGAGTATTATTATTATATGTAAAGTGGGTAGTTGTATTAGAGGGAAGTGGTGGGCCATATTGTGTACTTTTTTACTAAATAGGAAAAATGGATACCTCTGAACCGGACGTCAAAAATAGTAAAATTGACACCTTAGAAGCGGAGGGAATATTTTAAGTTACTTATTTATTAAAATACATTATAATTTAATTAAATCAAAATATTTTGAAAAATACTTGTGTGAGACCGTCTCACATTATAAGTACTTACGTGAGATGATCAAAAAGTGATCTTTTATAAAGGAAAGTGATAATAAATAAATTAATGAAAAGTGATAATAATATTTCATGAACAATTTATAGTATAATTAAAAAGTAATACTAACATTTTATAGCGAAAGTAATAACTATTTTAGAAAGTGAAAAATAGTCTCACGTGAGACGATCTCATGCAAGACCTACCCAAATATTTTAAGATCTAAGATAATATTGTGCTTAAATTGATTTTTATCAGTTTGTTAATGAAAAATTAATGGCACAAATTTAATTTTATGTACCAATTTTTTTCTAAAAAATTATATATAATTCACTAAAAATTACTAACAAACTGCTAGGGATATAATTGAACAAAGTCAAGCTGAACTAAGCTTGATCTAATTGATTATCATTTTTTAAGCTCGAGCTCGTTTTCAATTAAATACATGAATTCCAAAGCAAACACATACACACCCATCACTATTTATTAAATTTCTATATTCGCCAAAACTAAAAAAATTAAATTTAGAAAACCCTCTAAATATCAAAATGGAACGTCCCCATTTTGTAATTAGTGCTGTTAAATTTTGGGTATTACCGTATTAGGTTAGGTTAGGAATATACAAAAGGATTTAAAGAAAAAATTATTTGTAGGTACACACTTTGTACCCATAATTACTATGAGATACATTGATTTAAAAAAATTATTTTCACATACAAAATATTAAAGTAAAATACCAAATATAACCCTAAATTCATACACTTTTAAACCACAAAACCTAAACACTCACCCACCGCTGGACCACCGCCGCCGCCGAAGCTCTGCCGGCCGGTCGCAGGAGCACTGCCGGATCACCGACCGGCCGCCGAAATGCTGCCGGACCGACGTTGCCGCCGCCCGGTCCCTGGACTCGTTTTCAGCTCCTTACTTACCTACCATATATTCATTGTTGAAAAAAAAAAAAGTCCAAATTCCAATGCTTTGATCAAATGCATTACCAACATCGGTAACAAAAGAACTCATACTTTGATTCCGTATTCGATCATGAAATCTGTCTTTGCTCTATGAATAAGAAAGGTGGAAGAGAACCTCAGATCCGACCTCTGCTTGGCGATAGGTCAAGGACTCATAAAGAACTAGAAATAAGTAGGCGTCGCTATGCTAACTTGAAAGTCATTCCGGAGGTCAAAAGCATGTCCTTCACCTTGCTGTTGATGAATCACGTCCGTCGGAAAGTCTCCGAACCACCGCCGCCGCCGTCGGAGCTCTGCTGGACCACCATACTTTTTTGTTGCACATATTTTTTTTATTGCACATATTTTTTTTACTGCACACACTTTTGCTGCACACAAATATTTATGTGCAGCACATTGTAGGGGTAATATTGGAATATTACTATATATTTATATAATTAGTAGTAATATTTTTATATGTTTGTATCTCATAGTAGTTAAGGATTTTTTAGTGTAACTAGTAGTAATCCTCCCTATTAAAAAAAAAGGCGAATTTTAGGCTATACTATTTGTTTACAATTTTAAAAATCAGTTTTGAGTTTTCAAAACTCATTAACACCAATTTCAGATAGGTTTTAAATCATCATTTTAATTAGTAAAAGGGCTCAATTAGAAAAAAAAAAGAAATATATATAATACATATAAATTTTAAAAAAAGGAGCATAAATTTTTATTCTCTACGTTTCATTACGCTTTTATTATTTTTCAAAATATCATTTTCATCTAACATACAAAACTCACTTTATCATTTATTTATTATTATTTAAAAATATCATTTTATCTTAAAAAATCAATAAAGTCAATTATCTATGTTTATTTTGAGTTTATGTTGGTTTTGAATTTCAATGAACAATATTATTTTTTTTGAGTTTTGGAGGATTTTAACTTTAAATATGATGTTATATATATATATATATATATATATATATATATATATATATATATATATATATATAATATGAGTGAATTTAGAGTTAGAAGGGTTTATAAAGATATATAGATATAAAAATTTAAGTGTAAATTTTGAAAACAAAAATTGTTTATCAAAATCTAAATTTAAAATAAATTAAGATGATACGGAGTAATAGATTTTAAAGTGAAAATGGCAAAAAGTAGCCACAATTACTTAAAAGTAATTTTAAGTGACCACAAATGTTATATACAATTTATTCTAGCCACTTTTTATGGAATAGACCAAAATACCCTTGAGGGGACCCACTTTTTTACATGTTTGAGGAATCAGATTCCTCACTTTTATGACCAAAAGTACGAAAAGTACATTAGGGGAATCCGATTCTTCTCTATTTCTGAAAAAGATGTCAAAGTACAACTATGTAGGCATGTGTTCCCTCATATGCTTACAAAAAGTGAGGTATATATATAATAGCGGTCCAACCATGGTGCTACATCATACACATATATTCATTTTCATTGTTCTAGTTTTTTTTTAGTGTTGAGCATTTGGGGAGCAACTATTTTAACTAGATTTTTAGAGGCGTGAAAATTTGGGGAGCAGTATACAAGGTATGTTGTAAACTTGTTTTAACAGCTATGAATGCATTAATTTGATCATTTTTACATGCCGCATGAGTGTATTTTTTGTATTTCAACGTTTTATAATAGAAATAATAGTATGCCGAATAGTGTATGTGAAGTGTAAAATGTATCCACATTAAATTTTATTTTTTTAAAAATTAGCAACTCGTAGACCGAATAGAACAGGATTTGAAGGCCGAATAGAACAACTTTGAAGGCCGAATAGAAGAAACGTTGGACGAAAAGACCCAAAAAATATATCCTACGATAAAAAAAATAAGTAGGCCGAATAGAACAAGTGTTGTAGGCCGAATAGGACAATCTTATGGGCCAAATATAAGAAATGCAGGCCGAATAGAAGAACTTAAATTTTCACATTTAATTTTTATTTTTAAAAAAATATGTAAGTCGAATAGAAGAATTTTGGTTGGCCGAATAGAACAACCTTATATGCCAAATAAGAGAGACGTATGCCGAATAGAAGAAAAACATACAGAATTTGAAAGGCATCTAAAGGTAGGCCGAATAGTGAAACAGTGTAGGGCCGAATAAAATAATATGTTGGCCGAATAGAGTACATTGTTGGCCGAATAGAATACTTGCAACTAATTATGATGTCGTCATTTATATTTTCTTGAAAAAATATGCAGATGAGCTATAAACAAGTTGGGATATGTTGGGGTGGATATTGGGATGGGTTACTATACAAAGGTAGACAGGTTCACTGGTTATACTTGCGGGATAACAATCTGTACTATACTAGTTTGCTATTAGAAATTCATAACATAATACAAGCTGATTTGGATAATTGGGGTTATGAAGTTCATTCTCTTGTCGAATACAGTGGCTGTATGTCTACATATAAGATAAAGAATGATGCTCGTGTGGTAGAAGTTTTCAACTATGTTGATGTAGGAATGGTGTACTTGACACTCGTTCCTGTCGCTGGGGGATCATCATCTATTCCAATCCAATAGATCTTTCTGTGCTCCTAGGGGAGCACCCGCGGAAAATCTACCACTACAAGATTCTGATTAAAAAAACCAATACATTTAGATACAATATCACTGATTTGTCTGTACCGACATGGATTAATGATTCATAAAAATTTAGATTTCATACCCGAGAAAATAGATTTCTGTCAACTTTCTTCACCTTACGAAAAACTCATCGCAAGCAAAGTGGCCTATTTTTCTCCCTATCGGCAGAGACATGGCCATACGGTGCAGCAAGGGCAGGTAGACGCTCGTACGTCCAAACCTGTCACACATAAACTACATATGTTAGATTATTACAGTTGCTGAAACTAGTAATACACTATAACTTTAAGTGATCTACTACAACACGTACAAGGAGCCCAAATGTGCACCTGTAAAAGTGGTATCTGTACTTGTTGGGGTTTGCTCCTTTAGGAAATCGGTCAAAATGTGGTCCATAAAGTGCAGTAAAGTCATATAACTGACCTGGCCCCAAGGGAATAAATTTCATCTACGCTCGTCCTCTACTAGGACCCAAACCCAGTTGTCTACACTCACCTTGGTAACATCCGATCCAAGAAGAAAATAGTACAACAACAGAACCTTAGCAATTTTAACCGTGTTCTCGGGGCTAACACCACTAAATTTTATACCCTCAAAGTCACGGGCAATCTCACTTATTAATGGTCTTTCGCCCTGACCATAATACATATCGTACACCCCATCAGACCGGATATGATACGACAAATTCGGATCAAACCTCACTCTGTCCCGAAAGCAAAGCCCCATTATCCGCATGAACTCTATCCTACTAAAGTTAAGACACTCGTTCCCAATTTGAAAATATCTAGCGGTTACATCATCCCCGCCACGTATGATCTTCTGTGTCATGAGACCGTGGAGATTAGCATGCGCGATCCAATCGTCGTGAAGACCCCAGTAATGATCAAAACAAGATCGCCTGAACATCTCCTCCGCATTACCCCCAACCGTTGTTAACTGCTTACGGATAAGTGTCATAACAACCCCAGGTTTGCAGTAATTAATACACTGCAGTTCTGCCCCTGCATGGTTGGACGCTTTCATTCACCCTGCACAAATTTAGCTTTTTGTTAAATAATATGTAACACACATCAAAAAGATGTACTCTGCATCAATTCAACCAACTTACTTAATAAGACAATAACTGATAATTATATCAAATAACAATAAGTTCACTGCGGCAACTAAACAAATATTGGCATACTCAATTATTTGTTCTATTCGGCCTACTTTTCCTTCTATTCGGCCTACAAACTGTTCTATTCGACCTACGAATATTGCTCTATTCGGCCAAGGTCAGTGCTATGACATTATTCAAACTACACTTTGTTCTATTCGGCCTACACTTCTTCTATTCGGCTTACAAATCTGTTCTATTCGGTCTACAAAAAATCTCTATTCGGCCAACCAATATTTTTAAATATTCCAAAAATTCAAGTCCTACAATTTGTTCTATTCGGCCTACACTTTATTATATTTGGCTTAAGATTTGTTCTATTCGGCCAATCAACATTTCCAAAAAAATTCAAAAAAAAAAACCCTACACTTTGTTCTATTCGACCTACAAATTTGTTCTATTCGGCCTACTAAAAAAGCTCTATTTGGCCAACCAACATTTCTAAAAATTTAAAAAAATAACACTCCTAGAATTTGTTCTATTCGGCCTACACTTGTTCTATTCGGCCTACACATTCGTTCTATTCGGTCTTAAAAAAAATCATATTCGGCCAACAAAAATTTCCAAAAAAATCAAAAATAAAATAAAATAAACAACACCACACAAAAATTTCTAAACATGATGTATACACAGTTAAGTCACATTCATCACATTACAAAATGAATTCACATTTTACACATATGAACAAAACCACACAAAATGTAATTCGTATCCTCGAAAACGAGTACCACAAACTCAATGTAGGACACATTATAAACAAATAACTCACAATTTAAAAATGCAAATAAAACAGCTTTCATACATACCCAAAAATTTGTCATTTCGAAAATTCACCAAATTCACCTCGTCGGAAATGCCTATTCCGGCAGATGGAAAGGAGATACTAAGAAATGGGTACTACAAATGGGTGGCGCTGCTCTTTGTGCTTTGGGACGAAAGGGAGAGAGGAAGAGAGAGGATGTTGGACGAAAAGGAGAGAGGAAGAGAGAGGATGTTGGACGAAAGATGAGAGAGAAGAAAGATGGAGTATTTGGAATGAAAATGACGTTAATGATATGATATATACCCCACCAACCCACATACAAAATTTTAATTTGAAAATTTTTAAAACTTTAAATGTGGTTCACCAACCCACTAAGTACAATTTTAAATGTGGTCCACCCACCCCATTTACTACAGTCAAAACTGACATGATATGACCCCTTTATTTTCGTACTTTAGTCGACAGATATTGAGAGTAATTTGGGGAGTCCACTAAATAGTGGCTAGTAAAAATTGTTCTTAACGAGTGTGACTACTTAAAATTGTACTTAGTCAAAAGTGAATATTAAAAAATCGTCCTTAAATTAAATTGGTGGTCAATGATAAAGAAATGATGAGATTTCTAAGTTGATAAAAATTTTCAGAATTAGTTTGGTCCCAAGTTCAAAGATAGAGGCCGTACTTTGACTGAAAAGAGCAAATGTATGGCTTTGACCAAACAGGCGCAACTTATAATTAAAATCGCTTTCCCTCCTTTTTTTTTTTTTTTTTTTTTTTCTTTTTTATGAATTGATCTACTGCTTAGTCTTGCGTGTCAACCATAATTAAATGGTTCATATTAGAATTTGAAATAATACCAACAATATAAAGAAATCAAAACGTGAAAAAATAAATTCTTATCGAGTCGAGTTACCAACCGTTCGTTGAAAGCTATGTTTACTTATACCCTAAAAAAATGATACAAATGTGATTGTTTTCTTTGAGATGGGACGTTATCATATTTTTTTAATCTAACAGTCCCAATTTTTTTATTTATGTCACTTTTATTAAATAACGTAAGACAGGAAACGCGAAGTGTTTTATGGGAGTACTATTTTTTATTAAAGATGTTATCATTTTTTATCTACCCTAATTAATAATGAATTAATTTTGTTGGAATTGAACAAACATCAATTGTCAGCCATTAAATATAATCTTGTATCTAGTGATGCAGCCTGCAGGAGCGTGGATCAAGTGAAGGGGGAGTTGTTGTATATGCAAGGTTGTTTGGTTTTAAATGTGGCATACAATCTTCTCCTCTAATCCAACCCAATCATTTTTGGCCCATTTAAAGCTAATATTCTTATACTATATATATTGCAAAAATTCTTAGGTTGAGTTTAATAACATAAAAAATGTCCTAACATACACAAATATATGACTCATGTATCTAGTCCTTGCTAAAACACAATTTATATTTATTTTGAAATTAATCTACGAATATAAAAATACACACACGCACGGGTATATATTGATGTTTTCCATTAAGTAATTGAGTATAGTGTGAGGGAAACTCATGATAATCAGAGATATTATCATAAAAAATCAATGAGGAATTGCAAATCATCGATGAATTGTCTTCAAAGGATTTTTTAGATTGCTGAATTTGTCTTGGGAAAAGCTTTTCATCAAGAATATTATCACCAAGAATCAAATATTCATTGAATTGTAAATCCTCAATTTATCGGGTCATCTTTAGATTTGTTTGTAGTGTAAATGATGATTGAATAATGTGTAGGAGATTACTATTAAGAAATTTATTAAATAATATATTATACCTACATTCCTAATTGTTTTAAATTATTATATTATTTTATAAATTTCTACTATAATTTTTGCTTGAGGATTATATTTTTGGGCCGGCTATTTGCACCCACAATTTTGTTAAATATATCTCTAAAAATAATTAAATAAAATATTTATAATTAATAAGGCATAAATATTCTTATAGTTAAGATTTCATATTATGTTAATACATTATGTTCTATTGAAGCAACAGAATAATATGCGATGTGCAAAATTAAATCAGTTTGAATGGCTCAGCATCAATTGGCGTTACGGAAGACGGTGGAAATAAGAGATTGCAAATTAGATTTTAGATTTTGTTTCTCGAAGACACAAAAGGGCTTCTTACTCTAATGCAAGAAAGATTTCCTAAACTGGGTTTAGCAAAAACAGATAGTGAAGAATCCGTGCTACGATAAAATAATTATCCGTGCTAATTCAGGTTTATAGCCGACCCTTATATTTTATGTTGATGTTTATTTCTCTTATTACCTTTCTACACCACCTTACTCTCTTAATATCTCATCACTCATCTCTTCTACGTTGATCTAATATGAGTTAAATTTTAAAAAAAAAAAAAATTGAAAGTAAATATGAATTATTATTATTCATATGGTTTTCAAAATGAGAAACAGGAGAACTCTTGTAAAACGATAATTACGTGAGACGGCTCGATCCGTTGTTAAAGTATGCTTGCTATATAAGTAAAATATCCTTATTAGTAATTAGAATATATTTGTAGTGAATCATATTATAACATTTTAAAAACATACTTTAATTTTTTATTCATCATATTTTAAAAAAACATATTTTTACTATAAATTAACATACTTTACCTATATAGCAAGCATACTTTAACAATAGATCGACCCGTCTCATAACTCGTGTCACGTAATTACCATCTCACAAGAGATTTTGTCATCAAACATACCTATTTGTTTTTTAATTTTCTGAAACCAATTTTAAGTTTTGAAATCCTACATCTATTCAAGATTAATACAGAACATATTAATTCTTAATACACCTATATTTCATACATGGCTCTTTTATATAGATACTCTTTCTTTCATTCTCTCTTTTATCACTGCAAAAAAACTATTTTTTAGCAACGGAATATTTTGTTACTAAAAGCCTTATTTCATTATTAAATTGACTTAGCAACGGAATCCGTTGGTAAAATTCAGTTGCTAAAGTGGTGGTTGGTAAATTTTTAGTAACGAAAAATCAATTCCGTTGGTAATCCGTTGCTAATAATTCCATTGGTAATTTATATAATAATCCCCTTACTAATCCGTTGGTAATTACCAATGGATTGAATTCCGTTGTTAAAATAGAGAATAAATCCGTTGATATTCCGTTGCTAATAAAACAAAAATGTCATTTCTGTTGCTAATCAATTGGTAATTACCAACGGATTGAATTCCGTTGCTAAATTTGGTTGCTAAAAAATATTTTTTTTTGTAGTGTATCTCTTCTCTCACATAAATTTATAGAATTTTTTTAGACACATTTACTTTTCTCTTATACATTAATTTAACATAAAATAAAATTAAATCATACCCTATAAATAACTAAAACAAACATTACTATTTATTTTGTTTTCCAAAATCCTTGAAATCGATTTTTAAAAAAAAAATCCCCATAAAATAAAGTTACCTAAAATGATAGCCTAAACCTAAGTATTAAATTAAGCATGTTCCTTACTTATTGTTCAAACCATTAATAGTAACACAAAAATTGATTCGCCAAAGTGATGTATGCAATAATGCAATTCATGGTAGGAATCATATTTTAACTGCAAAAACTCGTGCGCACCAAATATATCAATACAAAATCCGTACAACTATAAACACATTACAATGTACAAAAGAAGTTACTCTATGATGTAAAACTAAAAAATATCATACCTAAAAAAATGTTGAGCATCACAAAGTAGCATTAAGAATATGACATAACTAGTAGATTTTCAGTAGATTAAATCTCACTATATGTAACCCTATATATCATAAAATATCGTTCGATAAGTAAAATATCACAACATATAACACAAAGTATCATAAAATACCATTTAAAAGTAATCGAAACGAGTCGAAAACCAAATGCACGGATACCAAATCCATTTACCTGGGTGTGCACCAATATTACTCTACCCTAATAAATGGCAGATACTTCATTGAATAAAGATTTAAAAGAATAAAAGCAAGGAGATGTGAAAGGATGAGATAATAAAAAAATTGACAGCTTTACAAGTAAACAATACTTGCCCCAAAAAACAAGACTTCAATAGCACTACAAGATCATATGTACATTATGTCAAATGAACACTCTCTCTGGATGTTTGTCCTTTGAAAAGCTCTGATGATAACAACTTGAGCCTAGGCAATCAATGAATCCAGTAACCTCCATTAGATTTAAGCATGTTGACATGTAACACGCGCCACTGTGGAAAAAATTTCAGTGAAAAAAGTCACACCAGTCAAATTACTGAAGCCCAAAACTTTTTTATGATACACATTCTTTGACTATTCTAGTGGATTAATTCTAAAATACTCAAAAGAAACACAACCAGTAGATAATACACAATCCGGTGCCTTACTTAAGTGCTGTACGGTTGTTTATCTATACTTGAATTTTGAAGTATATGCTACTTGAGTCAGCATTGTGTGTGGGGGGGGGGGGGGGGGGGGTGTGTGGGGAGGGGTGGGGGGTGGGTACAGGATTCGAGTAGAGTTCATGCACTGTATATCAAGGGAGCTGAATCAGCCAAAATAAAATGCTTGATGAAACGGATTTTCCCATGTTTAGTCAAATATTAAATATAAATTATATAATACTGACCTTGTTTAACTAAAAACTCACTACACTGTTTAGGATATCTCAAGAATGGTTTTATCAAAGAGAGGAGGCGGGTCCTAAAAAGATATACTCCCTTCGTCTCGAAGCAAAAAGTTCATTTTCTTTTTCACGGAAGAGTTGCTTTTTTTATAAGGGATATGTTCTAGGCTAGTCACTTAATCGGGGATCATATTTATCATCTCTACAGGACTTATTTATGTAAATCAAATAACAGAAACTTATTCCCCATATATTGTGCTGAAATGGATGCATTGCAAATTAAGAATATATCAAAAGCTTATGATAAGAGTTAAACCATAGATATGCATGTACTGTTTGACTATTTGTCAAGATGATATTCATCATCATGAATGGTACGCATTTTATGTTGGCGTCAAGAGTGTACTTAGCTAAATCTTTAAACCACGACTCTTCCAGAATGGTTATGCTCATTTTGACACACTGGCTGGTAAAATTTTTCAAACACCAGATGTTGGAAAAGACAATGGGATTGCAGAATTCCAATTTGAACAACAAAATGAAAATGATTGAACAAGTTAGACAACTAAATGTGCTTACTCAGGGAAGATAAGGAAATATATTATGACACAAGACATTATCTAAATCATGTAAACCATCAATTTGTTATTATAAAAAAAAAGGAAAATAAACTTGCTATGTAAAATGATATTACACACTAAGTAAAGATTTAAAGAGACTATGAATTACCTGGATGCACAGATATCATCAAAGGATACTCATGCATAACCATCTAAACTGGTTGAGATGACTGCAAGATCCTCTTTTCTTCAAAAATTAACCGCTTGCAAAGTTCAGATTCATGATGAATATATTCAAAAAATAAGTTCCATAACTGCTTTGCTCTCTGGAAAGATTCAGTTCCTGATGGGACTACTTGAAGTTCATCACTTCTTCCATTCTTTTCATCGGGTCTTTCATATTTGATTACATCCTGCATGGAAACATATTAAAATATCAAAGCAATTTGGAAAGACATAGTGAAAGTGCGTGTAAATATATTTGAAAGCTAGTTATGTAGACATGCTTGCATGCATCTCCACTTGTTACTATCTAATAATGTAACATGTATCAGATCAGACACAAATCCATTACAGTAAAACCATTAAAATAGGCAGCATTCCTTTTATCTGCCATTCAGAAGCCTGTGCTGTGACAAATGAAATCTTCTCAATCATTACTTTCCAGCAATTTGCAATAGAACCTAAAGAAAATACCAATCTTACCAGGGCATTGGGTATTAAGTTCCAGATGTTTTCCCCAAAAGTTTCCACTGATGCTTTTTCTGTAACAACCCATGGCCTGCACGAATGCATGATTAACAAAGCTGAGTTTCTGTTAAAAAACATAAAACCTACAAATCAAAGTAGTTAGAAGCTGCTAGCATAATAAGTCCTGGGATATAGAATACTGGGTTAGCTTACATATGATCAGTTTAAATCATCAGAGGAACCAAATATTGGATACCGACTCCAGAAGGCAAGGTTGTTAGATGGGGTTCAGTGTTTTTCCTTGATCCAATACTCTCTAAGGAAGTAAATATACATCAAATCTAATAAATCCTATATTACATCTACCCAACTTCTCATGTTTATATTGACAAATATATTTCTGCTCTTAACATAAGATTTAGGTGCATAATCAGATAGCTTGCTGATAGATACTCACATAATTACTCCATTTAACAAACCAAAAAAGTTTTAAAACAGAAACATGCTTATACACTTGAGCCTCTCTACTTTTAGAAGCTCTGACATAAGAGCATAGTATAACTAAAACCAGCCGGCAAAACTACTCCAAGACAGAGCAGTTACCAAATAGCTATTTGCTGTCCCATATTTAAATCTTTAAGAACCAACAAATCATGGAGTTTAGAATCAGTATAATATATTTTTATTAGGTTCAAGCAACAATGTCCTATAATTACTGTCATCATACAAGCCACAACAGAATGAGAAAAGTTAGAAGTTGAAGACTGCACAGATACATAAAGGAGAAGGTGACGACAATTTGCATCAACCAAACAATTGAGCAAAAGCACCAAAATTTTCGAACAATTGGAAAAGATAATTAGAGGGAAGTACAGCTGCTTCACGATGGGAACTGTAACCCAAAGCCAATATATTTTTTGTGTACATGGGGCCTAATTATTAAAATAAAGTAAAATGTAGAGAATAAGCAAACTCCAGCAATCATTCTATTTGCTGCATGTTTCTGCTTGTATCACATGGACTCAAACATCAGTTAAGGTTTTGGGGCTTTTACGCGGCAGCATTCATTCTATTTATCTAAAATTTTAAGAGCTCGTGTTCAAATATCTAACTGATGAATCAATAATATCTTATCTTCCACCCCCCAACCCTCATCCACCATGACACCCAAAAAAAAAAAATAAGAGAATGATTTCAAATTCTAATCACGGTCAAGATTCTGAAACAAAGCTTGACATATGGTTGCAACTTGCAATGGCAGGAAATGCTGTAAAGGGAAGTGGTTTAAGTAAGGAATACCTTCCCCTTGAAGATACAACCAAATGGAGGGGATTTTCAAGGAACTCAAATATCGTCTCAACCTTCTTTTGAGAATCCACCATGATGGCTCCTCGTGCAAATGGATCAGACAATAGTCTAGGGAAAACAAATGCTTGTGGAAGAATATTAGTCTGCTTATATATAAAGTCTATAATTGATGACGGGGTCAGGTCTTTCTCCAAGTTACTAATTAGAATGAAATTAGTATTGCGAAGTCTCGGTCCCGTATCATCATCTTGACTTGTCCATCCGTTGTAATTGCTAGTCCTCCCTGAATCTGTTTTATAAAAATAGAAAAACAAAAAAGATAGAGGAGAGGGGAAAAAGACGCAACCAGCAAACAAATTAAGAGATACCTTTTATAAATAAAAGACTTGCTGTTTATGCATGAACTTATTAAAATACATTGACATAATATCTAACCAATTCATCACAGCACAAGAATGATTCATAATATGGATTTTAATTACAGTAAAGTTCATGATGACATGTTGCATACATTAGATGATACATGACAATTAGAAAAAGGCAAACCTTCATTTTCCATTGTTGGACTTTTTGGCATAATGCTAGAGTCCATCTCCTGCAAACAGGTTTTGCAATCAAATCTCAAGATACAAAATAATGGAATATAGTGTTTAGGAACTCTGCATTAAGCCTTACCAGGTATACGTTTTGAGGAGATTCTGAGTTTATCATTTTAGTGGAGATAGAACCTGAAGATGAGATTCTCTTCTTAGCCATTACAGAAAAAGCAGAGATTCTAGGATCAATTTGAGTGGCAGGATCTTCAATGCATATGCTTGCAATGCTGGCTAAGGTTAATGTACCACGACCTCGCCCATGTTGCCAGACAAGCAAAAATCTGCACAAACACTCCTCTTCTCCATCAGCAAGTGAATGTGACTTGCGTTTCACCTACCAAATACAGGATAAAGCGACATGAAACAAATTGAAATTGGTACTAGAACCACGAACAAAAAACAAGAACTTCCACCAGCTAGATTCCCTTAAAAAATCAGAAATACAAATATCAAACTCATAACATCACATATTTCAAGCCGACAGTTAAAACATATCTCCACAAAAAAAAAAAAAGTGATACACTGAACTTTGAGATGCGTACTTAAAGATATCCAAGTACGTGAGAGAAATAAAAACATTGCAAGACACCGATCATCACAAACTCTATATCCTGAAACAGCGAGTCGGATGACGTCAAGACCTTAACCATAAATCCAGTGCAATCTAAGAAAGTTACACAAGTAGAAACAAACTATCACAAAACTTCTGAAAAGTATTACTCAGAGTCGGTAAAGGATTCTTTTGTCACTTCTTCTGATCGTACCAATGTAATGCCTTATTTCTGAAGATCAATAATTATTCATTTAACTACCAAATATGCCCCTCTTTTGGGAACAAAGCATCACTTCCTATATGATAACTTTAAAAAGTGCAACAACTATCATTTGAATTTCACATTAATTATACTACTATGGAAAAACATTACCAATTTAGAGTTTCTGAAGCTTAATACACTTATATAAATTTATAAAATTATTACTTTCTATAAAGAACAAAATTGGTGGAAAAGATCCATATTATGACATATTTCCTTAAAAATGTCCACCTAAACATCAATAGTGTGACAAGAAGTACCTCCACAATAGTTTCTTTGACACGTGGCTCTTTAACATAATACGATATGGGATTTTTCTTGGCAACGATTGAAACATGCTACATAGCCAACTTAAAGATGTGTTCAAAGGTCATACCAAAAAAATAATAATAATATCACGACAATGCATTAAATAACAAAAGTTACTAATTAAGATTTATTCTTTCCCAGATGTATCTAGATGATAGCTTTGGCCATTGTTGGCTCCATTGAATTATCTATTGCTAACCATAACATATAATCTAAAGATTTAAGTCACATAATATGAAAAGTGTGCTAAATAATGTAAATTTATAAAATCTTAATTTAATATCTCACTCAAACTTTAATGAATTTTAGACATACATGCAACTCTATATTCTTATTTATTGCACCTCGTCACCCTCCATTAGCTCTTTAAAACAAAAAATAACCTAAAATATGAATAGTAATGGAAGGATATAATCACTGTCATGGATGGTAACACTACCACACTTCTTGTTATAAAGCTGGGGACAATGAACTGTCTTCAGCTCGGTAACAAGAAAATTCATGCAAAAAATGATCACAAAACTTTAATAAATGGAACAGGCAAGGGAATACCTACATTATTCTACTTCACTAGAATTTCAAAACAGAGAAACTATATGAAACCTAATTTCTACAATAGCACGATTTAGAAGTTTTCTGTTCTGATCACCTATTAATTGTTTCATTAAGAAAAATCATAAATCATGTGTACGGTATTAAAACACATAAATCGATTCTTCTTCAAACTTGGAGTTAAAATAATGATGCGACGACTGTAGCAAGTGTATAATTTTAAAGGCGTGTTGGTTAATTGCTTGTGAATGCAAAATAAATAGATATTTTCTTGCAGAACCTATTTCACCCAACTAATTAAGAGCTTAATAACTCACTAATCAATTTTGCAACCAAAAAAATGAGCTGACCAATTTTTCATACAAAAAAAACACCCGTCACAAACTCACATCTTTTACAATGGCATCGTAGAACCTGAAGTCCTCGTCATCGGTGCCATGTGCAGCGCAGACGGAGGTTCCAATTGCGACGGTACCGCACTGATGATCCTGCAACCGCCGTGAAGGTGGTCGGAAACGCCGCACCAGCTCTTCAACCTCCGCTTCCGTCCGGAATTCCGCGGCGTATAGTACGACCTCGTAAACCGGCGGCAAGCACCAGTATTTGACAGTGAGTTTCTCAGCGGCGGCGTCCAATACGACGTAAACACTGTACCAGGCATCGTCCTCGCTGGCCTTGTACTCTAGGTCGTAGCGCCGCGAGGAATCCTCCGGTTCGACTTTCGGCAGAATTCCGGCCATTTGATCCCCCATCGATATGCTGCTGGAGAGTGTATGCATGTGTGTCAGTGTGTGTATCAGATAGAGAGAAGTCTGAACTTTTTTATAGTGGATGGGGAAGGCGTTTTGAGTACCTGGCAATGTTTGTCGTGCACTACTCACCATTAAGGCGGTTCGATATTTTTTTTTTCTTTTTTCCATTTTTGCTTGTTGGCATTTACTCGCTTCCTCCGTCACAAAATTTATTTATTTATATGTGTGAAGTTTTAAAAATTTTACCTTTTAATGTATAGCTCTCAAGTTAAAAAAGTAAGAATATTTTTTGTAATTTAATGGAAAAGATGTGTACTACTATTGAGAAGTGTATAAAAAATTAATATTATATTGAAACGTGGGTAATGATATAGATATCTCAACTGGTTATAGAAGTGAAATTTTATATCAATAATCAAGAATTAAATCTTATTGCCCCAGTGTGAGAGCAACATTTCAAAATGAGGGACTCACCACGGCAGTAATCTTTCAAAATAAGGGGCTCTTTGTCACTGCTGTAGATGGAGGGGCTCTTTGTTACTGTAGTTTGGGAAAAACCTTTCAAAATGAGGAATTATTTGTCACTACAGTAGATGAGGGGCTTGTTTATCAGAGGCTTATTGTGTGCAGTGGGTAGTGAGTCTAGTTCTTATTAATCATTTGAATAATCATGATTTACCTTTCCACCACTCTATTGGGTAGGAGTGTAGATGAGGGGCTCTTTGTCAAGGTCTCATTGTCTGCAATGAGTAGTGAGTCTAGTTCCTATTGATCATTGCAATGGGTAGTGAGTCTAGTTCTTATTGATCATTTGAATAGCTATGATTTACCTCTCCACCATTCTATCGGGTAGGGGTGTAGGCGCCACTCAGTCGATTAGGGGAAGGTTTAGTCTCTATTGATCAATTTACCTTTCCACCACTCTATCGAGTAGGGGTGTAGGCGCTACTCAATCGGATAGGGGAAGGTTTAGTCTCTATTGATCAATTTACCTTTCTACCACTCTATCGGATAGGAGTGTAGGCGTCACTCAGTCAAGTAGAGGAAGGTTTAGTATCTCTTGATCAGTTAAGTCACAATTATTTACTCCTCCATCACTTTATTGGGTAGTGGTGTAGGCGTCACTCTGTCGGGTAGGGGCGGGTCTAGCCCCCTATTGATCTGTTGAGTTATCATCATTTACCTCTTCATCATTCTGTCCGATAGAGATGTAGGCGCCACTATGTCGCGTAGGGGTGTCAGGTTGTCTGGGTGAGTGATTTCTCCTTTTTATATGGACCTCTACGGACGATTCCTTTTTTTTCTACCAATATTGGAATGTTTGTAAAAAGTAAAATAAGTATTATTGAGATGTACTTTAAAAGAAAAAGAAAAGTACTATCTCCGTCCTCTTGAAAGGGGGCATTTCTTTCTTTTTTTTACGTAAATTAAAGGATGTTATATTTAATATGTAGATAAGGAGAAAAATATAATATTTTAATGTATAGTGGGTAATTGTATTAATGTTATGTGTGGTCTCATGGAGATATATTAAATGTGTTAAATGTTTTGTGTGAGTCTCATTTACTAAAAATATAATTACACCTCTTATATTTGGATGGATTAAAATGACAAAATGTACATCATTTAGAGGAATAGAGAGAATATAAAATACTTTGCGTGACGGATAAAAGGAAAAGTGTAAAATACTTTTAGAGATATATGTATTACTGCATGGAGAAAATATAAAAGGTTGTTTAAACTAAGCATAATGAAGTGTTATTAAATATACACACTTTTTATAAATGCATTCTTTTTATTCAATGCACACCGTTTTTAACTTTTTTAGTAATTTTTAACTTTATTGGAGAGCCACTAACATAGAAATAGAAGGTTGTTTAAACTAAGCATAATGAAGTGTATTAAATATACACCACTTTTTATAAATGCATTTTTTTATTCAATACACACCATTTTTAAATTTTTAATAATTTTTAACTTTATTGGCGAGCCACTAACATAGAACTTAATCGACTTTAAAACATAAGTTGCCTCCTATTTTTTTACTTTATTTGAAAAGGACTCAAAATCATTAAAACATTCAATTTTGTTCAACATCTTTCAATTTTGCTCTGATTTTATTTCAAAATAATATTCCATTCGTTTCGCATGAACATCAATGATTGATTATAGCATGAGAATTAAGTAATATAATATTTTAATATGGGGTGAAGTGAGAAATATAATATTTTAATATATAGTGGGTAGTTGTATTAATATTGTTTATATTAATTGTTTTGTGTGACCCAATTTACTATAAAGATAAAATGGGTAATTATGGTGTAACAGAGGTAATATTTTTTTTACTAATTTTGTCCCATAAATTTGTAAAAGCATGGATACAATCATATCTCATGAAATTAGAAAAATTGAACAATTTTAACTATAAATAACCATTTTGATCAAAATTTAAAAGTAATTACACTATTTAGGAGAAATCAAGTTTTCTAACCCTATTTTGAATATATAAATTTGTATAACACTCTTTTAATCTTAAACTTGAATTGATTTTATGTTGATAAGGTGAGACTAGATCATATTAGCAATGGGCAATGCAACGCCTGGTCAAATGGGATATAAGTGGGAAACTGATCTTTCTCAACCACGTGTTCTAACAACAATGGACCTCCAAATTCATAGATTTCATAACAATGCAGATAGGCAGAACACAAATCATCCAATCATCGATGTTAGTTTAGATGGCAATAATTTTAGATAGTTTTAACGGTTAACGGTTAAAAGTGGGAAACCGATCTTTCTCAACCACGTATTCTAATAACAATGGACCTTCAACGCAGATACGCATAACACAATCATCCAATCATCTTATACCTTCAACGCAGATACGCATAACAACGGTTAAAAGTGGGAAACGATCTTTCTCAAACACGTGTTCTAACTACACTGGACCTCCAAATTTATAGATTTTACAACAATTCATAACACAATCATGACGGGATTTCAAAAATCTTCTTGAAAAATGGGCCTTCTTGCCAACGGATTTTCAAACATGCCAAAATGTTTAATTTCACTAAACATAATAAAAATTGCCCACCCTTTAAATGATTTTACTGATATACTTTTAGCTACGTGTCAACCCTCGTAATACCCAAGTATATTTTACGGGAAAAAAAATGACTGAGTAGAGAGGATTTTAATAATAAAATAAAATAAATAAATTTATTACAACAATATCAGACATAAATTATTAATCTTATATTAATTTAAAGATTCACAAAAATTATATTAATTTAATTATATTAATTTAATTTAAGGCCGAAACTACCTAAAAGTATTAATTGGAGATTCTTTTAATTATAATTTGATAATTTTATTTATATCATCTTAAAATATTAATTTCTATTTGGTTATTAATTTATATCGATATTTAATTTTTTCATTCTTTATAAAACATTTAATTTGAAATTTATGAAATTTTATAAAAATAAATTTATTTAAAATGAATATTTTTAAATATTATAAATGTATTTCAACAGGTAAATTAAATTTAAATCATTTTATTTTTCAAATAGGAGTATATGAATATGTGTATAAAATTTTCAAATTAGAGAGATGATGATGAAACTCTACTTTGACTAACTTACCACATACTTTAAAATACTTAAAAATAAGTATTAACCAATTTTAAACAAATTGGAAAAGTACGTAAGCTTCATACAAATGCAACGAAAATAATGAACCTAGTCAGAATAAACAATAGTGAAAGAAGCAAAAATTGAAAGAACATACTCACAATTGTAAGCAAAAATTGAAAGAAGAAAAAAGAGTACAAAAAAAAAAGACGGTGAGTTCAGCTAGATATTGCTCGAGAAAATTATAGAATATAAAGACATAATTAAATAATATATTTGTCAATCTTTATTATAAATAATATTTAATTATAGAATATAAACACATAATTAAATAATATATTTTTCAATCTTTATTATAATTAATATTTAAAATATTAATTTGATAATTTTATTTATATCAATTTTAAATATTAGTTTTATATAGATATTAATTCATGTCGATATTTAGTTTTATCATTCTTTATAAAACATTTAATTCTTTCAAATTATTAATTTATGTCAAATTAAAATATAAAATACTTTATAATTTTTCAAATTTTATTATAATTTAATATTTAAATATTAATTTGGGAGAGGAGATAAAAATCCTAAATAATATATTTAATCAATTTTATTATTATTATTATTATTATTATTATTATTTTGCTGATTTTACCGTAGATAATAAACTCTCAAGTAAATTTAATATGATATAAAATTTAAATAATATATTTCATCAATTTTTTTTCCTGATTTTACAGCAAATAATAAACTCTCAAGTATCATATGTATTCTTAAAGCCCAAATACACAGAAATGTTTATGAATTGAAATACTTATATATATATTATCAAAGCCCGACATAATTATATATGAATTGAATGATAGAATGATATATATATTTTCTTAAAGACTGAATGATGTATATTCTCAAAGACCGGATAGTCCGGATAGTTAGAATTGTTTATGAATTGAAAAATCCAGTGATACAGTATTATATAGTAAAAAATGAATTATGTTTCTTCACGACAAATCAAGGGTATCAGTCTTTTAATTTTAAAAAAATTGGCATATTTAATTACTCCCTCCGACCACTTACAAGGTAACCATTTGCTGTTTGCACGTGGACAATTCTAAGGTCTTTATTTGCTTTTTGCACGTGGATTAAAAAGTATTATTATTATATGGTGTACCCCACCATTAGGGGCCCCCACCGTCCCTGCCCTGGGATTAGTGGATGAGGTAAATCGCAGGATGTGCCTCAAGTGGCTTATAGAGAGGGCTCACTGTTAAACTTGCAAGAGTATAAACAAGAGTATTATTATTATAGGTAAGTGGGTAGTTGTATTAGATAGAAGTGATGGGTCATATTGTGTACTTTCTTTACTAAATAGATAAAATTGATACCTTTATGGAGGACGCCAGTAATAGTAAAATGGATACCTTGTGAGTGGCCGGAGGTATTATTTTCCAAGAGGGTGTGCATTTTTACTAATCATTTACTGCACAAAAATGATTACTCCCCAATCTTCTCCTGTAAATCGTTTGCTACCTATTACTAAATTGATATGATATTTGAGTATAATTTAGTAGTTCAAATGTTGTAGTGTCCATTCAAATTTAATTTTTTTTCTTTTGTGCCCACATGATAAGGGTATGTTTAAAAATATCAAAATGACATAAATGACCTTGATATTGACATGATTTTAATTTATAAAAAAAGTCATTATCAAGTCAAGTTTATTCAATTTATGTCATTTTGGACATTTTTACACTTATCATTAAAGTTCGGATAGCAAAGAAATTAAAAAAAATGGAGGGCCCTTGTCTTGTAATCCATCTAATGAACAATCTTCTGTACATTCCATTGATATGATATTTGAGTATAATTTAAATATTTTGATATGCTCCTATTAAATGTTACTTTAATAATTTTATATATGCTCAATTAAGTATAATGATATAACAAGATAAATAAATGAATTTAATTCTTATGTAATACTTCTTGTCCAATCCATAAATCTTTTTACACATGAATTAAAGAGTATAATTAATGTTACTTTAATAATTTTACATGCACAATTAAGTATAATAATATTACAAGATAATTAAATAAATTTAATTCTTATGTAATACTTCCTCGTCCAATCCATAAGTTTCCATTTGTTTTTTACATGTGAATTAAAGAGTATTATTATTTTATATGGAGTGGATAGTTGTATTAGTGGTGAGTATTGGACTATATGTATTACTGCAAAAATGAGATCTTTGAATGAGACAACGAATATAGTAAAATGGACATTTCGCTAAAATGGAGGGAGTATTTAATACAATTTTTTTTCTTAATTTATATAACACTATTTGTGAGACGGATCGACATATTTTATGGTTGTCATATAGATAAAATATGTTTATGCATAGTTAAAGTATGCTTTTAAAATGTTATAGTATGTTTTTAAAAACATACTCCTCCATCTCATCTTAATGGTTATATATTTCCAATTTGGTCATGATTACATCTCTCTTCTTGAGACCCACACAAACAATTAAAATATCTAAATGAAACCACCCCCAACACAAATACAACTACCTACTATACATTTAACTAAAATACAATATTTTTTTAATCCTTATACAAAAAAACAAACATAACTATTAGGACAGGACAGGGGGAGAGAGTACTCTAATTCATTATATTTAAAAATCTTAATAGAGTGAGGCTTGCGTGCCCCCGGGCACACAGGAACACATTCCGTGCGCCTTTAGAAATTTAGTATTATGGATAAGGGTATATTGCTTTGGTCTAAATAGTATACACTTTAATTAATAAAAGGTACATCATTTTGTTCTAAAGGGTGTACACTTTTTATTAATATTTTTTCTTTAGAAAATAAAGGGTACACATTTTTATACTAAAAGGTATACAATTTAACACAAAATTCTAAAGGCGCAAGGAGTGTTGTTATGCGCTGAAATACACACAATAATTTTCTTTAGAAAATAAAGATTACACATCTGTATACTAATGAGTATACAATTTAACACAAAATTCTAATGGCGCACGAAATGTGGTCCATGCGCCCTGGTGCACAGGAATTTTTGTCATCTTAATAATACATATATTTAACAAGTAGTTTCTTAATATAGATTTTTTTAAAAACATACGTGTAATCATTTTGTGCATTGTTGACTTTTGTTTTTTATGTGTTTATCAATTATTGATTCATGTGTATTTATTGCAATTATTAAATACTTTATTAATAAGTTATATTTTAAAAAAATTATAATTTGATTTCTATGTAAAATTTATTCTATTTAAAGAAAATGTATTTAATGTATTTCTCAAAATATGAAAATTAATAAAAAAATTAGAATATTATTCGGTGATATATTTATTAAGAAATATGTATACATAGACAATTAAATTATAATTAATATAGTATCTCATTAAAAAAAAAGAGTGCATAGATTCTTAATTCATATTCTAGAGTACATAGAATATCTATTCATTTTAATTAGAAGAAAAAAACATAAATGTTATTTTTTTATTAAAAAACGTCCAATATTAATTATAAAGCTTAAAGAAATAATATATGAGTATATTTTACTACTAATATATAAGTTGATATATGTGCATTTGAATCCACACGTGCACCTATATATGTATTAATTGTTATTCAATATTATATATGTTTTTCTTAATTATAAATTTATAACTTTTATTATATTACGTTTTATATTAAAAAAGTTATTAGACAATTCTCTAATAAAGTGTATAAGTTTTTGTTCATTAGTATATTTTAATTTATTAATATATACATTTTGAATGTAGGTGCACCGTTACATTCAGGTGCATAAAATAACTTGCTTTAATATATTAATACATTTATATTTATTAAACAAAATATTTCATATTTAAAATAAAATTTCTCTATCCCTGCAAGTGGGTACTATACGAGTATATATATACTTCTGACTACGAATGATTATATTTTATCAATATAATAAATATATTTAAAAAACGGATCGATTCATATCACAATCTACCTCGTATAATTATGCTCTCACCGTGGACGGTCTAAAAATAGAATTGATATTAGGTGCACCCAAGTGCATCAACATGTGTATAACTTTTTATTTTATTTTGTATATATATTATTCTATTTTGTATACATGTTTCTTAATAATTGTACTTTTTCCACACTAAATTTTTCATTAAAAAGCTAGCATTCATATGTGTATAACTTTTTATTCAGTAGTGTATACATATTTTTAATAATTGTATATTTTTTACACTCAATTTTTCATTAAAAAACTAACAATTAAATTGTATATATTTTTGTTTATAATTATATATGTTTTTCTTTATATTTGTATACGTTTTTTAAAGTGGGTGCACCCCGATTGTATAATATAATTAGCCCTAAAAATATTGGATTCTATCCATTTATCACTTACTCCCTCCGTCCCACGTATTTTTACCTGCTTTCCATTTTGGGTTGTCCCACATATTTTTACCTATTTCATTAATGGTAAAAATATATAATATTTTATTACCTACTTTTACACTTTATTCATCAATCCCAATAACTTTACTTACTTTTTTACACTTTATTCATTATTCCCAACAACTTTATTTATTTTTACTTTTTAAATTACTAATTTATCCCTACTTTTCTTACATTATATATTAAAAAAGGGAAGTGATAAATGACTAGAATCCAACCAGATAGAATTGAGTATTTTTATAATTTTAATGAAAAAAGAGGGTTAAGTAATTTAAGGGTTACAAAAATACCCCTCCCTCCTTATTTTAAGTTTGGAACATTTTCCAATGCTAAATAATGGATTATTTCTGCAAATTTAAGAGCATCTCCAAAAGCTCATCTAAAATGAAGAATATACATATTTTAAAGAGGAATGGAAGAAAAACAAGCTCCAACCCACTATTTATTTTATCTTTTTAATTTAAAGAGTCATCTTTATTTAGGCACCCAAATATCCAATTTACTTTGAGTAAAAATACTATATAACCCCTAATCAATTTATACATATAATAAATTTACGTTTAATAACTTATTACTTATCCCACCCAAATATTCTCTGATGATAGATCGACCCACGCAGAAATGTTGTCGGATGACTCTTCAGCTACCGGAAAAGACGAAGATCTCTTCTCCTTCTTTTTTTTATTTTTAAAATTTTTTATCGGTGAAGATCTCTTACTTCTACAATGGCTTCCTTGACTATTTTCTTCACTTCCACTTCCTACCTAATTTCCCCTTTCTTTTTCCAGTTTGAGAACACCTGTAAGTACTTGAAGTGAGAGAAACAAAGTGGTGTCTGGTGATTGTGATCTCCATTAACAATTACTCCCCCTGTCCCAAAATTAATTACACACTTTTCACATTTATTCGTCTCAAAATAGATTGCACATTCCAAAAATAGCAAAAACAAATTACCAATTTAACCTCCATTTTTTAAACATTTATAAAAATGTCACTATTAACAACATAAACCCAATTCATTAAGCAATGAGTTTGAGCCAAATTAACTTAACCCAAACCCAATTATAACTCTAAACCCAACCCACTTATAAATCTAAATCATACTATTACACCTTATAACTGCATTGCTCTCTCTCTCTCTCTCGTTCTTCTCTAATGAAACTCTAGCCTCTCATTCTTTTTCTCACCATGAAACCCTAGCCTCCAATCAGTTCGTCTCTTTCTTCTTCTCACCATGAAACTCTAGTCTCCCTCCTGTCTATTTGTTCGTTTATTTCCTCTTCTTGCCTCCAATCTGGTTTGTCGATGAAAGCCACTGTTAGAACCCATCCGGATGAGGGCTAGAATCATCCGGATGAGTGTTTCGCAATGCATACATAGCCAGACATTTCGTCTCTTCCAAGCCCAAACCCTAGCCACCTCTTTAATTTCTGGAATCTTCCTTCTGACGGCGAGGTGTTTGAGATCTCCGCCGGATCTGAGTCGGAGTTACACAGATCTGGGATCCCGAGTGTGGATCCGGTCTGTCTGTTTCCCGAATCAACTGATGATAGTATGGGGCTAGTCGAAGGGAGCGTCAGAGGAAGCCAGTACACAGTGGTGCCGGAGACGGAGTTATCTGAACCTGTGGAGTCTTCCGAGGTGGTGGAGGACTCCGACTTGGAGAAAGAGACCGCCGGACCCCCCCGCCGACCCTATGTTTTCCCGCGAAACCGAAGGCACTCCGCCGTCTCCCTTCCGGCCAGAAGGTCTAGCCTGTTAGATAAAGAGGACAGGGGGACTGATGAGGAATTCATATACAGATGGCTGTGTATGTTGATTCCTGCATGGGGGTACATTTCTATCCTTTGAGGCCTACCTTTAATTGCTTTTCCGTTCAGTGTGTTGGCCCTATGAGGCATTACATGCTTTAATTGGTTATCCATGCTATGTATTTTCTCTGTGAGGCATATTATTGGTCACACTTGCTATATGTTGGCCTTGTGAGGCCTCTAATTAATTATCCATGCTATTTGTTGGCCCTGTGAGGCATATTAATGATCATGCATGCTGTGTGTTAGCCCTGTGTGGCCTGTAAGTGTTTATTCCATGCTGTCTTTGCCCTGTGAGGCATATTATTGGTCACACATGCTTTATGTTGGCCCTGTGAGACCTCTAATTGATTATTCATGCTATTTGTTGGCCATGTGAGGCATATTATTGATCATGTATGCTATGTGTTGGCCCTGTGAGGCCTGTAAGTGCTTATTCCATGTTGTCTTTACCCTGTGAGGCATATTATTGGTCACACATGCTTTATGTTGGCCCTGTGAGGCCTCTAATTGATTATCCATGCTATTTGTTGGTCCTGTGAGGCATATTATTGATCATGCATGCTGTGTGTTGGCCTTGTAAGTGCTGTAAGTGCTTATCCCATGTTGTCTTGGCCCTGTTAGGCATATTATTGATCACACAAGCTTGCTTGTTTATTGTAGGGAAAAATTAGCCCCATGAGGATACTATTCCGAGGGCTAATTCTCAGGTGATCTTTTTAGGCTGACCCAATGAGGATATTATTTCGAGTATTAATTTTCCCATTTCCCTATTGTTTAAGTGTCACCATTAGGTTTCTTAATCTAATTAGGAGACCTGTACCCAATGAGGATATTATTTCGAGGGTTAATCTTTCCATATTAGTCCCTTTAAGTGGTATCTCTAGTCCCTCATGATGAAGTTCAGTGTCACCATTAGGGTTTATCGACCTATTTAGGAGGCCAAAATATTTTTGGATATTTTGTTGGCAACCAATAGGCACTATAAGCCTTTTTAGGAGACTAAGCTCGATGATGAAATTACATTCTGAGAGCACAACTAATATTTCCTCCAATGTCATTTAAATATGATATTGTTTACAGCCTAAACAACACTCACCCAACAAAATATAATACATGATCCATTATTTATGCTGTAAACAACTTAAACTATCAGTCTAAGACACCTTATACCCATAACCCTTTCTCATACACTGTTCTTAGTAGCCATAAACCAAAATGAGATCACCATTACCCAATAATCAAACACTTAATACTTCCACTAGCTCTGAAATGTCATACACCATTTGGTATAGAGTCTGTTCTTCAACCAACTTGTCTATGCAGCCTTTAACCAAATCAGGATTGATAAGTCATATTTTAGCATGATTATTTGGTGGTATTAAAGTCTATTTGATTTAATTATATATTTTTATGTGCTAATATTGACTTATATTATTTTTGGGAGATAATTATTTTAATTATATGAATTGATGTGGAAACATGTTATTAAAGGAGCAAATAAGGAAATATATCTTCCACATATATTTAGGATTGGATCTCTCCAATATCATGTGGAGAAGGCACGATAAATTAGATAACAAGAAAAGAGGAGATCTTAAGATATTTTTGAAAGCACAAATAAGGAAAGAGATCAAGAGAAATGAGGAAAAGATATGATTTGATTTTTGGGGGCTGTAATACACGATTTTGGCAGGGAGAATGAACGTGAAGTGAAAAAGCAGAAAAGAAACAGGATCGTTTCTCCCTTCCCAAGGCAAATTGGCGTGAATTCAAGAATCAATCAGTTTTTATTATTTTTTAATTTTGTTTTTGCTATGAACATGCGGGGCTAATCCCCTTATCTAGTTTAGGATATGTGAACCTCCCGTTGAATTTTAGTTTAATTATTTAGAGTTTTTCATTGAATCTTGTGTGCAAATTTATTCTATTACATGCTTTGATATTCTTAATTGTTGTTTAATAATTATTTTAGTCTGATCAACTATTTAATTGTTAAACTACTGAATGTTATTCCATGAACTACAATCCGTAATTATTGTAGAAATTGGATTAAGTAACAAATAGATATTATTCCCTCGAGGTGTTATAAGATCTAGGTTGTATGATACCTAACCGGATTTCATAGCCTAGTAATCCTATGTTTAGAGTCTTAATGCATCTATGAGTTCGAATTCATAGGGTCACTCATAGATAGTTCAATTTAGTGGTCGTACCCTAGTTGATGAATATAAGAACATTGGGGTTGATTGGTCGTACCGTCAATCTAGGAATTTGAGTTTGCACATTAGGCTAGATGTTTAATTTAAATAATTAATTAATTTAGTAAATGGGAGGGGATCGACATCCTAAACTAAGCTTTTATCACTTGATTAATCTTATAATTAATTTTCTTCTGCTTTGTTACTTAAGAATTGAATTAATTTTACTTTTGTTATTTTCGATTTGTCACAATCAAAATCCCCCCTTATTTATTTTAATCATTTTGAACACTAAGATTTAATTAAAATTCATTATACTCTCTTGGGTTCGACCCGTACTTGCCATTATACTAAGTATTTTAGTAAGTCGGAAATAAATTATATTTTAGTAAGTAAAATTGAATTTTGTTAAAATTTTATGTTTCTGACTGCATTTATACAGCATCTGGAATTTTTTCAAAATTTTCTGGAATATTTAATTTTTTCAGCTACACTGACACTGAACCCTTTAGTGTCAGAAGACCCCTATTTTTGAAATTTTTTCTGTGAATGATTACTCGATCTTCTGGTAAAAAATAGCTTGAATACATACTAGAAATCGAGATAACTGCTCGGAGGTTGAGAAAGGAGTCCCGAAAGAGGAAGGAAACAAGTTCGTCCACTGACGAAACTGCCGAAAACCTTACCGAACTTGAACTTGCAGTTGGTCCACTTCATCTTGAGAGGAGAATTCTGATTTCTCTGATTTGGAGGAAGAAGATACTGCAGACTCTGAGTCGAGAGAGGAAAACATGGCTGGAAATGAGGAAAAAACTTTGAATGAATTGGCAAATCTGAACGAAGTCCATCAGCCACTATGCATTAACTTTCCTGCGATTACTGATAATACTGTTTTTGAATTGAAATCGGGATTGATTCACTTACTTCCTGATTTCCATGGTCTTTCAGGTGAAAATCCTCACAAGTCCTTGAAGGAGTTCTCGGTTGTATGCATGAGCATGAAACTAAATGGAGTGACGGAGGAACAAGTCAAGCTTAGGGCATTCCCCTTTGCAATAAAGGACATGGCGAAGGATTGGTTGTATTATCTCCCTTTTTGATCGATAAATACATGGGTGGAGATGGAGAAATTGTTTCTCCAACTTACTTTCCGGCCACTAGAGTTGTTGTCTTGCGTAAGGAGATATCTGGAGCTCGTCAGATGCAAGGGAAGAGTTTACATGAGTATTGGAAGAGGTTTAAATGCCTCACATCAGCATGCCCCCCAACATCAAATAAGCGACCAGTTGCTATTGCAATATTTCTATGAAGAGTTGTCGATCATGGATCGAAACATGCTTGATGCTGCTAGCGGTGGAGCTTTTATGATGAAAACACCTACTGCTGCTAGAGACTTGATTGCTAGCATGGCTGCCAACACTCAACAGTTTGGCACACGTGATCCATCGGTTAGGGAAGTGAAGGAGGTCCATGATTCTAAGTTGGAGGAAACTTTGAACAAGTTGACACTTGCTTTGGAGAATCTTGCTAAAGGAAAAGAGGTAAACCCTCCATCTTGTCAATATTGTTTAACTAACGATCACTCTACTCTTGATTGCAGGGTTACACCTAGTGAGGAGCAAGTAAACGCCATGGGGCGACCCTATGATCCCTTCTCTCAAACCTACAATCAGGGTTGGAGAGATCATCCTAATCTTAGGTATGGAAGTGGACAAGGAGGAAATAGTGTGCCACAATAGTTTCAAGAGCAGAGAGTGGTGAATAGGCAACAAAATTATCCTCAAGATGGTGGAAATCGCCAACAAGGTGGTTAAAGTTCCGGAGCTTTATTTGAGGAGATGATGAAAGAGTTGGCTGCCAGCAATCTCAAATTCCAAGAGATGACACATTCATCCATTCAGGACTTGAAGATGACAACTCAATCGTCAATCCGGAACTTGGAAAATCATGTAACCCAATTGGCTACAACTTTAGGCCAGATACAGGCTCAAAATAGTGGAAAGTTGCCTTCACAAACGAAGGTTAATCCTAAGAATGTGAGTGTCATTACACTGCGGAGTGGGAAACAGTTGGAGGAGGTTGTACCACCCAAAAAGCCTGACCAAGTCCTGGAAAAAGATGATGCAGAATCTTCTGGAGCAGTGGAGGATCAGATCGATCAGTTTGGGGCAGGAAAATTTGATGTTCAGAAACGTAACACTGACACTGAACACATCAGTGTCAGAAGGTCTAAAAAAATCAGGTTAAAAATTCTAACCCTATTCCTTTTAATATTAACCATTTGTCTTTTCCAAGTAAGTTTAGGAAGCCAGACACCACTGAAAATGATAAACAATTACTTGAGGTGTTTCGGAAAGTAGAGATCAATTTACCTCTCCTTGAGGCGATTAAGCAGATTCCGAGATACGCCAAGTTCTTGAAGGAGTTGTGCACCAATAAGAAGAAGTTGAAAGGAGATGAAAAAGTGGTGATGGGAGAAAACATTTCAACTGTCTTCCAGCGAACGTTACCTCAGAAGCGCAAGGATCCTGGCATGTTTGTGGTTCCTTGCAAGTTTGGGAATTTTAAGGTGGAGAGGGCCATGTTAGACCTAGGAGCTTCTATTAATGTGATGCCTCGATCGGTGTTTGAAAAGATGGGTATGGGAGAGTTGAAAAAGACTGGAGTTGTCATCCAGCTTGCTGATCGAAGCCATGCATACCCAGATGGAGTCATTGAGGATGTTCTCATTCAGGTAGACAAACTCGTATTCCCTGCTGATTTTTATGTGTTAGAAATGAATGACCACCCATCGAATTCTACTCCGATTTTGTTGGGGAGACCGTTCCTCAACACTTCATGCACTAAAATAGATGTGGGTGAAGGTACTCTCACGATGGAATTTGATGGGCAGATCATTAAATTTAACATATATGATGTTATGAAATATCCTGATAATGCTAACCTGCTTTCTGTTGTGAGTACTATTGAGCATATTATCTAGGAACACTTCGAGCTCAATAGTAGGGATGCACTAGATGCGATCAATGAACAGGGAATCATGAAGGAAGATGCTGAAATATGGGATAATGAGGAGCTGAATCACTATGTCAATGCTTTGCATAGTTCTTCTCAGAGATCGAACATCGTAGATGTAGCTTCTGTTAAATTGTCTGACATTTTTCCAAAAATTCTTTCATCTATAGTGCAGGCACCAAAGCTGGAGTTAAAGGCACTTCCTGAGCACTTGAAGTATGCTTACTTAGGGCCGGATTCCACTTTACTGGTAATCATCTCGTCCAAGCTGACGGACGAACAACATAGGTCGTTGCTTAATGTGTTGAAGAGACATAAGACTGCTATTGGATGGACGATAGCGGACTTGAAGGGTATCAGTCCTGCGATTCATATGCATTGAATTCTGCTTGAGGATGATGCAAAGCCGTCTAGAGAAGCTCAGCGCCGGTTGAATCCACCCATGATGGAGGTGGTAAAGAAGGAGGTGTTGAAACTTCTGTGTGTGAGGATCATTTATCCCATCTCAGATAGTAAGTGGGTTAGTCCAACACAAGTAGTGCCAAAGAAATCAGGAGTGACTATGGTTGAGAATGACAATGGTGATATGGTTCCGACACGTTTGCAAATGGGTTGGAGAGTATGCATGGACTACCGCAAGCTTAATAACATGACTAGAAAGGATCATTTCCCTTTACCCTTCATTGATCAAATATTAGAAAAGCTTGCAGGTAATTCTTATTATTGTTTTCTTGATGGTTTATCTAGTTATTTTCAGATTGCTATAGCTCCCGAAGATCAGGAGAAAATAACCTTCACATGTCCCTTTGGGACATTTGCATGTCATCGGTTACCTTTCGGGCTTTGCAACGCACCTGCCACATTTCAAAGGTGTATGGTAAGTATTTTTTCTGAATTTGTGGGTAATATAATTGAGGTCTTTATGGATGACTTTAATGTCTATGGAGAATCTTTTAATAGTTGCCTTGGAAATCTTGAATTGATTTTGAAAAGATGTGTAGAGACGAACCTTGTTTTGAATTGGAAAAAGTGTCACTTTATGATTGAACAAGGTATTGTTTTAGGTCATTTCATTTCAAAGAATGGGATTGAAGTTGATAAGTCTAAGGTGGACCTTATATCTGCATTGCCTTACCCCGCATCTGTGCGGGAAGTTCGTTCTTTTCTTGGTCATGCAGGTTTCCATCGAAGGTTTATCAAGGATTTTTCAAAGATAGCCAAGCCACTATGAGAGTTATTGCAAAAAGATGTGAAGTTTGAGATGAATGAGGCCTGCAAGAAAGCTTTTGATAAGTTGAAGGAGTTGCTAACTACACCACCCGTGATTCAACCGCTGGATTGGAGTTTGCCTTTTGAGATAATGTGTGATGCTAGTGACTATGCCGTTGGAGCAGTGTTGGGGCAATGAGTGGACAAGGCTGCACATGTGATCTACTATGCTTCAAAAACCTTGGATAATGCTCAAGCCAACTACTCCACTATGGAAAAAGAACTCCTAACTGTGGTTTTTGCTCTAGAAAAATTTCGATCTTATTTATTGGGTACTAAAGTCACTGTTTTCTCTGATCATGCAACTCTTCATTATCTCATGACGAAAAAGAAAGTAAAACCTCGATTGATTCGGTGGATTTTGTTGTTTCAAGAGTTCGACTTGGAAATTAAAGACAAAAAGGGATCAGAGAATCTAGTGGTCGACCACCTAAGCCGGCTGATTAGAGAAGAAGATGAGCAAAAAATTCTTAAAAAATTCCCAGATGAACAGCTGCTGGCCGTTCTGCAAAATCTGGAAATTTCGAATCAACTGACACTGAACCCTTCAGTGTCAGAAGGCTTTGTTCCATGGTTTGCGGATTTGGCGAATTTTCTAACTTCCCATCAGTTTCCAGACTATATGAGTAAGGTAAAACGTGACAAACTCCGTAGTGATGCCAAGTATTACATGTGGGATGATCCGTATCTGTGGAAATATTGTTCCGATCAAGTGATAAGAAGGAGTGTTCCTTAAATTGAATTTCTTTCAAAACTTGCCTTTTGCCATAGTCATGCATGTGGTGGTCATTTTGGTTTTAGGAGAACTGCTTTCAAAGTGCTTGAGTGTGGATTTTATTTGTCGATACTGTTTAAGGATACTTATGAATTTTGCAAGTCTTGTGATAGATGCCAACGTGTAGGAAATATTTCTCAATGAAATGAAATGCCCCAGAACCCTATAATTGTTTATGAGATTTTTGATGTGTGGGGATGAATTTTATGGGACCATTTCCTTCTTCGTTTGTTTTTACTTGCATATTACTTGCTGTTGATTATGTATCAAAGTGGGTGGAAGCAAAGGCCACCCGAACTAATGATTCTAAAGTGATTGCAGGTTTCCTTCAATCTAACATCTTTTGTAGGTTTGGAATTCCTCGAGCCATCATCAGTAACAAGGGCACGTATTTTTGCAATCGAACGGTGGAAGCGCTTCTGCGCAAGTATTCGGTGTTTCATAAAACTTCCACTTCATACTATCCCCAAACGAGGGGTCAGGCGGAAGTATCCAACCGTGAGATCAAGAGAATTTTCTAGAAGATGGTTAATCCGTCTAGGAAGGATTGGAGCTCACGTTTAGAGGATGCATTATGGGCCTATCGAACGGCCTATAAGATACCGATTGGCATGTCCCCGTATCAAATTACTTATGGAAAGCCATACCACCTACCTGTGGAGCTTGAGCATAAAGCGTGGTGGGCAATCCAGAAGTGCAACATGGATTATGACAAGGCCGGAGAGCAAAGGAATTTCCAATTGCAAGAATTGGAAGAATTGAGGAATGAGGCTTATGAAAATTCAGTCATTTATAAAGCTAAAAAAAAGCCATTTCATGATGCAAGAATATCAAGGAAAAATTTTAGCATTGGGCAAAAAGTTTTACTTTATCATTCAAAGCTTAAATTATTTTCTGGTAAGTTACGTTCTCGCTGGATTGGACCATTTATTGTGACTAATGTTTTCCTCATGGTGCAGTTGAGATACGAAGCGCAAATTCTGAAAAGAGTTTCAAAGTTAATGGGCACCAACTCATAGAATATCATGAAGGATTCCAGACGGTTGAGATGGATCGAATGGAGGATGCGGTTTACAATTGATGAAAATACACCTTGCTTAAGTCGAGCCAACGACAATAAAAAAAGGCGCTGATTGGGAGACAACCCAATTTTCTTATTTTATTTTATTTTTATTGATTTTATGTTATTCTATTCTATTTTTTTTTCAATAAGGTGTCTGATTGTTCAATTTTAATTTCTTGGGGTTGCAGATATATCAGTGGAACTTAATTGCTCAGACAAATTGAAATTTTATTTTCCAAGAAAGAAATAATCATTGGGCACAAAATTGCTTTGTTGATCTTATTTAATTTTTTTGTGGCCCAACTAGTTTATACTTTATTTTTACAGAAAAGGGGCCCAACTTTATTAGCCCATTAAGTAATTGAATGAGCAAATAAAGGCCCAGGTCATATATTTGATCAAATTTTGAGAGGCCCTAATTTGTTTACCAGATTGAGAAAGTCCTACCTTCAATTTTCACTTCGTCAATTCCTGCTGCACCACATCAAGAGTTCACCACGGTAAATTTTGAATCCACTCCTTAAAAATTCTACCGTGAATCGCCTCCAACCATGGTGACGTTACGTTCCGGTACACGAGCAAAGAAGAAACAGTGGAGAGATGTTACAGCGGAACCATCGTGGGTGATGATCGTGTACCGCGACCCCAATCCTGCCACCGTCGGTTCTGTCCATGATGAATCACCTGCCACCGTCGGTTGTGCTGATGCAGAGATGCCCACCGCTGCTCAATCTGTTCCAGCCCCGTCTATGCCACCTTATCCCGATGTCGTCACATCCCCGAACGCGACCGTCAACAGGAGAGCTTCAGTCCGTTGAGCCGCCGCCGTTTAGGTGTACTCGACCCAATTTCTTATTCAGTTTCTCTTTTATACTTGCTTTTGCTTGGGGACAAGCACTTGTTTAGGTGTGTGAGGGATTCTATATGATAATTGGGTTTGAGTAATTATGTGAATATGCATTTTGGTAATTCTGCTGATTTTGGTAAGTTCTTGTGGCTGTATATACTTGATTTTGCTAGTTAGTCTTCGTTGTGGATATTGAATTTTGAGTCTGGGTGAATATTTGCTCAACTTCTTGTCTCGTGTCATGTTTTTGGTTGTCCTCTGAATTATGAGTTGATGTGGAGTTTGAAAATTTGAGGAATAAATTCTCTTGAGGTGATGAATGTGATGCATGATGGAGGGGGTAGCAATGATGTTGAGAAGCTATTGGAACTTGATATTCTTTGCAAGATTTTTGTGATTGTAGTGGCTGAATTTTTTTTGCGAATTTCATGGCCAATTATACCCAATTTTTATGAGCTTTTAATCCTTAACGAACTATCATCTATAAGCTCATATGAAATTTCTTTCTTGAGTGCATTGAATTTGAATTGCTCATTCTAGAACTTGCTCTTTTGAATGCATTTCAAGATCATGTCATTGGTTGTGTGTGATAAAATGATAAGGGCACTTAGGTTTAACTCTCTTGGCTTATATTGTCCCGCCTGATTATGAAAACTCTAGGGAAGCCACGTTGAGCCTAATCATTTTCTTTGAATTATGAGCACATAAATTAACTTTGAATTCCCTTTTCTTTCTTAAACTCTTCCGTTTGAACCCTTCATTACTTTGCAATGTGTGAATCTTTTTGAAATACTTTATGGTTGGATTGATGATGAAGGAGGAGTTGAAAAAACTTGGAGAAGGAGAAAAGAAAAAAAGAAAGAAAATGAAGGAAGGTTGGATGAAAAAAAATGAAAAGAGACAAAATTCATTATGAAGAAAAAAAGAAAAAAAAGGAAAGAAAGGGACAAAGGAAACTGTTTGTTTTCGAGTTGCTGAAATTGTTTAGAAAACAGTAATTCTTTTAAGTGTGACACCTGCTGTTCCAAATGTTGAAAAGGAGCAGGTGTGGGGACATTATAAGTGCAAGAAAAGTTCTGTTGTGAAAAGGAAAATGTGAGGATAGTGAACGTTTTGATTTGTAGAAGATCACATGTTGTAAATGTTGACGCTTAGATCGTTTGGTTAACGTGACTCATTAGGGTTCCATGCGTTTCTATCATAGCGGAAGCAATAAATCATAGAAACGATTACCGTTCACCAGGGTATGTAGAAGATGAAGGATTCTCGCTGACAGATTGTGCAGTCCCACGAGAATGGCCATAACTTCCTCGTCTGATGTCGGAATTGAATGATCTTTGTGCTCAGACGATCCTCTCTTCAACGGCTTTCTGTCAGTATATTGATCCTTGAATTCTGAGTACTGTGCGATTTTATATAAATTTCGTAAGGTGGCAGATAGCAGCAGCAAACTACCTTCTGATCTTCTGCCGTATGTCCCAAGTCTGATCTTGACATCGTGTGGGCGAAGATCTACGAGACCTCCTCAATCTGCTCTCAACCCTCATCACACGTTAATAATAAAACAGATTAGGGTTCCATATAAGTTGAGGTGACTTATATACATGGGCTACAGCAGGGACCAGGAGGAGAAATTGGGTTGGGCCTCCATTGGGCTTAAGTATCCAAACTTAGCCCAAAGCTTATACTTAAGTCCAATAATTATAATATATTCCACTAAAATATTATTACTGCACTGTCTTTCCAATCCCAAAATTACGTTTTGGGCTCCTTCTTATTATGAGCCCATTAGTCTCCCCATGTTTAAGATATACAATGTCCATTAATTAATTTAAGTTACTGACAACTCAATTAATTAATATCTCATCCAAGAGTAGTACCACTCAACCTCATTATCATGCCAGAATAAATTCCACCTGCAGGGTTTACATGATAATCCTTATGAGCTCCTCAAGGGGACATCATCAACCTATGACGGACACGGATTCCTTCTACAATCAACAGCACACCATAGAGACAGCACTACTTCCCAACTCATCGAGTTTGTTGATTTAATTACATGTAAATCTCACCCATTGATGAATCAAAGAAATACATACTGCCCTACATGTCGAGGTTATTGTATAAGGATTAAGAGCACGAACTTCCATAATAACTGAGATCAAGTTTTTTTATAAGTCAGTATAAGTCGAACGATCTCAAGCGGTCCTGCTCAATACACACAAGTGCACTAATGTGATTCTATAGCCAAGACAAGCTAATACCAAACCACACTACAATCATCCCGATAGAGAGTCCCCGTCTATCTCGGTTGTGAGCATCTGTTTATACTTTTTAAGGAAACCGATAATATGATCTTCCGCGTGTTGTCGTACAACATATTATCTACAGTATAAAGTAAGTGGACTATTGCATCGTGCATATAAATAAATTATAAGACGCAATCATTTGATCATATGATTCTCATTTCAAATTAATTGTTATAACATTGTTCATACAAAAAGCTAGACTTTTAGTATATAATCCAACGGTAAAGTGGTGTGCTTTAGCCATTCTTAACTCTCTTTTTCCCTTACTCTGTCCTAAAGCTCCATTACAACCCATTCAAAGGTCCTTTGATTGATGCACACGACCCATCTAAAATTGGTGGAGATTTGATTTGGGAGCAAGCCTATGGTAATGACTGTTCTTTTCAATTTTTGAGTGATTTTGCTACCTAAATCATATACTTGAGTGTGATGGAGTGAATCTTTGTGAGGCCATGGAATTTTGAATTATTTGATGCCATGAAAGTTGCAAACTTTGAGTGAAGAGTCATGTTTCATTTAGTTCTGAATGCTCATTGGTTGCTTGTCTCTTGAAGTGTATAACTTTCATTTGCCTTGGTAGATGTTTCTTGGTTTTCTATTCTCTATGATTTTGGTTTGCTTGAGGACAAGCAAAGTTTAGGTGTGGGGAGATTTGATAAGTTATATTTTAGCATGATTATTTGGTGGTAATTAAAGTCTATTTGATTTAATTATATATTTTAATGTGCTAATATTGACTTATATTGTTTTTGGGAGATAATTATTTTAATTATATGAATTGATGTGGAAACAGGTTATTAAAGGAGCAAATAAGAAAATATATCTTCCACATATTTTTTGGATTGAATCTCTCTCATATCTTGTGGAGAAGGAACGATAAATTAGATTACAAGAAAAGATGAGATCTTGAGATATTTTTGGAAGCACAAATAAGGAAAGAGATCAAGAGAAAGGAGGAAAAGATATGATTTAATTTTTGGGGGCTGTAATACACGGTTTTGGCAGGGAGAATGGACGTGAAGTGAAGAAGCAGAAAAGAAGCAGGATCGTTTCTCCCTCCCAAGGCAGATTGACGTGAATTCAAGAATCAATCGGAATCAATGCGGGGCTAATCCCCTTATCTAATTTAGGATACGTGAACCTCCCGTTGAATTTTAGTTTAATTATTTAGAGTTTTTCATTGAATCTTGTGTGTAAATTTATTCTATTACATGATTTGATGTTCTTAATTGTTGTTTAATAATTATTTTAGCCTGATCAATTATTTAATTGTTAAACTGTTGAATGTTATTCCATGAACTACAATCCGTAATTGTTGTAGGAATTGGATTAAGTAACAAATAGAGATTATTCTCTTTAGGTGTAATAGGATCTATGTTGTATGATACCTAGCCGGATTTCGTAGCCTAGTAATCATATGTTTAGAGTCTTAATGCATCTACGAGTTCGAATCCATAGGGTCACTCATAGATAGTTCAATTTAGTGTCGTACCCTAGTTGATGAATATAAGAACATTCGGGTTGATTGGTCGTACCGTCAATCTAGGGATTTGAGTTTGCACATTAGGCTAGATGTATAATTCGTATAATTAATTAATTTAGTAAATGGGAGGGGATCGACATTCTAAACTAGACTTTTATCACTTGATTAATCTTATAATTAATTTTCATCTGCTTTGTTACTTAAGAATTGAATTGATTTTACTTTTGTTATTTTCGATTTGTCACAATCAAAACTCCCCTTATTTATTTTAATCATTTTGAACACTTAGATTTAATTAAAATTCATTATACTCTCTTGGGTTCGACCCGTACTTGCCATTATACTAAGTATTTTAGTAAGTATTTTGTTTTGGAATTTGTACTAGATGAATTGTAATAGGGCTTAACTTAAATTTCTTTAATTTGTAATGTTGTAAAATGTATAACAACGGCTGTACAACCCACTCTTTTTTACTGTAGAGTTTTTTTTTATAATTTTAAATTTTTTGGAATTATTTTATTATTTTCAGTGGATTATGATTTGGATTAACTTTAATGATAAAGTTAATCCAAAACATAAACCAAAATGCATGGACAATTTTACCCTCAAAGTTGAGTTAAAAAGTCAATAAAGTAATATTTCTTAAACTCCGTATCTACAGTGATAGTGCGAGCAATTTTGGGACGGAGGGAGTATTTTCAAAGGGAGACAGTTTCGCTTTCTCAGATTAACCGTTGTGGCAAGTCTTCCTTTAATTGCTCTCCATGCCATGAGTTGTACTTTGGGGATTGTAGCACTTTTCCAAATGTGGTTATAGATCTCTCCAACTTCTTTCTCTCTTGTTATCTTCCTGCTTCGCAATACTTCGTATGCTTCTTTGATAATGTAGGTCTATTTTTTGTTTAATTTCCAACTCCATGTGTCTTTTGCTCCTTCATAAAAGTTATCACTTTCTGGCCGTCTAACGTAAGCCCTTATGTGAGAGGGTCTCACATAAGTCTTTTTCATTAAGTTATTATATAAAATCAATATTTACATAGCTGGAATGTAAATTATTTATCCATTAAATTCATTTAAATATTGGGTAGGTCTTGGGTGAGATCGTCTCACGGATCCTCTTAGGTAAGATAGAGAAAAAAAAGGCATTGTGATTGCCTAATAAAAAATCCTATTTTACTAAATATACTAATATAAATTTCGGTATCGGCGATCTGCCAATTCTCCACGCCAGCATGTTGTTTTAAACTAAAAACTTTCGCTTTTGATAAAAAAAATTATATGTTTATTATTATTATTATTATTATTATTGTTATTACTTAATCATTAAAATATTAAATAGTTCAACGGTCTCATTATCACTTTATTATAATCAAGTATTATTTTATATTAAAAATATTATCACTCTTTATTATCTTATAAATTGTTCGTAAAATAATTAAATTAAACGTTTATCGCTTTTTCTTTATTATGTGTAACTTTTTATTAAGCATGTTATCACTTTTTATTCCAATGAATTGTTCGTGAAATAATATAATTAAAAGGATATCACTTTTCTTTGATTTAGAATCACTTTTTATTGAAACTATTATCACTTTTTATTATTCCATTAAATTGTTCGTAAAATACACTTTTTTAATTAGTTATCACTTTTTTAAGAAATGTGTTATCACTTTTCTTTTAAATGTTATCATTTTTTATTTATATTGAGTATCACATTTTATAAATTTATAATTTAAAATAAAAAAATTAAATAAATAACAATTTTTAAATTAATAAAATTTTAAATAATAAAAAATATAAATTAAAAGAAAACGTAATACTATATAAATATATATAATATAAAAGACCTAATTAAATTAATTCGGTAATTAATTTTCCAATTTTCTAATTTGATTACAACCAAACAGGACCCTTTAAAATATATTTAATAGGCTAATGGATGATCCGTCTCACATAAGGAAATCCGTGAGACGATCTCACCCAAGTCTTTGCTTAAATATTTTATATAACATTATATTCAATTATGCATATAATAATACACAAGTATATTAACGCAGAAATACTGTTGTTAAATTGATTTTAATTTAAATGTTATTAAACTTAATTTTTTTAAAACATTTTATAAGATATTTCGATAATAATGCATAAATATAGATTTTAACACCATTCCTATCAGATTTTCTCACTTATATATAGTACACGGTCTTGAATAATGTTTTTGAAGAAAAATTAGGTATGACATTATTAATCTTCATAATTTTGTTTTTTACTTAAAGGGTTAATCTACGTAACCTTTAAGGCATGAAACGAATAAAAAGTAATAACGTCATTAATGAAAAGTGACACTCAATCAATGAATTATTTCATGAACAATTTATAAATAAATAAAAAATTACAACATTTTATAGCGAAAGTGATAATAATGTTATTATTTTTTATCCGTCTCATTTAAGAATTTACATGAGATGTCTCACACAAGTCTTTGCATTATTTAAATTCACAATATAATTTTTTTAATATAAAAGATAATTAGTTCATAGTTTATTACATTACACTATAAGCAACTTACATGAGATGGATAAAAAGTGATATTGTTATTTCATTAACAATTTATACTATAAATGAAAATTGATAACATTTTATAGCAAAAGTGATAACTAATTTTAAAAAGCGTAAAATGATCTCGTATGAAAAAATTGAGTCTAACTGCGGTACACCTCCAATGCACATGAGGCATCTCAACCTTTAAATCACTTTTTTATTTGATCCTCACCACTCAATAAAATAAAATAATTTTTAAAAAATTAATAACTACCTGCTACCATTTGATTTTACCCTATAAATATGTAGGTGCACTATATAATAACCCAAAAAATATTATAATTATAATCAGTACATACTAAAGTTTAAACTCATATATATTTCAGTGTTGTTATAATCGGACTGAAAATTGAATCGATGTCTCTAATAATTCGAAGTTCAACAAGTTGGACTGATCGAACCGACGGTTCAATCGAAAAAACTAAAATGACTTATTATTAATAATATTATTTATTTTATACCTGATTACATACATATAAATATAAACACTTAAAAATAAAAAAATAATTAATTTTCATTAATTAGGAATTGATTTTGTGCTTCCCAACTAAAAAAAGTTCATCCTCCATTAATTAGTTTATCATTCCCGAGTGCTTTCTACCCAAAATATAAATTATTTTTAAATTTGAAAATAGACAAAGTCTCTTAAAAATAAGATCAGTCATTAGTATAAAAATAAATAAATAAAAAAATCAAAATCGGCCGTTCTCAGTCATGCCAATTCAACCAGCTTTTTTTTTATTTATTATTTTAACAGGTTTGAACTGCTTTTTCCAATGTTATGTCTAAAATGGTTTTTAATGATTATTCGCACTGATTCCTAGTTAGACTGGTTGATCCGGTTCCAAAATCACTGTTATATTCTTAGAAAAAAAAAAACTAATGAATTCATAATAGAAATAACATAGAATCAGTGTTTTTATAATTGAATTGGAGATCTAATTAGTGGAGACAATAATTTAAAATTTAATTGATTGGACCGGTTTAAAAATATATATAATCACTTTTCGAAGTTAAAAAAATAAATTTAAATAAAAATATTTATTATTCATAATTTTTATATTATACAATATAGTATAACATGTCAATTCGGTGCCATAATTAATAATTTAATGCGAAATTTAATTATTATAATTAAAAATATACTAAAGTAAAAGGAAAACATTATAAAATAAAATATTAAAAAATAAAAAATCTATATATATATATATATATATATATATATATATATATATATATATATATTTTATGTTCCGATACAATCTAGTCATATCCGATTCAACTTAAATTTCGATTTTAGGTAGTTTTAATTATATTTGCTCATAGGCTTGATTCATTATTAAATTATTTATTTATTTATTGAATAATTAGTTTTGAGGCACTCTTTTCTTTTCTGAGATGAGTTATCTGTAAGTGGGTGTGAGACGAGTCGACCTATTACTAAAATATGTTTATTGTATAGATAAAGAATAAAGTATGTTAATAATAAATTATATTATAAGACATTAAAATCATACTTTAATGCATAATTCAACATACTTTAAAAAATATACTTTTAACAATCATTAAACATATTTTATTAAAATAATAGATATACTTTAACACATCTCACAAACCGTCTCACCTAAGTAACGTCTTAGAAGAGACAAAACATATTTTATTAAAATAATAGACATATTTTAACACGTTTCACAAATCGTCTCATGTAAGTAACGTCTCACAAGGGACTTTATCTTTAACTCTATATATAATTTGGTTAAATATATATATATATATATATATATATATATATATATATATATATTAAATTTTATTTATTTGACAATTAATATAAACTTAAATTTCAATCGAAAATTAGACTATGTTATATTGCACGTTTTTTTTATATTTTTATTTGATAAAGAATATTTTTTATAGATTGAGTCTGATGTAAATTGGGTTTACAAATGAACCTTATTTTTATAAAATTATTATTTAGTATATAAAAAATTATTCTATGAAGAGTAATAGTTTTATTTAGAAGAGTAATAATTTATTTATTTAAAAAATAATTTTTCATATACTGAAAAGGAGTAATTGATAAATTAGAAAGTTGGTCTATTGTGTCTCTGGATGCACAAGGTGTATAAGGGTATAACATTTTGTTTTAAATAATATACAATTTAATTAATAAGGGTATAAAGTTTTTAATGAAAAGATCGACTGAAATATAAATAATATAAATGTTTGATTAAGAAAAAAAATTCCAAAAAAAATGAAGAGTATGCATTCTTATACAAAAGATTTATCATTTTTTTAAGGAAAAAGTTTAATATTATTATGAGCACAAAAAATCATGGGATTTGAGAACACCATCTACCCGGAGGCGCAAGTTTTAACTTAAATTAGGACTTATAATTTTTTTAATAAAAAATAATAGATTAATATTAATCATGGGATTTAAAATCCCATCTTAAATTAATCATGGGATTTTTTTTATTGAGAAACCCTCTTGTGAGATGAGTTATTTGTGAGACGGGTCGACCCATCACTTAGTATGCTTATTGTATAGATAAAGTATGTTAATTTGTAGTTAAAGTATGTTAATAATAAATTATATTATAACACGCTAAAATAATACTTTAATACATAATATAGCATACTTTAACAACCATTAAACATACTTTAACTAAATTATAGATATACTTTAACACCTCTCACAAAGCGTCTCAGGTAAGTAACGTCTCACAAGAGACTTTGTTTTTTTTAATAATAGATTAATATTTAATTGAAATATATAATTAATTATTAAATCCGCCATAAAAATTTTAAAATTTTTATAAAGTATTAGGTCGAAGAATTATATGAGACCGTCTCATGTAAGAACTTACGTAAAATGATCAAAAAGTGATAACTTTTATGAAAGAAAGTGATAATGCTCTTTCATGAATAATTTATAGTGTAAATAAAAAGTAATACTAGCAAAAGTGATAACGATTTATAGCAAAAGCGATAATTATTTTAAAAAGTGAAAAATTGTCTCACGTGAGACGGTCACACGCAAAACCTATCCAAGTATTATAGGTTAAATTTAATACTATAAATTATTCAATAAAATGCATGGTGATATAGTATTATTTTAAAATTTTAAAATGCAAAATATTTAATTTCTGAAGTATTAAATAAATTAATATTTATTCATTATTTTATTTTATTTTATTTTCTTAAAAATTATACATATTAAAATATACTATATCATATAATATTCGATATATATATATTTGTTATGTGTACTTATTATTTATCATTTTGAATTAATCCTTATGTAATATTTCTCCCTTTTAAACACAAAGATTCAATTTTATTTTATTGGAAATGATGTTAGTTATTATGGGAATAATAATTATAGGAAGAGATAAACATAATAAATTAAAGGAGTTAGAGATAATTATTACAGTGAAATATTAATTATTAATTAAAGAAAATTAAAAAAGAAAAGAGTGGAATAGTAATTATTCAATATTCAATAACATTTAATTTTTCTATCAGGATAAATTCTATCCAATTGGTTTTATTGATTAAAAAATAATACGTCTTAATTTCGATGTCCGTACAAATGGATAAAAATATGCCGGACAGAGGGAGTATTTTATTTTATTTTTTTTTAATTCCGTATCTCCTGTTTCGACTAATCGTGTACCAAATGTCGCAACACTTATCACCGCTCAGTGTGTTTTCTGTTAAAGCCGTGGTTGAGTTGTGATCGGCGAGCAGAGGAAGAACACAGCTTCCGACCACTTTTACACTTCACATATATATCCTCCTCTACTCCTACTGTTGTTTGCTGTTTCTGTTGTGATTACAAAGAACACGCATTACTCTGGGACTGGGATTTCTGCCTAATTCAGGGAGGAACTCCTTTCAGTCATTCCCATGTCTATTGAGATCAAGCTCTCTCGATTTAACCGTATCTATCGCCCTACTGTTAGTCTCTTTTCTGTTCTTCTGATTAATCATTTTGATTTGTCTGTGAGCTGAACCAATGTTGCTCGATAAAGGAATCGCTTGAAGGAAAGATAATTACGAGGTTAAATTCTTCAATCTCCTTCCAATCAATTCGCCTCACTGTTTATGGCGCTGTCAATTTGCAGGTTCCCTGATTTTATCAAACGCTATTCATCTTAATTCTTAATCTCTTACTTCCCAAGGATTTATATAGCTTTTCTCTGTAATCGCTTAGGTTCGGGGTGGAGCAGCTGGAGTCATTGAGTCATTGTATGGTGCCATCAAGCCAATTCCAATCGTGTAAGCATCCTTCACTCATATGTGTCTCTGAAACCTATTGCCTTTCTGTTAATACATGTATTTTTTCAATCCCTAATTTGTATTGTCATTTTCCTAAGGACAACATAAAACGTTGAGTTGTAAAAATTGAATGTTAAATAATAAGCTACCATTAATGTTATTCTTGATAATTAGTGAACTATACAGTCAATTTGAAGATGAGAATTTCGTCTTAGACTTTCATGGGTCATATAACAATGTGTGAACTTACAATAAGCTTAAATATGTGGTTCATCCAGTTGAGCACTTCATGAGAATTTCTTTTCTCTGTTATTATTTGACATGAGCAGGAAATAGGTTGTTGATATTCAATCATCTGGCAAGATTGGATCAGGCACAACTGAGGTATGTTCTAGGGTGTATAATGTAATTGTTGATTTTGATTTATCTTCAAATCTCTATTTAAATGTGCATCAAATAGTATCAGTTGATGAATTATACATTTTGGTCAAATGAGTAATACATCAGTGAATTATCTATATTTTTTTTAAAATTGGACGTGATCTCAAGACAAGTATTTTTATTCTGACAATACAATGACTGGAGTGGCCTGTCAACATGCATTTCATCCTTCAATCAGAGAGGGATATTTTTTAACACCAAAAAGTGGGAAATCTTAGTCCAATTACTATGCGCCACTTCTCCTTCCATTTCCATTCCCTTGGCGCAATCCTCCGCACAAAGCACTCCTTCTAGTGCTCTATTTAAGATTCACTGCAGTTTGATCAATTCAATATTGTAATGCCTAGGAAAATGGTTAAACAGAATTATTGAGGGGGAAAATGATGAATGAAACTAATGCCCAAAATTTTAGTCTCCTTAGAAAATACAGTTGAAACACTGCTATGCTCCTGAAAGTTGCTAAAACCTCAGTTCGTCAAACTTTTGAATTAAATTATTTTGGGGGTTATGCAAAATAATGACCTTCCATTTTACTTTGTTCATAATTTAGAAATAATTTACCTAGTGAGTACTGAGTACCTTCTATAGTGACATATCTCGTTAGAGTCTTGAGAGTTCTGCAACTAAAAAATTAAATTGATGGTCTTAAGATTATGGTGAGATTATCTAATCTATTATATAACAACATTAGTAGTTCTTACTTTGAAGCCTAATGAGACTATTTTAACGTCCTGTGCTATGTGCTTTGGATTTTTAACGTCATAACATCTTTTGGAGATTTTAATCTGTAATTTGCTCATCTTGGCAAGAAGCTTTACCATTTTGTTATCAAGAATGATTTTCTTTAGTGGTGAAAAGAGATGCCACCGGAGTATCAATAATAAGTAGATGCCGACACATTTTAGTTTCAATGTTTTAGAAGCTTGTCCTTTAGCATTCTAATTTAATATGATCAGCACTTGTTTCGGTTGATTTTCATGATAAAAAAATGATTTTCTGTTAATTTCTGGAATATTTAATTTACAATGTTCTTCTTTTAGATACCATTTTCTATGATACTAAAAGATCCAAAACAAGAAAATCTGGAAAAGTTTTATGAAACATTCCATGGAGGCAATATCAGTATCCAGGTAATTTTATTGGACATTTTTATGTTTTACTTTTCTAGTGCCTTTCCTGATTTTTCTATAGCACTATTCTTTATTGCTAGAAAAAAATTCATACCCAAATTTTACGAATGCCATACAGTATCTGGTAACAGTTGATATATTAAGAGGATACTTGCACAAACCTTTGTCAACCACAATGGAGTTCATTATTGTGAGTGAAAAAGGTAAGACTTAATTACATTGCACATGTATCCCAATCTCTAGTTGCCTATACGTGAAGTTGATGATCCTTTTCTAATTTCTGTCATCAGACAATCTTCTACAGAGACCAATATCCCCAGAAACGGTAATATTTTATATCACACAGGATACACAAAGGCATACATTACTTCCTGAACTGAAATTAGGTTTGGCCCTTTTTTCCCCCTGTTTTCAGTTTGTATTTTCTGTTGGATGTTTCAGGCCTTTTTGGCTGCAATTTCTTGACTCTGTTCAAATGCTATCAGATTCATCTAAAATTTCTTTTTTGCAAATATGTTAATTATTACCCAGACGAAATCAAGGGTTAAAATTGTTTATTATTTTCATTATTATTAATTTCAGCTCGTTTTTATTAATCCCATGCTTTAGTAAATATGGATGAGTTGCGTCTAAGGGAGATTAATATTTGTTAAGAAGTGTAAGTGGGCAGTGTTTATTAGACTAATTGATCTTCTGGCTCAACCATGAATATTAATAATTCCGAACACACATGCATATTCAAATTAGGCAGACAGGCATCAAATTTGGACTGAGGCTCATGTTAATCTAGAAAAACTTAAAAAATTAAAACTTCATAAATTATACTTATTTCAGATGTAAACTGCATATTGTAAAAACAAATAGGAATGTCTCCAACTCTAAATTTTTTTTATTAAAAAAAAAAAAAACTGAGGGTCAATTTGGTACTCCTTTCAAAGTATTGAAATCCTGATTTCAAATCCCTGAGCCCATATGGTGGGCACATGATTTTCGCCATGGGAAATATGTAACAGCTGAGAAACCAGTTTTAGCAGAGTTTATTAGATTTATTATTCATATATGTCATTTCTCAATTACCATTCTGAGTAGTCTCTGCTGGTGTATACACCTATCCATGTTAATACTGAAATTCATCAGTTATTCTTATAGGACTTTATGTTCTATTGCATCTGAATTGAGCATCATGTCCTAGAAACAGTTGATATATATAATGATTATTCTTGAATTCGATAAGCAATATGATGCATCTTGGGTTTATTAGAAGTTTTTAATTATCTGAATGCGTTGATCACATCAGTAAATTAACTAGGTGGTTTCCGAATCATTGGGAGGATATGTACTCAGTGTTCAATATCAGACCCTATTGGTGGAGAGTTAACTGTAGAAGCTTCAGCTGTCCCTATTCAATCCATTGACATCCACTTGCTTAGAATTGAGTCAATTTTGATTGGTGAAAAGATAGCAACAGAGTCATCCTTGATACAAGCAACTCAGGCATTTCTTTCTTTTCTTTGAACTACTTAACATTAGGTTTCTTTGATTGGCTCTATTTAAACGTTTTTCTGTTGTTAGATAGCTGATGGGGATGTTTTACGTGGCATGACTCTGCCCATTTACGTTATTCTTCCCCGCCTTTTGACTTGTCCAACTATTTTTGCTGGGTAAGTGTTTGAATGCAGAAGTTCCTTGTCTTTTTTTGGTATTTGCTATCTTATTTCAGGAAGTATAATAATAATTTTATGCTGTTTATTTTGTGAATGCTTCGATGATGAGCACATGCCACTGAGAATAATTTGGTCCAATAAGGAAAAATGGATGTTATAGTGCAGAATGAAGACTTATATAACAACTGGAGAAATAAAACTTTAGAGGATGGTAAACTTGACACCAGTTCTTGTTCAAAATGGCGATTTTATTAAACTGGACAGAGATAACAGTTCATCTTCGTGGTTGTGGATTCTAAGAATTGAACTAATAACATAAATGCTAAATTATGTTGAAATTACCATTTCATGAAAGAAACCTGACCAGTGGAATTCATGTCCATTCTTCTAATCTATGGTGAAATTCTTTAATGAATAATTCTCGTTGTGGTAATGATTAAATTATTGAAAAGTATGAGAGAAAAGATAAAAATTCTGAGAGGTGGTGTGTTGGTATTAAAAAAATACATTTAAATTGAGTAATCATTACATGCTCACTCCGTCCCGTAATAATTGTTACATTTGCTTTTTGCACGAGAATTAAGTGTGTAAGTGAGGTGAGAGAAATGTTAATTTAAAGTGGGTAGTAGTATTAGTATTGTGTGTAGGCTCCATAGAGATATATTATTTGTTTTGTGTGGTCTCGTGTGGTCTCATTAACCAAAAAGGAAAATGTAACTATTGAGGTGGGACACCCAAATTGGAAATATGTATTCCCTCCGTCTCGGAAAAGTTTGCGCACCTCTTTTCGGCACGGAGATTAAGAAAGTGATGACTTTTAGGGGTATAATGGTATTTTTTTTGTAATAAATAAATGATAAAGTATGTTAGGTAGAGTTGTTTTTTTTGTAAATAAAGTATATGGGGAAGGGTGATTGTTTTTTACTTTTTGCTTTTTTTGGAATGTGCAAACTTTTATGGGACAGCCCAAAATGGAAAGTGTGCCATCTGAAAGGAGACGGAGGGAGTAATTATTATTGTGGGACGGAGTGAGCATATTATAGTTTAGGATTTTGTGGATTTGAATTCTGACTTTATAATCTGATCATAGATAATAGGCTTTTGGTTTACAAAGTAACATCTGGATTAATAAGCTGGCAAAAATAATAGGATAAACTCTTAACTGTTCTGTTCCCCTCCTTCCCTCGTCAGTTCATCTTTATGATACTTGGTATGATGATGAATCTCAAGTCCAATTGTTTTGAGTTGGCTTATATCTTCATTATTTAAACCTACCAAACTATTACTATAGATATGCCAATTGTAGTATTTATAGTTACTAATTGAAGTCTTCTTTGTAGTCCATTTTCAGTAGAGTTCAAGGTTAGCATTGTTGTTACTTTCAAATCTGGTCTGTATAAGAAGCACTCAAAAGCTGATACGAAAGCAGATGCAAAACCCTTTAAACCATGGGTAAGCACCCGTTTGTATATTTGTTTGCACTCGAGCCACTGCACGCTCTGCTTTCTTTATTAAATTTCTTGGGTTTTTCTGGTTTTAATTTCTCCATAGCTGGCAATGGAGAGCGTTCCACTGGAACTGGTCCGCATAATGTGATATTGTTTAACAAGGTAACTAGCTAGTTCAGCAGTGTTCTTCTTTTGTTTGCTTTTCTTGATGCTAAAAATACAACGGTATTGTGAGAAATGAAGATCCAATCCTAAAAATAGACAATTTTTTGTGTTTGTTGTTTGTTTCTCACACATTTCAAAATGTGCACTTGTTTCTTTCAGAAGCATTGCAAGGCGGAATCAGTGTGGCAAACTGAAACATGGGAGCTGGTCAGTACTGGGTTAAACAGTCTGATTGGGTCTGTAATTTCATGTCTATTAAGACAGTATTATTGAACGGGCGTGTATATTTTGGAACACAATATTTTAGTTTTGTTTACTTGTAGATATATTTTGGATCATAATATTTTCAGGAGTGTGTTATTGTTCGATCAAGAAAAATTGTTTTTTTTTTCAATTTTAGATTTTTGGGGTATTTTAGTATTCTTAGGTAATAATAAATTTGATACTATTAAAAATATATTTTAAAGGGTAAAAACTCGTGTGAGATCATTTCATGGAAGTTATTTCGTGAAATGGACAAAAAAAGTAAAATTTTCAATATAAAGAGTAATGATATTTTCAATTTAAAGTGATATCCAATTAATTAAAGGGTAAATACATGAGATGGATAAAAACATTAAAAAGTGATACTCAATCAATGAAAAGTGATAATCTATGGATGAAGGGTAGTAATATAAATTATGTGAAAATTTTATAATATAAATAAAACTGATAATATTTTATAACAAAAATGTTGACAATAATATGAACAATTTATAATATAAATAACACTAATAATATAGCGAAAATGATAACATTTTATAGCGAAAGTAAATAATGATATTATTTTTTATCCGTTCACGGGCTTACATGAGATGGTCTCCTACAAATATTGAGATAATAGTACAATTATAGTATAAATGAAAATAATACTAATATTGAAAAATATATTTTTATTAAAATATAATAATTTACTAAAGCTTAAAATAAATTATTCCAATAGTGCTCCATTTTAATAAAAAAAAAAAACGAGATATATTTAGAAATTCTCAAATGTTTTACGCACTTGTGATTAATTAGTAAGATGAGAATTGGTATATATACATTTTTCCTTTTTAAAATTACGGAAGTGAAGTGAAATCGGATACAAGTGTTAGGGGTTAACATCAGGAGGTCGTGCGCTGGCAGATTCTTGTATACATCAGAATTCCATTTATCAAGGAAGATCCATGGATGTGGATATGCAGAATATCAAAAAATGGGTAATTCTTTATCCAATTTACATAAATTCGAAGAAAACCTTAGCTGAGGGCCGGAGAATCAATGCCACCAAAGCTTGCGAAAATCCGACTTGCGCTGAAGTTTATGATTGCTGTGCCCACTTGAAACTCCCCTGCGCAATCGAGGTATGATATACTCCTTCCACATCTTCGAATTAGGCGTTTTTTTTTTTTTTTTTTTTTCCAATTGGGATGCAAGAATTGCACTAATTCTTTATGGGTTTTATTGGATTTTAAACTTAAATTAGAGTGAGAAGGCGTATCCACGGGATTTTATGCAAAGAGGCAGGGTGAGAGTTCTGTTGAAAAGGGAAGATGGAACCCCATACAATCCAGCAATTTCTACAAGTAAGCAGTGTGATGTGCTTCTATTATTTCTTATTACTTGTGGTTTTTTCTGTTTAATGTGCTATGAGGGAGGATATCTTTCTTTGATTATGAGTTCTTCCATGTGTTTCCTACTTCCCATTTAGCTGACATATTATCACAGTTGAAAAGATTAACTTTGGCAAAGCTTGCTGAATCATTTGTTTATAGAGTCATAGACTGATTAAAAGACTTGGGCCTCAATGTAGATATTGAAGAATTTTTCATTGTAAGCTCTAAAAAATGAACTGTGCTTTGAGGATTATGCAATCAGCCACTTACATGAGCTTTTTGTTGATATTATTATAATTTGGAGTGGTTCATTATTGAAGAACTTATGTAATTCTGATAGAGGCAATCAAGTAAGTTGTGCTTACCATGTATACTCTCGCCGCAATCATGATAATCATCATGCTAATCACTCATCAGAAGGCTAAGAGAGAGCTGATTGAGGGGAGGACCAGTAGGCTACAATTATGCAGTTGCCATAATAATAAATTAGCCAAGTTCTATAAATAAAAGGGGTAGAGGGAGGAGTAGATTGATTGAATGTTTATACTTGTTAACTTTGGGGCAGCCTCGGCTGACGGGAGCCATCCCGGATTGTAAACACTATTCATTCCTTTCTTCTATAATATTCCCTATTATTGCCTCTTTACTCTATCAAATTCCTTATAGAAACTGAAGGATTTTCATGAACAAGCTTTAAGGATTGTAGTAAGCTTTGGTGAGGCATATAATTTATTTTCATTGTGCAGTACCTTCAATTGTATGAACTGAGGTGCACATGTTGCTTCCTGTATTGTCCTGTCTTCTTCTCCTTGTTGCGTCAAGTGGTATTGCTCCTGCTCCTCTGTTGCTCCATAATGAGTTTGTAGCTAACAGAGATATGCGGTGTGCTTCCAGTTAATGTTTGTTCCCTTAGGCTTTCTTATGGTAGCAGTAGAGTATGTCAAGTATTGTGTTGTTTTATGCAGTTCCTGCAATATGTCTGAACCCCTGTCTGGTGTGTTGTAGGGAAGCAACTAATGCTTCATGTTGCAGAGTTAGTTCCCCGGCATCCAGGGCGAACTAAGAAACAAGAGCCTGCCTCATCCACTGCATCTGGTGCTTCCAAATCTGGAAAGGGTGGAAAGAAGAAACGATAGTACAAACGACGAAATTGGTTTGTCTTCCATGAGATGCTTTGGTCCATAACATCCTGTAGTAATTTTGGTCTAGACTACGGGATATTGGTATATTGTGTTGGAACTTCCTCCTGATTTAATGATAGGATTCATGGTGTAAAGCCTTTGGAATCGCTTTATCGAGTACTTTGCATGAACAGTGAACACTTTCATCTGCACTTTATGACTATTCGCCAACACTTACCAATGCGAGTAATATGTTATAAAGCTATAATATACTCCGTCTCATTTCAGAGGCTTTGTAAAGGAGAGGTGCAATCTGAAATGAGAAGGGAGTAATATATTGTATGGTCCAACAATTTGCCATCACCAGCTATGGGTTTGGATTTCCATTACTTGCATAAACATCAAACGCACCAAAAGAAGAATAATTAACCACATACATTTTGAGGTATTAACTGTTTCATGACATTCACTTGAGCTTAATCCGTTTGTAATGATTATTTTAAAGCTGCTTTTGAGAATTGGGTGGAGTTGGGATCGTTTGCACATTACATACTTTCGGGAATTAAATAATGAGATAAATTTATTAGCTGATCAAATGTGTAACTAACCACAATATAACATGTTCATCCAAAACGTATGATAGGAAATACTATTGTATGACCACCAAAACAGTTTAGAATTCCACTACAGTTATGAGATTGATTGACATTTGATGATTGTACATTCCAAGCCTTCAACTGAAAACAGGTAGCATGATTGACGCATATGAAAAACTAAATTGGACACTAGATAATCTTGCGAATAAAAGATCTAAGCAGACGTGTATATTATCAACCACTGAAACACATCGCTTGTCTCACATCCTCCTGTTGAGGAATGGTTGTATCATCAACCTTCATTTTCAGACAATTGGAACTCCAGTGATAGAAATGGCTTCGATAGCATCTCACAGATGCTCAGCCTTCTCTTATGATACGTCTCAACACTTGAGAAGGGTCACAACTTGAATCATCTCCATAAGTAGATGCAGTTGGACCCATCACTTGAGTCAGTGACAATGCTCTCGACCTAAATGCAGCAACCAAGAAAGTATAAATGCTCAAAACAGCCATGTTCAACTACAAAACTAACACTTGAGAAAACCACAGATTGGGTAACCCAAATAATTATCCATAATTGAGAGATCTATGGAACAAAACTAATGACAACTGATTTAAGTTAATCTGCAACTAGCGTGTAAGCATAACAGACACCTTAATCTTGATATTGAGGACAAAATTTAGTATCATCCATTTGGTATAAGAATTACCCTGAAGCAACCTCAATCAGGCAAAAAGAATGCTCGAGGTAAGGATTGTACTCTTTGCAGACACTGCATACTGAACAAAGCCAATAATAGCTAATCCTGCTTATTTTGGAACAATACGACTGAAAAAAGATACGTACCTAAAGCTTGGGAGCAACATTTTGATCACAGGTCCTATCCAACTTTCTGTCATTTGTGATGCTGCATTGAGCAGAAGAAAAGCCAATCTCAAATATTAATTATAACTAAATAACTAATGATGCATAGATGTTAATGTAACTGAAGTAATACCAACCAAGAGCTTTAAGACTGTAACACTCCAGTTTAAAAGAAAACCAGATCATGTTCAATAAATGAAAGATTCTTAAATTTAATTTGTATGTTATACAACTTCCGTTGTGATGACACATCCATGGGTACCACTTCCCATGTGCATTTGAGGAGTTCATCTTCGTAAAATTTGCAACTTAACTGGAAAGTCGATATCCTGCAAAAGTGCGGAGGGGCAGCTAAAAGATGTATAAATATAATTGTGGAAAAACTGTTTGGCATGAGAGTAAGTCTTGTCTAATAATTGACCTAGCACATATGGATTCTTGAATATGTTTACGAAGACCAAAACCAAAAGCACATCCTAAGTGGATGCTCTATTGAGAATGATGACATGCTAAATGTCAAATTATATAGTACTTCATATGTCACCTTTGTTCCCTGGGAACATGCTTGATCATACTCGAAATAAATCTTGTGGTCCATCTATAAAAGAATTTTAAAACTTGTCAATGTAAACACATACAAACCAACGTAATAGTCAATTTTACACAAGACCAAGATTTGCATAGAAGGGTATGATCTAAACAACTCATTCAAGCACTGTTCACCTTTATTATGTGCAAAAAACATTAAGCAAAATCTCGTCTATGCATGTCAAACAATTGGGTAATATTGACAAAACAAATGCATCAGCTGAAGTGCAAACGATATATATGATTCTTGTATTCCTTCCTATTTAGTAAAAAAGTAAACTATCAAGAAAGCATAAACCAAGTAAACAATGAAGATTAAAGACAATTGAGACCTAAAATCTAACATTCATGGAGACATTGACTTGGATTATGAGTACATACATCCATTCAACAGCCTTGCAAGATTTACATACCAATTCATGGAAGTTTAATCAACAAGACATGAATATAAATGTATAGCAGCTCATTGCATTTAGAGATGACAAAGATAGTTCATGAAATGGATTGACGTAATATTAACGTAAATCAGAACCAAGTGCAAGAAGACATGGGCACAAGATGTAATAAGTGGATTCTACACAGTTCCTGATATTATCACAAGCTGAAAAGTATAAGATCGTATTAATAAAGTTAGAACCAGTTGAAATTAAATTAATATTAATTTATTTTCCATTTTCCAAAATAGGAATGTAATTACAGAAACTGTAAAAATCAATTGAAAATTCAAGCAAGCTGTTCTTATTGATTACAATCATATAATCAGTTAACATTGTGGGCTCACATGGTTTTATCAAGAAATAAACTAAGAGTAACAGTATAGAAAAGAGACAACCTCATCAAATGTTCCAGCAGGACTGTCCTCTTAATTTGCAAGAAAGAATCCTCCAAGAGTACATCTCTGCAGTACACGCCATCAACTTGCGTTAAATAAACAGAATGAGTATCTAAATTATAAATGCAACTGTAACAACATAAAAATAAAAGCCATCACAGCATCCTGTTTCTTACCCGAATGCTGCCACAATCTAAATTGTTTGGGAATAAATGCTCAGGCTGTCTCTGCCTTGAGAAGATGGAATTGATAGGCACTGAAATGTCACAACCCAGTGTTTAATACGCTTCTTTCTTTCAATCAACAAAGATTTGCAACAATATAATAATATTGAATATTTTTATTAAGTGAATGGTAGTGCCTGCCTTTGAACACCCAAGGAGCATTTCCATATCCAATTGAAAATATGGTTTCTGAAGTTTCTATTGTTTCAAGCATCTAGAAAACTTGTAGTTACTATGATAGAGAATTTCATATGAGATACAGCAATGCAAGCTTGGATTAAATAACCATTCATTAAAGTCATTTTTTATACAAATAGGGGCAAGAGATCTCTATAGAAAGGTGGTCCACCCCCCCCCCCCCCCCCCCAAAAAAAAAAAAAAAAAAAAACTTATATACCCTTTCAGACTTCTGTGTGGAACCCATGTAGATTACATAATAATCCATCCCCCCTTATAACCGAACGTCCATGTACGGCACACTCAAGGTGGCAACCCACATGTCAAGGACCAAAACTCCAAGTGGCAACCCCCCAGCCCACATTTGGGGTGGCAAACCCCAAGGCCTACCATTGGGTAGCCCCTTTCCACAGCCTGTACTGTTCCGGCAATAGACCAGACCAAATTGCTAGGGAGCCCTGACGTAACCCAAAACCATGGTTAGAGGTAAAAGATTGACCCCAGTTATGCCCTTCCAAACCTTCGTGTGGAACTAATGTAGTATAACACATTTTCATTGAATAGTTGACCCAGACCTTTGTTATTTGAAGAAAACCTCCACGGCTCCACTCTAATTGGTGAAACTCCTTTTCATATCTAACAATAATTAAATATTCAAAACTGGAGATGGAAACACCTACCCATTGGTCCTATATCTGAATCAATAAGAACTTAATTGATCACCAAGCTTCACACACTGTATTATTAGACAAATGAAGGGAAAAATATGCAACATGATCGAACATAGCCAGCTAAAATATCATTTTATCGTTAACTTATGATTTGGATTAAACTAAATAAGCAGACAATGCTCTATTTATACAACTGCCAAAAAATTACGTTTATCTATTACCGTCCCAATTCAGTTAAAATGTAAAAGGGTCAGTCACAGCATTGCATGTAGCAGTACATGCAGAATTCATGCAAATTGAGCAAGATGAAATTGAAGAATCATGTAACTGAATATAAAGCTATTTATCAGCCGACAACATAGAAAAATGTGATCTGCTTACAAGTAGATAAGATTTGTCAAGGACATGCAAGTTGAAAGTAATATACTTTGTAATTTTTAAATAGGTATTGAGATGGCTTTTATATATATACACACACACACATGCATTTTGCGGAGGCCTTTTTGTTAAGAATAAACATTTTCTTGGAAAAACATTCTAAATCAACAAAATATATCACATGAATTTTTATCTGATTTATCACAAAACTCAAAAAGACGACACACAACACAGCCATGTCAACCACCTAAAATCCCATCAATACCACCACATTACCATATATTACCCAAGATCCATCCACCAAAATTCCTGACTTTTGGATATAGAGCAACAATAAATTGCACCTACAATATCTTTAGAAGAAAATATTTTTTCTTTTTTTGGCTTAAATTTTCTGAACCAAAATCCCAATACTTCTTTTTTAACTTCTGAAATCTAGTATATTTGTCACAAATGCAATGTTTTTCCAAGAAGTGTATCATTAAATATTCAAAAAGAAGTATTCACTTGAAACATTCTCATTCTATATGAATCTTAATGGGACAAAGACACCTGCAACCACATAATTGGCCAAATCAAAATTCTCCAGAACTATGGCGAACTAGGAAAAAGAATTTAACTTAAAGAATAGAGACATCAGAAAACCACAGTATAATTGATTATCCCTGCCAACAACTAATGCAAGAAGATAGTCCACGATCATACTAAAGAAAAGAAAAAAGAGAGCAAAGTGAATTTTAATTCTTAAGAATTGAACAGGTTTACATTATTTAAATGAGAAGAGATGGTACAACTGCTAGTCAAAGATTGAACCTGTTCTTGGAAATCCCAGAAAGAATTCATGTACTTCACTGAGTTTTAAGTTATGAGTTGTGTACACTGTACATATACACATACGTGCAGTGCGATAATATCATGACTGAGAGTATAAAATAAAAGGCTATGATGAGTTCAATTTTGATGAGACAGAGATAGAGGTAATGGATGATGAAAGTCATGACATCATCCATATGGAAAAGTATGGATGATTAACTAAAATCATCAATAATTACTGCAGTTCTTATATGAATGTAAGTGAGGAAACTGAAATAATATTTTTTCATTCATCTCACCAAAAAAAAAAAAATTATGAAATGAAGATTGCTTAAAATTAAATTAAAGAAGGTAACTTTATTTTCTCAAAACCATAAAATTCATAATTTAAATTTGAAAACAGTTGCACAAGCAATGCAACTAACTAGTAAAATTACCATTTGAATCACAAAAGTAAGTTAAATCTATAAAATTTAAATTCTGAATGAACAGGATAAGGAAATAGATAATTCCATCAAGAGGAGACTGAATATCTTATGAAGTGTAAGATTTGTGAGCATCAATTGCACTATATAGATTAAGTAAACTTTTGAGAGAATCAATTGTTTCACTTAAAATTATTACTCTTCTCACCAAAAACTATTACTGAACTAATTTGCTTTGGTGAGTGAGTAATACTTGTAAGTAAAACAACTTATACTCTTAAAATAAAATACACTAGAGAAGCAAGGTGCAACTAGTGTGCAGAAGGTATTGTGTTTCTTGGAGAAGATTGAAGAACTAAGGGTTGGGTTCTTTTTCAAATCAAGCTACTCACAAGCTCGACAAGTAAGGTTCAAACTTGACTGGTTTATTTTAATAAATGGGTTGAGCTCAAGCTGTTGATATAACTAGACAAAGTTAATAAGCTGAGTCAAGCTCGGCTTGCAAGCTACACAGTAGCATTAGGGACTTTGTTGTTATTCATAGTTAAGTGGTTAATATATTAAGTGTTTTTCTACAAAAAATAAAGATAAAAATTAATCGTGGTCGGGAAAACATGAAAACGCAACAGAAAAAGTTACAGTGGGAAAGGAGAGACAGCCTAGAAAGGTTTTGAACAACGAGCTACAATTATTTTTTCTTTAAAAAAATAAATTTTTGAGAAGATGAGGGGTTAGGAATGGTGCCCCATCTATTTATTGATATAAGAGAGAGTACATGACAAATAAAGGGAATGCACAGAAGCAATAAACAAAAAGAACAACTTTCATATGCAAAGGCATGTTTAGATGTAGATTCCAATGTGGGAAATTAAATTCAGATTCAACAAAGACTTTCATTTTATGTGTTAAATACAACAAAATAAAATGTAGCATGTGTTAGATCAATTACTGTGTTCTTAAATCTGAGCTTCAATAATAAGAATTAACAGTCAAAACGCACATCATCTATATGAAGGATTACTCCCGCAAGAGTGATATTAGGCGTATAATACATACCTCCTCTTTCAATAGAGACCAAGCATAAGAACAGGATCATCTGTTAGTATCGATCATGCACTCAGAACTTCATCTGCACATTCAACATCATCAAATGAAAAAAAAATTAGTCACTTGAAAAGTTTAATAGCACACATATCTTAACAAGAAACTACAGCACCATGAGAATGGAAAGTATGAAATACAACAATAAAACTTATATGAAACTGGAGAATGCTTGAAACTTTGTTTACCTTCCAACTGATTACAATGCATTCTAAAGTCATTTCCAAGGCCATCCTTGTGCATTTCATCTAAAACTTTTGAGTATTCTTCCACTTTACCCTGCTGTAGGAGACTATTGAGAAATGCAGAATATGTGTTGGCTGAAGGAGCAATCCCTTCCTTTAACATCCTCCCCATAAGTTTAAGGGCTTCCTTAGTTCTACCATTCTTGCAAAATGCATCAATCAATGTGTTATAGGTGATGAGGTTTGGAACTAAACCCTTAGAGTAAAGTTTATGGAAAAGCCTAAGGGCACGACAAAGGTCTCCAGATTTACATAAGCCATCTATAAGAGCATTATAAGTCACTATATTTGGTGAAAGACCCTTCTTGAGCATCTCATCCCGTAAGAGAAAAGCTTCATCAACACTACCAGAAACCGAGGTACCATGGATAAGGGCAGAGTATGTGAACTCATCTGGAATAAAACCTGTTTGGGACAAATGATTGATGATTTTTTTTGCCTCATCAGTCTTCCCGCACTTGCATAAGCCAGATATAACTACATTATATAGAATGGTGTTGGGAATGATACACCTTTGAGCACTGACATCAAGGGAATTTGCAATTTTTTGCGTTTCTATCTGAATATTGTTGAAATTAAAAGAATTGTAGAACTGTTTAAGGTTTGGAACAACATCTAAATCTACCATTTTCTGCACTAACATATTTGATTCATCAGTCCGGCCAAGCCTGTTTAATCCACTGATGATTGTGCTACATATGTACACATTTGGGGCAATTCCTTTTCCTCTCATCTCTAAGTACGCATCAAAAGCTTTCTTCAGGTTTCCTTCTCTTAAACAACCACTTATAAGGGCTCCGTAGGTAATTATATTAGGGCTTATTCCTTTCGCATAAACCTCAGAAAGCACTTCTGAGATTTTATTTGATTTTCCTGCTCGAAACAATCCACTAATAAGTGAATTATACATTTCAATGGAAGCGGATACCTCCTTTCCATCCATGATCTCTTTAATTTCAAAAGCTCTGTGAACATCTCCAGATCTACAATACCCATCAATCAAGGTTCGGTCAGTAATCTCATCTGGTGAACAACCCAATTCTATCATCTTATCAAGAACTTGCTCTGCTTCAATCATCTTTCCCATCTTACATAATCCATAGAGCATAGTATTACATAGAATAGTACTTCTAGCGTAGCCTCTTGCTAGAATATGCTTCCACAGAGTCAAAGCCATATCATGATTTCCTTTCTTGAAAAGACCATGAAGAAGAGTACTAAATCCAACCTCATCAGGAACAAAACCTCTCTTGAGCATTATCTGCCAAAGGCTCAAAGCATCAACTATGTCGCAGTGCTGACATAAACCTTTTAAAAGAATATTATAACTTATATTTGTTGGATATACACCATCATTAGTCATTTGATGACAAAGCTCAACAGCCCTATTAATCATCCCTCTTTTACAATATCCATTTAACAATATATTGTAGCTATAACTATCAGGCTTAAAGTTCCCTTTGATCATACCCATCATAAGTTGCTCTGCTTCAGAAAGTTTATCAAGTTTACAATACCCTTTAATCAAAGAGTTGAAAATGAACATATTCATTCCAAATCCTAAACTCAGCATCTCATTCTTAATTCTCACAGCATCATCCATTCTTCCGCTGCAGCAATACCCATCAAGTAACACTCCATACACCTTTTCATCCAAAATCAACCCATCTCTTTTCTCTTCTTTCATTTCTCGAAATACTCTATCTGCTTCATTTAATGCCCCTGTCTTACAAAAACCCTTGATTAACAGCGTATAAGTTATTACATTCCTGGAAATTCCTCGTTGACTCATCAACTCCAACACTTTCGACACCCCCTCCATATTACCCTCCTCCACATACCCATTAATTAAACTATTATAACCAACCACATTCAATTCCAGTCCCATATTCTCCATACCTTGCACAAACTCCACTGCTTTAGCCACTTTGCCATCTTTACAATATGCATCCACCATTATGGCACAAGAAAACACATCCGGAGCAATCCCAATTCTGATCATTTGATCATAAACACAAGCAACCGCATGATAATCCCTGTTCCTCACTAAAAGACTCAACAAAGCATTACATGATCGCAAGCTTGGCAAGCGACCACATTTAGGCATATTATCAAACAGGTACAAGGCATTCTTCAACAACCCCCTCTCTATGTAGGCTTTCAACATCATGTCAAAAACTGTTGCAGAAAACTTAAATTCCCGATACGTAGTAACCAGCTCATCATACACCATGACAACTGGAAGGCGGTTTTTTTGGGAGAGCTCCACTAGGCCGTGCAAGCACAAACGCGTTTCTTCAAACATTCGGGCATTGGATAAAATATGGATAACCTTAATGTAGGATTTGAAGTGGGGTCTGAAGTGATTCTGCTTGGAAGCCAGATTGAAGAAGTGAAGGGCGGAGGCGGGGTGAAGCTTGAGATTCTTGAGGACGACGTCGACAAGGTGGTCGGAGAAAGTGAAGCCGAGACTTTGAAGGGCGTCGAAACGGCGGAGGATTAAGAGGCGGCTGATTTGAGCGGCGAGATTCACCATTTCGTCCTCTGAAGCTCATCAACACATGCTGTAAACAATTGTTATGAGTACTTAATATAGCGTTGGTTTTGTAAAACACAACAACGGAAAAATACTTGGTGAATCCAAATCTAATTGCAATAGAACGTTAGATAAATAGTTTAAGAAATTTTCTTTATAAATTTTTGTATTCTTAAAAATTTTTTGTTCTGTAAAAAAAAAAAATAATAAATAAAAAATTGTATTTATTAATTAAATGAAAAAAAATAAGTGCCGAACGGCTACAAATACCACTTTTTAGAAAATAAAAAATTTTGCCAACTAAAATTTAACATGATCAATTTTAACCAAGAGCTATCCGTCAGGACCGACAACCATTATCATCTGAATTGACTGATGTCGGTTGAGTTATTATTGAGGGACCGACAGTCACCGACATTCGGATCAACGCGTGTCGATGGGGTAATACCAATAGCCACCGATACCCAAATCAACCAACTCATATCAGTTGGCTCGTCAGTGGGGGACTGATGAATGTCGGTCGGATTGTTGGTGGAAAACCGACTGGAATCCACACACATTAATTTTGTTAAAATAGCATACATTTTACTTTAATTTTGGCAAAGATTGTGTGCTTTAAAAAAGTGGGTAATATTGTATTTTTCTCAAAAAAAATAATAGTATACTTTTTCGAAAAAAACGTTATAGCCTTGAACATTTTATGTTTGGGGTTGCCTAATATCATTTCTTTTACATTAGTTGATACATTAAGGGGCTTTACCTGAAATGAAAGAACAAATTCACAAAAATTCTATGCTATTGTAAGAGTATTATAATATTATTTAGTTGTGTGTTATTTATTTATCAGGAGTGTGAATTTATTTATAAGAAGAATAAAACTAATAAATTGAACTTGTTTATGGGATTGATGGAATATTTAACATTTTAATTTTATGATTTGTTTTTTTATTTAAATTATATTTTTAAAGTTTTTATGATTAATTATTCAAAATTAAGTACTTCCTTGTCAATGAAATTAGTAGATACAGAGTTCTAGAAAAAAAATGAGTTAGTCTTCTGTGAACCGAATTCATGGTATAAACCTATTATTCCTTTTTAATTTAAATCTTAACAAAACATAGGGTATACTAATAATATTAGAAGGGGAACCACAGAGTTTACATAGTGAACTAATTTACACAAGTGTTGGTTAAATAAAATTGACTTGTCTTTGGAAGTAATTTAATATTTTTAGATAATAAATAAATTATAAAGTAATTTTAAAATTAAAATGTGCTTTGGGATTATTAGATTGTTTTATCTTTATTTGGAAATATAAATTTGTTTTTGAGATAAATAAAAAATAATAAGTGTGAATTTGTTAATGCTGGGGATGATGCATTTCGATTTGAATTTATGAATGTATAATACTATTATAATTTTACTATGTGGATTATAATTTTTCCTCAACTCCAACCATTTGAATTGTAGAATTTGAGGAAAATATATAAATTTCTCCACAGAGTACATGCTTAAACGCAATTAGGGATGGAAATAGACGAGAAGGGTCGCTTAGCCCATTAAAAGTTTGGCATAAGTCGACTTCTTTAATAAATGAATCAGGTTTGACACTAATAATACATTGCTTAAATAGATAACAACCATTAGATATAAATATTGAAATAATATTTTTAAATATTATTTAAAAAAATAACTAATTATCCAAGTAACCAGTTACATTTATATCCTTTTATCCAGTCCTACATTTTCTAGACTCTGGGCGAACAAAACGAATAGGCTCTCGTTTTTCTAATATTTTCTTCATTAATAATTTATTTTCTTCCACGAAAAGCCAAATATTAATATTTAGCAAGCATTTTATTATAGCAATTATTCTCAAAAGAAATTATTTTCAATGTAATTTTTCTTTGGAATTTTGTTCTTGTAAATCCTTATCTTTGGTGTCATTCTTTTTAATCTAATTTGAAACTCAATCCAACTATTCATATTAGTAATATGTTCCATGTTATTTTTATGCATGTTAAGTCTTTCATTAAGATGTTTCTAATCATTATATCCTTCATTTGCTAAAGCACTTTTAGAATTATTTGATGATTTGAATAACTTAAGCAAAAATAATATACTTTATCCACGCTTTATGAATACACTAATCATTTCCTATTTTGATTCTCCATATCCAGCTATGTTTGAGTATAATAAACCTAAGAAAAATGTCTAAAGTTAGTAAGTTATCATCTAAAGAGAAATTCTCACAATTTTCTATTTTTGGTCATTTCTCGACTAATATGATTATTGTCTTATTATCAAGGTCTTTCCAAACTATAAGATCATAAATGTCAAGTTCGAATAACAATAGTATTTATTTCATTCATGTATATTTTATCAAGAGCAATTCCTTCTCTCAATTGGTTTATATCAATAATATTTGATTCTTGTTCTTTATTAATATTTTCATTCAAATCTCTTACTTCCTCCATCCCGAAATTTTTTGCACATTTCCTTTGTAATTTACAAAGGAAGTGTGCAAAAAATTTTGGAATAGAGGGAGTAATTTTTTTGACTTTTTCGAATCTTCCAATTTTTTTTGAAAAAAATTTATCTAGTACTCCTCTTAAAGGTAAATATTATAATCTTTTTCTTTTTTTCTTTTCTCACATTCATGTATTTTAATATCTAAATATAAGGCTTCTTTTCGGCTAAATTATTTAAATATTGTTTTTTTTATTTTAATTTAACTAAATATGGTGGTTTCTAATTAATTTGATAAAGTAAGTGAAGATGCCGCTCCGAGTGGCGACTTCTCTGTTTAGTCATCCTGTCAAATCACTTTTCTACACTATATGCATACATGGTTAAAAAAATATTATTTTCCTTTTTTTTATCTTTTATTTTATTTATAATATTTTAAATTTTATTTGTATATTTAAAATACATTATATAAAGGGTATGTCTTGCGTGAAACCGTCTCAGGTGATAATTTTTTAGTTTTTAAAATATTTATCACTTTCACTATAAAACGTCATTACTTTCACTATAGAATATTATCATTTTTATTTATATTATAAGTTGTTCATGAAATAATATTATCACTTTTCATTAATTTATTATCACTTTTCTTTACAAAAGTTATTACTTTTTGATCGTCTCACGTAAGCCCTTACGTGAGACGGTCTCATACAAGTCTTTGCCTTATATAAATTGCAGTGTTAATTTTATGTGTAATTTTGGGTTAAAAAATTATTATTTTCCTTTTTTTTCTAAACTTTTATTTTATTTATCATATTTCAAATTTTATTTGTAAATTTAAAATACATTGCAGTGTCAATTTTATGAGTAAGTTTGCAGTGCACTTGGTGCACCAATATATTAGTATTATATTTCTCATTTTGTTATATGAAGTTCATACAAAATAATTAATACTCCCCCTGTCTCGGAGATATTGACGCATTTTTTTGGCACGGAGATTAAGGAGTACTCCCCTCGTCTCCTTGAAATGTATCCGTTTACTTTTTGCATGTGGATTAATGAGTATAATAATTTAATATATTTTGAAGTGAGAGAAATAATATTTTAAAGTGTAGTGGGTAGTTGTATTAGTGTTGAGTGTGGGGTCATATGTGGTCACATCAATCCAAAAAAAGAAATGTATACTTTGTAATGAGACATACCAAAATGACAAAATGGATACGTATTAACGGGACGGAGGGAGTATAATAATTTAATGTAAAATGAAGTGAGATAAATAATATTTAATGTGTAGTGGGTAGTTGTATTAGTGGTGAGTGTGATGTGTGTGTGGTCCCATATAAATAAATTAGGGTCTCATGTTTTTTAAAAGGAAATATGTCAATTTTTGTAGGACAACCCAAAAATGAAAGTGTGTTAATATCTTTGGGACGGACGGACTATATCTCTATCGGACTCACATACAACATCAATACAACTGTCTACCTATTATACATTAAAATATTATATTTCTCAACTCACTATATATTAAAATACTTCGTATTATATTACTTAATATCTAATCAAACAGTAAATGTAACAACATCTATGACGCAACATTAAAATTTTACATTAATTGTGGATCATAGAGATTAAGAAATATATTATTTTAATATATACAGTGGATTGACATATATAACAATTTTAATGTATAATGAGTAGTTGTATGTGAACATATATTAATTATTTTGTGTAAATCATATCTAAAAAAGAAATAAAACTATAATTGTGGAATGCCATAATTAATAAATATAACAATATTCGTGAGATATAGTAAATATACATATAATTAGAGTAAATTTAATTAATAAATAAATCAATAATAATTAGAATAATTACTATTATATCCTAAATTTAAGTATAGTACTATAGTTAAACTAGGGTATACAGGTGTGCAACAAAATTATCCATAAAATTAACGCAGTAAGTTATTACATGTTAAAAATACAAATAAAAATTATAATAAAATAAATAAAATGAAAATTTAAAACATAAAAGGAAAATAAGTAATTTTTTAAAAATGTATGCATATAGTTTAGGGGAGTGATTTGACAGTATTGCACGGCACATAAAAGGCGCCAGTTGAGGTGGCGCCTTCACTTATTTTATTAAACTATTCATAATTAACCATATTTATTTTAAAAGAAATGAAAACTGCGATATATAAATAAATTAGCCCGTCTTTTAAAGTTCAATAAGTTGATGGACAATTTTTATGAAAATTCTAATAACTTAATATTATTAATTTATAAGTGATTGTCAAAAATATTTTTTTCTAAATTGTGAGGTGGCGGTGCCACGTTGCTCCTTGAAAAATTTTGTGTATGTGATGTCATCAAGTTCGTTTTTGGAAAAATTGTATATGTGGCGCTCCCACATTGATCCCGCAATTAATGTTTATTAAATTTAAAATAATTAATATTTTGTAATCCTACCATTAATACATCTAAATTTAAATATTTAGTAATCCTACCATTAATACATCTAAATTTAAATATTTAGTAATCCTACCATTAATACATAATAATATTATTTTAAGTTTATATAAGTAATTTACTTTAATATTTTAAATATTTTTGATTTAATCCATAAATTTGGTGTGAATTTTAAATTATTTATTTTTATTGGATTTTAAATTATTTATTTCCATATTTAGCATATAAATTTTAATTAAGGCATAGTACAACCGATTAGTTATAAAGTTTTGGTAAATTTATAGTATTATGTAATAATATTATTTTAAGTAATTTTCTTATAAAAGTTTATGTAAGTAATTTAATTTAATAATTCAAATATTTTATATTTAATCTGTAAATTTGGTGTGGATTTTAAATTATTTATTTCCATTGAATTTTAAATTATTTATTTCCATATTTTGCATATAAATTAAATTAAGGCATAATACAATCGATTAGTTATAAAGTTTTGGTAAATTTATGAAGAAACAAAAAACTTTTGTTGTTGTTTGATTATTTTAATTAAGTTTTAATAATTTTAGAAAGGCAAAGACTTGAGTGAGACCATCTCACGAATCTTCTTATGTGAGATGGATCATTCATTAACCTAATTAGAAAAAATAAAAGGGTTCTGTAATCAAATTCAAATATTGAAATTTTACTCAATGAAAGAAAATTAATTAGGTTAAATATTTTTAAAGGGCTATGTTTGGTTGCTATCAAAATAAAAAATTGAAAAATTAATTGTGAAAATAAATTATTTAATTTATATATTTTTATTATTTAAAAATATAATAATTTAAATTTTATTATTCATTTAATTTATTTTTTAGTTTAAATATTATAAAGTTATAAAATGTAATAATATGTAATAACTTTTATGTAAACGTGATTCTCAATCGATGAAAAATTATAATAATGTTATGAACTTATTTATGAACAATGTATAATATAATAAAAAGTGATAACATCTTTAATAAAAAGTGATAATTAATTGGTAAAGTGTATTTTATAAATAAGTTAGGGGATGTATAAAACGTGACAGTATTTTTAATGAAAAGTGATTCTTAATTATAGAAAGACAAAGTCTATTGTACAATTGTGTTTAGTGTACAATCGGGTCAAATCCAACCCATGACCCAAGATATTTATATAAGATTAAACCCAATAGATCATTAAATTTCTGCGCTTTCTCTCTCTAACCCATTCCATCTAATCTGTTTCATCGCTCTTTCTTCCTCCACTGATATTTTCCCTCATTCTCTCATTCTCTCCGCCTCCGCCTCTTGGTTACAGTCGCTTTCTGCCGTTTTCCTCCCTCCTCTCATTCTCTCTACTTTGCCTCTCCATTGTAGTTGCTTCTTCCGTCGGGATTTTCCCTCATTTTCTCATTCTCTCCGCCTCCGCCTCACGTTGCAGTTGCTTCATTAGCGCCACTGCTTCTCCCTTCTTCACTCATTCTCTCCGCCTTCTCCTCTTCGTTGCAGTTGTGCCAACAGATCCGTGCAACGGACCACCAATTTGATCTGTAACTAGGTAGATCTGGTGGAGAAAATATTTAGATTTTATGGAGATTAAAAAAATAATTCCAGTAAATCTGGTAGACTCGTTAAAAAATTGTAATGGTTTTAATTTTCTTAGTGTATCTTCTATATTAAAGAAGTGTATACATTTTTCTTAATAAATGTATTATTTTTTTAATTTTCATTTTTTTCCTTTTTTTCGATGGCTATAGTTTTACAATTGGTGTTTAATAGGTGTATAACTTGTATTTTCTTCTCCTCACTGTTCAGTCCCACTATTGTTAAGTAATCTGTGTTATGTTTGATTTAGGAATGTTGTGAAACAGTCTATGAAAAGACAAATGACTGTGCATGCGTATCCTTGTTGAACAGGAACAGTGTATACATTTCAATTGGAAAATGTATAAGATTTTATTAATAAATGTATATTTTCAATTTATTAAGTACAACAAACATCATAACTCTAAGTACTAAAAAAAAGTACAATATAAGTATAAAAACTTATGCACTGAATTACTAATACTTATACAGTTGGTCATTTAATGAAGATAATTTACATTTCTTCAGTTTTCCTTGCCCAAAATTTATTTATGTCTTCATGATGATAATCATTCTTCATTTAAAAATAAATTTGCATTTAAACGATTTTAAACTCTCGAATAAATTTCAATTAAAAGTTCTCATATATCAAATTATAGCTAATACATTTATTAAGAAAAATCTATACATTATTGAACTAAATCTAATACAGCATAACAATTACAGAATAAAATAATGTCAAATTCCATCACAATCCATTAACTAAATCTAATACAGTATAACAATTACAGAACATAATAATGTCAAATTCCATCACAATCCATGCCCAAAATCAACAAACAACTGGTTCCTCCATCCAAACATCAGCGTTGATTATTTCACTGGTTCTTCCACCCCAATTAACTGGGGAACTTAATCCCCAATTCTGCTCCTAACTTTAATACTTCAATTTACACTACCCAACATTTATAATCGATCTCGAAGTGAAGATAGAGGAGAAGTCGGACCTATGACAGGAGGGAGGCGACGCAGCCTCGTAGGAGGCGGAGCAGCAGACAGATCAAGAGAGAAAAGTGGAAGAAAGATTTGGAGAGGAGAGAGAGGGGAAGGCGGATCATAGATCGAGAGAGAAAGGGAAGAAAGATTGAGATTTGGGAGAGGAGAGAGAGGGGAAGGCGGAGAGAGCGAGAATAAGATATGAGGATAACGGGTTATATGTTTTATATATATGACCCATTTATGAATATGGGTCAGGTATATTTAGTGTATCATTGTGTACAATAGATCAACTCTTATAAAAAAGTGATATACGTATAATTGAATTATTTCACGAATAATTCATTAGAATAATAAAAAAGTGATAATATTTTTAATAAAAAGTGATAGATGATAAACAAAAAGTGATAACTATTTAATTAAATTATTTTATTAACTATTTGTAAGATGAATAAAAAGTGATAACGTTTTTAATATAAAGTGATGCCCGATCAAGATAAAGTAATAATAAAACAACTAAACTATTTAATAATAATAATATTTAATTCAGATTATTAAAATATTTAAAATTGTAATTAATGTATGTCTGAATATTTAACTGGTATGTGAACGAATATGATTTCAAATTTCAATTAATATACTGCCAAACAGTGCCCGTTCTTTTGCGTGATTTTTTTTAAAATTTAAATTATACTCCCTCCATGCCATAAAAGTTGACACATTTCCTTTTTAATACATGAGACCACACAAAAATAATTAATCTATTCTCATGGGCCCAAATATCACCTCTAATTCAACTACCCACTACACATTAAATATTATTTTTCTCACTTCACTTTACATTAAATTATTATACTTTTTAATCTCCGTGCCAAAAAAATATGTCATCTTCTCCTGGACGGAGGGAGTAATATACTTAATTGATAATGGACACTCCGTCTCACGTAAGAGGATTCGTAAGACGGTCTCATCCAAGACCTATCATTTTAGGAAAGATGGAGTATATTTTTAAAATTTAATATTTTTAAAGTAATTTTGGTGTTAATTTTAAATTATTTATTACCATATTTATCATATAAATTCATTGTATATAAGTATATGACATAATATAATCGATCAATATTCATCTATAATTAATCTCCATTGCAATATTTATACCGTTTCTCTTTTTCTTTATTAAATCATGTCATCAATTTATGATCATGTGTCTGAAATTATTATACAAAAAAGACTTGGCGAATTAAAGTTAAATGCTTGAGGCTTTGGATTTCATACCTTGATAATATAGACAAAAAAATATACCTGGATATGATTATGATGGATGAAAAAGTAAATTTTAGTTGATTTTAATGAATAAATATTCTTTATGTATACGGTATATTTTATATTTCTATAACTTTTACATTATTAACATGATAAAGTTTTCTATTTAATTATTGTTATATTATATGTGTAGGGTTCGAAAATTCAAACAACAATCCGCCATAATTAGATCTCAAAATTTGAGAAAATGTTAAGTAAGGGGGCAACATATATTATATCAAATTTCGGTATTGCTGAAAATATTGGGTCGGTCTTTATTACAAATCATGAATTCAAGTTGAATATACACAATTACACGTTGGTGCGATTGACTTCGCCATTGTAAACCAACAAAACTGGCTTAAATTTTATTGATTTTGATACAATCATTTCTCAAGACAACACTAGAGATATAGTACTCATATGTATGTTTTAAAAGTTTATTATTATGTTTTAATAGAAACTAATTATACTTTTAAAAAAATTGGTTCTATTTCTTCTTACAATGAAAATATCCACAGATATAATTGCTATGGTGGTAAAAATAGGAGATATAATTTGTGTTAGTGCAAGGGGCAAGCCTACAGATAAAATTGATATTGAGTTTGAAGATGAACGATAACTTTCTTTTAAAATATTTATCCATATTTTTATTTTGTCACTCAATTTTTACATTTAATGGTTTTTTTTGATTAAAATTTTTACATCAATTTAAGACACACGATCATGAATTGTACATTATGTGGAGAATATGCAAGACAATTGATGCAGTACAAGAGGAACAATTCAAACTAAACACTTATTATTGTTCTTGAGTATGCCAAAATCAACAATAAATATAGAGGTATATATATATTTTTTAAACTCATTTTATTTATGTATAATTCTGCATGTATTTAGATATTATTAGATGTTTATTCTAATATTTATCCATTAATAACATATTATTTGTCCTCTAATTTCTTATATATGTTTTAACAATAATAATAATAATTATTATATAAAAATTTAAATCAAAATTTCTTTGAAATATACTATAGAAAAAAACATATCAAATTCTTGGAATGCAACAAGGATAACAATTAATGAAAATATAAAAGAAGTTCATGATTTCCGAAAGAGGTATACGCTCAATCTGTACATAACATTTAGTGATTTTTTCTTTTAAAAAAATATATATCTATAAATTTTAATATTTATGTTTTTGGAAATATAGCATGGGTTTAATAGGCCATTATAGATTGCCTGTACAATCTCATATAAATCATATTGGTAGAAGCTTGGTCTTTGAAGAATTTACACTAGATGTAGAAGTGATCTATCTTGCAGAAATTCAAGACATCAAGGATGTAAATATTCCATTATAATATTTTTGTTTTAAAATATTTTTGCTACAAAGATTAAAATGCATTTCAATTATTATATAACCTATGTTAATTTATATTTTCTTCATGAATTTTTAGGAAAGCTATTACATTATTGTTGCAAATGCTCAAAGGATCCAAACTCAATATGGATGGTACTATAACAAATGCACCAAGAAAGTTATTGTTAAATCTAGAGTCCCTTACTGTGAGAAGTGTAAGCGGAACATACCAGTACCTGTGCCACAGTAAGTTTTATTTTTTTCTTTGAAAGTTTAACATATATATTTTTTAAATTTATTATTTTCTTTTGAAAATGACAGATAAAATTTAATTAAGTTATTTTGCATTGCAACATATATAAAATTCATCTCAAGGTTGCCGATGAAACTGGGAGTACTTCCTTTATAGTATTTGATAGAGAAATTAGGCTAATCATTGAAAAAAAGCAGCTGAACTATATTTTATAATTTTCATATACTGACATCTATAAAGAATAGAATTGCATTAATCAAATTTCACATACTACAAATTTTCACATGAAAGATATGACATAAATTAGAATTTAGTTTGCAAAATACAACATATCTGTTATACCTATCCTATGTTTTATTGTAATTCTTTTTTTTATTAGCTGGACTTGGTTGGATCATTTCCTAAAGAGTTTGACACTCTTATTGGTTCGAAGTTCATCTTAAGATAATCAATTTTAAGAAACAAAACCTATTGCTTCATGAAGAACTTAGGATTTATTCATAAAATTTATTATAACTACAGATTTATATTATTGTAATTTTTATGAAACTATGAATGACTATTTTAATTCTATTATCAATTCTATCCTTCAAACTTTTCTAGAATCAAGGATTAATGTTTATTTCGATACCATTACCAACTATATTTTCCATATTAAGTAGATATGCGTCACAAAAAGAATAAGAATTTAGAATCTAAATTGTCTCATACAAAATTAATTTATTCAAAATAGTCTCAAAAAATTTAATTTTACCTACAAATAATCTCATAACTTTTAACTTTTCTCTAAAATGGTTATTTTAACCTAAAAATGATCAATTTTATTTATGAGTTTTATAGATATAAAAAATACTATTTTGAGACAAAATTACAATAAGTAAAAATTAATAATTAAAATTTTACTTTATTCAAAATAGTCCAAATATTTTTTTCGTCTTTATAACTTAAAAATGATCAGTTCTTTTTTTTTATTTGGACTGAATCAGCACTATTGCAAAAGTTATGGGATTACATTGATAAAAAATATTATATTGAAATAAATATTTAGTAAAACTAAAAGGTTTCGAATGAAAATTAATCTCATAATTAATATTTTATTTAATATTGCGAATAATGTTTTATTCTAAATAATTTAATATAATATTTTAAATATTATTTTATTTAATATGTCCTACTATTTTAAGTAATTTATTATGAATACCTTATTAAAAAAAAATTATATTGTATTATTTAATATTTATTTAACCATAATTAAAATTTATTATTGAAGCGAAGATACTAGGTGGTAAAAATAAAGAGAGCTTGGTGTTAATTCCTAGAATGATTTTGAGTCCAACAGACAACACACCACCAGTTATGTTTCAAAGGAGACAGTTTCCTGTGTTGGTATGTTTTGCGATGACTATAAACAAGAGAGAGGGACAATCATTATCGAGTGTTGGGGTTTTCTTAATGAAACATGTTTTTACACATGCCCAGTTATATGTTGCGCTTTCCAGGGTTAAGAGTAGGACATGTCTAAAAATACTTTGTCTAGATGAAGAAGGAAAAGCAAGCAACAACACAATTAATGTTGTGTTTGGTGAGGTTTTTAGAAATTTACAGTAATTAATGTTACATATAATATAAATATGATTATATTTATCTTTTAATTTATTTCAATTCAGTTACATAACATACCATTTAAAGGTAAACATCAGAATTACACAAAGTAAAGATAAATATATACAAACATGAAAAACAAAAGAAAATAACATTATATCAAAACACATCGAAATTAACATAACAAAGTAAAAATCATTTAAAAAATCATATAATAAAAAATATAACCCGTGTAATATATAGGGAAACATATTAGTAAATTATATATTTTATTAAAATATAATTATATCAAGTATTATACTATCTATATACATTATACATAAATTTTAGGGCACATATATTTAGAGTCAGGGCAGTCGTTCTTTTCACCCATTCTCAGGCCACCACTGCTTTTATCGCATAAATCATAACATGAGTTTATGGGGCCAATTAGAAAAAAAAGTAAAATAGTTTACATTAATTTACTCTTGTTAATTTAATTTTTTAAAAAATAAATTATAATCATTTTATAAAATTTTTAAGCCATCTAATTAAAATACTATTTTTATTTTTTGTTTTTAAATAAAATTTGATTTTTTTTCCTCTCATCAATACAGTATTGATGTGAATATTTTTTTTTATTACTATTTTTATAAATAATTTGACGTTTTTAAGCCACTAATTAAAATACTATTTTCATGTTAATATGTACTGTATTGATGTGAATATTTTTTTATTACTATTTTATAAATAATTTGATAAATTTATTATTACTTATTCTTTTAAGTAATGTTAATATTTAATATACAAATTTCTATAATATTTATATATCATTAATATATATTTTTAAATTTTAAAAAAGCCTCTTAATAGGGTTTTAATATTAGTTTTAACCGTTTACTTATAATTTTATTTTTATGGTTTATGATATATTTTATTTCTAAAATTTAGAGTTAATTTTAAGGGCTGTTAAAAGGGATTACATGTTAATTAATCAGGGAAGAGGATGATAATAGTTTCTCTCAAAATAAATTATTGAATTTAAATAATTATAAATTAAAATTGAGTCACTTACTATTGGGTACATAAAATAATGCATAATTGATATAAACTACATGACTCAAAGCACTATAACTACACAATTATGATTGTGATACCATAAATATCCATATGTATTTGTACAATTTGTTTGCACAAATTTGTTTTGCACATTTTGTTTTGCATAATTTTTTTTTACATTTTGTTTCACACAATTTCTTTTGCACATTTTGTTTCGCAATTTTTGCACATTTTTTTTTGCACTTTTTTTTCACATTAAAACAATGACCGTAACAATAATGTATATTCCCCAGTTATAGGAAGGATCGTCCATCAACTCTCCAGCAACAAATACAATTACATATAATTTAAAACTCCACAGACGGAGCAACCAAAGAAAAAGTACGCCTATCCAGATAACAAGTGCTCAAATCTAATTACATGCATAAGAATGGAATTAGTCAAGCTATCAATAGAAGGTCGGGCACCCTCGAAGAGCGCTTCGTTCCGAGCCTTCCATATGAGGAAGACGCTTCCGTAGAGAGCAAGCGTCCACCTCCTCCTCTCACGAACATGCACACACCGGTCCTTGCTAAGCCACTTGAAGCCGGCCTTCAAAGTGGTAACCTGTCTCCTCCACTCCACTTCAAATCTTACCCAGTTCCATACATGCTTCGTGAACGGACACCCGAAGAAGAGATGGTCTCTCGATTCGGGGGCCCCCACACACAACACGCAATCGACCGAGCCTTCATAGTGTCTCCACCTGTCCATGGTAAGCAGGCGGTTACACACCGCGATCCACATCCTGAACGAATGCTTCTGCGGAACCCATGGACTCCATAACTTCTTGTAGATAGGTTGTACCGGCATGGAGTGTGAAACGAGCCAATACAACCTACCCACTCGAAGCCTTCCCATCTCCGAACACGAAGAAAAGTTGGTAACAATATCGCCACCAATCCGTGCTCTGATCCTGTCCCTCGCTCGAAGTAAGTCCTTCCACACAATTGAGGCGCTGTAATTCACCTCAACATCCCAACACGAGGAAGACGGCAGATAAATGGCATTAATCCATTTAATCCACAGCGACTTCTTCTCCTGATGCACATCCCACAACACACCATAGAGCGCTGCATCGTTCAGAAGGTCAAGTCCCTTAAGTCCCAGGCCGCCCTGTTCCTTAGGGAGAGTGACCTCCTCCCAACGAACTACACCTCTTGGGGTTCCCCAAAGGAATTTCCGTATCATCCTCTCAATTCTGTCCACAATTCCCTTGGGGATCTTCACCATAGCCGTCCAGAAGTTCAGCAGGCCGTACACAACCGATCGGATGAGTTCCAATCGGCCAGCGTACGACAGCATATGCGTGGACCATCCCCTGATCAGATTAGTCACCTGCGTGATGAGCAGTTCGAACGCAGACTCCCTGAGCTTACTTCCCTGTAACGGTACTCCCAAATAACGCACAGGAAAGGTGCCTTCCTGGAAAGGCAGTATCTCGCGGATAGCCTGCTCCTCCTCCTCCGGAACCCCTGCCATGAACAAGTGAGACTTATCTGCACTGACCTCCAACCCTGACATACGAGCGAACTGATCAAGAGCCCTGGCTACAACCTCTGCCGAAGATCGATTACCATAAGCAAATATAATCAGATCGTTTGCGAACGCGAGATGAGTGACTCCCACCTTCGCACAGTGCCTAGAGTGGTACTTATACTTGTCCGTCACAGTCATTCTCCTGAAGAGACGGGAGAAATAATCCATGTACAGGACAAATAATAAGGACGATAGCGGATCACCTTGACGCAAGCCTCTCTTACCGTCGAAATAACCCTCAGGTGAGCCGTTGACAAGGATGGAGAATGAGGTGGTGGTGACACATTCCATGATCCATCCTATCATACGCTGAGAAAATTTCAGACCAGTAAGCACCCCACGCAGAAACCCCCAATCCACCGAATCATACGCCTTCTTTATATCTACCTTGATGGCCATTCTCCTGTACTGACGATGCCTAACCCATCCGTAATTCTTCACTATCTCCTGGGCAAGCATCACACAGTCTCTCATTCTCCGGTTTTTTACAAAGCCGAAGTGATTCTCCGCCACCAAGTCCTCCATCAGGTCCGTCATTCGCGTCACAATGATATGAGATATGATTTTGTAGACCACATTGCAACACGAAATCGGGCGGAAGTCCCTGACAGTAGGATCATGCTTTCCTTTCGGGATTAGTGTAATAAACGTGGCATTCATCTGCCGCAGAAGCTGCCCGGAGTGAAAGAACTCCTGAACAGCCGCCACAACGTCCGAACCGACCACATCCCACGCATCCCTGAAAAAGCCGCCGTGTACCCATCCGGCCCGGGGGCCTTATCCCCGTTCATACTCCACACAATCCTCTTCACCTCTTCGTCCGTGACAAGCGCCTCGAGTTGCTGGGCCTGCTCGTCTATAAGCACTGCTCCCCACTCAAACACACTGTCATCTATCTCCTCACACTCCCCCGCGGTACCCAACAAGTCACTATAAAACGAGAGGAACTCTCCAACAACTTCCTCACGGGAGGTAGTATGCCCGAATTCCGTACGGAGGGGATGATATTCCTCACGCTATTGGACTTGATCTTCTTGTAGAAGAATTTGGTGGGTTTATCCTGACTGATCAAGTAATCGGCTCGGGCCATCTGAGAGAAGAAGAGATGCTCGGCGTGACACAAGAAGTCGACCTTCTTCGCTGCCTCCCGAACCCTGTCCCATTTCTCAACATTACCCGGATCAGCATGACTCTCCAACTGCAGAGTATATAGCACCGCTCTAGCTCGCTCAGCTTTTTCAGCTATGTGGCCAAAGTCCCTCTTACCAAGCTGACGTAGCTTTGGCTTGAGTAACTTCAACCTACGACAAACACTGAACTGAGCCGTACCCCACACTTGCGAATCCCAAACATCTCGCACAGTATCTAGGAAACTCTCGCTGGTCTTCCACATATTCACATACCTGAATGGTCTCCCCTTCGAGTGTTCAGCGTGAAACACGGAAACTAGGACTGGGCAGTGATCCGAAGTGGCCCCCATGGGCAGAAACTTGGACTCCACTACTCCTGAGGCTGAATCCCAGTTAGAATTCACCAACACTCTATCAATGCGGCTCCAGATTCTGCCATTCGTCCAGGTGAAAAAACACCCTTTCGAACTAGCATCGTCCAGTCCCCGCTCAACACAAAACTCCTCAAAATCCACCATGTGCAAGTTACGGTGAGAGGGGACAATATCAGATCGCTCGTCAGGTTTCCTAACGCAGTTAAAGTCTCTAAGGAGCATCCAGGGAGAGTTAATTGCGGGGACAACCGAAGAGAGATGACTCCATAACCTGCGCCTGTCAACTACGCCATTACGGGCGTACACAATGCTGATGAGGAACTCTTGTTGAGTAATCAAACAACGAACCATACCAGAGATACATTGCTCATGAAGCACAACATTACTAACAGCCATCAAAGTAGAATCCCACGCAACCACAATACGACCACCCTCAACCATATCAAAATTATTTACACTATTCTAACTAGGAACAATTCTACCAACAACATCCACCACATTATCAACAGACAATCTGGTTTCAAGAAAACTCACCAAGCATATTTTATTCTTGCGAACTAACCTGCGGGCTGCTCGCTGCGCACGAGTGGCTACAAGCCCTCGTACGTTCCATGCTAGACACCTCATTGGGGAACATTGGGGGAAGAGCCCCCGTCTCGTCCTGGTCCATTTCCCCTACCCTGCGGCTCCTGGATGATGATACCCGTGCTTCTTCTAGTACCGGCTGCCCTGTCTGTGATAGGGGGAGGAGGGGAGCGCCCCAAGCGGCCAAGAGCTTCTTCATCATCCTCCTCCATTTCGGAAGCCCACGTCTTTCTAGTGTACACTCGAACGGCCTGTTTCTCCTCACGCCTGTTGATCCTCCAATCATCAGGATCAAGGTCGTCTAGGATTTGGTATCTACCTGTGATGACCTTCTGAGCTTGCTCTTGAGTAAGTGCTGGTTCCACGACCCGTTTCTTCCCATTACGATTCCTCTTCTTCCTCGGCCTCGTGTTCCTAGTCCCAACGTGCTGAAATCCCTCCTCATCAACAGTATCGTCAGCACGTGCAGTCTCCGGAGGCTGATCCATTCCTTTCTCCCCCTTATCGCCACTGACCAGATCATCGCAATCAGTCACCAGGTGGCCAAACTTGCTGCACTTAATACAATACGCCGGAAGGCGCATACAAGACAGTTTGGGTGAAGTTGGCCCCTCGATAATTGAAAGTGACCTGCTTCGGGAGTTCCTGCGAGACATCAATATCTACTCGCACACGTACAAACGAAACTTTATCCGCCTTGACAGAAATATCATCCACCATAATAGGTCTACCAACCAGAGAAGCCACCTTGCTGATGTGATTCTTCGACCACAACTCCAATGGGAACGAGGGCAGACGAATCCAGACCGGGACATGGGAGATTTCTCGGTCATCAAACTGAAAGGCACGGGGCAGTCTTTCAAGCATAAGATAACGTTCCCATATGGAGTGGGGAGCACCGTCCAGCACTTTGCACACATCCTCCTCCGAGTAGAGCCGGAAGATGATCCATCCCGACTGATGCATGATAATGGTATACTTAACACCCCATGCCCGGCAGATGGCATGGAGGGCCTGCATACCCGGAAAACGTCCCGAGAAATACCCCACCAACGTGTATTTCCAAGCATCAGAGTCATCCTTCGGATCGAGATAGGCTACTCCGTCGTTTGGTGCAATGTACTCAAGCTTCCTGTCCGGATCAATATGACTTTTGTTGACAAACTTGGAATAGTCAACCGGTGTCTTGGGAGTGGAGCTGTCGCCCGGATCACCTTGTCGTGCGCGCTGGCCGCGCTGCCGGCCTGACTGCCGAGAGCCAGTTGCCGCACCCGCGCGACGCCCTGCCCCATCCGGGCCTCGCCCATCATAAGCGCCTACACTAGGTACCGAGCGCGCAGGGCTACGCGGGCGGGAGTAGCCCCGCGCCTGCCTAGTTGTCGGCGTTGTCTATGGTGTCGCCAGCCTGCCGAGAGCCTTCTTCTGGCACCTGACACTGCCGAGGCGTGTCGCCGAGCTGCCGAGGATCTCCGCCCGCCCGCCGAGGAGAAGAGGGAGGGGGGCTACGCTGACGAGTGTCGCCTTGCGCCTGTCGAGAGGATGCAGCGCCGCCTAAGATGTCGACGCCCTGCTGAGACACATCTTCCGACGCCTGACCATGCCGAGGCATGCCGCCGGGGTGACGAGGATCTTCGTCTGTCTGCCGAGAAGGAGAGGTAGGGGGGTAGCCGCTATCAGCCGATGCCGAGAGGCAGGGGTGGTGCTTCGCCGCCTGTCTGCCGAGGGTTTGCGTTTGGCGGTAGGGGTGGGCTCCGCTGGTGCTGGGTCGCCTACGGCCGAGTCGACAAGACCTTGCGTGGGGCTGCTGGTGTCCGGCAAGTCGACCACAGCAAGGGGCATGGTGCCGACCAAGATATCCGCCTCCATCTCCAATCGATCCGCCTCGATTGAGCGCGCCAAGACGGTGGCGCCGACCAATTGAGGGTTTTCCACCAAAACTGCCTCCTTCACGATAGTGTTTCTTTCAATATTTCTAGCCCTATCCTTCACCGATTTGAACGCTTCTCCACCTACACGTAAATCCGGCAACACTTTTGAGGGTGTCTTACTCCTCGATGTCTTCCCCCTCTCCAGCAACAAATACACAAAAGACAGAGACAGGTGCTATAATGAAGAATATAGTGAGGGCCATTGACCTTACGTCTGGCCCAAAAATAAATCTTCCCTGCAACAGGAAATTCAAGAAAAATGTTAGAAAACTTGTAAAAAAAAACACAAAAAATCACTATAATGAGTACAGATTTGATCAAGTTTCAGCATACATCTACTTTCCAAGATAGTGATTTTGGAGTAGTAAATTACTAATAATTGATAGAAATCAACCCAAGTGAAACCCTAAAAATAAAAAAAAATTATCATCAATTGTTCAAATAAACATGTTCCTCAACCATTTTTTTCAGTTTTTTACCCTATTTACCAAGCTTAATTATCAGTACGCAGTTGGATATTAGGATTACTACCTCCAACCAATTTTATGATTTTATCCAAAATTCATAAACGTAATGACAATTATGAACTATAGAAACCTAAAATCTAAACATTCACAAACCAAAAAAGCCCAAAATTAAAATTAGCGAACTACACTTACATTGCTGCCTTTCCAAGCCTGATAAATCCGGAGGTCATCCTCCGACCCGTTTGTGAATCCAGAAAACTTGTCGGATCCCTTCGGATGAGGTACGACATACATTTTATTCTCGCCTTGTTCTGCTAATTTCTACACTCAAAGTTCATATCTCAAATATGGATCCGTACATTAATCACCAATTCTATTTCTACATACAGCAGTAACTATAGAATTGAACACGCGTATTAGTATAGAATCTTAGTGATATAATTATAATTATACCGATATGGTCTCTTCTAATTGAAGTTTGCCGGCCGGTTGATGGGTCACGGGGGAGCCGTCAGCAGTCAAGGGGGAGCCGTCAGCAGTCAGCGACCAACAAGGATGACCGGCAAGCGATGGAACCCTAGGCGACGCAGATCTGAATTCAGCGCGTATCCCAAATTGGTTGAAACCAGGCCGTCGCGAGAAGCCGCTGGATAGAGCTCTCGAAGGTCGACGGCGCCGATGAGAAGAGTAGCCCGGCCGCATCGAAAGTAATCGTTGTTTAATAAAGGTTAATTTAGTCTCGTTACACCTAATTTGTGTAGCTGACAGTAATTCATTTTTTCCACTATATTCTATCGTAAATATGCTTTAAATTGTGTGTAATAAATCCATTAAAATTTACACTAACTTTTACTTTATTTAATAAAATAATATGAGTATATATGAAAATGAATAATGTATATTATTCAATGCTGAATGAAAAAAAAATTATTAATATTTGTATTGCTATGAAATGTCTATGAACACTTAAATTAAAATGATTTTATTTTATAATTAATTTATATAAGAATAATAAAATCCACGCACAAAAACCAGGACTAATATATGAAAATTAAAGACAAGGAGTATTCCATCTCAAGTTTTATCAACTGCTTAACAAAATCTTCATTATATCAAATCCGCTACTAAAACTTTGAATACTTGGAACCATACCCTTTTGTCTAATTTCTATTAAAAATTGAATTTAGAGATATATATGTAAAATTACATTTTGTTGAGTAGAAGGATTAAAAACATTATGACATTCTATGAAAATTATAAAAGAATAAACAAATGTAGAATATTCTTGGAACTTGTTCTTTTAAATATTTCTCAACCGTTAGATTAAAAATAATATCATTCACCTATTCAGCTGTGATTTTCTACAAGTAAGGTGGAAACCTCCAATTACAAATTAATAATTTTTGAGTAATATATTTGAAAGCGAACTCAATTTATAATTATGTACAAATAACATAATCATAAATAACTTAGTAATAGTAATATATTTTCAATGTACATCTAATCTGCTCAAATGGATCATGTAGGTGTTATCTTCGTGTACGGTTAACGTCTCTTCATCTTAGTCTCTCCATCACTCTCACTAGACTAACCACTAAATAAAGAAAACCGATTAACAAAATATATTGATACCAAAATCACTCTAAAAAAAGCTAGCGAATAGAATAAAATAAGAAAAGTAATAAAAATGTGAGATGATTAAAATAAGGATAAAAGTAATAAGAATGTGAGTATGATTCTTCTAGTTAGCCAAATCTAAGAATTAAATAGAAAAATGCGGATATTAACCAGCTCAACGACATGTCATGCTATTAATAATAAACATTCCTTATGTAATTTTTTTAACAATGGATATGTGATAGAGAGGGAAAATCAAATTTCTATACGTTGACTTATAAGGGTTACGTGAAAAATAATGGAAGGTTAGCAGTAGACAATTACATACACTTTCTTATCACTTAACTTTCACGGAGGAATAATACAATGTTTTATTCGATCCCAACTCCATTTTTTTTTTTGAAAGAAGAGAATGATCCGACAATGTCCATGTCATAGAATATTAAACGAATGCATGTTTCATGCAAATTTTATGGAAATACAATAAGAAGTACTTTTGTAACAATTCTCGAACACCGGCACATGATATATATACGAGTAGTGGATCAGGGTTGTTCGCCGCTACAATCAAGGGTTGGTGAAGATGCCCACAACGGTTAGCATTCTGCCCCTGTATCAGATCGGGGTTCCCTTTCGTGGGCTCCTCCTGTTGGAGTGGTCGATCTCCGTTATTCGAGATGGGTCTTGTACATCGGCGATTTTCCCCTCGTGGCGATGAAATTTCCATTCCGATCGATGACTCGTCGCTCCTCACGTTCAGGCTGCTACAGTAACCTCCGAGGCCTTGGTGAATAAATTGAAAACGCTGTGGAATGTTTCTGCTTTGTCTATTGTGCCTCTTGGTAAAGGTTTCTACAATTTACTCCTGCTGCTGGAAGATTCTTATGCTTTTCTTGAGAGGCAAATGTACCAAGAAATATATTCAACCGAGTGCTAGACCTAATACTCGTTCTCAAGCAAAACTCAACCTATTAACAATTTAGATGAAAATTTTCACATTTGGTCCCATAAGAATTCCTTCAATTCAATTATAGTCCCGTAGGAATATACTGGTCTCATAGCTAGCGGTTTTGGTCCCATAAGAATATTATAATCGAAAATTTTCATCTCAAATTAACTTATATTACTATAAACTACCAGATTTATATTATACAATGTGTTTCAAAATAGACATAGTCCGTGTTGGTCTCATTAATGGTTCAGAATATTTCGTTAACTATTAACAATTTAGATGAAAAATTCATATAGGACTAAATCTGTCAGTTTTGAGATCTTTTTGGCATTTAGCAATTCTTACGGGACTAAATATGAAATTATCCCAATATTTTAAATCAACGATTGTTAAATGTCTGTAACTTTGAGAAAAATAAGGATAAATCATTATTTAATCACTAAAATTTATTAAATAATGTAAATACTGCTAAAAATAGAATATCAATAAAATAAATATAAAAATTATGTTTAAATATAAAAAGTTAATAATTTTAAATAAAATAAATAGGAGTACTATATTCGAATGAGGCTTACATGTGCCCGGGCGCATGCCGTGCGCCTTTAGAATTTAGTATTATGGATAAGGGTACATTATTTTGTTCTAAAGGGCATATACTTTAATTAATAAGGGTAAATCATTTTGTTCTAAAGAGTATACACTTTTCATTATATTTTTTAATTTTTTTCAGAAAATAAAGGGTACACATCCTTATACTAAAGGTATACAATTTAACACAAAATTTTAAAGGCACACAGAGTGTGCTTCCATGTAAAATAAAAGTACACATCTTTATACTAAAGGGTATACAATTTATCACAAAATTCTAAAGGCAGACGGAATGTGCTCCGTGTGCCGGGCACACACACTTTTGCCACTATATAAACCGTATAGAGAATTAAAACTTAGATTAAAAAAATATAATCACAAATACCTCATGGAGTATATTTATAAAAAAGAATAAAAAAATTATAGAAAAATTAAATATGAATAAAATTAAAACTGCGAATTATTTTATAAAATTGAGTATTGAAGGAAAGAAAGGAGGAAAAAAACATCGTCTGAGAGTTTATAGGAAGAGCGAGGTTGCGTGCGTCCGGCGCCTTTAGAATTTAGTATTATGAATAAGGGTACATTATTTTGTTGTAAAGGGTATTATACACTTTAATTAAGGGTACATCATTTTGTTCTATGGGGTATATACTTTTTATTATATTTTTTATTTTTCTTCAGAAAATAAAGGATACACATCTTTATACTAAAGAGTATACAATTTAACACAAAATTCTAAAGGCACACGGAGTGGGCGCACACAAGTTTTTGCCTTGTAAAATAAAGGGTACACATTTTTATACTAAAGAGTATACAATTTAGCACAAAATTCTAAAGACACACGAAATGTGCTCCGTGTGCCCGGACACACAAGCTTTTGCCATATAGGAAAAGTTTATTGAGATTTTTTTAAATGTATGCATGTTTGTAGAACTCCGTTTTATTGTTACATTAGAACTTTTTTATTTTTCCCATCTAATATCAATTACATTTTAACACCTTGGCTTTTTTTTTTAATCTATTTTAGCCAGTGAGCTTATATATTATCGTTTTTGCATTATAGTTACGATTTTTCTCTAAAAATGACTTAATTAAACAAGCATGAGCATGAATTTACTGGATGGTCTTTACTATCTTGATCAAAATGGATTCATTTGAATAGAATTATCTCTATTTTGATACGTATAGAAGGGATAGATAGCAAATAAGGAGTTGATAAGTCTACTATAATATGACTACTTAGCTAATGACATATTTGATTCATTTACTAAATTGAATTCTATATGGAGCCTTATTTTCTCAAAATAATATTATACTGTGAGCCCATATATAGTTGATTGGATTTAAAAGTGTTTTGAGCTACCGATCATTTTCTTTCTTTATAGGTGTACTTTGTGGAATGCAGAGTATAGAATATCATTAATGAAGGATTTTGATATATCACCTGATTATTGAGTTCAAATTCTCTGTCCGCAGGATAATTATTCAAAATTATTCATTTTGGATTGTATTTTCTTGGTCCCTGCTTGGTTTAACTCAACTAAAACTTTTTATCTGATTGTTTCTGACTATATGTCTTTTCAGTAGCTCCATGCCCATTACACAATCAGGTGACTATAAGAAAGAACAATAAAAATCTCTTAGATTACATAATATTGAAGCATAGTTTAACTTGGATTATGTGTTGGAACTGCTTTATTTCAGGTTACCTAGCTATCTAGAACCTTATCAAAGGATGTGTTGGAAATTATCCACCAACTTGCTCAAAATACACTGCAGAGATTTTTGCAGGATGAGTTAGCCTCTATCTACAGAGAGCATAAACCAGAAGACTTAGCTTTATTTTAAGAGGTTTGTTATTTTCTCTTAGCTCTATTGAAAGGTGTGTGTCTATTTTTCTTCTTCTTCTGATATATTATATTCCTTAGTCCGATATGTTAGGGAGTTACATATACGTGTTCCTAAGTTTATGTTTTTATTCATCTTATTAACACCAAATACCATATGCATTTACCCTTATCCTATTTTATCTTTTATTCTTTGTATCGTTTTTTTTAAGATTTGAAATATTACAGGAGAAGAAATAATGTTAATATTTGAAATATTATTTATAATTCTGCCTAAATGTTAATTTAGGAAATTGAATATTGGTTATTTTACTCTTAAATTTTATTCCCTAAATGTTAGCCTCCATCATTTTTTGACTCTCTTAAAATATCATACCTTTGTGTATGCTCCTAATTCGTATATATTTCTTATTCATCCTTTTAGTTATTCCTTGCATCCTCTTTGTAGACATATTGGACCGTTGACTAATGTTCTTTAAGGTATCTTTTGTTCCTTTCTACTTAACATATTTGGTGGAAAATTTTCTACTAATATTTATTTCATGACGTCATAGCATGTACTGGGGTACGGAAAGCAACATCAAGGGTTTGCTATAATTCAGGAGTTAGCTGGGAAGATAGTTCAGATGAGCCAGCAGAAATTTACATCAAATTTTGTCGAGAAATGCTTAACATTTGGTGACCCAAAGTGTTGGTGAATGAGATGCTTGGAAAAATGATGAGAATTATGCTACATTCTCTCTTTCTCCATCTCTGCAACTACTTGGATTGGATTCTATCTTTGTGAAGAACACCCTACATGATCTATTTTTCTTACTGCTTCACGTTTACCAATTTCCCGTTATGGGTTTGTTTCATCTGTTCTTTTTACCATTTGGTTTTGGTTTGATCAGTAGGTAAAGTTTGTTGCGTGAGTCACGTTACAACAAAGAACTTTATTTTTCTGAAAAAGTGAGAGATGCCCATTACTTGATTGGCCTTTTATGTCCAGCAATACTGAGATTAAGCCACTGAGATTATTAAAAAATGCATTCGATGAATTATTAGATAAGCCACTGAGATTAAACTGCCTTTTTTTTTGTTAAAATTTTGTCTTTTTTTTTGTTTGTTAATTTTCATAGTTTTTTATACTCTTCTGCATAACACCTATTTTACTTGCACATGTTTGTGTTGGTCTCAATGTTACCGAGTAGTAAGTTCATTAACATGACTGCTATTTGTGCTACATTATAGTTTGAGTGATCAATGTCAGTTCATGTTTCTTTCTTTCTTTCTCATCCAATTCATTTTTATTTTAAAATTATGCAATAACAAATTTATATTCTTAATTTTGTATTTGATATTTTGCTACTATAAATGATTTTATTTTACACAAGCTAATTTAATTCTTATAAAACTTATAAGTGTAGGATTCAAGCTAAACTACTTTGCAAAAATTAGTAAGTATTTTAAAGGAAGATAGAATATCATCATTAAAGAAATATCCTTTATCTATTAGTTTTCGGCTCTTTAAACTGTATTTTGCATAATAATTACTAACTAATGTTGGAGTTAATTTGCATTCTTTCTTTTTTTTTTACAAGTAAAAATGCAAATAATTCTTTCTCATATTCTCCGAACAAAATTCTAGGAAGCAAGATAAATATATTTTCTTTGTTGGTTTTCTGAAAAAAAAATATCTTTTCATTTATTTGTGGCAATTTCAAATTTATGTGTGGGATATTGTTGCATAGTGGAGAGATTTTAAATGTGAGCTGCATAATATCAAGTTTGCTCATCAACATAATTCAGAGGACAAGAATGTAATAAGTAGAATTGTCTCTGTTCTCAGTTGCATCATATACCAAGGTGGATATTTACTATTCAATTTTAGAGGAGAATATCAAATTATCAAAACTATATTAGTTTTGGTGATTGTTATTAACTTTAAATATTAAAACTTTACAAAAACTTTACTAACTTTAAATATTTACTATTAAGTTTGCAAATAGGGGTAGATGCAGGATTAGTCCCATTGGAGTAGGTCACTTGCAGAAATGGTCCCGTAGTCTGTGATTTTGGTCCAGTAGAAGTTTTTCTAAAATTATAAATTTGCAAAATTGACCCCAAAATGTGCTAAATTAGTTCCAAGTCAGAATTTATACTATACCTATTTTATGCTAGTTAACTCAACTTTTCGCGCTTCAAAATGGTATCAGAGCCCTAGGTTCATTTATTGAATGGATAAAATTATTATATACTCATATCACTTAACGAGAAGAGAGTTTCAAACAAATATGGAGCCGAACGAAAGTTCGACATCCGAGAGTGATAGGACTATCAGCCCTGTTCAAAGTTGGAGAAATAGGGACTTCTGGCCCATTGGATATGACGAGACAAGCAGCTCTATACAACAATACTATAATGTGTTGTATAGACAATACGCAGAGAAAGAAGACGAGGATGCCGATCGATTTTGGGACAACCTCGATCGAAGATGGAAACTGGTGGACGCCCGTACCAAAGAAGAACACCTGGAGGATCTCCGCCAGGATGAAATAAGATACTCCAAGGAGGTTTCGAGGAATATAGTGGAAATTCAGAGTTTCACCGAAATCCATGGGCGTGTACCCAAATAAGAACAATGGAGGAGACGACCAAACCAGGGTCAAAGAAAGATCTGCAAGCCTTACCACTTTTAATACAGGACAGAATGACAGAGTGGTAGGAGATCGAGACAGATAACTCTAAGATGAACCAAGATCTTAGAGAATTGCAGAATACAGTGAGATTCTTTGGAGAATATTGCCAGACCATGTCCAAGACGATGTTCGAGATCAGCCTTAAGATGGATAAAGTAGAGAAGTTGCAGAACAAGCAACTCGGCCTCATCATGAAGGTGACAGAACAAGTAAAATCCCTGGAAACCAAGGTGACAGGAAGAAGGCCAGGAGGAAGGTTACTACTAACCTTCAGAACAGAACCCCTTTTACACCAAAAAGGGAAAACGACGGAGGTCATAAAGCCAAAGTCGGAAAGCGAGAAGATGATTGCCATCCTTCAAGGAGAATCCACATCCCCGGATGGAAAGAGCAAATCTTGAAGATCTACGAGATCTATATGAGTCCTTCTAAGGACTATCGATTGTAGATCTAAAAATGAATGTTGAAGATGCATCAAGCTTACAACAACAGTCACATGCTCATCAGACGCAACGAAATCCGGGCTTAAATGAAGTAATTTCTGGATCACATGGAGTCCATGAAGGGAGACAAGAATAGACATTCCAAAACCATGGAAATTTCAAAATGAAGGCAATTGGACTGTCAACAGGAGCAAGTCGAGTTCGAGGATCTAACCTACACAACTCCCCATATGGACGGTCTCACCTTGAACCGATAAATCCATACGGGTTGATCCTCAATCTCAACACTCTAGACTTCAAGAATAGAGAAACCTTGATCGATGAATGGACAAATGCCATGAAGATTGCAGGTGGCGCATTGGAGCTGGATAAAGAAGGGTTCATAAGGTTCCTAACTATGAACTTGGAAGGATCAGTAAAATGCGCCTGGGAGGTACTCTCAGACGAAGTCAAAAAAGAGGCTATGGAAGACGAAGATCTAGGCAATATCGTGGATCGAATGGCCAAAAATTTCAAGACCCACTTCATCGGAGTAGGTTACTTCAAAGGAATGGAAGCAGAAAAGAAGAAGAAGTATAAGAATGCCTTATACAGCCTGGAACTACTTGACATCTGTCGCGTAGATGAGTACATCAAACTCTTCACAGAGTATAGATGGAAGTCGAAGTTTAAGGAGGAGGAAATATTCCACCTGTTCTTTGCAAAGATTCCAAGCCCATGGAGGGAAATGCTGATTAAAGAGTATGAACCCTGCGAATTGGACTCAATAGCAAGAAGGATGTCCTTTCTCAAAGCCAAGATTGCAGAGTAGTGCCATCAAGCATCTCTACACAAGAACTACAAGAGACTAAGGGGAATTAACAAAACAGTACCCTTATGTTGTGAAAACAATGATCTTCCAACAATCATTGGGAGAAATCCAAGGAAGCAGAAAAGAATGAAGAAAAATCATCCTTACACACAAAGAAGCGGAGGATGGAGGTCTCGAAGACCAAAGTCCTTTCGGTCCAAACAAAAGGCCCGAAGCTATAAATCAGGGCAGAGGTCTAGACCATCCAGATAGAGTTCAAGAAGTCAAGCTTCATCCTCAGGGTCAAACCAGAGGAGTACATGAAGAGCTCCCACAAGAAAGATGTTCCGAAGAGCAGTTACATGAGTCAATGAAAAATTCAAGGATTGTAACTGCTACACTTGCGGAGCTAGAGGGCATATCTCACCTAATTTCCTGGAAAACCAGAAGAGAGGAGTACGACAATTCGAAACAACTCCAAAAATAGAGGAAGTTGTTTACTTCCAAGATCTAGTGCAGGTATATCAGTTTGAAGATATACTCTCAGACGAGAGCATTTATGAAGAAGAATTCTTCAGCCAAGATGAGTCTTCTGAAGATGAGTCGGAGTGAAGAAGAAAGCTTCAGACAGGAGATGCAAGAAGATATGTCGGGATTCTTTTCCCAGACATCCATTTCTCATAAAACCCTTATGAGAATCATGAAGGAGAATCCAAGGCTCAACCTATACGATGGATTCACCGTAGGAAGGATGGACAAATTCTTTCCAAGCTTTAAGAAGAGGAAGCACAATATCGTATACAAAGTGACCGAAGGGGAAATTGCCATTTCAATGGAGCTCACGAGAAATGTGATGAAAATGCAACTAGTTCCTGTTGACGAAATCAAAAGGGAACTCAGTAAACTCAAGGAAGGAATAGCCAAGACCATGTCTTGGATCCATATCGGAGCAATTCGGATCCTCATCAAAGTTACATTAAAAGAAGGTATCGATACACCTATCGATATTGCAATCTTTGATAAGAGGATCAAGAATATAAGAGAAGCATGCCTGGGAGGAATACCAGGAAACCTGTACGCAGACAAGGTGGAATCCTACATCAACCCATGGATTGCCTATAATCTGGCAGATAAAGACTTCGGTAGGGCACTCACCCTTCATCAAGATTTCAAGAACAAAGATCTGATGAAAGAAGGGAATAAGCCTTACTCTATTACATACAGTATCTCATATGCTCTATCCAACACTCATCATTCGGATCTATTCCAAATGAAAGAGTATATCGAGATATCAGAAGTGTTCGAAAGAGTTGCATGCGCAACCGAACAGAAATAATAGAATTACCGCCAATCCACGACATGGATTTGCGAATCAAGGATAAGCCGGTTTGGAGTAGGCAAGACAGCCTCAGATTCGAATAGAGAAGGATTTCTTTCCAAGAAGACAGAATGATCAGTGAAAAATGGGGAAAGAAACCTATCGTGGATGTAATCCAGGAACCAGAGAAGTTCACAACTAAGGTTGAACTTAAATGCCCAGAAGGATGGAGAGGAGTAGAAGTAATATTCGACATTACTAAAAGGGAAAACTCTATTCATTGTGATGTCTTGTATTATCTTCAACAGCCAACAACTGGAGATATCAAGGACAACTCAAACTCGGAGAACTTGAGCTGATTATTGAAGGAATAACAGAAAGATTCCCAGAACAACTAGTGCTGGGATTGGAGTTTCTCGAGGATCACAAACCTTGGGAACGATTACAAGACGGAATAGAGTTTACAGTCAAGGGAAAAAGATACAAAGTCTACTAATAGAGGCTTGGGCTTATAAGCTCTGATCCACCCATGGCCACAAGTCCATTTTCAATATATATCACTGTCGGGGTGATATATAAAAAGCACCGCGCAGAGTACTTTGCGGCGTACATTGATTCAGAAGTCGGAATCTGCACAGCAAAAGAAGGAGTCTTTCTTAAAGACTCAGGTGAAAAATTGCCAACAGGACTAGGAAAAGATTTCTCTCAAAGGGTGCTAATCCTTAACAGATGAATCAAGCAAGCAGAGATCATGATAGGAGGAGCGGATCGTACCCCATGGTACAAGGTAAAAACTCCACCGATATATTTTCATGATACCGGAGCACATATTCTGTTAGGAAACAATTTCCTACAGACGTTCAAGCGTTTTACCCAAGAAAATGCAACAAGAAGTCTTATTTTCACTACCCTTTTGTGAACATAAGATTATAGTACCAAGACTGCGTAATGCATTTCAGAGAAAAATACCAATCAGATTTCGCAGCAAGCGTGGTGATGAAGGAAAACTTTGTCATCCAAAGATGAATGAATGAAGGAGATATGGCGAAGCAGTACTTCAAATGAGAACCGAGACCAGAGGAGGATGGAAGATGGAGAAACTAAAGAAAGATACAATCCACCTTCTCAAAGCAAGCTTGGGAGTAAGCTTACAAAGAGACGTTACAATCGAAGAACAGACATCTTTGGAGGACGTCAAAAAAAAGATACAGATGAACTTCAACGAGGATCCTCTAGCCTGGTGGGATAAAAACGAGCTCAAAGCCTCACTCAAAATAAAAGAAGGAAATGAACATGAGTTCGTGAGATACAAGTCTATCCTGATGAACCAAGAAGATCGGAAGGATATGCATCAAATACTTAGGGAACACCTAGACCTTAAATTGATATCCCCAGGAGTATCTCCATACAGCAGTCCAGGATTTCTGGTTCGAAATTATGGAGAAGTCAAGAAGGGAAAGCCGAGACTTGTGATCAACTACAAAGGGATCAACAATATCCTGGAGTTCGATGGATACTACATACCAAGTAGGGAATACTTGGTTAACTGTATCATGAATGCCAAGGTGTTCTCAAAGTTTGATTGCAAATTTGGGTTCTACTAGATTATGATGGAAGAAGGAAGTAAGAAGTTTATAGCCTTCTACACACCACAAGACCATTATATCTGGAATGTCATGTCTATGGGTTTGGCGAACGCACCCCAAATATACCAAAGGAAGATGGATAATCTTTTCAAATATTATTTCTCATTCATGTTTGTTTATGTGGATGACATCCTCATAGCCTCAAAAAACATGAAGGAGCATTTGGCGCATCTGAAAATATTTTCAGAAGCATGTCACAAGGAAGAATTAGTGTTTCTGAAAAGAAAGCAGTAATTGCAACAAGACAGATCGAGATTCTTGGAGTCGAGATCGATGAGTCAGGAATTATTCTACAACCCCACATTGTAGAAAAAGTCCAAGGATTTCCCAAAGATTTCAAGGACAAGAAGCAACTTCAAAGCTTCTTAGGAGTGGTTAACGTTGCTGGGACGTTCATCAACAATCTGGCGCAATATAGGAAGGTGTTCAGTCCTCTGTTGAAAAAAGATGCTGAATTCAAATGGGAGGAATCACACCGAAAAATGGTTAAACAAATAAAGAAGGTTTGCAAGAAGCTCCCCAAGTTAGCTATACCAAATGACGAGGATGAATTGGTACTCTACACAGATGCCAGTGACTATTGGTGGGTAGCAGTTCTCACGAAGTCCACACCGAAAGGAGAAGTGTCATACATATACTATAGCGGGCTTTTTGCGGAGAATGAAGCAAAGAGATGACACATCAATGAAAAGGAGTTCTTTGCGGTTCGGAAGGCGTTCAAGAAATGACCGCTATTTCTTCTCGTGAAGAAATTTATCCTTAAAATTGATAACACAAGCGTCAAAGCCTTTTTAAAAAATAAAATTGAATCTAAACCTGAAAAGGCTAGACTATTAAGATGGCAAGCAGAATGCCAATATTATGATTTTAATATTGTCATCATTAAATCTGTTGATAATGTTTTGGCAGATTTCCTGACGAGAGATGGAAAGAGTTGAGATAGACTCCATCCTGACTGTATCAAGGCACCTGATGGACAACCTTGAGTTGCTCCAGAGTTTGTATTCGCAACAATGTGAGTCTCTTCGAGTCCTTAGGAGAGCCACTCCTCCGGGCTGTTGATGGCAATAACAATTGACAAAAGGAGAATAGTCGAGAACGGGGCTGTAAACCCAGAGCAGAGGATTCAAATACCCCTGGCACGAGTTCTAGATTGGAACCTCCAAAAGAGGAACCAATCCAAGAAAAAGTCTAGGCTTCTGAGTCACATCTTGAGCCTTCGAGTCAACCCAGCATCTCTGGGGTTAAAGAGGGAGAGATCAACCTTAGTCCTATGACAGGCACTGCTAAGGTTGATATTAACTTAGCTGATTTCTCTTATTGGCAGGAATACCAGGCTAGCTGGGAGAAATTGAATACCAAAAAAGGAATCCGACCGGAGAAATACCGGGTGGATATATCTGGGGAATACCCCCAAGTTTGGATGCGAGAGGGCTCAAATCCAATGGATGTAAAGCAGTGGTATGACTTTGGGGCACTAGCCTCGATCTATACTGTTGCACCAGGTTTCCCAGAACTTGCAAAACTTCCAGATTGGTTGGGAGAACAGATTTTCAAAACATGGGAAAACAACTCGACTCTATCCAGTGGCGATGTATTAGAGCTGTACTTCACCAGTGCGGCCCCAGAACCAGTCGGGAAAGGCAACCACGAGGCCTTTCATTTCATCAAGCTAAGAAGACCTGATGTTTCAGCATCAAATAAGATCAAAGAGTCTTCTGGAAAGGAATCAGTCTTGGTTTCTACATTTTTTGAAGAACAGATCTCTACGCGGAGAGCGAGGGGTTAGTATGCCTACATCAAAGCAATGGTGGAGGTGAAGTTCCCATTCAAGTTCGAGCATAAGTCTTTGAATGGGTCTTTCCTGCTGAATACTTTAACAGGGAAAAAGACAGTGTTCGCTGAGAAGGCTTTCCAGGAAAAACAAGAACTTCTCTGGAAAAACAAGATTCCAGTGAATAAACAAACTCATCGGAGATATTGCAACATGGCCCATTTTGGGCAATGGACGAACAAGGTATGCACAAGCTGTTCCACCTAAACAGAACCAGAATTTGAAAAAGGGATAAGATTGAGCATAGGGATGATCAGAACTGCTGATCCACCCCCAATCAAGGAGACACGTGGAAAGAAGATGGTGATATCTCTTCGGAATACCCAAGAGCCGGGAGAATCATCAGGCACCAAAGAAGACAAATGACTCCTAAAAAAGCAAGAGCCAAGTGACCTTTCCGAAAGAGTGAGAGACATGTTACCGACAAGGAAAATGACCCACAAAAGGGAATCCAATAAAGAAAAGAAGACCAACCAGCTGCTGAAAGGTTGGCATCCAATGTGAAGTGACGCAAGCAGTGACATCACAAAAGATTGAGAGGCTTTGAAATTCGGATTTCAAATCCGAAAGCCTCTATAAATAGGTGTGTTGAGGAAACAGAAGGGATCGACCATCACCCTCTGTTTTCTCTTTCTAAAATAAACATTGTATCTCTTTCCTTTCTTTGTATGAGTGTTCTGAGTGCGGCTACAATAGGTAGCTAAAAGAGTTATCTCCTCTTGCTCTGTGAGAATGAGTGTGTAATAAATTCTCCATTCAATAAATAAATAATCTTGGGCTACTGCCCGCATGTAATCTTCCATTTTATTCTGCAACTTCAATCTTCATACTTTCCGACGAGAAACAGTAGCAGCATCCTGTACACCCAGTGTAGGAAACGAACCAGGGTTGTGCTGAGATTCGCTGAAGGAATGGGATTGATCCATCACACTACGGGGCGCGTGATTGGATGTGAAGAGCAGCTGTAAAATCTTCCGGATACCCGGTGGATTGACGGTAAAAAAAGGTATTGTTACTGTTTTAAGCTGGTTAGCTATGAGATTAATGTTGTCTAATTAATGTACGAAAGCATGCTGGGCCTGATATGGTCGTAATGGAATATGTCTATTTTGAAAAATAGAAGGACGATGAAAATCTGGCAATATAGATATGATATAAGCTGATTAGGAATGAAAATTTTCGGAGAACTATTTTGGGACTAAAAATGCAACTTTTGGGATCAGAAAAAAGGTTCGGGACCAAAAATGCAATTGAGATAATCCAATGGGACCGAAAGTACAATTATCCCTTTGCAAATAATATCATTATTTGTGATTGAATAATGAATTGGTTAGTGTTAACAGTTGAGGAAGAGATTGTAATGCTCCAGTTTTTCATGATTCACAATATTTTTAGTTCTTTTATTGTGTGTTCAATTAAATAATCTATTAACTTATTAATGTTTTTTGTTGTGAGAATTATCAAAGCATGCTTTAAAGAGAACTTAAGAGCTTGCATTTAATCTTGTCACAAACAACTTTTTTTTTATGTGGGTTGCTCTATAGAAAGTTGGGGAAATATTGTGAAGTTTAATCTCATCTAAATGTAATCTTGAACAAATGTTGGCAAAAGAAGTTGAAAATATTTCGAAATTGTAAGAGACTTGACTTAGAATTTCAAAAAATGTTATAAAACTATATCAAGACTATATTGTTATAGATGATGACCAGAGCCGAGAAAGAAGTTTCAATATCATTCTCACTGATTAAAACAAGATCATGTTTTGTTCAATAATCAAAGTATTTTGTAATTTATCTCTATGAAGAATGTGAGATAAAAAGTATGATATTCTTATTATTTCTTTTGTAGTTAAAAACAATTCATTTAAATGTCGTGTTTTATAGAAATTAAAGCTTTTTTTTCTTTTTGGCATTAGCTAGCTCTTACTTTGTGATATAATATTTTTAATTGTCCACGTTGAGCATAAAACCTTTGTTTGGAAGAATCATAAAATTTTAAGTCTTCCTTTCATTATACTTTTCCGATTTAGATTGATTATGATTTTTTTTAAAACCATGCTTTTTGCTATCATTGATTTTGAAGCCAGGGTGTGGCTTCCAAGTTAATATGTTTCTAAGTCATTCACTGTGAGGGTGAACATATTATGTATTATTGCCACAATATCTCTTTCCATACATTATTTGCTGGTCTTTTTGTAGGTTATTTATTGTTTCAAATATCAATTGAATGAAAAATCTCTTTGGCTATTAATTTGTAAATAGCAATAGCAATAACTTGCAACTTCTACATATATGGGTTTTTACTGTTATTAATGTGTTAACTTTTTCCATAAAATATTAGTTTTGTTGACTGAATGTTTAGCTTTAAATCATTGTCTCTTTTTTAAAATTAACCAGTTCAATGTGGTTTTTTAATATATGAGAAATTTTAATGGCAAGGACTTGAGAATGTGTTTCTTGCAAATAGTTGGATATGGACTAAGGGAAGTAATATGCCAATCAATCACACATTGATACCATACAAGGTAATTGAATGCACTTTTTTTTTCTTGAAATAGTTTCTATAACTTGCATTTAAAACTCATTGTATAATTTTAGATGATTTCAAGGCTCCAGAAGGGAAAAGAGTTCCCTCTTAATTTATAATTTCTTTGTAGGTTTTTAGAAGTAATTTGTATTTCCAGTTTAATTAATGGGAGGTTTAGGTGTTATGAGTATTGATGAACCTGACGGTGTAATGCCTAGAAATCTGCACGAATTAATTTTATTTTTATTTCTTGAATTTATTTTTTGGTTTGACAATTTAATTAACTCTAATATGCAATTCAATCTCATTTCAAGACGAGGAGAGCAGGGAATGATAGAGAACTTAGATTTTATGGATACATTGCTCAACTTTGAATATATGTTCACATTATGCTACTTCAATGGGGTATTATTATATTTTTGTTCTTTACGTTACATAAAAAAACGATATAATTAATTACCTATGGATATCATGCTTAAATTATAACTACTAATATTTAAATTCATCAATAAGTTCAATTATTTCGTTGTAGTACTTTATAATTAGTAATTGAGTTTTATTATTGTATAAATGGGAATTTTATAAAATCTGCGTATAAAGACAAAGAATGTTGTAGAAGCTTATGTGTATGATACGAGAAATAAGGTATCTAAAGCTTTATGAAATGTAAAAAAACCTGTGTAACCATACAGGTAAAACATCATGATGGAATGTAAGAAGTATAGTATTATAGAAAGAAAAACTATATTTTTTTGGGAAGTATTTTGAAATGTGTGAAGAATTGTTAAGAGATAGGCGTTCGAACATTACCTAAAATATTATTTAGGTAAGTATGAATGAAATTAATAGAAAAGTAAAAAAGTTGACTTATTAAATTAATGATGGTGTTTTGCTTATAAATATTATATTGATCAAAAGATTAATAATTTTTTAATATTATTTAATTAAATTATAATTTGGTTAATAATTTAACAGCCCCTTTTACATTTAACATTTATAAATCGAATAGGACATCGAAACATACAAAAATTACATAATTTTATCAAATTGGTATAAAACAAATACGACGGATATAAACAGATTAACACATATGAATAACTTCGTTCACAAAACTCAACATATTAAGCGTAAAATAAATAAAAATTAAAAGAAAATTAAATCTAATTTATAATATTCAATCTTCAAATTTAGTTAATCAGCAAGACTTCACGATTATACATTATTTTAGATTGGTCCTATAACTTTATATATTCGTCTTTAGAGAATTAGCATTAAATATTAAAAAAATAAAATATGTTAAACACAATCCCGTACATCGCACGGGTCGAAATACTAGTTTATTTTATGAAAAATTAAAATAATACATTAAATTCAATATACAAAATCTTTACCAACATTTCAATATGTTTGTTATTATTTCTACACATTTGCACATTTTATGACACTACTATCAGGGCCGGCCCTGAGGCATGTCTGGAGGGGCGATGGCCCGGGGACCCCAATTTTGAGGGGCCCCACAAAAAAAAATGTATTTTAATAATTAGTTTATAGATTTTAACAAATTTATTATAAAATAAAATGTATTTAAAAAAATCTTTTATAATACTCTCTAGTTCTAATATTGCGTGTGGAAATTAAGAAAAAAAGTGTTTAAAGTAAGATAATGAAGGGTATTTTGTTGAAAAAAGTAAGTAAAATTATAATTAGTGTAAAATAAAAGTGATTTATTATAGTATTGCGAGAATATTTGTATTATATGGATTGCTACTTTAGAAGTATATTGTGTTTTTTACTGGTATTAAGAAAATTGAATTTTTTTTCTACTTATATTTTTTTTTAAAAAAAATGAGGTAATTTGATATTTTTAGATAATAAATATTTTTAAAATAAATTGTATGTATTTGTTAGAAATATTTGCTAATTCTTAAACTAAAGTATATTTTTAAGATTGTGATATTGAGTGACATTTTATTTTGAGTTGATATTCGGTGCACTCATATATGTATAATTTTTTATTCTTTATTGTATACATGTTTCTTAATAATTGTATACTTTTTTCACACACTGTTTTTCATTAAAAAAATAGCATACATATGTGTATAACTTTTTATTCAATAGTGTATACACATTTTTTTTAATAATTATATATTTTTTTACACTCAATTTTTCATTAAAAAAACTAACAAAACAATAACTAATAAAGTGTATACATTTTTGTTCATAATTGGAGTATATGTTTTTGTTCATAATTGTATATATTTTGAAGGTGGATGCACCGTATCCTAGGGTGCACCTAGGTTCACAATACTATTAGCCTTTTAGTTTTGTAGTATGAACATAAATATGAAATTGGCGAAAAAGAAAGAAAAGAATAATAGTATGAAAATGAGGAAGTATATAAGTAAAAAAATTTAAAGGATAGTACAGGGCCTCAATTTCTTTGTTCGCCCAGGGCCCCCGAAATGTCAGGGCCGGCCCTGACTACTATTTACCCCTTTCCTACACACCCACCCAAGTTGGGTCACGGTGTGGGTGTGGGCGGCGACCGATGGCGGCGGTAGCCGGCGGTGAGTGTGGGTCACCCACATCGGCGCCGGAGGGCGGCAGTGAGTGTGGGTCACCCACACCGGCGGCGACGACCGACAGTGGTTGTTGGCGGCAGTGGGTGTGGGTGAGTGAGTTTACGTAGAATTTTTTTTTAAATTTGGGGGTATAATGGTCCTTTTAGATAGGTTTTGGTTAAAAAAGAATTTTTTTTTTTAGTTGTTGGTAATGATATTTGTATATGGAGTATTGTGCATATTTGCCTATTGACACTTTAATTATTATTGGTTATAAATGTAAAAAGGGAAAAAAATATGATTATATTGAAAATTAAATTTTGCTTTTATTTATTTTTTTATTTTTTGAGAATATTAGGGGATTTGCTGGCTTTTTTCTTTTTAATTTTATTTTTTGAGAATATTAGGGGATTTGCCGGTTGTAAAGAGCTATAGCCAGTTTTATTCTTATGAATGGAAGTCAGTTGGATAAAAATGTTATGATCTAATGATTAGAATCATGTCTTAAAATATAGAGGGATTACAGGACAGTGCACTTCACTCATTTTTAAATTTCTTTGTTGCCAAAACTTTAATGGTAAGGTTAAAAATGTCTTAAATAACATAAATGACCTTGATTTGATACTTGACTCAATAATGACTTTTTTTAAAAAAATTCAAATCGTGTTAGTATCGAGTTAAGGTTATTTATGTCATTTCGGACATTTTTACACTTACCATTAAAATTTGGGCACAAAAGAAAAAAATTAAATTTAACTGGACACCGTGTCATTTGACCATAAAATATACTCCCTCCGTCCCGATTATAAGTCTCCATTTACTTTTTGCATGTGAATTAAATAACATTATTATTTTATATATAGTGAGTAATTGTATTAATAGTGAGTGATGAGCCATATACCATTCCTTAGTAAGAGATAATTTGGTATCTTAACTAAGTAGATTTCTCTTGAATTATATATATATATATATATATATATATATATATATATATATATATATATATATATATATATATATATATATAAAAGCACGACTCACTTATCCTGATGTTTTTGGATGAATTGAGAAACAAATAATCGAAGTTTATAAAGAATTGGGCCTTCTTAGGATTTTTTTTCCCTTTTTGTCGATTTATATTATATATATGAAACAAATAAACCTGTTATTAAAATATACTATATTGATAAAAATATAAATATTTTACTTATATAGATGAGTAATAATCATACTTTAATAATTGAGAAATAACGATAGTGTTGAATATTTAATGAACAAATAAAAAATAATAATACTTTTAACAAAAAAAATTATAATATCTTTAATAAAAATGAAAGCCTAAAATGAAGGGTATGTTTACGGGACCCTATTGTGATCTCATTAAGTGAAGGATGTGTTGTTTATGATCATAACATGATATAGAATATTTTTTCTTGGTATTTGCTGGTAACGATAGAGTTTTATTTAAATGAATAAAAGTCAGTTTTATTTTAAGAATGAAAAATATAAATAAAAAAATCAACTATATTAACTATGCGCCTTTGGGGCAATGATCGTGTTCCCATGTGAACACAACTTTACCCCTCTATATTCTATTTAAACCTATGTATAGTTGCAAAGAGACGAAAATTGCAAAGACGCATGGTGTCCGAGGCACAAGAGCCTCACTAATTAACTATTAAAGATAAACATGTTATGATCTAATGATTAATGATTAGAATCATTTCACCGGTGTCATAATATATGCTATAATGTGAATTTGATATCTTAACGAAGTAGATGGATCCTATAATGTACTTTTTCTGGAGGATAAATCATCGGCTTAAATAGTGATCCTATAATGTACTTTTTCTGGAGAGTAAATCATCGGCTTAAATAGTGACTCCTCGACTATTTCGCTCAATAATACAACAATGTTGCTTCACCGTTCTGAAGCAAAAAGAACGAGTTTATAAGGAAGAGGCAAATCACAGAAATTTCACATCTCAAACCCAAACTAAATTTCAATCTCAAATCCAAACTAGAGAAGTAGAAGCAAATCACCAGAAATTTCAAATCTCAAACCCAAACAAAATTTCAAATCTCAAATCCAAACTAAAGAAGGACAAGAACACGTACTACCGGCCCGACGACAACGTTGTTGCTCAGTATAAGGCAGATGCAAGGTTGACGATCAAGTTTGAGCAAACTGGTAAGTTTTTCAACTATACCAGATCAGTTCTTTCCGAACCTGCAGCTGCTAAAATGAGTGTTTAATTAAAAAAAATTCAAAGGAATAGGTTTATTCATTCATTTGGTTGTATGCTTACTTTTAAAATATTAGTGAGAACATCTTTGATATGTTAGGTCTAAGGAACTTGAGGAATTACAACAGCAATAAGTAATGAGTTTAATTGGGATGGATGCAAGAACCCTGTTCACCCCCTGCCTCAAGGGAGCCACTGGACAAAGCTATGAGGCATAGGGAAATAAAAATCCATTTTATGCCATACTGATGTGGGGGTTATTATTAATGACTTGGAGCCTTTCCTGCAGTCGATATCCCACAAATAGCTCGATTTCTATTAATGCAGAGTCGCATTAGAATGATATACGATTGCAGAGCTCCACCTATTAGGGTGTTACAAAGTGAGACATCCTGTTTGTTTGGTGAATTCTACGCTTCGTGCTTCTCATGAATGTCATGCTGAGTATATGTCCAACATCACTAGTGATGGCACTCTGTGTTAAGGCATGAACCTGATGACATGGATGATGATGACTTCCTTTAAAGCTTTTCTTGAAGTAGTTAAACATGGGAAGCTATGGAGATCAATGCAATATAGTCACTAGCTACAGCTTTTAATGAAGGACTACCTGAAGAAAAACGAGGAAGGTAGCTCCCAAGAGGGCCCTCATATAAATACATGTTTGAGGGTATTTTGTTGTCGATGTTGTTTATAAGTACTCCATAATGTTGTGTATTTTAGTCTGTTATTTATATTTGCAATTTTAATGAACACACTCATTAGGTTTCAATGTTTATGTTTTCCTTTTTGAAATATGGACCCACCTAAAACAATTAATATATCATCCAACACTAATACACCTACACACTTTACATTAAATATTATATTTTTCCACCCACTATCTATTAAAATATTATACTTCTTATTCAACGTGCAAAAAACAATAGTAAACATTGAAACAGAACGGAGAGAGTAATATTTCATTTTAGTAAAATGTCACTTACTATAATTTTTTTTGAAAAATTAAATCTTTTAATAAAAAACAGATATAAATATCTTTAGTTGTGACTCTTACTGCGAATTCATATACAATTATTCATTATTAAATTAAATAGGGTAATAAAAATGTCACTTTTAATCAGTAAAATGTCACTTATTATAATTTTTTTTTTGAAAATTCAATTATCTTTTAATAAAAAAATCAGATATAATTATTCCTAATCTGCTACCCTTCCTGCGACTCCATATACAATTTTATCACGACTACACTTTCCCCGTAAAAGTTGAATAGCTGGTACATCCACATTAAACAACCAATAAATTACATGGATTCCATGTATAGCAATTGTATTGTCTCACTCTCGCTCCAGTAGAATATAAAGAGTAGAATATAAGCACACCGGATGTTATGCGCAATTTCCGTGCATCATCTTCTGTGTCACACGTTAAGTGATTGACACGTAAGAGGGGGAATAAATCCAACTATTGCCCTTAGGGTTTAAGGATTAGGGTATAGTTTCTCTCTCCTACGTATCGTCCATTCAATGGTGTGGTACAGGAGATGATGTACCAAATAACACAAAGAATCCGAGTCGGAATATAAGGGACTATTAGCATCAATATTGTCATCTACCTAGATGTACGTACCTGGAAATAGTTAATCAGTGTGTGTTTATTCAAAATTAAGGAAGGATATAGAGTTTCCTTGTATTAATGCTGATCACAAGTCTATTAAATTTGAGATGTTTAACAAATACTCCCTCCGTCCGCTTCTAAGGTATCCATTTTACTATTTCTGGCGTCCGCTTCAAATGTATCAATCTCCTCTATTTAATAAAAAAAATACACAATATGACCCACCACTTCCCTCTAATAAAACTACATATTTTATCTATAATAATAATACTTCTTAATTCATGTGCAAAAAACAAATAAAGACCTTAAAACTGTCCACGTGCAAAAATTAAACTCTTACCTTTGAACCGGACGGAGAGAGTAATATTAACCTGTAAATCAGAATTGTGGACTGATGTTTGTGCTAACCGTAGTTTGTATGTCCCTCCCACATGATTGTCCTCACTGAAGTTTATTTTTCAGTTGTGCTCTTGTATACTCCCCCTGCCACACGTTAAAGACTTACATTTTTTTTAAATTGAGCCACACAAAACAATTAATTATTTCATGTAGGGCCCACACACAATATTAATACAACTACCCACTTTACATTACATTAAATATTAGGCAAAGACTTACGTGAGACCGGCCCTTACATGAGACGGTCAGAAAGAGATAATTTTTATAATAAAAAGTGTTACTAAATTAATGAAAAGTGATAATGTAATTTCATGAGCAATATAGAGTATAATGAAAAGTGATAATATTTCATAGCGAAAGTGATAACGTTTTATAGCGAAAGTGATAATAATTATTTTAAAAAGTGTAAAATGGTCTCATGTGAGACGGTCTCACGCAACACCTATCCTAAATATTATTTCTCTCACCTCCCTACACATTAAAAAAATTATACTCCTATCTCTTAATTTTCCTACAAAGAGCAAACGTCACCGTTAACGCAGGACGGAGAGAGTATGTGCATTCTCCTTGATTCTCCATCAAGAGGAAAAGTAAAACATGAGAGAGAAAAAAATGAGAGGATGTTAATGTAATGAACCTTCTTATGGTATGACATATAGATGCAGTAGTACCACACTAAAAATTAGAAGATCTGCAAGTGTGATTGTTGTCTTGAGAACCTTTTTTGGAACAACTAAACATGTAATCTATAGGAACCTAGGAGAAATAATTTGTTTGGGAGATGAATGTTTCTGGCACACAACATTAAAAGGTTTCGTCGTCCACATGTTTTACCATATCTAGAATATGGCACATCATTTGCACTTTTAGAATTTGCAAACAACTATGTGAGCTATCTCACCAAAAAATGATACCCATTAAATAAAAAATAATGCAATGATCTATTTAATTAAAAAATTATAATATAAATAAATAATTGTCTTTATATTAATTTAGAAACATAAAATGATCTTACGTGGTGCTCTAAGAGTATCCATTCTCTTTTTCAAAATTTTTTTTATTTAAAATTTTCAAATGGGGTATAGAAAATTAAAGACAAGGATTCAAACTCTAGTTTTAATGGGACTGCCTATATTTGGATCCGTATCTTTTTGTCTAATTTTCTAAAAACATGTCCCGATTTAAAGATTTTATATAAGTATCGTAAAACGAGTTTACATGTAAATTATATTTTTTAAAATTACTTTTTAATATATAAAAAAATATTTTTTGAAGAATAATAATTTTTATATAAAAGAGTAATAATTCATGACTCTAAAAAATAATTTTTCATATACTAAAAGTAATTGATAAATCTGGATTTACAAGAATTTGAAGAGTAATAATTTATGTGTCTAAACGAGTGATTTTTTACTCCTACCATCCAGCCCAAATGGTTGTTTTTTATTTTTGCACGTGGATTAAGGAATATTATTATTTAATGTGTAGTGGATAGCTATATTAGAGGGAGTGTGTACCCCATATTTTAATTGTATTAGTGGGCGTGTGTGAGTCTCATGTGTGTAAAAAGAGAAAGTGAACTATTTGGGTGGGACGCCCAAAATGAAAAAAAGAGATCATTTGAATGGGAGGGAGTGAATATTTACTAAAAGTAACAACGTTTACATATTAATGTATGTAACCAATTTACACATATTAATGTATGTAACCAGTTTACACAAGTGTTAGTATATACTCTTCCTATTTTTTTTTAAATTAATGTGAATTAAATAATATTATTATTTAATGATAAGAGGTAATAATATTATTAGGGTGTGTTCAGATTTAAGTTGTATTAATAATGTTTTGGCTAATACTATTGTGCACTTGGGTGTACCCCAAGATTCGGTGCACCAACTTTCAGATCGTATACAATTATAAATAAAAATATATACAAGTATACAATTTTGTTTGTTAGTTTTTTTAATGAAAAATTGAATGTAAAAAAAATACACAACTATTAAAAAATATGTACTCCACTATTGAATAAAAAGTTATACACATATGCATGCTAATTTTTTAATAAAAAATTAAGTGTGAAAAAAGTATTCAATTATTAATAAATATGTACTCCCTCCGTCCCCCAAAGTACTTCACGTATTGTTGTGCGCAGAGTTTAAGAAAAAAATTGTTATTTTATGTATAAAGTAAGAAAGATAAGAAATATTTTAATTAATTTAATGAAAATGGTGTGTAAAATTATTGGAATGAGTGAAAAAGTGAGTATTATGTAGGGATGTGTGTAAAAAGTAGGTATTGGTATAGTGTATTTTTACCATTTTTAGTAAAAGTAAAGTGTGAAATATTTTGTGGGACGGATGAAAAAGGAAAAAGTGAAATACTTTGGGGAACGGAGGGAGTATACAAAATAGAATAACATGTATACAAAAAGAATAAAAAATTATACACATGTGTGCACCCTTGTACCCGGGTGCACCGAATATCAACTCTAATGTTTATCTCATATTTTTAAAAATTAAATTATACTTTATAATGACACGTACAATTAGGGTTAGGGAAAAATACCGAAATTTTGGCATACCGCCCTTACCATATCGAAAAATACTGATTTTACCGAAATTTTAGGTATGCTGAAATTTTTGGTAAGGTATGATATCGTATTGAAAATTTTGGTACGATAAAGGTATATAAATTATCAATACCGCGGTATTTCGGTATATACCAAAATACCGTAAAATATTCAATTTTGGGGAATATGATACGTTATACCATATTATATGATATATGAACTTATAATTATTATTTATATATTATAATTTTTAATTTAATTATATATATAAACTATTTAATTAAAAGATTAAATCTAAAGTCCTACTGTAAATTTCATAATTATAAATGAGTGATAAAGTTGATTGGCTTTCATAATATCTTGTACTTTTTTAATTATGTAGTTCTATCCTATATGAAAATTTAAATGTGCTGATTTTAATATAAGTTCCATATGATTCTTGTGTAGATCTCTTGGATACTATTTATTTAATGACAAACACTTGTGTAAACCGGATTTACATACATTACTTATATAAACCTTGTTAATCTTTAGTACATAAAAAATTACTCTTTATCACATAAATTGTTACTCTCCTAAATTAAATAACTACTCTTCAAATTCTTGTAAATCCTGATTTATCGATTACTTTTTAGTACATGCAAGTTACTCTTTAGAGACATGAATTATTACTCTTCTGTATAAAAATTATTACTCTTCAAAGGGTAATATTTTATATACTAAAGATTAATTTTAAAAAATATGGTTTACATGTAAACTCGGTTTACATGAGACTCACTCTAATTTAATTTGGTCATTTGTGAATTGTCATATACTATTTTTCTTATTATAAATTTGTTATCTATTAGAATTTATTTTATAACTATCTTTCACTTTTCTAGTACCGTTTTTAATTAGATTTATTGAATTTTAGGTGCATAACGGCATAACAAAATATCTAATAGGAAGGTATATACCGATATTTTAGGTATGATATGGTATACTGAAATATTAGTAATAAGAAGGTATACTATTTTCCTATACCGAAATATTGGTATAGCGAAAGTTTAGGTAAGATAACAGTATAATTTTTTATATACCGAAATTTTAGATACGGTATTTGGTATGACAAAAAATCTTCGATATGCCATACCGCCCACCCCTACGTACACTACAAATAGACTCCCTATATTGGAGCCATATATTTTTGTCTAATTTGTTACTGTTAATGTATTTATTTTTTATTTTTTTTGTGTAATTTAAGAAATATTACTCCTTTGGTTATGTTTAAATAATCTCATTTGTTTTTTTTACTTAAATTAAGGAGTATTATTATTTAATAATGTATAGTAATTAGTTGTATTAGTAGATATAAGCCACATATTTTAATTGTATTTGTGGGTGTGTAAAATCGATATTTATATAAAAGGAAATATAAGTGTGTTTCATATTTAAATTGTGCTAGTAATACGTGTGGATTTTATATTTAAAAAAAATAAAATTAATACTTTGTAACGTATTATTAACCAAAATGACAAAATTATCTGATCCAGAGGATTATTTATTAATGTAAAATTACATCAGAGGATGCAAAATGTATAAAATTTTAAGCATAATTATAAAAGAATAAACAAATGTAGAAAATCCTAGAAAATTGTTCGATTAAATATTTCTCAAATGATAATGTCGTCCATCAGATTTAGATAATGTCTCCCATCTATTCATGTTGTGGATTAGTATAAGTAACAGTGGAATATCCAAGTAAATCCAATCACATAAAACTTGAGTAATATATCTTTAATTTGTAAACTCAATTTACATCAATGGTAAACATTATAAATAAAATTAATGAATTATAAACATTAAAGATTAATGTTATATAATTTATATTTAAATTAATCATTTGAATAATAGAGATTTTATGATATGTATTATAACATTAAAATTTTTGTCAGTTTGATATGTATGATAAAATCCTCTGCACAATTATCTAAACCGAAAGGAGGTATAATAGGCGTGAACAAAAGGATAGAGAGGAATGAACAACATAACTTAATTATTATGTTGAAAAATGAAGAATAAAAGAGAATAAAAGAAAATGGAAAATCTGATTAGGTTAAGCAGAGGATCGGAAATAAATAACATTCCTAATTACTCCCTAAAAATAATAGAAGTCTAATTACTCTGTTGAAAAACTAGGAATTAAGCGAGTCTCAGAAAAAAAAAAAAAACTGTTTAATACATTACAAAATTTAATAAAAACTATTTTTGAATAATTCATTTTAAAATATAAAATTTTAGAATTTAAATAATTTTAAGTGAGCCTTTTCATCTCTTATTTGATCTGATACCTCCAGCAAAATTCAAGATTGTAATGCAACTCAAAAATTTTTTTTAAATGAAAATTTTTATTAAAAGAAATGGTACAAGAGATACCCATATAATTCTAACATAAGGACAATACAAAAACAACCACCTAATCTACAACTCCACGTGCACATTCAAGCAAGTTACATGTCCTGTACTTCATTCCTTTCATTCCACCTTTACTTCTATTTACTATCTAATTCATCTCATCCACCTTCTATTCCTTGTACTCAAACACAAGATTATTTCTATGTCTCCATATCGTACAAATTAAATCGTACAAGTCCAAATACATCTCAATACAGAACATACCAGCACATCATTCAACAAGTTACTAAATTCCATAAAATTTAGTCCGAGTTTAGCACTCAATGGACCATTTACACCAACCCACCTCATAACTTTTTTCCAAACTTCAATTTCTCCTCATGAGACAATGGTAGACAATTCCGGCTCCTCCAAGCAGACTGGGAATCGTGTATCTGCAAAAGCATGCATGACATTTCTCTTTAAAAGCTCAACTTCAGTAGGAATTCTATTCCTAATGATATGTTTAACCCAGTTGGAATAAAGTTCTAGAGGAGCTTCATATTCCCCTAATTTTTTATCCATAAGCACTCGATATGCTTCACAAACACTGTACTCTCCCTTCTCATAAATTCTCCAACACTAACTGTCTCTCTCTCCTGGATTGATGCTAATTCCCTCAAACATCACTGACAAGTCCTTAAATGACTCCTGTCACACCCTAATTTTAATAAATATAGTTTAAATGTAAAATTCTTTAATAAAATTCCTTAAAGAATGGAGTATAACCAAAACCCTCGAATAAATAGACAAAATAAACACAATTGGTTCTAAACTTATGGAGCATGAATGAGAACATCAAATAAAATTTTCCTAAATGAGGAAAATCCTTTATTGTATTACAGTAAAACAGAAGATTGTTTTAGGAGAAAAATATTGAATAGCTAAATAAATGGATGCAGTCTTATGCGTTTGAAATTTTAGAATCCACCACGTCACTTTTGATGGTTAAATAGAAAATTTTAATTTTCTTAAACATGTACTTTAGAACTTGACAGCATACATTCTGCATGCCATCCCACAAGTCAGCAAACAATTAAAAATAAATTTTAACTCAACTTAAGTATTCGTAAGAAAGTGCTTCGAAAATTTAGTGTAAAACAATAAATTGTTAATTAGGCTAAAAGTTCTGACCTTTTTGCGGATTTTAAATTAGTCCAAACTTTTCAAAATTTACAAATAAGTTCTCGACCATAAGCTCGTTTTGTAAATCAAGTCACCGGGCAGCTGGATGACCGATTGCTGACCTGTCAATATATCATACATGTCCTATGCCACGTGTACAAATGAATAAATAAATAAAAGGAAAAAACATTCCCCAGTTTTCCCCTTTCTTGAACTGGAGATCGGCGGCGGCTCTTTCAGCCGGAAACTGCATCGGAGTGAAAAATGCAAATTCAAATTTTGGGGAAGAGAATCACCAACTTCTTGAAATGAATTCCATTCTCAATTCCGGGGGAGAGAGTTGTGTTCTCGCCCCTTTCTTTGATATGAAATCGGCGGCATCTGGGGTGCATCGGGACTGGACGGTGATGGTGGCAGCGGGCAGTGCGTCGGCGGGTCGGAATTTTTAACAGCAGCTAACTGCGTGACTTCAGATCTGCGGAGCGTCGGGACTGGGCGTCTCCACGTCAGCATTTCATTTCAGTAATAACTCTTTTGGACATGGCCGTCATCTGCGTTCTGGTCGATGTTTTGCTAGGAATTGAATCCCCAAATTAGAGTTGGGGATTGCAGGTTGATTTTAGAAAGAAATAAATGGTTTGGGATTTGAATTGTCTTAGGCTTCGCGTACTTTCTGTGATATCAAATTGTCTGCCGTGAGTGATGAAGAATTCTCAATTACTTTTATGGCCGGCTATTATTCATACTCCGGAATTACTATCTAGAGTGCGTCGGGAGTGAGAGGTGATAGTGGCAGTGGGACGGTGGCAGTTCACGACTCCGGCAACACGCAGTGCGATGGCTCAGTGGTTGGAGACGCAGTGTGGTGTTGCGAGAAAGAAGCTAATGTCAAGACGGTGACGAAACGGTAAAAGGAATATCTTAAATCTCCGATGGTCGTTTCTCCAGCACGTAAGATGTTGGCAGAAATTTCAGGAAATCGTATTACATTTCGGGGAGAAATCATTATGCAATCCTATCTTCAGGGGCGGAGCTAGACAATTTTTGTAGGGGGCTACGGTTAAAAAAAAATGTTGATCATAATTCATATTCAAACATTAAATAATATGAAGTAGTGCAATATAAAAGCATAACTGACTTTAAAAAAAAAATAGAGATACTTTTATACATTATCGACATCTAAAACTAAGAAAAATGAAAATGACTCTTTTTATTGATTCAAAATGAATTATAAAGTTAGTGAGAAAAATTAAGTAAAACGAAGACGACTCTTTTCTTTTATTTAAATGAATAATAAAGTCACTGATCAAAGTGAGAGCTATTTCTTTATCAAAATAAATGATTGAATTATTCATAAGAAGAACTATTAGGTAGTTTGAGTGCTAATAATTATTTGAAAAAATAAGTATTCTATCCATTTGAGATATTTCTTCATGCATAGGAGTGTGCAAAGATTAAAGAAAATGTAATTTTTAAATATATAATGTAAAATAAAATAATTATTTTTAATAATTTAATAAAAAAAAGTGTGGTTGGGATGGGTAAAAAATATAAGTATGTGGGATTTTTTAAGTATTGATATATCGGGATGTACTTATTTAATGTATATTTATTATTATTAATGGTGTACATAATAGTTGATACAAGATAAATAGAAAATGAGAAGAAATAAGTAGAATTGAGTCAAATAATAATTAAAAATACCATATACTACTAGATAATTTTTAGAAAGTTTGGGGGGGGGGGGGGGGGGGGTAGAGCCCCCGCATCACTATGAGAGGGTACGCCCCTGCTTCAATTTATGCAAATCATTTTTAATGCCGGTAGATAATATGGGAAGATGGGCGATGAGAATGATGTTTTCATTTTTATTATTATATTTTTGTACACGTGAAAAATGGTGTGATATTCTTATTTTTTTTTATTACATGTGGGTGTGACATGGTTGATATATTGACAGGTCAGCAACCGGGCAGATCTCCAGCTGTCCGGTGGCTTGATTTGCAAAATGGGCTTAAGATCGAGAACTTATTCGTAAATATTGAAAAGTTTGGACTAATTTGAAATCCGCGAAAAGGTTAGGATTTTTAATGTAATTAACCCAACAATAAATCTCAATTAAAAAGTTTAATAAGATTTTAATTTGTCTCCTCTTGCCATCACACCCTGCACTTGTACGCCGCCACGCTAACTGAAAGGGGATAAAATGGGGAGTGAGCAAGTGAGCAACCACAGCTTAGTGGAAACTGTCATAAATTAAATAATCTCATACATGATAATTTAAGTACACACATATGACGCATAACACATATTCCATCTACACATATTTCATATGACATATATTAAATCTTAACATGATTGTAAGGTACCTTTCGGTCCGTTATCCATAACATATATATATGATAAGACATCTCGATTCGTTACCTGTAATATTGGTAGGACACCAATACAGTCCAATACCCGTATTGCATATATATGATAAGACATCTTGATTCATTATCCATAATATTGGTAGGGCATATTTATGGTCCAAACCCGTATTACATATAATTCATATATCTCATAATTTCATAATAAATGCTTATCTCAATTTTCGCAAAATGATACGATCCTTACTCGTTTAGCATGTGAATTTATCTAAGTGAATGTGTCTTTAGACACAAAAGGAGATAAAGGTGATGAAAGCGATTCCTTATGATTCGGCGAATAAGGAAGCTTAATCTAAGGAATGCTATGCACGAGAATGGATAGCTGTATTGCCAATGACATAGACAGTGGGTATCAAAGGTAACCCGAAAGAAGAATGTTGAACTGTGGTAACACATAATTTTGAAGTACATGAAAAGGACTATAAATTATATGTGGGATTACCGGACAGATTCACTGCTTCTTATAAGTTACGTAGATTCGAATTTTTCAAATCAGATAGGGACGACAGTAAATCCACCTCAAAGGTTATGTGTTTAATTTTAGGAAGTAGAGCCATAATATGAAGGAGTGTTATATAGAAATATATTTCAGACTCCGCACTCCATCATGGAAAGATGATAAATTGGAGCATATGAGACAGCCAAAGTATCTGTATGACTCTAGAAACTTCATGATGGACTTTGAAGTGTTTCTAAGTTTGCCCAAGGTTATCACAATTTATTTTGTTGATAATGGTGCAATTGCAAACTTGAAGGAATCACGAGCCCATAAGACAATTAAACATATGGAGCGCGAGTACCACCTGTTACGAGAAATCGTATGATGAGGGGAAGGTTGTTGTCGCCTAGATTGCATCGAATGATAACCTAGTAAAATCCTTTTACAAGGACCTTTAAGGCGAAAGCTTTTGATAGTCGTGTAGTGGGAGTGGGAATCAAATGTATGCTTCTTTCGATTCACATACACCATACACCCTTAGAAACAGAGTTCAGTTTGTCTTATCCAAGCAGGGTTCATTCCAAAATGATGTGCTCAAACCATCCTTCACCAACGAGTTAAAGACTCCTTGAACCAATTACCTCCCACATCTTCCATTGCCTTCACTACATCCCTCCACCACCCTTTAAGTTTATCGTAGTTTTTAGAAAATCTCTCAAAGTCCCCATATGATGGATCAGTTCCCAGTCTTTCAATGATCAAATTAGCCCACCATCCCTTTTGGTCTTTCATAATCTTCCAAATCCATTTGCAAATGAGAGCCTTATTCTGCAACTCCAAATCTTTAATACCCAAGCCCCCTACTTCCTTTGGCCGACGGATCGATGTCCAACTCACCCATGCTATCCTCTTATTTCCATTAGTCTCATTCCACAAGAACTGTCTCTGCAACTCAATAATCTTTCTTATGACATACTTAGGTGTCCTAAAAATCGCGAGAACATAAGATGACATAGCATTCAAAGCAGAATTTGTAAGTATCAATCTACCACCATAGGATAATTTTAACTTACTCCAATTTAGCAACCTCTTCTCAACTTTCCGAATGACATAGTTCCAGTCTCGAGCCTTACTATGCGAACTCCCTATCATCACACCAAGATATTTGAAAGGCAGACGTCCTACTTTGCAGCCAAGGAAATCATCCATATCTCCCATTAGTCTATCTTCATCTTTCTGAGCAATCAGTTGACATTTATTTATACTCACTTTGAGACCAGCAATGAGTTCGAGTAGGATCAGCACTCTTCTAAGGAAAATGGAGTTTTTAAGTGATGCCACCCCCCGAAATAAAGTGTCATTTGCAAATTGCAAGTGTGACACCTTCTGTAGAAAACAAACCCATAAATTCTAATACTTGAGACCTTATTATGATAAATTGAGATATAAATCATAAGGCGAAAACGTAACTTGATACATTAAGTTCTCTAGGCGGAACATAAACTCTGATCTAGTGGTATAATAGTCTTCCTCAACTAAGCCTCATTATTCCTTTATTGTGGGACCGTCGTAATCTCTTCTAATTGGGAGATGAGAGATCTATGTATAGCATAGTGTATTGAGATCATAACCTGGGAGCATTTGTATACTACTTAACTAGACTTTATATGGAGTATAGAAAATTAAATAAAGGATTTTTTTATTGGTAAATATTACTCCCTCGGTCCCACAAAGTTGACATACTTTCCTAAGTTCTCTTTTTTGTTTGTCCCATAAAAGTTGACACATTTATTTATAATTAATTTATACTCATGGACCCACATGCATCTCTAATACAATTATCCACTTATACTCCTTAATTTCCGTAAAAAAAATGTGTGTATAATTCTAATCCCTAATTTGTTCTGTGATAACTTTAGTAGGAGTGAACAAGTGAGTAACCCACACCAGATTATTAAATACAAGGATTCTAACTCATTTTTATCGAACTATTCTAAAAACATGTCCCAATTTAAAGATACTATATACTTCCTCCATACCTCTAAAGTATATATTTATTATTGTCACATGAATTAAAAAAAATATTATTATTTAATATATAATAAATAGTTATATGATTAGAATGTGTGTTTTGGATTTAAATTGGCTAAAACGTCTTAGGTGCCTCCAAATCTTACGTTTTTTCACATGTTATACCCTTTAAAAAAATTAATTTTTTTAATAAAATATTTATATTATTCATATTTCTGATCTTTTTAATGAAAAAATTATATTCTATTAATTAAAGTTTACCCTTTAAAATAAATTGTTATACTCTATGTACCTTGTGCACAAGAGACTAACTCTTATATAATAATTGAGTGAGTCTAATGTAAATCGGGTTTTTAAACCTATTTTTTTTTAAAAAAATTACTCTTTGAATTATTATATAGAAGAGTAATAATTCATGACTCTAAAGAGTAATTTCATGTACTAAAGAGTAATTGATAAATTAGAATTTACAATAATTTGAAGAGTATTTTTTTTTTAATTTAGAAGAGTAATAATTATGTGTTTAAAGAGTAATTTTTATGTATTAAAAAGTAATTCAATTTACATAAATGTTTGTGATAATAATAATTAATGTAAAATTACACAAAGAGCATGCCAAACGTATAAAAGTTTTACCAAAATTATATAAAATAATAAACAAATGTAGCAAATCCTAAAAAGTTCAATTAAATATTTCTCAACCATTAGATTATGATAATGTCTTCCATCCATTCATGTTCTAAATTAGTATAAGTAAAAGTGGAAATCTCCAGGAAAATCCAATCACAAATAACTTTTGAGTAATATATTTTAATGTCAATTTAGATTGAGTTCTTATTAATAAACAATTTATATTTATATTAATCATTAAAATTATAAATATTACAGATAAAACATTTATAAATCATTACCATCTGCACAATTTTATGTAGGTTAAACCGAGTTCTTATTAATAAACAATTTATATTTATATTAATCATTAGAATTCTAAATATTACAGATAAAACATTTATAAATCATTACAATCTGCACTAAATAGGTAGGTTAAACTGAAGGGATGTATGATAGGCCTAAACGAAAAGAATAAGGAGCTTTATAACAGGTGTAAACATAAGAATAGAAAGGAGCTGCAATTATAATGTCATAAATCCTAATTACTATGTTGAAGAAAGATAATGATTGATTATGAAAGATAATGATTGATTATGGAGCCGGCCATACAAAGAATAGGATAATTCCAAAAGAACATAAAGAGTACCCTAAAAATTTCTTCTTTTCAAGACTTGGGAACTAAAACTTCTTTTCAAAACATTTGGAACTAGCCGGTAGGAAGAAAAACTTCTTTAATATATCAACAAAGTTAAATAAATAATATTTTTAAACAATTCGTTTAAAAATGTAATATTATAGAAAATAAAATTTCAGACAAATTTTTTATTAAAAAAAAACCACGAAAATAAAAACATAAAAGGAATTTTAAGACATAAAAGGAATTTTAAGTAGTAAATTATTTTCGGCAAACACTGAAACACAACAAGCACTCCAAAAAAAAAGTATTTTTAATAACGGAATTTACCAACGGAATTCAATACATTGGTAATTTTCAAATGGATTAGCAACCAAAAAGACATTTTTCTATTAGCAATAGAATGCCAACGGATTACAAAGGGAATCCTTATATAAATTAGCCAATTTTTAGCAACGGAATACTAACGGAATTGATTTTTTGTTGCTAAAAATTTACCAACCACCACTTTACCAGCAAAAAATTATCAACGGATTTCGTTGATAATCCGTTGATAAGACAATTAAACAATGTAATTAAGGCTTTTACCAACGAATATTCCGTTGCTAAAAAACAGTTTTTTTTGGGTAGTGAAGAGTCGCCATCATTTTATTTGAGGTGCCTTTTTATCTCTTATTTGATTAATGAGATACCTTCAATATTAATATTAATAAAGGCTTGGAAAGTTAACTCAGATAATCCAACCAAATTAAATTAAAAGTTTACATTTAAATTTAATAAATCTTTTCCTATATACATTTAAAATTTTTATTAATTTTCAACAAATTTTGACACCAAAAACAATCACGGTCACATCAGAAGTCTAGTGAATAAAGGTAAGGTAGCAATTAAAAACAGAATTTCAAAAGAAATGTCAACCACAATTAAAAACAATGCTACTGGACCCAAGAACAAATAGTACCCTAAGCAATTCATGCATTGAAAAGCCTGAAGTATCAACTTTAAAACGAACCAATAATCAAGAAAAATAATTCTTAACCTAGTGTAGAACCATATCTAAAACATGCATGAGCTAAGGGTTAAGAACTACCACAAATCAATACAAAACACAATAGGAAATTCTCAAATAATGGTTGTGATCCGTGTCACACACTCATCACATGAAAGGGAAAAAATGTGTAGCAGTTAATATTTCTCTTTAGAGCAATTCGTTAAAACAAGTAATTCAAGTGAAGATAAACTATACAAATGTATTTCTCTCATCAATTTTACCCCAAAAATTAATAAATGAAATGAATGTAAGATTATAGTCATAACTCATTTTGATATTGAAAGGAGAAACAATGGGATGTTTTATTCAACTAGAATAGACGTGGAAAATTGGTTTCCATGAGTATGCATGCCTCAAATTACCAATAATGGTGAATGCACACAATAAAAACGAGTAACATCTATGATAACACGCATACTAAAGATCAAGACAGATAATTTAAAAGAAAAATTAATATTAAATCTATGACAATTGGAACAAGTACGAAATTCACTCTTAATCCCAATCTCTAGTTTTTATCAAACTGCTTTCCAAAATCATCATCATATCACAACGCTGGTTTGGTCTCACCAGAGCTACTAAAACTTTGAATATTTGGAGTCATGCCCTTCTATTTAATTTTCTAAAAACATATGCAAGTTTAAACATATATATGTGAAATTAAATAAAAATGAGTGGAAGGATTCTATATTTTAAACGCATCAAATTCTATGCAAAATTATAAGAGAATAATCATAGGCAAAAACCTGTATGCACCAGAATTTTGTGTTAAATTGTATACCCTTTAGTATAAAGATTGATACCCTTTATTTTTTTAGAAAGTGTATACACTTTAGAACAAAATGATGTACCCTTACTAATTAAAGTGTATACCCTATTCATAGTAATCCTATTATCCCAAAGTGAATTGACCACCATTTAATCTATTTCTTAAACAAATCTTCCAATTTAAAAATTCACACCTAAATTTCTAAAAATTAGACAACCAAATTCATTGGTGAAGTTGAAGAAAACATACAAAGTCCCACACACAATCAACAATTACCACGACGTTAATGAAGAATAACGATATGAAGTATGAAAATATGAAGATATGAAGAATAAAAATTTCCTAAAGTTGTATGCAATGCTAGGCTTCTTCAGCAGTCGTTGTATGCGATGTAGCTTCTTCAACAGTCTTCAATAGTAAAATTGCAATCTAATGGTCAAAGGGCGATTCTCTATCTAAGATTAAGATGCGGGTGTAAATATAATTATTTTAAACATTATGGACATAAATATAATTTGAACCTATATTTTAATAATTTATACTTTCCTCAATATACAAATTAAAATAATAAATTAAAATAATCTCAATTTTAATATATTCTACCGAACAATATTACTTATTCAGTACAAATTTTAATATATTCTACCGTACAATATCACTATTTGCACCCCCAAAATTACTATATGTACCCCATAAAGATATAAATTAAATCATTCTTAATTAATAAGATATAATTACCCTTATAAATCTTTTATTTGTTCGGTTACAACAACCAAACAGAAAAGAATCAGAATTCATCGATCTTTATTCGCAACAACCGAACAAAATCAAAATTTTCTTAGAAGACTATGATTTCAACAATCTCTTCTCTGGCAAGAATCCAAACGACATCGTCCTCGCTCTCGACGAGTATTAGGCGGTTCAAGACGTCTTCCTTGGCGCTCGAGTTTCCTGGATCAATCAGGTTTCGTGATGAGGATTAAGAAGGATCTCTGAAACCCTATCTTCAACACGTTCACATGGTGTCCGATGACATCGAATAGAGAGAGAGGGAATTGAAGATCCGGTATGGGGAAATCCAGTTTCATCGACGGCTAATCTGTTGGACTACGAACGTTTACAACGTGAATCTGTTGCAAACCGCCGATGAGGCAGATCTCAACTCGCATACTGGAAATCCAGTTTCATCGCGGGCGACAGCTAATCCGTTGAACTACCACGTTTACAACGTGAATCTATCACAAATCGCCGATGAGGCATATCTCAACTCGCTCGACGATTTGGATCTTTATGTATCAGAAATCGAGGGCAATGATTATATGAATCGTTTGTTAATAAGACAATTCTGATTTTGTTCGATTGTTGCAACTGAACAGATAAGATACATGAATTCTGATTAAAATAATCTTAATTTTAGTATATTCTACCGAACAATATCACTTATTCATATTACTTACTTATTTCAATATACAAAATACTTAATTAAATAATACTCTCTCTATCTAAAAAAAAATTGACATACTTATTATCCCACATAAATGAACACATTTTCATTTTAAGTACATCATACATAAAAATTCCAACTTATATTTAAATTAATCATTAGAATATTAGATGGAGAAATCCTACTTGTTTGACAACAGATGTTTGATCTAAACATCAATAATAATAATAATAATAATAATAATAATAATAATAATAATAATAATATTATTATGTGCTAATTCCTCACAAAGCTAAACACCTTAAATCCCAAAATATTCATTTGGAGGTCCACTCATAGTTGTTAAATGCGCGCCTTATGGCGCTCAAGCTTATGGGTCTGAGCTTAGATTTGTTGATCTTTTGCTATTCAAGGGTCATGTATCAAAAGGGCGCGCCTAGGTGCGCCTTTTCAGAACCTAAAAAGCGTGCCTCTTCAACATCCTGTTTTTTTTTTCTTCTTTTTTAAGTTTTTGAAGCTACGACTCTAACATTGAAGTGTTTACATATTTTTAAGATTAAAATGGATAGTCCACAGCCCACTTATAAAATAAAATAAATAAAGAATTAGGGTTAGAGTTTTAGTACTTGAACTTTCAAAATAAAGACAAAAAGATGGGCTGCCTTCACCTCCACCACCTACCGCCACCACATGCCGCCGCCGCCTGGACACGCCGCCGCCGCTGCCCAACTGCCGGAACTTTCATCAACTTACTACTACATTTATTTGAGTGGAAGATTTTAATTTTGAATTTATTTATGTTTATATTTATGTGTTATAATGCTATTATGTTATGTAACATTATGTGATGTTATGTGATTTTTAACTTTGTTTAGTTAGGTAATATGATTATAAGTGAGATATATTTATATATATAAATTGTTAATTCATATTTTGGCACAATATTCCTTAGGCACGCCTCACACCTTGGCTACGGTTAGGGGTTCGTGCGCCTTTGTCCACCTCTCGCCTCTAACAACTATGGGCCCACCCCCTAATGCTAACCACCAACTAAAACCCAAATTAGAGAATTGATTAAGTAGACTAGTGCAAGATGCTAACCAACTAAAATCTAATGCTAACCAACTATTTCTTGATTTAGAGTATGATTCGCAAGGCTAAACTCGACTATAAGGAGCTCCCATGCATAATGCTAAACAAATGGATTCCGCAGCAGGGCTGTAGATAATAAATGTAATAATTAGGCGAGGCAGTGACTAGCTAAGAGAAAGACTTACCCTAATTTGCTACTAAAATTAAAATAAAAACTAATCTTATTTTAAAATAATTTATTTTAAAATATGAAATTGTTGAATCTGAAATTTCAAAGAAACGAAACAATTTGAGTTGTGCTGTATACGCGCGTAACAAGTCATTTAAAGTATGCTTTTCATTTCTTGTTTAATAATACACTTTCGATATCATCTCTAAGCAAATTCAAAATTCAGATTGAAATCCAGCTCATATTCATTTCTAAGCAAAATTTAGATTGTAATCCAACTCAAATTGATTCTTAATAGACAGAAACCAAATAAAAGACTTGATGAAGCAAATTCAGATTGAAATCCAACTCAAATTCATCTCTAAGCAAAATTTAGATTGTAATCCAACTCAAATTGACAGAAAACCAAATAAAAAACTTGATGGCTAGTGGGTTATCAAACAAATTAAACTCATTCCAAGGTTTCAACACAGCTGCCAGCATTATCACATCAAAGTCTATCTTGTGAATAAGGTCGCAATTAACAACAGAATTTCAAAGAGATGTCAACGACAATGAAAACATGAAAATGATTTTACTTGACAACATAACAATACCTAATACTAATTTGTGTGTTGTCATTATCAACCAAGAACAAATACTACATACTAAGCAATCACATCAATAACAAAATAAAGATCACAAATGATCAACATCTCAAGAATAACAAATCTCAATATCCACCCCAGAAACTGCCTCAAGTCATGTAATTGAATTGAAACAGATTTGTTAGCTTGTAAGTCTCATGTCCAAACTACTCTTAACTAAGGTATGAGTTAAGGATGAGGAATTGTTAATCCAAAACAAAACAGGAAATTCTGATTAATGGTGAATGCATCAAGTCACATACAAAACGAAAAATGTGTAGCCGTTAATATAGTCACATACTCATCACATACAAAACAAAAAAAGTGTAGCCGTAAATATTTCTCTTTGGAGCAATTCATCAAACGCCAAAACAAGGAATCACAGTGAAAATAAACAACACAAATGGCATGTTTTATTCGACCTGAAGACATAAGTATGAATGTCACAAAGTACCAAACAATGGTGAATGGATGTTTCAGGAAATAAAAAATCTCAAATGCATCACACTAAAAACTAGTAGCATCCTCTTTGGAACAATTCCACGAACACCTAATGAACAAAGCTAACACAGATAGTAAAGATGAAGACAGATAATTTTAAAAGAAAATGAATATTACGAAATATAATCCAAGTCCCAATATCTATACAACAACTATAAAAACAGTAAAGTAATAATAGCAAGTTAATCTTCAAATTCAACAATCATCACAGAGGAGGGTAGAAGTAGGATGAGAGGGAGAATCCCAGAAAAAGCAGCCCTCCAATGGTGGCAACAGTACGCTGAGAAATCTTCGACGCCAACATACTCCCACCAATCACCGCCAGCGACGTACAAATGGTGTGTCCAATAGTAGCTCCCACAGCAACTCCAATCGCATCTTTGTGCGTAGCCAGAGCAATTGTTGCAATCTGGCTTCGATCTCCCCACTCAGCTAAAAACGTTAAAATGAACGACTCTAAATAGATGGGTGTACAGAATCTAGAGAAGAATCGCCTTACAGTGGTCTTCCCCTGTCCAGCTTCAAGCTTCTCTTCAACTCCCTGCATTTCCTTTTTCTGCGACCCTTTTGGATCCGATATCCAAGCAATGTAAAGTAATCGGAGCCCAAAAAAGGCATAAAGAACCGTGGCCGCACGATTCGTATGCTTCCTCGATATCAAATTTGGGACGATCCTACCAAGACCAGTTGAGAGTATAGTCATGACGAACAGGGCACTGAGGGCGCCTGATAGCACGATCGATTTGGGATGACGCATAGCCATGAGAGCTGCAATGATGAAAGTCTCATCTCCAATTTCACTCACGAGTATCATCGATAAACTCGCAAATAAAGCATCGAAAACCCCCAATCCAGAGTCCAAGTCCAACCCTAGTTTAACAGAATCACGATCTATCTTATCTTCTACCATTATTTTACTGCGGCGGCCCAGATCCGTGAATCCAGCGTTCGACCCATCACTTCCGTTCTCCTCGGCGGAAATTCGAACAACAGAGAGGAATAGGAATAGGGAAAAGGAGAGTAGAACGTAGAAATGGAAGGATTTACTCGGAAACAAGAATGATGGCCGATCCCCCATGTTTTTTCAGCTTCTGGATTCGCTCTGATGAATGATTATCGGTGTTTAATCTCAGAGCTTGATGGGGGGAGAAGGAAATATCTCTCTCGGATGAAAATGGAATCGCAGATTGAGATCTACACTGAGAGAGATTTCTGATTCTTCTGACTCCAAAAGAATGAATCGCAAATCGGGATCTACCTTGTTCTTTATATCACGAATGCATCGTGATTTAATTTCATCTTCATTCTAATTTTGATTTCTCTCGAAGCAAAGTATACACCCTTTCTCCTTTCTCTATTTTCTAAAATCTAAGGCAAATACATGCCCCAAATAGAATTCGTTGACCATTTTCAATAAAAAATGGAAATTTGTTACCCTCTAATTAAATTATTATTATATTATTATTATATGAACAGCTAATTTCATAAATGAATTATTACTATTTACAAAGGATATGCTATTTGAATCAATTTGATCCAATTAATAGCATTTTATCAAACCTCAATTACTATTATATCCTTACTATTCATTTAGGTTATTTGACTTTATTAATTAGATTAATTAATTTTTTTCATAAATAAATTATAACTAATTTAGAGTATTGGAATATATATCTTATTATTATTATTTTTATTCTTTTTGTCTATTTTATATTTTTATACTCCTTCCGTCCCACAAAAAGGAGTGCATTTTATCATTTTCGTTCATCCCAACACAAGAGGTGCATTTTCCTTTTTAGTAAAAGAGACTTACACAAATTAATTTTTTCTCTCTCCATAACCTCAGATTTCACACTAATACACCTACCCACTATATATTAAAATATTATTTTTCTCACCTCAACTACCCCCAACTACCCATTAAATATTATATCCCTTAATCTACGTGCAAAAAAGTTTCGTCACTCTTGTTGTGAGACGAAAGAAGTATTATATAATATATACTCCCTCCGTCCCATTTCAATATTTACATATTTCTAATTTGGGCATTCCATTTCAATCTTTACATTTCCCTTTTTAGTAAATGAGACATATACAAATTAATTATTTATCTCTCCATAACCCCACACATCACACTAATACACCTATCCACTTTACATTAAAGTTTGAAACGGGACGGAGGGAGTATATTATATTTAAAATTAATTTTAACTAATAATTATTTATTAAAAATGAAAAAAAGGCATGGACGATTTATTAAATTATATATATATAAATTTTAATTAATAATTATTTATTAAATATATATATATATAATTTAATTAATAATTATTTATTGAAAAAACACATGACCGATTTACACTAAAAAAAATTATTTTTTAACAATGAAATTTACCAACGAAATTCAATCCTTTGGTAATTATCGGTAGATTAGCAACAAAAATGACATTTTTCTTTTAGCTACGGAATTCCAACGGATTTATTCTCTATTTTGCTAACGGAATTCAAACCGTTGGTAATTACCAAGGGAATATTTATATAAATTACCAACGGAATTATTTACCAACGGAATTGAATTTTTATTGCTAAAAATTTACCAACTTCCACTTTACCAACGGACTCCGTTGGTAGATCAATTTAATAATGGAATTAAGGCTTTTACCAACAAAATATGTTGGTAAAAAATACTTCAGTATTTTTGTAGCGATATTAAAATTAAAGTTAGTTTGAAATAATATAATTTTAAATTTTAAAGTCAATTTAAATAAATTTTAAATATAAATATTAAAAGATATTAAATACATATATATTTTTTAATATATATAATATAATTTACAACATAAAAAAACATACACAGTAATAAATTATTACTTCATAGTAGCATAAAAAAAATTTATTTTATAATATACAATGAACTATTAACTTTAAGGTAAACACTTTTGTGATAATAGTTCTGTTAGAGAGTCTGAACATACAATTGAGTTTAGAACAGTTGTGAATATACTACTATAATTAATAATTATATATCTTATTTTTTAAAAAAAATAATAATTCCATTTAATAATATACAATTAACTATTAGATAAATACATAATTATTTTTACAAAATAATTATTTTAAATCTAATATAAAATATTAATAAAAAAAGCATTTAATTTTCACCGCGTATAAATAAGGTCACATATATTTTTCTCCTACGTCTATTTATTCTCTCCCGACAAAAATTTTCCCAGATTTCTTTCGTTTTTAAAGAATTTACTGTATACAATTTATTTATTTAATTTATTTATTTTATTTTTCATGAGAACTTTATTTTTTTTCCTCTTATTATTGTTGTGAGCTTTTTTTTAATCTTTATTTATTACGTTACATATTATAATTTTACTATTTTTATTTATGTAGAATTGTAAAATTTTAACATGTTAAGTTTTATTTTATTATTATTATTATTATTATTTTAGGTGTGAGAGTTTTTTTATTTTTATGTTATCTTACACATTTTATAAATATGAACAATAAGAGTATTTTTTTTATTATTTCATGTTGAATCCCCAAAATTATTGTCTATTAGTATATTTTAGTTATTAATTAAAATTTAATGTAGATAAAGATATATATTTATATTTATTTGTTTGATTAATGTATATAATAAATTTATTATATTTTTTTATTTTTTATTAATAAAAATAATAAATTTATTAATTTTTTTATTTTATTTTTTTAATAATTTTTTTAATTGTCATATTCACTTTTTTTTTAAAAAAAATTCTTATTAAGTTAATTATAATTTTTCTTTTAATTTCTCAATTTTTATTACTTATTAGGAGTATTAATTGTTAACTAAAATTTCATTTAATAATATACTGAATATTTTTAAATTAATTATTTGACATTATAAATATTTATTGACTATATATATTTATTTAAATTATAACTTTAAATCCACATAATACGCGTGATTTGTTATAAATATATATATATATATATATATATATATATATATATATATATATATATATATATATATATATATATATATATATATATATAAAAATGTATATAATTATTAGTATATAAATATAACTAATAAAGAATTTAATTATTAAAATTATAAATATAATTATTTACTAATAATTATAAACCCATATATATTTTAAATATTAATATATATATATATATATAATTTTGTTTAATTAATAATAATAAATTAGATATAAATTAATATTTATATTATAATTAATATTATTTTATAAGAAAGTAAAACAATTAATATATCTCATTAGTTCAACTAATAAGATAAATTTTCACCTAAATTTTAATTAATATACTACCTTATATGTTAAAAGGATAATTTAGTTTTTGAACATTTTTAATTATTCAAAACTTACCATAACAATCTCACTGATCCGGATCAACTTGATCAATTTATATTTACCCTAGTAGAAAATATATACTAATATTACTAGGAGATACAAAGTACTCCATATATTTTATTACTAACACGTTCAAAAATAGATAATGAGAAATCTCAACTATCCTTATTGTAATATAATCATCTAATACAAAAAATATATTAAATATTCTGAATACTTATCTAAATATTTTTAAATACATTAGGCAGATTTCTTATGTTATATAATTTGGATATGAAAATATGTTTAAATATTCTGAATATATCTAATTATTTTTGAATACTAAAATTATTTCTTATCCCAATCTAATCTGGATATAGTTTAATACCAAACATATCTAAATATTCAGAATACTTATCTAATTATTTATGAATACTGCAGATTTCTTATCATAATCTAATCTTATACAAAATTATATCTAAATATTCTGAATACTTATCTAAATATTTCTGAATACATCATGCAATTTCTTATCGTAATATAATTTGGATACCAAAATATATATAAATATTTCTGAATAAGTCATGCAAATTTCTTGCAATTTCTTTTCGTAATATAATTTGAATACCAAAAAATATATAAATATTTCTGAATAAATCATGCAAATTTCTTATTCGTAACATAATTTTGATACCAAAATATATATAAATATTCTGAATACTTATATAAATATTTTAGGTAATATTTTTGTATACATCGTGAGGATATTTTTATAGATGATATAATCTGGAGTCATAAAGATTTTTTTTATCGTAATATAATGTAAATATACCAAAATATATGTAAATATTTCTGAAGACATAATCTTTAATTAATTAATTAATTTTGAATACAATTCAATTAAATCTATATTTTTTAATGTTTGACCAACGATTGACTAATCCCCAACATATCTTCTATTTTCATGGAAAGATTAATGGTTAATTAATTATGAATACTAAAAGTAGCATTTGAGTATTAATAAAGGTTAATAAATTGTACCTATATAAATAAGGAGTAGGGAACTGAGATTGTTTTTAATTAATTATTATTTTCTTATTAAATTTATGTAATATTTTTTTAATAACGTATCATTTTTTATTATATTAATATGCTATTAATAAGTGATATTTTTACCTAAATTTTAGTGTCTTTTTATATCCGTTTTCGTATTATTTTATCCATATTTATGTGTATTTTGATTGTGTTTTGTATTTTTATGGAAATGTATGAGAATGAGCCTAAAAGTATGATTTTCAGGTAAAAATAGATCCTAGACGCAAAAAGGAAGACGTAGGAAAAAGCGGATCTCAATTCGAAATTGAAACGAGAGAGAACGAACCAAAACAAAAGAAGAAAAATAGGGGCATGCACCTACACGAGCCGTGTTCCGAACCCGGCCCTGTAAGGGATGGCCGTGTTCGGGCACCTGAGACACCTACACGGCCACCCTGTGGCCTTGTGCATGCACATGAGCCGTGTAGGTGCAAAATCAGAAATCTTCTAGAAGCTTCCCAAGGGGTATAAATATCCAATACTTTAATATTTGATCAGTTTTGGCAAGGGTTTCACCCCTGCACACACCTCACACACCATTTTCTCCATTTTTACACCATCATCTTCATCCATTTTTCATCCATATCATCTATCTTTATCCCACTATCCAATCATCCATCCAAGTAGTTGGAGAAGCAAGGGGGGAGTGGAGTTTGCAAGAAGAGGAAGAGAAACACCATTGAAGCTATTCAAGGGAATTTTGATTCCAATTTTTGTAGATCAATCATGTGTTTTGGAGATACAATTGTCTATGTTGTTTTCTTTGAGGTTATGAGAGACTAATTTCCTTTGTGAGATTAACAATATGAATTATGTTGGATAATTTTAGGTATTTGGCATTTGAATGATTATGTTGATTGGGTAAATTGATTTTCTATCAATGAAGCTTGATATCTTGAGGTTTATGATGATTTGTGTGTTTAGTTGCTCTAAGAATGTGATTAGATTGAGAAATCGATTGTGTGCTTAGGACAATTAAGTGAATCATTTTATCAAACACTTCATGTGCATTATAAATCTTAAAGAGATAGAGATGTCCTTTAGGATTTAGAACCCTTTGATAGAACATTCGATTTGTTAGATCGAGAGGTCAATTGATCGTGTGAGGGGACTCTCAAATTGAACTTAGTATCTAGTTGGAATTGTTTGATTGAGAACCAACCTTAGAGCTATTTTGAGACCTTATTAAGGATCTACATTCTATTCATCTCGAGAGGGAGTTTAGGTGAAATTCGTGTTGACCCTTAGTTATTAATCCATGACACATATGAATTCATTGCATGATACCTAGATTTTTCATGCTTTAAGTATTGCTAGTCTTGTCCTCTATCTACTTGGCTCATTCATCCATCTTCCATTCATCTATCCCTTTGTTTATCTTGTCATTTAATTGTTTTATTGTCATTTCTTGATTAATCCTACCCCTTTATGATCATCTCTATAAAACTATGACAAATATGAGATCACTTAAACCCTAGTACCTTCCTCCCTATGGTTCGATAAATTCTTTAATTAGTCATCCCGACTACAAATGGCTAATCAAATGGCGCCGTTGCCGGGGAGGTAACGGTTGCTAGTGGTTTGACAAAGGAGTGTTTTGATTAGTATTACTAGAGATATTTTTTATTGCTTTTTATTATTTGCTTTGGAAAATTTTTTATCTCTCTTTTTCGTTTTGATAGGTACGTGGAAACTACCTTGAGAGAAGGAGAAGGGGGATTAAAGCCAAAAATAGAAAGTTTGAAGAAGAATTGTAGTAAGCCTTGAGAAGAGCATTTAAATGGAAGGTTGGAACCAATACATGAGTGATATTTTTGGGAATCAAATTGCAAGAGTTCCACCTCCACAATCAAGAGGCTACATGAATGAGAACAACTATGATTATAATTTCCAAAGGAATCAAGATAGCTCTCAATACTACAATCAATGAAGAAATGGAGAATGACAACAAGCTTACAATGCAAATACATTCTACCCTTATCAAGCATGTGCTTATTCTTCACCAAATCCCAACACCAATCCTTCGTTTCAAAATTATGCCTTATTGGACTTATATAGAAGATGTGCTCAAGGAAGTGATGAAGGCCAAAATTTTCAATCAAGTTTTCTTTGCAATGAATCCTCCGAGATAATTACCCCCGCTACCTTAGAATTGACAAGACAAATAAGGATGATGAATCAAGGTGCTTATGGTCAAGTCTTGCATAGTAAAAGTTTTGGGGGTGTGCAAAATGTGCAAGGTGCATCGATTCCTAGTCCTATATAGCAAGAAGAGTGGAGGATGTCTAACCATCAAGTAGGAGATGCTTATTTTATGGGAGTGGATGATTTTCAAGGAAATTTTCAAAACAACTATGAGGGAAGTTTTCATGAGAATTATCCACCAATTCAAGGATGAAATATTGACAACCAAGAGGGAGGAGACTTGCAACAAGTTAAGGAAGAAAAATTATCTATAGAAGTCTTGATTGAGATGATGGAAGCAAGCCTTGAGGAGAACAAGAAAAGAGATGAAGTAAGAAATGAGACAACTGAGAAGATGTTAAAAGCCTTGGAGCATCAAGTAAGCCAAATTGTAATTGCTTTGACCAAGTTTCAACAAGTTGAAGAATTTGAAGAGGAGAGTAAAATTGAAAAAGGATTGGAGAAAGAAGAGATGTATGAAGATGAAGAATCAAAGGAAGTATTTGGAAAGCCTATTGAGGCAAATGATGTTGATAGAGAGGAACAAAGTCGAGAAGCAAGTGATGATGACTTGAAGAGTGAAATGAGCATTTCTAAACCTTTAAACTCTTTAAGTTGCGTTGAATTTTAAAATATTATTTACATTGATTTTGTTTTACTCATTGATTTTTTTCACTTCCTTAGGAGCAAAATAGAACTCGAAGAGATGTTGGGAGTTTACTTGGAAAGAAGAAATAAGTGGTGTTCAAGAATGGAGAAGGCAATGAAGTGTAAGCTCAAGAGAGTCGAATTTTTAAAGTCATGCTCAAAGGATGCAACGGAGGCTGTCACTTGCCACATGTGCCTACTAGAGGAAGAAGCACAACGGTTAAAATTTGATGGCAAGAACGAAAGATATCCGTTGTCATTTCGATGAGTTCTCCATATCCCGTCCGGCTTGAAGACGTTAAACTTAGCGCTAGATGGGAGGCAACCCATTATTATCTTTATTGCTTTCAATAAGGATGCTTGTTTTGTATTGCATTTTTGCTTTGTAGGTTGATTGTGCTCGTGAGGAAGATGCGTATTGGAGATACGAGAATTGCTTGATTTGAAGTGTATAGGTAAGTCACACCACTTTTTGCAAACTTAATTGAAAACTTTTGTTTTAATTTAAGTTTGGGGATGTGGCGTGGTATGACATACTTTGTCTTGAAGACATATACTTTTTGTATTTTTGGGGTAATTTTAAAAAATTTCTCATGAGTTTGGTATGATTTTGGTCCGATTGGTGGTATTGAAGTGCATGATAGTCCATATTTTTACTGATATTAGCTAATGGTTTTGATGAGTTGTTGAGCATGAATGAAGTGTAGTGGAAGCACGAATTGATCCCAGAGATCAAGTCGAGATTCGTTGTGCATTCAATCCGGAAGCTCGTTCTAACCATTTCCACTACCAAATGCATATTGAGGGAGTTCACTCTATACTCTACCACTTCTAGTTGCTTGACATGAATTTATTTTGATTTGGATTGTTGTGAGTAACATGTTACTTCATATGTTATGTTTGTGGGAGGTTTACTTTCAATAAAAAATGGGGATGTTTATGAGCCCAATTGATCATGGATGATATGAATGTGTGCTTTATTGTTTAATGATGGATGGTTTTGTTATTTTTGCATGTTATGTCTTTATTTTATGTTTTGTGTGTATTTTTATTCTTGTCCAGGATTGTTTGGTGGTTTTCTTTGGGATGTCGTGAGTCATTTTTGAATGTGAGCGATGGCATGATGTGGTGATAAGTGATGACAAATTATGATTAAAAATCTCTACATTTTAGAATTGTGACATGTTTTATTTAACTTGTTTAATTTAGAGATGAATGTTGTATAATAAGTTCCTTAAGGTCTGAGCATAAGCTTGTGAGCATTTGAGCCTCAACCGTGCATACATGGCATTTATTTTCATGAGTTGATTGGTTGTGTTTGATAAACTAGAACTTGCTCAAGGACTATGGGAACGAGCCCGATTAGTGGAGGTTAGTGACATGATCTAAGGCAATCCTTGTTATTCATAGTCATTGCCATAAATTTTCCTACCATGAACATCATCCCTAGTCAACCACTTTGAGCCTATAAACCTATTTCTTGTGAATTTAGCACATTACAAGCCATGATTACCCACTTAAGCCTCATATACATACCTTTTATGTGGGTGATTGCGGAGATGGTAGTTAGAAAAGTTTGATGAGTTATTGTGCAAAAGAAGAAATGAAATGGTAAACAAGCAAGAAAGAAAAAGGATGAAAAGAGCTCAAGAAAGAATGAACATGCAACCTCAAAATATGAAAATGAGCAAAACAACAACAATATGCTCAAGTATTTAAGTCTGAAGAAGGAAGCATGATTTATAAGAAGCTCAATCCAAGAAAAGTTGATGAATAATGCTTGACATTTGCAAAGATAAGGAAGAAAGAAAAAGAAGTGAAGAAGTTGAAGAAATTGGTCATCTCTTCGATTACTTATACTTGATTAGTCACTATTATCCATATTCTTCCTACCCTACCAAAGAGCCTATTGTTACATCCTTAATGAAAGACCTTTTTGATCACTAATTGAAACTTTAGAAGTTTGTGAATGTAGTCCACGAGCAAGATTATAGCGAGTCGAGTCAATCGGTTAATGAGTATTGTTTTACCTAAATTAAAAGAGTGTTGAGTGAAATTGATAACCTATGTGAGGCTTGGACTAAAAAAAACTATATTATACTTTATTCTCTTTTGATTGAACTTGTTAATTTCTCATGTCATGAATCTAATGTTGCAGGATGACTTAGCATGATTTGTAGTTCTTATTGCTATTGAAGTGTTATTACTTATGTTTGTTTAGTCTTTTCCTATGTGAAAATCTCTCTCCCCTTATCATTTTCGTTGTTTGAGGACGCATAACACTTTAAGTTTGGGGGTTTGATGAGTGATATTTTCACCTAAATTTTAATGTCTTTTATATCCGTTTTCGTATTATTTTATCTGTATTTATGTGTATTTTGGTTGTATTTTTTATTTTTATAGAAATGTATTATTATTTTCAGTAAAAATAGATCCTAGACGCGAAAAGGAAGACTTAGAAAAAAAAACGGATCTCAATTCGGAGTTGAAACGAGGGAGAACGAGTCAAAATAAAAGAAGAAAAATATGGGCATGCACCTACACGAGCCGTGTTCCGAACTCGGCCCTGTAAGGGGTGGCCGTGTTTGGACACCTGAGACACCTATATGTCCACCCTGTGGCCGTGTGCACGCACACTAGCCGTGTAGGTGCAAAATAAAAAAAATCGAAATCTTCCAGAAGTTTCCCAAAGGGTATAAATACCAAATACTTCAATATATGATCAGTTTTGGCGAGGGTTTACTCCTGTACACACCACACATACCATTTTCTCCATTTTACACCATCATCGTCATCCATATCATCTACCTTTATCCCATCATCCAATCATCCGAGAAGCAAGGGGGAGTGGTGTTTGCAAGAAGAGAAAGAGAAGCACCATTGAAGCTATTCAAGGGAATTTTGATTCTAATTTTTGTAGATTTCTGTGTAGATCAATTATGTGTTTTGGAGATACAATTGTCTATGTTGTTTTCTTTGAGACTATGAGAGGCTAATCTCCTTTGTGAGATTAGCAATATGAATTGTGTTGGATAATTTTAGGTGTTTTGCATTTGAATGATTATGTTGATTGAGTAAATTGATTTTCTATCATTGAAGCTTGATATCTTGAGGTTTATGATGATTTGTGTGTTTAGTTGTTCTAAGAATGTGATTAGATTGAGAAATTGATTGTGTGCTTTGGATAATTAAGTGAATTATTTTATCAAATACTACATGTACATTATAAATCTTAAAGATATAGAGATGTCTTTAGAATTTAGAACCCTTTGATAGAACATTCGATTTGTTAGATCGAGAGGTCAATTGATCGTGTGAGGGGACTCTCAAATTGAACTCAGTACCTAGTTGAAATTGTTTAATTGAGAACCAACCTTAGAGTTATTTTGAGACCATATTAAGGATCTACATCCTATCCATCTCGAGAGGTAGTTTAGGTGGAATTCGTGTTGACCCTTAGTTGTTAACCAATGACACATTTGAATTCGTCGCATGATACTTAGATTTTTCATGCTTTAAGTATTGCTAGTCTCGTTCTCTATCTACTTGGCTCATTCATCCATCTTCCATTCGTCTATCCCTTTGTTTATCTTGTCATTTAATTATTTTATTACCATTTCTTGATTAATCCTACCCCTTTATGATCATCTCTATAAAACTATGATAAATACGAGATCGCTTAAACCATAGTACCTTCCTCCCTGTAGTTCGATAAATTCTTTAATTAGTCATCCTGACTACAAATGGCTAATCAGTTATAACTTCTAGTATGGATCTGCTTAATATTCTAATAACAAAAACCAAATCAGGTCTTTTACACACCTCATCATACAACAACTTCCAACAATCAAAGTATATAGAATATTTCTATATTTCTCAAATCTTTATTTTTACTTTAGGGCACTTGATTGAGACTGCATTTGTCTCCCTAGTTTAACTTAAATCTTCTCCAACTGAACTACATAACCATCTACATTTGTCTCAAAACCAAATGAGATAATTACTTCATGATGATTCTTGTGATTCCTTTACGGAAAAGCTTTCTTGAATGCATAGATGTATTTTCTTTTAGTTCTTAAACTTTTAAGATCGTATCATCAGTGTTTTCATCAAGGAACTTTGTCTTTACATCCATCAAATTAAATTCAAGCTCAAAATGTTCTACTAATGCCACAATTATCCTAAAAGCAGTCTTTCTCAGAAATCGAATAGAAAGTCCCTTAAAACAGTAATTTCCTTCATTTTGAGTATAATCCTTTATCAAGATGCAAACCTGATCATCTTGTATTAATTTAAACTCATAACTAATAACATTAACCCACTATTGAATACTTGAACCTTGCATGGCTTGATGAATATTGTTTGAATATTTTACCATTAACTCCATAGTATCCTCATTTTTAAGGAGAAAACTATATAATCATTCGAATTGTCTTTCTCCCAACTCTAGTAGTCACCTTAGTGACGTTAATACTTAAAAGCTTTAATAGGGGTTGAAATTGGCTCCCCTTCAAAGACAATGTCTCAAATATTATTCTTCCCCCCAAAATCAACATCCTTTAAGAATACTGTATTACCCGTCTCAAATATAATCCGAATAATGGATCATAAAACTTTTATCTTTATTCATAATCAATAAAATAGCTTGTATTTATTTGAGTCCAATTTTCTTTAGTTGATCACAATGTTCTAGTCTTAGTTGGGCATCACCATATGTGAAACTCAAAGAGTTCTCACAAGTACTTTGGTCGGAACTTTATTGAGACCATAAGCTGTCATATTTAGTATTTCTCCAATCAGTAACTATATGTTGTGGAGTATTATTTTTTTTCTTTTAACTACACCACAACACCATTAATGCTAAGTAATCTTAATGTGATTTATTATAAAACAATTCTACAAGCCTTTAGGAGTAAACAAAAAGGTTGTACTTTAGTTGTGTTTAGCAGCTTTCTTAATGAGTTTTCTTGTATTGCCCTTATACTTTATTCAGACCAAATTTTCTTCAAGCGTACTAGTCTAATCTTTATTGTTGAAGTTATCATCATGTATGATTTTGTTGTTGATAGGTTAAACTTAATTAGCAAACTTCTTAATTGTACAGAGAATTATTGCAAAATAATTTATCATGCTCGCATTAAACTTTATAATCTTTCAAAATATAAATAACTTAGAATCATCTTGAGCTATCAAGCACATCATTAGTATCAAGTCCAATGACAACAATACTAATTCAAGTAATACTCTCACGTAGTGGTCAAATACTAACAATAAGAATTGTCAAGCAATAGACTTTCTTTGGGCCGACTTATTACTCACATGTAAAACTAAAAAAATATCATGTATTCACCACCACAGGTGCTTATGTATTTCAGGCCAAATATTAATCTACCTTTGCGCCGATCAATACCCGCATGAAGATACACTCGCATCATTATTAATTAGAGACCCATTACAAGACACATTGTGCAACATTAACCTCATCTATGAACAAAAATTAACTGCATGTGTAATCTTGGTGTAATAATCAAGTACTGATAATAAGTTCTGTCAAACAAAAGTCTATCTATGGACCGACTATTGTTCACATGAATAATTTAAAATAATTATCACATATTTTTCATCACATGTGTGTTGTTATTCTGCCAAATTATGCCTACTTATGGGCCGTACATAGAATACATAAACAACTCCACACTCATCTATGTAATATTAATAAAATCGTTCTCCACACACAGATGCTGCTATGACAACTTGATGTTTTGATTGACTAGATTGACAAATTACTAGACCAATTAAACAAAATTTTAAAATAAATATTTATTTTTAATTGAATGACATTAAAAAAATATCTCCCAAATTTTAATTTAAATTAATTTGACTAGGATATTAGATGATTCACATAAATTTAAAAATGATGAAATATTTCTTAACTTAAGTAGGGATTCCAAATCCCAACTTAATATAAACTGAATTTGATATATATTTTCTTCATAAATTACTATAATATGCATCATAATAATAACCAAAGGCAAATATTGTTTATGAAATTAAAAGCACCGTATAGTATCAATTAATTGATATTAAAGAATGAGTATCAATTAGTTTCCTTAATGCACAATTAGGTATTAATCAAGCTACGACAATTTCCACCTCTAAATTAATCAATAAATCCAAAAGAATGACTTAATACAAGAATCTTTACATTAATGTGTTGTAGTACTTGATCCACTACATATATAATGTAATCAATCTAAATTCACCCTAAAGCACGTATACCACGAAATTTTTATTAAACTAACGCACCAATTTGGCATATTAATAATCACCCCAAAATCTAAACTGTGATGCCAAGTTAAAAGATGTGTTGTAATTAAATCAAATTCATTTCATTAATGTATCCTAATGATACATCACACCATAACATTAAAATCAATAATCCATATTAATGGATATAATTTGCAACAACACAAGTGGGTTTTATTGTTGCAGCAGAACCCTCATTAATCCAAAAAAATAAATTAAAAAAAATGGTTTTTGTCATTCATGTAATTTGAATGACATTTACCATGCATGGACTACCATCATAATTCAATAATAGCCCAAATTTAATAAAAAATATTATGAATACAAATTACTCACATGTATTCATTCCTTCAAGAATAATAACCACAAGGCACAGTTATCCAAAAAAATATCTCTACATGCAAGCCTTAATGGTTAATCTGAGTCATATATTCCAAATAATTAAGTGAATCATATATGACAAGTTTGGTTTATCTATGATTTTACTCCAAATCCATAATGGAGTAATCTCAATGTCCATAAGTTTAGGGGTCATTTGCTTGGCAGTATTAACTATGTATTGATGCAGTATATCACGTTTGTCTCGATGTATTCATAACACTTTCAACCCGGTATTATTTCAACTCGAAATTAATAATATATTTTCATTGGTATTGTGTATACCACCACAAGAGATGTGTTACACAATACCACAATTTAATACCTAGGTATTATATTTACTTTTATCATTATACCCCTTTATCATTACCATTACCATTATTATTATTATTATTATTATTATTATTATTTAATAATAATAATGAATAATAATAAATAATACTCCCTCCGTCCTACAGAAGTTGTGACATTTTTCTTTTTAGGTTGTCCCATAGAAATTGTCACATTCCTTTTTAAGCATATGAGACCCACATAAAAAATATTAACATATTCACTTGGGCCCACACACACACCACTAATACACATACCCACTATACATTAAATATTATTTATCTCACTTCACTTTACATTAAAATATTATACTCCTTAATCTCCGTGCCCAAAAAAAATGTTAAACCTTCTCCAAGACGGAGAGAGTAGTAAAAATAATAAATAAATAAAAATAATAATAACAATAATGATAATAAGGGGTAAATAAATCATTTTACTTACTATCGAATTTGTTAATACTCAATAACAAACCTAAAATAACTAATACCTAGTTATCAACAATCTCATTTTTCCATAATATCAAACAATAACGCAATTAATCACAAGTCAAACAAATCTCATTATACACAATCCCTGTATAACACATACCCACAATCAAAAGACCCCTACTGAATCTGAACCATTATCAACCACCAAAGATGTGATATCATACTTGAACATTTGGGATAAATGTCCATTTATCCCAAATGTTCAAGTATGATATCACATCACGATTAAATCAATATTGAATCCATGTACATAATTAATCCTCACGTATCTCGAATCAATTATAATTATAGTTGGCCAAAGAATTCGAATAAATGAGCAATAATTGATGCCATCAAAATTACTATTATGATTGACCATAGGGTGATCACGGTGCGGTTTGGGCGATTTTTAGATAAAATTTAAATTGTCTTGCTATGGGAGGTTCGGTTTTATGTTTAGTTTAAAATCGCAATTTTTCAATTATAATTCATCGATTGATTTTTTTGCGTTTTGGCGGTTTAGCAGTTTTAATAATAAGATTGAATACAACTATATAAATAATATGAAACTTTAATATAGATAAATATACATGTTTCAATAAATGTACTTTAGTAACCCATGATAATAATTACAATTGTATAATTCTAAACTAGTCTAAAATATCAATTTCTTGATGGTAAGAACTTATTTTTTATTTTAAATTTATTGTATCTCATTCTAATCATAAATTTAAATGTCTCTATAGAGTTTAAATAATAAATTATCATGAATGCCTTTTTTAAAGTTATCATCATTTGTTAGAAAATTTAACGATCATAAATTTTGACAATAGCTAGCAAAGGTTTACAAGTGTATAACAAGTTGAGATCTTAATATTTTAATTAGTTTAAATCTCATACATATAGTATACATGTACATAATATATGTAGGCGGTGCGGTGTGGTGCAATTTTAGGGAAAAATTGAAATTGCACCGTTACGGCGGTGCGATTTTCTCAAATAAAAATAAACTGTAATTTATGTAATTATATCATTAGTGGCGGTGCAATTTGGTACGGTTCGGACGGTTTGAACTGTTTTAAAAATTTTATTCTCACCATTTAACCAAATATAAAGCAATCATGGCACGTATGACTAATTAATGTAATGCCCCTATATTATGCAATTTTCCCCATTACCATTGCTACACTAGAGATTACAATTAAAATGAGATATATGCATCATAAGAGCAACTATTTTCAGTAATATGTGTGTGTCCCAAATAAATCATCACTGTTGATTAACAACCCAAAGCCGTTTAAATTATTTAATTGTGTTAATGATAATTCCTTCAACTTTGCCCAAATAACATAATGATTACGTTTAAATTGTATGCTTTCTCTCTTACTAACTAAAAAAAATCTGTCCCCATTAAGTGAGTGAATTTTATTTTATTTTTTCACTTGTAAGCATTTATAAACGTTTACACGTTTATACAGTGATTATTAAACTGAGCACTTAGTGCATGGTTTCTCTCTCATACATTTAAATATATGGTAACATTAAGGATGCTGTACGAAAATTGTACGGAAATATATGAGCCTATTAAAACCCTCCATAATACTCTATGTCTCATAAAACATTTCACTCTTTTTTTCATTTGTTTGTTCCACAAAACTTTTCACACACAAAAAAGGAAAGATCATTTTATTTAACAACTTCAAAACTTACTTTAATTTCACATTTGCCACTCTTTTTTTCCACACATCTCATTAATTTATAATACTTTTTTTATTACCTATAAATACTATAATATCCTTCAAAGTTAATAAAATTGGTCAAAAAATATAATTTTTCTTAAACAACGTGAAACAGTAAATATGAAAAGTATTATGGAACGGAGGAAGTATTTGTTATAATATTGAAAATAATTTGGATGCTTAATTGTTTTTTTAATTCAATTTATTTTTAATTATTTTCCCTCTTTTCTTATCTATTCCATTCAAAATATTTGGTTTATTCATGTCACTTGTGTTTTTATTTATTTATTTATTTATTTTTTTTTACTGATTCATTTTATAAATTAATTTATTTTTATTTAATTTGAGAATAAGATAATGTATGCATTCAATTTATAATGTATACAAAAATATATGATATATAATTCATATAATATTATCACAGGCAAAAATAGCCCGCGATGTGTCCTGGCACGAGAGACCTAATCATTATCAAATCGCTTAAAATAAATGTCACAAACTTAGTACTATATATGCATGCTGCCTCGCTTTATATGCCTTTATTTTCCACATGAATCATATAATTATAATTGCTACACACCGATTATAAAAATTGTGTGACAAACATATTAATAATTTCTTGTATGGAAAATCACGTGATTTAATTTAGGGCAATTAATTAGCTAAATTTAATAATAATATATGGAACTTTTATGGAATTATTTCTCTAAAAAACATTTGTTAGATGCATCAATTTAAGAAAAAAATATTAATCTCAACTATATTAACCGAAAAATTTCTCCAATTTTATCCCAAATTTCTACATCATGCATGTTATTATTTAAGTAAATCTTTTATATATAATTATAATTACATCACGTGAGATATATATGCATGTGCTTGACTAATTAAAATTGGGTACAAATTTTAAATGGCGACTATCACTAAGTATAATATTATTGGGCACCTACATAAAAAATAATATATTCTAGCCACTATTAAGGACAATTCCCAATTTACCCCATAACTGTCTGGATAAAGGACAAAAATTATGGGACCATCATTATGTTAGTGTTGACCACATTAAATGGTGGTGGTGGGAATACATTTAAAATTTTAATTTTAAACGTCCTTTTCTCTCTCTCTCTCTCCATTTCGTCCCAAACATGTCCCTTTCGTCCCAAATTTGTGGTCTCCCTTTCTCTCTCTCTCTTCTCCATCGGCCCATATTTTCGTTTTCGCCGGAGCAGGCGTTTCCTGAGGAGGGTGGATTCATGTGAGATTTGGCAATGGAGCATTTTTGGGTAATTATAAAAGCAGTTTTATTTTAATTTCGCGTTGTACGAGCAGTTTTACATGTTTTGCCTACATTTTGTGGTGTTGTTCATGGTGAAATGGTGGAAATTTACTTGTAAAGAATGTGACTTAATTGTGTATATATCATTTCAGAAGGTAGGACCACCGTGGGATTGTATGTTTTTTGAATATGTGAAAAAACTGTGTAGGCCGAATAGAACATAGACATAGGCCGAATAGAACAAAAATAGAACAAATTGTAGGAGGAATAAGAATAGAACATTTGTGGTCGGCCGAATAGAACAAAAAAGTAGGCCGAATAGAACAAATTATAGGAGGAATAATGCTAAAGCCTAGACGTAGGTCGAATAGAACATGTGTGGTCGGCCAAGTAGAACGAAAAAGTAGGTTAAATAAAATAACTGTAGGCCAAATAGAATAAATTGTAGGAGGAATAATGTGAAAGCCCATACGTAGGCCGAATAGAGCATTTGTGGAGAGCCGAATAGAACAAAATGTAGGCCGAATAGAAGAAAATATAGGCCGAATAGAACAAATGACGATCAAGGTGTATTAAATCAGGGCAATCTCGACGTAAGTCAAATAGGAAAAATATCTGGGCGAATAGAATAAAAATAGGCCGAATAGGCAATAATTATTTATAAATTTTTTATTGTTTGATTTGCCTTATTATTTGTTCATTAACTGCAATTACCTTATTGTAATTTTATATTTTTAATTATATCTATTTTCTGAATTAAATAGACTGGGTGAATTGACTCATGGCTTAGAATAGATAGATATGCAATGTCTAACAATATAAAAAAATTGTTACTTGTGCAGGGTGAGTAGAAGCGTCCTAGTATGAAAGAGTAGAACTGTGGTATCCATAATTACTGTAAACCGGGAACTGTTATGGAAATGATTCATACAAAGTTATCAAAGTTTGGAAAAAATGCCGAAAAAATGTCCAGAAGGTTATTCTTTGGGCATTTTTGAGATCTTGACGACTTATGGAACACGCATGCTGATTTACACGGTTTGATGACATGGGAGATTATAGTTACCGGGGAGGATTTAACTTCTAGATTCTTTCTAATCGGGGACCAGTGCCTTAGATTTGGTAGGGTATAGTTCATGCGGATTATGGGACTATGCTTCCGGGATCCACTGGGGTTTTATCCGAACAAGACGTATGATATCCCGCCTAGTGGGGTTTACGATAGATATTGTGGACAACTCACCAAACCATTAGTAAGCGAGCTTGCCAAAGCATTTAAAGGTCGTACCTTTGATGATAGTCTCGAGGATGCAGTCAAGGTTGCTAAAGTGTTGTTGGTCTATTATTTTCTGCTGGGAGCGGACGTGACAAATGTCAGTGTAGATAGTTGAGTTTTGGTGCTAGTCGATAATAGTCGCAGTTGGGATTTATTCCCCTGGGCCAGGTTAGTTACATGACTATACTGCACTTCATGGACAGCGTTCTGACCATTCTTCCTAAGAAAGCAAACCCCAATAAGTATAGATACCATTTCTATGGGTGCATATTTGCGCTCCTGATGCACGTTATAATACATTATTGAAACTTTTTAGTGATCTTATTCCAGCTTAATCCGAGTTTTCGCAACAATTATAATCTAACAATAGTATTTTGCCTGTGACACGTTTGGGCATACAAGCGTATACCATCCCTTGCTTCACTATGTAGGGATGTCCCACGTGATAGGAGTAATAATTGACCACTTTGCCTGCGATGGAAGTTTCATATGTCGAAGAGGGATATGAGGCATCAGTTTACTGAGGTATAAAATTTAAATGTTATAAATACATGAGGAAATTCAACATATAATAAGTTATTTTGTATCTAAGTGTTTAACTTTTTTAGTCAAAATCTTGTTATGGTGGTGTTTCCTGAAGAGCTCGCCGATGAGAGGACAGTCGAGTATTGGCTTGGCATAGGGATGATCCTTTGGAGGGTTTAGATATGAAGATGTACACCAAGGATTTTTCTAACCCCAAAAGAAAGGTCGTCCGAAAGCCTGTAGGCTCATCTTTGAACTAGCAGCCCGGGAGAGGCGTACGATCTAACACGTGATCCCTGGCATCAGCAATATTATCCCCGAAAGGTTGATGAGGACCTGTGGTAGGGCAGACGTACGGTAGATCTTGCAGCATGGCAGTCCAATTGGGAACCCTGTAGTATAGACCGATGTCCACACCTAGTCCTAACTAAAGTGGACATGATTTAGGGGAGACATGGTTCGATGAGCCCAGTTCTTATCATCCCACGCATCATATGCCTCCATCCTCCGCCACTCGATCATGGCATGATCGAGCTGCAAATGAGCATTTTGCCGAGCGTCACTTTGATACTGGAGTGGATGCTGCCCCAGTGTTTAGTGGGAGTAGGAGGGGTGACAACAACGGGGTTGATCTGAATTTTAGGGATAGGGTCCTCCTTAGGCTGGCTTATCAGGATGAGTACCTCTTTCAGATGGCTTGTCACACTGTGGCATCTAATCAAACCCAGGGTTACTTCCGGCTTGCGATTATGGAGCGGTTTAGGCTCCTCCGTGCTGATCTTAGGCATACTAACTCTGAGTATAGGCCATTTAGTTCAAGGACAGGGGTTAGCTCACCCCCACCCAGTGAGATGGAGCCTGGGAATGTCGTTACTCCGACATCGGGTGTGGCTACTGCTGGTCTGCGCGTCTTACTCGGACCAGAAACCCAAGTGCAGCATTTATTGTCACCATTCACAATGATTGAGCGGGAGCACCTGATGCATCTGTATGAGCGATTCAAGACCAGCCCCCACATGTAAGTGTACTTTTACTCTTTTAGCATTTTTATAAATTTATTTAATACGTGTGCTCGTTGGTTAACAATTTTTAAATTCAGGATTGACATTATAGTTGGGTACGGAGTAAACAGTGAATTTTTCCACAGACTCGAGAACCCCATTGCTTGGTTAGACGACTAGGTGATTGAAAGAGTGTTCATGTGTATACATAATATGTTAATCATTTCACATTATTTTGAATGCAAGTGACTATGTTTCAAAACCTGGATGCTTTCCTCCGCATATTATCCGAATGCAAGTGACTATGTTTTAGAACCTGGATGCGGCCGTAGGTGTACACATCCATCTTGAGGCTAGCCGTTACTGTATTCTAGACATGCAATTCTTTGTAAGTAACAATCATAATCACAAGTTTGTAAATAAACTTCCATGTATTTGTGACTCAGATCTTATACACTCGCGTATCAATTTCCTCATATGCCCGAGTCAATACCGCATGGAATTCACACACGACTACTGTCGAAGATGACAGATCGATATTCGCTAACATCCCTGATTATCTATTGATAGATCTTTATCAGTACGCTGCAGGAACACTTCCTATGTGGTCGGGGTCGAGTCGATTGATAGACATTGATATGGTATTACAACTTAATCCTTGTTTCACCACTGTAGGATACGTATACATACTAACTTCCAAATGTTTTACATATAATATATTCATTGTTCTGAATTCCATGACAGATTATGTTTATAGTCCATACGGAAGTGTACTACTACCTATGTACGGTGCTTACACAGAGCATGACATTATACTATTTTGACTCGTTCTGGCATAGATGGCATAACGAGCCCGACATGAAGGATCATCGGGTAGTGGAGACTCTAACATTCAGACGGATCATTCCAACTCTGATGTGCTTGCTTGATACTTCCCGACATATTCCTCTTTATATGAAGTTGACTCCATCTTGGCTTGAGTTCTGTTACAGACAAGTGGACTCGAACAACTCCAGTGCTGCATCTCTCAGGATCACAGAGAAGTTATTATCGAGGGACAGGAACTGGAATGCCCCTAACTACATGACGAATTACTGGAAGCGCATTGCTTTCCAAATCTTTTAGCTAGGCACCGTTATTTCCACAGTATGATGGACGTGTATCTTTGTTACAGAAATAGATTTTTATTATAATGTTTACTATTGAAATGATGAATTACCTTTTTTTTAGTAAAAAAAATTCCTATTGATCACCGATGATATGTTATGCTTTTTATTTTATTTATACAGAGAATATTAATATTCTTGGAAAATTAAGAACTGGAATTGTCTTTAATTGAATTGCATAAGAGTTAGTAATTTACATGCTAAAAAATGTATCACTTTTTAAGAAAACCACTTCTACTGCAATGGTTGAACTGAGAAGGACAGTGTAGACGAGTATGTCCAGGTCCACCGCAAACCCCACATTTTTTGTCTCCAAACACGGGGAGTAGGCGCAGCTGTACAAGTCGGTGCTGGACCACTGTTCAATGATGAAGCTTCAGTACAGTTTACTCGATTGTGACCTGGCTGTTGACAGCGCGAACATACATGTTGTTTGTGACGTCTTCTGGATGATTCCATACTTGACCTTATCCGAGACTGTCGTGGTCGGCCCGTCTGCCTACGTGTTAGCAGGGGTATAAGCCCGTGTTCCTCCAAGGAGGGAGTTTGCTTTACACAACTTCCTTTTTATAACAAGGCAGAAAGCCCCTTCCGAACACTCATTAATTTCGAATGAAGAGTGCCCTAGCGAACACCTACTTCTATAAATAGAAAAAAATGAGACTTTACTAAACAAGCGACATGCTGTGACTGTACTCTGTCAGGGGTGTTCAACTGATTATAGTGTGGAACAGGCATAACAGGATCGACCCACATCCCATTACATTGTGTGATGGAATATAGTAGACACGAACCCAGTAGCTGCCAACCTGCAATTACTGAACAAAATAGAATATAAGGTTAGTGATTCATGTGATCTATACAAGTAAAACATATAAATACATACTCCATTGCCTTTATTGTACGAATACATGAAACTAGTTCTTTTTTAACCTTGTCACATGTGCAACTACGAGCATTCAAATCTACTGTGAAAATTTGGTCACGGTTCTTGACTGAATACTTATGGCCAGTGAGTTTCGATATGTGTAGCTTCTGGGCAGCACGAGAAAGTTTCACTAACTCGTCATGGACCCGCTTGCAGAGAATAGTACTCTCTTGTTCAGTTTGAGTTCGACGATCGTAAAACCACCTATCAGTGATTGTGCGAGTAATCTCTAGCAGTGTGCATACATGTTGCTTACGCCCCCAAAGAATGGCATTATTATACGATTCAGCTGCATTAGAGTTCATAAACTCATACCGTCTGACAGGGCAATGGACCCTTTCCCATTTCTCATATCCCCACATGACTCAAGTAAGTCCATTAAATCCTATGAACCTACAGCTCGCAAGGAGGTCATGCATCTACAAATAACAATTGGGAAGGGGGAACATGAGTAAAAAATCCATTATAATGATGCATTTAAATTTAAAATTATGAAGAAGTGGTTGGAAGACTAACTAATCAAAATCTGTTAAAAGGTGTGCATCCAACGCATTCTGGAATCTAAACATAATGGTATATCCAAAACGAACAAATTTGTTCTTTAAATGATAGTCGCATAGCCTGGGATGTGCATCAGGATAAACATTAGATATAGCATGTGTGATACTTCGATGCCCATCAGAAACTATCAACAGATCTCGTGGATATCTGTATGTGATTAGAGTGATAATTCATGTATTTTAAGCTCCAATTTATGTGAAAATTGAGTGCGATTTGGTCTATTATTGAGACGAATCGGGTTGTTTATGGAAAAGCCACGAATCAGATGCTACTAAGGCTATTTGAGCATATTTTTACGGGAAAATAGGTCTTAAGTGCTTGAAATTGGAAAACACAATTTTCAGGGCAATTTCTATAGTTTTGCTCAACCTGGAGGAGTTGTTCGACCATCATCAGCTTGGTCGAACAAGGGTGATGAAGTCGAACGAGGGGCATATCAACTTACAGAGGGGTCATTCGACCAAGAAAGCTTGTTCGACCAAGATAACTCAAGTCGAACAGAAGGAGTCAAGTCGAATTAGAAGCAGAGACAAAGTTCATATTACAGACATGCCGTTCGACCAGCGTTCGACCAAGAGGGTCCATTCAACCAAGTCTAGTCTGGTCGAATGGCGACGTAGCAGCTTCAAAAAGTCGGGATTTCACCTCCAAGAGCATACATGTGCGTGTTTTCGATGAGAATGCCCAGTAACAATCCATGATAAGAAGTAACAAGTATAAAAAGGGGGCCGGTCATACAAAAAGAGAGTTAAATTCCACATCCATCCTACACCACATCCAAACCCTAACTTCATCTGCAGAAGCGATAGAGAGAGATTCGTACAGGGAATTAAGTGAGAACCAAGTGAAGATTTAAGACGGAGCTAGAAGCGACGGCGCCCACATCTAGAGTTTACTTCGCAACTTAATCTATCTTGTAATTTACAAGACTATGGGTAAGATCTATCCAATCACCATGAACGTTCGTCGAAGCTTTATGGGCTAGAACCACTTTGGTAGTTCTAGGGTTATGAAGGTTTTTATCTAGTTAATTGAATTTCAGTGTGTATACTCCGTACAACACTAATTGTGGTTTATTTTACATAAGACTATGCTTTGTTAATTTATACTCAGAGTCGTTTTATGCATCATTAATTATTATGTAGAGTCTGAATACATCTCCTTATTATTGATTGAGTGCGTTCACTGCTGAGCAGGATTACATGTAATGATTCTAAATGAGGGAACTCCGAAGTCTCATTTGAACTATCTTATATAAATACTTATTGATTGAATTGAATTCGGGTTAGTAAGTTGAATAAAGAGAATAATTATATAGTACCTATAAAGGAGATCATATCGGGTTAGAGTACTAAGTGCACGGGAAATAATTGATAGTGATAGTACCTAGAAAGAGGGTGTAATTATATCTCTTGCTCCAGAGTAATTTACACGCGTTACACGCTTGTCTGCTTGTGTCTATAGAGTAGATTTGCATGGTTTAATGATGCGTCCATATTCCATTAGGCAGAGTCGGACATTGACATATGGAAGAGAGATTAATTAGTAAAACTGGATGGCCCGAAGAGCTATATTTCTTCTCACTTGAGCAACTCTCGTTTATTCTCTACTGTTATTTATTTTAATTAATTATTTATTGGTTACTTAATCATCACAACTTATTTACCATACTAGTCTTAACAAGTTAGAATATAATTAAATTGATAATAATACGTCCTTTGGGTTCGATAATCACTTGGTCGCTTATCTGAGCTACAATAGAATCCTTAACAGTTGGGGATTAATATTGTGTGTTGAGAAAATGCTCATCAGTATGCCTCTCACAACCTTGTTAAAACCACGTCCACGACGTGTTGTTCTCAATGTCGCAAATGCTCAAGACGAGAGGGAAAATGTGGTGATTTGGATCCTTCAAAACTGCCATAAACACTATTCCCTTATTCTTTCCCTTCATATGAGTACCATCTATGATAATGGCTAGCCGAGCAAACTCAAGAAATCCACGCTTGGATGCTCCAAGTGCATAAAATGCAAACCTGAAACGATCTTCTTCACCAACGGCGATGCTGGTTTGTGTACTGGGATTTTCCATTTCTAATTGATACATCTACGCATGGAGCATATGAAATGAGCTGTTGTGATTCCGGTACGTGTGCCCAATGATGAGAGTGGAAATTAGTATGTTTGAGTGTCCAATTTAACACCTTTTCATGGAAATTCTTGTTATATATTAGCACAAGTGTCTTATATTCATTTTATGTGAGAAAAATGTGCACTTGAGGTGTTTTATTGTGTTTTAGGTGGAAAAAGGATGAAAAGTGCAAAGTTGGAGAAAATGTGTAATTTGTGCAAGAATGCTGAAAATGCACATCCAACTTTCATAATTTTTCTGTATTGTTGTGGAGATCAAAACTATTGGTGTGATGCATGGTTGGAAAGACACTGAAATGAGGGTTGATTTGGCGTAAAGAACACCTTAATCGGATTCCAAATGAGGAAGTTATTATCGAAATGGTGACGTCGTGCGAGCTGTGCCGAACAGAATTGCTGTGCTACTTTCCGTGGCTTTTTGCATATTCAAATCTTAGAGTTTTCTTATGTTCTTTATGTGGATAGAAAGCCAAGGAAGAGAGAATCGCGTGAGTGCAAGAATCACTCAAATTGGAGCTCGGATGTAGAAGTTATACGCGAAACGGTGAGACTGCGCAAGACAATTCGACCACAACATTTGAATTTGACCTGACCATGTGGTCGAATCCTGGTCGAATTGGAAAAAGAAGCAATTCAACCATGACACCTCAATTTGACCTTCTATGCTGGTCGAATATAGCACCTGAAGCTCGAATTCGGTGTCTGAAGCTTCCAGTAGGGTGATTCGACCTGCAATTCGACTAGGGGAGGTGAATTCGACCTAGCTTCGTGGTTGAATTGACATGCGGAAACTTACCATATCCGTATTTTTACACCCTCAATGCATGTGATCACTCAAAAACCCCATTCCAAGGCCAATAAAGAGCTTACAAGTATAAAAAGGGGTGTAGATCATACCATTAGAAAAGAAAAAAAGCAACAATAGAGATTGGATTGGAGAGAGCCACAACACAATACTACACCCCACAAGGGGGGATCACCCCCCAACCATCATCCACATCCTTTCCTCCATCCATCTATCACTTTGAAAATTCGTTCGTGGAATCAAGAGGAGAACCAAGAGGAGAATTCAAGACGGAGAAGGACGCGACGATGCCCACATCTAGGGCTTTATTCGTTTCTCAATTTATCTTGTATTTCCGGACATCCGGGTAAGATATATCCAACACCCATGATTGCTCTTCTTAACATCATGGGCTAGAGCTTTTTGGTAAAACTAGGGTTGTGAAGGTTTTTACGAATTAATTGAACTTTCGTGTGTAAACTCCGTACAACACTACTTGTGAATTTATTTTATATATGATTGTGCTTTCTTAATCTATACTCATCGTCGTTTTGTGCATCATTAACTGTTATATAGAGTCCGAATACATATCTTGGTTATTGATTGAGTGCGTTCACTGCTGAGCAGGATTCCATGTTATGATTCTAAGTGAGGGGACTCCGAAGCTTCATTAGAACTATTATATATGAATACTTATTAATTCAATTGAATTCGGGTTAGTAAGTAGGATAAAGAGGATAATTTCATAGTACATATAAAGGGAGATCATATCGGGTTAGAGTACCAATTGGCTAGGAAAATAATTGATACTGATAGTACCTAGAAAGGGGGGTGGAATTATATCTCTTGCTCTGAGGTTATTTACACGTGTTACACGCATGCTTACTTGAGTCTATAGAGTAGATATGCATGGTTTAGTGATGCGTCCATATTCCACAAGGCAGAGTCGGACATCAACACACTGAAGTGAAGTTAATGAGTGAAACTGGATTACCCTAGAGCTACCTATTCTCCTACTTGATCCACTTTCGTATTCTTCGAGTGATATTTTATTTAATTTGTTATTTTACTTAATTATTTATTAGTTTAATAATTAAATCCTAAAACTAAATTGCCTTGTCTTAATTAATCTAGTAAATAATTAAATTAATAATACGTCGTTCTTTGAGTTCGATATTCACTTGGTCGTTTACTTAAGTTGCAATTGATATCCTTAATACTTGGGGATTAATTTTACGTGCATAAAAAACGCGCATCAAGTTCTTGGCGCCGCTGCCGGGGACGGCTGTTATTATTAGTTTATTATTTATAGTTTGATTAAGACTTTTATTTGTGATTATTTAATTCTATCTAACCTTGAATTTTTTTGAGGTACTTGTGCACTAGGAAAAGAAAGGAAGGAAATGAGCAAATAACACATTGAGATTAACATGGCCGGAGCAAGGCAGAATCCGGATAATATTGTCATACGTGAAATTTTCACGAACTATGGAATTGGTAACATGGGGTTGATAGGAGCAAGGGGCGAAGATGATGATTTTGAGATACATCCCGCTCTTATTAACATGGTGGAAAAGAATCCCTTTTCTGGAGGTTGTTTTAAAGATCCATATCAGTATCTTCGAAGATTTTTTGGTTATGCAAACACTCAAAAGGATGCTGGAGCTAATGATAATGCTAGGCGAATCTCCCTATTTAAGTTCTCTTTGATTGATAGAGCAGAAGCTTGGTAAAAGACTCTTGATGCCACCGACTGCACTACATGAGACCAACTGCAGCAGAAGTTCTTAGAAAGATACATGCCACCCTCAAGGATCTTAAGAATGAAGCAAGAGATCACCCAATTTGTTATGAATCAGGGTGAGAAACTTTATGAGGCGTGGGATAGGTTTAAAGATATGCTCAGGAGCTGTCCACAGCATGGAATGTCTAAGGCTGAATACATAAGCATCTTCTACTATGGATTGGATTGTGAATCGCGTATTTTTATTGATACATCATCAGGGGGAGCGCTGTTATCTAAAACAACACTTGAAGCAGAAAAGTTGTTTGAAGCCATCTCTATGAATTCACGTGACTGGCCTGTAGAGAGAGATGTAGGATCATATGTACTTGGAAAGGTAGCGCAGGTTGAACATCAAGTGGCGAAGCCGAATATGGATGATGAGATCGTCTCTAGTCTAGCTAACATCAACAAGCTACTAGAGTCTTACCAGAGGCAGATCACAGAGTTAACAAAAATGTGGCCTAGTATGAAGCAGCAGCAAGAAGCGAAGAGTGTTGTAGATACCTTCAATCGATAAATGGCTGAGAATGATGCAAGGATTGATCGTCTCAAGGATACCAAGAATGTTGATCATGCAGATTTATTAAGCAGTTGAAGGACCTTACTTTGATTAGGGGAAGATGACTGCGAATGTGATTCAACTGACCCAAAAAATGGAGAATAATGTCATCACGTTAAGGTCTGGAACACAATACGAGGGACCGATGAGGTCAAAATTGAAATTAGAGACGTCGAGAGCTCAATTCAACCCCAATTTGACCAACACATCAGGTCGAATTCAACAGGATAGGTCGAATGAGGCACCTGGACGTGATTTGGAAGTAACAGAGCCTCGATTCGACCAGAAACACTTCAATTCGACCAGACCCTCAGGTCGAATTCCACCCTCCGGAGCACTCTGTTTCATCAGGAGCTCGATTCGACCAGCAACCTTCCAATTCGACCAAACCTTATGGTCGAATTGAGGTCGAATCGGAGGATAAAATTCATACAGAAGGCCAATTCGACCAGGAGGACTTCAATTCGACCAGACCTACCGGTTGAATCCTGGTCGAATCAGCTCCAAAGATAGTCGAATGGAAATCCACGGAAGAGAGGATCATTTTCGCGCGTGAATCACCTCAATCAGAGGTCGGATGCGAAAGTTATGCTCGAAACTGTGAGATTGCGCAATCATGCCATGAAAGCCATTCGACCAACTGCTTGAGTCGAACCTTCAAGCAATGAAGATGCCCATGGAGATTCAATCATGCAAGAGCATAGATATAATTTATAACTTGTTTAATCTTGATTTTAATAAGGCAGATGATTCTGAATTTAAGTGGAAGATTGACAAGGAGGTGTCTAGACAGCCATGAGAAGAAGAAAATTCTGAGGATCATATACTTGTGACCAAGAAAGGTGAAGTATTTAGTATAGACAACAAGAGGGAAATAAAGTATTTGAAGGTGAGGATGCAAGAAGACCGTTCTCTGATCAAGTAGCCTACAAAGGTTACATCCATCGTGACTCTCTGACGTTAAATATGAGCACCTGTTGGGGGCTTGCCCTTCCGTTTTATTGCTTTATTTCTTTTGTGTGAGTGAGAAATTTTTATATTTATGGTGCTTACTAATCGGCAATTATATCTCTTTGCAAACTTAGTTTCAACTTACGTTTCTACTAAGTTTGGGGGGTGTGATGTACTTATCTCATTGAAGCACCAAGAATATAATCTTTTCTTTGTAATGTTTTCTAGGGAAGTTGATTTTTTGCGGTATGTTGAAACTTTAATCAATTTTTGATGTGTCAATTTTTTTGCAATTTGCCTAGTGTACAGTGATGTTTTTAGTGTGTGGAGTCGATTAGATAATCAATTAATTCTTTCTTATAGTTCTCCTATTTTATTATTGATGAATCCTGTGATGATGGGTGTGTTTGAGCTTTGATGATAGAAACAGGTAACTGAGGCTTTGACCTGACCGAGTTGAACAACTCGAGGAGCTCGTGCATAAATAGGAAAAAGTCAGGTGCCCTCGTTTCCTTATTCTAATTTTTATGTGTGCTTTTAATTCATGGAGTGAAGGATTATGTTTATGGTGGTGATCCATGTGAGCTTATATTGTTAAAATTGTCTTTGAAAATCATATGTTCTTTGTATTGATGAAGGGAGTGTACTTGAGTTATAATGCGATATGAAGATCTATGTGTACTTGTGGGATATTACTTACTATGAAAGGTGCTCTGTTACTTGTTAAAAACCCATGTGAGAGTTTGAGCCTCGTTGATCATGTTATATAATCACATGATTTTTTTTCTGGTGAATATCGTTCTTGTGTGTGTATTCTAGAACTTGCCTCTTGTCTTACTTGAAACTACATGTGTGTTAGATGATGAGAGATGATTTAAGGACATCCTTGAATTTACGAGTCACTTATCCAAATAATTTCCTATCAAATAATTTTATATCCGTAGTTAGCCCTTTTGAGCCTAAAAGCCTAATTTCTTTGGCAACCTACGAAGATAGCCACTTTGATATCCTATTTGAGCCTTAAATTCCTATATTTAGTGGAGAATTAAATGTTGTCAAAGTGTGTGAATTGATTTTCATGGAGTTTGGAAGGAATAAATTATTTTGAGCTGTACAAGTGATTATGAGCTTAAAAATAAGTTGTTTAGGGGTTGTGCCCGAAACTGGTACCCTGAGATGTTAGAGGTAGTGGCCGAAACTAGTATCTCAAGAAAGGAAACAAAAAGTATGTTGAGCTTGAAGAAAAAGGAGAGAAAAGAAAATTAGAAGAGCATGAAGCTGGATAGCCTTGAAGTGTAAAAAATTTGCAGTACAAAAGATCTCCGGCTGTAATTCTCTACTAATTGAGTTACTTTATCCATATATTTCATACCCTTACCAAAGAGCCGCATTACATCCTATTAAAAGTCCTTTTTGATCTCATTGTCAAATCATATTTTTAGTGGTGGAGAGTTTGAGGGTTTTGGCAAGCTTATGTTACACAGGCACTTGAATTGAATTTGAGCGTAAACACCTTATCCCATAAGTGTACATCTTTTACACTTGAGTGTGATATATACTTCCCTTGAGAACATGTCAATGGAGCATTTGATTTGGTGGTGATTGTCTTAACTTGTATGCTATGAATTGATTATTACATGTAATGAGAGTTGCATGACCTAAGTTGATGACAATTGTATTTTGAATAGAGTATTAGTCATAGTCCTTGTTTCCCCACTAATTTTCTTACTCTCTCTCGCTTTATTTTTATTTTGTTGGCTCGGGACGAGCAACATGTAAGTTTGGGGGATTGATGAGAGTGGAAATTAGCGTGTTTGAGTGTCCAATTTAACACCTTTTGATGGAAATTCTTGTTATATATTAGCGCAAGTGTCTTATATTCATTGTATGTGAGAAAAATGTACACTTGAGGTGTTTTATTATGTTTTAGGTAGAAAGAGGATGAAAAGTACAAAGTTGGAGAAAATGTGCAATTTGTGCAAGAACACTAAAAATGCACGTCCATCTTTCATAATTTTTCTGAGTTGTTGTGGAGATCAAAACTATTGGTGTGATATATAGTTGGAAAGCCACTGAAATGAGGGTTGATTTGGCGTAAAGAACACCTCAATCGGATTCCAAATGAGCAAGTTATGATCGAAATGGTGACGTCGCGCGAGCTGTGCCGAATAGAATTGTTGTGCTACATTCCGTGGCTTGTTTCACATTCAAATCTTAGATTTTTCTTGTGTTCTTTATATGGATAGAAATCCAAGGAAGAGAGGATCGCGTGAGCACAAGAATCACTCAAATTGAAGCTCGAATGTGAAAGTTATACGTAAAACGGTGAGACTCCACAAGACAATTCGACCATAATATTTTAATTTGATCTGACCATGTGGTCGAATCCTGGTCGAATTGGATAACAAAAGATGTAATTCGACCACGACACCTCAATTCGACCTTCTGTGCTGTCGAATCCAGCACCTGAAGCTCGAATCCGGTGTCTAAAGCTTCCAGTAGGGTGATTCGACCTGCAATTCGACTAGGGGAGGTGAATTCGACCTAACTTCGTGGTCGAATTGACGTACATAAACTTACCATATCCTTATTTTTACACCCTCAATGCGTGTGATCTCTCAAAAACCCCATTCCAAGGCCTATGAAGAGCTTACAAGTATAAAAGGGGGTGTAGATCACCCCATTAGAAAAGGAAAAAAAGCAACAATAGATATTGGATTGGAGAGAGCCACAACACAATACTACACCCCACAAGGGGAATCACCCCCAACCATCATCCACATCCTTTTCTCCATCCATCCATCACTTTGAAGATTCGTTCGTCAAATCAAGAGGAGAATTCAAAATGGAGAAGGACGCGACGACGCCCACATCTAGGGTTTTATTCATTTCCTAATTTATCTTGTATTTTTCGAACATCCAAGTAAGATCTATCCAACACCCATGATTGTTCTTCGTAACATCATGGGCTAGAGCCTTTTAGGTAGAACTAGGGTTGTGAAGGTTTTAACGAATTAATTGAACTTTCGTGTGTAAACTTCGTACAACACTACTTGTGGATTTATTTTATATATGATTGTGCTTTCTTAATCCATACTCACTGTCTTTTGTACATCATTAACTGTTTTGTAGAGTCTGAATACATATCTTGGTTATTGATTTAGTGTGTTTACTGTTGAGCAGGATTCCATGTTATGATTCTAAGTGAGGGGACTCCGAAACTTCATTAGAACTATCATATATGAATACTTATTAATTGAATTGAATTCGGGTTAGTAAGTAGGATAAAGAGGATAATTTCATAGTACCTATAAAGGGAGATCATATCGGGTTAGAGTACCAATTGGCTAGGAAAATAATTGATACTGATAGTACCTAGAAAGGGGGTGGAATTATATCTCTTACTCTGAGGTTATTTACACGTGTTACACGCATGTTTACTTGAGTTTATAGAATAGATATGCATGGTTTAGTGATGCGTCCATATTCCATAAGGCAGAGTCGGACATCAACACACGGAAGGGAAGTTAATGAGTGAAACTGGATTACCCTAGAGCTACCTATTCTCCTATTTGATCCACTTTCGTATTCTTCGAGTGATATTTTATTTTATTTGTTATTTTACTTAATTATTTATTAGTTTAATAATTAAATTCTAAAACTGAATTGCCTTGTCTTAATTAATCTAGTAAATAATTAAATTAATAATACGTCGTCCTTTGGGTTCGATATTCACTTGGTCGCTTACTTAAGTTGCAATTGATATCCTTAATACTTGGGGATTAATTTTGCGTGCAAAGAAAATGCGCATCACCCAGCAACCAGTTGTTTGGTCTTTAACGCTACATTGTAGCTAATGTCAACTCCAAAATCCTGCATGATCTCGGATCTCATCCCCTGAAGTCGGAGTCCAGTAATCTTATCAAACTGCCTAGTAGCAAAATATTGCCCAATTAGCTTGGATGACACATGTGTTGGAGCGGTCCTATCTGGATCATTTACACAACCGTGAGTTCAACCAATTTAATCACTCTCCAGAGCCCAAAGTTCATTCTTGCAGGCATTGCAAATTGACAACATATATTAGCCTTTAGCTTACATATCACGTTAAACATGTTCGAGTTAGATTTTTCGACACGGGTCCCCACTCTATTCCACAAGTTATACATTCCTAGGGCTATTTGCAACTTCTCTTTCATATCAAATACACTGTTCGCGTGAAGGTCGCCAGATGTATCAAAGGCAGGGTCAGTCACATGATCTTCTCTGTCATCGTTATCCGGAATGCCTATGAATATGAAATGTGCATCAGTATTAAATAGAAACTTATTGTTAGTTCTATTCTCAAAAAATAAATTTTTAATACATGGAATCAACCAAGGACGGGTGGTCGGCCCTCGACTATGATACTCTGCTGGCTGCATTTCGAAACGGGAAAAGTCGCGACTAATTGGCTCTGAAAGCTAGGGCCACCTCTCTAACGTATATAACGATAATTTCTTCATACAATCGGATTCTTGAGGCTTCACCACCATTATCACTATCTCTAGAAGACTGATTAGATTCATGTGATCTATCATCTTCGTTACTTTCATCATCTTCTTCGTCAGTCCTTACATCATCATCAACATCATCCTCACCCTCACCAGCATCTTTGTCGTAAGCTCAGCATCTAGCGATTCTCTAAAATTAGACCACCGCTGCTCTGATGTAAGACTGCACTCCTCATTCAAATCAAATTCAGGTCTAGCACTAGAACGTGTCCTCGCACGTGGATCATTGTTCGGATCAACACTTCCATTTTCATAACCTGTTCCTAAACCCAAACTAATCCCTAAACATTGTGCAAAATGTTGATAAATTGCATAGCCCGCAATAGGTCGGAGTGTCACATAGACCATTCCTACATCAACACAGTGAAAACGTATTCCACATGTGCATCATTCTTAATCTTATATTTAGACAAACAGCAATCATACTCAAGCAGAGAATGCACTTCATAACCCCAGTAACTCATATCAACTTGTACTATTTTATGAATTTCTATTAGCAAACTAATATAATATAGATCGTCATCTAGCAAGAATAACCAGTTCACTTTTCCACCATTGTATAGTAACCCTTCTCAAAATCCACCCCAACACATCTTAACTTTTTTATAGCTCATCTGTACAGTTTTACAAAAAAATATAAATGATGTCAACATTAAAACGATAATCATTTAAAACCATAACTTTAAAAAATTAGGTGCAAGTATTCTATTCGGCCAATAAATTAGTATATTCGGCCCAAAATATGTTTCACTATTCAGCTTACCTTATGATGCCTCACAAAATCTCAAAAATTTGATTCTTCTATTCAGCCCATACGGTTGTTCTATTCGGCCTATACACATTTGCCTAATCGGCCTATATTTTTTCCAAAAAAATAAGACAAAATTTCATAGAGATAAATTTTTTCTTCTATTCGGCCTAAATGTACACTATTCAGCCCAAATGATTGTTCTATTCAGCCTATACAGATTTGGCATTTGGCCTGTATTTTATTTGTCCACAAAAATAAGGACAAAATTTAATACGGATTAAAATTTTCTTATATTCGGATTCGGCCTATAGGTATTCTATTCGGCCCACATGGTTGTTCTATTCGGCCTATACAAATTTGCCTATTCGGACTGTATCTTTTTTTCCACAAAAATAAGGATAAAAATTCATAAGGATAAAGTTTTTCATCTATTCGGCATAGAGGTATTCTATTCGGCTCAAATGTTTATTCTATTCGGCCTATACAGAAGCATCTATTCGGCCTGTATTTTTTACTACAGAAGAAATCATAGAATACATCTTATTGCATTTTAATAAATAAATATACTCATGTGACATGTAAAAATAACAAATTAATGCATTCAGTAGACTATAAAACTAGTTTACACATACCTTGTATACTTGCTCCACAAATTCTCACACATTCATTGTGTGCACACCATCTAAAAAACTAGAGAAATAAATGTGCAATACAGCGTCATTATATATTATATTTTTTGTAAGCGTATGAGGGAGCACATGCCTACAACTAACCTAATATTGTACTTTGGTACTTTTGATGAAAAAGAGAGGAATTGGATTCCTCAATTGTACTTTGATATTTTTTATTCAAAAAGAGACGAATCTGATTCCTGAAACATGTGATTAGTGGGTCACTTTCAAAGACATTTTGGTCACTTCCAATAGAAGTGGCTAGAATAAATTGTTTTTAAGATAGGTGGCTCAAAAAATTACTTTTAAGTGGAAGTGGCTACTTTGTGCCATTTCCACATTAAAATTTCCACTAAAATTATAAATGGAAAGAAATGTCACAATTAATTTCTTTTTTGTTGACGACCGTGAGGTTTCATTTTCACCAACCTGGGATTAATATGAGAAATTCAATTATAAGGGGTGTCAGGTGTATTAGATTCAACCTTTGACTTTCCTCAAAGATAAAAAATACAAAAGATATTTGAATCTCTTAGGTCATGATTGATATGATGGAATAGAGCTGCAAATGGAATCGACATTCCTAATTCTATTTTCATCCCTGCGATTGATATATTTTTATAAATAGGAATTCCGATTCTAAAGGAATGTGTATTCCCTTATTCGTAGGAATGAGCATTCCTCTCACCCCATGGTATTGCCAATTCTATTCCATAGTTTTCTCACCCACCCACCCCTACCACACATACACCCTCTAATACATTAAAATATGGGCTCCACACTCCCACTAATACAACTACCCACTACACATTATATAATAATACTCCTTAATCCATGTGCCAAAAAGCAAAAAAACCCTTTGGGCGGGACGGAGGGAGTATATATATATATTCTTTTAATTTATAAAACGTATATATATATAATTATAAAAATTATAAATATGTTACTATTTTTCTACTTAACATGGAGTAATATTTATTAAAAACATTTGTATTAAATTATTTAATAAAAAAATCAAATTATTAAAAATCTAAATAAAAAATTAAATATTTTTATATACTCAACTCAGTAAAAAAATATATAACTAAATTAAATTATAAAATTTTAAATATAAATGTATATAGTTATTTTAATATTTATTCAAAATAAAAATTAGTAATATTATATATAAAAATTAATATTATTAATTAAATTGAATATATATATGTAATATAAATATAAACATAAATATAATTTTTTATACTTAGTTTAATATTTTTTAATATATATAAATTTTTTTATTTGTATTTTAAATTTTATTTATATTTTAAAAATATTAATATTTTGTTTTATTTTTAATTTAATATTTTTCTATAATTATTAAAATACATAAATTCTTTATTAAAATTTTATTTAATTTAATATTTTATATGAATTAAATTTCAAATGTAATATTATAAAAATAACATTAATGTGATTGAAATTAATTAAGGAATATAACTATTACTTGAGTTATTCTTGAACGATACCAATAATTTTTAATCATTCGATTCTCATTACTATTCAATTAATGAGTTCATTCCATTACTCTATTATTTCATTGAGTGTATATTGGGTGCACTCATATGTGTATACCATTTTATTCTATTTAGTATACATATTATTCTATTTTGTATACGTGTTTCGTAATAATTGTATACTTTTTTCATATTAATTTTTCATTAAAAAAATTAACATCCATATTTGTATAACATTTTATTGAATATTATATATAATTTTTCATTAAAAAATTAACAATTAAATTGTATACATTTTTACTCTTAATTGTATATGTTTTTGTTTATATTTGTATGTGGGTGCACCCTATTTTTAGGTGCACCCGGGTGCACACTATAAATGACCTATTTCATTTAGTCATACCAATCTAGCCTTAGATGTTGGAAAAGTACTTGTGGACACTTGAATTTTATTTCATATTAAAGAAAAATATGCGGCAAATTAATGCAATAATTATCATTTATTTATTTATTAAGGAATTTAAATAAATAAATTCCTAAAATACATTAGTGAATAATTGATGATTGGGCCAGATCTAATCAAATAAGCCCAATTTAAAGGTGGCCTGATCCAAATCAATTAACTCCGGATAAATTAAATCAGGCCCAAGTCAAAAATGTGTCAATAGTACATCGTTCTATCTAATTAATCAAACGTAAAAAAATCTCACTATGAGAGGGTTTTACGCAAGTGTTGCTTTATTTTTTATTTTATTTTTTTAATTAAACATATTAATAAAAAAATATTTGGTTAGTAAAAGTAAAACAATTTTTTTAAATTATAAATAATTTTTGATATTTTATCGATATTTCCTCGATATATCTCGATCTGGGAAAATTTGAATTGTGGCAAATCGATATCGAAATTTTTATCGATTTTCTCGATATTTCCTCGATATAAGAAAAAAATATATTTTTCCCTAATATTAATATCGGTACTTTAAAAAAATAAATATATCGTGGATATATCGTGAAAATTTTGGGATATTTTCATCCTTGATTGTAGTAATATATACTTTCAAAACCCCTACACAGATAGGCAATGATTAAGGTATAGCTGTTGTTGATGTGATGCTCATCACCACGTCTCTGGTCACCTTGATAATGCTGATGGTATGGAAGACCAACATATGGTTGATCCTCTTCTTCTTCACTGTATTCATGTCTGTAGAGCTCCTTTACTTCTCATTCGTCCTCTACAAATTCGTGGATGGTGGATACCTCACGTTGGCTTTCTCTGTCGTGCTCATGACGATGATGGAATTTTGGCACTTCGCCCACCATGAGAGGTATGTGTTCGAGCTGAAGAATAAGGTTTTCGACAGTTACATTCAGGATGTGGTGAAGAACAATAATGTTAGCAGACTTTCTGGAATTGGACTTGTATATTCTGAATCAGTTCAGGGAATCCAACCAATTTTCCCTCATTTCATTGAGAATGTTCCCTCTTTACATTCTATTATCGTCCATTAAGGCCTTCCCTACTAGCAAAGTTGCCTTGGAGGAGCAGTTTCTCTTCTGTCATGTTGAGCCTAGAGGGTACAGAATATTTCAGTGTGTTATCTGGTCGGTTACAAGGATCTATCTGAAGAAATCAAGTAATTCGAATGCCAGCTCATTGAGAACCTAACAGGATTCACCAAGCTCGAGCATATGAAGATGTCAGCCTACGAAGCAGATCAACTACCAAACATTCCTCAATCCGATCTCCCAAGCAGTAGTAACGTTAGAAAATTAGCTTTTTTGGACATACACCTTGAAGAATCATTTTCATTTGCGTCAATTCTTGAGTCTGTGGAGATAGATGTGGCACAAGGGGTGGAGGTTGAGCTGCAGGCAAGGATGGAAATATCTTAAAATTTTCACGATATATCCACAATATATCCATTTTTTTAGAGTACCGATATCAATATTGGGGAAAAAGATATTTTTTTCTGATATTGAGGAAATATCGGTAAAAATATCTATATCGATTTGCAACAGTTCAAATTTTCCCATATATCAAGATATATCAAGGAAATATCGATAAAATATTGACAAAATATCGAGAATATATTGAAAATATCGAAAATTTATTTATAATTTTGAAAAAATAAAATAATTTTTTATTTTACTTTTACTTACCAAATATATTTTTTTGTTATTAATATATTTAATTAAAAAATAAAATAAAAAATAAATCAACACTTGCGTGAAACCCTCTCATGGTGAGATTATTTTAAGTTTGATTAATTTGATAGAACGACGTACTATTGGCACATTCAAAACTATGTTCAAAATTTCTCTAATTCGATTAATAGGTACCAATATTATTTAAATATAAATGGCATGACATGTTTTACATTTGAGCCTCATATATCATCATTTTGGTATTATTTATTATGTATTAAATAATAATAAATAGTAATTATTGTATGACTCTAAACTATTTAGATATATTGTTATTGATTTACTTATCATGAGTTTTATTGAGATTTTAAAGTGTATTTATATATTAAAATTGGTTATAATATATTGAAATTTTAATTAATTAATTTTCTTCTTTTTTTTTTCAAGTTTTCATGATTTTCTTAATTTTTACTGATATTCATATTCGATATATCCATCGATATATCTGTAAATTTGAGGTATTGATATTTTTACCGATATCGATATTTTCATCCTTGGCTGCAAGTGGTGGAGAAGGCAATGGAGCAGGGAGTGTATTATCTGATCGGAGAAGAGGAGGTGTTGGCGAAGGCAGAATCATCGTTTGGAATGAAAAAGTTTGTGATCAACTACGCCTATAGTTTTCTGATGAAGAATTTCAAAAAAACGGGGAATATGTAGGCCATTCCCAGAAATAGACTTCTGAGAATTGGTATGACTTATGAAGTTTAATTCATTTTCACATAATAAATGAGTAATAATATTACTCGGTGAGATCCATGGCTCTGTGTAGATATTTAAACAGCTGAAATGGTATGTCCGAAGTGGTTCTGCCCACGTGTGATCGGAATGAAGGTGATGAGTTGGCCATGGAGATTGAAGGATTCCAGCTTGGGGTATGTCTTGTGGTGGAGGATGAATAAGATTGTGTGGCCCCTCTCTGCAAGTTTATCGGAGAATTGAAGGAATGAAGTTAGATGTCCATTGCAAATCATGGATATATAACTATCCTCAACTCCTTGTAATTATTTCTGAAATGATCTTATCAATTCCATTATTATCAAATTATGTAAATTTCTCATTATTTCAGTAATTTATTTATCTTACCTTACGAATTCCAAGTCTAGAGCATTAATAGTCATACAATTGTGTACTCAATTGTCTATTCTTACCTTCGTCCCCTGGAGTTGATCACACAATTGACATAGAATTTCAATGAAAGTGGTAGCTCACAGGATACTGAGATTTTCATGATACAAGTGGTGAGCTTCCATCATTACCTAGTATTTATTGTTTAGTGATAATGTTGATAAGTAATATCTTGATGTTTTTATGTAGGAGATGAACCTGCAGTGATCTTGTGTACCAGTGGGAAACAACCTCATCATCATCATCATTTGACCAAAGCAGTAGGACTATAGCAATAGCGGAACAACCAGATTACTTGCATTAATTTTGTTGCTTGCATATAGTTAATAAAATAACCAACTCAATGTATTAGACTAATGTAGTCTTAAATTATTTGACCACAACATGTCATTCTATAATTAATCAAACTACATCTTTCTGGTAATGGGTTAAAAGAAAATAAACCTTTGAGAATTTATCATCTATTGATGTCAAGTATGAATCTTCCTTGATTTGGATTTTTGAAATATGATTTTGTTAACTTTATATGTCATGGGTACTTGCATCCTCCTAATTTGTTGTTGTTGAAATTTTTTTATATTAAAGGATTTATAACAGTGGTATTAAAGCTTAATACATGGAGTACCATTTATGTAATCATGGAAGAAATAATAACTCATAAATTGTCAAGAATGGACTACCTTGCTTCATAAGTATATTCCCAAATTGAGTAGTCCCCTATTAATACATTCATATTGCAATTTAATGACAATGTAGATGGTCTTATTTTGTACCCATTTTCAGGGTTCCATACTCTTGTAAAATTATTCCAATATTCCATTTACAGTGACAATTTTATTTCTTTAGGACTATAAGCCTTTGTTTAACTTCCCTTTAAAAGCATAATTTATGATTCCCTTTAAAGCATAATACACTAACCCCTCAAACAAAAAAAAATTATGTAATATGTAGGAAAATCAGAGTGTGAAAAGCAAACATAGAGAAGGGAGAATTCTCATGTTAGTTCATTTTTGTAGCTCATATTGAATTGCAGCAACCAATTTAACCGGATCAACCCAAAGGGCTTAAATGGATATTTATTATGAGTTGATCTATTGGGCAACAATTGCACCTTAAAAACCCATATTTAAAAACGGGTCAGATATAAAAGAAAAAATACCCAATCAACTCATTTCATGCTCATTCACTCCTCTCTCTCCCAACCTGCGTCTCTTCTTCTTCACTCCAAATAGATCTGCTAGATCTGCCTTTCATCTTCTTCCCTCCAACGTTTCCTCTTCTTTTCTCCAACATTTCATCTTCTTCTCTCCAAATTAAATCAGTTCCCACTATTTACTCCTCTCTCACTCTCCTTCAATATGTGTTTTCTCTCTCATCTCTCCAAGTTTTTCAGCTAGAAGAGATGACGGGGTCATATCTGGTGGTTGGTGTCGTGGACATTTAGGCTGGTGGTCAGCATCGTAGTCAACGGGGTTGGTGGCTCGTTGTCGGCCTCGGTCAACGATTCCGGCAGTCATGGTGGATGGTGGTAGATGGCGAAGGGTAGGAGCAATTTGTAGCAGATTTCGATAGTGTTATGGCTAGATCTGACGCAGATTTCCAATCTCACGTTAAGTACAAATGTAATGTTAAACTGTATTACTTTTTTTATAATACTGTATTACTTATTATTAGTTAATATATACTCTCTCCGTCTGCTTCTAAGGTATCCATTTTATTATTTTTGGCGTCCGCTTCAAAGGTATTCATTTTCCCTATTTAGTAAAAAAGTACACAATATGACTCACCACTTCCCTCTAATACAACTACCCACTTTACATATAATAATAATACTTATTAATCCACGTGCAAAAAGCAAATGGATACCTTAGAACCGGACGGAGGAAGTATGTGTTAAAGTGGTTGAGATAAGATAAATCGTTTGCTATGAAATTAAAGTTGAAAAAGTATCCTTGTGAATTTGTTTACTATACTTCAGATTCGTGATCCATATTGTCTCAAATCTTTGTTATCAGATACTGTATTTTTTGTAATGTTTTTGTAATTTAATAGTATATAAGTTTTTCTTAATAATTGTATTACGTTCTTTTGTCTTTTTAATGTTTTCAGTTTTATATACTACTTTAAAAAAAGTAATACAGATATAAATACAATCATATACATTAGTACCTATCATTCTAAAAATTCAATTAATATTAATTTGAATTGAATAAAAAAAATTAAATTAATTCCAAAAATATTTGAATATTAGGAGAGAGAAAGTGAGTGAAAAAATTAGGAGAGAGAAATTTAGAAGAGAGAAATAAGGGAATGGAGAAATTTTGGAGAGGGAGCAGGAGAAAAAGAGATGAATGAAATGTTGGAAATAAATCCATGAGGCCTTAGCCCTATTATGATAAACTGAGATCAAACTGTAATACGCAAGCGTACCTGATCCAATGAGTCTCTAGGCGGAACACGAACTCAGGATCAGTGGTTATATGGCCTTCCTCAACTAAGCCCTCTTAATTCCTTTATGGGGACCGTAGTAATCCCTCCCGATGGGGAGAAGGGAAGACCATGTGCGACTTAGTATATTGGGGACCATAACCGGGTAACCTTTATATACTACTTGACTAGACCACCCATAATCACCTAATCACGTAGCATTGGGTATCTACTCATTTGGCCCATATTAATTATTATTATAGCTCATGGACTTTTAATCTTAATTGGATCACTTTAATTAAGTTCATAAAACAATTGAATAGCTAATACAATTGTATAATAATATATTGCCCACAATTACATTATATTGGAAATTAAAAATTTCCAACATGAAATATGAGTCAAAATTATTTATATATAATGAGTCAATTGAATTTAGGTTATATATGATGAGTAAATTGGATTTGTGTTATTTGATGAACCTTAAAAATTGGTCCACATTAATATTTGCCATTTATTATTCAATATTTCTATCAATTAATTGTAAATATCACAATAACACATACGCACCAAACTACTTGGATAATTACTTATCCAGCAAAAGAATATTAAACATGTGCCAAAAAATTATATTCACATATTTTTCAAACTTATAGGGCATCAAGGCTCATGAGGCCATTTCATTATCCTTATCAAAGATAATTCCTGCTGCTTGCAGACTTCTTTACACAGATTTCGTATTCTAAGAGATGTACTACATAGCTACACATTTGGGTAAAAAAATATTATATCTTTTTTATACCTATTTTCTTTCTTATTCTAAATTTAACACTGTACCTTTTTATACCCGAATTGACCAAAATACCTTTTACTCGAATATTCGAGTAATGCATTATTTTCGTGTTAAATATTTTTGAGTTAAAAAAAAGTGTTAACACAAATTTGATACACAATTGGTGCACTTAAAAAAAATTCGAGTGAAGGTTAACAGAAACACTACAAAATTTGTGCACTTATTTGTGTACATATATACACAATTCATGTACATGTATTCAAAAATTGTGTTAAATAAAAACAACAAAAATTTAACACAATTCGTGCACATGTATACATAATTCAATAATTAACACAAATCTTGTTAAATAAAAAACACACACACACAATTCATTATATGACACAGATTTTTTCCTTTGACACGAATTGTTTTCGAGTGAAGGTTAAATCCGTCATTTTGATAAAAAAAGATATACTCTTATAATTAGGGCAATAAAGAAAATCATCATATTCTAACAGTATACAATTTCTTCATTTTAACTTGTATCAAAGGTGACTATTACATTAGGACCAGGGACGGACGTACAGCTGGGTCCCGGGGGGTGGGGAGGGGCACTGGACCTCCTGAGAATTTATTAGTAATAATAGTATATATTGTCACACTTATAACCCATACTTAGTTTAGTGGTGGAATCACACCTCACTGGTCCTCTCGCCCGCGGAAGACTCGCCGCCAGCGGTGCCCACCGTCCGAAACCCTAAGCGCAAGCCATCGACAGATAGGCGGCGCAGCTCTACCCCGGCCTCTCGGCGCCGGCTGATAGTGCCTACCTCCCCTGCCTCTCCTTCTCGGCAGCTGGACGGAGGTCCTCGGCAGCCCACTACCGCGCCTCGGCAGGGTCAGGCATCGGAAGAAGCTTCTCGGCAGGACACCGACATCATGGGCAGCGCCGACTCCCCTAGGCAGACGGAGGCCGTCTCCCGTCAGCATAGCCCCCCTCCCTCCTCTCCTCGACAAGCGGACGGAGAGTCTCGGCAGTGACACACCTCGGCAGCTTCAGGCCCCGAAAGCTGGCTCCCGGCAGGGCGCCGACACTGTATGCAGCGCCGACATCTCTCGTCCAGCGCGGGGCGACTCCAGTCCGCGCTCCCCATCGCGCATGCCCAGCGCTCCTTCTCCGCAGACTGTGCCGAGTGGAGCTGCTTGTGACAGGCGACACCTAGGCGGGGCAGGACGTCGACCGGGGATGGCGACTGGTCCTCGGCAGCCAGGCGGGCAGCATGGCCAGCGTGCGCGGCAAGCTGATTCGGGCGACAGTTCCACTCCCAAGGGCCCAGTTGACTACTCCAAGTACGTCAACAAAAGCAATATTGATCCGGATAGGAAACTTGAATATATTGCACCATGTGACGGAGTAGCCTATCTCGACCCGAAAGATGATTCTGACGTGTGGAAATACACATTGGTGGGGTATTTCTCGGGTCGTTTCCCGGGTATGCAGGCCCTTCATGCCATCTGCCGAGCATGGGGCGTCAAGTATACTATCAGCATGTATCAGTCGGGATGGATTATCTTTCGACTTTATTCGGAGGAGGATGTGCGCAGGGTGCTGGACGGTGCTCCCCACTCTATATGGGAGCGATATTTTATGCTTGAAAGACTCCCACCTGCCTTTCAGTTTGATGATCGGGAAATCTCCCATGTCCTGGTCTGGATTCGCCTGCCTTTGTTCCCTTTGGAGTTGTGGTCGAAGAATCATATCAGCAAGGTAGCCTCTCTGGTCGGTAGACCTATTATGGTGGACGATATTTCTGTCAAGACGGACAAAGTTTCATTTGTGCGTGTGCGAGTAGACATTGATGTCTCGCAGGAACTCCCAAAGGAGGTCACCTTCAATTATCGAGGGGCCAACTTCACTCAAACTGTCTTGTATGAGCGCCTTCCGGCGTATTGTACTAAGTGCAGCAAGTTTGGCCACCTGGTGACTGATTGTGATGATTTGGTCAGTGGTGATAGGAAGGCGAAAGGAACGGATCAGCCTCAAAAAGCTGCATGTGCTGATGACACTGTTGACGAGGAGGGATTCCAACATGTTGGGCCAAGGAACACTAGGCCGAGAAAGAGGAGGAACCGTAACGGGAAGAAACAGGTTGTGGATCCTGACCTTACCCAGGAGCAAGTTCAGGTAGATACCAAATCCTGGACGACCTTGATCCTGATGATTGGAGGATCAACAGGCGTGAGGGGAAACAGCCTACTCGAGCACATGCTAAGAAGACGTGGGTCTCTGAAATGGAGGAGGATGATGAAGAAGCGATTGGCCGTTTGGGGAGCTCCCCTCCTCCCCCTATCTCGAACAAGGCAGCCGGTGCTAGGGGAAGCACTGGCATTATCATTCAGGAACCACCAGACAATATCCAATCATATATATTACTACTAAAAGGTCAATAAAAAATTAATTTTCTCAAACCATTTAATATAGTGTCCATGCAAATTAATACAGAACTTTATGGTATTAAGTAATTGGGCTCTGGACAAAATTCTTGGGTCCGTCACTAATTATTGCCACTAGATATGCTTATTGCGATACACGGAACACGAAGACATTCTCAAAAAAAATTCAAGCATAAGCAACTCCATCCTTAACGGCCTCTATTCCAGACGTAAATGGCCGCTTGATAGTAGTTAGTGTTGACATGATCAATTATCCATATTATAAACAAAAATAAAAATGATGGAACTGATCAATTTCCTCGTCGCCCAGAATCACTTTCAATCATCATACGACAATTACATTAATGAAATAAATAATCCAAATAACTATTGAATCGCAATATTAAGAAATCTGAATAACAATTTAAGAATTCAGCATAACTTTTCAGATCTCGGAACATCATAAATAAGGTGACTATGATACCACTTGTAGGAAATAAATTCATAGATCTTAACACCGTAAACCATATTATGATAAATTGAGATCTAAACCTTAAAGCGGAAGCGTACCTTTATTTCATTGAGTCCTCTAGGCGGAATACGAATTCGAAGATCGATAAGTATTACGGCCTTCCTCAACTAAACCTCCTTATTTCTTATGGGACCTTCGTAATCTCTTTTGATGGGGAAGGGAGAACAGTGTACGGCTTAGTATATTGGGGACCATAACCTGGGAGTCTTTATATACTACTTGATTAGATCACTCATAATCACCTAGCTATGTAGTATTGTATATCTACTTGATTGGCCTAATCAAAATATTATAACTAATGGACTTATCAACTTAATTGGATCATTTAATTAAGTGCATAAAATAATTGAATAACTAATATAATTGCATAATAATATATTGTCCACAATTAGATTATATAGGAAATAAAAATTTCCTAACAGAGGCACCTCCCACTCAAACCATTGTACCGAAAATGCCTATATTCTACTCTAGATAGCTTAATGTTTCACATGATACATATAAATAAATATGCAATTAATTACTTTATGAGATATTTACATTGTTGTCTTCTGTACCTAGTTTTTTTTTCTTTGAAAATTATTAGTGCTAATACATTACAAAATAAAAAGATTATAATTTGAGAGTTTGATTCTTAATCACGATTGCTTTGAATTCTGAAGAATCGATATTCTTAAGAAAAATAACGTTTCAATATAAAACAGAAATGATGTTCTTACACCAGCTGTGTTTGAACATGAATCAGAATTAAAGCAGAAGACAATAGAAACGATTGTTTAAAGAGTCGGGATGACTTCGTCATTCCCTCGGAACCATTTATTAGAAGATCACAAGTATTACAGACTTCATCTTAATACTTTCACTCTAAAGATGTTCCGGTCTTACGGTCTTTTTCCTACTTAGACATCCTATCTAAGCAGACCCTATTTCTCCGAAATAGACACTCTCGTATTTTTACAAAACAATGAAACTCAACTGATAGGAGAGGTGATCTCCTTCTCCAAAAAAAGACAACTTAAATAGATATGACAACATCTATTCGTATTTATGATGCACTAACTTCTTGATCCACTATTCTTGCTGGTTGCCATATATAATAATGTAATAGCAAATTGACTATTCTTGTAACTGAGACTTGATTTCCTCCCTTCACTCTTGATTCCTGCTGGTTAATTCATCATGCATTAACCATGCTTCACCAAATGGGCTTGATTCACACCAACAAAAATATCCTACACATAGAAAAGTAACGTCCAATTAAATATATTCTAACCATGCCACAATTCTATATTCTACAAATTCGATAATGATTTTTAAGTGTAGAGCTTTCAAATTAACACGTCAAGTGAAAATGGATGTGGGTAGATAATTGGGTGTGGCAAGTAATTTAGGTGTGAAGAGGCTAAGTTTTTGAATATTTAATATAAAAGGTTAAAATTGTACTTTCATTAATCCTCATTAAAATTTTCGAGTGCCCTTAAAAGAGTTTTGGGTGTCGATACACTCATACTACAATATAACAATTCTAAATCTCATATTCAACCCAACTCTTCATAATATTTAAATTAAATACTACTCTTCAACATAAAATAATAATAACATCTTTGATTTTTCAATAGACTTTTTCAATAAAAATAAAAATAAAGAACTTGTCTTCTATAAACTCAGTTAATTATGCACCTTGATTTTATTGTTATTAAAAAAATTATTATTCATCAAGGGATATATTATTACTTTTTAAATATAAAATATTATTCATCTCAACATAAATACAAAATTTAATCACAATATATTAATGACAATTTTCGTCAGACCAAGGATGAACAATGGGGTTGGAGTTTCATGTGTCAAAACAATAATTTCCGTTCAATCCATGAGCACCCAACATATTGACTACACAAATTATGTATATATAGTTATAATAAAACAACTAAACATCAAACTAATGAACTATTACATATTTTTACAACCTATGTCATAAAAATGCATGGGGATTCCTTCAAATAAAAAGTACAAAACTTATTTACATTCGAAAGCAGAATTAAACATCGTTGGAACGATTACTATCTTTGGAGAATTCTCACCGAATATTGTAGCGTTTATGTCCGAGTTTTTAATTGATGAGAGTGGTGAGTTTGACTCATTTCCTTCCTTTTATATCCTCTTCTCCGGGTGAGTGGTTGGGGTGAGTTGTGATAGGTTTATGGTCACTAGTGTAGTCTTCACTCCGATGTTGCTTCCCCTTCGTTACTAACACAGATTGCTTCCCCTTCGTTCCTAACACAGATTGCCATCACTAGTGAGGCCATGTTGGACATATACTCTAACATGACATTCATGAGAAGCACAGAGTTCACCAAACTAATAGCTTCACTCAGTGCTTCATTAGATGCTAAGTTTTGTGCCTGTAGAGTAGCAGTATGTATCAGGGGATGGGAAGGCTCCAAGTCAATAATAACCCCCACATTAGTCCTATTCAGCATGCCAGTTATTATTACCTCTGGAATGAACCCTTCCACAAAGTTATATCCATATTTCTCATAGCTCTGTCCAATGGCTCCCTTCAGTCAGGGGTGAAGAGGATTCTTGCATCCATCCCCATTAAACTCATTACTTCTTTCTCTTGTACTTCTTGTAAGTTTCTTAGACCCAACATATCAAAAATATTCTCACTAAAGGCTAATATTTTATAAGTGAACCGTTCCACTGTAAGCATACAACCAAATGATTGAATAAACCCACTCCTTTGAATTTTGGCTATATAAGTAGTCAGCTCATCAGAGCTTCGGATTGAACCGATCTAGAGTAGTTGAAATACTTACCAGTTTGCTCAAATTTGATCGACAACATTTCATCTGCCTTATACTGAGTAACAGTGTTCCTGTCGAATCCTTTGCCGGGCTGTGACTGTGTTGGGTAGTGGTGTTGTACTTCTTCTTTGTTTTGGATTTGAGTTTTGAAATTTTTTGTTCTTTGCCTCTACTGAACATACAAGTTCCTCTTATAAGATTTGAAGATACATATGCAAGACCAAAGAAGAACAGTCCTCTTGAAATTTTTTGTGCTTTGCCTTTACTGAATATATAAGTTCCTCTTATAAGATTTGAAGATAGATATGCAAGAGCAAAGAAGAAGAGTCCTCTAGAGTACATTCTATTGCGTGGACGGATTGTATTGGTGATTCGGAACAGTGGAGTAGCTATATACTCGAGTCATTAAACCAATCATGTATTCTATTGCGTGAACGGATTGTATTTGTGTTTCGAAACGGTGGACTCGAAACTCTCAACATTGTCCTGTCATCTAGCGATATACTCGTGAAGTCTGGTGATTTAATTAAGTGATTTACTCTCTTTTATCGATCTACTATATTATTAAGTTATTAAGTTATTAAATTTCATTATAGGATTTCTTGTACAGATTTTTGAATATAGAAATGAAGAAGTGAAGAAGAGTTCCAGTGTATTGTTTTGATGGATTGTTGCATTGTTTGGAATGGTGAAATAACTCTTTTTACAGTTAACGAATGTACTTTGACTATCAGTTACGAGGTAATATACCCTCGTATAGATTCAGAGAGACTGTGACGGATTTTTCGGGTTGACCATTATTAAAGCATGCTTATTTATAGTTAAAATATGTTAATAATTAATAATATTATAATATCCTAAAATCATACTTTAACAATTATTAAACATACTTTATCTATATAATATGTATATTTTAACACGTCTCACCAATGGTCTCACATAACTAGCGTTTCACGAGAGATTTATTTTAATCTATCATTTATCAATATGTTATATAAAATATTATAAAGAAATTAATTCGAATACATATTTAAATATTTTAATGTTATTAGTGGTTTGACTTTTATTTTATTTTTTTATGACAAAAAATTATTTTAAATATCACATTAGTATAATTATCGTTATACATTAGCAGGTATTAATGGTTTACAACAGTGAACACAATATTTTTTATTTTCTCTCAAACTCTAAAAATTATCGATTCGTAATTATGAAATTTACGCTTTTCTCTGAAAATTATCATAAATATATTTTTCTAAAAAAAGAGGAAATAAAGAAATCCAAATAAAAAGAAACCAGTTAAATAATCTTAATACATGGCAAGTAGTTGACATATATATATATTTTTTTTTTTAAAAATATGTGGCACCACCACATTTATCATAAAGATGATGCAAGTCTAATGTAATAACTAATATGAAATCGTCAAAAAATATACTCCATTTAGTTAGCTAATGAATGACTCACTAATTTGTGAGTGGTTTGAAGTATGCAATATAAATCCATTAAGTAGATTTCTTACAAAATTTCTGATTTCTAGAGAATCAAATAAACGAACGTATGAGGGTAAGACCAAAGAGTGATGAACACCTTCACATTTACTACTTACACTTAGGTAGTGAGGATGAGTTAAAACTGTTGAGGTAGAGGCTTGCCTTGCAAAAATGCCCTGAACAACACAAGGGATCTCTCCGGCTGCGAAAACGGATGCCCCTCTTAGGGTGGCGAACGAAAGCATATCGTCGTACACCTGAAACCACCACCATCCAAAAACGAACACAGCTCACATGTCATTGCACATCAAGTATATGGCAAAGTATTGCGTTCAACCGATTATATGTACTATCTTGTGATCCGTGATCACTTATTATACCTCATTGTTTAATATCTTATTGTTTCAACTCATTAAAATGATTGTAGTAAAACCAATTGCAAGCATTACATAAGGTGGTGGTTGATATGATGGTGATTTCAATACCTGCATTCCGGCGAACCAAACTCTGTAAGGCGTAGTAGTGGGCAATCGGAGCTGTCGTGCTAGACGGTGAACAAGTTTTCGACTGCCTGTTAAGGGTATGACTGAATCTTGATCACCACTGTACACTAGCACTGGGATACCTGCCTTGATTATTCTACCAACAATGTTGATGGTAGAGGCTTATCTATATCAAGCAGCTCATAATCCAAAATACTGAAACAAAATGATCCATCAAAATTAAGTAATGGAAACAACAAGGGAATGCTGAGACAAAATTCAAGATTTACTTGCTGCAGACGAGCCATCGTCCGAGACCCCACGAGACGAGCATGGAGAGCGTCGCGAACATCTCGTCTGTTCAAGTAGTTCACGGTCTTGTCCTCCACGCACACGTCGATCTTCTCAGTGACTTGCTGCAAATTAGAACACAGGTAGCATCAATTAAGACAGATTCATACAATGCAATGTGATGACTAAGGAGGTACCTGAGGAGCAAGGACTTTGGACTGAGCCAGCACGGACGGGATACAAACGTCGAGTGTGATGTCGTATTTGTCGACGAATTTGCTGGTTCTGTAGTGACAAGGTTCATTACCTTGGAACAGATTGGAGACAAAGAAGCTCTGTAGTATTCACTCACATATCTTGAATAATTGCAAGCAGAAGTGAACATTCTGTATGTTGTATCTGATATTAGTCCATGAGACCAAAAGAACTCAGCCCTTGAGTTCAAATCAGTTGCAAATTCAAGTACAGGATTTCCGAGCTGCAGTAAAGTAACAACATATGATAAGAAAGAGCTTGAAGAGAGAGAGAAATTAGCAAGAACAATTGCTTAGTTTAATATTATAATCTAATCCCTCTTCAGTGTTAAGTTTTAAAATGCAGAATTGTTCTAAAAACTCACTGCAATTCCTTTCAAGTTGAACATCTTTTCTTTCTTGTTGATTTCAAGCATCAGCTCTGCTAGCTGAGGAATATAGTGTCCTATGAACAACAAAACTCATTACACAAAGATTTTTATCCCAACAATTCTCTATCTTTCACTCTCATCAACTTACCAGCATAGCTCTCTCCTGTGATATACAGTCTTCTGTCTTTGTATTGTGGAAACTTAAGGAACCAGTTTTGCAAGAACACCAAGTTGTCCCTGGCTATAACACATACAATTATAAATAGAAAACAAATTTAGTTATAAGATTAAAGAATACAGCCTAAATTACCTATATTATTATTATTATTATTATTATTATTTTTGCACACTTTTAAAAAATGCTAATGAGTTATCATTAAATAAAAATGGTTCACTGATTCTTGGATTCTTATTCATGCTTTTAGTTCTAAAGAACTATCAAATTCTCCTCTAATTCCAATTTAAAAAAAAAAAAAAGCACTTTTTGTATTAACTTTTGAAATCTGAAAAAGGAAGCATACCTGTAATCTTGTCGTTTACACCTTCATAAGAGGAAGAGTTTGCAGAATAAGAAAATCCCACTCAAATAGGAGACTCCAAATACAACACATTGGCTTCTGCACATCATTAATGGCACTTTCAAGATTGAAACATTGAAGAAGACTAAAGAACTAACAACATTTTCAAGATTCCACAAAATACCCTTGTTCCAGCTATATTCATTTCTGACAAGACCATTCCCACTGGGTCTAAATGGTCCATTCTCAGAAAATGCTCCAACCCCAAATGATAAACACCCAGGCCCTGCAAATAAACAAACAATCACTCAACACAACACAACACACTCCCAGTTGAATCTTGATTCATTCAGACCAACCTCCATTTAACCAGAGAACAAGTGGCTTTAAGGCAGGATCAAACTCAGCTTCAACAAAGTAATAAAACAGGGCTCTATCCTCCTTGTGATCTACAGAGACATAACCAGAGTAGTGGTAAAAGTTGACCAGGGGTTGGCCAGGTAAGAGAGAGATTCTGTCAGCTGCTGACAGGGAGTCATCCCACTCTGTGGAAAGGCAGAGTTGTGCTAATAAAGCAAATGCTGCAATCTTTACAATGGCTTCCATGAACCTCAAATTCAGACAGGGGGAAGTTAAAGTGGTGATGGAAGAGTGTAAATGGAGATATGGGGCATGGCATTTTTATTTTAAAAAGGTGGCGAGGAAGAAGGGGGTTGTTCTTTTGTTGTCATCATTTGTATTGTCGTTTTACAGATTTTGTGAAGAGTTTGATTGTGATGTGAGAAGGGATGGGTCAAGATCATTCTCTCTCTCTTTATATGACTTTGCACTCTGCTCTGCTTCCACTCTCTCTCTTCACACTGCTGAGCCGCGTGAATAAGTCAGATGTCTGAATAATTTTATACTATTACTTTGATTAATTAATTAGATATTATTTCCAACATTAGATTTTACTTAGACTTATAGTATCCATTTATTGGTCATACTATATGTTGCCTATCACCTGCTCTTGTAAGTTGTAACATAAATATACTTCATCAGTGTCCTCTCAATCTTTACATATTTTTATTTTGTGCTACTCATTTTAATTTTATACTTTTTTATATAATTGGACTCACATTCAACATTAATACACATACACACTTTATATTAAATATTATCTTTTCACCCACTATTTATTATAATATTGTACTATTTAATTAACGTGCAAAAAATAAATGTAAGTATGGAAACGGAACGGAGTTACATGATTGTGAGCACACATTTTTATGATTTTAAGATTACACGTACTCCTATATTTTCATGCAATAATATGAATGTAGCAGTTCAAAAGTATTATACTCAACCCTTTCATGTTTAATTGCACCTTTACTAGATGTATAATTTTAGAATTGTTTTTTTTATTAATATTGTTTATTTTTTTAGGGTAATGTTATTTTTTAAAAAATAAATAAATTATAAAATATGTTACGAAAATTAGATAAGAGTAGTTAATTTGTAAATATACTTTTAAAGTTATTATGGTATTTTTTATGATAAAATTTAATATTGATCGAAATTTAATGTTGGATAATCGGAGTATTTGTTATTGAGATGGAATGTAAACATTTCTTAAGTCTGGAAGATGCCCATATCTATCCACTGTGGGGTGGGGTGGGGTGGGGTGGGTTGGGGTGGGTCAAGAAATAAACTAAGCACCCTCCGAGCAAACAGTATCATTTGTTTTTTTACACGTAAAGTGGGTAGATATATTAGAGAGATGTGATGGATAGTTGTGGACTATTGGTGGGCCATTTTTACTAAAAAAATAGTACAATTTGAATGAAACGCCAAATTGTACTATTTGGGCGGGACGGTGGGAGTAACTAACAATAAAGAGGATAGAAAACTGGGTATTTCCATAGTGCAATTGTAGTCCCCCTCCCACCTTGTTCAATTGTTGTCTTGTGGAAAAGGTTAAAATTAAGAAGAGAAAATGAACAGAAAAAGAAAAAGAAATAAAAAGTGATCAATTTTTCCAAAGACTTTCCATGGTTATTAAGGTCATTTCCAATCCTTGACCCTTTTACCCAAATTTTTGGGTAAAAGGATTTTGTGACCCTTCAATAGTTACCCCTTTTACCCAAAAAAAATTGGTTAAAAAAGTTTTGTGACCCAAATTTGGGTAAATTTGGGTGTTACCCAAATTTGTTACCCAAATATTTTTTTTTACAATTATTTTCAATGTTCAATTTAATTATATTTATATATATTTTTTAACCACTCTCAATAATTATTTTTAATTGTTAAATATATATTTATGTTTTATATTTTATATAATTAATATATAATAAATTATGTGTCATTAAAAATAATTTAAAAAATTACTTCTTGCACAATTAAAATTACATATTACATTAAAAAAATTACATTGAACATTAAGAAGATAGACATACAAATACATTAGACACTAAACATATAAATAAATATCTTAAAATTTAAACACTACGAAAAATAAAAATAAAAACACAAACACAAATACTTAAAAAATAAAACAAAATAATTTTTATTCTCACAATTAAAATGGGGTAAATCACTCCCCGAACCACCAAGATCAGTGAAAAAATAATCCCCGTAAATATTGTCTTGATTCATTAACTGGTTTAAACTCATTCTTTGCACAATAATATTTTGTTGATGTCGAAAATATTCACGCCGAACAGGATCGGATATCGTTGTCAGATCCATCTTCATAATTTTATTGTCCTATTTTCTTTGGGCTGCCTCCGTCATTGTTTGTTGATACTTATTTGATTCATTCATTAGATCTTGTATTTGTTTGTTTGCTTCTTGAAAATTTTTTTGATTTTGAGCTTCATTTTCTTCGATTTTTCTTTTAAGTTTAGATTTTTTTACTCCATGTGGTCGGCTCGAGGAAGAACCACCACCTTGATCATTTCCATCACTAGACAAGTTAAGATTAAACGAATAAATACCATGAGAATCAGAAGTATGGGTTTCTGGAGATGAGAGATTAATGGAAGCATCATTCTGAAAGAAAGTTTTTATCTTTGCATAATCTTTCATCTTCTCCCAAACATGATCGAACTTAAACTCACTTTTGTAATTCACGTATTCTTTAAACAATTCTTTTGCCCTCATCACCTACAAAGTTTGAGTTTATACAATGATTAAAATAATGACGTTATGTAATGTAATACGAATAATATCATGTATGTAACTTACAATATCATTTTCAGATGCGCCACTCAAATTTAATCTTTCCATTTACACAACCAACCAATTTTGAGACATGAAGTTTGATCAATTGCACACGCTTTTTAAGTGATCTTTCAACTTGATTCTGATGACCGAGTTTTGCATACTCTTGAGCAACACGATCCCAAAATTTCTTTGAGGATTGATTTATACCAACAATAGGATCTTGGGAGGCTTCAAGATAACACTCACAAAGATCATTATCTTCAGTTTGATTAAAACCCAAGCCACAAATTTTCGATGTCATTTTTTTTCTCTGTGTAAGCTAGATATTTGAGAAAATGATAAGTATGAGACTGTGAGTTATGAAGACATGGAAGCTATATTTATAGATTGAATTGAGTGAGATCACAACCCACCAACCAGTCTCAACGGCTAGGATTGAAAGCCTCCAATCAATATCAACGGCTAGGATTGAAAGTCACCAACCAAAATTGAATGGTTGAGATCGAAAGCCATCAATCAAAATTAATGGTTGAGATCAAAGTCTACCAACAATTTTTTTATTATATAATGGGTACATTGCTTATCAATCATACACATCATTTCTCATATGTGTTGTTTATATATTTCTTTAATTTCATTTTGATATTTATTTTGATGTAATTTTTAAAATTTATACAACATTAAAATTTAGAAATTTAAATTAAAATTTAAATATAAATTAATTAATACAAAATAAAAATATATTATTTAATTAATAATTTAAAATTAGAGGGATAAATAATCAATTTAGAATATTATAATTATTTAAATTTAATAAAATAATATTTTTAATAAGATTCTATAGAATATTTCCTTTTGCACCAAATTTTGGGTAAAAACTATTGGAGGAGATATAACCCAAATCACCAAAAATTTGAGTATTTGGTGATTTGTGTCGTATTACCTGGGGTTGCCCTAAAGTCCCAAGAAGAAGTGTATTCCACACCAAAAAGGATCTTTTCATATTATTAATTTATCAGAAAATGATGCATTTCACAGCTGGGTGGTAAGTAATTATTTCATTCAAGAAAGATCTTTTTTTTCTTTTTTCTTTTTTCTTTTGTAAAGTAAACAAATAAATCATTTCTCCCAAGAAAGAAAGAAAACGCTCATTTGTTTCTTTCAGTATGAAATATTCAGAGAATAATAAGACCTTTTCATTGTTTGTTCCTTTGTCACCTGCTATTTTTGCCTTGGAAAATTCAATCTACTTCCCATTCAATTACTTTCTCTATGATCAACTGGATTTTATTTTTTTTTTCTATTTTTATTTTTTTTGGAACATTAACCAATTTTTACTCTAATCTAGTCCCCATTATTTCGGCTCTTGCATCTCCTCTGACCTCTGCCATGCATAAAATAATAAGGAAGAGAAAATATCAATTAGCTAATAAATATGATTGATTTCAATTTTAATTTTTGTTTATGTGTAATTCTTAATTTTGTTGTTATTTTGTTCCATTTTAATTCATTTTCTTCAAATTTAATCATTTTCTCAAAGTTTATCCATTTTTTGGTCCAAAATTAATCCTTAATATTAAAAAATATTCAAAATTGATAAAAAAAAATTACTAAATTTGGACCAAAATGGACCAAATTTAAAAAAAAAAAAATATTTGACAAAAATGACTATAATTGGACAATAAAATGATCAAAATTGAAAATACCTAGCAAAAGAAAAATAACTAATGTTGGAATCGACAATACTTACATGATCAATTGTGATATTTTTCCTAATAAGGAATTATTACAAAATATATACTAGTATTACTGATAACTGTATGGTATATATATATTATTACTATCAGATACAAAAATATATACCTCATCCCAAATTCACTTTTACGAATACTGTAGAAACGGAATTTAAAAAAAAATCACTTTTTAACTTACTTTTAGGTGTAGTATGGTATATTTAGGTAATGAATAAATAATAAAGTATGTTATGTATATTAAAAAGGGGATGATAATTTGAAATTAAAGTATGTTAGAGGGATACGAGTTAGTTGTTTTTTTCCTTTAATGAAAGTGTGAAGTTGAATTTGAGATGGACCAAAATTGAAAATATAAAGTTGAAGTTGAGATTGAATGAGTAATAAAAAGTCACAACTACCTTTTTTTATGAATGTCTATAATATAAATTTATTGAACACACTATTTTACTGAAAACAAATTATAATTTCCTAATATATGAATTCTACATACTTAGCATATGGATTATGAAATCTAACATCAGAATATAAGTAAATTAGATCAATAGTTTTAGAATCACACATTCAAATTTATGAATCTAAATATTTAGTATCAGAATATCAAGTTATCTTGGATACCAATGCACAAATCAAAGAGAAGAAAATAAAATGCACAAATTTCTTTTACACATTCGCTTATCTCCAGTCAAATTCATGATTTGATTCAATCATAAACATACATAAGACAACGACATATTCATTAATAAGGACAGATCATAAGATAAAAATATAAGTCTCAAATCAAAAATTAACTAAAAATACATATTTTTAGGAGCAGCGCATTTATTCGGATTCTAATTTTTTATATGTATTTTAAAGAGATTTCAAATTCATATAGTATTATTTTTCTATATCATGTACATTCTAGGTAGATTTTTAGGAGAAAATGTGAGAATGAAATATGTTTTCAATTTTAATATATTATTAAACACAATTACATTAAGGATAAAAATTGTATTTCACTCATTCAAAATGTATTATTAGTAATATATTTAGTCTAAAGTATCTATTAGTAATAATAGTATATAAAATGTGTCTCGTAGTAATAAACCCTTATTCTTTACTCCCTCCATCCGCCACAGTCGTATAGATTTATTTTTTGCACGTGGATTAAGGAGTATTATTATTTAATTTGTAGTAGATAGTTGTATAAGTGGAGTGTGTGGGTCACATATATTAAATGTATTAGTGATGTGTGTGGTACCATGTATTTAAAAGGTAAATGTATATCTTTAGTGCGGACATCCAAAATAGTAAAATATATACCTTTCCAACAGACGAATGGAGTATTAGTTTTATGAGTTATTGTAACTCACATCCCCCTTAAATTCTATTCTTTCTGTCTTGGAATAAATTTCATTGTTAGTGTAGACACATAATTTAAGAGAAGTTGCTTTGTGATCAACTTTATTAACTTTTGGAAGATTATGTAGTATTTTTATGTAATAAATAAATTATAAAGTATATAATGTGAGTTATGTGAGAGTGATAAATTTGTAATTAATATGTAATTTTATGGGTGAAAATTAATGTGATATTTTCTTTTTTGAGTTGTGAAGTTTAATGTGGGACGGATGAAAATAAAAAGTGTAAAGTTTAATTTGGGACGAATGGAGTAATTCATTGGCCCTTACTTTTAACTAACGAGTTTAGAAAGAAATTAAGTCCATTTAAGCACATTTAGTATGTAAACTCCCTAATTTTAATAATTTTTTAAGGCCACGAATATTATTAATTCAATGTGAATCAAACAATACTCTCTTATTGTTATAATTATTATTTCTTATTATTTTTAGAGACACTTTCTTGTGAGACGGGTATTTGTGAGACGGGTCGACCCGTTATTAAAGTATCATTGTTATATAGGTAAAGTATGTTAATTCGTAATTAAAGTATGCTTACTGTGAATCATATCATAACACTTTAGAAACATACTTTAATTCATTATTCATCATATTTTAATAAAACATACTTTAATTACGAATTATACTTTAACAATGAATTGACCTGCCTCATAATCCATCTCTCTATCGGGTATATATATATAAAACCATTATGTAATGATTTGTGTGCACGAAATCTTCTCTTCTTTCTCAGGATTCAAAGTTGGTATTATTTTGATGATGTTCGAAACTACAGGAGTACCAATTTTCTTGACTCTTTTACATTACAGATTTCATCCTCTTTAAGCATATTTATTTATGATTAACATTATAATAAACGTATATGGTATTTATGGTACTTTTAAATTAGAAAATTAATCCGTAGTACTATAGCATATAGCTTTAAATGCGTGAGTCCGATATTGAACAAATCTAGTCTTAAAAGACAAGTTAATTCCCTTCTCTTTTCCTCTCAAAAGTAGTGAAATAGAAATTCAGCTACAAATATATTAGTACATAATTAAAATAAAAATATATACTAGCCAGCATTTTATTTGCTATATCACATGATATGGTTACTTAAAGATGTTAATTTATGGCTCATATATTTGTCATTTGGTTACTCACTCTTTTTTACACACTGTTTCATTTGGCCTTTACACTTTGTCCTTTCTTCAAATTTTACTAGGCCCACACAAAATTATATATATATATATATATACTTATTGTTAGGAAATAAATTTAAAAAATTTAATTTAATTAATCAACAATTAAATGAGAGTAGTGAGTTAATGTAATTTTACTCACTTAGTGGAGAGGTTAAGTGGAGCTTAATGAGACTTTTTGGGGATTAATACAAAATTAATATCACACCTTAAATGTGGAGGAGAATCATTAAAAGTTGGGTCAAGATATGAAGATGAATCTCTTTTTGTATAAACATTCGTTGAACCTATAGTAAGCTTGTTGAACTTGGATGCATATCAAATCTTCCATATTAGAGGAATTTACGCAATTGTTCACTCTTTTTCTTCACTCAAAAGAATAAATTACCCTCAAATATAAAGGATCAATTGTAACACATGTATGATGAAGTTAAATTATCGAACTCAGAGTTTAGAGGTGGAATTAGTGTGTATAGCATCAACTCTTTGGAACATTTTGCAAAAAGGTGAACTCGCCCATCCCAAGCGCCCCCGCACGCCAGCCCGACAACATGTGAATGAGGTTAATCATGATAACTTAATCGATCAATAAATATTAGACTTTTTAACCCACCATACAAAGAGTCCCCCTTAATTAAGAGGTTGCTCCCACGATGCGAGTAGAATTCAATCCTTGGTTAGATCGAGTACCTCTTAGAAGTCAATATCCACGTCTATATGCTTTAAGTCTTGCAAAAGGTCAAATGGTGTCTAACATGGGGAGTTGGGCTGAAAATGGGTGGGAATGTCAATGACAATGGAGACGAGAGTTTAGGTCTAGAAAGTTCGAATATTTTAACATGTTGCTCACTGATATTGACAGGATTACTATTCAAAGAGGAATTGAGGACAAATGGAGCTGGAAATACGAAGAAAAAGAGGAATATTCTGTCAAAGCGACTTACAATCTGTTGCAGAAGAGAAAGTTAAGAGGAGGAGTTAGCAATAAAGAAACATATCAACTTCTTTGGAAATCTCAGGCGATACTTAAAGCAAAAGTGCACTCGTGGCAGATACTAAACAATGCTCTTCCAACCTTGAAGAATCTAAAGAGAAGAAATTGTCTGTAGGGGCATCAAACGGTCTTATGCGCTTTATGTCAAAAGGAAGAAGAATCGACGGAACATGTTATAATAAATTGTCTAAAAAGCTCAGCGATATAGTCAAAAAATTTTATCATGTAGAACATTTCTACTGCTTTACCAGCTAGCATTCATGACCATTTTTTGTCATTTTGCAACCTCGTTCCAGGTAAAAAAAAGGAAGAAGCATTATGTCAAGTGTATGGATTTGTTGTACGTGACTGATATGGAGCTCGAGAAACTCCATCATTTTTCAAAATGGTTCATGGGAACAAGAGAGGATCATGGAGGAAATTGTAACACCCCTAAATTTTAAATCAATAAATAAGATTTAATTTTTGCAATTAGTTATCTTAATTAATGAAAACCTTTCAACTACTCCTCACTTATTACACAAACTTTAATAAAACAATTAATGTTCTCCTAAACCTTTCAATACCTAAAGGAATATTTAAGATACTTTAATTGTTGAGACTCTTCATGTAGCCATTTTTCAACTATAAATACCAAGTCTTAAACTCACTACTCACACCACCACATTTCACTCTAAAGCAAGTTCTCAAGAGTTTCTAGTCAAGTTCTCAAGAGTTTCAAATTTCAAGCAAGTTAATTTATCAAGACTAAGGTGTGGGAATTTTATGTATTTTCTTATATGAATATGCATATTTCTTAAAGTTCATGACATGAATCTATAAATGTATACATGAAAGCAAGTTTGTACTTAATTGTACCATGAAAATTAGCCAGGGTCCCTTAGGGGTCGGAATTGTATGAAGATCCCCACGGTAGACTCACCGTGCTCATGATATTATTGATCGATCAAGAAACTTAAAAGTATTTTATGCCAAGTTGATGAATACATGATGTTGATGCATGTCATTATTTATATTTGAATATGCATATGGTTCCCCACTGAGCAAGTTGAAATGCTCACCCAAACATTTACCCTCTTTCAGATGTCGAAGGTGGAGGCTTGGCTATGGCGAAAGTGTAATTGATGATACCTACATTTCAACCATTATGATTTCATTTTCAATATTATGCATCTGAACATTTCCTACTCTATGTTATCTATAGGCAAAACTACGTTTTAAGTATGAATTGTCTTTCATTTATGCCTAAACAAGATATTGAATTATGACTTAATAGTTTGCGTTTTAAATAATTTTATTTTAAATTGATTAACATCCTGGAATTTGCTTATAAAAAAACTAGGATTTTACAGAAATAAAGAGTAGAGTTTGGAGTTGGATCATTCATGTCAAAAGAGGTATGTTAAAAGATACAGATTTCAAGACTTGGTCGATTAAGCCAAGTTTATGCATTGAATTGTGATTATGAATTTAGGTTGGAAGTTTGTTAAAATTTTGTAATAGAAGCTCAAGAAATTGTAGCATTATCTTCGTTATATTTATGTGTTACTTGTAAACTGGGGCAATTCTCATACCTTTTAATAAATTTTTACTTATCTAAAAAAAATTCAATCCTTGGTCATTATGCAAGTTGTCTACTTGCTCGATCAATTGAGGTGCACACAACTCTTTGGATATTGTAATTAATGTTCACACTAAGTTGTATAGCATTAACTCTTGATTTCACTTAACAAACTTGGAAGGAAAATATATATTTATAAGGGGATTTGTGTATAAACTAATCTTATTTTTATCCATTTTTAAATATCTACTAATACAGTGCCCACATACAATGTGGGTTATTGTACTTGTTATTTATTTATTATTTTTAAATAGAAATTAATTATAACATTTTAGAATAATTAAAAATATAATTTATTGTTTGACCAAGAAAAAATGTTTTAAGGTATATATATTAAATCGAGTAAAAAACATGCATTCTCGATTTATTTCACAATAATAGTAAACATTAGTTATCACTGAGGTGAAGTGATCCTCCTCCTCAACATTATCGTAAGATATCAAAGTATGATTGTTGATTGATGAGTCAATATAATTTCTAACTTTAATCACACTTTTAATCCAACTCAATTTAAAGTTTTCATTTAAAAGTATAAAAAAAATATTTAAAATAAGTCATTCATGAGGTTTGAACCTAAAACCTTTTAAAAATCAAATAACCAATTAAACGTTAACACCTCATAAAATAAGAGAAATCATAAATGATAAACACACCTAAACTTAACAACTCACGTATTTTAATTTTACTTTAAGAAACTCATTATACTCATCAAAAATAATAAAATGACACGACCCACCTTACATAACTTATAATTCAATACTATTTGACATAAGCATCATCATTATAAAAACCTGCATATAAATTTTTTTTCACATAATATGTTTATAACCAAAATAATCACACCAGTTCAACATACGTAACTAGTTTCTGACACAACCTCAATCCAGACAAACTCGTGACAATACTTATTATATTTCATAACAGAATATCAGCGGAAACAAAATAGACACACGGCCTAGCCCAACAGGTCGTCATCTATGTACATCCGCTCAAAACCCTGTAGGAACTCCACAGCTTGCACAGTCACATCACAAACTCAATCATCAACAGGCTCACCTACAATGCATAAACTAGTGAGACAAAAATCTCAGTAAGTAGAAATCATGCATGTTAGTGCATGAAAATGTATTTAGTTCTCTATTGTCTATTTCTTAATCTTTCTAGTTGATCTCTTTTATTTTGAAAACTGTTCACGTTGCGGGATCCCCATGACACACTTATGATATGCACCCCAACTGAGCTCAATTGACACACTTAGTGTCGGATCGATTCCGATCCCTGAATATAATGCCGAAAATAATTTTTCCGAACCCTGGCAGAATGTTGGGGATGATTTTTCCAAACCCCTAATAAAGTGTCGGGAACGATTTTTTCGAACCCTGACAGAGATGCATATATAGTGGTCGCACACACCATTAGTATCTTATTAATTTTGAGGAAAACACTTTTCATGTTTATGCATAATATGCACCCAGAACAATTAAATACGCATCATAAACCATTTACAATATCAATATCAACATTTAATCACAATAAAGCAACAATTTAACTTCAATTCGAACAGATTCACTTTTGGAATAACAACTTCACCTTGGATCCCACAAATCCTTATAACCAATATCTTCTCAAGCCATACAAATATATTTTCAACAGTTTTCAATCACACAGATCTATATATAGGACAATAATATTATTTCAAATCACATAGATCCACAACTTGTATCGCAAAAGTATCACAAATAATTTACAAATAATATTGTTGAATATGAACCCTACTTTCTCCAAATCACATAAATCCACAGCTAGTATAACAAATTAATCTCAAATAATTCATATCGTAATTAAACTAATTACAAATAATCCATAACATAATTATCACATATTAATCACAAATAATTCACAAACAACATGTTTATGCATTGTAGTTGGACTTCTACTTACCTGGATTCCGACAGTAATGATAATACTATAAACTTTGCGAAGAATGGTGACTATCTATCTCCCGTCTCGGCACGCTCCTCTTCCTAGTCCCTTCTTCCTCTCTCTCTCCTCTCCTCTCCTCTCCTCTTCTCTCTCTCTCCCTCTTCCTTTCTTCCTCTCTTTCTCCTTTCCCTCTCTCTCTTTTTTTTCTTTCGCTCACAGTTTCTCTGATGGTGTTTATTATCAATTGTTAAAGACAATTTATATAGGTAGATGGGCTTTAGGTTTTAGTCATCTACTCTACGACTTCCACCGCCATATCCTACTTACTATATTTAGTATTTACTATTTATAGTAAGTAATATTTATTATTATTATTATACTTACTATTAATAGTAGGTAGTATATTATTATTATTCATTACGAATATACGTGCAATATTTAATAGCTAAGATATAATACATACATGTACATTTTTCTACCCACTATTATTCTTACGAGAACACGTGTGATACTTAATAATTAAGAAATAATATATTTATTCACATAAAATAATTTACTCATATATCTGAATTAATGCACGTAAATATTTATGCATACATATATTCACATATTGTCACCATTTTATCAAGGATGTCTCAATTAAAATGTAAAAATAAATAAAATGTAAAATCAATTGTCACATAATTACCACATTATTATCACATAATTACCACATAATTATTACATAATTATAAAATGCACATAACACAAATTAAATTATATTGGCACATGAGTAGTGAGAAGCTCGGGTATCACATCCTCCCCACCTTATAAAAATTTCGTCCTCGAAATTTACTTACCTGAAGAGGTCTGGATATTTAGGCATCATCTTATCCCCTCTTTCCCAAGTGGCCTCTTCAACCAACTGGTTCCTCCATAATACCTTTACTAGTGGTATTTCTTTATATCTGAGCTTCTTCACTTCTCGCCACAAGATCTCAACTGGTACTTCCTCATAACTCAAATCTTCTTTCAACTCAACTGGTTCCTGCCTGAGAACATGAGATGGATTTATTACATATTTCCTCAACATAGACACATGAAACACGTCATGTACTCTAGACATCGATGGTGGTAACTCCAACTTATAGGCAACGCTGCTAACTCTCTCAATGATAGTGAACAGACCAACATATCTTGGACTGAGTTTCCCTTTCCTTCCAAACTGCATTATCCCTTTCATTGGAGATACTTTCAAGAATACCTGATCACCCACTTCAAATCCCAATTCTCTCCTCTGTTTGTCTGCATAACTCTTCTGCCGATCTTGAGCAACTTTCATCTTCTCTCGTATACGGGAAACAGCTTCTGACATTTCACGAATCAAGTCTGGACCCAAAAGTTTTCTTTCTCCAACTTCACCCCAATGTACTGGAGATCTACACTTTCTCCCGTACAATGCTTCATGTGGAGTCATCCCGATAGTAGACTGATAACTATTGTTGTACGAAAACTCTATCAAAGGCAAAAATTTACTCCACTGACCTTGAAAATCCAACACACACGCTCTGAGCATATCCTCCAAGATTTGTATTGTACGCTCTGATTGACCATCTGTCTGTGGATGGAATGTTGTGCTGAAAGATAATTGTGTTCCCAACGCCTTATGTAAACTCTTCCAGAAAGCAGACAAGAATCTCGTATCTCTGTCTGACACAATGGTAAGTGGTACTCCATGGAGTCTGACAATCTCTTGTATATATAGTTGGGCATAACGATCCATGGAATATGTAGAGCTAATAGGAAGAAAATGAGCTGACTTAGTCAATCGATCCACGATAACCCAAATGGCATCGTGACATTTCACTGTCTTAAATAGCCCGATAACCCAAATGGCATCGTGATATTCTCCCACTTTCACTCTGGAATAAATAAAGGCTGCAAAGTTCTTGCTGGTTTCTGATGCTCGGCTTTGACTTGTTGACAAGTCAAACATTGCTCCACATATCGAGCAACATCTCTCTTCATCCCTGGCCACCAATAATGTGACTTCAAATCTCTATACATCTTAGTAGCTCCTGGATGTACAGAGTACGGTGTTGAATGAGCTTCCACCATCACTTCTTTCCAAATGTCATCTACTTCAGGTAGACATAATCGACCTCCATAACGAATCACACCATCATCTCCTAATTGGAAGTCAGAAGACTTTCTAGAGCTGATATCATACTTTATCTTGTCAAACAACTTATCCTCATGTTGGCCCTGTCGAATCTTATCCATTAAAGTTGGTCGAAGTGTAAGAGCTGTCATCCTTGCTTCCTACGATCCTTCCTGAATGATCTCCACACCCATCCTTTGCAAATCAAGCAACTCTGGTTTCCGATTTATAGTCATAGCAGCTACACTCTGTACTGCCTTTCGGCTCAATGCATCAGCAACCACATTGACTTTTCCTGGATGATAATTGATAATACAGTCGTAATCCTTCACCAATTCCAACTATCTTCTTTGCCTCATATTCAACTCTTTTTGAGTGAAAAAGTACTTCAAACTCTTATGATCAGTATAGATTTTACAACGTTCCCCATACAGATAATGCCTCCAAATCTTGAGTGCAAACACCACTGCGGCAAACTCTAAATCATGAGTTGGGTAATTCTTCTCATACTCCTTTAACTGTCTGGATGCATACGCTATCACTTTCCCATTCTGCATCAATACACACCCAAGACCATTCTTTGAAGCATCACTGTAAACCTTGAAGTTTCCTGTCTCCGTAGGAATAGTTAAGATAGGTGCTGATGTCAACCGTCTCTTCAATTTTTGGAAACTTTGTTCACATGCCTCCGTCCATGTGAACTTCACATTCTTCCTGGTCAACTATGTTAATAATGAAGCAATCTTAGAAAATCCTTCAACAAACCTTCGATAATATCCCGCCAATCCAAGAAAGCTACGAACATCAGTGGGATTTGAGGGTTGTGGCCAATCATGGATTGCTTTAACTTTACCTGAATCCACTGAAATTCCTTCTCCCGATACCATGTGTCCCAAGAAAATAACTCGGTCTAATCAAAACTCACACTTCTTGAACTTCGCATACAACTGCCTCTCCTTCAGAATCTCTAACACCTTTTTCAAGTGTAGAGCATGATCCTCCTTATTCTTAGAGTAAATCAGAATATCATCGATAAACATAATCACAAATTTATCGAGAAATTCCTAAAATACTCTATTCATCAAATCCATAAATGCTGCAGGAGCATTTGTTAATCCAAACGGCATCACTAAGAACTCATAGTGCCTGTATCTTGTACTGAATGCAGTCTTTGGAATATCCTCCTTCTTTATTTCAGCTGATGATACCCCGACCGCAAATCAATCTTCGAAAAGATAGCTGCACCCTATAGCTGATCAAACAGATCATCAATGCGAGGCAATGGATATTTATTCTTCACCGTAACTTTGTTGAGATCCCAATAATCGATGCACATCCTCAATGTGCCATCTTTCTTTCGAACAAACAGAACTGGTGCTCCCCAAGGTGAGAAACTAGATTGGATGAATCCTTTATCTAGCAATTCTTGTAATTGTATTTTCAATTCTTTCAGTTCAGCTGGTGCCATCCTGTATGGCGCTTTAGATATAGGAGTCGTTCCTAGTTGTAGCTCAATAACAAACTCTATTTCCCGATCTGGTGGCAAATCTGGAAGATCATCTGGAAATACCTCCAGGTATTACCGAACTACTGGTACATCACCGAGAACTGGACATTACTGCCCCTAAACATTCATTACGCTCACCAGATACCCCTCGCAACTGCTTTTCAACAACCGCTGTGCTTTTGCTGCTGATATAACAGGACATCTAAAATTCTTCTTGATCCCAACAAAAGTGAATGGTTCTCCACCCAATGGCTGAAAAGTGATATTCTTTTTCTGACAATCTATTGTAGCACCGTATTTTGACAGCCAATCCATACCCAATATGATATCATAATCATTCATACTTAACACAATTAAATTAGTAAGGAGTTGTCTTCCTTCAATAGGAATAACACAATCTCGCAGAAGTTGATTAGTTTGCTTTGACTCACCAGAAGGTATCATCACCTCATAATTAGCTTCAATCAAGTTAGGTGTTCCACCCAGCTTCCTCACATACTCAGTGGATACAAATGAATGTGTTGCTCCAGAATCAAATAGCACATATGTAGAAGTGCCAAAATAAAAAACTTACCCATGACAACTGAGGGATTCGCATCTACCTCCTCTCGCGTCAAAGTATACACCCTAGCTGGAGCTCGTTCTTGCTGTGTCTGCTTCCCTTTTTTAGGATAAGTAGTAGTCACATGTCCTTTCTCCCCGCATGTGTAACACGTTCTCGGAGGAATTTGACACTCCCCACCATGCGATCTAAGACAATTAGGACATATAGGTAGTGGCGGCGCCGGTGGCACCTTACCCTGATCGAATTTAAGACGCTTGTTGGGTTCTCCTTGTCTCTGTCCTTCCTCCACTTGAACATTTGATTTCAGCCTCGGAAATGGCATCGGCCTCTTATCAACTCTCCCAAACTGCTGCACTGGTTTCTGCTGAAATTGACGTCTGATAGCCTGTGCTTGTCTGATCCTCATCTCTGCTTGCTCAGCAATTTGGGCCCTTTCTGCAACTTGTGAGTATGTTGCTCCATGCAGTCCCGCCATACTCACATCTCTGTAAAATTCAGGCCTTAAACCTTCTACAAATCTCTCCACTTTCAATGCCTCTGTACCCACCATGTGTTCGGCAAACCTTGACAACTGCTCAAATTTTCGAAGGTAATCTGTAACTGACATGCCACCCTGCCTCAACTGTATGAACTCGTTCATCTTCATGGCTCTCACTGGTGCCGTAAAGTACTTGTTTCTGAAAAGTTCCTTAAACCTTTCTCATGTCATAGTCGTGACATCCTCGATACTTTTAATCGTATCCCACCAATGGCCTGCACTTCCTCGTAATATGAAAGAAGCACACAACACTCTATCCCCATCTGGAATTCTACTGTATTGAAACATGTTTTCCACCGTGCGTAACCAATCCTCTGCATCTGTGGAGTCTACTGCATCCTCAAATATTGGAGGGCTCAGCTTTCGAAACCTCTCACAAACCATTTCGACACGTTCTACTTGACGTCTATCTTGATTTGCAGTACCCTCTGGTTGTCCACTCATATCTCTTTGCTGAATCAGTTGTTGTATCTGTTGGGACTGGCGTTCTACCAGTTCCATCAGTCGAGTAATCACCACATCACGATTATTCCCTTCAGGAGGTGCTGCTTGCTCAGCAGTCCTATCCCCTTCAGAACTTTCACCTGTTGCCCTTACCATTTTGTCTACTAACTATGCTTCCTACACTACATGGCCAATATAATTTATAAGACATAACAATACAGAATGAAAATAACACTTACACGCAAGGCTGCGCTCCCAAGGAATGAGCTCATGTACATAGACAGTCTGCAGGACCCAAACCGTGCTCTGATACCACTCTGACATGACCCACCTTAAATAACTTATAATTCAAATACTATTTAACATAAACATCATCATTATAAAAACCTGCATATAAATTTTTTTTCACATAATATGTTTATAACCATAATCATCACGCCAGTTCAACATGCGTAACTGGTTTCTGACACCACCTCAATCCAGATAAACTCTTGACAATACCCTATTATATTACATAACAGAATATCAGCGAAAACAAAATAAACACACGGCCTAGCCACCGTCATCTATGTACATCCGCTCAAAACCCTGTAGGAACTCCACAGCTTGCACAGTCACATCACAAACTCAATCATCAACAGGCTTACCTACAATGCATAAACTAGTGAGACAAAAATCTCAGTAAGTAGAAATCATGCATGTTAGTACATGAAATGCATTTAGTTCTCTATCGCCTATTTCCTAATCTTTCTAGTTGATCTCTTTTATTTTGAAAATTGTTCACGTTGCGGGATCCCCACGGCACACTTATGATATGCACCCCAACTGAGCTCAATTGACACACGTAGTGTAGGATCGATTTCGATCCCTGAATATAATACCGGGAATGATTTTTCTGAGCCCTGACAGAGTGTTGGGGACGATATTTCCGAACCCCTAATAAAGTGTCGGGAATGATTTTTTCGAACCCTGACAGAGATACATATATAGTGGCCGCACACACCATTAGTATCTTATTAATTTTGAGGAAAACACTTTTCATGTTTATGCATGGTATGCACCCAGAACAATTAAATGCGCATCATAAATCATTTACAATATCAATATCAACATTTAATCACAATAAAGCAACAATTTAACTTCAATTCGAACAGATCCACTTTTGGAATAACAACTTCACCTTGGATCCCACAGATCCTTATAACCAATATCTTCTCAAGCCATACAAATATATTTTCAACAGTTTCCAATCACACAGATCTATATATAGGACAATAATATTATTTCAAATCACATAGATCCACAACTTGTATCGCAAAAGTATCGTAAATAATTTACAAATAATATTGTTGAATATGAATCATACTTTCTCCAAATCACATAAATCCACAGCTAGTATAACAAATTAATCTCAAATAATTCATATCGTAATTAAACTAATTACAAATAATCCATAACATAATTATCACATATTAATCACAAATAATTCACAAACAACATGTTTATGCATTGTAGTTGGACTTCTACTTACCTGGATTCCGACAGTAATGATAATACTATAAACTTTGTGAAGAATGGTGATTATCTATCTCCCGTCCCGGCACGCTCCTCTTCCTCGTCCCTTCTTCCTCTTTCTTTCCTCTCCTCTCATCTCTCTCCCTCTTCTTTTCTTCCTCTCTTTCTCCTTTCCCTCTCTCTCTCTCTTTTTTTTTCTTTCGCTCACAGTCTCTGATGGTGTTTATTATCAATTGTCAAAGACAATTTATATAGGTAGATAGGCTTTGGGTGTTAGTCATCTACTCTACGACTTCCACCGCCATATCCTACTTACTATATTTAGTATTTACTATTTATAGTAAGTAATATTTATTATTATTATTATACTTACTATTAATAGTAAGTACTATATTATTATTATTATTCATTACGAATATACGTGCAATACTTAATAGCTAAGATATAATACATACGTGTACATTTTTCTACCCACTATTATTCTTACGAGAACACGTGTGATACTTAATAATTAAGAAATAATATATTTATTCACATAAAATAATTTACTCATATATCCGAATTAATGCACGTAAATATTTATGCACACATATTCACATATTGTCACCATTTTATCAAGGATGTCTCAATTAAAATGTAAAGATAAATAAAATGTAAAATCAATTGTCACATAATTACTACATTATTATCACATAATTGTCACATAATTATCACATAATTATAAAATGCACATAACACAAATTAAATTATATTGACACATGAGTAGTGAGAAGCTCGAGTATCATATAAAAATTAGGCTAGTGTTAACTTTTTTTATAAAAATAAGTTCAGTTATCATTATTTTTTCTTTAATTAAAATTTCAGCCCAATCCATTATATCGTCAAAGCCCGCCATAAAATTATCATTTAAGGAAAAGTGTTGTTAAATACACTCTTTATTGAATACACATTCTTTTAAATTTTTTAAATCTTAATTTCATTAAAAAAATTATACACAGCCTCAATAATATTTTTAAGATTATACACATTGCACCTTCTTCTTTTCCAACTCCAACACTTTCTCCACTCAAAGTCCAGCCGTCCAACATCCACCCCTTTAAGTGTCCAATGGCAGTAACCTTGTATCTAAATTCATGAGAGGTGCACCTTGGAAAAAACACAAATCAGAGATGGAAGATGAGAAACACAGATCAAGTAGCGATGTTTAATATAAATTCTTTGTATGATCCAAAGAGAAAGATGTAGACACGCACGAAATCGGAAATCAAATTGCGAGTCTCCCTTTCTTGCATCAATTTTCCTTCATTCATCCGTAACTAACACACCCTAGCCACTTAATTACTCATGTGCTAATTTATCTTTCTAATAATTAATTACATGATTTGGTTTGTTTCAATCAAAAAAATAAAAAATTGTTGTTGAAATTGATGTAGTATCACCGACAAGGTAAAAACAGACATTTTTTGTCATTTTTTTTTTCATGCATTTGCTTTAAATCAACCGGTGGATAGTAAGAAATGTGTGTGCATAAGTCTCTCTCTCCTCTTCTATGTGAGTGATTGTTGTCGAAAAGGATAAAAGAATGATAGAAGGATAAGCGGAGAGTTAATTTGCTGCAAAAGGATGGCTACTTTGAGGGTTGCCCTGGTTCCCATTAAGCAAGTTTATGGGCAATAATGAGCCAAGCTAGTATTGCAGTGAATCCTCCTGTTAAGTAGTCATGCGATAGGAACTCCCAATTCTCTAGCAAATACAGCTCTTTTGATCATTTCTTCGCATGTACCCGCAGTAGCATTTAAGTAATGCCCTTTGATTTCACCTGTTTCTGCCAGTGCTTTATAAAGTGCTTCGGCACAAAATAAGAAGCGATCTCTCCAACGCATAAATGGCTGGGAGTTCACGTTTTCATCATCTTTGGTAAAATCAAGTCCACCGCGAAGACATTCATAAACCGCTCTACCATAGTTTTAGCAGATAACCCCAAATTCGGTTTAATAGTACATCCCAACAGAGGACGACCATACTTGTTCAATTTATCTCTCTCAACTTGGATCCCATGAGGCGGGCCTTGGAAAGTTTTAGTATAAGCAGGAGGGATTCGCAGATCTTCCAGGCGTAGAGCACGTAAGGCTTTGAATCCAAATACATTTCCTACAATGGAAGTAAACATGTTAGTAACAGAACCCTCTTCAAAAATATCTAAAGGGTAAGCTATTAAGATTTTCAATTAAAGTACCTTTATCAATTAATTAGTGCATTTATTTCAACCGTTTATCTTTTCCTTTTTATTGTAACTAAATTTTTACTCTTTTTTTTCTTTCAGGTGGAGCATATTTTATTTTATAGTACTAAAAATATGTATATTTGGAGTTCCTGTAATGTAGAATATATAAGGAAAATTTTCATTTGATCAATTATTTTTATCTGATTAATTTTTTTAAATTTATAGAAAAACGTATTAATTCCTAAATTTATAATTAAATGCTTACGTAGTATTTATTTATTTACGGTGATTCATTTATTTGTGAAAATGTTCATTAGCTAGAATGTTAGTTAATCCTAATTTATACTCCCTCCTGAAATAATGTATGTATATTAATGCAATGAAGATTAAGGGAAAAAAAATTTTACTTATAAAAATGTGTTAATTAATTAAAAAGTGAATATTTTAAATAACTTAATAAAAATATCGAGTGAAATTGTTGAAATATATGTTAAAAGTGAGTTTTATTGAAATATATTTTTTTATTTTAAAAGCATGTACAAATATTGAGACGAATAAAAAAATAATGAATTAATTATAAAGAAGGAATTATATATATATATATATATATATATATATATATATATATATATATATATATATATATATATATATATAACACTCATTAGTACTATTTATATTACTCACTCCATCCGCCAAATAAATGGACATTTACTTTTTGTACATGAATTAATGATTATTATTATTTAATATGTAGTGGGTAGTTGTATTTGTGAGGTTTATAGGTCATATATATTAATTGTATTAATAATGTGTGTGGGACCCATGTGTTTACAAAATGAAATGTATACCCTTACTGCGGACACCCAAAATGACAAAATGTTCACCTATTCGGCAGATAGAGGGAATATTTGATTTATAATTATATAAGTTTTAATTACATCTTTTAATTTGTTAAATAATAATTTTAATTTTAAACGAGTTTTATTTTAAGAGACACTCTCTTGTGAGACAGGTATTTTGTGAGACGGGTGTGAGATGGGTTAACCCATCACTAAAGTATGCTTAAGTATAGATAAAGTATGCTTATTTGCAGTTAAAGTATATCAATAATAAATTAAATTATAACACACTAAAATCATACTTTAATGCATAATCTAACATACTCTAAAAAACATACTTTAACAACCATTAAACATATTATATCTAAATGATAGACATACTTTAACACGTCTCACAAACCGTCTCACCTAATTAGCATCTCACAAAAAAAACTTTGTCTTATTTTAATAATGGATTGACACATTTCATAATCCATTTGATATATATATATTAAAAGAGAGAATCTATAAATATATAAATACTTTTGCATTTGGCTTTTTGCATATAGATTAGAGATATAATATTTTAATGTGTATTGAGGTGAGATATAATATTATACCATCTTAATTTTATTTTTAATAAAAATATTTTTTTTATTTCAAAATGTTAAAAAATTACAATTTCATAAAACTTTGATTAGAAATAATATTTTTTATTTAAAAGAATAAAAATTTATTAATATAGAGATTAATTTTTTAAATAATAAAATTTAAAATCAGAATACATTAATATAAAAAATAATTTGTCTAAATTAAAACATATATTGAATTTAAATTAATAATAATATTTATGATGTTTTAATTATATATATATATATATATATATATATATATATATATATATATATATATATATATATATATATAAGTATTGCGTGAAGCCGTCTCACGTGAGATCATTTTAAAATTTTTAAAATATTTATTACTTTAGTTATAAAATGTTACCAAATAAAGGAAAAAGGGTAAATAATAAGAAAGAAAGTGAATTAAATGACTAATATATATTTTATATGTTTAAACGCTACAGTGGACAAATGTTTTTAAAAATTTTATTTTTTGTCAATTTTTTAAGGTTATGTTTAAAAATACCAAAAATGACAAAAAAAAAAATATCTTGACTCGATAATTACATGATTGTAATTTTTAAAAAAAAATCATTATCAAATCAACATTTTTATAATTAAAAAATTGACACGATAATAATTTTTTTTCAAAAATTACAAAATTATCATTATCGAATCAAGGTTTTTTTTTCTTTGCATTTTGGGCATTTTTAGACACCCACATCAAAAGTGAGCACAAAAGAAAATTTTAAAACTTGATCCCCACTATAGTGTATTCTATGAATACTCTCTTCCTTATTAATGTCTTGATACTTGTGTATTATTACTACAATTTTCAAGATTTCATTTATTTATTTTTTCTTTTTATTCTAATCAAGTTTTATTTTATTTTTTTCCTTTATTGCATTAATTTCATTTTTTTTCTTTTTATCCTAATTAAATTTCTTACAATTTTTTTCTCTTTTCATGGATTTTTTCTTTTAAAATTAAATTATATATTATGTGGTTATGATGATTCATTTACATATATTAACATATACTACTATTAAGTAGGATGTTACTCTTAAAACCTTTTATACTATTAAAACATTAATTACAACGTTACTCATGAACAAATGTAATAATATTACTGGGTATTGATTTTTTAATGCAAGGATAAAGAAATAAAAGAAAAATGCAATTGCAAATAAAAGATAACAGACAAAATAAAAGTGTTGATAAATATTTTGCGCAATAAATTTTGTGTATTATTTCAATTCTCCCAATATTTTTTATAATAGACTCACACACAATACTAATACACTCACAACATATTAAATATATATTAATTAACTAACCTACTACACATTTAAATATTACTCTCTTCGGCCAATTACAAAATATCAATTTTACCATTTTGGATTACCACTTCAAAAGTATCAATTTTCTCCAGTTTTTAGTAAAAGGATTCATACATGGCCTACCACATCCATCTAATACAACTACCACTACACATATAATAATAATACATTTTAATCCACGTCCAAAAAGCAAATGGATACCTTGTAAGTGGGCAGAGGGAATATGTATTTCTTAATCTATGTGCAAAAAACAAACCTAAATGTTAATGCGAGATGAAGGTAGTATATTTTTTTGGCAAAGACTTGTTTGAGACAGTCACATGAAATGACTTTCATAGAACGAATAAGAAGTTATAACATTTTAGTAAAAATTAATATTTAATTGATGAAAAGTGATAATAGTGTAGTAAATTATTTAAATAAAAATTTATTTATAGTATAAATATAAAGTGATAACAATTTTTTAGTGACAATATCTTTAATAAAAATAATAATTAATTAAAAAAAGTGTAAAATTATATTATCGTGATATGATCTCGCCCAAAACTTTCCTATATATTTTTTTAAAAAATGCCTTAAATAAGAACTTATAATATTTTAAATTAAAAATATTTCATTTAGAAAAACAAAATGATATTTCCAATGAGAGAGTCTTATTATTCGATTAACAAATACTAAGGAGTATATTATTAATTTATGAGTTTTATTGGACTTTATTGAAATATTGATGCGCTCGAATAAATTATTATATTATAAATTATTATTATATTATTATTAACATATATTGTTAGATTAATTAAAAAATTAGATACTCATAGTACCAATATTTTTGTTGTTCAAAGCAAAAAATAAATAATATAATTATAATGTAATAATAGACTTATATATAATTACAAATTATTATATTGCTTACATTCTAAATTCATTTAAAATGCGGGCAGAAGATTTTGCGTTATAATAATAAAATATAAATTATGTAATTTTATATTATTCTTTTAATATAATATTAATATAAGGAATTTTAGAATATTTAATTAGTATCATATAAATTTTGATTAATTAAAAAATAATTTAAAATACATACGCATAATATTTGTTAATTAATTAATTAAAAAGCCCTTATATATTATTTTTATATTAGCAAATTAATCCTTTTGCAAGTTATTTAAACTAAATTAGAAAACTATCAATTAAAAATAATCGATTAAGTCACATGTATGCAGCATTAATTTCATTAAGATTTATGAATTCATTAAGAAATAGAGTATTAATGGCGGAAACTTTTGGGTAAGCAACAGTTTTGTCTAGGAAAATGATAAAAATTAATTAAGGATAATATAGTAATTTTAAAATAAGAGTAAGAATTCTGGCTGGGCAGAATTTGGCCACCGATCTTTATTCTTAATTAATTTAGGAATTATTAGATATAGGGGTGAGTATTTAATGAATTAAGGGTAATTAAGACTTTTTTAAAATATATATTTTAATTATTTATTAGTGGGGTGTGTATTTAAAAAACCCCTTAAGAAATACATAAAGAATTTAAAATAAATGTATTCATTAAGGTTCAAACTTGCGATCTCCTCAAAATTGTTCAACAAATCACACTACCCCACCTCACAAATTTATAAAAGTCATATTGATAAACTCACCATAATTTAACACCTCACACTTTGCAAATTTTAAATTAGAAATTTTGTTTTGTTTTAATATATAAGAAGATTAGTTTTCAAAATTAACCAAACACATCCATAATTTCGCTCCATAATCGATGTTGTCACATTATGAATAAAAACTAATTAACACACCTTTATATTTTTAATTGGCTTTTGACCATTGAAACTAATGCACAACCACTCTTACCTTTTGATTAAGTTCTTCTCAATTTATTGTGCAACTTGTCAATAATTTACACAATTCTTGGAAATTCCTTACTTTTTCTTTCTAGAAGATCAAATCTTTGTTTAGATCCAGAATTCTGATCAGTTTGATTCACCTAATAAAGTGTTGGTTGATATGTTTACAAAGATTAAAAGTTTAATCCGCATTATGTTTTTTATTATTGTTTAGTGTCAAATTTGATAGATTTTATGGTCGTTAATAGTTCCTTTTTTGAGTTTTTTTTATATATATAATTTCATATTTCATGTGTTTTGTATTTTCAAGATTATGTTGATTTGGTGTGATGTTTAAGAAAAAAAACATTTGTAAATATATTCAAAACTCACGAAGCTATGCATTGAAAACGGGAAGAATTGAGAAAAAGGGTTCATCTTGAAGTTTTGAAAAATTGGGATAGAATTTTTAATAACTCAAGTTGAATTTTTTTTTCCAAAACGATAGCTTTTATATATATAAACTCAAGGATAAAAATTACATTGTGGCTAACTAGCCAAGGAGCACCGTCAAAGACGGACTCAACTGTACCCTACCATTCCTTGAGGGAAACAGAAATACTCCACCATTAAAGGGAAAAACCCACACATAAATACTTAACCACCTCATAAAGAGGACTAAACACTCCTGTAAAAGGAGACTGAGAACACTCCCGAAGGGAGACTAACACCCAAAATAAAAAACAACTTCAAGAATCACTAAAAATCTGAATAATTTCAACTGTTGCAAAATGCAACCTAAGAAAACGGATTCAAAGAGAGTCCGAAGAAACACAACAAAGAAAAAGAAAAAAGAAAAAAAAAAGGAACAAAAACTAAACAAAAGTAGCAACGGGAGCCTCCTCTCTTCCGCACACAACCATCGAAATTTAGTAGTCGTAATTTATGAGCAAATTCAAACCAAGACTAAAAACATGTCTCAAGTTATAATGTTCGTTCTAAATTTCTAATCCATAGACCTTTTCTCATTTTTTTAATAGATTTTGTAGTTAGAAAAGATGAGGTATTAGCATATGATGTTAAGCCAAAAAGAGAAGACAGGAAATAATAAAGCTTAACAAACTAGTGATAATCTAAATTAGTTGATATATACTTGATGTAGTGTTTTTAATAATATACTACTAGCTAGTGTTTAGCGAAAACCAAGGAAAAGAATTGATTAAAAAAGAAGTGAGACAGTGGGAGTGTTCCAAATCCTATAGCAATAACAGAAAGTATAGCTAATTATATTCATACTCCACCAAATGTCTTTAGAAGTGTGCCCACTAAAAGTGTTTATAAATTGATTAATGTGACATGCTTCATTTAGTTATTGCCCTTTTATCATCTCCTCCATGTTTTCAGCAATTATCAACACTGGAGGAGCCTACAATACACTCCAACCAATCTCTCTGTCTCTCTCTCTCACACACACACACACATGGAATAGATACAAAAACCCTGCAACGCATGCAAAATTCCACAACACTGAGGCGTGATTAGACCCACAACATAACACCTTGTTTCATACTATATTTTTAAATTAAAAAAATGATGATGTCTGCAAATTCTTTAGCAAGTGGATATCACAAGCTAATATGACAAGATTGTTCCTCTGTTCATTCCTTCTTTTATTACTTGACACATCTGTTGTTGCTTCTTCATTTGGGAGATTATACAGTCACACCCATCACTCACCCCTACCCTGCACTAGCTTCAAGATTTTAATTCATTTTGAAAGAAAGAAGACACATTTTCAGAAGATGGAGTTAATAGCAATGTGGAGCAATAACTACTTACAAGAAGAAGATATGGTTAATCTTGAGTTCATAGATATAAGAGGAAAATGTGAAAATATTTTAATATAAGTGGATCAGCTGTTTCTCAATCTCTTCTTTGACCCTCCTCAGCAAGCGGCAGCTGTAAGATGACTTAGATGAGAATCCCTCGTGTAGTAGGAATGAGTCCTGTTACATTTTGGTGTTACATCTCTTGTTACGTTAAAATGCATATCTGCTCAGGCCCATGTAATAAATTTCCATCAATTTTACAACCTCTTCTACCAACATGCTTTGTAGAAAGCATGAGTGTAGAAGACAGCTGAGGGTAAAGAAGGAACATTCTTGACAACAAGCAATTACTTCACTAAATTATCACCAAAAATCAAATCCCAAGATTCAAGATAATGGGAAATAGTAGCCTTCAGGAACTCAGCATTATTTTGAGCCAGTTTGGAGTTCAATGGAGATAGAATATTATGATGATACTCTCTTCTTAGCCATTATTGAGAAAGCAGAGATTCTAGGATCAATTTGACTTGTCCTTGAGGTGTATAGCCATAAAAGACGAGGTTGTCTCATCTTCTTCAACGTCGAGCAAAATTTAATAATGATCGGGATTTAATTCTATTTATTTCATTATACTGCATGCCATGGTGTCAAACTCCAGGTCTCAACATTTGATATTAATAATAATAATATTTCAATTTCATACATACAATTGAATGATTAATTATGAAGGAACTGACAATAAATTTTTTTAAATAAAAAATATAATAAACCCTATAGATAATTAATAAACTCTAAAAATAATAGAAATATCCTAAACCACAAAATTAAAATAATAATTACGCCTGAGTGCAAATATTATTTTCATGGACTCGGTCCATGGAATATTTTGCCGTTTAAAAGAGGGGTTAGGATATAGAATTGACAATCACAAAGTTGTGATTTGGGGAACGATTTTTAATTTTTATTTTTTTAGATTTTGGAGTACTAATCTAATATGGTATACATTAACAAAACAAACTATAGCTTGTTTTCAACCTGAGTAGCTAAGACTAAGCAGCAGATTTGGGTTGGTTAAGAAGGGAAGAGTCCTGGTCAATTTCTTTTCGGGATGCTTCCCAGAGTCTGGACTCGATTTCCAGTTTCCGGAGCTCCATTAGGCCTTGCTCAACTGCACAGAATGACTACGCGTGTAAGTGTGTGTGCATGCAGCTAGAACGTACGTAACATAGTTCTGAACATCCTAAACCCGGCAGTGTGCAGAAGAACAATGGAAACTTACCATCTACAGCGTCATGTGAAGTTGGTGATTGCCCACTACGGCTGATCCAGAACTTCAGTCTCTTATCCGCAATTTCTTCCTCTATACCATAAGCCTTAGCTCTTCTCCAGAAGAACGTAAGCCAAGCCTATATTACAAGATCATTATAAAGGAATTAGCTGAATTATCAACTTGTTGGAAAAATCATCCACATGTTAAGAGTGACACAGTCTATACTTATATTTGATCAGAGAAGGATATGATCACAGATGTTGGGTGTTTAGGACGTTTAAGATTGATTAAAGGTGTTAACATTAATCACCCTTTTCATTCACATTCCACCTCTCTACTTACCCCAACATCAATTGAAGTCGAATCCCATTGAGAATCGCCTTTCCCAACAGGATACCTCATTTTACAAAGTACTTATATAATATAGTACCTTCTTTCTTTTACAAATAAGTAATAAGATCTATCATGACAAACCATCAGAACTGCAAAAAGGAATTGCCCACACGACACAAAATGACTTCAAAAACCAGGAACTAAGCCCAGAAAAACAAACCTCTTTGAAGAGAACATCCTCGGATTCCTCAGGGCTTAGTTCTGTAAACAGTAAACGAGAGAATAATTTATATAAATAAGTTTTCAATTACTTGAAACTAAGCTAGTATATAATAAAGGGGCAGTGTTTATGTAACATCCCTAAAAATTTTAAACGTGAATTATTTGAGGCCCAACCCTTAGAAGCCCAATACAAGCATGAAGCCTGTCCAGCCCACTTATTTAACTACAACCGCGTGAATGAGAGAACATCAGTATGATATACACCTTCCATATATATGAAATTTCTTCCTGCCAAGAAAATATTATCATATCTCGTCTATTATCAAAGAAATATTTTTCCCTGCAATCAAATCCTAAATTGTTCTCCTTGCTAAGGAAAGTTTGACCTCTCCTAAGCGTTAATTTTCTTGAGATTTGGCCAGCCATCCAAGCATAAAACCGATTGATCTTTTCATTCTTTTCCCATCACTTATAGTTCTTATCATGCGGCTGCACTCATACGAAGAGAGAAGGGTAACAGTGCCTTCAATTTCTTCCTTTTACCTCTCACTTCCATCGATCCTATTCCCTTTAATCTTCTACTCTTATCCTATTTGGATTTTATTATCATATTAACTCTTATCCTATTTGGATTTTATTATCATATTATGTTTTGAATAGTAACCTATAGATGAATAATTATAGGTTTCGGAGGATCTTGATCTACACGAATCTAAGACTCTTACGTGGTTGAAAGGTGGGGATTTCTTATCTTGTATACGTTGATAATTTTGTATGTGATTATTTATGTCATAAGTGAATTACTATCATGTTTAGGATTTTCGTTTGGACTGTAATGGTGCCCTACCAATGTTATGGATAATGAATCGCGATGTCTTGTAATGTATATGTGATATGGATATGGACCGAAAGGTGCCTTATTGATACGTCAGGAAATTGTATTGTAAGTGATTTAAATTTTCGTATATGAAATATTAATTTATATGAGTATGAGTTGTCTCCACTGAGCTGTGGTTTGCTCACCCCTTCAATTACCTTCCTTTCAGTGTACGAGCGGGGTACGCGATGGCAAGAGGAGACTTAATAAAATTCATATAAGTTGTAGTTTAGGTTTTTATTTTTGATTTGCATATGAGCATGGAGAAATTACATGAGAATTTATTGTTTTTATTTACGTGATGGCTGCAATCAATTTCGTATTGTGAAGTTTGTTGAAATAAAACGTCTTTTATTGTATTTGCAAAATTTTTGTAAGATGCAGTAGTGGATTTGTTAATTTTGTCTTACTGCACGGATGATGTTTACTTGAGATTTTGAATCGAAATAAATATGGGGTATTGTGTGATAATTGAGATGTTTGCTGTTAGTCAACATTGGGTAATATATTTCCGAAGTCCTCTTGAATTCGTTAGTCTAAGAAATCTTTATTTCCTTTATTAATTTATAAATTGTTTTGGATTAGTTGAGTAAAATTTAAAGAAGTGGCTCATAGTTTGAAGGTGGCCTGTAAGTGAGTGGATGTAGTGTGAGAAGTGGTGTATGGGGAATTGAAAATGTGGCATCTATTAGAGAATTATAAGTATACGTGTTTGTCTGCAATATCAAGTCAGTATGCCATTTAGTCTTATTAAATTAGGATCTTGATTTAAGTCAAGATATCTGGAAAAATTTTAGTTGAGTTGATAAAGTCAAAATAATTATTCATGGTCGCTTGAAATTGGTATCTGGACGTTGACTATTGTTTTTTTAATAACACAAACAATATTTTCCTATTGTGAAGTATGCTTTGGATTTTAAGAACTACTGAAAGGTACTATTTCTATCCAAGTTAAAATTGGAAAATTGTGTTTATGGTAGTGTAGTATTTACACAAGTATTATTAAAATTGTAGTGACCTGTAAAAAAAAGTATTTTAATTAAATTAGTTAAATGAAATAGAACTTGCCCTGTAGGTTTTAGGCCCTAAATTTTATTTACATTAAATGCCTTAAATGGTATATAAGGTGGAGTGTGGCATATTTAGTTTTATTTTATAATTTTTGACAAGTCCAGTATGTTTGTGTGTTGTGGATTTGAGAAATAAACTTGTAGTCCTTATTTTTAAAAGGCTTCTGCAGTAATACTTCAAATAATATTTTTAAAATTAAAGTTGCAGAAACTTAAAGGACCTACCCTTTAATTATCCTCTTTTACTTGAATTATATGCTTAAAGTTTGCTGAAACATATAGGACAAATGCTTTATTTAAAATTTTCTTTTTATTATTAATGGGTTATTTGTTCAAGTGTTTGGTCATTCCCCATTTTAAAGAACTTTTATTAAAGGATTTTACGAATAAATTTTATTTATTAAAATTGGGGTGTGACAGTTTAGAGTTGTGAGCTATTAGAGTAATCATTCTATTTCTGTACCATGGTAAATCTTAAAGTGGTTTAGTCCAAAGCACCAAGTTCAAATATATATAACTTTTATTCTCCTATTCTTTACAAGTGATTCTGCCACCTCAAGTAAAAATTATATAAATTTCCCTTCAGGTCTATCCAAATATATTAAACCTTCCCTAAGTTGTCATATTTTAATAATATATGTTGCTTCTATTTTCTGTTTTAGATTCCAATAACCCCTGTGGTTACTCTTATAAAAAACTAGTAAAATATCATTAACATATGAAGAGAGACTTCTAACCACCAAGGTGAAGGGTAAGGAAATCCAATTCCAACTCAGGTCATAATAATAATAATTTTTTTTATAAAAAAAAAAAAGAAGAAGAAAGAATAAAAGTGATTTAGAGCCCATTTTTTATAATTTTACTCTCAAGAGAAATTTTTTTTATTTACTTTCAATGAAATATCATGTTGCCTTTGTGTAAATGATCCAGGGTTTGGTCTATGTTTCGCCAAGTTACTTTGAACAGCCTTAAGCTCCTGTGACTCAGTGAGGTTTAATCTAAATATAGGTAGCTTTAGGTTTTGATTAGTTTATAATTTTCTATCAAACACTCAGGTTAAATGTTGTTACGCGCTTAGACTATTTTTCTTCCCGGTTGTTCCATGAATATATATACATAAAAGTCCTGAATAATTGAAGAAAACTTCATGTTGTGAAGCAAGGACCCAAAGAAAATGCAGAACAAGGGAATAGAGAAGGTTACCAAATGCTTCCATATACTTCGGATCAATTGGTGACTTGAAATCTGCCAAATGGAAAAGGTCAAGAGAAATCAAACCAGGCTCTTAACACACATGTACGATTGTGATTTAACAAAGATCCTCAATAAACTTAGAAAAGATTATGATTCATGCTTCACAAGCATCAGAAATCAATGGTTGTAAAAGAATATCATTGACTATTTTCACAAGGAAACCACCAAAACCCAACAATATGGAAAGCTGCCTTGGCATATGTATCATGTCAAAAGACACAATAGAAGGTTTCATTATCTAAAAATGTTGAACCATATATCTAGTTTTCTGGAAGAAAATACCTCAGGCAGGGATATATGTTCCAGCATTTAATGTGTCCAAGGATACTATAAATAGATTCGTTACTGAAAAGTACCCATCAGTCTTGCTCTTTTGTAGAAAAAAAAAAACTACCACCATGTACTTCACCTTGGCATTTAACACATCACAGTAGAGTGACGTTATTCAAAAAAGTGGCAAATCAAATTTGGTTTCTAGAAACTGAAAAACAGCTTGAATGAAAATATTGAGTTGGAAGATTAAAGAGGCAGTCATTAAAGAACCAATTTTTTTTCTAAAATTAAAACCATTGAGTTGATTTTCCAATATATTCAGTACTTTGACCATTAGAAGACTTATGATAGTGAGGCACATGGTCAGTGAAGATGCGTTGAAATAATCACCTCTACTCAACAATGAAACTGATCATTGATACACATTTCATTATTATAGCCAAACCTCGCTGAAAAGCTAAGAAGACAAACCTGGCGTCGAATTCCTGGTAGAGTTAGGACGTCTTTGTTGAGCGAATGCAAGAATTATAGAATCTTCAATCTAAATGAAAATAAAATAGAACATTCATATTAAAAACCAATAAACAAGATCATACTTGTTCAGTCTAAATTATGCATGATTTACATTTGGAAGGAGTAGGAAGAGATAAATACACTCCCATGGTCCACAATTATGACAAACACATTTAATAAGAACAATTCAAAAAGTGAAAATTTGAGCCTTTTCCTATATTTTCGTTGAAAGTAGTTAGTTCAAGGAATAGGGTGCCTTTGATCATAATTCAAGCAAATGAGAAGGCTGTTCTGGGTCACAATTTTTCATTTCAGGATAAATTCTAATATAGGAAGAAAAAATTGAGAGCCCTGAAAAATATTTGAAAGAACAAAAAAACTCTAATAAGCAAAACAATGCAAATGGCAAATTTCCATAAGCCAAACCTTCAAAGAAGCGAGTTCTTTCAAGCCCATTTCAACTGCTAACATGCTCTCAATGTTTCCTTCTCCAGTGAGATCATTAAATTCCTCAACAAGCTTGCTCCTATGTGGATTTTTATTACCTGCATGATATCAGACAGGAAGTCATTGTTTAGATATCAATCTACGTCATAACGCATTAAAATTTTGTGTTCACTAGTTTTAAAGGTAAGAAGTTGAAAATCAGCAACAGATAACTACCTTTCTCCCAGCTTTCTTCCTTAGCCTTCTGTCCAGCTGATAGAACAACCTCCAATGGTAGAGGAGCCAAAGATGACCAGTATTCATGCTTTGACGCCGCAATATCCGCACAGATACCTGAATATCATTAAGTTGAAAAACAACTAAACAATTAGAGCAATCAACATTGACTTAAATTTCACCTAAAGTGTCAGCTACGATGTTTACTTTCGGAACATTTTTTAGTTAAAGAGCCAGTAATATTCCAAAAAAAACCAAAAAAGGATACATAGTCCTGGAGTAGTTACACATATCTATCAAAAGAAGGATGAATCATTTTCAACTCCTCAATAACATGTGCACTTGATGAAAATTACAATGCACTATCGCCTTTCGGGGGTCATTCCCTGCCATTAACTTCAACATTTTAGTCCCAAATTCTAGTTACCTTTTTGTTGCAACAGACTTGGGCAGAAGCATCACTTCTAGATAAGAATAATTGAGAATAAACATATTTGATATAAAAAGGTTAAAATTTTTAATTAGACTCTTCTATAATATCAGGGCAACAATTTTATCACATGTCCTAGAGAATTAAACAAAATATGATTCAATATTAGGAATACAACAATATTCAAAATATCAGTTACCATGTTGAGCAGCTAAACCCCAGTTTCTTGCGAGCCAGCACCTTTTCAGAACAACTTCTTCCTGCAAATATAATTTTCAGAAAAGATATTATTGGTAATATTAGCAGCAACTGAATAATAACCCAATGGAACCCTTTCATGCAGTACGGACACCCACCATTTCGTGTTGGGTCAACACCATTCTTTGCGTCATAGAGCGAAGTGCTTTAACTTCAGATTCAGTACCGCGCAATTGTTCGACAATGGCTGCAGCCTTTGTTTTTGCAAGCTGATTCAGTAGATAATGACCATTAAAAGCAGTACGATGGTGTTATGATATCCTACATTGGTTCCATGCAAAAGTGTGAAAGGGCGTATTAGTGGGGTTTACCCTTTACCTTTGACCATGGTTTTGGATTAAGGTAGTGATCCCTAGCTTATATAACTTATCAATTTGGTACAACCTGCTGGGATTCCAGCAGGCTTTTAAAGGGTCTACCAATGGTGGGGCCACGGGTTCCCAACCAAAATGTGGGCCCATGGGGGGTTTCCACCCGGAGATGGGCCTTGGCACGTGGATTGCCACCCAAAGTGTGTTGTCCATGGATATCTAGTGTAAGTTGTGGTCAGCCCTTTACCTTTGATTATGGTTTTGGGTTAAGTTAGGGCTCCCTAACTCATATTTCTAAGAGAAGGCAAGTATTTCCAGCACATCTAAGTTGACCGTACTCACCTTAATATCATTTTGCAATGATGACTTTTCCACACCCACCCCATCTCCAGCAAGCTGAGCCTCTTTAAGTGCAGCCTATACCAATTTCACAATAAACAACAAGTGGAAAGTCATCAATAAGCAATAAGTGTATCAGATCAATCTCTAGGTAATTTTTCCATAGAGGGAACACAACAATCTAAATGTTCAAAGTACAGTGAGACAAAAATAAAAAATAAAAAAACAGTTACCTCTCTTTGACGCAGTGCAGCTTCCTTCCTGCATATGATTGATTGTGATATTAGCATATTAAGAATTGGGAATAAGGACTAAGGAGCCAAAATTAGGTCTTTGTTTTATATACATACCTGCTCAAAAGTTTGGCTTCCAAAGAAACTCCTTCTCCAAGACCAGCTACCTAAAGAGTAAATCAAAAATATTGGCAATAATCTTAGTAGGCAAATAGATGTAATGTTACTATAGGGAGTAGAAAGAAAATCAGCAGTATGGATTTGATTGGGTGTTTCAAGTAAAATATAATGGATTCAGAATATTATGGTGTAAGAGTCGAGTACTTTGAAGATATATAAATGGATCCATAAAAACAGTAGAGTTTGACATAAATTAGAACACTCATATCTAATAAAATGCAATGACATAAATTTAAGATCCCCTCTCATTTCTATGATATTCCAGAAAACAGCCAACTAGAACATTTTTGCATTATTCTTAAGAACAATACAAAAAATAATAAGGGAAACTAAATCTACAATCTAAAGTGTCTACTCCAATTGGATATCATTGTGTGGATCACCATGTTATCTGTCTAAGCTTATAGATTTTGCACCTAAAGGCAAAAGGAATCAAAATTTTGTGGAAGTTACAATACTATTCTGGCTTATAAATATATAACAGGTGATAAAGTAGACTGGTGACTTGCAAAAGGTCCAATTTTTCATGATAAAATATTATTACTTATATAAAGGACTATATTATTACTTATAAAAAGGATTCTTGTATAGAGAGATTTCCATTAAAGTAATAAAAAGGATTCTTGTATAGAGAGATTTCCATTACCATTTAATCAAAGCCTAAATGGTTTAATTTTGTTTGTACACAGATGATTCAAAATCCTTAAGGGCCAATAAGTCCAATATGATAAAATAACACAAGTAATTTAAAACCAATGAGCTTCAAAATGCATTGATTTATTTTGTATGCAGAAACGTGATGATGTTTTTATTCAGTTCTCCAACAAGTGAGTTTAATAGTGATGAACCTGGTATTATGTTATTTAGTTGAAAATTTTGGAGGTTTGGTGAGGGAAATCGGAATGTGTAGTCATTGGTCACACAGCATATTAAGAATACACAAAATGGCTAACAAAATCCAAGCGCGTAGAATTCTAAGTATAGTTATAAGAGTTCAATGGCGAAGATCTAATGCAACGTAAGCCAAAGAATAACAGCAGATGACCTGTTTCTCAAGCTCCTTAACTCTTGCTTCTGCTGCTTCACAATTCTCCTCTGCACGTCGCAACTGTAAGATCAGAATTAGATATATGAATGTGCAATAATAGGCAGATTCATGCAATGAAAGTGACTCAAGGGGATAAAAGACAAACACACCTTTTCAAGAATATTTTCATTTTCTTCTTGCAGAATATCGAGCTGTTAAGAAATAAGATATCAGAATCAACATGCAAAAACAGGCACTGAGTCTTTAAGATCTAAACAGCAAACTGTTCGAACACATTATGAGACATACTTCATCCCGAAGTGCAGAAGAAGCACGCCCATCTCCTGTGTCTTTTAAGTTTAACTGTCCTAAATCTGGTGAGAACCTGCATTTCACATAAAGAACCGTCATACATATTGAATTTGCAAAAAGAGCTATCCCAAAATGAGCTATTACATGACCCTTCAGGTCAAACTGGCCTTAAACCCACACAAGGCTGTATGATATATAGAAGGTTTATGCATAAATTTCAGAGGAAGGTTATCACTTCAACAACAATGAACAAAACCATTGGCAAGTCAGGGCAAGCTATTGATCCAATCCAAAACTTTTCACAAAGAGTGCGCTTATTTGATGCCTAGAAGCTTGGAAAGACTAAAAGTTCAAAGGATGGATTTCAAGTAGAGCATGTTGTTGGAGTATGAAGTTAAAGGTTTAAGCCAATATAGTTGACGTACAGTAATCTTAATTCACCCTCCAAATGGGAAAATGTTAGATTATGAAATCTAAAGCTCAATAATCCTAAGCCCAATAAGAATAGGGATAGATAAGTATTATAAATAGCAGTTCACCTCATACTGTATCTTGCCAATGTATCAAAAAAAAAAAGTTAAAAGTAAAAAAACCTAACTCGGTAATCAGCATCGCCCCTAGATGCGAATTTTCAAAAAACAGGCTAGGTAAACAAATCTCATATGGTTTCTTATTGCTATTTTTTGTTTCTACGTGTTATGTATTCAACACATGCTTTGCAAGTGAAGTTAAGAATTTGGAAAGACTAAGCATTAAGGATGGACTATTGAATACTTTTTTTCTCTTTGCCGATTGCTAGGAGGATCAATTGGTGGAACAGGCACAGCAGTCTTTATTGAAGGTCTACTGGGAGGCACAGCAGGTGTTGTTCTATTTGACACAGACTGTCTTCCAGTTGAGGTCGACCGAGCTGGTTGAACTGCATCCAATAAGTTGCGAGTGACCTAATAAATAGATGCAGCATAAATTAAAGATAGAAGATGCTAATTGGCATTCAAAATATGCTTCCTTCTAACAAAAGTCACTCCTCCAGCACAAGCTATAATAAAATTTCACAAATCTCACTGCAAGATCAAATTTAATTTTCCTTTTATTCCAAAGACAAACTCCATCCGTAACATATCATTCTCCATAGCTACATTGCAATATTTCAAGTAAAAAAAATATCAACAGTAAAGTAAGCCAATACTCCTTGCATTGAGCTGTCTCATCTCAACCGGCATTGTTAGAATCAGAATTCACTCAAAATGAGGCTAAACACCAATGTACTATGAGAAATAGAACTCTACTAACTTTATCTTCAACCTAAACCAACAAATCAAATCCAATTCGAAACAAGAGCTACTTATGTTACCGCATCGGAAGAAGATCTAGCAATCTTCTGAGAAGGAGCGGCGGTCTTGACGGCACCACTGCCGTTACTAGCTCCGTTACTCTTGACAGGCGGCCTGGAGAATGAGAGCGGAATAGGAGGATTAAATCGGAGTCCGAAATCTCCGTCATTGTCGCCGTTACCAACATCGTCCTCATCCTCGTCATCGGCGGCGGCGGCTGCTTGCGAGGCCATGACCTGAGCCAGCCGCTGAGCCGCGGCTTTGGCGGCATAGTTCTGAGTGCGCTTGATGCTTGACATGCCGCTCACGGACGACGAGCGCACGTGATTCCCACGCGCCGGAGAACCACCGCCGGAGTCGCCGCCCCACTGGCGCATTTTCTCCATTTCTGTACTGAAAAATATTCTTAAACCACAACAGGAAAAATGTGAGTTGAACGCATATGGAAAGAGGGGCGACTGTTGTCCAGAGTGAATGCCTAGATCTTCGAGTTAAAAATGGCGGATGGTGTTTGGGTGTGGGAGAGATCGACGGGGATTTTCAGGTAAATATTTTAGATTAAGAGTCGTTCTAGCAGGGAAAGTAGTTGTATTACGTGACTAATTGCACTTATGATAATTAAGGTTTATTATTGTCTACAATTATGATAATAATTAAGGTTTATCGTCTATAATTATTACGTGACCTGGGCTGCTGGGAATCCAGTATTCTAGTACTATTCTTCACTTTCAAGTTTCCTAACTAAAAAAAATACAGTAACTTTAAAAGAGAAAATAAAATTTTTAGTACCCCTTGGCCCTTGCCTCCGTCTGGGACGTATTTATAGGCTGATCCTATTTTGAGATGTGTTTATGTAAGTTTTATTAATTAATGATATAAAAAGACATTTTATTCGTCAATTCATACAATTTTATTTATTTTTTATACTTTATTAATTATTTCTAATAATTTTATTTTTTATTTTTTTAATCACTAATTTATCCATATTTTTCTTATATTATTATTATTATTAATATATATATATATACATATTTTTTAAAAAAATTATTTTTTACATTATATATTAAAAAATCAACATTTTTTAATTTTTGTACCTGAACAAATGGACATAACTACGTGAGATGAAAAAGTACAATAAGTTTACCTAATTTTAAAATTAATCTTTGAATTTGGGTTCGACTAAATACACACCTTCTTTTATTGAATACACATTCTATTATTATGTAATTAAATTATATATTTACAAAAGGTCTATATTATTCTTAATTTATTAAATACACATCTTATATATTTTAAAAGTAATTCAATCTCTCTTTCTATACACGTCCAACAAAATCTGAATAACTGTGATGGGTTTTTGTTTTGATCATTCATGGAGTTTTTTGCGGCAGTAGAGAATTTCTACTGAATTTATGAGTCTCCTCTCAGGTCCGTGTCAGTCCCTCCTTTTGCTCATGAATCTATGAGCATTTTAATCTCAGAATGAGTTCTTCTCTTAGAGAAAATCAAGCCTACAAATATTTCCCTACAATGAAATTCAATGAAAATATTTTGAGAAAAGAACAAATCTTAATATTACACTATGAATGTAATTTAGACGGATCACAGAGTTAAAGAATATTCTAACCCCAAAAAAATCACATTGCGTAACTATTCTCGGAGAATGAAGACGGATCCTTAATTGTCGATATCCAATCTAAGCAAAACATTAATCAAAGCAATCAAATACCCATTCGTCCATTAACACCCATTAAACCATGAGTCGTCAAAAGAAGTATTGTGAATTGATTAAACGTACCCCTTCTCCTACAATTCATTGAGGATCGTCTTCTTTCACAACCATTTTGCAGTTACTAATATTCAGACGATTTAAACGAGGTGTGTATTATTTTAATTTTAAAATGATTTTTTTTTTTAATTTTGGGGGTGTGTATAAAATAAAATTAAGGAAATAAAAAGTAAAAAGGAATGTGTATTAAGCAGAGGCTATGTATTCAATAAAAAGTGGTGTGTATTTAACAACACTCTTTTGAAATTGGTCTATAATTAGACAATTCAATTTATTTATTATTAAAGCAAGTTGCCCCGTCAATATTTCACGTAACAATTCTTACTCGCTAGAAAAAATAAAAATAAATAAAATTTAGTCCCCATTTATCTACATCCATGATTCACTTTTTAATAAAATATTTATTTTTCTCTCATTTAATAATCTACCACTCAACTTAATCTCAATTTTTTTTTATCAACGACTAAAATTTGTGTGAGAATGTCTCACAAAATGCTATATTTTTATGTCTCTTATTGGTTTAATTATCAATTTATTATTTACATGGCATTCCTTTTTTCAAATTTCTTATATGGTTTCATGATATGTATAAAAATCTTGTGGTAAAAAATGACACATAACTATTAGTTGGATAGAACCATTAGTGTAAACTTTCTGAAGCCTGAAAACCCAAATAGATCAATCATAATTTTCGAAAAATTTAGCTAAATTTTCATAAAGAACCCTATTTCATTTTCCACTAGTTCGTAAACCTATGAAGATATATGTAAGGAAGGAATATTTGCCTCAAAATACAATTACCATTGATGCATAATTAAATGGTACAAGAGATACACAATCAAAGGAAATAAGATCAATATTAAAGATATGCTAAATCGCTAATTATTTTAATATATCGCTAATACCCCCCGCAAGTGCAGTGTGGGATTCTGACCAACGCGAAGCTTGGACCTAAACTATTCAAACAGCGGGCGATACAGACTTTTAGTGAAGATGTCGGCCAGTTGAAGAGATGACGGAACGAAACGAGTGGATAAACGACCAGCCTCAACAAGTTCTCTTACGAAATGACAGTCAATGTCTATATATTTTGCTCGTTTGTGTGAGATGGGATTCTGAGTGAGGAATAGAGCACTTTTATTGTCACTTAGCAGAACCCATGGCTCAGACGGAAGAGCATGGAGATCTTGAAGAACATTGCAAACCCAAATAAGTTTTGAGGATGTGTTAGCTAGGGCACAGTATTCGGATTCACAGCTAGATCGAGATACGGTTGGTTGTTTCTTTGCACTCCAGGAGACGAGATTCGGACCCAGAAAGATAGCATAGCCATATGTTGAGCGTCTGGTATCCATACATCGTGCTTAGTCGGCATCTGAATAACCAAGAAGACTAGGGTAGCCTGGAGAAAAATTCAAACCATAGCCGAGAGTGCCTTTCACATAATGCAAGATCCGTTTGACCGCCTGAAAATGTTCTATAGTAGGATGCTGCTGAAATTGACTGACAGTGTTGACAAAGAAGGAAAGATCAGGGTGAGTAATTGATGAGAGTGAAAATAAGCGTGTTTAAGTGTCCAATTTAACACCTTTTTGATAGAAATTATTATTATATATTAGCGTAAGTGTATTATATTCGATATAAGTGAGAAAAAAGGTGAGTTTGAGGTGTTTTATTGTGTTTTAGGTGGAAAACGGATCAAAAGTACAAAGTTAGAGGAATGTTGAAAAACGCATGTTCAACTTCCATAATTTTTCTGTGTTAGTGTGGAGCATATAACTGATAATGTGATGCATGGTTGGAAGGACACTGAAGAGAGGATCGTTTTGGTGCAAGAATCACTCAAATCGGAATTCGCACGAGGAAATTATGCTCAAAATCGTGAAGTCGCGCAGCTGCCAGCGGGAATTTCCAAAAATTTCCAAAAATTTCTAAAAATTAGCCCATAATTCCTATTTCTTGGAGCACAATTAATCTCTTTATCACATAATCCTCCATGAATTACCCATATCTAGGGTGGGGAAAAAATTGAAAACTCGGTATGCCGGGCTTGTCGTATCAAAAAATATTGAAAAATATCAAAATTAAAGTATATCGAAATTTTCGATACAGTATAGTCGTCGTACCAAAAAAATCGATTCAGTATCGGTATTTACTGAACTAGAATTTTTGTATATCGGTATACCGAAAAATTATGTATGTATATTCTATTATTTTATATTTGTATGGAATTTTATTTAGGGAGGCTGCCCAAATATTAATTTGGACCAAACATAACACCCAACAAGGCCTAGCCCATTTAATTTTGCATCCCAAACCCAATCTATTAATCCATTACCAATTCCCTATCTATTATTCCACAATAGCGTCGTTGTTCTCTTCTTCAAACCCTAATAGACACCTGTCAATCCTCTCTAACACATCCATTCTCTCCACCACTCTACCCACCACCAACGCCGCCGCATCCAATCTTCAGCACCCCTTCCCTCGCCACCAGCTTCAGCTTCGGAGGTTGTTTCGTTGGTCCCTCACAATTATACTCACGCTCGTCGCCACGTTCTTCGTCCTGCCACACGCCCCCCACACCTCTCCTTTTTCTTTTCCCACTCGCTCACTAGATCCCTTATCGTCTGGTAATTAGAAATTGTTGGTGAATGCACTTATTTTTGGAAGTCTCGACTCTTTTATGAATTTAAACTTTCAGCACAATATATTATATTAGGATTGATATTTTGCAAATTCCTCTCTATTTGTGGTTAGTTCAGTTCAACTTGGTGAAACGCATACATATCTATATCTTTTGTTTCATGAAATGCATTTTCTATGCTCTCATCCCTATTCATGATTTTTTTTTTCTTTAGGATGCAAGCCCTAAACAATTTTAGGGGAAATGACAAGATTGCAAGAGAGCTGTTGTTATTTTGAACTCTTTAATGTTATGTTACCGATTATTGATTATTGATTACCAATTATAGCATACCAAAAATTTCGGTACGGTATCGGTATTTTCGGTATGCCTTATTTTCCCACCCCTACTCATATATTTTATTTTCTTATTTTAATCCCTTCTCACACCTATATATATTTTACATCATTATTCATGTGATACCGCACAACACAATCATCCTACACTCCACAAGGGGGGATCACCCCCCAACCATCATCCACATTCTTTCTTCCATCCATCCATCACTTTGAAGAATCGTCTGGTGAATCAAGAGGAGAACCAAGAGGATTTGAAGAGACGGAAGAAAGAAGGAAGGAGTTCGCTACACCAAGGGTTTTCCTAATTCTTTTCTTCTATTTTCTAATTTTCTAGACATATGAGTAAGATCTATCCAACCCCATGATTGTTCTTCGCAACATTATGGACTAGAGCCTTTTTGGTAGATCTAGGATTTTGAAGGTTTTTATGAATTAATTGAACTTTCGTGTGTATACTCTGTACAACACTACTTGTGGAATTATTTTATATATGATTATGCATTTTTAATTCATATTCTGAGTTGTTTTATGCATCTTCATATAGAGTTTGAATATATATATTGGTTGTTGATTGAGCGCGTTCACTGCTGAACAGGATTTCATGTTATGATTCTAAGTAAGGGGACTCCGAAGCTTCATTAGAACTATCTTATATGAATGTTTATTAATTGAATTGAATTCGGGTTAGTAAGCAGGATAAAGAGGTTAATTTTATAGTATCTATGAAGGGAGATCATATCGGGTTAGAGTACCAATCCTAGGGGGAAATAATTGATACTGATAGTACCTATAAATGAGGGTGAAATTATATCTCTTACTCCAAGGTTATTCACACGTGTTACACGCATATTTACTTGTGTCTATAGAGTAGATTTGTATGGCTTAGTGATGCGCCCAAAGGCTACCTATTCTCCATTTTTGATTCACTTTTGTATTTTTCTAGTGTTTAATTTATTTTATTTACTATTTTAATTAATTTTTTAGTAGTTTAATACCCTCAATCTTATTGCCTTTCGACTTAATTAATTTAGTAAATAATTAAATTGATAATACGCCGTCCTTTGGGTTCGATATTTAACTTGGTCGCTTGCTTAAGCTGCAATTGATATCCTTCATATTTGGGGAATAATTTTGCATGCAAAGAAAACGCCCATCAGTAATGATTAAATATTGCAAAGCACCCACCAAAGAGCGATAAAGAGTAGTGTCTGAAAATGCAGTTCATTTGGATGTGAACGAAGCCCCTGGCGCAAGTGGAGTAGACACAGACTTAGAATCTAGAAGTCCAAGACGGGTGAGAATATCTCGAGCATACTTCGACTGACTAAGAAACAAGCCATTTGATGGGTAAAAACTTCTAGACCAAGAAAGTAACCAAGGCGGCCGAGATCCTTGATGGCGAATTCTTTACTCAACTTGGTCAGCAAAGCTTGCAGTGAAGCTGGGATGTCACTAGTGACAATGATGTCGTCAACATATACAAGCAGATATATAAAAACTTTTTCATGGCGGAAGACAAAAAGAGAAGTGTCAGCATGGATGCATAGAAAATCAAGATGTAGTAAAAAAGTACAAAAGCGCTTTTACCAAGCTAGCGGAGCTTGATGGAGCCCATACAAAGCCTTTCGAAGTCCACAAACATGATTAGGATGCAATGGATCAATGTACCCAGGTGGTTGTTCTATGTACTCTGGTTTATCAAGAAACCCCATTTAGGAATGCATTCTTGACTTCTAGCTGGTGCAACGACCAAGAATTCATAACGGGGAGTGATAATATAATCCGAACAGGACTAAATGTGTGAGTAAAGTCAAATCCAGGAACTTGGCTGAATTTCTAAGCGATGAGACGGGCTTTATAACGGTCTATCGATCCATCAACAAGAAATTTAATGCGATAAACCTACTTTGAACCAACAATATTAGTATTTGAGGGTCGTGGAATGAGTTCCCATGTCTGATTACAATGAAGAGCTTCTATTTCTTCATTTATTGCTTGAACCCACTCAGAGGCTTTAGAGTAGATTTGATGCCCTTGGGTTCAAAAATGGCAACGAGAGCAGAGTATAAATATCGTGACTCGAGAAGAACAACATCTACCGGATAGCGGGGTTTGAAGATACCTAATTGTGAACGGGTGCGCATGGAATGAGTACGCATGGGAGGTAGCGGTAGATCTTCATTGGGAGGAGGTGGCGGGTATTCAATATGTATTTGAGCAGGGGTGGATGCAAGTCCCCATTTGGATGAGGTGTTAGGGGTAGGCAATGAACGTTTTCTTTGCACACAAAATTAATCCCCAAGTATTAAGGATATCAATTGCAGCTTAGGCAAACGACCAAGTTAAATATCGAACCCAAAGGACGGCGTATTATCAATTTAATTATTAAGACAAGAAAATAAGATTGAGATATAGAATTATTAACTACTAAACAATTAATTAAAATAACAAATAAAATAAATTAAGCACTAGAAGAATACGAATGTGATTGAACAATGGAGAATATGTAGCTCTAGGTAATCCAGTTTCACTCATTAATTTCCCTTTCAAGTGTACTGTCGACGCTGCCTTGTGGATTATGGACACATTACTAAGCCATGCATATTTACTCTGTAGACACAAGTAAACATGCATGTAACATGTGTGAATAAAATTGGAGCAAGAGATATAATTTTACCCCCCTTTCTAGGTACTATCAATATCAATTATTTCTCTGGCCAATTGATACTCTAATCCGAAATGATCTCCCTTTATAGGTACTATAAAGTTAACCTCTTTATCCTACTTATTAACCCGAATTTAATTTAATTAATAAGTATCTATATATGATTGTTCTAATGAAGCTTCGGAGTCTCCTCATTAAGAATCATAACAATAAATCCTATTCAGCGGTGAACGCACTCAATCAACAACCAAGGTATATATTCAGAGATAACAATTGAAAATGCACAAAACGACCGTGAATATGGATTAAGAAAGCACAATCATATATAAAATAAACCAACAAGTAGTATTGTACGGAGGACACACAAGAGAGTTTAATTAATTCATAAAACTTTCAAAACCCTAGCACTACCAAAAGGCTCTAGCCCATGGTGTTGTAAGAAACACACATGGGGATTGGATAAATCTTACCCATATGTCTGAAAAATACAAAATAAATTAGAAAACGATAAAAACTCTAGATGTGGGTGTCGTCGCGTCCTTCTCCGACTTGAATCCTCATCTTAGTTCTCCTCTTGATTCAACAAACGAATTTTCACAGTGATGGATGGATGGATGGAAGAAATGATGGATGTAGATGATGGTGTGAGGGGTGATCCCTCTTATGGGATGGTGTAGAATGATTGTGGCCTCTTCTAACCATTCTAATGATGCCCTTTTATACTTTTAGGCTCTCCTAATAGACTTTGGATGGGCTTTTAGACGAAAATACGCACATACACGCACTGGGGTGTAAAAAGTGAACAGGTCTGAATTTGCGCGACGCCGCTCGACCAACCTGTTCTGGTTGAGCAAAAATGTCTCTGGTTGAGCAATGGTTGAGAAAAACACCTATAAACTGAAGCTTTCCCCTTGACTTGCTCGACCAAACTGGTCTTGGTCGAGCAACTCTCTATTGGTCGAGCAACCTTGCGCAGTCTCACCGTTTCGCGCATAACTTCTACATCTAAACTTCGATTTGAGTGATTCTTACGCCAAAACGAGCGTTGCTTCCGTGGATTTCCAACGGTATATCACATGACCAATTTGGACAACCACAAAATACAGAAAAATTACACAAGTTTGACGTGTGTTTTTTAGCATTCTTGCACAAGTTGCACCTTTTCTCCAACTTTACACTTTCGATCATTTTTCCACTTAAAATACAATAAAACACCTCAAATGCACTTTTTTCTCACATATATTGATTATAAGACACTTGTGCTAATATAGAATAATAATTTCCATAAAAAAGGTGTTAAATTGGACACTAGAATACGCTGATTTTCACTCTCAACAGTATGCAATCATCAGTGGGATATACAAATGGCGGCGACTGAGGGTGATTGAGTTTTGCAAGTGGAGAATCTGCAAGTGAACCACTAGGTGAACTAATGGTTGGCAAGCTAGACACATCAAAGAATTCAGAAACATTGAGGGTTGAACTTGGACGAGAGATAGAAGACTTATTAAATGGAAATTTTTCTTCATTAAATCTGGTGTGTCGAGTAATATAGACACGGAATGTAGAAGCATCCAAACATCGAAATCCCTTATGATGAATGCTATATCCCAAAAAGATACATTGCAAGCTCCGATGGTCGAATTTTGTCCTAGTATAGTCACGTAGGTATGGAAAAACCCTGCAACCAAACACATGAAAGTTGTCAAAGGCAGGAGTCCACCCAAAAATGATATCAAATGGAGATTTATTGCCAAGAATTTTAGTGGGCAGCCGATTTATTGTATAAACTGCTATGTTAAATGCATCGGCCCAATAAGACAGAAGAACCGAGGAGTGGAACATAAGAGCACGACCCATTTCGATTATGTGCCGATGCTTTCTTTTCGCTCGACCATTTTGAGCTGGAGTATAAGGACAAAATATTAAATGGTGTATGCCACAAGCCATAAAATGTCATTGCAATCGATTATTAGTAAATTAGGTACCCCCATTACTCTGAAACTGTTTGATTCGTCTAAAAAACTGAGTTTCGACAAACTTTTAAAAATTCATAAATACATCCACAAAGGCAGACTTTGAATGCAATGGATAAAACCTGCAAAAGCGGGAATGATCATCTATGAAAATGACATAATAGCGATGACCGAAAACAACCGTAACAGGAGCAGGACCCCACAGATCATAATGAATTAAATCTAAAACATCAGCAGCTCTTTTAACATTTGCAACATAAGGCAAGCGAGTACTTTTTGCTAATTGACAGGTCTTGCAAATTGTAGATGAATTAAGTAAAGATGTCACATGTAATAAACCAAGTTTGCTCAACATAAAAACACTAGAGGAGGCGACATGACCAAGTCTATAATGCCACAAATTAAATGAAGCTTTCAATCCATTATTTTTAAGCACTGTCGCGAGAGCATAAACTGTAGAGTCCAACAAATAAAGTCCTCGATCACATACGGCTGTTGCGAGAACCTATTTTGTATTCCGGTGCTAAAGACAAAACTGTGAGTCAGAAAAAATCACTTGAACTGGATAATCACGAGAGAGCTTACTCACATATAATAAGTTTTTAGTTAATCCAGGTACAACAAAAACATCTCTTAAACAAAGACCATGTATAAGAGAAAAAGAACCATGGTGAAAATAGACAAATTTGCATCGTTGCCGACCGTGACATGATCGGTGCCAGAATATGTAGAGACATGTCGAGGTGAGCAGAATCTGTAGCCATGTGGGCCGAGGCTCCAGTATCTAAATACCAATCAGACGGAATGAATAGTGAAATATTGTAACCCTGGTCGATGGACGACAAGAGCGATCAAAATTACGATCAAATCATTTAGGAAATCAAACACATCATGGTTTGTCTCCCGACAGAAAAAACTGCGAGGAGTGAAATTACAATGATTGCCGACACGGCCACGATTATAACCTCCAGAATTTCTGCCACGGACTCGAGAAACTGTGGTGAATGCAGCCTGCGAAACAACTTAAGATTGATTAGTTTGATCAAGAGATTTTTGAAATAATTCATGACTTTGAGCCTAGGAAAAAAGAGTGGAGAAGTCTGGCAATGGATCATGGGCTATCTGTGCTGCTGTAAAGCTTGAAGACTCGGGACCGAGACCCCGAAGAATCCAGTGAGACTTATCAGATTCATCGATCAGTTTGTGAACGACGGTTAATTGATCAGTCAGCGACTTGAAAATACGAGCATATTCAGTGACAAATTTATCGCCACGCTTCGCCGAGAGCAGATCATCCTTCAAACTGAGTTTGCGGGCCTTAGAAAGATAAATGTAGGCATGGGAGAGGTCATCCCATACATCTTTCGATGTCTTGCAATCGATAACAATGGCCATGGACTTTTCTATAAGTGTGGAGACAAGGAAAAGTTTGACCGTTTGATCACGTTGCTGCCACTAAGTAAATTTGGGGTTGGTGACGGGATTGCCGACGATGTTGCAAGTAGTTGCCACCGGTGCGAGAGAGATGTCGTCAAGTAAAGGAATACACTGTTGGCTTGTAAGGAGAGGCTCAATTTGAGCATGCCATAAGAGGTAGTTAAAAGAGGTAAGTTTAATATTCACCATGTGAATCATGGTGGAGAGAGGAAGGGTTGGTGTGTCTGTGGCAGCCATGGCAAGAGATAAGAAAGACACTAGAAATTTTGATGCAGAAAGGGAGTGGGTGGTAGAGGGTTTCGGCTGATACCATGTAAGGAGGGAATATTTGCCTCAAAATACAATTAGCATTGATATACAATTAGATAGTACAAGAGATCCACAATCAAAGGAAATAAGATCAATATTAAAGATATGCTAAATCACTAACTATTATAATTTATCGCTAATAATATATCAACTATTGCTCTACTGCAAGAGTTGAATTTATGTTTAGTTATTTTGAAAGTGATACTCATTTGTGAATATTTTAGACGGATGTTAATCCAGGTCTTATTAATTAGAATTACCATATACACATAACCAGCAGAGTAACCTCAATCTTGTTGATAAATTGACAAATTTGATAAAAATTTGAAATTCAATGGACCATTTTCAATACTTTGAAATAGTTTGAACTCATTTCAAAATGAGGCAAACTTAAGGGGCAAAAGAATTTTCTTTTTGTTGCCACATGACATAATCGATTGGGTGACTTACTCGAGACAATAAATTGACTAAATTGATGAATTTTGAAAAGTTGATAAATCAACTTAATTTTTTTAAAAATAAATTTAGACTAATTTAAAGTAGGTAAACTCAGTGGACCAAAATTTTTATTTTTTCTAATTTTAAATTAAAATTATACTCCTAATCAAATATTTTTGCAGGTTTATGCAGTCTCACAGTTTTTTTTTTTTTTTTGAAAAAATCCTTATGTATAATGTAGCATGCAAGAAAAGTTAGAAGTACTTTAATGGGTCGGCTATTTGTACTCTCAAATTTACTAAATGCATTCCACACATAATTACATTAAAATCTTAAGACATAAATATCCTTATGAAAAGTATATAATTAAGATTGTATGATACGTTTAATTGGAGTAAACTAACAATACATGGTACGATAGGTTTGAATAACGAACAATTCAGTATTGTTAAGTTGTAATATTGGAACACAACTCATTTTTTGGTTTTGGTTGAGATTGCAATCTTATAACTTAAACAAAATAAAATAATATTTAAAATAGTATTCGATCTTGACTATTTTCAATGGCAGGTGAAGATCATCAACCATGCATAATTCATGGAAACTATAAGCATGCTCTAAATAAATCTAAATGATGCTTAAGATAAAATATAGTGAATGTATGCAATTCTACACGTTGCATCAAATTATTAGTTTTATTGCTACATTGCTCATGTAACTCAACGCATAATTTTACCCATATAAAATATAGGACCAAAAGAGTGTACAACTATAGGTGGTGGTGGATGAAAGGTGCATTAGTAGGTCCTGAAAATGGCCTTGATGCAATCACATCTATATTACCAAAGCTTCTATTTCATGATCATGAGTATGATGAGAACCATCACCTCGAATAATAGGTCCACTATTGCTTCTATTCTATGGTTATGATGAGAATCATCACCTTAATTAATTGATTCACCATTATTGTATTATACATCTTAATCCAAAGCAGTTCCTTCACCCAAATATGGATCTCCACCCAAACATCACCAAACAAAGTTATCCACCCAAACATCAGCTTCCTCCACCCAAACAAACAATAGCCACGCTTGATTCTTCCACCAACCCAATTAACGTCATAATTTAATCCAGTCAGTCACGCTTACGTCAAAACCTAATCCATAATTCTAATACAATAATTTTAGACGAACAACATCTATAATTGACAAAAGAAAGGAGGCGGAGCGGCAGATAATAAGAGAAGAGAGATAAAACAAAGTGAAATAAAATGGGCGAAATGGCAGATTGGGAGAGAAGACATTGGACGAAGAACGCAACGGGATGAGGAAGGAGATTGCTCGCGAGGCAGCGAAGATCTGCAAGGAATTGTACCAGTGGAGATCTATAAGGGATTTGCGCGTTAATGATCGATTGAGGAGAGATAGAGGATACCAACGTGAATGACCAACTGTGTATATTTTAGAACTATTATATAGTTGACCCACTTCCAAATACAAATCCTCTTTTTTAGCGTACACTAATTGTACATATCAACTCAATTTTTAAAATCTATATAGTATACCCTAACTTTAAATAATATTGACTATGTTTGTTTGCAAAACTACTCCATTTTAAAAGTGATTTTAAATATTATCTATACATACAATTATAAGTCGTATTAATTATTAATCTACTAATCTTTTATGCAATTTTTCCCCTCATCTTTCATATATTTTTTCACTATCGTTTTCAATATTATCACACATCTCTTATATATATTGATTTAACATTAACCCTAAACCCTACAAAACAAATACTCCTATATATTATTATTATTATTATTATTATTCACATAAATTCCAAACAAATACATCCCGAAGGTTTCACTGTTGTAATGTTAACAACTTCATTTTCTATTAATTCTTAAAGTAAAATGTTCCAACGAAGAAATCCAATACAAATCATTTGAAATAATTTTGCCATCAATTTTTAGAGATATTTAAAAGAGTGAGTCGTATAACAGTTTGTTGTATCACTACAAGCACACTCTGTATTAATTCTCAGAAGAGGGATTATCTAATCGCATAGAGTACTCAAAAAATACTGTGCCATTTATTCTAAGTCATCGAACACGATTTCTAAGATAATGACAAACACTAACAACCTCACGAAAACACTTCCATTAGATTGACAAGTAGTGATAATATTTAACAAAAAGTTATTTGAATTAATGAAAAGTGATAATAGTACATTGAATTATTTCATATTATTTCATAAAGTATAAATAAAAAGTGATAATATTTTTAATGAAAATAGTATTTCTGAGATAAAAATTAAAATTATTTTAAAAAGACAAATATTTGTGTGAGGTTGTACAGAATATTAACAAAAAGTAATGATAGTACATTGAATATTTAATGAATACTAATTCGCAATATAATTAAAAGAGAGGCTCTCTTGTGAGAGGGTTATTCGTGAGACTGGTGTAAGACGGGTCGATCCATCACTAAAGTATGCTTATTGTATACATAAAGTATGTTTATTTATAGTTAAAGTATGTTAATAATAAATCATATTATAACACACTAAAATCATACTCCCTCTGTCCCACATATTTTTACCCATTTGTACGGTCACGAAAATTAAGAAATGTTGTTTTTTTAATATATAATGTAAGTAAAAGTAGGGATAAATTGATAATTTTAAGAGAAAAAATACATAAAGTTATTGGAAATGATGAATAAAGTTGTAAAAATGTAAATAAAGTTATTGAAATTGATAAATAAAGTGTAAAAAGTAGGTAAGATGCAGGGTATATTTTTACCATTTATGGAATAAGTAAAAATATTTGGGATACCTCAAAATGGAAAGTGGATAAAAATACGTGGAATGGGGGAGTACTTTAATCCATAATCCACCATACTTTAGAAAATATACTTTAACAACCATTAAACATATTTTATTTATACAATAAATATACTTTAGTGATGAGTCGGCCCGTCTCACAAATAACTCATCTCACAAGAGATTTTGTCTAATTAAAATACTAGTAATTTGGAAATTCCTATCTATCTATCAATCTATCTATAGATATATAAAAGCAAATCTAAATTCTACTTTTGGGGTGACGCTATTGCCACCCGAATCTTTACTGAGGACACTCGAAAAATAAAAAATAATACCACGAAAATACTATCCACCTAAGATTTTAAAATATTCATTCATAATTAAATTTGCTTTTTCACCCAAATCACAGTTCAGCACCTTCCTTCATTTTATATCCAGTAGTTTCTGTAAACAATTCCCTTTCTTTAATATCTTCATTAATTCACCGATGACTCTCAGATCGTCCCTTCTCTTTTCCAACTAATGAGGGAGTTTTGAGTTTCCTCTGTTGCTTATAAGATTTGTGAATAATAGTTATCAATTCAATGTCGCCAGAAAAGTGTAATAATATCTGCGGTGGAAGATCTTGGTGTCATCGCCACTCATCAACGTCGTCCGCCAAAGAGAAAAGGAGTAGAGATTTACTACTTAAAATCAAAACAAATATAACAAGTTGAACACATTACACCAGATCTAATTGGATACTGTTGAAACAGAGGGCATGAAGATGATAGTTACCGCATCATGGTGATGCTGATGGCATTAATCTCCATTTATTTGACCTGATTATTTTTATTTCTTCAAACATCTAAAAAATTAGGTGATGTGGAAATGGATTCTAACCTTTCCCCTTCGTCTTCTTTCTTCTTTTTTTCTATGTTGCGGTTCTTTTTTTAATCAATATATATTTAACCTATATACATATATATAAAAATAAACTGAAAACAATTTTTCCATCCTTTCAATTTTAGTAAATTTGGTAAGCATTCAATTTTAATCTTAAGCGTCCATTTCATTATTTATTTATTTATTTTAAATAAACAAATAAATTTGGTAAATATGAAAAATATTATTGACATATATTCTACTAATTGTCGATTAATATACTAATTTTAAATAAATATACTAAGTAATATATTGTATTTTAATTTAATTTTTTCCTACGCCATTGATTTCTTTCAATCACGATGGTTCATTCTTTAAAATAATTCTCTATAAACTTTTTCATTATATAATCAAATCCTTACTTTTTATTTTCTTATTTTTGGTGCTTTTTTTTCCTTCTCTATTTCTCTTTCGTACTTGTTCCAATCTACTTTAATTTGTTATATCTTTTATAATTTACTTTTATTTGATCTTGCAGGTTCATTCTCTGAGCTATCATTCTTCTTTTTTATTTTTTGTTATTTTTTTTCTCTTCTATTTTTTTATTTATAATTCTATAAACTCTATTTCTATACTTTAAATTATTTTATCTTTTATACTTTTATTTTATCTTATTTTTATGTTCAATCATTCTCATATTTGATCTTATGTGCATGTTCAATCATATACTCATTTGAAGTTTTTTTTTTTGGTTTTTGTAATCTTATTTTCGTTTCTCTTTGATTTTTGTATTTTCTTTATAATTCTATAAACCTTATTTATATACTTTAATTTATTTTATATTATATACTTTTATTTGATCTTATTTTCAGGTTCAATCATTCCATTTGAGGTATCATTCTTCTTTTTTATTTTTTGTTTATCTTATAATTTATGATTTTTTTCTTCATTTTTTGTGTATTTTTCATATTCTCACCTGTTTTTATAATTTTTTCAAATCATGTTGATTTTATTTTTATTAGATCTTATTCGCAGTTTCAATCATTAATGTTTGGAATGATGAATTTGGACAATCCATAATTAATTTCAGAATGCTTTCTTTATAATTTTATAAACTCTATTTTTATACTTTAATTTATTTTATCTTTTATATTTTTATTTGATCTTATTTTCAAATTTAATAATTTTCCTTTGAGGTATCATTCTTTTTATTTTTGTTTATCTTATGATAATTTATGGTTTTTCCTTCGTTTTTATTGTTTTCTTTATATTTCATAAAATCTATTTTTATAAAAAGTTTTAAACCTTATTGTTCTTATTTTTATTTGATCTTATTTGCAGCTTCAATCATTAAAAAAAAGTCGCCAGTGTTTGGAGTGATGAATTTGGACAATCTAAAATGAATTTTAGAATTTGAGTTTCAAAGCACAAGTCAAATATATTTTTTTATTTAATCTTTTGGATTAACATATGAAATTTATTTTCGAAATTTTGTATTTTATTTTAATTTTTTATTCAATTATATTTTCATTAGGATCGTCTCTATAAATATTCTTTTAATTTAATCTTCAGGATTAATATATGAAATTTATTTTTAAAATTTTGAAATTTATTTTAATAATATTATTCTAATATTTATAATTTATTATATTAAATAATATTTTATATTTTATTTATTCATATATTATTCAATTAAAAATAAATATAAATTATAGTATATTATATCTTCATTAAAAAACTGTAATTGAGTTTTACAGAGAGATTACATTTATTTTTTCAAAAATAAATAGATATAAATTAAAATAAAATAATTTTAATATAATTAATAGTAGAAATTTAATATATATACTATATTTATCTTAAGAGTTGATCTACTGTACACTAGTGTACAGTAACCAACAATTTCATATTTTATAATGGGTCAAATGTTGACCCGGATGCGCTGATGTCACTTTCATTCTCACTCCTTGTTTTTACTCATGTTTCTTTCCATTCCTCACTAATACAATTAGTTATTAATAAATATACATTTATTAATAAAATGTTATACACTTGTTCAATAAAATTTATACGCTTTAATTATAAAACGAGATAAAATCAATCATTCCTCCAACACAATTCTCATCATGAATACTGTGAAACTCTTCATCAATTGCAACCAAAGCACTCTTTAAAAACACCAGTTGTTATTAAAAAAATGTTATATACTTATTTAATAAAACATATACACTATATATTTAAAAGTATCATTAATAAATCAGTTTTCAAACACCTCAACTGTTTATTAATAAAACGATATACATTTGTTTAATAAAATGTATGCACTTTATGCTTAAAAAGTATACATTAATAAAAATCTGCATTCTCCGTCACAATTCTCAATTCTCGGTGATTGTGGAATTGCAACGAAATATCTTTTCCAACTCACGGATGGGACATTTGACGAGAATTGACCAAAATTTTGACGGAAATGAAAAAATCGACAATTAAACATAAACAACGTGAAGAGGAAGGGGAGAAAATGGGAGACAACGTGAAGAATCGGAGAACCAAATTGCAGCGCCTTCAAGAAGAATCAATCATCAATGAAGTAAATTTACCAGATCTGAAAAACCAGCGGCGACAGCGGCAATGTAGGAGTGACGCCATTACAGTGAGCAATTGTAGCTTGCAATTCTTCCATGGTGCTATCACTCCTACTAGCACAACCTGATGTTCGCATTTGAGAAGTTATCATCGACGACGGAGGTAGTGGTGGGTGGTGGAGAGTTGGCGGTGGTTGGGAGAGAGATGAGAGAATTGGAGGCGGTAGTGGATGGGAGAGAGAGAGAGACAGAAAAATAGAAATGAGGAACGGTGGAAAGAGAGAAAGAAGAGAGAATGAGGGGGAAAAATGAAATTAGGACTCCATTTACTTTATATATGTTAGGTCATGGGTTTGGATCTGACCCGGTTAGGCCTAAACAATCGGGTACATTAGTTTTTTCCTTATCTTAAATACCGAATCAAATTTAATGTTATAAAATAATAAGTCTATAAACAATGTGATTTAATTGATAAATATAAAATTACATTATGTTAAAAAAAATACATTTATATATTATATATAAATAATTAGTAGTTTCTATAAAATACATAAATTCAAACAAATAAATAAATAATTATATATATATTATGGTTAAAAAAATAAATATAAAAGTACATAATTATAATATACTTATTTCTTTAAATGCAACACACGGATGTAATATCTAGCTTTAATAAAAAACAAGATATTACCCATCCGTGCGTTGCACGGAAAGAATTAAAGTATATTACAATTATATACTTTTATATTTAATTTTTTTATTTTAACCATAACATATATATATATATATATATATATATAATTATTTATTTATTCATATAAATGTATTTTTTATAACATAACATAATTTTATATTTATCAATTAAATCACATTGTTTATACGCTTATTTTTTATAACATTAAATTTGATTCGATATTCAACATAAATAGACTATATATTAACTTTCTAATATTAACAATATTAATTTTTTTATTTTAATTGATATCTATTTATTTTTAAAAAATAGATATAATCTCTCTGTAAAACTCAATTACTATTTTTTAAGAAAGATATAGTATACTATAATTTATATTTTATTTTTAATTGAATAACATATGGATAAAATACAATATAAAATATTATTTGATATAATAAATTATAAATATTAAAATATATTTGTGGAGACGACCCTAATGAAAATAAAATTAAAAGAAAATTTAAAATAAATCACAGAAATTTCGAAATAAAATTCATACATTAATCCTAAAGATTTAATTAAAAGAATATTTCCAGAGATGATACTAATGGAAATATAATTGCTTTGAATCTCCAATTCTAAAATTTCTGAAATTAATTCTAGATTATCCAAATTCATCACTCCTGGTGACTTTTTTTTACATCTACTTCTAATAAAGAAGAAGAAAGAATAAATAATATTCTTAACAAAAATAAATCTTATAATATGGCAGAGGTTATGAATCAACTGAAAATGAAATATCATAGTCAAAGAGATATATTTTTACCAGATATTTATAAAGAGATTGATAATCTAAAAGAAGAGATAAAATTTTTGAAAAATAAAAATTTTATTCAAGAATCTAGAATATCTAGATTAGAAAAAAATATTAAGAGAGAAAATAATACTCTTCCAGAGATTTAGGAAAATTTACCAATAATAGAGAAGGATAATTTTTTATCTACTATTGAGACAGTAATACTCAAAAATGGTATATAAAAATATCATTATTGATTGATAATCATTATACAAAATCATTCATTGCTCTTGTTGATAGTGGAGCAGATTTAAATGTTATACAGGAAGGGTTAATCCCTACTAGATATTTTCATAAAACAAGTCATTCATTATGACATGCTGGGGGAGATAAACTCCAAATAGATTATAAAATTCCCAAAGCATATGTATGCATTGATAAGAAATGTGTTTCGCAAAGTTTTATACTTGCAAAAAATATTTCTAACCAAATTATACTTGGTACACCATTTTTAAATAATATTTATCCCATAAAAATATTGATAATAAAGGGATTATAGGTACTTTCCAAGGAAAAGATATTTTCCTTGAATTTATTGTAGAACCAATTACTAAAAAATTACATAGCCTCTATGATAATATTATGGCAAAACAGAATCAGATAGGATTCTTAAAACAAGAAATTAATATTGTTAATATTGATGAGCAATTGAAAAATCCTAAATTACAGGATAAAATTAGTATTTTGAAAAATGAACTTTCATTAGAAATATGTAATGATCATCCCAATGCTTTCTGGGATAGAAAGAAATATATTATTTCCCTTCCTTATGAGGAAGATTTTAATGAAAGAAATATTCCGACTAAGGCTAGACCTTGTCAAATGAATTCAGAATATTTAGAATTATGTAAAAATGAAATTGAATCCTTATTACAAAAAGGGCTAATAAGTCACTCTCAATCATCGTGGTCATGTACTACATTATATGTTAATAAACATTCTGAAATTGAAAGAGGTGTTCCAAGATTGGTGATTAATTACAAACCTCTTAATAAAGTATTAAAATGGATTAGACATCCAATTCCTAATAAAAAGGATTTATTAGATAGACTTTATAATGGTCTAATTTTTTCAAAATTTGATTTAAAGTCAGGATATTGGCAAATCCAGATTAATAAGTCTGATAGATATAAAACAGCATTCAATGTTCCAATTGGACATTATGAATGGAATGTTATGCCATTTGGTCTTAAAAATGCTCATTCTGAATTTCAGAAGATAATAAATGATATATTTACTCCATATAGTGAATTCATAATTGTCTATATTGATGATATTTTGGTTTATTCTATGACTGTTGAAATGCATTTTAAGCATTTACATATTTTTAAGCGTTTAATAAAACAAAATGATCTAGTTATATCTAAACCAAAAATGGATCTATTCCAGACTAGAATAAAATTTCTAGGACATTTTATTGAAAAAGGAAACATAATTCCTATAAATAGAAGCATAGATTTTGCTGATAAGTTTCCAGATGTAATAACTGATAAAATTCAGTTGCAAAGATTTTTAGGAAGCCTTAATTATATTGCTCCCTATTATCAAAATTTGGTTAAAGAAACAACTATTTTATATGATAGGCTTAAGAAGAATCCTAAACCTTGGACTGATAGTCATACTAATGCAGTCAAGAGTATTAAGAAAAATGTTAAATCATTACCATGTTTAATGATTAGTAACCCTAATTGGGAAAAGTTTATAGAAACTGATGCTTCTGATATAGGATTTGGAGGGATTCTTACCCAGAAAAATCCAAACAATAAACAAAAGCATTTAATTAGATTCCATTCAGGAAAATGGAATAATGCACAAAAGAATTATGCTACGATTGCTAAAGAGATTCTTGCTATCGTAAATTGTGTATTGAAATTCCAAGATGATTTATATAATCAAAAATTTACTATTGTTACTGATTGTAGTGCAGCCAAATTTATGTTTGATAAAGATTTTAAACATGATGTTTCTAAGCAAATGTTTGCTAGATGGCAGGCTCATTTAGCCCCATTTGATTTTAATATTATGCATAAAAAAGGAGAAGATAATAATCTTCCAGATTTTCTAACCCGTGAATATTTCAATTGCAGGAATGAGACGGGGTAGTGGGTCTTCCTCCCCATGGAGAGGAAGAGGTGGACGGAGTAGGGGTTATACCCCTAACACTCCCACAGATAAAGGTAAATCCCCTGAGATTATATCTCAGCATGGAAAAAGAAAACTTGTGAACAAGAATTTGTCACAAGAATTTGAAGAAATGGAAACAGAAAGGAGTAATACTCCTAGCCATACCACCTTTGCCAATATTGTGGCAAACATTGAATTTAATGAAAAATATTTCAGGAAAGAACATGAAGAAATAATCTTCAAATTGGAAGACAGGGATCTCATATGGAGTGAGGATCCATGGTTTTTAATGAATAGATATTTGGACAATGGTTCAAATGAAATGAGAACTTATAAGTCTCGAGCTTATTATGAACAGATATTAATAAAGAGTGGAACTTGTGATATCAAACATTTCACTACTGGCAATAATGAAGAAGTTTATGGCTTCAGTAAAGTCTTGATAAAAAAGATCATATCTTTAGAAGAATGGAGAATTTCTCCTCTTAGAGAGAAATCAATGCAACATGATATCACAAAAGGAGTGATTAAATATAATTACTGGGATTATTGTGATGCTTTTGAAAATTTTCTAAACTATGAAAATGATAAAAGACATCATACATGGTTTATTAAAATATGTTCCAAAGTATATGACTTGGAAATTCCAAATTGGTTTATCCATTGGAGTAATTGTTATGGTCCCATACCGGATATATTGCCAGTAGATACCAGAGATTATTTCATAAAATGGGTAGATGTATCTCCCAAAATGATTGATAGACAAAATTCAAAAATTGTAATAGAAGGAATAGCTTCCTGTTACTTTTTTATAGAATTCTCATTACCATGGATATTAAAGTGGAAACCAGAATTTGGTTATACCAAAACAGGTATCTCATGCTTATTCAGAACTTATCATGTAAAGTTCTGGGATAAATTGGTGGAAATTGATCCCCAAACTGGAAGAATGAATGGAGAAGAAACATTTTCTATAATAGAAAAACAGGTTTGTTCATATGAGGAACAATTTAAAAATAATCAGACATCCTCGCCTTTTGATTATATCTTAAACAAGGCAAAAATGAGATCGGAAAATTGACTCCCCAGCAAATGATAGCTGAATATGTCAAAGAAATGAAGAAGAGTATTATCTCTCAATTCAGAGATGACAAAAATGACTCAGTAGCATCTGAGGATATGCAAGATGCTCAAGATCCAAATGAAAATCTTAATGAAGTCAATATAGATGATATATTTGACTCATTAAATGATACATTGGTGGAAACATTCACATCAAGAAAAGAAGGATCTTCTTCGTCAAGAAAATCGGGAGAAAAATAGGTCTCAGTCAAGATGACGTCATTGCTTACGTAATAAACAGTAAGAAGCCAGACAAAATACTGTTCATAAACAGTAAAATTACTGTTCATCAACAGTAAAGCAGCCGGACAAATCACTGTTCATCAACAGTAAAATTACTGTTCATCAATAGTAAAGTTGACTTACTGTAGCACTTTATACTGTGCATACCGAAAATTTTGGATTTCACTATACATTCACGAGTTTTCTACTGTTGGGACGCGTTTTCTTCGTTTATAAATAGATTAGAAATTTCATTTATAGAGGCATCGATCAGAACTCTCTCCTTTCTCTCTTGTGATCACTTTTGTAAGCTCATGTGCTGAGCATCCCCCTTATTTGTAATAAAGATTTATATTAATAGAAATCTAATTCTGATTGTACACACTTTGTAAGTATTTACAGTTTTTATTTTATTTTGTTTATTTTTAATATTAATCGTGTTCATGTTTAGCATCATAGGCTAAACTAATTATGTGTTGATCCATGACTATCTGTTAAAATAACCTGGTAATAATATGATTCATGTCTGGGTTTTATTGTATTCATGACTAGGTTATACTGTAATGAATAAAGGTAGAATTATTTATATTAACTGGCCTTGTTATACATGTTTTTGTTTTATGGTCTTCTGTGTGTCCGTTTTAGCCGTTTAAAAGGCGTTTTAGGACTGTTTTGAAGATATTTTTAAACATAATTTGTCTAATAGGATGCCGGTTAGTTTCTTAATTCATAAATTCCTTTTATTTCATGTTAATCAGTCAATCTGGTCAGATGTATTACAGTCGATCCTGCCATATATGGTATCAGAGCCTTGGTAATTATAATAGATATGTCTAGGGTCAACACATTATTTATCATGAATAATATCATGAACTTGATTAATAATTCCAATAATGTTAAAAATAGCAAGAATGAGGAGTATGATATGCCTAAGAATTTGGATCTACTTAATAAGTGGACAATTCCTAAGATTGAACCCAAGTTAATATATAAGTTGGGTACATTTGAAAGAATAGGATTTCTTCAGGTAGTAAAGACTACTGAAGAATCGATATCATTGGACAATAATGAAATGATCATTAAGTTATTATCAGATAAAGATATTAATAAATATAGAAATAGTTACAATTTCCTTCATATATGATTGGTTCAGATTGCATTTAAACCTTTAACATTGAAAGGTTTACCAGAAAGCTTTATAGCAGCTTTACGAGATGGTAAAAATCTTAATTGGAGACAATCTTTGATGGGTATAATACAATCCAGTCTGGCCAATGGTCCAGTATATTTTAATGTTTATCCTAATTTGCAATTATCATTATCTGATGTCAACATACTTGATGCATTAACATTAAATGTTAAAACAAATGGATATAATTATCTTCCTGGAACAGAAACTATTTGTGTCTGTTATAGGATATATTATAAACCATTAATTACGCTGAATCCTCAGTGTAAGATGATGGTTTATAAAAATGAAACTATTATTATTGAAACTAATTTCAACAGGTCAAATATTATGACTAGAAGACCTATTAAATGGGAAGAAATAGAATTTCCAGATAATTGGAAGATTGAACAAGCTGTACCAGTTCAAACACAAGTACAGAATCAGAATAATATTCTGAATATAATACAAAGTTCAGAAGGAACTGTAAATATACAGTTTGAACCCAATGAACTACAAAAAAGTGTTTCAATGAGAAATTATATTTCTCCAATTGATTATAAGGTGGAAACACCTAGAGCATCTACTTCTCAATTAAGAGAAAATAGAACTCATACATCTCAAATAGAAGATGAAAATTATACAGATGAAATAGAATCTGAAATAGGATTAAATCCTGAAATAAAAAAATTATATAAAAATAAAAAATAATATTATCAGAGAATCCAATAGGATGGAACCGATAATGTCGGAAATGTATGAATCTATATAATTTATGGATTTTGAAGAAATTATAGATTTCAGTCAAGGTTCTAAAGTCAGAAAAATTATTTCTGAAGAATTTAAAAGTGAAGGTTATACAGCTTTCAGAAATTGGTTTTTTGATAATTTTACTAATATCGAAATTAGTAAATTTCAATATGAGTTTTATAAAACTTGTTAAAAGAAAAATATGATAATACCATTTGCAGTATGGTTCATAGAAACCTATGTTAAGAATTATATTCTTATTTTGGAAAGAAATTATACTTTGCAAAATGGTTCAGTGGTTTCAGGGATATATCCACCACAACAACCATTTAAAATTAGTGATTTGAATTTTTTAGCATTTGCTAAATTAATTGAAGATGATACGCTTCAAGTTACAAGCAAACATATTAATAATATGTTTAAAGGTCAGAATTATACTAATTTATCATTAGTAATAATGAATGAACAAATTCAATCTATCAATGATAAATTGAATTTGATAATTGAAAAAATTAATGATAAATCTCTTGATAAGGGAAAAGAGGTTATTGAAAACAAGGAAGAAGCTTCTACATCAGAAGTTTCCAATACTCATGTAAAAAAGGAGATATTTCCTAGTTTTCAACCTCCTCCTATAATTTCTAATTTCAAGACCCAACCAATATATGAGTTGGAAAAATATTTGGAAGAAAGATTTAATAAACTCAGTATAAAAACTCTAGATAAAGAGTTGGATTATAATTTAATAGAAAACCCAGATTATAAAGAGGTTTTTCAAGATCAAATAAATAAACTCCATAATAAATGGGCAGATAAACCCATTCAGAGTAAGTTCTATTATAATAGACCTACTCCTATGGATGTATTACATGAAGAATACACTGATACAATAAATATCAGTTATTCTGGTAATAAAATTTATGAATGGAATATTGATGGATATTCAAATAAACAGATTTATAATACTGTTCGTAGAATGTTGATGTATTCTACAATATGTAAGAATAGTCAAAATACGGATAAAACTATTGCAGCAATGATAATAGCTGGATTTACAGGCCAACTTAAAGGTTGGTGGGATAATTATTTAAATACACAAGATAGAGATAATATTCTCAATGCTAATAAACAAGAAGACAATAAAATTATTGAAACTGCAGTTTATACATTAGCAGTTAATGTAATTGAACATTTTACAGGCAGATTTAGTGATAATAGTGATACTATTAGAACATTATTACAAAATCTATGATGTAGAACACTTTCTGATTTTAGATGGTATAAAGATACCTTCCTAAGCAGAGTAATGAAATTACCAGAGTGTAATAATACTCACTGGAAATCCAAATTTGTAGATGGATTGCCAAGCTTATTCGCTGAGAGAATAAGAAAAACAATAAAGGGTAATAATATTACCATTCCTTATGAAAAATTTACATATGGTGCTCTAATAGACACATGTATACAAGAGGGATTAGCTTTATGTAATGAAATAAAGTTAGAATATATATATATATATATATATATATATATATATATATATATATATATATATATATATATATATATATATATATATATATATATATATATATATATATATACCTCAAAAGAGAATGGTTGAATTTGAAAATAAGATCAGATAAAAATATAAAAGATAAAATAAATTAAAGTATAAAATTAGAGTTTATAAAATTATAAAGAAAATATTCTAAAATTAATTATGAATTGTCCAAATTCATCACTCCAATGACTTTTATAAAACAGAATTTATAGAATATAAAGAATATACAAAAAAAGAAGAAGTAAAACATAAATCTTAAGATAAACTAAAAATAAAAAAGAAGAATGATACCTCAAATTGAATGATTGAACTTGAAAACAAGATCAAATAAAAGTATAAAAAATAAAATAAAATAACGTATATAAATAATGTTTATAGAATTATAAAGAAAATACAAAAATCGTAGAGAAATGAAAATAAGATAACAAAAACTAAAAAAGAAGAATGATACTTCAAATGAGAATGATTGAACCTGCACATAAGATGAAATATGAGAATGATTTAACATAAAAATAAGATTAAATTAAAGTATGAAAGATAAAATAAATTAAAGTATATAAATAGGGTTTATAAAAATAAATAAAACAAAAAAACTGAAGAGAAAAAATAAGATAAAAAAAAATTAAAAAGAAGAATGATACCTCAAAAAATGATTGAGCCTGCACATTAGATCAAATCAAAGTAAAGTATAAAAGATAAAATAAATTAAAGTAGATTATAAATAGTATGAAAGTGAAATAGAGAAGAAAAAGAAGAAAAAAATAGAGTAAGAATTTTATTAGGTAATGAAAAGGTTTATATAGAATGATTTGAAAGAATGAACGATCGTGATTGAAAGCAATCAACGACGTAGGAAAAAAGGTGAAAAATTACCAAATATAGCGTTGAAAAATTTGATATTATTAAAATTAGTATATTGATTGACAATTAGTAGAATATATGCCAATAATATTTTTCATATTTATCAAATTTATATTGTTGTTAATTAAAAAATAAATAAATAATTTATTATTAGCATAAATAGGATCCATGATTGAGATCAAAAGTAATAGACGGTCAAGATTAAAATTGAATGCTAACTAAATTTACTAAAATTGAAAAGATGAAGAAAAATTGAAGATAAAAATAGATATTAAGTTTGTTTTTATATATGTTTATTACCCAATATAAATTAAGCATATATTAATTAAATTCAAATGGAATGATCGAATCTGAAAATAAGATCAAATAAAAGTATAAAAGATAAAATAAATTAAAGTATATAAATAAGGTTTATAAAATTATAAAGAAAATACAAAAATATTGAGAAATGAAAATAAGATAACAAAAACAAAAAAAGAAGAATGATACTTCAAAATTCTATAACCCCTGAATACTTTGAATCTAATGGTAAATAATATATGGTTGTAAAGATAATTGAGTTGCCTTTCTAATGCAACCAACAATGCATGAATCACAACATTGTAGAAAAAGTTATGACAGAAATACCAAACTATGACAGATTCACCGAATTTGTCCTACATCATATATTAATTAAAAATTAGTCAAATGCCAAAAATATATCCCATATTTACCAAATTTATATTGTAAAATAAAAAATTTAAATTTAAATAATAAAACCCATGGATTAATTAGTAATAGGTACACACTTTGTACCCCTAATTACTATTAGATACATTGCTTTAAAATAATTACTATCACATACAAAATATTAAACTAAAATACCAAATATAACCCTAAACCCATACACTTTTAAACCACAAATCCTAAACCTCCACCCACCGTCGGACCGCCGCATGAAACTATTGAACCGTCGACGGAAACCGCCGCCGCCGGAAAACTGCTTTGCTGGAGCTCCGCCGGCTGGTCGCCGGAGCACTGTCGGACCTCCGCGGAGCTCTGCCGGACCACCACACTTTTTTTGCTGCACACATTTTTTTTTACTGCACACTTTTGTTACTGCACACACTTTGCTGCACACGAACTTTTGCTGCACACAACATTTATGTGCAGCACATTGTAGGGGTAATATTGGAATATCACTATATATTTTTGTAGTTAGTAGTAATATTTTTATATATTTGTATCTCATAGTAATTAAGGATTTTTTTTTGTGTACCTAGTAGTAATCCTCCCTAGTATAATTAAATTTTATAGTTGAAATCAAAAGCAAATCAAAGAAAAATCATATGTCTTATGTATATTAAATTAAATTATTATAATAATATATTAAATGAATATTGAATTATATATTAATTGAAATTAAACATATATTTATTAAAAATTAGTCAAATATGCCAAAAATATCTTACATATCTATCAAATTTATAGTATAAAATAAAAAAGTAAAATTTAAATAATAAAATCTATTATTAGTATAATTAAATTTTATGATTGAAATCAAAAGTATTAATTGGACGGTCAAGATTAAAATTAAATTATTTTTAAATAAAGTAAAATTGAAAAAATTTGAAAACAAAAATGTAAAAACCGTCCTGATAGTCTCGTATAAGTATTGCTCTTTAAAATAACGTAAAAACGATTTCATCTTATTGCGCTCGAATAATGTATCAGAAGCTATTTAGAAGGATATTTTTCTTCAGTTTCTTAGATTTATTTCATTCGATTCTCCAATTAATCGGTCGGTATAGGGTACACTATAGTTCATAATTTTTTGAAAAATATATGCAATTCTCTCTCTCTGGCCAAAAGATGAGTGGGCTAAATGAGTCAGGCCCAAAGAGAAGCATCCATCAGCAACCCTACACTCGCACTCACATCCACCACATTCCATTTCCCCTTTCTTCTCTCACTCGCACTCTCACTCCCACTCCCACTCCCACTCCCACTCAACACACACCAACGTGAATTCTTCCCCCCTGCACATGGCAACCGACCATCTACAGCCGGACGCCCAAATCTTGACTGCCCCTCCACCCGTAATCACCATCTCCGCCCACCCTCCCGACCCACCGCCACTCCTCGAAAATCCCACCACTACCACCACCGCAACCGCCACCGCCAATCCCCCAAAGCGGCAGCGCCGCCCCAGCGTCCGCCTCGGCGAGATCGGAGGAGACCCACCGTATGATGCTCACCAGAAACGCCCCAATAAAACTTGGCGCTACCATAAAGACCCCTCCTTAGCCGCTAAAACCTCCAAAACGCGCCCCCTCACTAATCTTGTCAACGGCGGCGGCGGCGGCGGCGGCGTAGGAGACTCCAATTTCCAAGATTCGGGTGAACTCGCTGAGAATTACGCCGATTTTAGTCACCGGAGGCCGAAAATCAAGAAGCCTGCGAAAAGGGCGCGCACCAATTGGAATAAATTCGAGTCGACCGCCGTGAATAATGTTGGTGGCGGTGGAGGAATCGAGAGCACGAGTCTTGTTCAAGAAGAGAATGACAACAACAACGAAGAGTTCAGAGAGTTCGAGGCCGAGGGTTCTGAGAGCCCTTCACTAAAGGAGCAGCAAAGCCCAATTAATTCCGCAGAGAACATGGGATTACAGTTTTGGGATGAACAGAGAGGAAGAACACGAAATCGATTTCGCTTCTCGGGAATTAATGGGGCGCATCATAATGAGGTTACATCGCCGCCGGAGAAGCAGCGTATTGATGGGAATTTAGGGGTTAGGGATTGGTTAATTGGGTTGGGGTTAGAGAGATACGCCCCTGTCTTCGAGATTCATGAGGTTGACGACGAAGTTTTGCCAATGTTGACATTGGAGGATCTCAAGGATATGGGAATCAACGCTGTTGGCTCACGGAGGAAAATGTATTCATCAATCCTCAAACTGCAAAAGGGGTTTTCGTGAGTTGTTATCTGCTGTATGAAATGGTTCAGTAGTCTCTCTCTTTGTATGCACAACTTAAGTAATAATGATAGTATAATTTTGTTGTGTTACCTTAGTTTTTTCTTTGCTTTGATTTTGATGCTTCCATGCATATTGTGACATAACAACTTTTCTAATGCACAAAGTGGGAAGCAAAGATATTAAAGCTTGGTTAGAGTATAAATACTTGAGGCATTTACATCAAGTTTAGATATGATGGAAGTTTATCAGCTCATAATAATTCCAGCTTCTGGTTCTGTTCTAGCTCTCTTGTTGCATTCTCATACTTTTCATGAAACTTATAGTTTGTTTATGCAGTTCTTTTTGTAGTCCTCAACAGAAAATGGACTGGTTGATAACTGTAGCTTGACATTATATTTGCTGACTATCTTATCTGGTTGAAAAATTTTGTAATATCAAATGACACACAAGTATAAATTCATTGGTGGGAGTTTATATTTTATACTTGAGGTTCATATGGTCAGAGCTCTATATTGATGTTAGTTTGAATGCAGGATTTTGACAATTCATTTAATCAGTATATAAATCTTTCCGTACTGTGTTGTGCAACATATCGTTATTGCAAAGCTTATGTTATAGAGTTGATGGAATGTGTAAATCCGTAGGTGGATTATGGTTTCCTGTGAAAATTTTACCAATTTTATTTAGCAAATTTATGGGTTCATTGGGTTGAAATTGATAAGTGTAGTTTTGGCTTGTTTACTTCTGTTTACATTAGGTTTACATAGGATTTTCAGGTTCCATTTGAGTCCACTTCGGGGAAACTTTTTTCGTATAAACAATTCTGTTTCTTTAACTAATATAAGCAGGGGTTGCCTTTTAACAATAGCCGGTCTGGCTTAACCCGATCCTTTCTGGTTCTATTAAAATCACTTTGCAAGAAATATTATTGTTTTAACTTTTACTGTAGATGCAGATTGAATTATAAAATGTTCTCTGTCCACACTTGTCTGCTAGAGGATTGGATGCATGTGGCGATGGAGTCCCTATCTCGAACGTGCTTCTGATAGATATGCTGCATTTTCATTATCTCAATGGTAATATATAATGATTTAACCGAAGATTATTCTGTGGTAAAAGCAGGTTAGCATATATTTTTTATAGCTTGGACCTTGTTACATAACTTAAGTTTCTGACATGCCTTCTGTGTATGAAACAATCATTTTTGGTAGATTATTATGTTCTGTTACGTGAGTTCTGTGTAGTTACTTGATGCGAATATATTCTATATTAAAGACTAGTAGTTTGTATTTCTACATTTGATTTTGAGGTGAAATGCTAGATTAAAGCTTCTGATAGCCTTCATTAGGTAGCAAGTGTTCTGTGAATTAGTTTATGGTTTGGTATATTCGTCTTGTTAAATATTTCACCATATTTTCTGTTTATGCTATCTTGGAGACGAACGGATATAGTGATCCTTTAGCTTAGAGAACTTATTGGAAGGGGTGTGTCAAACTTTTTACCTTCCCTGCACTGTTTAATGAATCTCTATACCTGTTTATCCAACAAAAATTTTCATTTCTTATTTTCGCTTCGTAGATATCTTGTAGTGAGGAGAGAGATACATGAGCTTTCAAGTTGTCCTTTTTATTTTATTTTTTTATTTTTTTTAGTATGTAGTTATCTTTATGTTTACTATGTGAAACGTGTTATATTTGTTTTGGTGTTCATCTGATTGTTCTGTTTATTAAGCATTAATGCAGTGGGAATATATGGAGTTGGGTTAACTTGGGTTGGCATCAAGTGACCTAAATGTTTTTTTGTAGATTTCCTGAAGAATTGCCTTCATTAGTGACAAGGATTTTTCTTGTGGAATGTAAAATTGTTTGCCTTTTGATTCCAAGTTTATTAGTAGGTTTACTACAGAGAAGATGGGGATGATTACATTTCTATAATTTTCTAATAAAGTACTTTTGCATGTACTCTCTCCGTCCCATATGTATGTTCACCTTTGCTGTTCCAGAAAAAAAAAATTAATTTTTGACTAACTTTATTAACTTTTAAGGGTAATATGGTATTTTTAAGTAATAAGTAATCTATAAAATATGTAGTGTGTGGTAAAAAAGTGATGTCAATTTTGAAATTATAGTTTACTTTTAAGATTTTGGATGGAGAAAATATTTGGTGAAATGGAGAACTTAGTGTTGAGATGGAGCTGAGTATAAAGTATAGGGAAAAGTATGATTAACCTCTTGATTTGTCTAAACTAGCTACTAGTTTATCAAATAATTATTACAATAATCCTTGATGTTAATCCAAATTGTCAATTTTATCAAATAATTATTACAATAATCCTTGAGGTTTACCCAAACTGTCAAATGAATTGATGGGTTGTTTTTTAATTACCATTTCAATAAACCTGAGGCATATTCCTAAACAATGGGTTTATTAATTTAGATAAACCTAAACCATGGGCTTATTAATTTGGACTAACAATTGGAATGTATTTGATTTATATTGAGTTAATATCATACATAAATTTTTAAAATTGTGAAAAATAAGAGAGTTATAGATTTATTATATTTACATGAGCTTAATCGTTATTAAAAAAAAAAGGGGTTTAAGGATGAGGACATAGGTAGGTTACAATATTTACAAAATCACTTGAAAATAATGAAAAATTAATTGGTTAAAATATTTCTTGTAAATCATGAAAAATTAAAGTACGCTCGTACATTGTATAATGTATTTATAAAATTTTATTAATAACTTATGAATTTCGTGAACAAAACATGTAAATCGAGTCACAAAGTTTGTTTGGAGTAATTTTATTAAATTGGGCAAACAATAGGGATAAAATTTTGATTAAAGTAAGGATTTAGTATTTTGGATGGAAAAGGTGATTTGTTGAGTCATATTGCAGTTAATTACCCTATATTAGTCATTCTTTACACAAACCCAAACTACGTCGGCCCAATTAATTTTCACTACAAATTTGTATGGCCCGGCCCGTTTGTTAAAACCCTCCATTTTTATTGCATATCCAGGTTTTTTTTAAATCTTTTTTTTTTAATTTAACATTTCACGTTCTTGTAGTTTTTGAATAGAATATTAAATTAATCATTTATTTATCTTTTAAAGTGATGATATTTTGCAAAAGTATTAAAGTTTAAAGTGTAGTTTTCTTGTGGCTCGATTTTTTGATGATCCCATGTACCCTCATTCTTTTAGTTAACAAGACCCAGTGTTTGACTACTACAAAAATATTAAAATTATAATTTCTAAATAAATCTTATTACTATATTAATATATTAAACTAGCCACAATATTAACAGACTCCATAACTCATATTACTGGATGGGCCAGAAAAAAAAACTTATTGGGCTACAAATTGGCGCAAAAAAGTATGGAATTAAATATTTCGGCTCAAGTAGTAAGCACAAGTTTTGCTTCTTTTCAGCAAGCTGGAGTATCAACACATACTCCTAGAGAATTAAAAATAAATAAATAAAAATGAGAGCACACATATGCGAAGGATTAAGAATAAAAAATAAAAATAAAAAAATTCAGAAAATAAATATAACAAGTTAGTTACATTGATCCGCACACAAGTTTATAATGAAATTGGCTGAAATATTAAATGAGAATTCAAGCCAACATAGGTTAAATCATGGGAGACTAAACACCTTTTACATGTATAGGGTTTAGTACTTTCAAACTATTCTTCATGATTAGAGAAACTAATCCCATAAGTATTGCAAAGACAAAATAATAATTAAAAAAAGAAAAAAACCCACTACCTAATTAAGGGTATAAAGAAGAAAGAAAGAGAAAAAAAGAAGGTTTAGATAATTTAAATAGTTAAATTTTGGTGATGGTTGGGTGGGGTTGGGTGAAATTAATTGGATGATGCAATAGTTCTAGCATAGTGAAGCACCATAATGTGATGAGTAGTTGATGAATTGGGAAGCAAAGTGATGAAATCCCTTGGGCTACTCCATATGTTATCTCTCACATGCTGCAATGTTAAGAAAGGCAGAAGCCTTTGCCCTTTGCACCTTATCTCTATCTGCAATTACATATTTACCCCTTGTATTAATTATGGGCAATAATATAATATGCATGGTCATCAATCATCATATAAGTACACATTAATTAACTTAGCACACATTGTTAACATGTTTCAAATGTGATATGATGCATGTACTCTCTCCGTCCCGCCCATATTGCACCGTTTACTGTAACTTTTGTGAGAGCTTTATGCAGTCAAATGATGCAGTTTGACCAGGATAGAGGGAGTAATTAAGAGCTCAAGTGACATGCATAAAAGTGTGGATGGTTACTCACCATCTATCTACCTCTTAAATGCATTGGTAGTAGGTGAGAGAGAGAGAGAAGTGAGCCAAAATGAAACAAAAAAAAAGGGTAATGCTCATATAGAAATACTCATTCCTTATTGTAAAATCTTTCATGTTTATTGTGTCAAGTTATTAAGAAAATTTATTTTCTATTTTTTAGAGGATAATTTGATATTTTTATGTAATATATAAATTGAAAAATTCGTTATGTGAATTAATTAGTTAGAGATGATAAATTGAAATTAAAATATATTTTAAGATTGTTGAATTTATTCAGCGTTTTCTTTTTTAGAGTGTGAAGGATGTTATAAAATAAATACATGAAAAAAATATGAATGATTTTGTGGTAGGACGGATATTATCTCCATGTACACCACATATCAAACACAATACCAGTTTGTTTTGATAAAGAAACCCTAGTCAAGTATGATTAAGGCTTTCAAAATTAAGGTTCAAAGAGGAGGCAAAACTACATGTATGATCGATCTATAATTAGATTATATATACAGACGATTATCAATTGAAGAACAATTAGGGGCTTCTAATTTAATTCGGTTGAATTGGAGTACTTGATATTGGAGCTCCTTCGATAATATTAATGAGTTGGAAGTAGATATCGAATTCCTATGTATGTGATAATTTCATAGTGGAAATGACTAGAAAACCCTAAATATAGAAGCCATTTGGGAGTAGGGGCTTGAGTTGGGTCATTTAATTTGATAATACTGTTGTGTGTGGTTTATAATTTATTTTTACTTTATGATTTATTACATTCTTTTTTTCTAAAATTATTAATGTCAATACAATTAAAGTTAAATGGATCAATCTAGATATACTAGGTACTATATATACTCCCCTCCTCCTCTCGAGTTACATTTCCTGTTTGCATGGAGATTTAAAAATATACTTCGTTCGTCCAAACTTTAATTTCACACTTTTTATTTTGGTCCGTCAAAATTTAATTTCACATTTCCATAAAAGAAAAAATAAACTAACTAATATTCCTCTAACATATTTTAATTTCATATCTGCCTATCACATTTTTAATACATGTAACATACTTTATTATTTATTTATATAAAAAAATACCATACTATCCCCAAAAGTAAGTAAAAAAATGACTTTTTTAAACTTTGTAACTACAATTAATGTAAAGATGAATTTTAGACGGAATGAATAGTTTTTCAAAAAAAAAAAATTTTCATTACAGGGCACGATCCTTGCCGTTTCCAAAGAATAATAAGTCTTATAAATGTATCAACAAAATGAAGACAAAGATGATAACTAGGTAGGATAGATATTATATCCATGTATCCTTAGAAGTTAAAACAGTTAATCAATGGCGTAAATTTATTTAGAGAGATATACATTTAGGTAAAGTATTTTGCTCATGTTTATCTTTCACCTAGTGGTTTATGTTCTAGGAGTATTATATTTTTAGAGTTTGGGAGTATTATATTTTTAAGATTTTTAAAATTTAAAGTATTTAAGGATATAATTATTTTATGATTCAGGAATATTAATTTCAACTTGACAAAGTTATAAAGGTAAATACTATGAGCAGAAATGGGTATATATTGATTTTAAATAAATTAAATTGAGTATCATATATAGTGAAGTCATGCTATTGTCACATATACGCTCATTATCCTCATGGACGTGGTGTGACGCATAAAAGAACAAATCCATAAAAGTAATGTTTTTAATTTTATAATTCCATTCATTCCACGCAAACGTATACATCATACGTAGCTTCAGGAAGAGATAAATGTGAAATTAATAATAAAAAAATGTTATTATTTAGATGAATAATCCAAGTGATGAAGAGAGGCATTAAAACCTACCCAATATTGCCACAAATCCCACCATTGAACAACTTACTCTACGCTTTAATCATTTTCATAGGGTCCCATTTAGACTTTGCTACTAAGTCTAAATCATTATACTTTAGACTTCATGTTAGTGGCTGATCTAGAAAATCATGATGGGGTGGACTAAGTTTATTGAAGAAAATAAAAAATAATAATAATAATTAAAAAATTATATATATATATATATATATATATATATATATATATATATAATTTAAGAAGATATATTTATTTTTTAGCTTCATTTCAGTGTGCTTAAAATATTTTTGGGTTAAGCTAAACTTAAAAATACAAAGAAGAAAGAAGATATATTTATTTTTTAGCTTCATTTGGGTGGACTGAAAATATTTTTGGGATGGGCTAAACTTAAAAATACAAATAATTTATAAATTATTTACATATGATATAATGGGCTTTTGGGGGACAACCCGGCTTGAGCTGGGGCTGCCCCATATACATCCGCCACTGCTTCATGTTATTTGATGGTGGAATACTAGCTATTATTTAATTTAATACTTAGTATTATATTTCACTTTTTCATTATCCCCACATACATAGTACTACTAATTAATATATATATATATATATATATATATATATATATATATATATATATATATATATATATATATATATATATATATATTATATTATATTATATTATCAACCTTTGGTTGAAATCCTTCCACTTTTATATGAAACGGATAAAAAATAATAATTTTTATAATATGTAAAGTAATATTCAGTTGATGAAGAGCAATATTAAAAAAGTGATAGCTAATCATAAAAATATAAAATAATATTATCATGAAACGTTCAATTTTAATTAATAATTATTGTGGAATAAGATAAGAATAACAAAGTATTTTATACAAATAAAAAGGTTGACGGATCCATAAAGTTCGCCGATCAATGGGCACTTTTTTCATATTATCTCTCCCTTTTTTTTCCCCTCCCTATATATGTATATATGCATATGCGTATTTCTAATTGATATAGTTTACCTAACTCGTGTATGTGAATGAATACATGATACATTCTTGATGTATTCCACATTTCATGCAACTCTTATTCACGTTGCATGAATTCTTCTCTGGAGAAAACCTACACTCACATATGTGTGTATTCATTACATGTGGTATATTTATATAGTTTTATATTTTTATGGTTTATAACTAATTACAAGGTATTTTTCTGTGTTATTTTTGTGTATTATTTTAATATTATACTCCATGTAGAATAATTAAAAGGGTAACACGTAGAGTAAATGAAGAAACTTTATCTAAAATCGATTTTATTATCTCTATATGTAAATTATATAATTAATGGAATGCTATGAAATCCTATAGTGTAAAATCTAAACTTTAAACTAGCAATAACCCCAAAGTTTATAGGTATTTATATTATTGATATGATAAAAGAATTAGATTAATGTGAAACAATGGAATATTCCTACAAGGGTCAAGTTGTTTATTTTCCAAAATGGAAATGATATGGTGATGTCAAAATCAAGCAATTTGTTGTTTGTTTGTTGTCAACAACACCAAATCATTCTGCTATGCATTATCTATCATGCATTGCTTTCCTCCAACGTAAAACATCCATTCACTTCTCTCTCTCTCTACATCTCTCTCTCTCTCTCTCTCTCTCAATCATACACTGTGAGTTGTCTTCATGAGTAAAGGTTCACAATTCTCTTTTCTTTTTATCATAGTCATGCTCATCATAAAGTTTCACTTTTATTTATTTCTCAAACATAAATCACAATATTCAACTTCACGTACTATTGTTTTTTAAAAGTTATTTTTTAAAACTAATTTTATTATTATTATTATTATTTTGGGACATTTATTTATTTTTTTCTTTTTAGATTATAGATTAAAGGGTAATATAGTATATTAGGAGGAGAAGATAATTAATTTTAAAATATATTTTGAGAGTATTATTTTATATAATAAGATTATTGTGTGATCATTTACTCTTTTGGGTGGTGAAGGAGTTTACTGTACAAATAAATGAGGAATATGTGAAGAATTGTGGAAATATAATTTAGAAAAATAATGTACCATTTATTAAAATAAATAGTAAAATAAAAGGTAAGTAAAATAGAGACCTATATATGCACAACTCTCATGCTTAATTATGGGGACAAAATAAATTGTTTGAGTTATTTCGTTAAAAAAGAAGATTAAAATATATGTATAATATTAAAAAAAACACTTAATTATACAAATAAATAAATATATTTAAAGTATGATATATAGAGCTAAAAATGGTCTTTATCATTAGTTTATTTTAAGGGAGACGACCTTTTTATTACCATATGGAAGTGCACAACTTCGATGGCTCTTTTTTAAGCACAAAAATACATGTGAAAAGACTATTATGACCCTCGAACTCAGCTGAGTTGAAACCAACGATAGCGTGACGAACTCAAACCATAGAGGCTACTTTTGACAACGACACGATCCACGTGTGCATTTCCCAACTTCAATCCTTCAATTTATCAACTTTCCAAATAATATCTTACATGCATATATTAAGGGTGTATAAATTATTTTTCTTTTTCTCTGAGAAAATTTTTAAGTGTTGAGTGCTGTATTTATTAAGTATTTTATGCCCTGATTCTTGATTGCACATGCTTTTATATTAATTAATGTTTTAATTATGTTTTTCACACATGTTAATTAATATTTTTATTTTTATTAATTTATGTAAGTTGATGTATTTTTTCATGTTTTCTTATTGTTTAAATAGATTTATTAATTTCTTATTATTTATACGTATTAATAAGATTTTTATTAAATTGATTTAATGTTTAATTAATATTTATACAATTTTATCATATTATTCCATTATGTAAATATATATACATAGTAACAAATACTCCCTCCGCGCGCAAATAACACCATTTTCTTTTTGCACGTAAATTAATGAGTATTACTATATTATGTAAAGTGGGTAGGTGTATTAGAGAGATGCGATGGGTAGTGGTGGACCATTGGTGGGCCATTTTCACTAAAATAGGAAAATGATGCAATTTAGATGAGACGCCCAATATAGTAAAATAGTGCTATTTGGGCGGGACGGAGAGAGTATATTGTTATAATAATTGGGTAAGGAACAAGTATTATAAAATTTTAATGTATTTAAAATTAAATGAGTATAAATTCTAAAGAGAGGATAGGTATGATATCCAAAATAAGTGAATACCTAATTGATCGTCTTTTCTTCTTAAATTATTTAGTAATGAGTTTATTTTTACCTACATAACCACTAAAACTAATAAAAATTATATTTGTACAAGTAATGTAATTAAATTATGAGCAATGTACTGTTATTTATGATTTCTAAATATGACCACAAAAATTTTATATAAAAAAAATATAATATAGATTTTAATAAATATTATAAAGAATTCATAATTATTTTAACGTTAAATCATGACTTCCGTGCATAAAATTAAATTAGTATTATTACAATCTTATTTAATCGATTACACTCTCACGAAATTGTAGAGATATACTCATTAACATGGTCGCCAAATAGGAACTAATATATATTATTAAGACTAAGGAATAAGTCCAATGATTAATGCACCTAATCATATAAGTTTAATGCATCCAATGAAATTAGTAAAAAGATCAAACCCTTTTTTAAAAATTATCCCCGTTGATCATTAATTAATATCAATGGTTGTCACGTATTGTGTGTAATAATTAATCAGCATGAGACATATGCTCCATTATCAACGTTAATAACACTACAATATCATATGAAAACAAAGATCCTAATCCTAAAAAAGTAGTTTGATTTCATCATGCCAAATCAGCCCAAGATTTTCCCCCTCCAAGCTAGGGGGGTGGGTGGGGGGTGGGGGGGGGTCTCTCTAAACTTGTTTCTCATGCAGATTCCAAACTTGGTGGTATTATATATACCCTACCCACTTATAATGTCAATGATTAGCCACTAAGTTGCATGCCTCGTTTAAGAAAGTATTTTGCATTCTTGCACAAAAACTATCATTAATCTCTCTCTCATTTATAGATATATGTATGTATATGTGGTCATATATTAATTTTTTTTTTAACACGATGCACTTAATTTCTCTCCTTATTTACGGTTACATATAATTGTACCTTTTAAATATGTTATGAACCACAATGGTAAGCTACACCATAAACCGAAAATGAAAGATAGATCGTAACCATTAAGGTAAGATATACTATGAACCATTAAGTTAAAATGCATTATGAACCACAATGTTAAAATCACGAGTTAAACTGCACTGCACTTGGTGCACGGAATAATCTAAACCATAAAATCAAATTTTTATTTAATCCTAATCACTAAGTAAAATAAAATATTAATTAAAAATAAATATAATAACTACATATTATACCCCAACTTTTACTCTATAAACTCTCACGTGCAATAATACACCAGATATACCAAAATAACCTTGAAATTTCAATTATGCAAAAAAAAAAAAAATTTACACTTACCCTTAAAAATATATAATTAACTATTAGGGTACATAATTTTTATATGCAAAGGTTGGAAGAATAGTTTTCCATTAACTATTAAGTCAACTAACCAAGCGAAGAATATGGATATAATTAAACTAATTAATTATTTAATTAAAACCAATAATAATAATAATAATAATAATAATAATAATAATAATAATAATAAGAAGAAGAAGAAGAAGAAGGGGCATCTAGGGTTGACTTGAGAAATTAACAACATGCATGGTATGAGAGGAGAATGTTGAGTGACATACAAATATTCCAATTAGATATAGAATAATTCCAAATATAACGAACATGTCAAACGTCGTATTTAAATAATCATATACGTACGTATTCAAGAATGACACGTATGACACAACCTAACGTGTTTAGTTTTATTTTAGAGAGCTTATTGTAGAATTTTGTTGGTTGTACTTAGCTGTTTTATTTATTTAGGTAATATTTAGCTGTTATGGATTAATGAGTCAATTATGTAACGTGTTTTCTTGTTTTAATTACCTTACTTTAAGATATGAAATGTGATGGCAATCAACACTGGGTTATATGCATCCTAATCATTTAATGGGTTGACCTAATTTATTGATTAACACCATAATCTGATTATTATAAAACTTTGGATTAACAAAGAAGGATTAACCTGATAGGAATATTGTTGTACTATGTTGGAATTGAGGCAGGCAGGATAACTACTTCTTAATTTCGGCTAAGGATGGAAGATTAATTAATTGAGCTTTAATATTCCAAATATTTTGAAGAATATTATTAAAAAAAATTGGAGTATTTAATTTTAGGGTGATTATGAGTGTACCTTTGGCACTAGTGTACCTTAGAGTTAATAGGATAAAAGTTAGGGTATAGTTAGTAGTTATTGATTTATTTGTAATTATTTTATTTTATTTAGTAGTAAAAATTAAATAAAAATCTGATCTAACAATTGAGATTATTGAGATGAATCGATGCTCTAGATACAATTAGAGTCTTAATTTTAACTAATTCCAAATTTTACATGTTATTTTTTTCTTGATACCCCCAACCTTAAATATGTTAAAATAAAAAAAATAATTAAGTTTTGAACCTAGGTGGACGTGCATTCGGATCAATTTAAAGGGTAAAGGCAATAAAATATGAGGACAAATAACTAATTTCTAAAATAAAATTAAATCATAATAACAAATAATTAAAAAAGAAAAATTGAAGATACACATATACATTTTACTTGTCAACGCGAACCTTTATAATTACACAAATAATGGAGCTCCTAATATGAATATTTAGTCTTCATTGGACTTATACGTCTCTATTTTTATTTTTTTTGTTATACCAATACCCAATTTATTTTTTCAAATTATCAAATAAATTCTGCAATTTGAATTACCAAATTACCCCTAAATTTTTTCAAATAATTCTAGTAATTAGTTTTTAGAAACAAGATAAAATAGATATAACAATTAAACTATCAGTTTGCAATTTGAAAACTGTATTTCGTTTGTTGCTAACATTTTTATTAGTGATCAAATTCAAATTAAGAAATTATTTGATAACTTTTTAGACCATAGAATTTGGTCGCAATTTGAAGAAACCTCGAGCTAGGGTGTTGTTCTTAATGTACCCAATTATTTTTCTATTTAGATGCTCTAATGATGTGAAGTTTTTCCACTATTATAAATAGATATATAAAATATTGATACATAGATGAATATTATAAATGTTTGCCCCGGTTTATGTATGGCGTTGTCTAAACAATGCATGAAAATTATTTACATTATGAAGCAACTCTACGATATATTGCCATAATTATATATAAAAAATTAATTAGTATATTTGCTTTGCTCAAAATCAGTGTATGATGTAATGAAATAATTAACAAAAATTGACTAAGGCACATTATAATAAGTAGTCTTATTGCACACATTCTGCATTAGCATTAACAGCCAAAATAATATATATATGTCACTAATTAATAGGCATAGTTTATACTTTATATATAATTAATTAATTCATATATTACCCTATACAACATTTTAAATGAATTACTGTTATTAATTCATTAACTATAGATAGTGCCATGCTGAGTAATTAATTAACTTTTATCATTTAATAAGTAAACTACTAAAGGATTATTTCTATCAGTGTATATATATATAACAAACTCTGTAAAAATTGCTCCTTAAATATTTTTTTTGTTCGGAAAAAGAAATTTATTAAAAGAATACGTGGTACTCAAGAAGTAACAAAACTAATAAGCAGTACTGAGAAAATTATGAGTGTGTAATCTAATAATTTAGTAACTAATCAAGGAGATACCCACATTTTATATAACACTAAAAACGTAATTAGCATCGAGAAGAAAATGCATATTTTCTTTACTTATAATTTCTTTTCTTAGAAAAAAAAACACACACACACCAAGTACATAGCTATAAATATGTAATGTTATATATATATATATATATATATAAATAAGCGCCAAAATGTTGGTTTATATAGAGCTAGATTTGGTTTAAGATTAATCCCATAAAAAAACTACACTCTAAATATATGAAAAAAATTCTCCCAATCAAAAAAAAAAAAAAATGTTGACATGTTTATTGTCTGGATCTATAAGAAACCTAACATTGGGTTCTGTATCAAACTTGTGAGGTATCAAGTTTTCTTAAGGCCACTTAGACAGACTTATCTTAGAGAAAATGATACAAAAACCTGAAATAAATGATTAAGCTCAAATTTGGAGTATTAATAAAACACACATTTCTACCACAATTAGTTTCTACTTTAAGTGCAGCTTAATATTCTTCTAATAAGCTAATAAATGAATATAACAAACTAATCATGCAGAATTTTAATGGTTGACAAATTTATTATCTGTTCATCATTTAATTAATTTGATGGAGGGACATATATAATACCATTTATTTGATTCCAATAGTAATGGCTTGGCATTTCATCCATTTAGGCCTAATCCAACAACTTCTGCTCTAACCATATATACTCATATATACACACATACATATATATTTTAGTTTTTATTTATTCGATAATTATAATATAATATGTTGTCGATTAAATCAATAAACTATTACCACTTACGTCAATTGTTGTGTGGCTTAGTATGGTAGAAATGGAACTGAATTATCGGAGGGATAATAGAGGCATCACTTTCTATCTAAAAAGAAAAAAGAATTAGTGGAGATATTAAGTTAGATTTCTTGCACGTTTCGTTACTTCAACCCTAAATTAACCTTAATCCTTTGCTTGGATAATAACTAACTGTAAATGGGATATTAGGATTATAATTGACCCACCCCACCTAGCAAATTGGGAAACAAAACTAATTAAGAGATAGTGTATTAAGCTAATACAAACAAAAAGAGAGCTACAAATATGTACATCATACCTACTTATGATGTTGTCTTTAGTTCTTAGTTTTGTTTATGTAGTTTAGAACAAATCAAAAACCCCTTCTCTTGTGGTTCTGCTGTTCACATCATGTTTCTTACCACCAACCAAAATGCCCTTAATTTGTTAATTACTACTAATTAACATCTCATTTTGGTTTGTTTCTTGCATGTGGGTTCTAGAGAGAGATGGTTTAATTTGGAATCAAGAATTGGTTGCTCATGTTGGAAACAACAATGGTGGGAAGCATATGTTTATGTAGATAGATGATGATGATGATGATTAAAATAATTAATTGTTAACTATTATGATGTAATTAAATTGGATTAATTAAAAATGATGATGAGAGATGAAGGTTGAGTTGATACCTCGGATTCATTTTCCAAGCTAAGCTTGTTAACCAGGTACTTTATTACCAATCTAATGGTCATCTTGCCATCCCTAAAAAGATATCAAAAAGGGTAAACTTGTGTAATAAAGACCAAAATTATCTAAATAAGGAAATGAAATCATGAGCAAAGAGATTAAAGAAATGAAATTAATTACTTGATTCTCAAGTGGCTCTTTGATATCTGTGGCAAAAATGGCTCCTTTTCCCTGAAAAATCCACCCAAATGATGTCATCAATTATCAACACACCAAATTACTAGCATCATTAATTAATCAATCACTCACTGATTTAGTGATGCTTGCAGCATAAACCATATCCCAGAATGTGGTCTCCTGGGTGGTTGAATGACCCTAAAATCCACGCCAGGGCCGGGCGCCGCGGCGGCGTCTGGCCCGGCGTAGATTTGGAAGGGTCTCGAGAAGTAAGCTCCCGAGGCCATTAAAGAAGAGGGAGAGGGAAACGAAGAAGAAGAAGACGACAACGACGAGGAGGAGGCGGTGGGGATGCTAATGGGGATTTGCCTAAAAGCCCAAGTGTTGATTTCTTGATGATGTGGAAGGAAAGTTGAACTACTACTCCCAGGATGGTGTAAGAAGAATGAAGGGGTGGTAACGGGCCTTGGGGCTCGGAATTCGGGCCCGAGGCCCGAAGGTCTCATTTCTGAATGGATATTGGTTGGCATAAGGTCGAGCTCGACCAGACCCGGCCCATTGTTCTTTGTCGGGAGATCTTGCTTCCCTTGTCCGCTGCCATGGCCGCCGCCGCCGATGCTGAGCTGCAGCCACCCTTCGTCTCTCTCGTCACTTTCACCCTTCGAACTCGACTGTCTCTCTTCGTCCGCCATGGCAAGATCGGATCCTACACCATAACCTCTGAGAAAACGGAAACCCTCGCCGCCGCCGCCACCACCAGCGTAGCCGCCGCAGGAGTACTCAGGCGAGAACATGGTCATCGTGACGAGCAGCCCCCAGAAACCCCGACAAGAGAATCATGAGACGAAAATATCAAAGAAGCCATGGATGATAGGAGAAGGAATTGATCAAAAGAGAGAGATCCATGAACATGAAGATTGCAGTAAACTGCAGATACCCATTGACCAGATAAGGATATAAGCAGTGGTGATGGTATTAATTATTTTTGGATTTGTGTTGTGTTGAGTATCAGTGGACAATGGCTAGAGAATAAAACTTACAAATCTCACTTTCCATTAATTCTCTTTGTTTGGAAGCTTGTGGGGTGGGTGGGTTGGGGGTGGGGTGGGTTGGGGTTGGGATGAAATGAAATAGTTGCAGTAAGGGGGTGGTACATAGATGGTGGTGAGTCAGTTGTATATATATGTTGTATATTGCTGTAATGTCATGAGAATATCATTATTACACCATGTATGTATATTACTCCCTCCATCCCATAAAAGTCGGTATAGTTTTTTTTAGGCACGGAGATTAAAGAGTATAATAATTTAATGTAAAATAAAGTGAAGTGAAGTGAGAGAAATAATATTTAATGTGTAGTGGGTAGTTATATTAGAGGTAATATGTGGGGTCCATGAGAATATATTAATTATTTTTGTGTGGGTCCCATGTATTAAAAATGAAATGTGTCAACTTTAATAGGACAAACAAAAAAGAAAAGTGTATCAAATGGTGTACCCCACCATTAGGGGCCCCACCGCCCCTGCCCTGGGGATTGGTGGAGGAGGTAAATCGCAGGATGTGCCTCAAGTGGCTTATAGAGAGGGCTCACTGTTAAACTTGTGCTTGCAAGGGGCCAAATCCATGCCAAAGGCAGGATTCGAACCCCCACCCTGCAGCAACTAAGCTCAGTTGGAAGACCTTTCCATCCTCTCCTCTACCACTTGAACTATGCCCTGGGGGCAGAAAAGTGTATCAACCTCTACGGGAAGGAGGTAATTAATTAATAATATGGGATTTGTAATTTCTTGACTTTATTAATAAGATATGTGGTGCAAGTAGTATTAAAATGGGGGTAACAACTTTAGGGCATGTTCCAAGAATGAAGAATTACAATACAAGTTACTCTCTTTTTCAGATATCACAAAAAGGCCCTTTTCAGCTTCTTTAATGGATATACTAGGAATTAGAATTCATCCATCAATTCTCTTTTACATGGAACTCTGCAATTAACTACATTTTAATTTCTACATTTATAATAATTACCTAAATATTACACACCTTTTGAAAGTTTTTCACTTCAAACTAAAATTAATTCTCACTTTTAAAGTATCAAATAGAAACGTGTTATAAGAAACCATTTTTATTAATTATTAATTAATTAAGTTTGATTTATTCATAACTTTCGGCTTTAATTAGGACAATATTGTCAATGCATGTACCATTAATACTTCCAACCCATGTAATTATATTTGTTTTTGAGTTAATTAATGAATTGTTAAAATATTTTTACTTTACTTTTTCTTCTTTTATTATTATTATTATTATTATTATTATGAGAGACTCTCTTGCGAGACGAATTTTTTGTGAGACAGTTGTAAGACGAGTTGACCCATTACTAAAATATGTTTATCATATATGTAAAATATACTTATTTGTAGTTAAAGTATGTCAATAATAAATCATATTATAATATCCTAAAATTATACTTTAATTCATCATCCATCATACTTTACAAAACATACTTTAAACCATTAAACATACTTTATCTATATAATAAGCATACTTTAACACGTTTCATAAATAGTCTCACATAAATAGCGTCTCACAAGAGACTTTGTCTATTATTATTATTATTATTATTATTATTATTATTATTATTATTATTATTATTATTATTTTTTTTTTTTAATAGCTTTTCTTAAGAATGTTATTGGAAGTTAATAGGACCACATTTTACTTTAATGAATTTATTACATAAGGTTGCTTGTGAAATTACATGATTAGTTAGTTTGTATTTGGGTAAATTACAATAACAGTCCCACCAGTCACAGTCTTGTTTGGATTTGGACCCAATAATATTGAATTTAGTTCCAAACTTTTTTTTTTCCAATAATAATGATCCTACACAATTTTTTTTTTTGACAATTTTCATCCCAATTTCGTCTAAATGTAACGGAGAGGCTCACGTGGCCATCAATAGAAACGCGTTCTCTGGCACAAACGACCCCAGATGAACTAACGAACCCTAATCCCTAATTTTCCCCCAAAATTTGAGTCCGCCGTAGTTCCCTTCCCAAATCAAATTCTTCCTGTCGAATCTCTCTCTCATCTTGCCATTTTGGAGTTTCGACATCATAATGTGGCAAAAAAATCCCTCATTCGATTCCCGGCTCTAGATTACTTCCCCAGATTACGGAAATATGGGTGGCCGAATTGCTGGGGCATGGTAATGAGACTCGATTTTCTGGACCTCGAAGATTGATGCTTATGCAAAGGCTGGCAAAATGGATTTTGCAAAGGAGTTGTTTAATAGGTTGCCAGTGAAGGGTATGGTGATATGGACTACCATGGTGACTGGTTTCGTGTAAAACGTTAGGCGAAAGGAAGTAGTGTAGTATTTTGAGTAGATGCTGGTGTTCAAACTGATGAGGTAACATTAACTATCGTCATCAACGCTTATGCGCGGTTAAGTACGCCAATTGGGTTAAACTGATTACGGAAAACCTGGGGCTAGGCCCTGCCAAGTGTGGATGTCTGGAAGAAGCATACAAGGCGTTCGACAATTTGCTTGAGAAGAATGTCTACTCCTAAAGTTCAATGATCATTGGCTACGCAATGCACGGTGTGTGGATTCTGCTATCGAATTGTTTGAGGAGATGGTGATGTGATGCCCAACTTGATGACATTCATAGGGGTTCTCTTACTGCATGTAGTCATAGTGGATTGGTTGATCAAGGTCGGCATTTTTTTCGAAACAATGGAGTCATCTTATGGAGTCAAACCATGCATCAATCACTTCAGGTGCATGGTGGATATCTGGGAACAGTTTGCCCACAAAAAGTTATCCAATTTGCTTGCCAAAATGGATTGTACAGGTGCTTTGGGACCAAAAATGCAAGATTCAGTGGATCGAAAATTGCTAACGGGAATGACGGAAAACTTAACTATGAGACCAAAATTGCATAAAAAAAAATTTATGACTTAAGTTAAGACTATTGAATCCAAACCCAAACGAGATTGTGACTTGTATTGCAATTTACTAGTTTGTATTTTATCATATGAGAGTTAATTTAGCTATAATTATTGTTTTTCTATTCATTAGAAATGTTTTAAATTTTAACTCATGAACTGCAGCCCATTAAACAATCTTACATTTTTTTTAAAAAAAGAATTATATTTCATTAGGGCATGAGTCTTGCCCTTTCTAAAAGAACAAATCTACAATGTATCAACAAAATGGTGATTCAAATCAACTACAAATATATCAAAAACAACAATATTAAATTTCTTCTAAACAATAATAAGGATCTGCAACCCAATCTTTACAATCAATGTCTCTTTTGAGCACTTTCCTTCTCCAAATCCACCAAAACCAAACATGTGATTTGATCTCCTCAAGCATTTTCTCTTCGTTACATTCACTCTCCTCATACATTACTTTGTTTCTACTTCTCCATAAAGACCAAGTAATGCATATAGCTTCTGTATTACTTTAAATTGGAATAAATTCTCGAATAGAAGTAGTGTGCCTGATGGATTGTTTGGGATTAGGGATTGCTTCCCGACCCAAATCAAGCACTATCTCCATATTCTTTGTGACGTTGGACATTCACAAAATCTATGTTCCACCGTTTCTTCTTTTTCTCCACAAATAGAACATGTAGTAGTGCTGAAAGGTGGAAGGCTTTCTTTTTTTTCAACTCCATAGATATCGTGATTCTTCCTTTCACAACTCTCCAAGCTAGGATTTTCATTTTTGTGTCCGCTTTGCTCTACTAGATTCTCCTGTACAGCTTCAGTTGAGGCTCCTCAATTGGTTCTTTTCTTTCTTCCAAGCATGCATATGCACTTTTGACGTCGTATATTCCATGCTTTCTTGCTTCCCATCTCCAATAGTCTTTTCATTCCTCTATTTTGTACCTGCATAAAAGTTTCAATAATTCGTTTTGTGAGTTAGATTCCCGCTCCCTCAACTCTTTTCTCCATTTACACTTCCATTTCCATTCTCCCCCCTCCCATGCCCTCATTTTACTAACTCTGTAATCCTTACCTACACTCAACTCGAACAACTTCTTTAACCTCTTTTTAAAAGGCTCATTCCCCACCTATATTTCATCACAGAAACTCGTGTCAGCCCTATTTACTATCACTTTCCTATATTTTTCTGCAAACCACTCTCCTTTACTATCTTCTAAACATGACAGTGCCCCTCCCACTAATCTTTCCCTCTTTGCCTAAACATAGATCCCAACCCCGATTCCCTAGCACTCACACTCTTTTGTCTAGCGATAGTTATTTTAACACATAACTTTTCCTTCCCCTCCAACACTTTCCACGCCCATTTCCCCATCAGAAACTTATTGTAGTCTACAAGATCCTTCAACCCCAGCCCTCCCTTCTCTTTAGCCCTAGTCATATAACCCCACCTAACCCAATTAATTTTTTTTGCACTCTCATGTCCACCCCAAAGGAATTTTCGCTGCATAGAAGCGATATTTTTCAACACACAAAGGCGCCTTAAAAATCGACAGAGCATACGTTGGGATCGCACTAAAGACTGAGTTTCACAGTATCACTCGGCCCCCTATAGACATCTTTGAACTTTCCCATTTCTGAATTCTATTTCTGATTTTTTTCACCACGTATCTCCACTCACTTTCTTTTTTATGCGAACAGCCCACATAAGTGCCCAGATACTTCATAGGAAGGCTGCCAATGTTGCAGCTCAGAATGTTAGCCATATCTAACAACATACCCTCCTCCACATTTACACCAGTCAACGAGCATTTTGCCATGTTGATTTTAAGCCCTGATAGCCATTCAAGTATGATCAGAAATCTTTTGAGGAATAAAGCATTTTTCATCGAAACTTTTTCAAGGAAAATTGTGTCGTCCGCAACTTGCAAATGAGACACTTTCAATTTTTTCTCTCCAATTTCAACTGATTCGAAAAGGCCACTCGCTTTCGCCTTTCCCATTAAAATGCTTATACACTCTGCAGCAAGAATGAATAGCATAAACTAATATTGCAAAACTCGCGTGAAATTATTTTCCATAATTAATTAAATGAGACGGATAAGAATGCAAACACTTGTGTAAATTGGGTTTATGGTGTAAATCTTATTTTTCTCTTTTAATCCTATTACATCCTATGTATTGTTAGGATTTAGATTAAATGGGGACCACAAGATTTATATCGTAAACCCGATTCACAAAAAACTAACTCAGATAAGAATTATTTAGAAATGATAATAATATTTTTATTAAAAATTGATATAAAATCGATAAAAAATGATAATTGTTAAATTAAATTATTATATATATAATAAGAAGGAAATGAATTGATCTCCAAGTTACTAAAAAATATATTGTCAACTAATGTGCAAAATGAGTTTTAATCAAGCACTAGCTTCTTTTAATAAAGAAATTAACTATTTAAACTTATTATTTGATTAATGATTAATATTTTTTTAACGTGACATTTGTATTTGTAATTAAGAGTACAAGAAAATATTATAATTTGTCATGCCGATCCCAATTTAAGTTATTTTTTATTTATAATAATTCTTATTTTTGATAATTTTTATTTGATTTTAGTTATTTTTGTTCAATTGTAATTTCGTTCGTTCACATTTAGTTCTTTTTGTGTAAAGTTAACCTTTTATGTTACTTCCTCTGTTTCGAACAAAAAGTTACATTTTCTATTTTGTTTATTACCAATGTAAAATTTACATTTTCATTTGGTTTGGTGGGATTACATAAAATAATTACTCTCTTAGTCCCACCAAAGGAGGTATGTTATTTTTTTTACGTGAAATAAGGATTATTATTATTGAATATATTATATTAGTGAGAATGTATGACTCATATTTTAATTATATTAGTAGGTGTGTGGGTCACATGTGTGTAAAAAATAAAATGAGATACTTTTGGATGGGACGGAGAGAGCATATATCATGGAGTTCAAACACAATATGAATACAACATTAAAAAATTTAGGGTAATTTTGGGGTTTGTCCAGGTGTACCGATGCACCCTAGTTTAACTCTAAAATTTATTCAATTTAAATTCAAAATTTGATCGAAAATGGAAAAAAAAAAGAAAAAAAAACTGAATTTAGAGAAAAATGATTAAAAATTGAAAAAAAATAAAAATATTAGAAAAATAAATATATTGAAAAATAAAATATGACTAAAATTTAAAGAGATGCTCTCTTGTGAGACGGGTTGTTTGTGAGACGGTTGTGAGACGGGTCAACCCATTACTAAAGTATGCTTATTATATAGGTAAAATATGCTTATTTTTAGTTAAAGTATGTCGATAATAAATTATATTATGACATCATAAAACCATACTTTAATTCATCATTTATCATAATTTAAAAATATATTTTAACAATAATTAAACATACTTTATCTATATTACAGACATATTTTAACACGTCTCATAAACCGTCTCACATATGTAGCGTCTGACAATAGAATTTGTCAAATTTAAATAGATCGTAATTTTAATATTTTCTCTTAAAAATACACACAAATATGTATTTAAAGACCAACCCACATTTTGTATAAACCTAAAAGTTAACATGATTTAGAGCAAGGCAAATGATGTAGAAAAATAATTGCAAATTTTAAAGAAAGTGTGAGTGGTTGTGTGTGAGAGAGAGGATGGGTGGCGTGATGGATATTACTAGAGTGGACATAATGACATTTTTTACTCATTCCCACGCCTACGATTCATCCATTCATATCATCTACAACAATACCACTCCCTTCTCTCTTTTAAACTATCTCCTGGTATTACCATTTTTCACTCTAACATTGTTCACATATAAAAAAATATATAAGTATATATTATAAAACTATAATTTCTTATCTAAATGCTATTTCAGCTATTTTTCTTTGTCCTACTTAAACAAATGCTAAATCCATGCAATCTATTGACCATTCTAATTAAAAATAGGGTGTACTTATGAAACAGTTTTTGTATAGAAGAACATTAATGATAAATCTATATATATGATTAATTTCAATAAAATTCACCACCTTATCAGGTGTTTTCAAATCTATGACCTTTTTATTTTTGTCAATTTAACACATAATCTACTTAATGTTTTCAATTATATCACAATCTTTTATTTTTGTCAATTCAATACGTGATCTATTTAATATTTTCAATTATATCATAACTTTTATTTTGCAATTTAATACACCACTTATTTTATATTTTCAATTCAATTCATTATTATTATTATTATTATTATTATTATTATTTAGATTTGGATTTAGTCTTTTTTTATAACAAATGGTACAATATATTATTATACCGATCTTCGCTTCGTTCTTGGTACAACTTTACTTATTTTATAACAAAGTTGTATATATATAAATTATAAAATGGATGAAAATAAAAATTGAGAAATTAACGAGGGAGTAAATTAAAATTTTTGTTTCATTTTTTTGTGAGAATATAATATTTTTTTAAATAGTAAAACTATCACAGATTCACAATGGCTATTATCAAAGAATTCTCCACTTATTTTGTATTTATTATTATTTTTTTAGAGTTCTTAAAAATATAATTTTTTTAAAAAAAAATTAATGTAATAATAATAATAATAATTGAATTGAAAATATAAATAAATAGTGTATTAAATTGTAAAAATAAAAGTTATGATAGAATTGAAAATATTAAATAAATTATGTATTGAATTTACAAAAATAAAAAGTTGTGATAGAATTGAAAATATTAAATAAATTATGTATTGAATTGACAAAAATAAATAATCATGATAGATTTGAAAACCTCATCTATATATTGACGAAACATTTATCTATATAATTAGTGCAATCATATATACATCTGAAATCTTAACCATAAAAGAATATTAAAAAACTTAACTGTAATGATTATAAAATAGCAGTTAAAACCATATTCTTTTATCACGAACTAATAATTACTTTATAGAATGCTTCCATTTTTTTTTTTATTTTTTTTGTGTTATTTATTCGTAATCGTATAAGATGGAAAAATTGAAGCAACATGAAGAGCAACAAATGTGCGTGATATATATATATATATATATATATATATATATATATATATATATATATATATATATATATATATATAGTACGTATAGTATATCGTGTATATATATATTAGAAAATGTGGTTTGAGAGAGTGCATGATTCCTATCATTTGCAACAAAAGACGAAACAAATCACCATAATAATAATTGAGAGTAATTTAATTTATGTGTTATATTGGGGCATCAAAATAGTGAAATCGATGATAGCATCATAAGATTGGGAATAATAATTAGGCAAATGATTGTATGGAATAGTTTTACATTAGGATTTATGATGGAATTAGATTAAGAGGTGTCATTCTTATGCACGAGAAATTGTTATCTTTTTTGAATAATCTTTCACTCATTTTGAAAAATATTTTTTTTTTGTTATAAATATATAAAATGAGTACTTTTCAATAATTAATAGTTTATCATTTAGAAAGAAAAATAAAATTTTGTCATGGAGAAGGTCTGTTCCTAATCCGCTCTACATGGAATACTAAGTCATAATAATTAATAAATTAATGAATTAATTAAAAGGGAATGCATGAGTGGGGTGTTTAGGCATGCATGATTGTGTTTGCTGAAACCCAAGAAATTGAGCAAAACGACGTGGTCTTGTTAACTAAGCCGGACACTCCGTTTTACAGGCATGTGCCCCCCACCCACCCACCTCCCACCCCAACATTCTCTACAGTTGACTCCACTCTCACCCAGGAAAACAATGGTGTCACACCTTTTAAAAAAGGAGTGAGGGTCTTGTGTCGATGTCCCCAAACTCAATTTAAACCCCCTATCAATACATATGGATAAATAAAATATGAAGAGAGAAAGTTGGGGACACGATGTCCTCAGGGGCGTAGAAGCTTTTGCCTTAAAAAAATATTTGTGACACATATAAAAAATAATATTCTTTCAATCTCACAATTTGGCATACACTTATCCATTTTGATACGTCCCAAAACAGAGTATATATTTCCCTTTCTGGTAGATGGGGCCCACACAAAAAATATTACGCCCTCCGTCTCAAACTCATTGTCTTAGTTACTGTAGACACGGAGTTTAAGAAAAGTTATTTTTTGACTAACATTATTGACTTTTTAGGGGTATTGAGATATTTTTAGGTAATAAATACTCCCTCCGTCCCACCCAAAGAGTCTCTTTTTGCCATTTTGGACGTCCCACCCAAAAGGTCCTCTTTCATTTTTTATACACATGGGATACACACACCCTCTAATACAATTAAAATATGGGACCTACACTCCCACTAATACAACTACCCACTACATATTAAATAATACTCCCTCCGTCCGCCCGAAAGAGGACATTTTGCTTTTGTACACGTTGATTAAGGAGTATTGTTATTTAATGTGTAGTGAATAGTTGAATTAGTGGGAGTGTGAGTCCCATATTTTAATTGTATTAGTGGGTGTGTGTTGGTCTCATGTGTGTAAAAAAGGAAATGACCCTCTTTGGGGCGGACGACCAAAATGAAAAAAATACCCTCTTTCGAGCGGACGAAGGAAGTAATATTCCTTAATCCACGTGCCAAAAAGCAAAAACTACCCTTAGTGTGGGACGGAGGGAGTAAATTATAAAGTATGTTATATGTGTTAGGTAAGTGTGATAAAGTTGTAATTAAGATGAAATTTTAGGGCTGTGAATTGATGTGATATTTCCTTTTTGTATAAGACAATTAGTTTGTGACGGATACAAATGGAAAGTAAGACAACGAGTTTGGGATAGAAGAAGTATTATAATAGCTCACACACTACTTTAATACAATTACTAACTGCACATTAAAATATTATTTCTCATTCCATTAAAATTTTATACTGGTATTAAAGCCCATACTTAGGAAAAATTCTAAATAAGATCCAAAATTTGAACCTCACCCCACCCGTCTCCAAATGAGTTAAAAGTTTATTTTGTCCCATAATTATTTAAAACTTCAGATTTTGTCCCAAAAAAGATATGTGTATCTATTTTGTCCAATAACTATTAGTTTTCTTTTAATTTTGCTCAATTTTCGCTGGAACCCCCAATTTTTGCCTGATATTGGTCACATGCGTTGCATGTGACTGATGAATTTGGGGGTTCCGGCGAAAATTGGGCAAAATTAAAAGAAAACTCATAGTTATGGGACAAAATCGATACAAATATCTTTTTCGGGACAAAATTTAAAGTATAAAAAGTTATGGGACAAAAAAAAAACTTTTAACTCTTGGATTAATTCCTAAAAAATTCACCACCTTGTTGGGGGGTTTTCAAATATATCACAAGCTTTTATTTTTGTCAATTCAATACACGATCTATTTAATATTTTGAATTCTTTCACGAACTTTTATTTTTGTCAATTTAATACGTGATCTATTTATTATTTTCAATTCTAACACAATTTTTATTTTTTGCTATTTGATTCACCACTTATTTTATTTTTTCAATTCAATTAAATTTAATATTATTATTATTATTATTATTATTATAAAAGTAGAACTATGTAGTTATTAATTAATGGAATTAATTCTCCATCCAATTTTTTTTTTAGATTTAAATTAGTTACTAATTAATTTCCTTTGCCATAAAATTTTAATTTTCAATAAATAATTTTATTTATATTATATTTTTATTAGAATTGTGGATTTACTATATAATAATAGTGATAAGTTCGAACAAAAGTAGTATAATAATAATAATAATAATAAGAGAATTTTATTCGTTATGGTTAAAAATAATTTTACATAAAAGTCGACCAACTAAGATAATTTTTTAATCGAATGTTAATTTACTATATCAACGATACAGAAAAAAATCTTATAAAATAAATAATCGACTTGTGTGTTTTAATTAAATTTTAAATAACTTTTATCATTAATAATAATAAGACTATAATAATAATAGTAATAATAATGAATTTAATTGAATTGAAAAAATAAAATAAGTGGTGTATCAAATAGCAAAAAATAAAAAATTGTGATAGAATTGAAAATTATAAATAGATCACGTATTAAATTGACAAAAATAAAAGTTCGTGTTAAAATTGAAAATATTAAATAGATTGTGTATTGAATTGACAAAAATAAAAGGTCGTGATAGATTTGAAAATTCTCAATAATGTGATGAATTTTTTAGGAATTAACTCAAGAGTTAAAAGTTTTTTTTCCCATAACTTTTAAAACTTTAAAATTTGTCCAAAAAAAGATATTTGTATCGATTTTGTCCCATAACTATGAGTTTTCTTTCAATTTTGCCCAATTTTTGCCGGAACCCTTGATTTCCGCCAGAACCCCCAAATTCATCAGTCATGTGTAACGCATGTGACCAATGTCCGGTAAAAATTGAGGGTTCAGGCGAAATTACTCTCACCCAAATATTTTCTTGAAGAATCCCTCCCTCATCATTAATCCACTCTTTAAAAAATTCGTATAATGTATAATTTGACATTAATTTTTATTTTTAAGGAATGTTTTATCGTCGTAGTTTTCTATATCTAATATAAACACACCCCTTCAAGGTGATTATGAGATGCACTCGGTGCACTTAGAGTTTATAGACTTAAAATAGTGTAAATTGAATAGTTATTTTTTTTATATTATTTTATTTAATGGTGAAGATTAAATTAAAATTTAATTTAATGATTATGATCGTTCAAGCGCACTAGATGTACCCTAATTGTACTCTTAAAAAGTACACTCGGTGCACCAGTGCACCCAGGATTTATAGGAGTAAAATAAAGTGTAGTGAGTAGTTATTTATTTTAAAATTTTATTATTTTTGTAGTGCACCTAAGTAATTTCAACTGTTAGATTAAATTACTATTTCAACACTAAATAAAATAAAATAATTAAAAATAAATCAAAAATTGCCATTATACACTAATTTTTATCCTATTATCCCTAAGGTGCACAGGTGCACAAGAAATAGAGCATACCTGATTCCACGTTACAATTATGACGGCCTTTTGTGATGGTTTCTTAGCCGTCATAATTGTGACGGTTTTACTAACGGAATTTTCAAATTGTGATGGGTTTCAAGTGTGGTTGAATGTGGTCACAATACACTTTTATGACGACGTTAATGACAGACTTAATTTGTGATAATTGTCACCCATCACAAAAATTGTATTTTTTTTTATATTTTGTGACGGCTATTAGCCCATCACAAACCAGAATTAATAGGAATTGCATCGCTTTGGCTAAGGCATTATTTGTGATGGCTCTTGGCCGTTAGTAAAACTGTCACAAAAGACAAGAATTACTGAATAATAGTCCCTTTCTCCCCAAATCCATTTTTGTGCAAAAAAAGAAAAAAACCATCGCCATCTCCGACAAGAAATTGGCATGCAGCGGTTTGAGACGAACAGTGGTGGCTCTGAGGAGGGGCGAGAAGTGCGACCGTCTTGGGCCCCAAAAATATAGGGGCCAAAAAAAATATATATAATACTTTGATAAAATTATATTTTAATAAAATACATATTTTATATTAGGTCAATAGAGTTTTAATAAAATTTGGTCAGTCAATCTACTGGACTTGAAAAGGGGCCCTATATTAAGATATTAAAAAGTATGAACCTAATTGTGAGAAAGAAAAACGAAAAAGATCATAACATTTATCACAAAGAAGATTATTAGATAAAATTTTTCAAAGAATTTGGAAGATTCGAAAGGTATAGTGCTTTAGCAAATAAATGATATAATGATTAGAACATCTTAGTGAGAGAGTTAACATGTATAAAAATATTATAGAACATATCACTAATATGAATAGTTTGATTGATTAAAAATTAGATAAAAAGAAATATTGGATTCAATTTCTTTTGAGAATAATTGCTATAATAAAATGCCTTGCTAGATATAAATTTTTGGCTTTTTATGGAAGAAAAGAAAGTGTTAATAAAGAAAATAATGAAAACTTTTTAATTAATAAATATGTAGAAAGCAACAAGGGCCAATTATTTTTGTTCGCCCCGAGCCCCTAAAATGTCAGGACCGGCACTGGAGACGACCTCCTTTGAGCCAATTTGTGGTGTGAGAGTTCACACGATCTTCTAATCTCGCGATTAACCGAACGAATTGAACTTTAATCGGTATAATTTTTATCTTTTCATTTGTGTATAATTCATGGATTTTGTCTTCTTTGACTTTGCTATGCAATTGATTCTACTTATATCACATTTGGAGGCTTATTATACATAAAGATTATTTCTTGTGCATTATTATGATTAATTAATTTGAAAATATTTTTTTACATTTATGATATATATTACCGTTAGCTCCTACAGTACCTCCATCTTCAGCTAATATAGCACCTCCATCGAGAGAGCTCATCTCCTGTGGCTGGGCCTTCTAGAGCACCTGCCCATTGCCTTTCACTTGTGTTTTATTAATTGATACTCCACAAAATAGTAATAATTACATTTCCATAGATAAGTGAAATATTTTCTCCATTAAAATAGTCATAATTGCACTAATAAGTAGGGGCCATATACCTAGACATGCACAATTTAATCGGAATCAGTGGTTCCGAATCGGGAATCGGCGGTTCTAACTGGAATCGGAATCGGTCAAAACGAAACCGAAATCAGATATATTTCGGTTCGGTTCCAGTTCCTCATTCATAAAATCGAAACCGCCGGTTTCGGTTTTAAACCGGCGATTTTTTTTACATTTTATGGCTAAAAATAAAAATAAAATTGAAAACCGGAACGACAGTTCCAAATCGAAACCGAAACCTTTCTACCCCAGTTCGATTCCAGTTCCACATTTTCTGGAATCGGAACCAGCGATTCCGAACAATCATGCATGCATGTCTACTTATACCTATAACTTGCAAGATCTAGGGTCATGCCTATTTCGTTTGGTGTTCTAACAAGATTAGACAGATGCCACATCTGTGATGTATCATCCATCTAACCTTTTAGAACACCAAATGTAATAGAAACGGTGATTCAGTTTTATGTGTGGAACACCGTAGATCACTTACGAATAACCTCTAAATTAGATAAAAAAATCGCCTAAATCACATAACAATTTCAACTTTCCTTTTCTCAAATTAATTCATTTGATTTCTCTAGTAATGTAATAGTAATATATATAAATTTTATACTAACAATAGAATTTGAATATTGGCATGGATAATTTTTAGAATATAGTATATACTCGAACATCGATCCTTCATGTTATTGTTTGATGTTGTTTAAAAGAATTATTTTTAAACAAATTTTATTGATTAATTATTAGAAAAATAATATTTAAAAATGCAAATTATATTCGTAATATATATTACATGTTAAAATATTATGGGATTAAAGTGTTGGTCACTATGTTTCCAGTTATAAAATTTATACACATTATTATATCCTATTCTTTTATACACATTACATCTTACTCTTATACATTAATTTGAAAACAAAGTTAAAATCAACTATACTTAAATTCCCAAAATAAATATAAATTACCACTATTTATTGAATTCGTTAAATCCACTGATCCTAAATCTAACTTTCTTCTACAAAACTAACTAAGAAGGAAAAGGAATGTTAATAAAATAAAAATTGGCATGTGGGATGACCACTGAGATCATGTCTTAAAAAAAAATTTACATATTAAAAAAATTACTATTTTAAAAAAAAAAATTAAAGCAAATGTCGTTAATTAAATATTACTCCATTATACGTTAATAATATAGTTTGTACGTAGGGTACGTAATGAAATATTTAATTTGGGAGGCAAAGCGTGTTACATTAGCTCGTCTCTGATCCTGAAAAGCTGATATCCTCCTCCCCCCTTTGCATGTGGTCTGAACTCCCTATTTCTTTTCGATTTTATTTATTTATTTTTACTCATTTTATGTACTCACTTAGTCTCTGATGGGTTTCACGTATTTTTATATGGAGTTTAAAATATTTTTCTTTTTAATTTATAAAATAAAGGAAAAATAATAATATTTTAGTTAATTTAATGAAAAATATGTGTAAAATTATTGAGATATGTGAAAAATTGAGTACCCCTTCTGCCCCAATGTATTTCACGTATTTGTGTACCAAATTTTTTTAATGTATAAGGTCGGAAATAGAAGAAATATTTTAATTAATTTAATAAAAAATGTGTGTAAAGTTGTCGGAACGTGTAGAAAAAAGGGTATTTTGTTGGAGTATAATGTAAAGTATTTATTACCATTTTTAGTAAAAAAAAAGTGTAAAATACTTTGAGAAATGGATAAAAAAGGAAAGTGTGAAATATTTTGGGGACGGAGGGAATATTATATCAAATGGGATCACCTATTTCACACACATGTTTTATCTCATTTTCCACTCTTTAGATACATGCCACGTGTTATAATCAATACCTAAATTAACGCCATATGCCCCAAGGGATTAATGGTAAATGGTACGGTATAATTTTTTATGCTATGGAATACCAATGAAACATTGAAAGTAGAATAGGAAATTCAAGTCAAGTATTATATATGTTGAGATTTGTGTAAAAAGTGGGTATTATTATAATTTTTTTACCACTTTTAGTAAAAAAAATAAATGTGAAATACTTTGTGGAACGAATAAAAAATAAAAATATGAAATACTTTTGGGGACGGATGGTGTATTAAACAACTACTATGATTCATGAATGTCCATGGGTGCACATTTATGATCTTAATCGTTAAATTAAGTTTAAATTAAATATTTATTATTTAATTAAATAAAATTATTATAAATAAATACTCCATCCATCTTGTGGATTAAGTTTAAATTAAATATTTATTATTTAATTAAATAAAATTATTATAAATAAATACTCCATCCATCTCGTTACAAGATTCGTGTTTATTGTTTGTATATAGATTAATGAATATAATAGTATTTTAATGTGTAGTGAGTTGATTAATAAAATATTTTAATGTGTAGCGTATAATTATTAAATCAGTACTGTTATATGAGAGCCCCATAAAAAAATATACTAATAATTATTTTAAATCTCATTAAAAAAATGTAACTCTTGAAGAAACGCTATCATTAATAAAATATTGTTACGAGACATCAAATTTGGACGCTCTAAGATAAACGCCTTAGGAGCTTTATATTGGTTTTACGGAGCTTATAAACTTTATGCCAATCAAATTAATTTGGAACTTATCATGATGAACAATATCGTTAAATGTTGAAATTAATGTCGTTGTTTCATGAAAAAAAATACTAATGAATTTGACCTAGAGAATGCTAAATTAGTGAGATTTAATAACTTGATCTCGAAGCGAAAGAGTTTAGAGATAAAAATCAATTAAAAAGTTTAACACCTAGATCTCACATCATCGGGATAAAAAGCGGTTTCGTCCCACAATTTCGCCCATGGTCTCTTTTAGTCCCAGAAAAGTTAAAGTTGCCAAAATAGTCCCGTAACTTTATAAATTGGCGCCGAAATGGTCCTTTTACTGGAAAAAGGCAGAATTTGCTATATCCAAGTCTAGTTTTAACAATACCCTTTCAACAACACACCTTTCTCAACACGGCCTCTATACTTCAATTTTCTTTCAAATTCCATTATATTTTCACGCTTCAAAATGGAATCAGAGCCCTAAGTTTATTTATTTATGAATGGAAAAATTTATTATAAACTTATATTACTTAACGAGAGGAGAGTTTCAAAGATATATGGATCCGAGCGAAAGTTCGACATCCGAGTGTGACAGGACTATTAGCCATGTCCAAAGGTGAAGCAACAGGGATTTCTGGCCTGTTGGATATGATGAAACAAGCAGCTTTATACAACAATATTACAATGTTCTGTACAGACAATATGCGAAAAAAGAATACGAGGATGCCGATCGATTTTGGGATAATCTCGATCGAAGGTGGAAACTGGCAAATGCCCATGTTAACCACACCAAGGAAGAACATCTGGAGGAAGGTCGCCAGATGAAGATACGATACTCCTAAGAAGTATCAAGAAACATAGTGGAACTCCAAAGTTTCACTGAGATCCATGGATGTATCCCCAGGCACGAACAATGGAGGAGACGACCGAATCATGGTCCAAGAGAGATCTGCAAGTCCTATTACTTTACATATTGGACCGAATGACGGGGTGGAAAGAGATCGAGGCAGATAACTCTAAGATAAACCAAGATCTTAGAGATTTACAAAAGACGGTGAAACTTTTTGGAGAATATTGCCAAAATATGTCTAAAACGTTCTTCGAGATCAACCTCAAGATGGATAAGGTGGAAACGTTGCAGAGCAAACAACTCGACCTTATCAAGAAGCTAATAAAGCAAGTACAGTTCTTTGAAACTAAGGTTACTGGAAGAAGGCCAGGCGGAAGGTTGTCACCAACCTTCGGAATAGAATATCTTTTACACCAAAAAGGAAAAACGACGGAGGTCACAAGGCCCAAGTCGGAAAGTAAGAAGATGATAGCCATCCTTCGAGGAGAATCTACATCCCCAGATGGAAAGAACAAATCTTGAAGATCTACAAGATCTATATGAGTCCTTCCAAGGACTATCAATTGTAGATTTAAAGATGAATGTTGTTGAAACATCAAGCTCACAACAACAATCGCAGGCACCGCAGACACAACGTGATCCGGGCCAAAATGAAGGAACCTCTGGACTACTGGAGTCCAGAGAATAAAACAAGAAGAGATAACCCAACAACAAGGAAACTTCAAGATGAAGGCGATTGGATGGTCAACAGGAGTAAGCCGAGTTTGAGGATCTAGTCTACACAACACCCTATATGGTCGATCTCACCTTGAATCGATAAATTCATACGGGTTGATCCTAAATCTCGACACTCTAGACTTCAAGAACAGAGAAACCTTGATCGACGAATGGACAAATGCAATGAAGATTGCAGGAGGTGCACTAGAGGTGGATAAAAAAGGGTTCATAAGATTCCTAACTATAAGCCTAGAAGGATCAGTAAAGTGCACCTGGGAGGATCTCTCAGACGAAGTTAAGAAGGAAGCCATAGAAGACGAAGATCTCAGCAATATCGTTGATCGCATGGCCAAAATCTTCAAGATCCACTTCATCGGAGTAGGTTACTTCGAAAGAATGGAGGAAAAAAAGAAGAGGAAGTATAGGAATGCCCTTTACAGTATTCCACTTGTTCTTTGCCAAGATCCCAAGCCAATGGAGAGAAATGTTTATCGAAGAATATGAACCATGCGAGTTGGATTCAATAGCAAGAAAGATGTTTTTTTCTCAAAGCCAAGATTGCGGAATGGTATCATCAAGTATCGCTACACAAGAACTACAAGAGATTAAGAGGAATCAACAAGACAGTCCCCTTATGTTGCGAAAGCAATGATCTTATAACTATCATTGGAAGAAACTCAAGAAAGTAGAAAAGGATGAAGAAACATCATCCTTACACCCAAAGGAACGGAGGATGAAGGTCCAGAAGACCAAGATCCTTTTGTTTTAAACAGAAGTCCCGAAGCTATAAATCAGGACAGAGATCTGGACCATCAAGATGGAGTTCAAGAAGCCAAACATCATCCTCAGAGTCAAACCAGAGGAGTACATGAAGAACTCCCACAAGAAAGATGTTCCGAAGAGCGGCACACGAGTCTATGAAAGATTCAAGGATTTTAACTGCTACACTTGTGGAGCAAAGGGGCATATCTCACCAGATTTCCTGGAGAACCAGAAATGAGAAGTGCGTTAGTTCTAAACAACTCCAGAAATGGAGGAAACTATTTACTTCCAAGACTTGGTATAGGTATATCAGTTTGAAGAGATACCTTCAGACGAGAGCATCTACGAAGAAGAATACCTCAGTCTAGAAGAATCTTCTGAAGATGAGCCGGAGTGAAGAAGAAAACTTCAGACAGAAGATGTAAGAGGACATGTCGGGATTTTTTTCCCAAACATTCATTTCTCATAGGACCCTTATGAGAATTATGAAAGAGGATCCAAGACTCTATACGACAGATTTACCATGGGATGACTAGAGCGGTTCCTCAGCTTCAAGAAGAGAAATCATAACATCATATGGTGACCGAAGGGAAATTTCCATCCCAATGGAGCTCACGAGTAATGTGATGGAAATGCAACTAGTCCCTGTTTATGAAATTAAGAGGGAGCTCAGTAAACTCAAGGAAGAAATGGCTAAGACTATGTCTTGGATCCACATTGGAGCAATTCGGATCCTTATCAAAGCAACTTTCAAAGAAGGTATTGATACACCAATCGATACTGCGATCTTTGATAAGAGGATCAAGAATATGAGAGAAGCATGCTAAGGAATCTCAGGGAACCTGTATGCAGGTATGGTAGCATCCTACATATACCCAAGGATTGCCTACAATCTGGCAGATAAAGTCTTCAGTAGGGCACTCACTCTTCATCAAGATTTCAAAAACAAAGACTTGATGAAAGAAGGAAATAGGCCTTATTCGATCACATGCAGTATCTCGTATGCTCTATGCAACACTCATCATTCGGATTTATTCCAAATAAAGGAGTATATCGAGATACCAGAAGTATTCGAGAGGGTTGCATGTGCAACTAGGCCAGAAATAATGGAGTTACCGTCAATCCACTATATGGATTTGCGAATCAGAGATAAGCCAGTCTGGAGCAGGCAAGATAGCCTCAGATTCGACCAGAGGAGGATTTCTTTCCAAGAAGATAGAATAATTAGTGAAAAATAGGGAAAGAAGACGATCGTGGAGGTGATCCAGGAGCCGGAAAAGTTCACAACTAAAGGTGAACTGAAATGCCCAGAAGGATGGAGAGAAGTCGAAGTAATACTCGACATTACTAAAAAGAAAAACTCTATTTCTTGTGATGTCTTATATTATCTCCAGCAAACAACAACTGGGAGATATCAAGGGCAACTCAAACTCGGAGAACTTGAGCTGGTAATAGAAGGGATAGCAGGAAGATTTCCAGAACAACTAGTGCTGGGATTAAAATTTCTCGAGGATCACAAACCTTGGGAACAATTACAAGATGAAATGGAATTTACGGTCAAGGGAAAAAGATACAAGGTTTACTAATTAAGGTTCGGGGTTATAAGCTTTGATCCACCCATGGCCACAAGTCCATTCTCAATATATATCACTGTCAAGATGATATATAAGGAGTATCTTACAAAATATTTTACGGCATACATTGATTTAGGAGCCGACATCTGCACGGTAAAGGAAGTGGTCTTTCCTGAAGACTCAGGCGAAGAATTGCCAACGGTACTAGGTAAAGATTTCTCTTATAGGGTGGTAATCCTTAATAGAGGAATCAAACAAGCGGAAATCATGATTGGAGGAGCGGATCGTACCCCATGGTACAAAGTGAAAACTCCACCAATATATTTTCACGACACTGGAACAAATATTTTGTTAGGAAATAATTTCTTATAGACGTTCAAGCATTTTACCCAAGAAAATGCAATAAGGAGGTTTATTTTCACAACCCTTTGTGATAAGATTATCGAACCAAGACTGCGTAATGCATTTCAAAGAAAAATGCCAATCAGATTTCGTAGCTCAAAGCTTCACTCAAAGTTAAAGAAGGAAAGGAGCATAAGTTCGTAAGATACAAGCCTATCCTAATGAACCAAGAGGATCAAAAGGATATGCAGCTAATATTTAAGGAACATCTAGACCTTAAGTTGATATCACTAGGAGTATCTCCATACAGCAGTCCAAGATTTCTGGTTTGAAATTATGGAGAAGTCAAGCGGGGGAGGCCGAGACTTGTGATCAACTACAAAGGGATCAACAACATCTTGGAGTTCGATGGATACTACATACCAAGTAGGAAACACTTGGTCAACTGTATCAAGAATGCCAAGGTATTATCAAAGTTCGATTGCAAATCTGGGTTCTACCATATTATGATGGAAGAGGAAGCAAGAAGTTTACAACCTTCTCCACACCACAAGGCCATTATATCTGGAATATCATGCCTATGGGTTTGGCAAACGCACCTCAAATATACCAAAGGAAGATGGATAATCTTTTTAAAGATTATTTCTCATTCATGTTTGTTTATGTGGATGATATCCTCATAGCCTCAAAAAATATGAAGGATCATTTGGCACATCTGTAAGTATTTTCAGAAATGTGTCACAAGGAAGGATTGGTGCTTTCTGAAAAGAAAGCAGTAATAGCAACAAGGCAGATCGAGTTTCTTAGAGTCGAGATCGATGAGTCCGGAATTATTCTACAACCTCACATTGTAGAAAAGGTTCAAGGATTTCCTGAAGATTTCAAGGATAAGAAGCAACTCCAGAGCTTCTTAGGAGTTGTCAACTTTGCTGGAATATTCATCAACAATCTAGCACACTATAGAAAGATGTTCAGTCCACTATTAAAGAAAGATGCTGAGTTCAAATGGGAGGAATCACACCGAGAGATGGTTAAACAACTAAAGGAGGTTTGCAAGAAGCTCTCAAAGTTAGCTATACCAAATGATGAAGATGAACTGGTACTCTACACAGATGCCAGTGACTATTGGTGGGCAGTGGTTATAACAAGTTCACACCGAAAGGAAAAGTGCCCTGCAGATATTGTAGCGGACTCTTTGCAGAAAATGAAGCAAAGAGATGAGACATTAATGAAAAAAGTTCTTTACGGTTCGAAAGACGTTCAAAAAATGGCCGCTATTTCTTCTAGAGAAGAAATTTACCCTTAAAATTGATAACACGAGCGTCAAAGCCTTTTTGAAAAATAAAATTGAATCTAAACCAGAAAAAGCTAGACTTTTATGATGGCAAGCAGAATGTTAATATTATGATTTTATTATTATCATTATTAAATCTGTTGATAAAATTTTGGCAGATTTCCTGACGAGAGATGGAGGGAGCTGAAATAGACTCCATCCTGACTGTTTCAAGGCACCTGATGGACAACCTTGAGTTGCTTCAAAGGGAATTCGAGGATTTAGCACTCAATGCAAAGCGTGCTGGAAGAATACAAGATGGCGATTAGACCAAAGTGTCCAATCGCATACGAGATTGTATTCGCAATAATGTGACTCTATTCGAGTCATTACGAGAGCCACTCATCTGGGATGTTGATAGCAATAGAAATCGACAAAAGGAGAGTAGTCGAGAATGGGGTTCTAAATCCGGAGCAAGGGATTCAAGTACCTTAGTACAAGTCCTAGATTGGAACCTTCAAAAGAGAAACCTGTCCAAGGAAAAATCGAAGACCTGGAGTCACAACCAGAGTCAACCTAGCACCTCTGGAGGGAGAGATCAACCTTAGGCCTATGGTGGGCTCTGATAAGGTTGGTATTAACTTAGCTGATTTCTCTTATTGGCAGGAATACCAGGCCAGCTGGGAGAAATTAAATACCAAATAAGAAATACGACCGAAAAAATGCCTGGTATATATATCTAAGAAATATCCCCGAGTTTGGATGCGAGAAGGTTCAAATCCAAATGATGTGAAGCAATGATATGATTTTGGAGCGCTAGCTTCAATATATACTGTTGCACCAAGCTTCCCAGAGCTTTCAAAATTGCCAGAATGGTTAGGAAAAACAGTTTTTAAGGAATGAGAAAATAATGTAACTCTATCCAGAGGAGATGTATTGGAGATTTACTTCACTAGTGCGGCTCCAAAACCAGTAGGGAAAGGAAACCACGAGGCTTTTCATTTCATTAAGCTAAGAAGACCAGCTATTTCAGCATCAAACAAAGTCAAGAAGCCTTCTGGAAAGTAACCAGTCTTGGTTCCCACATTTTCTGAAGAACAAATCTCTATGCGCAGAGCGAGGGGTTTGTATGCCTCCCTTAAGGCAATGATCGAGGTGAAGTTCCCATTCAAGTTCGAGTACAAGTATTTGAATGAGTCTTTTCTGTTAAACACTTTAACATGGAAGAAGACAGGATTTGCTGAGAAGGCATTCCAAGAAAAACAAGACCTTCTTTGGAGAAACAAGATTCTGGTGAGTAAACAAACTCATCGAAGGTATTGTAACATGACCCATTTTGAGCAATGGAATAACAAAATATGCACAAGTTGTTCCACCCAAACAGAGCCGGGGTTTGGGAAAGGAATAAGGATGGGCATAGGGATTATCAGAACTGCTGATCCATCTCCAACAAAAGAGACACGTGGAAAGAAGATGGTAAAATCTCTTCAGATTACCCAAGAGCCAGGAGAATCATAAGGAACAAAAGAAGACAAATGACTCTTCAAAAAAGTAAGAGCCAGATTACTTTTCTGAAAGGGTAAGGGACATGTGACCGATAAGAAGGATGACCCACAAGAAGGCATCCAATAAAGAAAAGGGACCAACCAACCACTAAAACTGGCATCCAATGAAGATGACGAAAGTATTGACGCAAGAATGAAAATGTAAGTAGTGACGTCGCAAAAGATTAGGAGACTTTGAAGTCTGGATTTCAAGTCCGAATGCCTCTATAAATAAGAGTTTTGAGGAAGCAGAAGACATCGACCATTCCCCTCTATTTTCTCTCTAAAAAAACATTGTATTCCTTTCTTTTATGTGTATGTGTGTTATGAGTGCAGCTACAATAGGTAGCTAAAGGAGTTATCTCCTCTTGTTCTGTGAGGATGAATATGTAATAAATTCTCCATTCAATAAATAAATAATCTTGGGCTTCTGCCCGTATGTAGTCTTCAATTTTTTTTACAAATTTAATCTCCATATTTTTCGGCGAAAAACAGTAACCGCATTCTGTACACCCGGTGTAGGAAACAAGCCAGGATTGTGCTGAGGTCCGCTGAAGGAACGGGATTGAACCATCATACTGCGTGGTGCGTGGTTGGCTGTGAGGAGCAGCTGTAAAACCTTCCAGATACCCGGTGGATCGACGGTGAAAAAAGGTATTTTACTGTTTTAAGGATAATTACGAGATTAATGTTATTTAAATTATGTACGGAAGCATGCTGGGCCTGATATGGTCATAATGGACTAGGTCTATTTTGAAAACGAAAAGAATAATGAAAGTTTGAAGTAAAATTGAGTATATAGTGGCTTAAAATGATTTTATTTTCAAAAATCTGGAAATAGCCAAAGGTGAGGTGGCTTCTTAGCAAAAATTTTCGAAGTTTCTAATATTTGGGACTGTTTGCTAGCATTTCTAAAAATTTGGGACTAAATTAGAGCTTATCCACAAGATACGGGACGATATCGGCCCCAAATTAAGCTATGGGACGAAATTAGTAAATTTCAAAAGATAAGGGACCAAAAAAGACCATGGCTAAATGTACAGGACTAAATTGGTATTAACCCCCATATCATCGAAGGGCCTTACTAGAAAATTACTTAATGGAAAAATTTAATACTTTGATTTTAAATACACAACAACGGAAGGATTTCAAATAACACGGTTTGAGGAAGGATTTGAAAATCTGTTGAGTATCTGCGGTCGTCCTCGTCGGAGCTTCACCGGAGACGATGTGGGTGCTCAGATTCCAGGGTCCAAGTTCACTTAGAACTGGACAAAACACAAACATGGAAATACCCACCGAAGGAGATAGAACAAGATCTCTCCAACCTCTTCCTTTCTTTTGCCTGAGGTAAACACACACACAACGTGTGGTATATAACCAGCAACAGCCACCATCATCTTCTCGGAGAGAAGAAAGGGCGGCTGTGTCAGACGCTTGAGAAAGAAAAAGGGGAAAGTGAATATTTTCAACACCATTAGGGTTCCAATCAGTGATTAATAGGGCAAGGTTGTTTTGGGTTAGGCCATAATAAAATTATGGCAGCCCACAAACTGGAGAAAGAAGGCCAGCAAGTTTGGGCCAATTAAATGGACCCAACAAGGACCCAACAAATCTCCACATTGGACCAAACTTAATCACTGTGTTTATTTTTTTAAAAAAAATAGGAATTCATCATCGCACCCTTCTCCCGGACACCTGTAGTATTAATGCAAGATCCAGAAAAAGATTTGGCAAACACAAAGTATGCAAAAAAAAATAAAACAAAGTCATAAAGGTTTAGATTATCACAAAGATAAAATAAACTGAGCACAAAGCTCAAGAGCGAACACAAAGTTCAAGGGAAAAGAACAGCAAACAACATGCTTCAGTCAACAGAGTCAAAATTTAAAGTCCTTATGCAAGACCTAAATTTTTCAACAGATAAGCATTTAGTACCCATATTGAAGGATTGAATTCAGAAGTAATCTTTTTCCAATTTAACAATACCTTTTTCCACAATATCACGAATGAAATGATACCTATCATCTATATGCTTGGTTCTATAATGAAAAACAGAATTTTTACATAGTTGAATCGCAGACATACAATCAGAAAATACAGTAGCACACTAATCAAGAAAACTTATTTCTTTCACAAGACCTTGCAGCCAAATAGCTTATTTCAAAGCATCAGCTATAGCCACGTACACATATTCAGTAGTAGAGACACCAACAATATGTTGTAGTTGGGATTTCCAATTTATGTAAGAACCACACAAAGTGAACACATAAGAATTAGTGGACTTCCTATTGTCTCTATCATTAGTATAATTGGAATCAACATAACCAACTAAACAAACACCAGCATCAGATTTAGAGAAACTGAGACTTACTTCCGTGGAGCCTTTTATGTACCTTAACCATTTTAAAGCCTCATAATGTGGCATACCTAGATTAGACATGTATCTACTTAAGCAACTAACAACATATGCAATGTCAAGCCTAGTGCTAATCATAAGGTACATCACAGATCCAACAGCATTCGAATATGGCAAGTTTTTCATTTCAGAAATTTCGAAATAAGATTTTGGGGCCTTATCTTTACATAGCAGAAAATGTTCAGTAAGAGGTACATTCACAGTTTTAGCTGACATCATTGAAAACTTACTCAAAACCTTTTCAACATATGAAATCTGATTAAGCAAGAGAACATGATTCTTTCTATCCCTATCAATATTCATGCCAAGGATCCTTTTAGCATTTTCCAAATCTTTCATGTAAAAATTATCACACAAATTCTTTTCAACATACTCCACATGCTTGAGATTAGGACTAATTATGAGCATATCATCCACATAAATGAGCAAGAAAATAGGATCAGAATTATCCAGCTTGAAGTAAAGACAATGATCATATATGCTTCTTTTAAACTTCAAGAAAAACATGCATTGATCAAACTTTTTGTTCCATTGCCTAGGGGATTGTTTTAAACCATACAAAGATTTTTTCAGCAAACAAACATGATTAGGATGCTTAGGGTCCACAAAGCCCTCAGGTTGTTTCATGAAAATCTTTTCATCCAAATCACAATTTAGAAAAGCTGTTTTCACATCCATTTGTTTCAAATCCCAATCAAAATGAGCAACTAATGCAAGCATGATGCGAACAGTTGTGAATTTAACAACGGGAGCAAAGATTTTATTGTAGTCAATCCCCTCTTTTTGAGTGAAACCCTTAGCCACCAATCTAGCTTTAAACCTAACATTTTCAAGCTCATGTTTTAATTTGAAATGCCATTTGCAAACAACAACAGAGCAACTAGCAGGTTTAGGAACTAACATCTAAGTATGATTAACATGCAAATAATTCATCTCATCTTTCATAACATTCAACCATTTCACAGAGTTCTTGGATTTCACAGCTTCTTGGTAGGATTTTGGCTCATTATCAACATTTTCAAACGCATGAAAAGCATGTGTATCAATATAAAAATCATCAAATCTAGCAGGTGGCCTAATGTTCCTTCTAGGTCTATCCCTAGGTAACACATAGTCATCATTCACAGGAATTTCAGATTCATTTTCAACCACATCAGATTCATCAACATCATGATTATCATGCATATTAGGCACATCATGCATTTCAGACACATTAACATTTTCAGATAAACAAGGTGTAGGCTCCACCTCACTTGGAGTACCACAAGAGTCATACAAAATAGCAGAATCAGTTACGGGAGCAGATAAACATGGAAAATCAGATTCATTAAAAATCAAATTTCTGTTTATAATGATTTTAAAACCAGATTCAGAAAAGTCCCATAACCTGTAACCCTTGACACCTTTAGGATAACTAAGAAAACGTATTTTTTACTCCTTGGATCAAGTTTGTCTTGTTTTTGATGCACAAAAGCGCACAACCAAACACTTTAAGCCTGGAATAATCAATATTTTTGCCAAAAAACACAAAGTCAGGGCATTTGCTCTTCAAAGGCACAGATGGGGACTTATTAATCAAATATGCAGCAGTAATAACAGCCTCACCCCAAAAATTTTTAGAGAGCCCAGACGAAGTCAACATTCTCCTCACCCTCTCTAATAACGTCCTATTCATCCTCTCAGCAACCCCATTCTGTTGGGGAGTGTAAGGAGGGGACATATGTCTCACAATACCAGATTTAACACATAAATCATTCATGGCATTATTGCAAAATTCCAATCTATTATCAGTTCTAAGATACTTAATCTTTTTACCCATTTGATTTTCAATCAAAGTTTTCTAATTTTTGAACTTATCAAAAACGTCAGATTTATTTTTAAGCAAAACCACCCACACTTTTCTTGAAAAATCATCAATAATGGACATAAAATACATATTTCCACCTTGAGTGGGCTCACTAGAAGGCCCCCACACATCAGCATGCAAATACTTAAGTATATCATGACATGAAGAAGTCTTAGAGTACGGGGAAGCATGGAATTTAACCTTGGCATGTTTGCCTTGCACACACGAATCACAAAAAGGAATGCATGTAAGCTTATCATCACCAAAAGAACCAGCTTTATGCAACAAATCCAAACCTTTACTACTCATGTGACCTAGTCTTTGATGCCAAATATTCATTTTATCCTCTTTAACAACATTAGCATGCATGAAGACTAGTTTTACACAACAAACATACAAATTGTTCCTCTTCTCAGCATTAAAAATAGGCACAGAACCATTCAAAATGCATATACTTTCCTACCCCCACCTGCCTCATCTTCTAGGGTAGCACAAGAAATCAAATTATTGCACAAATCAGGCACATGTCTCACATTTTTTTGAAGTAAACACAGAATCATCTTTAAAACGCAAGCAAATGTCACCAAGACTAAGAACATCACACTGTTTTTCATTTTCCATAGACACAGTACTATGAGAAACATTTTTGTAAGTGGAGAAAAGATGTTTGAATGGTGTCATATGAAAAGAACAACCAGAATCCACTTGCCATTCATAATCACATGCAGATGATTACACAGAATTCACATAGCAATTATCAGAGACAACAAAAACATCACCATAACTTATAGATTCAGAGGCAACATTAGCATGATCAGTAGGGTTATTCCTCTTAGGATGAGGACACTTATTCGCAAAATGTCCCTTTTATGGCAATTATAGCATTTCATGTTCTTGTTTTTTATCAAAGGACTGATCATTCTGGGGTTTTTTTATCATCAACACCTTTACCCTTGTTCTTCTTCTTATACTTGTTGCGATTATTATGGGGTTTCTCCCTAACATACATAACCTTACCAGAATTTTTAACACCCATATTCTACTAAAGATCATGCTCTTTGCTTTTTAAGGCATTCACAACAACATCAAGAATAACATCATCACGACCATACTTAATGGTAGATTTAACATCATAATAAGATTCAGGTATTGCATTCAAAAGCACAATAGGAGAATACTCATTAATATGTTCATCACCACTTTGCTTTATATCTTGAATCAACTTAGTGAACACATCCAAGTTTTCCTCAATCTCTTTGTTTAAATCAAGTTTGAAACGAAAGAATTTTTCAAGAAGAAACATTTTTCCAGGCAAAGATTTTTCAGTATACAAATCATCAAGAGTATCCCAAAGCTTCTTAGTCGTAGTATGCTCACCAACTTTTCTTAACACAGAATCAGATAGATTCAAGATAATAGCAGACATAGCAAGATCATTCATCTCATTCTTTTTGTCATCAGTCTCATCCTTAGCATATGATTCATCTACTGCTTTATATACCTTTTCTTGGATGAGAACGCACTTCATTTTCTATTTCCAGATACTGAAATCACCCTTCCCATCAAATGGGGCATGTCCAAACAAAGAAGACGAAGCCATAGGTACACAAAAGTTAAGTAGAATATCAAACAAAGAGTATCAATGCACACACAGGCAAGCTGAGGTTATCCCAGTCCGCGGATCGATTTATCGATTGCGCAGGGATTCACTCAGGGTCTGGACACTACCCTATTCACACACACAAAGTGATAAGTAGCATCTTAACACACAAACACAAATATGGCAGTGGAAATAAAAGAGTCCCAAGATGATAGATTCACAAAGACATAAGTAAGAATGATAAAAGAGGACCAGCCGCCTTAGGGCATCACACAAGAACAAATACGAGGACCAGCCACCTCAGAGCATAACATAAAATTAAACACGAAAGGGCCAAGATATTTAACTAGATCGGTGTCTCAGGACAAGAACACCGTGCCACCTCTACGAGCCACCAGCTCATTTTTATCTGGGGCGGATCCCTCGTAGCCTTGTTCACGTAGCAACATGAACGAGGTCAGCTTCTCAAGTGCTACATACTGCTAGGCTACCTGTGACAAGAATCCAAAACAAATTTGAAAAGTAGGTCAGAAGAGACGAGCTGAACTACACTTCAGAATCAGAACAAATCTAACTGGAAAAAACCAAGAGCGAGGGTTCCCTTTCCCATGGAGGATGCCGGAAAGGATTGACCAGTGCCAGAAAGCAGCTAGCGATCAGAGGCTGGAGGTGGTCAGTGCTCTCGTTGAAGGCCTAGCACACAGCGGATAGTACAGCAGCAGCGGGAGGACTGTCTGACCTCGAGCGGCGGCGGATCTGAACAAGAAATGGGGGCCGACGGGGAGGAGGAGCAAATTCGGCAGTTGTCAAAGCTCCAATCTGACTAGAGCCCTAGTGCGGCGTCGGCGACTCTCCTCTTCACGATGGAACCCTAGCGGACGGCTAACCAGATGGCGACGGTGACCACCGACGGATGGCGGTCGAGCAACAGCGGCAAGCAACGTCGGAAGACGGACGACCAACCGGCTCTGATACCACTGTTGGGTATCTGCGGTCGTCCTCGTCGGAGCTTCGCCGGAGACGATGTGGGTGCTCAGATTCCAAGGTCCAAGTTCACTTAGAACTGGACAAAACACAACACATGGAAATACCCACCGAAGGAGATAGAACAAGATCTCTCCTATCTCTTCCTTTCTTTCGTCTGAGGTAAACACACACGCAACGTGTGGTATATAACCAGCAACAGCCATCATCATTTTCTCGGAGAGAAGAAAGGGCAGTTGTGTCAGACGCATGAGAAAGGAAAAGGGGAAAGTGAATCGTTTCGTCTCCATTAGGGTTCTAATCAGTGATTAATAGGGCAAGGTTGTTTTGGGCTGGGCCATAATAAAATTATAGCATCCCACAAACTGGAGAAGGAGCAAGTTTTGGCCAATTAAATGGACCCAACAAGGGCCCAACAAAATCCATCTAAAACAACTAAAAAAAATTCAAAATCAATTTTATGATTTGAAATCCATTGATTTAAAATATTGAATTTATAAATCAATTCATTTTAAATTACATCTAAACATGAATAAGGGATTTGAGGGAGAGATTTATAAATCCCTCCTCAAATCCTTCCATTCAAACACACCCTAAAACTTAGCATAATTCTTTTTACATTTTAGAGAATGATTCTATATATGAAAAATTAATACTCCAATTGAAATCTTTATTTATAGGTGAATGAAATATGAAGTATTCATTTTTATATGACTCCAGATGACATTTAATTTGATTTGATCTATCAATGAGCCTTGACTTATTTGGTATGAGAGACTTGTTTGATTTTAGCTTATTTGATTGAATTCTGCAAATCCTGTTAACCATACACCATATTTTTAAAAAATTATACTCCCTACGTTTTAGTACATAAATAAATATAGAGATATATTATTACTCATTTAAATAAAAAATATTACTTCAAATTTTGTTTAACAAGAATATAAAAAATCAAAACATATCAGAATTTGAAAAATAATATTTTTCATTCAATTAATTAAAAATTATAGTTATTCTTTCTAAAGAATAATATTAAGTGAATTAGGGTGCAAGAATTTGATCATATATTTTTCATTTAAAAGAATAATAGTTTTATCTTCTTTTCATTTGGTATATACTCCCTTCGTCCTGCCTGCAAGGCATGGCATACATTTTATTAGTTTAGGCATCCACACAAAACGTATATATTTTTCTTTTTAAACACCATACATATCACCAATATAATAAATAGTGGGGCCTACATACTCTACCAATACAATTACTCACTACACATTAAATAATAATATTTAATAAACTTCATATTTATCTAAAAGGAAATCTCTATCTATATATGAGAGTAGATACACGTGAATTCATATTTACATGTATACATTTTTGTTAAATAGTGTAGTATATTATTTTTTAATAGTTGTATACATTCAATTTTTCATTAAAAAAAGCTAACAGAGAATTCGTTAATAATGTGTATACACATTTATTCATTAGTATATACTCTGTATTTTTTTTATTTATAAATGTATAAATTTCTGAAAGTGAATGTACGGTGCACGGAATAAAGTGATGAATTATTACTTGTGTGAATGAAAAACACCACTCTTTTCAACAAAAATATAAAAAATACTACATATAAAAATAAACAATAAATAATACTTCCTCCGTCCGTCTTTAAGAGTGTTATTTATTTTTTGCACGTGGATTAAGGGGTATTATTATTTAATGTATAGTGGATAGTTGTATTAGTGGAGGTGTGAGTCCCATTTTTTAGTTGTATTAGTGAGTATGTGTGGATAAAAAAAGAAATAAGACCCTTGAGGGCTGAAACTCAAAATAAAAAAATGATACCCTTGGAGATTGAGGGAATAATTTACAGGCAATTTTGCCCATAAATTAATAAGATAAATCCCACTACTTGAAAATTGAAGTTCATACAAATCCTAATATTAGATGGAGAAAATTGAGAAGACTTAGATGGTGGGTAAGCGTAATGATAATGCATGGCATGGAATGGGGTGCTTTCCTCTTCGTACATACATAACCTCTAACCTTGATCCATCATCTTCAATTCGAATTTGTATGCACTCAACCATGAAGTCATGAAGATAGAGATATATAGAGGAGAGAGAGAGACCAATTATTATAATTTTTTTTCTTTTCTTTTCTTTTTTTTTTCCCCTCAAATATGCATATCAATTTGGGGTGGTTCCCACATAATTTGAGAGGGCAAATTGAAGATAAAAGGGCTGCTGCTTTAATGTTTCGTCATCATGGCATCATAAGTACCATCATCATGATTGATCATATCTTAATTTTACTCTACATTTTACCAAAAAGATATCTTAATTTTCTTCCTCCTCTTGCATGTTTCTTCTATTACTTATCATGTCTTCAATTGCCCATTTTCTCTAAATTTATGAAAGGACAAATATATTTAAAAAAGAATTAGGTCTTTTAATGCACCCGATACACAAAATATAGAAGAATATAATGTTTTATTCTAAAAGTTATACACTTTAGTTAATAAAAATATACTTTTTATTGTTAACGTCGGTTGAAATATAAAGTGTATAAGTGTTTGATTAAAATTTTCTTTAGAAAATCAAGGAAATTCTTATATTAAAATGTACAACATTTAATACTAAAAGATACAACTTTCAAAAACGTTGAAATTGGGGAACGGTGTCCCAGGGACACGCAAGACTTTGCCTTTAAAAAATTAATACTCATTCAGTTCCGTTTATAATAAAATTTACATTTACTTTTTACACGAATATTAAATATTATATTTTAATATATAGTTGTTAAATTTTAATGGTACTTTTACCTTTTTACCCTTAATTTTAGTTTTAATTGATGGTAGATTTTGTAATACTATAAAATTTTTAAGGGTATTAATTTTTAGATTTGTGGCCCACGTAAAGGAAAATATAAACCTTTTTTGAGTTTCACTTTTGCATTGCATGTTGGTTTGTGAACAAAACAAGCACTCGCATCCAACCAATTCACTACATTACAACAATACATTAATTGTATGATTCGTCGCCCATCTATATATATATATCCTTCACTCATTTTTATATAATAAGTTTTTAATACATGTAATTAACTATATATATATATATATACACATGTAATTAACTATATATATATATATATATATATATATATATATGGGGGAAGAAAATCGAAGTGTTCTCAAGAAGGGCCGCTCTAGCTATGAGGCGAGTGAGTCGATTGATGGGGCCCAAAAATATTGACGAATTTTAGGGGTTCAAAATTTAATTTTAAAATATGTATATATATAATATAAAAATAAAATCAGAACAATAGTCTGAATCAACAGTGCCCTAATGGAGTTTCGTGTAATTCGGTGCCAAATGGTTACATCTTCGAACCTCCCCTTCAACTTTCTTACGTTCTTTTTATAAAAATTTTTCCTATATATTCAAGATGTCTTTTTAAAAAAAATCTATCTATATCGCTATCTATAAAAGCAAATTTAAACTTTTACAATTTTACTTAATATTAGAAATAATTTAATTTTAATCTTGACAATTCAAATAATATTAAATTTTACTTTTTTATTTTACAATATAAATTTGGTAAATATAGATATATTTTTTGGCATATTTAACTAATTTTTAATCAATATATGCTTAATATATATATATATATATATATATATATATATATATATATATATATATATATATATATATATATATATATATATATATATATATAAATTAATTTCTATTTTTATTTTCAAATTTTCTCAATCTTTTCAATTTTAGTAAATTTAGTTTTCATTCAATTTTAATCTTGACTGTCTACTACTTTAATCTCAATAATGGATCATATTTATGCTAATAATGAATTATTTATTTATTTTTTAATTAACAACATAAATTTGATAAATATGAAAAATATTATTGGCATATATTTTATGAATTGTCAATTATAATATTATAATTTTAATAATATCAAATCTTTCAACGCTATCTTTGGTAATTTTCCACATTTTTTCCTACGTCGTTGATTACTTTCAATTGCGATCGTTCATTATTTCAAATCATTCTATATAAACCTTTTCGTACAGGTTCAATCATTTTCTGAGGTATCATTCTTTTTTTTTATTTTCTTATCTTTTTTTATTCTTCAATTTTTTTATTTATAATTCTATAAACCTTATTTATATATTTTAATTTATGGGTGAGGCTCCTGTACATCCGGGCGCATGGAACACATTCTGTGCGCCTTTGCAATTTCCATGCCAATTTAAACCTCTAGCAATACATATGTTTAAATAGAATTGAAGGGGGAAGGTTGTGTTCACATGGGGACACGGAGTATCCCTCCGTGTCCTCGGGGGCGCATGAGCTTTTGCCTTAATTTATTTTATCTTTTATACTTTTATTTAATCTTATTTTTATGTTCAATCATTCTCATAATCTTATGTGCAGGTTCGATCATTCTCATTTGAAATATCATTCTTCTTTTTTACAGAGAGATTATATAAATAAATTAATATAATTAATATTAGAAAGTTAAAATATATTCTATTTATCTAAAATGCCGAATCAAATTTAATGTTATAAAAAATAAACGTATAAACAATGTGATTTAATTGATAAATATAAAATTATGTTGTACTAGTAATTCCAGCCCGTGCGTTGCACGAGAAGGAGTTTATTATAGAATTATTATTAATTTAATTTAATTTTTATAGTTTTATGTTGTGGAATATATTTGTACTTATTTTGTCCGTTGTTTGTTTGTTTTGAATTGTGTTTTAGTTTTTTTTTTTTATATTTATATTTAGTGTTTTGCACAGATCTTTTTATATTGTCTGATTAATTGTTTACTGTAATTGATATTCTTTCTTTTACTCCACATATCCTTCTGTCAAAGTATCATTTTCTTTATCCAGGTAAATTAAGGAGTATTATTTTCGTATGTAAGTATTGGTTTTATTTTTTCATTTTGGACGTCGCATCCTAATGGTTTCATTTTCGGTTTTGTTATGTAGTACCCACACAAAATAATTAAAATATCTTATTGGGACTCACCTATCATACTAATACGACTATCTAATATGCCTTTAAATATTATATTGATTAATCCTCGTGCAATAAACAAACATAATCATTAGGACAGGACGGAGGCAACATCCACATTGATCTGTAATTGTCTTCCTTAAAGAACATTGTTAAGAAAAATGTTTCAATGTTTATTTCAAAGATACAACAATGTACAAATACGATTTTCGATAACTGTAAATTTCTACCCTAATTATATTCTCCAAACACAAATCGATGAGGAAAATATTGCCCAAATAAAATTTAGTAATAAATCCTCAGAGAGGAGATTCGATAAAATAGTAAAAAGTAACCAAACTAATAACCACAATTTTCACACAATTTTTAAATCAGTTCATTAGGAATTGAATTATTAAATTTATTTGTCTAAAATAAAAATTTTATGAATTCTGAATGCATAAGAAAAAATTAAATCCATACAAACTTAGGTGAAAGACATACCTGATCCTGTATTAAGAAGATGGGTATCATGCAAATAAAGGATAAATTTATTAATGAGTTTCACCTTCCAGAGCTTGGGATCTGATACTTTCTAAACATTTCTGAACACCTCCTTGAACACAACGTTCTTGCATCTACCTGTAGCCCGATCTTTAGCATCACAAAGCATTATTTTCAATTCTTTTCTCGTTGTAACTCTTGAGACAACAACGTAGAGTTGACCATGGCTAAATATTGGCCTCTTCAAGTACAATCCGACAATCTTCAAAGATTGTCATTGACTTTTGTTTATGGTCATGGCGTATGAGACTATTAACGGGAATTGTCTCCGTTGAAACTTGAATGGAATCGTGACATCAAAAGGTGTTAAAGTAAGTCTCGGAATTAAAACATAATCTCTGACACCATTACCTGTCATCATCTTTGCTTGTATCACTCTATCCCCGAGTTTTGTAATGACCAAACTTGTGCCATTGCACAATCCTCTTGCGTGGTCCAAATTTATCATAAGCATAACCGGTGTGCCAACCTTCAATATGAGCTCATGATTTGGAATTCCCAAACACTTTATCAAATTTAGAAACTCTGAAGTATGAACGTCAGCCAAAATGTCCACATTGGTATTCGATTTGCATGCGGAGTCCGAACTAATATGAAAAATATTATTGACATATATTCTACGAATTGTCAATTAATATTATAATTTTAATAATATCAAATCTTTCAACGCTATCTTTGTTAATTTTCCACCTTTTTTCCTACGTCGTTGATTACTTTCAATTGTGATCGTTCATTCTTTCAAATCATTCTATATAAACCTTTTCGTACAAGTTCAATCATTTTCTGACGTATCATTCTTTTTTTTATTTTCTTATCTTTTTTTTATTCTTCGATTTTTTCTTTTAATTATAATTCTATAAACCCTATTTATATACTTTAATTTATGGGTGAGACTCATGTGCATCCGGGCGCACGGAGCACATTCCGTGCGTCTTTGCAATTTCCATGCCCCTTTTCAATTTAAACCCATAGCAATACATAAGTTTAAATAGAATTGAAGGGGGGAAGGTTGTGTTCACATGGGGACACATTGTATCCCTCCGTGTGCTCGGGGGCGTAGGAGCTTTTACTTTAATTTATTTTATCTTTTATATTTTTTTATCTTATTTTTATGTTCAATCATTCTCATATTTGATCTTATGTGCAGGTTCAATCATTCTCATTTGAAGTATCATTCTTCTTTTTTACAGAGAGATTATATATAAAAAATTAATATAATTAATATTAGAAAGTTAATATATATTCTATTTATCTAAAATGCCAAATCAAATTTACTGTTATAAAAAATAAGCGTATAAACAATGTGATTTAATTGATAAATATAAAATTATGTTGTATTATAAAAAATACATTTATATAAATAAATAAATAATTATATATATATATATATATATATATATATATATATATATATATATATATATATATATATTGTGATAAAAATAAAAAAAATTAAATATAAAAGTATATAATTGTAATATACTTTAATTCTTTTCGTGCAACGCACGGATGAGTAATAAATAATAATAATAATATTATTATTATTATTAATTATTATTATTATTATTTTAACATCACTTTGTATTTTAGTACTTTCTTACTTTCATTTTATAAAAAATTTTCCTATATTCAAGCTGTCTTTTTTTAAAAGAAAAATAAAATAATAATAATAATAATTATTATAATATCATTTTGTATTTTAGTATTTTTTATTCGTATGTATATTTCTTAATAAAAATATATAAATTTTTATGTTTAGTTTTTTATTAAAAAATTAAAAAGAATTCATTAAAAAATCGCTAACTTTTTATTCATTGATAAATAATAGTATAACTTTATTTATTAGTATATAAATTATTATTATTATTATTATTATTATTTTAACATCATTTTGTATTTTAGTACTTTCTTACTTTCTTTTTATAAAAAATTTTCCTATATTCAAGCTGTTGTTTTTTAAAACGAAAATAAAATAATAATAATTATTATTATTTTAATATCATTTTGTATTTTAATATTTTTTTATTCTTATGTATATTTCTTAATAATTATATATAAATTTTTATGTTCAGATTTTTATTAAAAAATTAAAAAGAATTGGTTAAAAAATCGCTAAGTTTTTATTCATTGATAAATAGTAGTATAACTTATTTATTAGTACATAAATTTTGAACGGACGAATTCATATTCATACACCCAAGAATTTACCTTCAATTTCAATAAATAAGATTTGATTTTTTTTATATAATTAATATCTATAATTGTTTATTTATTTTTTTATTACTACTAATTTAATGGAAAAAGAATTTGTGAAACAATTTGATTATACTAATCTAACTAATAATTTTCTCATCAAAACTGTTAGGTTAGTTGTATTTAAATTATTATTATTATATTTTTTTAATTATTAAAATATTACTATTATTTATTATTCAATTTTATATTTAAATGTTTTTTTCGTTCTTAAATACAAAAAACTTAAGGGCCCAAATTTAAAATACGACTCAAACATAGAAATTTCTAGGATCGGCCATGTTGTCAAGTATGAAGAATAAATAGCTTTAGGAACATCTAATTTGAATCCATTGATTTAACTTTCTAAGCATTCAGGCCAATCAGGCCAACTCGGACAGGTGGATTAGGACGCATCACAAATATATGCAAACTTACTCTATAAATACAAGTAAATAAGCACGTAAATTTGATTTATCACCATAAAGCAAGATATCTAATTACACTTCCATTTTTAGGTACTATCAGTATCAATTCTTTCTAATAAAACCCGATATGGTTTTCCTTTATAGGTACTATAGAACTACCCTCTTAGCCCTGCTTATTAAGCCGCAAATTCATGCAATTAACTAACATTCATATTCTACTGTTCTAATGAAACCTCGAGAGTATTGGTCTCTCCCTTAATATCATAACATGCAACCCTAACCAGCATGAACGCGCTCAATCTACAATCAGATATATATTAAGACTTTATATAATAATTGAAGATACACAAAACGATGGTGAATAGTGGTTAAAAAAGTGCAATCAAATTTGAAATAGTCAAACTGTAGTCGTTCGACAAATGTCTCTTAGAGAGTCAAATCAAATCGTTTAAACTTCCAAGACCCTAAAACTACTAAAAAGTTTCTAGCCCATGGTGTTACAAGCAACATACATGGGGATTGGATAGATCTAAGTCATAGTCTGAAAAATCATAAATAAGAAGAAAAGTATTACGAAAACCCTCGATATAGTGATCTCCTTCGTTCTTTCTTCCGTCTCTTCAAATCCTTTTAGTTTTCCTTCTTGATTCAATAAATAAATCTTCACAGTTAATATGGTAGTATGTAGGAAGGGATGGATGTGAAAGATGGTAGATGATAGATGGTGTGGGGGGTGGTATCTCACGTGAATGATGATGAGAAATATATGTATGTGTTAGAAGGGAATGCGATAAGAAAAGAAAATATTAAAAAAGATAGAGTGTAATCATTTAGGAAAATATTAATTCCTTCAAATAAAATGGGAAATATGAAGGAATCAAAGATTATGTGATAAGAAAATTAATAGTGCTCCAAGGAAATAGGAAAATGGGAAAAATTTTCGAAATTTTTCAAAAATTCCCTTCGATAGCTGCTTGACCTCATTCCCTGTCCGGTTTGAGTGAATCTTACGCCAAAATAGTTCTCTCTTCCGTGGCTTTTTAATCATGTACACATTATCAGTTTTTAACTTCCATACTAACAAAGAAAAATTAAGCAAAGTGAGCGTGTAATTTTTTAGCATTTTTGTACAAGTTGCACATTTTCTCTAACTTTTCACTTTTGATTATTTTTCACCTAAAATACAATAAAATACTTCAAATGCACCATTTTCGTAAATATATGTAATATTAAAGACTTGTGCTAATATATGACAACAATCCTCACAAAAAGGTGTTAAATTGAATACAAACACGTTGATTTTCACTTTGAATAATCATTTATTATCCAAAAAACCATACAACCCTTAAAAGTAAGTCAAAAAGTGACTTTCCCTTAAACTCCGTATGTACAGTAAATGTGAAGTTAAATTTGGGACGGAGGTAATAGTAGGTACAATACTAAAATTAGACCATATTTTCAGTCATATTGCAACGCTTATTCCATTTTTTTTGGTAAAAAAGGTTAATATTGGACATAATAACTGAAATTGAAAAAATGATCAAAATTGAGAATTCTAATATAAAAAGTATTAAGACTGGAATCAAACAGGTTAGATATTTTTCCTATTTTAAAATGTATTAATAGGTGATTTTAGAGTGCAGGTGATTTTAGAGTATACCTGGTGTATCAATGCATCTATAGTTTATAGGGGTGACAATTCGTGCTAACGGGTTGAGTTTCGTGTCGACACGATAGTGACACGACACGATAAGGCCAAATCCGAACACGACATGATAAGAATTCGTTCCAACACGATACGAACACGAAATATAATGGGTTGACACGACACGATAACAATACGATAAGAAAATTTAAAATAAAAAATACTCCCTCCATCCCATATTTGTCTTCACAGTTACTGTAGACATGGAATTTAAGAAAAGTTGCTTTTTGACCAACATTATTGACTTTTGAAAGGTATTGTGGTATTTTTAAGTAATAAATAAATTATAAAGTATGTTATGTGTGTTAGGTGAGAGTGATATTTTTGAAATCAATGTAACTTTTGAGGTTGTTGGTTAATGTGAAGTTTCCTTTTTTGGGTGGTGAACATAAATGTGGGACGGACGAAAACGGAAAGTGTGAAAATAAATGTGGGACGGAGGGAACAATAATTAAAAGTATTAATTTTTTAAAGTAAATATATTTTATAATTATTAATAAGTATTTTTATTATATATTTACCTAATTTTATATTTATATTGGGTTGTTAACATGTTAATGGGTTGTTAACGGGTTAATAGGTCATCTGTAAATATTAATCGTGCTTAATGGGTTGACACGAACCCGACACTAAATTTTTGTATCCTTATTTGGTTGACACGAATCCAATAAGGTCAAACACTAACCCACAATTATTTTGTCGTGCTCGTTTCTTGTTATCGTGTCGTGTCGGGAATTGCCACTCCTAATAGTTATAGGTTTAAAATAAGATGTAGTGAGTAGTTATTTTTTTTAATTTTTATTATTTTATTTTATTTAATGGTAAATATTAAATAAAATTTAGAGTTCAACTGCAGTGCATCGGGTGCACATGGATAATCTAAACCGTTAGATCAGATTTTTATTTAATCCTAACAACTAAATAAAATAAAATAATTATAAATAAATATAATAACTACTCACTACACCCTAATATTTACCTTTTAAACCCTCAGGTGCACCGTGCACCCAGAATAACCCTAAAATTTAATCTAACTTTAATATTATATTCAAATACTATTTATATATTGTTGAAAGTGGAGAGCATTTGATGATTTTGGTAAAATAGGCAAGACAAAATTTAGGGATGTGGTTATTGATTGCAGAAAGTGCAGGCACGCTTGCATCTCTAAAATTGAAAAGTGACGTTCACTAATTTGTAACACTATATATACATAACATACATACATACTTGTTTATTTTCATATACATATACACGTATTTAATACTCTTATAAAATTAAACTCTATTATATCGAAATACAAAACAAATACTCCTAAATTAGATCTTGAATGTTCTTATTACACTTGATGTTACATCTCTTGTTATGCGCATTAGATGAGTAACATGTGTACGGGAAACAAAATCTCAATCATTGCCACTAGGGTTTAAGCTTTTCTTTTAGGGTATATGTTTTATTAAATTACACGTGTCAATCATCCAACAGTGCGCAAGAGGAGATGTAACACAAAAATGTAAAAGAAGAATCGAACAACCTAAATCATCATAATTTTCAAAGTCCATATAAATTTTCAAATATCCTTCTATTCGTCAATATTTAAGTCTTTTTGTGTTGTGAACTAAATATGAAAAATCGTTATATTTTGAGGGCAAGTGCTTACAGATCGAGCACCTAAGTACGATGCAGTTTCTTCTTACAGGAAAAAAGTTCACTTTTACCTCAACTAGATCTGAATTTTCTTAATCATTTTTAAATACTACTCCTTCCGTCCCATACTTATGTTCACACTTTCCGTTTTCGTCCGTCCCACACTTATGTTCACTACCCAAAAAAGGAAACTTCACATCAACCAACAACATCAAAAGTTATCTTAATTTCAAAAATACCACTCCCACCTAACACACATAACATACTTTATAATTTATTTATTACCTAAAAATACCACAATACCCCTAAAAAGTCAATAAAGTTGGTCAAAAAGCAACTTTTCTTAAACTCCGTATCTACAGTGTCGGTGGACTTAAGTGCGGGAGGAGGGAGTACCCTATATTTCCATTTTCCAATATATTTTCAAATATTTTACTAACAAACATCTTATTTTCATCATTTTCATCCGTTCCACCATTTTTGCTTTCTTTTTTTTTTTTTTAATGATGACACTGAACCATATTAATCACTTTTTAGTTTCTACACCTTATTAACCTAAATTAATAACTTAATTCCCCCTATTTTCATTGATTTATCCAAAATGACTATAACATCATTCACTTATAAAATAAAAATTGTTATTATAGGCACGTAAAAAATAGTTTGAGTGGAGGATTAATTAAATTATGTAGCAGGGGTTGCATGTCGCAAACCCCAAAATATTCCATTCTTTTCGATGTTTGCTTTTTACTCATGTTTGTTTGGTAATAGACCCCATCATTACCACAACCCCCTTTATTCCCTCTTCCTAATACTTTATTTGTTTTCCTTCCAATTTTGCACATAAGTGATAGCTCTTTGCTTCTTGCATGTTTCACTACTTGTCCACGGTTGACATGTGTGTGTGTTAACTGGCAATCCTTTAACTCCAAAGTGTTTCTTATACTCCCTTGCGCATTTTAATCATTTATACTCACCCTGTACCATGTTATATCTGCACCTATAATGTAAATACGAAGTTTTAAAAAGTTATATTGTGATTAACTTTATTAACTTTTTAAAAGGTAATATAATTTCTTTAAATAATAAATAAATTATAAATTATGTTATATATATTTAGTGTGAAAGTAAATTTTTTTAGTTGATAAAGTTTAGTATAGCACGGACGAAAATAAAATATTATGACTGTTATGAGTATTTATTTTATTCTCTAATATTAATTCGTAGTTGATGTAATTTTAATTCATGAACTAATGTATTCCTATGATTCATACATATTTTATTCTTGAGTTTCATGTTGTGTGTGAATTTGTTATACATTACACTAACATTTTATCAGATTTTACTCTTCAATATATATAAAATTTCTCTTCACAATAATGAATTGCTATACTTTTCGATAAAAATATTACTAATCTTAATAGAAGTATGAAAAATCACAATATATTAAAATTTCACTATGCCTAATATTTTTCAATCAAAAAAATAATAGTTAATTTTTTAAATTATAATTTTCATGAACTAAAAAATAAAATCCAGTATACGTTAATTTGAATGCAAGGAATAATTTTTCAGAGATTGTTACAGATATATACTTCAATGCATATTAATTATCACGAATAAAATCCTCAGATCCAAATCTTTCAATCATTTTTTTCATCAAAGAGAAAAAGATAAATACATCCTCAGTAATATTAATAAGGCTAATCTTATTTGGACACCCCCTCTTAACAGGGACACACCCCTTTATTATAAAATTAAAATAATTATTTTTAAAAGTTTAAATTACCCTTAATCTATTAAATACACCTCTTATATATTTTATTATTTTATATACGCCGGAGACGATACCAATCTCTTCAGATTTGACTTCCATCAACGATCTGCCGTTTACAGAAATACAAGACCTCATTTTCTTTTTCCGTTCCTTTTACAGTTTTCTTTTTTTAATCTATATGGATAATCGTCATGGCTGCTCATTCAGCTTCGGCTCTTCGCTTTGTAACATTCTTTGACGTTGTGGTTGGTTTAGAAAACTATAATAGAGAAAGTGCAGGATTAATCTAACCTAAATCCATCATACTTAACAAATGTTTAAATAAAAGGTTAAATCACCAATTTTATTTCAATGGCAGAGGAAGAAAGCTCTAATTTTAAGAAAAGGATTAGGGTGTGTATAATGTTAATTTTAAAAGGATATATTGGAAAATTTAGGGGGTGTATATAATAAAATTAAGAAATAAAAAATTAAAGTAGGTGTGTATTTAATAAAAAATGTGTATTTAATGAAAAGGGATGTGTAAATAGTAACACTCTATTAATAATTATAGTTCAAATTTAGAACCAAATCGATTTTTCTCGATCCAATTTCTAAAACGGTCTTTTATAAATTTTTTTGAATCGATTCTAACTTTGATTTTCGGTTGAATCCACTGGTCCGGTCTCAAATTAATTTGACTTGCGAGGAATCATCTTTATATATGTCTTTTGTCTTTGTTTTGAAATCTATTTTCCATGCACAGACCCACCCACCCTACCACCCAACCTATATATATAGAGAGAGATACGTTTTCATGCATGCTTAAGGGCATAATGGTCCCAAAAAGTTGGGTGTCGCGTGGTTTGAATTTAAAACTGGTCCATCTCTAACTGAAAATAGATAGTATAGTTTTGCTTTGCCTTATAAAGATAAATGATGTATAACCATTGATCATAACCCTCCACAAAAATTTAATAAGTAATTAACCACCTTGAAAAAGGAATTACTTTTATTTCAATGAGTTGATATGGATTTGGATTCGATCCCTTTATTATTCTGTCAATTTTGTAAATTTCTTTTGATCTTCATGTTGGATATCAATAGAAGGTGACAGTAAGATGAAATTTAGGTAAGGCAACGACTGTTCACACACCAATTTACTAAAATACACTCATTTCATTTTTTAAATAACAAATTTATACATTAAATTACTAGAATACCTCTAAAATATATACAATACATATTAAAAAACATATTTTCGACCACCATTGGCTTGCAGAATGCGTTTTGTTCGATCGCTACTGGTTGAACACAATCGAACAAATACTAAATGAGCAGAAGACCAAGGTCAAACAAGGTTTTGTTGATTAACCCCAATTCACTATCTGCCCAGTTCGATTTTCCTAACTACATCGACAGTCATGCTACCCACAATATTTCTCATAACAAAACTCAATACACTTGGCATCATTTACTAGCCTCATATGGGTCTATTTCCTTCGTTTGATGTGTCTCTACTCTTTCTCTAATTTTCTATTCTCTTCCTTCTTCTTCCTTCTTTCTCCTCTTATTTTTTTTAAATTAATCGCTTAAGGAATGTGTGGGTGGGTGGACTTGGAGTAGGTGAGTATTTAAATTAATTTGTTCTTTAATTTATTTAGGTGTTGGAGGGAATAAATTGATTATGTGGCGGGTGTAGTTCTTTAAGGGTAATTTGATCTTTTAAATATATGTATGTATATTTTTTTAGTGTGTGTAAGTATAAATGAGTATGCGTAATAAAATGTTGAGTGTTACTAGTCGCGGCCGTACGTAAATTGAGAGAGTATGAAATGGTGAGGTTCCAGATCCCCGTGCACAATTAAGTGCATATAATTAATTTTCGTGCACACAATCTTTATTTATTTTATTTAATAATGTATATGAATTTCTTAATGAATTAATAAATTTTATAATTTTTTATTCATTAATTTATTTATCTATACTTTTATTAATAATATATATTGACATGACCCACCTTACCCAACTTATACTTCAAATACTATTTAAAATAAATATCATTATTATAAAAAAACCTGCATATAATTTTTTTTTCACATAATATGTTTATAACCAAAACCATCACACCAATTCAACTTATGTACTGGTTTCTGACATCACTTTAAACCACCCACACATGTGATAATACTTATTATATTACATAATCAAAACATTAGCGGAAACAAAATTAACCCATGGCCTAGCCCAATAGGTCGTCATCTATGTACATCCGCTCAAAACCTTGAAGTAGCTCCACAGCTTGCACAGTCACATCACAAACTCAATCATCAACAGACTCATCTACAATGCATAAACTAGTGAGACAAAAATCTCAGTAAGTAGAAATCATGCATGTCAGTGCATGAAAATGCATTTAGTTCTCTATCGCCTACTTCCTAATCTTTCTAGTTGATCTCTTTTATTTTGAAAACTCTTAACGTTGCGGGATCTCCACGACACACTTATGATATGCACCCCAAATGAGCTCAATGGGGACGATTTTTTCCGAACCCCGAAAATAGTGCCGAGAATAATTTTTTCGAACTCTGGCAAAGTGGTGGGGATGATTTTTCCGAACCCCTAACAAAAATGTCGGGAACGATTTTTTCGAAACCTAACAGAGATGCATATATAGTGGCCGCACACACCATTAGTATCTTATTAATTTTGAGGAAAACACTTTTCATTTTTATGCATGGTATGCACCCAAAATAATTAAATGTGCATCATAAACCATTTACAATATCAAAATCAACATTTAATCACAATGAAACAACAACTTAATTTCAATTCACACAAATCCACTTCTGAAATAACAACTTCACCTCAATCACATAGATCCATTTATAGAATAACCACTTCACCTTGGATCACACGGATCTCTTTTTGGAATAACAATTTCATCTTGGATCCCACAGATCCTTATAACCAATATCTTCTCAAGCCATACAAATATATTTTCAACAGTTTCCAAACACACAGATCTATATAGGATGATGATATTATTTCAAATCACATAAATCCACAATTTGTATTGCAAATTTATCACAAATAATTTATAAATAATATTGTTGAATATGAACCCTACTTTCCCCAAATCACATAAATCCCCAGCTTGTATCACAAATTAATCTCAAATAATTCATATCGTAATTAAACTAATTACAAATATTCCATAACATTATTATCACATATTAATTACAAATAATTCACAAACAACATGTTTATGCATTGTAGTTGGACTTCTACTTACCTGGATTCCGACAGTAATATAAACCCCGTAAAGAACTGTAACTAATTCGCTCCGACCCGCACGTTCCGGCGCGCTCACTCTTCTCTCTTCTTCCTCTCTCTCTCCTCTCTCCCTTTCTTTTATCTCTCTTATTTTTTTCTCTCTATTTTTTTTCTTACTTGCAAATGGTTTCGTGGTTCTGTGATGGGGGTATTCACCCCAATATATAGATGAAGTGGTTTGGAGATGAATTTCCACAGCCGCAGCTTATTACTAATAATAGTATTTTTTTAAATCAACGTATGCACTACGTGTACTACCTATTTACCAAACTAGTTTATACGTTGTCAACTAAACCACGTATGCACCGTAACTTATTATTATTATTATTATCCATTCTCAATATACGTGCAATACTTAATAACTAAGATATGATACATTTATAAATTAATACACATACGTGTACATTTTCTTACCACTATTATTATTACGAGAACACATGTGATATTTAATAATTAAGAAAAAGTGTATTTGTACACATAAAATAATTTACTCATATATCCAAATTAATGCACGTAAATATTTATGCACATATTTATTCACATAATGCCACCATTTTTATCATAGATGTCTCAAATAAAATGTAACGATAAAAAATATAGAAACAATTATCACATAATTGTCACATTATTATCACATAATTGCCACATAATGATCACATAATTATAAAATACACATAACACAAATTAAAATATATTGACACATGAGTAGTGAGAAGCTCAGGTATCACATATATATATATATATATATATATATATATATATATATATATATATATATATATTATAAAATTTCGCCTGCACTCAAGTGCAATAATATAAGCATAAACAATTTATACATATGATGGAACACGTCATGTACTCTAGACATCGATGCTGGTAACTCCAACTTATAGGCAACACTGCCAACTCTATCAATGATAGTGAATGTGCCAACATATCTTGGACTGAATTTTCCTTTCCTTACAAACCAAATTATCCCCTTCATTGGAGATACTTTCAGAAATACCTGATCACCCACTTCAAATTATAATTCTCTCCTCCATTTGTCTGCATAACTCTTCTGCCTATCTTGAGCAACTTTCATCTTCTCTCGTATACGGGTTATAGCTTCTGACATTTCACGAATCAAGTCTGGACCCAAAAGTTTCCTCTCTCCAACTTCATCCCAATGTACTGGAGATCTACATTTTTTCCCGTACAATGCTTCATATGGAGCCATCCTGATGGTAGACTGATAACTATTGTTGTACGAGAACTCTATCAAAGGCAAAAATTTACTCTACTGACCTTGAAAATCCAACACACACGCTCTGAGCATATCCTCCAAGATTTGTATTGTACGCTCTAATTGACCAACTGTCTGTGGATGGAATGCTGTGCCGAAAGATAAATGTGTCCCCAACGCCTTATGTAAACTCTTCCAGAAAGCAGACAAGAATCTTGTATCTCTGTCTGACACAATGGTATGTAGTACTCCATGCAGTCTGACAATCTCTTGTATATATAGCTGGGCATAACGATCCATGGAATACGTAGAGCTAATAGGAAGAAAATGAGCTGACTTAGTCAATCGATCCACGATAACTCAAATGGCATCGTGACCTTTCACTGTCTTCGATAGCCCGATAACAAAATCCATCGTGACATTCTCCCACTTCCACTCTGGAATAAATAAAGGCTGCAAAGTTCTTGCTAGTCTCTGATGCTCGGCTTTGACTTGCTGACAAGTCAAACATTGCTCTACATATCGAGCAACATCTCTCTTCATCCCTAGCCACCAATAATGTGCCTTCAAATCTCTATACATCTTAGTAACTCCTGGATGTACAGAGTACGGTGTTTAATGAGCTTCCGCCATCACTTCTTTCCGAATGTCATCCACTTCAGGTAGACATAATCGACCTCCATAACGAATCACGTCATCATCTCCTAATTGGGAGTCAGAAGACTTTCCAGAGCTGATATCATTCTTTATCTTGTCAAACAACTTATCCTCCTGTTGGCTCTGTTGAATCTTACCCATCAAAGTTGGTCGAAGTGTCAGAGCTGCCATCATTGCTTCCAACGATCCTTCCTGAATGATCTCCACACCCATCATTTGCAAATCAAACAACTCTGATTTCTGATTTACGGTCATAACAGCTACACTCTGTATTGCCTTTCGGCTCAATGCATCAGCAACCACATTAGCTTTTCCTGAATGATAATTGATAACACAGTCGTAATCCTTCACCAATTCCAACCATCTTCTTTGCCTCATATTCAACTCTTTCTGAGTGAAAAAGTACTTCAAACTCTTATGATCAGTATAGATTTCACAACGTTCCCCATACAGATAATGCTTCCAAATCTTGAGTGCAAACACCACTGCGCCTAACTCTAAATCATGAGTTGGGTAATTCTTCTCATACTCCCTTAACTGTCTGGATGCATACGCTATCACTTTCCCATTCTGCATCAATACACACCCAAGACCATTCTTTGAAGCATCACTGTAAACCTTGAAGTTTTCTGTCTCCGTAGGAATAGTTAAAATAGGCGCGGATGTCAATCGTCTCTTCAATTCTTGGAAACTTTGTTCACATTCCTCCTTCCATGTGAACTTCACATTCTTCCTGGTCAACTGTGTTAATGGTGAAGCAAATTTAGAAAATCCTTCAACAAACCTTCGATAATATCCCGCCAATCCAAGAAAGCTACGAACCTCAGTGGGATTTGAGGGTTGTGGCCAATCATGGATTGCTTTAACTTTACCTGGATCCACTGAAATTCCTTCTCTCGATACCACGTGTCCCAAGAAAATAACTCGGTCTAACCAAAACTCACAATTCATGGTGAAGCAGTGCATGATCCTCCTTATTCTTAGAGTAAATTAGAATATCATCGATAAACACAATCACAAATTTATCGAGAAATTCCTGAAATACTCTATTCATCAAATCCATAAATGCTGCAGGAGCATTTGTTAATCCAAACGGCATCACTAAGAACTCATAGTGCTCGTACCTTGTACTGAATGCAGTCTTTGGAATATCCTCCTTCTTTATTTTCAACTGATGATACCCCGACCGTAAATCAATCTTTGAAAAGATACCACCCTGTAGCTGATCAAACAGATCATCAATGCGAGACAATGGATATTTATTCTTCACTGTAACTTTGTTGAGATCCCGATAATCGATGCACATCCTCAACGTGCCATCCTTCTTACGAACAAACAGAACTGGTGCTCCCCAAGGTGAGAAACTAGGTTGGATGAATCCTTTGTCTAACAACTCTTGTAATTGTATCTTCAATTCCTTCAGTTCAGCTGGTGCCATTCTGTATGGCGCTTTAGATATAGGAGCAGTTCCTGGTTGTAACTCAATAATAAACTCTATTTCCCGGTCTGGTGGCAAACCTGGAAGATCATCTGGAAATACCTCCAGATATTCCCGAACTACTGATACATTATCAAGAACTGGACATTGCTGCCCCTCAACATTCATTACACTCACCAGATACCCCTCACAACCACTTTCCAACAACCGATGTGCTTTTGCTGCTGATATCACCGGAAATCTGAAGCTTTTCTTGATTCCAACAAAAGTGAACGGTTCTCCTTTCACTGGTTGAAAAGTGATACTCTTCTTCTGACAATCTATTATAGCACCGTATTTTGACAGCCAATCCATGCCCAATATGATATCATAATCATTCATACTTAACACAATCAAATTAGCGAGGAGTTGTCTTCCTTCAATAGGAATAACACATCCTCGAAGAAGTTGATTAGTTTGCTTTGACTCACCAGAAGGTATCATCACCTCATAATTAGCTTTTATCAAATTAGGTGTCCCACCCAGCTTCCTCACATACTCAGTGAATACAAATGAATGTGTTGCTCCAGAATCAAATAGCACATATGTAGAAGTGCCAAAAATAGAGAACTTACCCATGACAACTAAGGGGTTTGCATCTCCATCCTCTCGCGTCAAAGTATACACCCTAACTGGAGCTCTTCCCTGCTGTCCCTGCTTCCCTTTCTTAGGATAAGTAGTAGTCACATGTCATTTCTCCCCGCATGTGTAACATGTTCTTGGAGGAATTTGACACTCTCCACCATGTGATCTAAGACAATTAGGGCATATAGGTAGTGGCGGCGCCGGTGGCACCTTACCCTGATCAAATTTGAGACGCTTATTGGGTTCTCCTCGTCTCTGTCCTTACTCCACTTGAACATTTGAATTCGGCCTCTGAAATGGCATCGGCCTCTTATCAACTCTCCCAAACTGCTGTATTGGTTTCTGCTGAATTGACGTCTGATAGACTGCGCTTGTCTGATCCTCATCTCCGCTTGCTCAGCAATTTGAGCCCTTTCTGCAACTTGTGTGTATGTTGTTCTATGCAGTCTCGCCATACTCACATCTCTGTAAAGTTCAGGCCTTAAGCCTTCCACAAATCTCTCCACTTTCAGGACCTCCGTATTCACCATATGCTCAGCAAATCTCGACAACTGCTAAAACTTACGAAGGTAATCTGTGACTGACATGCCACCTTGCCTCAACTGTATGAACTCGTTCATCTTCATGGCTCTCACTGGTGCCGTAAAGTACTTATTTCTGAAAAGTTCCTTGAACCTTTCCCATGTCATAGTCGTGACAACCTCGATACTTTTAATCGTATCCCACCAGTGGCCTGCACTTCCTCGTAACATGAAAGAAGCACATAATACTCTATCCCCATCTGGAATTCTACTGTATTGAAACATGTTTTCCACTGTGCGTAACCAATCCTCTGCATCTGTGGGGTCTGCTGCGTCCTCAAATATTGGAGGGCTCAGCTTTCGAAACCTCTCACAAACCATTTTCACACGTTCTACTTGACGTCTATCTTGGTTTGCATTACCCTCTGGTTGTCCACCCATATCTCTCTGCTGAATCAATTGTTGTATCTGTTGGGACTGGCGCTCAACCAGTTCCATTAGTCGAGTAATCACCGCATCACGATTATTCCCTTCAGGAGGTGCTGCTTGCTCAACAGTCCTATCCCCTTCAGAACTTTCACCTGTAGCCCTTACCATTTTTGTCTACTAACTACACTTCCTACACCACATGACCAATATAATTTATAACACACATATCAACACAGAATGAAAATAACAATTACTTGCAAAACTGCGCTCCCAAAGAATGAGTTCATGTACATAGACAGTCTGCAGGACCCAAGACGTGCTCTGATACCACTCTGACACGACCCACCTTACCCAACTTATACTTCAAATACTATTTAACATAAACATCATTATTATAAAAAAAACCTGCATATAATTTTTTTTTCACATAATATGTTTATAACCAAAACCATCACACCAGTTCAACGTACGTACTGGTTTCAGACATCACTTCAAACCACCCACACATGTGATAATACTTATTATATTACATAATCAAAACATCAGCGGAAACAAAATAAACCTACGGCCTAGCCCAACAGATTGTCATTTATGTACATCCGCTCAAAACCTTGAAGGAGCTCCACAGCTTGCACAGTCACATCACAAACTCAATCATCAACAGGCTCACCTACAATGCATAAACTAGTGAGATAAATATCTCAGTAAGTAAAAATCATGCATGTCAGTGCATGAAAATGCATTTAGTTCTCTATCGCTTACTTCCTAATCTTTCTAGTTGATCTATTTTATTTTGAAAACTGTTCACGTTGCGGGATCCCCACGACACACTTATGATATGCACCCCAAATGATCTCAATGGAGACGATTTTTCCGAACCCCAAAAATAGTACCGAGAACGATTTTTCCGAACTCTGGCAAAGTGGTGGGGACGATTTTTCCGAACCCCTAATAAAAATATCTGGAACAATTTTTCCGAACCCTGACAGAGATGTATATGTAGTGGCCGCACACACCATTAGTATCTTATTAATTTTGAGGAAAACACTTTTCATGTTTATGCATGGTATGCACCCAAAATAATTAAATGTGCATCATAAACCATTTACAATATCAATATCAACATTTAATCACAATAAAACAACAACTTAATTTCAATTCACACAAATCCACTTCTAAAATAACAACTTCACCTCAATCACATAGATCCATTTATAGAATAACCACTTCACCTTGGATCACACGGATCTCTTTTTGGAATAACAATTTCATCTTGGATCCCGCAGATCCTTATAACCAATATCTTCTCAAGCCATACAAATATATTTTCAACAGTTTCCAAACACACAGATCTATATAGGATGATGATATTATTTCAAATCACATAAATCCACAACTTGTATTGCAAATTTATCACAAATAATTTATAAATAATATTGTTGAATATGAACCCTACTTTCCCCAAATCACATAAATCCCCAGCTTGTATCACAAATTGATCTCAAATAATTCATATCGTAATTAAACTAATTACAAATAATCCATAACATAATTATCACATATTAATTACAAATAATTCACAAACAACATGTTTATGTATTGTAGTTGGACTTCTACTTACCTGGATTCCGACAGTAATATAAACCCCGTAAAGAACTGTAACTAATTCGCTCTGACCTGCACGTTCCGGCGCGTTCCCTCTTATCTCTTCTTCCTCTCTCTCTCCTCTCTCCCTTTCTTCTCTCTCTTCTTTTTTTCTCTCTATTTTTTTCTTACTTGCAAATGGTTTCGTGGTTTTGTGATGGGGGTATTCACCCCAATATATAGATGAAGTGGTTTGGAGATGAATTTCCACCGCCGCAACTTATTACTAATAATAGTATTTTTTTTAAATCAACGTATGCACCACGTGTACTACCTATTTACCAAACTAGTTTATACGTTGTCAACTAAACCACGTATGCACCGTAACTTATTATTATTATTATTTTCCATTCTCAATATACGTGCAATACTTAATAACTAAGATATGATATATTTATAAATTAATACACATACGTGTACATTTTCTTACCACTATTATTATTACGAGAACACATGTGATACTTAATAATTAAGAAAAAGTGTATTTGTACACATAGAATAATTTACTCATATATCCAAATTAATGCACATAAATATTTATGCACATATTTATTCATATAATGCCACCATTTTTATCACAGATATCTCAAATAAAATGTAACGATAAATAAAATATAGAAACAATTATCACATAATTATCACATTATTATCACATAATTGCCACATAATTATCACATAATTATAAAATAAACATAACACAAATTAAATTATATTGACACATGAGTAATGAGAAGCTCGGGTATCATATATATATATATATATATATATATTATAAAATTTCGCTTGCACTCAAGTGCAATAATATAAGCATAAACAATTTATACATATGATGGAGAAATATATTTGTCATGAGGTTGACTTACGTGAATTTACTTTGATATTGAGTAAGTTGACTTCATCCCTTCATCACATTATACTTTATACTTTTTTTTTCTTAATTTGTTGTCTCATTATATATTTTATTCTCTCAAAACAGTAAAAGTTTAAAATAACTAACCTTTTAATAAAACATATTTTTAAAATTATTAATATTACATCACACACATATAATTTTATCGTTTATTTATTATTAAAAGTACCCCATTACTTTTAAACGTTAATAAAGTGTGAAAAAAAAAACATTCTTAAACTCTATAACTATAATAAAGATAAAGACTCTATTGGAACAGATGGACTTAACTAAATTAGTTATATGAAATTTATATAAAAATTAGTTGTGCATATTTAATAAAAATGTGTACCCTATTACGAAAAAGTTATATTAATCTAAACGAACTATTTATATTACGGATATATTTTTAAAATTTTAATAATTTTATTTTGATCAAAGGGTGTACCATGGTTATTAAGTAGTTTCTTAATTTAATGGATCATATTTACTAGGTACATTGGTACACCTAATGCACTCTAATTCAACTCATAATTGGATGGCGTACCAATATTTTATAAATGGAGTATAATACTAAGATACTGATTCTTCGATGTATAATAAAAAGATAATTTTTGTGAGATAACGTCTCACGAAACTATATTATATATGAGATATATAAGAAAATTATAATATTTTTAATATAAAAAGACATTTAATCGATAAAAAAATAATAATCATCTCATAAAATAATTTCATAAACAATTCATATAATTAATAAAAAATAATAACATCTTTAAGACAAATTTTCATTATATATGTGAGACGGTGTGTGAAACATGTTAAAGTATATCTATTATATTGATAAAATATATTTAATGATTGTTAAAATATGTTTTTCAAAGTATAATAAATGATGAATTAAAGTATGATTTTAAAGTGTTATAATATGATTAATTATTAACATACTTTTACTATAAATAAACATACTTTACTTATATAGTAAGTATACTTTAGTAATTGGTTGACCCGTCTCACAATCATCTCAAAAAAAATTGTCTCACAAGAGATTATCAATTTTTAATTAAAAAATATTTAATAATTAATCGATAAAAAGTGAAACAGTAGCTTGGTGATATACTCACACAAGTGACACAACACTTGCTCATAATAAAACATCACTAATACTTTTTGAGTGAAACAAATTACTAATAATTGTGCTACTCCTTATTATATATATTTACTACTCTCAAATTTTCTCTTTAATTTATTTTCCCCAATTACTAATACTTTTTGAGTGAAACAAATTACTAATAATCGTATTACTCCTTATTTAACATATTTACTACTCTCAAATTCTCTCTTTATTTTATTTTCACCATGCCAAAATTTCCTTATTAGTGTTTATAATAATATACAATTGAGAACATTTCTCAATGTTTTGTCAATTCCCAATATTCTTGTTTTAGGTTAGAATGACTAATTACATGTTTGTAGCATCATTGTGTGTTTATTCTGTTTTTCTCAACCATAGGGATCTCTCCAACCCTACCTCCAATGCATGAAATGGTGATGGGCCCATATGGAATAATGCAACAACATATATACTATAACATATATAAAATCATCATAAAGTGTATATATATATTATATCATATATATATATACATATTATATCATCATAAAGTGTATACTACATATTAATCATTTCAAAATGTAATGAGAAGACATAATATCACTGCGACCATAATTTTTTTTACAGCCATGCAAATTAGTTAAAGACCAAATATCAGTTCTCATGCAATGATTTTTCTCTCTCTCTATTAACGACTCATGCAATGCTCAATTATTATTGTAAAGCAAAAGTTGTAAAAAAAATGAAAAGAAAAAAAAAGGCTAATGCGACGTTAATTTTGGAAATAATACTACTAATTTAAAACATAATCGACTTTCATAATTTTGACAATAAAAGTCAAAAAAATTCATGCTCAAGATCTAGTGTATTTGATGGTTATTTTACAGAAATTTTAGCATAAAAATGGTGCATAATTGGGAGTCCATTATAATAATTTGTACTATTTTTTTACTAAAGTGATAATCAATAAATAAAAAATGTTAATAATACAGTGAATTATTTCATGAATAATTTATAGTGTAAATAAAAAAAAACTTTTTATTCGTCTCACATAAGAACTTACATGAAACGATTTCACACAAGTTTTTACCAATAAAAAAGTCTGAATAATTGAATGAAGTGAGTATATATATATATATATATATATATATATATATATATATATATATATTAATGAAGAGGTTAGTTGGAGGGGGTGGGTGGGTTAACCTCGTAGAAGGGGAAGATAAAAAGAAAGAGCCATGCAATTGCAGGATAATATATAGAAAACGGCGTAGAAGGCGACAATGCAGGACCTGCATGGCTGGGCTGGGCTGGGCTAGGCTAATGTGGGCTCCTTCTGGGGCCCATTTCCCTGAAAACGCGTGCAAAGCCGGCCTTCATGGGGGCTCTTCTCCTTGGGCCCTACCCTAAACCCCGTTTCTCACCCACGTACATAATATTCCTTTCAACCATCATTACATTCTTTTACTAATCTTAATTCATTATCAACACTTTAATCATACTTTTGCACCACAAATCTTTTCTTTTTAATTTACATTAATTCAGACCTAATTAACCTTCACTTTTTACGACTATTTTATTTACTCTTTAAGCATTCTTTTCATAATAATCATTACATTTTTTTTCAAAGTACAATATTATGAAATGAGACCCGTATCTCTAAATTTATTAAACTTATCTCATAAATAATTTTGGAGTATGATTAATTAGTTATTATTTTAATTATATAATTTTGAAATCGACGAAAAAAGGTCGGGACTTTTCATGTAATTAAAATTGTTGGGTTTATAAATAATTAGAAATTTGGGAGTATGATTAATTAGTTATAATTTTAATATAATTTTTATAAGAGTACTTATGTGATCTTATTAATTAAAAATATTTTAATAAGTTATTTATGAAGTATGTTTAGTGATTTTGAAAATATAAATAGCCTCCTTCAAAATGATTCTTTGAATTGGTTGCACTTGCATATAAAAATTATTGGCACTCTAGTTATTAATGTTATATAATCTAAGAGTATAGTTTTAATTTTAAAAGTATAATAATTATAATTTTATAATTGTAGTTTATTACTTTTGTGATTCGTGGTCTATATTATCATTGTTGTTTATAATTCATGGTCTATGTCACCATTATAGTTCATGATATATTTAAGGGTATAATTGTCTTTTCAACTCATAAATAAAAATTGTTTACATACATCATATTTCATAAAAGATAGTCTTTTTTCTTTATCTTTTTTTAAAAATCAATTAAATTGTAACTTGATATCATGCGTACCGATGCACGAATTTAGAATCTATGCACCCAATTTTTGTCCCATAAAAAACTTTATTAATTTTAGTTCAATAATATATATGTTTCTTAATGAATATATTATATAGTTTTCATATTCAATAGTATTATTAATTTTGCTTATAAAACTAGGGATGACAATGGGCCGGGGACAGGGCGGGGCGGGTATCAAGATGCCCTGCCCCGCACTCCTATACCCCGCCCCGCCCCCCGGTACAGGTCAGTCATTGAGGACCCATGGCCCGCCGCGCCACGTTTTTTTATAAATTATAATACATTCAAATAGAATATTTTAAATTAAAATAAAATGAAGTAAATTTAAATTTTAAATTAAATAATTAAACTTTATTTTTATTTTAAAAATTATTTTATTACATAATATATTTAATGATATATATAATTTTGTAATAAAATATTTTGTAATAGTTATATATAATTCCTATAGATGATTTTTTATTTAAGTTAAATAAAAATATATGTATAATATTTAATATATATTAATAAATTATATTATATAATAAATATAATTAATATTTTAAATAAAATTTTTTAATATTTTAGTAACGGGGGCGGACCCGCCCCATTCTCTATGCGGGGCGGATCTGGCCCAATCGGGGCAGGACAAGAGCGGGTCGGGCCAAATTGTCATCCCTATATAAAACTATGTTAGATTTTACTGTGCATTTTCATAATAAGCTACATTATTGTTAATTCACCAACAAATTGTATTAGTTTTAATTCATTAATACATACTCCCTCCGTCCATTTAAAATATATCAATTTTTTCATTTTAGATGTCCACTCAAATGATATACACTTATTTCTTTATAGTATATGGGATCCCACACTAAGAGAGTCAAAACCTAATACCCAAAAAGATTTAAATAATACATTCCATGGCTATTCACACACACCAATTTACTACAATACTCACATTTCATTGTTCAAACAATAAATTTATCTATTAATTAATAAAATACCCCTAAAACGCATACACCACGCTTACAATACTGTACATAGGGATGTAATTGAATCGAGTCGAGTTGAATACTACTAAGCTTGAGTATCGTTTGTTAAGGAATTATAGAACTCGAGCGCGAACTCGTCGAGAAAAAAAGATATCGAACTCGAGTTCGAACTAAAACTGTTTGTTAAGGCTCACGAACATGTTCACGAACACGTAAGATAACTTTTTTTATGAATGTTTGTTCATGAACATATTAATATTTTTTGTTCGTAGATATTAAAAGAACATTTAATGAACATCTAATGTTATTAAAAATGTTACAACAATCTACGAAATAATAATAATAATAGTTAAAAAGACACATTTAAATATTTAAATAAACACTTAAACAATTACTTCCTCCGTCCCGGAGATATTGACACATTTTTTTTGGTATGGAGATTAAGGAGCATAATAATTTAATATGTAGTGATTTGAAGATATAATATTTTAATATGCAGTGAGTAGTTGTATTAGTGATGAGTGTGATGTGTGTATGGGTCAATGTAAATAAATTAATTATTTTTGTGTTGGTCTCATGTTCTTAAAAAGAAAAAGTGTCAATTTCTGTGGGACAATCCAAAAAGGAAAATGTGTCAATATATTTGGGATGAAGGGAATATTATATTTGTGTTTTTAATATATAAATATTTAATTATTAAATACTAAAAAATAAATAATAGTATATGGAGTACTACTTAAATATAATAATAAAATTTAAGAACATGTTTGCTAGCCATTAACGAGCCTGTTAACGAATATGTTTGAGAGCTTTCTAGCCCAATACCCTTAAACTTGAGTTTGGTTTGATAAAGTAATCGAGCTTAAATTTTGAGCTTGGTTTGGCTTGTTAAGATTAACGAACAAGCTCAAACGAATATTTTATCGAATCGAGACTCGAATAGTTCACAAACAGTTTGGTTCGCTTAGATCCCTAACTATACACAACTGTTATATACGCACACATCACAACTCACACTAATACTTCACCAAATCATAAATACACACACCATTATCTTCACATTAAAATCCCACTTTATCCCAAACCAAAACATCCATCAATCCCTCCCCAACATTATTGTGAAGAACCATAGTTTTTCCCACACCCTATAAATCCTTTCATTCACTCAAACGAACATAATGTCGAAAGAGGATATACCTGATACACCTAAAAGTATGTATATTTATTGCATTTACACCGATTAAAATATTATTTATCGTGGGGTTTTTTTCCTCGATGTCAGGCTATTCGACCAGCCAGCATCGCCGAAATGCAGTACTGTTCGACCAGTCCTAGCTTAAAATTTGCATTGTGTTCGACTAGAATTGGTTGAACATATCCATAAAATTCATCCATCACCGACCGAACAAACCTCCAATTCACGGCACACTATGACCGAAAATATGTGGTCTTTTTTCCGATTCACTCACTGTCTAGTTCTATTTTCCTTACAAAACGAATAATAATGCTACCCAAAACCTTTCCTGCAACAAAACACAACTTATTTGGCCTAATTTGAACCTTAAAACTAGAACCCTAGAATTTTAAACAATAATTGGTAGGGATTGACTTTTTCTCTTTTTACCTTCTTTCTTTTTTCTCCTTCTTCATGTGGGTACGTGCTTCTCTTTTTCTCTTTTTCTTCTTGAATGTGGGTGTATGTGCTTTAGTTTGAGTGGATGAATGGAGTGAACATGTGAGTTTATCAAGTTAGGGGAATTTTAACCTTTTACGTGTGTGTATATATAATTTTAGTGTGTGTAAATATAAATGTGTGTATCTAGTAAGGTGGTTGTGAGCCGCGTCCTACATTATATGTCATTCATTTACACTAAAATAAATATGTGAAAAGTAAAGTACACCTATAAAACTACCCACTACATTAATACACGTGTACCTTTTTAGCAGACAAATGAATATAGTTTTATTAATAAAAATATATTCGGTTAAATCTGGGTCACAATATATTTTCAAAATTTAGCAAGGTAACTGATAGGTTTTTTCTGCGCACCCCAATTTAATCCTCAAGTATAAGGATGTCAATTGTAGCAGCAAATTCCCAAATTAAATTATTGATTCCACTGAGACACAGTTAATTATCTATTTTATAATTAATTACTAATTAATCAGAAGTAAGTAACCAAATTTCCAAGTTTAGAATTAATTAACTAAAATACTAAAATAATAAATTGCTGGATTATTAAAAGCAATAAAATAAAATCAAGTTTTAAATCAAGAGATGACGAACAACTCTAAGGTATCAGGTATTGACCAATTAATTTGAGTTACTAGACCTTCAATTGTTCATTCATGCATTTTTACTGAAAATACATCACATAACCCTGTTAACCCACCAGATATGATCCGATTTTAAGCTAACAATATATTTTGGTTTAAATCCTAAGGTGCGCGAATATTATCAAGCCTTATTCCTAGTTACTAATCAAAGCAAGCAACAATACCTCCGGATGGTAAGCCTGACTAACAAGATATTTTTCAGAATTACTACAAGGTTCTATTCACTTCCTACTCGATTGTCTAATTGCATTGTTCCACTAAATAAATCAAGTATTTGATTTACTAGTTCATGGAATTAAAGTGTTTATAGCGAAACTACTTCAACCCCTAACATATAGACAATACTAATCATGAACGCACACAAGCTAACATAATAATTCAAGCATTATAGGATGTCATGAAATTACTATGAAGACGTTATGAAGCAGACAAGTAAGTCTGAATAAAATAAGTAAAATCAAAAGCTCAACTGCATAAAATCTCAATCTTTGATCTAAATCCCCAAATCAATTAAATCATCCATCAAACCCTAGAACTGCATAAGGAATTAGCCCATGAGGTCACAAGCAACACTCATGGCTAAGCAATTCATACCAAAAATCAAGATAAAATTAAGAAAAAGATAAGAATAATGAAACCCTAGCGTAAGTGTAGTCCCACGTTACTTCTCCGTTTTTTTCGATTGTCCGATTTTCTCTCAATTAGCACTTGGAACCCTCTTGAAGATAGATGGATGGTGAAATCAGGTTTGAATCTGATATGGAGGTGTTGGAGGTGTGAATTGATGATGGGTAATGGATGGGTTCTCTCCAATTCGTGTATTGATCTCCCTTAATCTCTCTTGAACTGTTGCAGGGCTATTTTTTTTCATCGATTCTGCTCCAAAAACACGATCTGGAGGTATAAATATAGTGTTGTATCGAACAGGCCTTGTCTGGGCCCAATTTTGGGACGCTCGGTACCCAGCTCAGTCCGAGCTGGGTATGGACCTAGCCGAGCGGGGGTCGAGCTGATGCAGGGTGGTTTGCCACGTCATTTGGGCCCCATTCGGACCCCGTTCGCTGGAAAATGGCTGCCGAGCCTGGCTCGCTGGCCCCGAGCTACCAGTCGAGCGGCAGAGACTGCACTATACAATCTCACCATTTTGAGCATAATTTCCTCATACGGACTCCGATTTAAGTGATTTTTACGCTCATGCGATCCTCTTTTCCTTGGATTTATTTCCATATGAGGAAATCATAGAGACTCAAATATTTGAATGTATAAAAAGTCATGCAAAGTGGTTGTTCGGCACAGCATGCGCGACGTTATCACTTTGATCATAACTTTCTCGTTTGGAATCCGATTGGGGTGTTCTTTATGTCAAAATGACCCTCTCTTTTGTAGCTTTTCAACCATATATCACATAATCAATTTGAACATCTACACGAATACAGAAAAAGTATGCAACGTGGACGTGCGTTTTTAGCATTCCTTCACACGTTTCACTCTTCATTCAAACTCTGAACTTTTGATCTTGTTTTACCCTTCAAAACTCACAAAAACACCTTAGTAGCCTCAAAATCATGTAGATACTTAAACGTACATAATTCCATGCAAAAACGATGACTTCTTAAGCAAAATGATGTAATGTGCACACATAAAATGCGCGACATTCCACTCTCAACAATAATTTTCCAGTAACACCAAATTGATAATTTCTTAAATCAAATTTTAAAATTCTCATATGATTAGACTCTCTGCTGCAGAAATACTTTGACTATATTGGTGTGATCAATTAACCTCTGTTTTAATAAATATACAGTGATCACTTCGGACACTCCAATCTACAAGTGTTATGTGTGCCTGAATGATTGATTGCTCTTCTTCTCCTGTATGCTATGTTTATTCTTCTTAGTGTGCCTTCAAAATCTCTTGTTGTGCTTCAAATTATTGTCAGAAACAAGATTATGCATGAATTAATTATTTTTAAGTTCACAAAAAGAGCTCTAATTGCAACTTTTTCAACTAAATGTCAAATTTTCTAGCTCCTAAATCTTGTGGTCTCTTTTGATAAGTTTACTTATCACACTAGTTAAGAAATTACATTTTTTAATGAACCCAATTCCATTGTGATCTCTGTCTCTTTACTTTCGAGGTTATTAATGCTATGTTCCACATTATTTTTACAAATCTTTGACTAAACATAAAATGAGACTTATCTTTTTTTTTTTGGCAAAAGGAAATTTATTTATTTTGGATATGAGAATTACCCACAATTTTACAATAAAAAACCTACAAATAGAGTTTTGACCAAAACTAACAGGACTTACTACCATATTGAAAACCTAAATTAAACAATCTATAGGATTTTCACTCCTCATAGAGAAAACAACACTATTTTTCAGCCCTCCATTTTTCATCTTCCACCAACTCCATATATGAGCTTTTATCTCCTCAATAACTTTATGTAGGTCCCATATTTCTGAATTAAAGACAATACCGTTCCTATTTTTCCATACTACCTAAATAGAGCATAACAACACATCCAAAACAAGTTTCATTTCATTCTTATGACCAGGGGAATTTCCAATTTGAAGTAGACTTACTTTTAGATCTTCATTTATTGATATCTGTCTTCTTAGCCATCTTTTGCACTTTGTCATTAACTCTTAAATTTTCATGCAGCTTCCCATTACATGCTTCACCGTTTCCTCCTCCTTTTTGCATAGGACACATATTTTTGATGCGGTGTTCGGGAGACAACTTCGTCGATCTAGCTCTGATGTTGTTGGAATGCCTTTATTTATCTTACTTGTGTTCTATAAACATATATACCTGCAAAAGAATACATATACATTTAAGTAAAGATTCAATTGGAATAAGGATTTACCCATTCAACACACTGGGTTAAAGAGCAACGGAGATGTGAATGCAAGGAAACTAAGAATTACTATAGGACTGACAGTGTAATAAAAGTATCGATGATCAGACGAGCATCACATATTTTGCATGAAATGGGGCAAATTTTCAATTAATATGTCCTTTTCGTAGCAAAATTCACCAAATCACTATCAACAGCATAAACAACCACTTTTCTACAAGAGGGAATTAACATCAAACCCAATTAACTTAATCTTCTCTATACATGTATAACAGCCAAGGGCTAACCATGTCACAAACAATGGTTCTTGTACCAGCATCAACATATAGAACCGGGCTTCTTCGTCGAATCAAACAAAATAAGACATTTGTTTAGTTGGATTCTTTGTTAACTCTGAATCCAAATAGCAAGAATCAAAGCAGGCAGCCAACTTTTAAGGATTCCTGTCATTTATTATAAATATGTTGAATAGCAACAAAAAGTTGCATTCAACTTCTATGCAACTATAACGCAACGATTCACCACGGAAAATCTCTACAAGAGTGTCAACAAATATGTCACATTATGAAGTGACCATTCGTAAAAGTAAAAGCATAAAGAACTAATGAGAAGAAAGATAATTAAGCCAAATTTTGTTAGCAGAACGTTAAGACATAAACAATGTAAATGTATATAGAGCTGTATAAGTAGTGAGATCACCTTGATCAGCAGTTTTCTGAGGCAAAAGCAACCCTTTTCCAATTTCCTGCCAATCAAGCAATTTTTTTTTTTTTGGGGGTGGGGGGGTAGGTACATGTTAACATTCATAGTTTATAAGTGAATTCAACAAAGCAATAGCAAAATAAAAACAGAACTAATAATTTTAGAACATCAAGTCTCATAAATATTAACTTAGAAATACATGACTGATACAAAATCTGAGACAAAAAGTGAAACTGTACAAGTTTTTAGACCTCCTATTGTGATCCCATACATTGTTGATCATTATTTCAACAAGAAGGAAATTGAAGTAAACAATCCATTTTTTTTACTGGGTATCAATTACTTCATCTGCAAATGTTTTTTTATTCAAGTGTAGATACAATTAGCACTTTCAAATTTATTGCTTAATTTCTTTTAGAGCAACATTTTATCTAAACACATGTACATTTATAAAAATCATAAGCTAAATGGAAACTAATCTAGTATTAGCTCCGAATCGGATGAAACTTCACAAAAAAGACAAGTACATTCACAAATTTTAAGAAAATCATAAATATGAATTTACAATATTGAAAATAAACGTCAAGCCTATCTTCTAAAACGCACAAAGATGACTCTTGCCACAACAGTTCCAAATGATTAGTTTGATCTATCTTTCCATGATATACTAAAACGAAAAAGAAAGAAAAGAAAAGAAAAGAGTTGGAATTCTTATGTAATTTATCAAAAACTATATTCAAATACAATATAATTCTAGCTTTTAAACTACATAATAATAAAGCATATCTAAAAGTCAAGATTTTCATAATTAGAGAAACCAATAGAACTCTTGACTATTACTCTCATGGAAGAACAAAAAAGCCAGCTAGCCTATCTTGAGTGTGAAAATTTTGCAACAGAAAAATGACATGGGAGAAGATAATGTCAACTATAGAGAGAGAGAAAGAAGGAAAAACAAACAAAGAGCCAGCAGCAGAGCTGCAAGAAAATGAAGCTTTAACATTAAAATCAAAAGCATTAATGGACATTGCTTAACAAGATTTGCAGCATCATTAAAGACAAACTGGAAAGGAGAGTGTGATCTAACCAAAAAGGGTAAAACAATTATGTGTGTACCTTTGAAATAGCCTTTGAGCAAAAAGTTTTATTTGAAGATATGGAAAACAGGAAGAAATCTAGTGAAAGAGTGGTCTTTCTTTAGTTGAAACATTATTATAAGTATATTATGATATTGCAATCTTTAATGCTTATACAAACATCCCCTGCATCTGAAAGCTGTGAAAATTTCAAACTTCCAAGTATATGTTAAATATCTCAAAAGAATATGGATGTAACTCTAATAAACCATTCTTCTTCTTTCTCCTTTCTCCTTTCTCCTTCTCTATCTTCTTTCATTTTTTATAGTAGTAAATTTATGTGAAGAAATTTTTTTAAATTGATTCAAGAATAAGAGCATATTGTAGTCTTGAGGGGGACATGACACAAGTCGAGGGAGGTTACAATCGAAAGCTTCGGCATGAAATAGAAAATTAAAAATATGTTTACAAATTGAAAGCTTTAATCTCATGGAATGAGCTAAGAACATTCTAAACTAGTTATATGAAACAAAAAAAAAATTGTACCAAGAATGATGTGCTTGTTTACATATATTAACAAAATATAAATAGCATGATGTGCTTCTTTTTCGCTCTTAGTATCTACATTTAAAGCCTATAATGTGAGTTCACAATTGTTCCAAATTTTTACTTTTTTTTTTCAAATAGTTACCTGGAAGATGAGAGAGTCAAAATCAGTTATTCAGGAAAAAGAAAAGAGCACCTCTGAAACAATAACTAAACAAAAAATTTTATGAACAAGTTTTTATACCTCTAGAGCAACATAGTTTGAAGTCATACGATGTGTGAAGTAATCTTTCTTCCTAATAACAAAATTAAAGGAACTTGATTTTAGGTAAAGGAAAATATAACACACAATTATGTATATATTTAAAAAAAAAAAAAGAAGAAGAAGAAGACATTTTCTAATATTCAGTTTATTTACATTGCAACTAAGAGAACTGGGAGTGAAAATTTCATGAAGTAACATAACAGGACACCTATTAAAAAAGAAATCATTCTCTCATTTAAAAGAAATGGCACAACTATTAAATATATATGACATACTCCCACAAGTCAAGGTAGCTGTTATGATGTCCCACATCGGTTCCACACGCAATTGTGGAAAGGCATATAAGTGGGGGTCAACCCTTCACCTTCAGCCATGATTTTAGGTGAAGTTAGGGCTCCCTAACTTATGTGCCTAACAAATTTGGTCCGACCTGCGGGATCCGGACGGACCACGGGATGGGGCTACCCGATGTGTGGGCCCAGGGTTGCCACCCCGGATGTGGGCCCGAGGGGGGTTGCCACCGGGAATTGTGGGCCTAGGTATGCGGGTTGCCACCCGGAGTGTGCCGTCCGTGGGCATCCGGTTCGTAGGGGGATGGATTGTTATGATGTCCCACGTCGGTTCCACACGCAAGTGTGGAAAGACATATAAGTGGGGGTCAACCCTTCACCTTCAGCCATGATTTTAGGTGAAGTTAGGGCTCCCTACCTTATGCCCGCATACCTAGGCCCACAACTCCGGGTGGCAACTCCCCTCGGGCCCACATCCGGGGTGGCAACCCTGGACCCACACATCGGGTAGCCCCATCCCGTGGCCCGTCCGGATCCTGCAGGTCAGATCAAATTTGTTAGGCACATAAGCTAGGGAGCCCTAACTTCTCCTAAAACCATGGTTGAAGGTGAAAGGTTGACCCCCACTTATATGTCTTTCCACACTTGCGTGTGGAACCGACGTGGGATATCATAACAGTAGCAAAAGAAGCTACATTGCTTTGGCCAGGGTAAAGAAACTCTCATTTTGAAGTTAATTTTTTCTCTTTAGAAAAAGCAAATTATCTTCCTTTTTTTTTTGCCCTTCATTTCTGTGGTTTATGGACTATTTTTTCCATAGGATTTAATATCAACCCATAGGAAACGCTGAATATTAGCAAGGAGGCCCATACCCAAACTATTTTAGCTGCCCAAGAATGTGCTAGAACAAAATCACTTGACCAGCCCCCATATAATAATATAGTTAAAGAAACTCTAGAGACAAGGGATAAGAACAGTGAAGACAGCAAGGTTAGTTTTTCAAAATCAAGGGATTAAGTTGTGCTAGTAGAAAACAAGAGGCGTATGTCTGAAACTTTTGGAGCTCCTGATTGTAATAATTCCGTAGAAGACCTTTCAATTTCGAAAGGGACCATGGAAGAATAAATATTGGTTGAAGTTTCAAAAAAGACTAAAGACAATTGTAAAACACATAGTAAGCCGAGCAGTAAAAGAGCAGTGAAAGCAAAAGATAAAAAAAGACTGAGAAAGATTTGGTCTGGGTTTATTGAAATGATGGCTTCAGATGAGGAAATTGAGAGAAAATGGGGCTAAAAAATTCCGAACAATCTGAAGCCGTTGTAATTGAGAGAAATGGGAAAAAAAATACTAAAGCATGTTCCTAGTGAGTTAAAGAATCTCGTGCAAACTGATACCAGAAGAGTTGCAGCAAAGATGTGGGATTTTGGTAAGAAACTGGGCCTTGAGGGAATAACTAATGAAGAAGAAATCATAGAAGCGTTTTCAGAGAATTCAGGGACAGAGAAGAGTCAGGGAGAAAGCCAACTATTTCGTCATGAAGATCATATCCCTCAACATAAGAAGCCTTGGGAGTCGTTTGAAAAAGAAGGAGGTCAGTTCTCTTATCCGAAACTATAAGTGTGATTTTTGTTGCTTGTAGGAAACCAAATTAGAAGTTGTTTCAGAATCCACATGCTTAGAGATGTGGGGAGATAATAACCTTGGTTGGGCATTTAGAGGGCCGGTTGGGAGATCGGGGGCATCATCTCTATGTGGGATGCTTCAAAATTCAGTTGCTCCAGTACATGGGATATGGAAAGAGATCTTATTCTTAATGGAATTTGGAAGCAGTACAACTGTCAGGTCTGCATTATCAATGTGTATGCCCCATGTGTAGATAGCAAAAAGGCGTTGCTCTGGGATAGGTTGAAAATCCTACTACAACAGAATGTTGACATTGGAGTATGTCTTGTTGGAGATTTTAATGTTGTTAAAGACTTAAGTTAGAGAGCAGGGAGAAATAACAGTCCTAGTGCGAGGGAGGTGAGAGAGTTTAAAGATTTTATCAGTGAAGGTTGCCTTACTGACATACATCTTCAAGTTAGGAAATATATGTGGTACAGGACTGATGGGAGTTGTAAAAACAGGCTAGACAGAACCTTAGTTAATGACAAATGGATGGAGCTCTGGCCAGGCACGACTTTGAAAGGACTACCCAGAACAATATCTGACCATTGTTTGCTAGTCACAGAAACAAAGTGGGTGGATTGGGGACCAACTCCCTTTAGATTTTCGAATAGTTGGCTATCCCACGAAGATTTTAAGGACTTCATCTCAAACAAATGTAATAGTTACAACATATCAGGCTGGGGTGGCTATGTTTTGAAAGAGAATCTAAAGATGTTAAAGGAAGACTTGAAAAAATGGAATAGAGAGGTTTTCGGGTTTGTTCATGAAAACATTGAGAAGGTGAAAAAAGATTCATAGATTAGATATGATTGATGACATTTTCGGGCTTGAAGAAGATGAGATAATACAGAGAAATGCGTAATTAGTTAACCTCTTCTGTCAGTTGAAGAATAGAAATAGTATCCAATCGCAAAAAGCTCAAATAAAATGGCTACAGGAAGGGGATGTTAATTCGTTCTTCCATCGGATGATCAATAGAAGGAGAAAACAAAATGAAATCAGTGGTTTAATGGTGGATAATCGGTGGATTGAGGAACCTACGGAGCTAAAAAATGAAGTCAGAAGTTTTTTCGAGAGTAAATTAAAAAAAAACTGGAAAAAGGCTGCTCTCATTGCCTAGTAACTTCGCCTCCAACAAACTGAGTAATGAAGAGAGTAGTTGGCTCGTTCGCCCCTTTTCAGAAGAGGAAATCAAGGAGGCAGTGTGGAGCTGTGATTGTTCTAAAAGCCGAGGCCCTGATGGATTCATATTTGGTTTTGTAAGAAACAATTGGGAGTTAATTAAAAGTGATGTCACAAGAATGGTGGAAGAGTTTCATAGATATGGAAAATTAGTCAGAGGCAACAACCCTTCATTTATTGTCCTGATCCCAAAGAAAGAAAGTGCATATTCTCTAAGCGACTACAGACCAATTTCCTTGATTGGATGCTCTTACAAAATACTTGCAAAACTATTGGCAAACAAAATCAGAAAAGTTATGGGAGGGATCATCTCCAACAATCAGAGAGCATTCATTTCGGGGAGATACATTTTGGACAGTGTGGTCATCCTTAATGAAGCAGTTGAAGAAGCTAAGAAAAAGAAATTGAAAAGAATATTCTTCAAAATCAACTTTGCTAAAGCATATGATTCAGTGGAGTGGGATTTTTTGAACGAAATGATGGAAAAAATGATCTTTCATCAGACATGGAGGAAATGGATAATGGAATATGTGTCGACAGCATCTGCTTCTGTCTTAGTGAATGGGAGACCATCCAGTGAATTCAAGCTAGAGAAGGGACTTAGACAAGGTGACCCACTATCGTCTTTTCTATTTCTTATAGTGGCTGAAGGATTGAACACGCTAGTCAAAAGGGTTGTTCGAGAGGGACTGTTTGAACTAGCACATATTGGAGAGGATTGTATTAAAGTTTCCCACCTTCAATATGCTAACGATACTATTTTCATCGGAAGCGGGAATTGTAGAAACACATGGGGTATGAAATTCATTCTGAAGAATTTTGAGCTCCTCTCGGGACTTCGAGTCAACTTCGATAAATGTTGTATCTAGGGCTGCAATGTGAAAGACAATAGACTTTCTAACATGGCTGAACTACTTGGATGCACAGTGGGCGAATTCCCTTTCTTATATCTTGGAGTGAAGGTTGGTATGGCTGCTCATAGAATCTCTTCTTGGAATCACTTGATTGATAATGTCAAAATAAGGTTGAAATCATGGGAGGTCAGCATGCTATCTTTGGGTGGGAGAATCACTTTGGTGAAATTGGTTCTGTCTTCTATACCCATCTACCATCTTTCATATACTACTATCCCGAAAACTACTGCTAAAGAAATTATCGCGTTACAATGCAAATTCCTTTGGGGGGAAGGGAGAGAGATCACAAAATTGCCTGGCTCAAATGGGATAACATTTGTAAAGATTTAGTAGAAGGGGGTCTAGGGGTGAGGAGAGTGGATTGGTTTAATAAGGCTTTAGCAGGAAAATGGTTATGGAGGTTCGTGGGAAATAGTGAGGAGTTATGGGTCAAAATTATTAAGTCTCTTCATAGAGGGATTGTGCTAGGAGATAAGGGATTCAGTTTAGTAAATAGGAATCAAGTGTCTTCATGGTGGTGGAAAAGGGTAGTGGAGTTAGGTAAGGGAAACCCGGAGGTTAGAGATAGGTCGGAGATAAGTTTTTGGGAGGAGAGGTGGGCTGGGGATATGTCTCTGAGGTCTCAATTCCCGATACTCTATCAGATTAGTGTCAATAAAGAAGCAAGGATTAGGGAGATGGGATCTTGGGTGGATGATGTTTGGAAGTGGGATGTCAAATGGAGAAGACCAATATTTGATTGAGAACTAGATTCTTTTAATGAGTTTAATTCTATCTTAAACAGGTTCACACCAAAAAGAGCAGCCGGAGATATTTGGAGATGGAAGAACTCAAGATCAAGGACCTACGTGACTAAAGAAGCTTACAAGTGCATCAAGGAAACATCTTAACCAGCTGATAAAGCAACTCTCAATAATAGAATATTCAGGGACGTGTGGAAGATATGTGCTCCATTCAAAGCAGCAACATGTGCTTGGCGCCTGCTACATGACAGACTTCCAACAAAGTCTAACTTGAGGAAGAGGAATGTTTCCCAGTTGACTGACACTAATTGCAGCCTTTGTGATGATGGGAATGAAGAGAATGCCGATCATTTGTTCTTCACTTGCGCAGCAACTCGAACAGTGTGGAGCTCCATTTTAAATTGGTTGGGTGTTAGCTGGGTCATGCACAAAGATAGTAAAGGTAACTTTCATCATTTTTCATCAATATTGGGAGGAAAAAACATATAAAAATTGTCTTGGGTCTTTGTATTTGTATTACTTGGGTGATATGGAAATTGAGGAATAAGATTATTTTCGAGGAATGAAGTTGGAATGATGATAGAGTTATTAGTGAGATCAATAATAGGTTTTGGAGTTGGTGTCATGCTAAATTTCCTGCAGTATTTGTTAGTTGTTGTAGTTCTTGGTCTGTAACGCCTTTAGAGACATTCAAGAATGTCTATCCTTGAGGCATATTTATGTCGTAACTTGGTACCTCTGGTGCCTTTGTATTTTATTTTTCTTGATTTAATAAATTATCACCAAAAAAAATTAACCCATAGAATTTAGCATTAATTATAAGGGTATAATTCTAATTAGTTCTAAAAGGATGAGGACCACAAAGATTCCACATGGAACTGGTTTAATGTGACACTCCCTCTAAAAAAACAATAATAATAAACAGACAGATTGACTTATTTCAATTGCATAAACTCTTATACCTTCTTGTGCTGCAATCCAAGTAAAGAAATCAAGCATCAAACTTATTGATCAATGTAAGAATGACTATAAAGCGGCCATGACATGAGTTGTAGGCTATCACATCAACAATTTAGATCAATATCAAATATTAAGACAAGTAGGAAAAAGCAGAATTTCAAATCAAGATTCTACAAATAAACAGAGAATAAATTACGAATTAATTACAGAAACAATAGGAATTAAAAATAGCAGCTTATCCGTGTGATAGTAAACTCTTTATTGTTCTCAATATGTCCATACTCAGTCCTCATTAGACTTGAGAATATGTGTCCTCAAGTACATTAGAGTAGAGTCATAGAACACAACATTGAAAAAAAAAAAAACAGAAACTTGGAAAATATTAGAGAGATTGAGGGGTCGCTTGGTTCAAATTCTTCAATCGGAATGGTAATGAGTATCATTAAGGAGATCAATCACAATGTGATTGAAAGTGATTAAAGAGTGGAGGGTAGCTATTGAATCAATGAAAATAAGAAAAGTGTTATTTACACTAGAAGTAAAGCAAAATCAAACATACATCTAAGAGCTTCAAATAATGTAAACGCAAAGCATAGTGGTGGAAGATAAATAATACTCCCTCAGTCCAAAATACGTATAAGTTTCCTTCGCTTGTGATCAGAGTTGATGACATTTCGCAAAACGCAAGAATTTGAATGGGCTGAATGGGAAAATAGACATTCTGGTTTAGGAGAGTATATATTCTACTAATCCTATCATATACTCACTCAGTCACTCTCCTATTTAAAATTTCTAAACATAATTATACTTTTAGAGGTCGTTTGTTTGTAGGTATGTGATATACAGGGATTGTGTATAATGAGATTTTTTTGACTTGTGATTAATTGTATTAGGCAAAAGCTTGTGTGTGCCCGGGCATATGAGAGCACATTCCGTGTGCCTTTAGAATTTTATGCTAAATTATATAACTTTTAGTATAAAGATGTGTACCCTTTATTTTACAAGGCAAAAACTTGTGTGCGCCCGGCCGCACGGAATTACACTCTGTGTGCCTTTAGAATTTTATGTTAAATTGTATACCCTTTAGTATAAAGATGTGTACCATTTATTTTCTGAAGAAAAATAAAAAATATAATGAAAAGTGTATACCCTTTAGAACAAAATGGTGTACTCTTATTAATTAAAGTGTATACCCTTTAGAACAAAATAATGTACCCTTATCCATAATACTAAATTCTAAAGGTGCATAGCGTACGCCCTGGAGCACGCAAGCCTCACTCATTTATATTATTATTTGGTATTATGATAAAATGAGATTGTTGATAACTAGGTATTAGTTATTTTAGGTTTGTTATTGAGTATTAACAAATGAGATAATAAGTAAATGACATATTTACCCCCTATTATTATTATTATTGTTGTGTTGTTGTTGTTGTTGTTTTTATCATTATTTATTATTATTCATTATTATTATTATTATTATTATTATTATTATTAAATTATAATATTATTATTAATACTTATTAATTATAATTAATAATAATAATTATTATTATTATTATTAATATTATTAATATTATTAATTATTATTAATATTGTTATGATTATTAATTATTATTATTATTATTGATATTATTATTAATTATTATTATTAATGTCATTATTTATTATTATTATTATTATTATTATAAATAATAATAATAATAATAATAATGGAAGAGGGGTATAATGGTAAAAGTAAGTATAATACATAGGTATTAAATTGTAGTATTGTGTAACCCACCTCTTGTGGTGGTATACACAATACCAATGAAAATGTATTATTAATTTCGGACTGAAATAATACCGAGTTAAAAGTATTATGAATATCAAAACAAACGTGATATTACGTGGTGTATAATGCATCAATACCTAGCTAATAACCCCAGCAAACAACACCTTAATATTCTAATCCCTATAAATCAACATATCCCTGTTAAAAAGGGAGCTGCTATTCATGTCTCAATTTTTTTTAAACATAACTCATAATTTGTTAAACTTAAATATTACCAATACACTCCATATTTTTCTAAACATACCCATAATTTTTTTGAACTTAAATATTCATACATAATAAGACTAAATACATTGATAAATTAATATTAATGTTCATCTTCAGTTTAATTATATTCAATCTATAAACCCCAATTCAAAATACAATCTTAAATTGAAAATTTAAAAGAAAAACTAAATAGGATTCGAGAAAAATATAAATAGTACTCACACACAGAAGAAAATCATACAAAGATTTCAATATACAAAGATTTCAATATCAATGATGAACGCCAACCATGCACAGTCAAAGATTATAAGAGAAAGGACATCCTCTGACAGAATATTTTTTTTTATCAATTATAGTAATATGCAGTAAATAAAAAATGCGCCGGATATCTATGCCTCTTCTTTTACTTCATACATTCACTTTCTCTTTATTTGCAAAAATACCAACATTAAAAATCTCAAAATACCCTTAATCAGCCTCACACTTTCATTCTAATTTAATAATCTATCACCTCATACACCCACTACATAATACATCCCCAACATAAAAAAAAATCTTATACACTTCCCAACCCTTCTCTTTCATTCACCCCTCTTATACACATCTCAATCCTTCTCTTTCATTCACCCCCCTCTATTTTATTTTGCAAGAATGAGTGAAGTGAGAGTGAACTCTGCCAATCCCTTCTAACTAAAAAAATAAATAAAAAAAGTATAATATTGGATGAAGGAAGCAGCAAAGAAACTTAAGATGCGTTATTTAAAATATTTTCACGGTTTTAAATGTTATTTTAAAGTATTTTTATCAAGCTGACGTCGAGAAAATTTCGACCACCCAGGAACTAAAGTTACAAGATTGTTCGACCAGCACTGGACGATCGTACCCAGATCGTTCGACCAGCACTGGCCGAACAAAGCATGAACTATCGGCCAACATTGGTTGAACAAAGCCATATTCGGCGTTCGACCAGGGCCGAATAGTTCGTCGCGATTTATACAAATTATCATGCTAGTATCGATGACCTAACAACTAAAACATCCTATTTAGGTAGAAAATAATGTACTTTATCTGATTAGATGAAAATTTAACAAAATAACTTCACAATTAAACTTATGGAAATTTAAAGCCTTGAGAGAGATATCAAGTGATTGATGAAGAAGGAAGAATGATGTGTTGTACGGAATTAGGCAAAAGTGTGATTGTATGAGAGTGGGTGTATTTTACTCAAGAATTTGCAGGATGCGTATATGATTTTAGGGCAAAGGTTATTTAAGTCTTTTAATATTTTAGTTTTTTTAAAAATATATAAAAGTGGGTGTATTGGATAAAAATTTGAGGGTAGATATCCGCGGCCTAAAAAAAATCAGGTAAATTGTCCATCTCCGAGTATCTAGATTAGATGTTCGAAAAATTAATTTGAATATTTCTAGGAGCTCAATCAATCAGTTATTTGAAGTTTTTTTGAGGTACTATTCAGAATTTGGCAGATGCCCATTTGAAGTTATTTTTAAGAAATCAAAAAAAATGTCAGTTAGATGTAAAATGGGGCGTATTTTTTAAAAAGAAGGGCAAAACGTCAAAACTCAAAAGTGCAAATGCCTATGAGATGTAAAATGGGGCAGTGGGAAATTCCCCTTATTGAAAGGGCAAAATAGTCTTATGTCAAGTGAATTCATTTAAAAATAATATTTAATGGTGTTCATTTAATTTAGGGTTAATTGAAAAAAAACCATGAACTTTTCTCCTATTCCAAAATTAATCCTCACTTTTTAGAAATTGCAAAAAAAACCACCACCTTTAAGTCAACAAGACTTAAATGTGGTGGTTTTTTTTGCAATTTCTAAAAAGTGAGGATTAATTTGACGCTCGGAGACAACCACGGTCACGAAGAAATAAAGAAGCCGAGAACCCCCGCCGAGGGAAAGACAAAGGAAAGAAGGATCCCACCAGCCTCACCCGCAAAATCAAAGGAGAGGTCGACCCGCAACCCGGGAAGTACCAGTAAAAGATGAAGCCTCACGAAGAACATGATATGTCTCTCAAAGGATGCGTAATTGGGGCAGAAGGCCAAGGAATCAAAGATCATATTCATCTTCGGCACCATACTCCCAAGAGAGTCAATCCCTCATGGGAAGATCTATCCATGACTGAGCTATCCTTACCACAAAACGGGAGGAGCAGGAGACCCACCTCACAAAGAGGGGCGAGACGGATGGAGACCCAAGCGGAAATGTTGTCGGAGAATAGAGTTGCATTTCCGAATGCCCCGACCAGGGACTTACAAGCCTTGATAAATGAGAAAATGAACAAGCGCTTCGCGAATCTGGAAAGGAAGATGTTCGGAATGGGGGGAGCCCTCCAACAGGCAATGGCCCATCACCCTTAACGGCAGAAGTCAGTAATGCCCCTCGGCAACAGGGGATCAAATTCCCCTCAAGTTTAATCTTCGAATGTGATTACGATCCTTACTCTCATATTGAAAAATATCTAATGTGGATGAGGGCTTAAGGCGCGAATGAGATCACATTGTGCAGAATGTTTCCCCTAACCCTGGGAAACAAGGCCCACGCCTGCTTTTAAACGGTTCCAGCGGCATCCATCAAGGGCTGGGGAGAACTGATGGAGGTATTTTTGATGCAATATTCCTACCTTGGATCCCCTAAAGAGCCGAAACATAAACTTGCCAACATCCACCAAGGATCAACAGAAAGCTTGCGGGATTTTCTGAAAATGTTCAACGAGCAGAGGTCAATGAGAGAAGTCATTGGGGATGAAGCATGTCTCATCACGGTGATGGGAGCACTTCAGCCAGAAACTAGCTTGTGGAAAGCGGTACAGCTGAAATCGCCCGCGTCCTATGCAGCCTTCACGGTTATGGGGAACGAATACATCTAAGCCGAGGACATTTCCAAGATAGCGAAGAAGGCGAGCAATCAAAGCACCTCATCAGAGTCGGGCAGGAAGAAAGTAAGCACATGAGGGACAAAGGAATACGAAACACCTACTACATTCAAACCTTTCACAGAGGATACCAAGGTACAACAAATATACGAGGAACTGAAGTCGGGCACCAACCTTAACGTGGCCGATGTCTTTTACTACTTTAAGGATCAGCAGATCCTGCGGACGCCGAGACCGGTCTTACGAACCTCAGAACTCACCAACCCTCGGAAGTATTGCATGTACCACCTGACGCATGAGCACAACACTGATCAGTGCCGAGACCTAATCACGGAATTATGGAAGCTGTTCAAGGAAAGAAAGTTGAGAGGAATGCTGCAGGCTCCGAGGCCGAGGGTGTATCGGAGAGACGCTAATCTTTCTCCTCATCCTGGTCGACAAAGATCCCCAGACAGAGGACGGAATGGAGGAGCGATGCCTCTATCCCCTCCGCCTCTAGGACGGCCATCAGTGTTCGATAGGATATGAGGACAAGCTTGGAGAGGAGATAGACCCGGAGAAATACACATGATGGAACCCGTAGAGGAGATTCCTTATGTTGGAACCTCTCAGACGTTTACCACAACATCAAAAAGGAGAAGAAAGGCAAAGCTGAGAGATTTAATCTAACAAATCCCTCATGTATGGTCACTGGCCACGCAGACGCAAGGGATAATGGAAGCTGACATTGTTTTCATGAAGATGGATTTCTACGGGGTGAGTACTCCTCATTCTGACCCTTTAGTCATTTCACCCGCACTGTCGAGAGTCAAAGTTCATAGATGTTTGGTAGATACCGATGTGTATGCCAATATAATCTTTAGAGAGGTATTTGAAAATTTGGGAGGAGAAGGTCACCATAGGGTGAGACCCTATAGTGACGAGATCAAAGGATTTGGTAATAAGTTGACCAGGCTGACCATGGAGGTTGATTTATCCGTCCAGTTGGAAGGTTCAGATGGAAAGACCTGGATGCAGAAATAGCTAATATTCAAAGTTGTAGATCAAGCCTCTACATACAACTGTATACTGGGGCGCCTATTAATACATGCCTTCAGAGCTATCCCGTCGACCCTTCATCAATGCCTCAAGTTTATCACAGCAGACGGCAGGGTAGCGACGGTGATAGGAAATCAAAGGAGGGCAAGAGAGTATTCATTCATAAAAAAAGTAGAGGGCTTGAGTTATCACGATAAGGATTACGAGATGCTAAGTTTCGAAGATATCATGGAAGCAGGAGAGAGTCATGAAATACAAGCGGGAATCAAAGAACCATGAGAGGATGAGTAGATGTGATCGTGAAAATTGAGAAAGGGAGAAAAGAAGATAAACAAGGGAATAATGTGATCCTCATAATAACCGAAGTACATCCAAATCTAATAGATCAGGAAATGAAAAAGGGAGAGAAAGTGGCAAAGGAGCCGAGGCAAAAGTCGTCAATACCAGATGAGGATTCGAGGATGAAAATACAAGAAGGAGCTTTGGTGGCAGGAAAGACAGAAGTAGTTAAACTGGACCCAGAGGATGCAGACGTCAAGGTTAAGATCGGGACGGAATGGGAAAACAAATTCAAGGTAGAACTGACCCAACTACTGAAGGAAAATTTAGATGTATTTGCATGGAATCCAAATGAAACACGGGGGGTATACCCGAAATATGCTTGTCACAGACTGAACATCCATCCCAGCATCTCATCTTTCCACCAGAAGAAGAGAAAGTTTAGCCCAGAGAAGAACGCGGCCATGGAATTGGAGGTGCACAAGCTGTTGGCAAGCGGAAGAATCAGTGAATGCAAATACCCTATAAGGGTGCAAAATCCAGTAATGGTAAAAAAGAAAGAAGGATCGTGGAGATTGTACATCGATTTCACAGATCTAGACAAGGTATGCCCCAAAGATAGTTACTTCCTCCCATCAATTGATCAGATGGTCGATGCCACGGCGGAACACGAAGTTATGAGCTTCATGGATGCATTCTCAGGGTACCATCAAATCCCAATGCACCCAGACGACAAGGCAAATACTACTTTTTTTTTATGGAAATGAAGTCTACGAATGGAACAACATGTCATTCGGTTTGAGGAATGTACCAAAGATTGGTAAACAAGATGTTCGAAGGAGAAATCGGGAAGATAGTTGAGGTATACGTGGATGATACCGTGGTAAAAAGCCTAAAAAAATAGACCATTTCGATCACCTAAAGAGAGTGTTCGGAATATGTTGACATTATGGAATGAAGTTAAACCCAAAAAAGTGTACATTCGGAGTGAGCAAGGGAAGCTTCCTCGGATACTTGGTTAATTCGAGGGAGATCGAGATGAATTCCTAGAAAGTGGAAGAGATCCTAAAGATGGATCCCCCGAGGCACATGAAAGAAGCTCAGAACCTAATAGATAGGCTGGCCGCCTTGAATAGATTCATGTCGAAAGCATCAGACAAGTGCAAGCCTTTCTTCGACGTCATAAAAAAGGCCAAGTTTAAATGGACAGAAGAGTGTGGAAAAGCATTTGATGAGATCAAAAAGGAACTATCGGATCCCAGGATTCTCTCTAAACCATCACTAGGTGAAACACTACAGCTGTATCTAGCAGTATCAAAAATGGCGATCAGTTCAGTACTGGTCAAAACGGAAGAGAATAATTAAAAACTGATATACTTTGTAAGCCAATCTTTGAGGGATGCGAAACTCAGGTATCTGGTAATGGAGAAAGTAGCCTACGCTCTCGTTATGAGTTCGAGAAAGCTAAGGCCATATTTCATGGAGTATACCATAGAGGTGATGACGATATTTCCATTGCGACAAGTGCTCCAGAGGCCGGATGCAGCTGGAAGATTGCTCAAGTGGTCCGTCGAATTGGGATAATTTGATATCGCATACCTGCTGAGTAACGCAGTTAAAGGACATGTCATTACCGATTTCATAGTAGAGATAAGCTTCCCTATGCAACCCGGAGAAGAAAGAAGAAAACCCTGGGTGATGCATGTGGATGGGTCAGCCACGACATCAGCTTTAGAAGCTGGAATCATCATACAAGCCCCATCCGGAGAGACCTTCTCAACGACAGTCAGTTTTGGTTTCTTAGCTACTAACAATGAGGCAGAGTACGAAGCCCTACTGAACGGATTAAGAATGGTATTAGCCATGAGCGCTGACGAGTTGCTGGTTTACAGCGATTCTCAGTTGGTAGTGAATCAGGTGTGAGGGGAATATGAAGCTAAAGACGACCAGATGAACCATTACCGGGGACTAGCCGCTGGTATGCTACAGAAATTCAAGCATGTGTTTCTAAAGTGTATTGATCGAAGAGAGAACATGGGGGCGGATGCGTTAGCCAATCTGGCCACGGCATCAAACGCAGAAGACCTCAACAACATAAATATTATGAAGCAGGAAAAACCATCGGATACCAGTGTTTGGGTTTTAACTGACCAACCTTCCGAAGAGTCATGGATGACCCCAATCAGGAACTATCTGGAAACAGGGCTAACACATTCGGATAAGAATGAAGCCCGCCAATAAGACTCTGATCGGCGAAATATGTGTTGATCGAGGGGAAGTTGTACAAGAGGGGATATTCGTCCCCACTTCTGAAATGCCTGAATCCGGAAGAGGCAAAGTATGTGTTGGCAGAGATACATGAGGGTATATGCGGGAACCATACGGGCGGAATCGCTTTGGCCCATAAGGTGATCAGACAGGGGTACTTCTGGCCGACACAGAAAAAACATGCTACTCAGCATGTATAAGCCTGTGCTACTTGTCAAAGGTTAGCACCGATCACAAGAATGCCCTCGGAGAAATTAACATCAGTTTTCAGCCTTGGTCGTTCGCAAAGTGGGGGATTGATCTAATAGGACCGCTACCTACCGGGAAAGACGGAGTCAAGTTTGCTATAGTAGCAGTGGATTACTTTACGAAATGAGCAGAGGCTGAGGCCTTGGCGACTATCACAGAGGCTAGAGTAGAGAAGTTCATCTGGGAGAACATTGTGTGTCGTTTCGGCTTACCCTATGCAATTGTCACAGACAATGGCAAACAATTCGACAATGCAAAGATGAGAAAGTTCTGTGAGGACTACGGTATCAAAAAATGGTCTTCTACACCATACCATCCTCAATCCAATAGTCAGGTCGAGGATGTAAACAAGATAATCAAACATACTTTAAAGGCGAGACTGGAAAAGTTGGACGAGAGTTGGCCAGAAGAATTGCCGGGGTTTTTGATAGTACAGGATGACGACACGAACGTCTACCAATGAAACACCTTTCTCAATAGCTTTCGGCACTGAGGCGGTGATCCCAATAGAGATCGAAGAACCCAGTCCGAGAATGTCTTTCCATAAAGAAGAGGAGAATGACAAACTAGTTCAGGAAAGATTGGATCTACTGGAAGAGAGGAGACTGAGAGCTGAAATGCACAATGCTATATATAAACAAAGTGCCGAATGATTCTACAACTACAGGGTGAAAATGAGGTGGTTTTGGGCCCGATGACACAAGATAGCGGTCAGAACTGGGAAGGTCCTTACTTAATCAAGAGAATGTTGGGAGGAAGAGCGTATGAACTAGAGGAAGTAGACGGCAAGAAGATTCTACATCCTTGGAATGCACAACATCTGAAGAAATTCTACTAATTGGGAGGAGAGCACAATAAATAAGGTCGGTGATACAACTTTCGTTACAACTTTTAATCAAGGCACTAGGCCATACTCTGAGGGAATCAAGGCTTTAGACCAAAGGGACAGAAAATCAGTGATTTATGGAAAAAAGTGAAAATTGTATGGAAACTCTTATTATATGGTTAAGGATATTATTATTTTGGAAGATCAAATGGTTAAGGATATGTACTTTTTGGGATATCGTTGTTCTTGAAATGTTAATTTGTAAATATAACCACCATTAACTTAGGAAGAATGCCACAAGCGTAAAACAAAAGGATTATAGAATATCAAGGGCTGAAATAAAATCAAAATTAAAGAATGGGTGGGTTCGGAAGGAAATGACCAAAGTTGGAAACAGAAGACATATTAAAACAAAAGGAGAGGCATTGGTGTCGGAGTGAATAGATACAAAACTTAAAGTATCAGAATTGGGGGTCAAAACAAAAGTCAGGATATCAAATCGGAATTAAAAGGCTAACTTGGGAGCCTCGGCAGAATTGGAATAGATCAGTTCGGATAAGTACTAAAATATTGGAGTCGGAATAAAAAGGGATAAAGGACCAAAGAAAAGGGAAAGAAAAGAAAATTTTGGGTACTTCGGAGTATATGAAAAAGGGGGTAATTCGGAGTCCCAACGATATGGAATATAAATTTATAAAGCCAAATAAGGATCGACCGGACTCAAATCAAAAAGCATAAAGTCAGCAGACACACAAACGAGAAGATAAAGTTTTGGAAAAGAACGCAGACATATGCACAGTTAGCAAACAAAACAAAGGTACACAATAGCTCATAAACACAACTCAGAACACATCTACAATGTCAAATCAAACAGCGGAAGACCCATGTCATAAACTATAAGGGGTAGAAAGCAATATCTCATAACAGTCACCCAACAAGACTACGAAAATGGGAAGAAGGAATCCAAAATTCAGAATTACAGACCATCAGGACAATAAAAGTTTCAACCCACAGGGGAATCAAAAACAAATATCGACCTGTGAAATAGAAAGGAGGAAATGTCAATTTTTTTCCGGCCACTAAAAGACTGGAAGAGAACAGCCATCTTGTCTTCCATTTCTTTCAGTCATGCTTCAGCCCGAATAACTCTCTCCTCTGCAGCGCGTGGGTGGATAACGCGATCTTCTAACGCACGGACACGAGCCTCCATTTTTGTTAGCTTGGCGCGGGCCTCAGCAGCCTCAACTCTGGCAGTATCTCGGGCAATCTCCGTTTCTGTCATACTAATCCTTACGGATTCAAGAGTAGACTGTCCAACCCCTACTTCAAAATCCAAAGTCTCAAACATTCTTTCTCATGGGCAACGAGGGAGGCCAACTCCGCATTTTCAACTTCTAAAACATTCAATCTTTCTTCGAGATCAACGAAAGACCCCTCGGAACTACCAACCAACTGACCGGCAAACAGGCGATACTGATCCATAATATGCAAAGAGTCGGAGAAAGAAGCAGCAGTGGCCTCGACCATAGTGGCTAAGCCGGAAGAGTTCCAAGAAAGGGAGCTCAGATCAACGATAATAGGAGCGCGACGGTTGAATTGACGAGAAACACCCTGGACAAAGCCCAAGTCCCTCAGCTCTTACAAGTCAGCCTCGTCTGACTCATCGACGATTTTCTTCCCGCGAACATGGGCACTCTTGGCAGCCAACTTCTCTGCCACACCCTCAGTAACAACGGGATTATCTGGTTCAGCAACACTCGAAGGGTTCAGGTTCACTAGGGGAATGATCGGAATCCCCCTGGGAACTAGACTGAGGGATATCGGTATCAATCCCTCTCTCGAAAACAACCGTGGAAGTAGCTCCCCTCCAGGGCCCAACCATCATATCTTAGTCCTCAGGGCTTGATTCATTTCCCACCTCGACGTCAGGAGCCTCATTCAACTCTGGCCCCTTCCTTGGATCTTCTTCACTTTCGGAAATGACGACGGCAGGGAGATCTGCAAAAGGATATTGGTGGTGAAAGCGCAAGGGACACAGAGAACACAATGATACACGAACTGAAGTAATTATTTCCCTCATCTCATAGGCAAAGATATCAAACTCACCGACGGAGGGAGATCTGCGAGGGACGAAGCTGAGGCCAGGTTGGTGAGAGGATTCACCATGCTCATAAATACCCTGACGTCATTTCTCGAATAATGACGTCGTCGCAGCCCCAGCAAAATCGGCAGGAGTAGAAAATCCAGGAGGTGTAGCAGTAACATGCCGGGATCGATCCCGAGGAGAAGATATGGGAAGCAAAATCCTAACATGGGTAGGCTGCTCAACTAGAAGATCCTCGTCAAGTTTGAAATCCCCATAGTCCACCGATAAACCTTCAAACTCTTCTTCTTTATCATGGGGGAGATTGAGCAGAGTAATCAGGGTCAGCTTCATCATCAGAAAATTCGTATACATATTTGTGCCGAGTTAAGGACAAACCCGCGACGGAAATGGTGGACCCCACGGGAGACAAAACATCTCGGAGCTTACCTAGAAAAATAAGAAATGGATATCAAATGCAGGACGAAGCATTTAGACAAACAGAAAGAAACCATAAGTGAACGAAAAGAAGAAATACCAGCGGTGGCACCACGGCCAAGGGTGGACAACCTAGCCAAAACAAGAACAGGTTCTTGGAGCAGAGTAAGGCACGATATGTGTTCCTACCCGAGGACAGAGTCTCATAAACTCAGCGGAACCCATCACTTAACTGAGTAAGTTGACGACGGGGTTGACCTACACAAGGTATTAAAAGAACGTTAGAAACCACATGAAGCAATCCAGAGCTCAGAAATAGAAAGGAATCTCACATTTAGCCAATGGAAGGAACCGACAGGGAAAGGTCACTGATACACCATTCACTTGGAAATGATAATTACCACGCAGCCCAAACAACGCTTACTCCCAACTTCTCCCAATGACATCAGAGGCACCGACAAAATGGTGGTTATCATGAGAAAGCAAATGATAGAAACTGCCGAAATGGCTACATGAAACATAGAAAAGAGGTACTCCAACTTGAAAGGATCCTGAATGGTATGACCCAGAAGGTATAAAAAAGACATTGTGGATATCAGACGAAGGTAACAATTATCCGACAACCATGTCCTATATCTGCAATAACAAGTGAATAACTGGAGGGATGGGGAGACGCAGACCAGCAAGAAACAGAGAGTAATTAAGGCAGTACATTCAGGAGGAGGCTCAGAAATCGGAACATCATCACTAGGAGGAAGGAAGACGACGTCAGAACTACTGTACATCTGGTGAATCTCACCAAAGCGCTCAGCAGTGAGTCGGGAAGGAGGCACCCACTCGAAGCGTTGAGCCACACCACGGAGTGCGGCTCCCATATCCCCAATGTCCCGGTGTACAAGAATGTAGTCCATTGGGTTTACAGGCAGGAGGGCACCAAGCTCCTCATCGATTAGTATCGATGCACTACCAAGGTCTACTGCCGGTACAATGGGGACTTCCTGCCGGTCAGGTGAGGAAACAGATGGCAGATTATCCCCGGAGAAAGAGGAAGTAGGCAAATCCCGCAAGTTGGGAGGGCGAGGCACCCTTCGAAGACGATTAAAACTACGAACTCCAAGTCGCACATGGCGCTCAGGTGTGGAATCAGAAGTATTCACCTCCTGAAAATCGATCGGCAGTGGAGTACCTTCACCAAACATTCTTGCTTACGACGAACACAGGAGTTAGGGTTTGACAAGAAGAAGAATAAGGAAGATTTCAGGGAATGCTAAAAATTTGGGGGAGCAGTTAAGGGAGAATATAAGGAAATATGTGAAAGATTTGAATTTCGAAATGCAAAATTGAAAGATATCTAACAAAAAAGGGAAACACACTTCATGACTGGGAATGATGAACTAAAAAGGGCAAAGATCTGACGGCAGGGTTGAAAAGACTTTATAACTTCCAAAAAGACTGAAAGGTCTGGATGGATCCACGTGGCACCAGATCAAAGACGTGCCACACCACGGTAGAAAATGGCAATTGCACTCTAAAAGTAAAGGTAAAGTTACCAGATTACCCTGGCAAGGTTAATCAATAGTAAATAAAAATATTCCATTTCACAAGGGGAAGATTACAAGTGTGGGGGACTCACAGAAAATCCTACCACTCGGAAAAAGAGAAAAATACAAGAACAGTCATAATAAACTTCAAAGAGGGGGATACATCCGATTTAATACTGGGGGCTCAGTAAAATTTCATTTGTCGGTAAGTAGAACTTCAGATGTGGCTGCATCCATAAACTTTGAGCCACCACTTTCGGGCTGCACACCTTCGGAAGGACCTAAAGGGGCTTTGGAAGTCATTGAATCCAACGGGATATCGACCATCCCAATGCTACCCGAAGGGGGAACAGTTTCGAAAAAAAGAAGGAACTGCAGAAATAGTGGCAACCTTGGAAGGCTGAAGCCCGGAGGCCGTAGCAATAATAGCCTGGTCAGAAACACCTAAATCACCAGATTTGGGAAGCTCGAGCTCAGTTGATATCTCTCAGACAGGTATCCCCGCAGACTCGGGGGGAAGGTCCACAAGGGGATCTTCAGTCCTAGAATCAACAGCAGCAAGATCCAGAGCACTATCAACAAATTCCTCGTCTGACCCTTTTTCCTCAAAATCTTCGGAAACTTCCTCAGGAATATCAGTGATAAAGTCAGAATATTCACCAAGTAGCCCAAAATCAAGCTCGTCCTTTAGAGACTCACCCCAAGGCATCCTTTCCTGGCTAAGGGCTTAACGAAGGATACCGCGCATATCATCCAAACAGTCGGGATAAGGTTTCTCGGAAGAGGCCTTCGCCATGGCAGCCGATGAAGAACAGAAGCAATATATTTTAGCCTTAGGCAGAACAACCTCTCTATAGCAAAGATTATCAGCCTCCGAAAGAAGAAGCTCATCCTTAACACGATCCAAGTTGGCTAAGGCCTCATCCTGCTCTTTTTGGGCCTCGACGACTGCACGCTCAGCATCCCGGACCCTCTGATTAAGTGAAGCCTCGGAAGCTTCTTTCTTCAGGCGCACTTTCTCGATCTCCTTGTTAGAAGACACTTGGAAGGAAAAAAGACTGTCTTGGTCATGGGTCAGGTCAACACGGAATTGATCCTCTCTCGTCCTAATCTCTTCCCGATGCCCAACCTCTATAGCAAAAATTCTATAGGAAAGTACTTTGATCTCCAGCTCCAAAGTACCTTTTTTCTTCTCAGAACTGACCAACAAGCTCTCATACTGGGCTCGTAAGGCCTCAAAACTCTCCCTGAGCTCGGCCCCCTTGTCCTGTTTAACTTTCAGCTCCCCTCGGATTTGTGCCTTAGCAGTACATGCTTCAAAGGCTTTCCCGTCATGATCTTTGATCTTATTGAGAAGTGAAGTGACCTCATCCTACAACCGGGACTCCCGTCTTTCTAACTAAAAAATGTAATGAATGGCACTGGCAATATAGAGTGTCCGCCGACCTGCATAACAGCGGCGCACTAAAGAGAGGCCCCTGCAGATTTCCCCTCCATACGGTACAAGATCTCTTTAGTACACCCTTTGAAAGGAATGACAGCAACATGGGCTAAATAGGTGGGAACATCGAAATCAAACAAGGGCTCCTGGCTACGGATGAAAGTTTTACCCGCTTCATCAAGATTACCATACTTCTCGGAAAGTTCTCGATCAATCACATGATTCATGGGAAGATAAGGAGTAGCACCCTCCAATATAGATAGAGTAGGATGGGCTGGCTCGGTCAATGAACGGTTGCAGTCCCAGGAGCGCAAAGGAACCTTTCCTGTATAATACCGCCAAACCTCCAAATGAGAGCAATAAAGAATAGAATCACCCGAGGGACCTTCAAAAGAAGTTCCTTGGAGGCTCGGATCGAGAGAAGTCTGATACTCAGGAGGCAAATAGAAAGGGACATCAGGAAAGTCGAAAGTACCAGCCAGAGACTTGGCGGGGGTTCCATGCAAGGGAGATGAGCTGATCTCACAAATGTCCAAGCTTTCTCGAGGGACAGATTCAAGAATACCAGAGGAGCTGACGCCAATGCCACCAACACTGTCATCTCGAACCTTTTTAGAAGGATGAATGACGAGAGCAGTACTATCATGGGTCTCTTCATCAAAACTTTCATCCTACAGATGATACTTCCTTTTTGGGGCCACAGATTTAGCAACAGTGACTTTGGAACTATCCTTGGTAGACTTCGGGGCTTTCGAACCTTTTTTGGGAACTTCCTCTCCGGCACCCGAGGCCTTTTCCTTGGCAGTACCAATATCTAGCCTAGGAGAGGAAGGATAAGATGGATCACATATCTTGATGGCCTGTAGGGGCTGTACAACGAGAGAGATCTCAGAAATTTTCTCGAATGGGGCTTGAGTCACCTTCTTTTTTGCTTTTCGAATAGCAGCCTGCGTACAGGCGGAAGAAAGAATCGCAATGCGAGCAAATATCGGGCATGAGCCGTTTCTCCTACCTGAGATGTTTCTCCTCCCCTGAGCATAACAAAAAAGAAGATCAATATGTGAAAGAAGCGAGGATGGGAGGATAGAGAACACCATCATAGAAACACCAAAGGAAAGAAACATGGAACGCAGCAATAAAAAAATCACCTGGCATAGCTATAGCCGAAGAAGTAAAACCAACAGTGAAAAGGTTAGCACAAGTAAGAACAGATTCGTAATGGCATTCCTTCTCAGAAAGTTCGCAAACACGGACGAGAACATCCTGAAACCCGATCGATAACTTATCGAGAGCGCACGATTTGCTTACTGCAAAATAAGAGGAAAAGGTTAGAATAGTCCAAATAATGAAGAAGGGAGCCAGAAAAACATACACACACTGAGAACATGTTTGAAGAAGGAACTCCTAGGGAACACTGTGGGATTTCGAGGGTCTTCGAAATCGAAGACATCAGGTCCCCTACACGGACCATGAAACTAAAACCAGTGATTTTTCCATTTTTTAACCGAACTAGGCAAAGGGGTAACTAGGTTAGTGTGATGAGGTACCAAATAGTAATATCCTTTTTTCCTAATATTTGGAGTAAGTCGGTACAAGAAATTTATCTTAGAGGTATTCAAAAACGAATACTTCATCAAGCGGAAAAGAACTAAGATCCCCATCAAGGCCTCCCAACCGTTGGGGAGCCAACTGAGCAGGGGCTATACCCCAAAATTCGAAAATATCCCGGATATAGGGATTAAGAGGAAATCAAAGATCGAGCTCAAGTTGTAATTCATAAGCTGCAACGGCATTCGATGGGGCAAAACACATTCGAGCATTAGAAGAAGGGAGGAGAAATTCAATATCATCTCCACATTGAAATTTGCCAAGGGCAATAATGACATTCTTCTGAAACTAAGAATTGTCAATGGTAGAGGGAAAATCCTCGGCAGAAAATTTTATTCTAGTCTCCCACTCGGGAAGCTCCCCGAGATGAGCCACCAGCCCAGGATCGGTGTCGGCAACTTAGAGATTATACTTTTAACGAAAATTGGATATAAAATCGGCAACCGTCTGATCGAAGACGAGCTTAGAAGGGGAACGGGAACTCGAGCCCTCTTCCTGATGAGGAGGAAGAGACCCAGAACTCCCAAGTGAAGAATCAGTCGTCCGAGAAGGGGATTTCGAAGGGAAAATGAAACCCTTGTGATCCATATTCACGAAAGGATAGTGAAAAGGGGAGCGATATATAGAAGGAAGGAAGAAGAGAAACCCTTAAACAATAGCGACGAGAAAAATTCAGGAACACTGGAAAACAAAGTTAAGAAAGGAAAGAAGATGAGAAGAGAGGAATGGTACCTGGAAGGAAAGGGAGAGCGTACAGGGAAAATGAATTGCAACCGCCAAGAAAAATAGAAAGGGAAAGATTGAAGGAGAAAAAAAAAGAAGCAAACTGGCAAAATTTTCGAATTTTGAAATACGAAAATTATAACAAATGTCGGAAATACCCCCAACCTCACGAGAATATTGCGGAGACCCCGATAATCAAGGAACAAGAGGTAGGATGAACCGAAAAAAGAAACAGAGGCAGAAAAACAAGAACCATATGCATCGAAGCATGAGGGGTATAACGCACAAAAATATGGGTCGACCCTAGATAATCTAAGATCCTACGATTATTTAGGCTCGAGGGACTAGTGTTATGAGTATTATATCCCCCATGACCAATGGGTCGGAAGCCCAACAAGTTAGTGCACTAGGAGAAAGGAGCCCAACTACAAAGAGGCCCAAGAAGGAAGAGAAGGACGAATCAAGGGTTGATAGAGACCCAAACAGGAAGACCCAGGCCCAAAAGACACACATTGGATAAGAACCAAGAAGATGTCTAAAAGATAAGCACATCAACAGAGGTTAAGGAAGCCCAAGAAGATGAGGCTAGGAAAAGGCCAAAGAGCAGAAAGCCCACGGAGACCCCTCGGCAGATCACCCCGGCTCTGAAATCGGGGGGGATGTCAAAGAGTTTGGACGAATACCAGAACCTCGGGAACCGACCCACCCGAGACAGAGAGGATCAACAGAGCGACTGGAGAAAGTACAGACACGATTGAAGGAACAACTAGTGGTGACATGTAAGAAGACAAGAATAACGGTAAGAAAGGATGCCTTGGACATCACTCTCACACTAGCGGACAAGGACAACAGGCACGTCTCTCTTCGTTCTACCAATGGGAGGCAAGCAAAGGACAGGGAAAGACCTGCTGCACTCTGCAAGACATCAGGTGTCCTTCTACATTAGCTGCAATAAGTCATCGGTGTACCAACAGCATCCATTGATAGCAGTTTGTCTCCATCCAGGTGGCACGACGGGATTGGACAATCAATAGGTTTTAGTTGGTAGTACAAATAGCTGCTCTCACATGAGAGAAGCAGGTTACTCATTCTCACTTGAGATATTACACTTGTAATGAGGAGGTTTTATGAGTGTTGTTCTTAGGGGGAATAATAAAATATCGGTTAAGGCTTTTTGGTGGAATTCCCTTATCTCTCCTAATTTTATTTGTTACTGTGTTTGATTGTGATCGTTCTTAGTTCTGTTAAGCACTATCTCATCATCTCTTAATCTTCAAGCAAACAAGCTTAGAACACACATCAACATTGCATACTTGACATTTTCTTGAGAAAAGATATGTTTTGAGAAACTTGAGCATCTTATGATTTATTTTTTAGTAAATGAATGATATTTTGAATTTATTTAGTGTACTGATATGAGGAGAATTCAGAATGAATGATTCTTTTGTTTTCTTGATGAATTCATTGTTGATAGTGTTTTGTGTTTTGGGCTACTATTTTTTTTGTTGCCATCACAGATAGAATTTCGATGATAAGCTTCAACTGATTTTTTGCTAATTTTTTGCCAAAAATCTGCTATGTGTTTCAGTAGTATTATGGTTGTTGCTGGTAATTTTGTTTATTCTTGATCTTATAACTTATCACGGTTCACTATCTCATATACTAATTATATGGTTGAGAGTGAGAAGTATTATTGATATACTAATTCAGTATTTCTGGTAATTTTCTGAGCCTAAGAGGTGAGAAGTTTGATTTTCTTTTATGTAAATTATCAGTAGTGGAATTTATGCTGGTAGTGGAACTCTCTTTTATGGTTTCTGAGGATATTTGAACTGATATTTGCATGATCTCTATGTTTCTTTCTTTCTTAAATCTCCTTATTTTCTTAAGGGTCAAAGCATCAATCTCACCAAGATTATTAGGGAAAAATCGATACAACTAAAAGTGATAGACTATTTGTTTGTACACTATTTATTTGTTCATCCATATAGAGTATGATATAATAATGTAAAAATACAAGTATACCACAATACAATGAGCCCAACCATTGTGAGTTACACCATGTCTTAAATTATCCCCCTTACACACAAACAAAAAAGGAACAAAAAAGAGTCTTGATGATCCCCTATGATTCCAATAAATGTCACTGGCCAATGAATCTCTCTCCACTTTCCATTAGTTTCTCTGTAGTTGCGACTCCAACAAAGGAAACAACCTTTCGATGCACTTTCTATTCTCATATTGAAAAACAGGCACCTCATGCTTGTCTTTCTTTATAAACACGGGGTTGAAGATTATGTTTTCCACGAATGTGTATTAATCTGGAATATGATGACTGGATTTTTGTGTGTGATTTCGGGAGAGAATACGAGAGAGGAAAACGCACTCGCGTTCTGCATTCCTTGCGTTCTGAAACGCATTTTGGCGCTTTTACGTTCTGCGCCTTGCGCTTGAGCGTATGAACGTATTTGCATACGTGTTATGCTTCTGCGTTCTATGACGCTTCCGCGTATCTCAACGTTTTTTAGCGTTCTTCCCATGCATGGCTCCACGCAGAAGAATATATTTCCCAGGAGATGGGAGTTAATTAACGGCTTTATTAACTCCCTCACTTTCTCTCTTATCCACACTTCTTATGTGGAATAAAATAATATAAATAATATTCAATTATTATTTTCAAGAAGACATCATAGGGTTAGAGTTCTAAGAAAAGAGAGGCGAGAGGAAGAGTGAAAGAGAACAAAGTCTCATGCCTTTATCTTTGAACACCATTGATAGATTTTTAACGGGAGTGCCTTGATGTTTCATTTTAAGAAAATAAGGCTTTTATTAAGAATACAATAATAACTTTTTATTAATGAGAAGGACTACATCGGTCCTGCAAAATATTAAGTAGATCGACTTCCTCTTATAAAAAAAGTAACTTAATTATTTTTATATGGTGAAATCAATTTATTTTAAATAGTTTTCTAATTAGCTCTACAAATTGCATATATAATTTCGGAAAGAAGAAGAGTCCTGTAAATAGAAACTTACCACGGAAGTCATTGCCTTTATTAATATATCCACCTTCATGAAGTTGAAGACTGTTAAATTAATATTGGGAAGAAAATTAAATGGTAAAAGGACGTATACCTAATACTTACATCCGCATACAACTAAAATTGATTGGAGTGTTTGAAATTTGAGCGGTGGAATTGGATGCTCCTCTATGTTGACTCCAATCAACAACACACGAAACCTCCTCTTCCTTAACATGTCTAACTGAGAACCAACACAAGAAACTTCCCATTGCTTATCAAACTCTAGTTAACTTTTTAAGTCAACTCTTCTCCTCACATTCTTCTTTTTATTTATTTTTGAACAATTTTATGTGAAGATGTGTGAGACAAATAAAAAGTAATATTTCATTAAAAAGGTGTTGCCCGTTCAACAGATCTTTTTAATAAATAATTTGTTGGACAAATAAAAAAAAATTAATAACAAAATATTTGTGTAAAATCGTCTTTCAGAATTAAATCTGTGAAAAGAATAAAATATAAAAAATGATAACATTTCATTAAGAATCATTTATTGGATAGATTAAAGGGTAAAAAATGAAAAGAATGTTATCATGATAATACAATTTTATGTAAGGTTTTGCTCTTAATAATTAAAAAAATAATTTACTAATATTTAAAATGTAAATATAAATATGATCAAGAAAAAGTGAATTACAGCTTCTAACCTTCCCCTTTTCTAATAAAATTAAAAATAGGATTAAGCATATGACGTTTGTGGATGCTATTGCGTAGAATTTTATAATGTCACGTGTTAGTAGGAAGTGTGAGACGTGTAGTATAAATTATCAAAGTCTTCTCAGAAAACTCTTCAAACTAGAAAGTAGAAACATGTATATAAATATCAAACCTTCAAACTGTATACCTGAATGCAGCTCAAGATACAGTGCACTCATTTTCAGAAATGTATGCAACTATGAACAAAAATATATAATTATAAATAAAAATACATACACTTTATTAGTGAATTTTTGTTAGTTTTTTTAATAAAAAATTAAGCGTAAAAAATTTACAATTATTAAAAAATATATATACATTATTGAATAAAAAGTTATACATATATGGATGCTAGTTTTTTTAATGAAAAATTGAGTGTAAAAATGTACACAATTATTAAAAAAAATATATACAATATGGAGTAGAATAAAAAGTTATACGCATATGAGTGCACCCTTCAATCCGGATGCACCGGATATCAACTCAAAATCCAATACCCTACTTTTCTTACCCTTATTCTATTCCATTACTTTAAATTTGAGTATTGGATCACATACACAAGTAATTCAAGAATAGACGAATATCCGCAATCATAACAAATTATATAGATAACCGTGATTATTCGAACCCACCTGATCCTACTCGTCCTGAATTCATATTTTTTTTAACATCATAAACCATAAAATAAATAAAAATAAATATAGTGCCAACATGTAAAACTACCCATAATACAAAGTTGAAAATTAATATCAACACTTTTTACGAAGTAACTTTTATATCTTTATTATTTAATAGACACTTTTTGGACATAAATGTCCCTCATTTCTTATTATAATTTTTACTACCTGGGTGGTTGGGCTTTGCCGGTAGCAGTTGGACTGCCGATAATGGCGGCGGTAGAGAGGCGCCCTCGGCAGCTAGGTGGGGTGAGGGGGGTTTGGGGATGAAAGGGGTGTTATAGTTAAAAAAAAATTAGCTATTACTTAGAATTAATAATCTCTCAAAGAAAGTGTAGTAATTATTTTCAATTTTAAAATTTGTATATTTTTAAAATTCTCCCATAAATATATATGAGGAGTATAAAACATGAAAACAAATTCAATAACAAAAACTACTTAATCCATGTCAATTATCATAAGAGCAATAACAAGAAAACATTATAAACTTATAATTAGTCAAATAACATGAACACAAACACTATAATCGAATAATTGCTTCCAAGTTTAAACATGACAATATCAAGGTATCTATTATCTCGTAAGCAAGAAAATATCTTAAACTTCTATTTAATCAAATAAAATGAAAACACACTATAATAGAATAATTGCTTCCAAAGTTTAAACATGACAATAATTAGCGCCAAAATATCTCAAAACATAGCATATTCAATCTACATATAATATCTCTTTAAATTAATATATGTAATCGTTTAAATAGTTATTCTTTAATTTTATTTAATAATTATTAAAATTGAGATTAATTATGGTGGCGACACCTCATCAAAATTAAGAGTTTGACTGCAGTGCATCGAGTGCACTGGTGTACCTGAATAATCTAAATCGTTGGATCGGATTTTTATTTAATCCTATCTACTAAATAAAATAAAATAATTAAATATAAATACAATAATTACCCACTACACCCTATTATTAACCTATAAACTCTCAAGTGCACCGTTACACCAGATACACCATAAAATAACCCAAAATTAAACTTTCTTTTAATATTTTAAAGATATTATATATATATATATATAATTTTTTAAACTTATATCTTTTATTATATTAAAAATTTATTACTTTATAAAATGTGATATTCGTCTAATTGAATTATTTCACGAACAATTTATTGGAATAAAAAGTGATAACACACTTAATAGTGATACTGCATGATAAATAAAAAATGATAATTGTTTAATTTAATTATTTTATAAACAATTCGTAGGATAAATAAAAAATAATAATAATTATAATATAAAGTGATACTAATTAAAATTAAGTGATAATAAAAAAAGTTAAACTATCTCATGAATAATTAATAATAACAATTAATATTATTATTATTATTATTATTATTATTATTATTATGTACCGAAATTCTTATAGTTTAAGGGATAACTTTAATTAGTAAAGTCAAACAATGCATTTTTTAATTATTTTTAATTTTTATAAAATATATTTATTTAGGTTAATGATCGGATTAGAATTTGTGACACACCTTCCCTTATTAATATTCACCAAAATTAAATTTGTTTAATTAATTTGGAAAAGTTTCAGTGTTTGGTAGTGGAACGAACTTATGATATTTCGAAATGTAGCAACATTTTGCATTTCTTTCTGAATTATGAGTCAACAATAAGGTTCTCAAGCCGCTCCTCACTTTCAATAGTTGACTAACAAATGCCAAAAATACCCAAAAGTCATACCATAAACACCAAACTCAATTACCAAATTGGATACATACAAATAAAGTCACAATAACTACAACTATATTAACAATAATAATAATATATTAAAGCAATAAAATAAGTGGTCATACAGCCGTAGGAGTCCACACTATCCACATGACTAAATGTGCAACTGCATCGAACCCACATTTTTCGACACAGAAAAAAATAAACACAAAGGGTATTGTCCAAATAGAACTAGTCAACGTGATTTCTACACCCCAAATACGAAATATTCCCTCCGTTCCGAAAAACTTTTCACGTTTGTTGTTCCACGTTGTTTAAGAAAAGTTATACTTTTTGACCAATTTTATTGACTTTGGAGGGTATTGTAGTATTTTTAGGTAATAAAAAATATAAAATAATGATATGTGTGTGAAAAAATAGTGACAATTTTGAAATTAAAGTAACTTTTGAGGTTGCTAGATAAAGTGATGTTTCTTTTTTGGAGTGTGAAAGTTTTGTGGGACAAACAAATGAGAAAAGTGTGAAAAGTATTATGGGACGGAGGGAGTAAGAAAGATCCAACAGTCACACCACACCACCCCACCCCACCCAAAAAAAATCCTATATATTCCCTCCGTCCCATAAAATCTTTCCCACTTTCCTCATTTGTTTGTTCCACAAAACTTTTCACACCACAAAAAAAAGAAACATCACTTTATCTAACAAACTCAAAAGTTCCTTTAATTTCAAATTTATCACTTCTTTTACACACACATATCATTACTTTATTCTTTTTTACTCTCTAAAAATACCACAATATCCTTCAAAGTCAATAAAGTTGGTCAAAAAGTGCACACTTTCTTAAACAACGTGGAACAATAAACGTGAAAAGTATTATGGGACGGAGGGAGTATATACTACTCCCTCCGTCCCATAGAAGTTGACACATTTCCTTTTTAATACATGGGACCCACATAAAAACAATTAATCTACTCTCATGGGCCCTACATATCACCTCTAATACAACTACCCCCTACACATTAAATATTATTTTTCTCACTTCACTTTACTTCACTTCACTTTACATTAAATTATTATATTTCTTAATATTCGTGACATAAAAATTATACCAACTTTAATGTTACAACTTTAATGGAAGGATGGAGTAATTATTTGTGGTGCAAGGTGGATCATGATTCCATTGGGAAGTAGTAAGGGGAAAGCGTGGTAAGCCTGCAAATACAATTCAAAACTATATTAATAAAGTATATACTATATATATGTTTATACACAAAATATAACTAATTTCATAGGGTAATCACTATTCGTACTTCCAAACTTTTTTTACATAAAAACTCTGTAGTCAAATATGCTCGAATAAGGGGATTTAGAAAAGAAAAAAAAATTAATATAAAATAAATAAAGATTGTATCTTTCATTTAATGCTTTAATTAATTAGGAATATTTTGCAAATAAATAGTGAAGCTCACCAATTTTAGTATGGGAATTAGAAGAAAATTTAAAAGTAATTCTTCCTTATAAATGTATCAATCTGTTTAATTTGAATAAATTGATGATAAAACTTTTGAGGATGTATTGCGTGGAATTGGAAATAAGAAAATCGGGTGTTGGTACCTCTTTTTAAAAAAATAATAATAAAAAAAAATACTCATGTATAATATTATACAACAATAATGTTTCTCTTTGTTTTGAAAAATAATACTCTTCCATAATGTAAAAGAGTACAAATGAGGACAACAACTCGGCCACACAAATACTTGATTAAGTAAACCTTAAAATAAATTAGATTATAAACTATGAAGATAAAGTAGTAATTTAAAAAATTGTAATGATATCTTAAAGAAAGGAATGTAATTAATTTTAAATTAAAGTAATAAATCCTGAATTGTAAGGATGAAACAAACATTTGAATACAATAATTTATCAACTTAATTTGTTATTATTATTTTTTTAATCCAGAGAATTTAATTGAATTCAATTTAGAAAAGGGTGCATTGGAAAATTTGGTCTAAACTCCATATCTTCTTATTAAAAATGCATTTCCTAAAACTTACTATTATTTTATTCTTAATTATTGCCAATAAATTTATAATTTGCCTAAATTTATTAATTTGGAAATTATGAGTTAGGGTAGATATACTTTATTGATTCAAATTATTCAAATTTGGTAGGGGCTGTGTCTCTTTTTGTCACAAATTAATTACAAGGAAATACTAAAAAAATAATTTTAAAAAAAAAACTAATTTCCTAAAACTTACTATTATTTTATTCTTAATTATTGCCAATAAATTTATAATTTGCCTAAATTTATTAATTTGGAAATTAGGAGTTAGGGTAGATATACTTTATTGATTCAAATTATTCAAATTTGGTAGGGGCTGTGTCTCTTTTTGTCACAAATTAATTACAAGGAAATACTAAAAAAATAATTAAAAAAAAAACTAATAACAACCTCAATTATTCCACGTTAATGTTAAGAGTCTTCATTAATGCCAACCCTGAAACATAAATTTCACCTAAATATTGAAGATTAAAGTACTGATTTAATAATTTACTATTGAACACATGTGACTTTTAATTCCAAATATGTACATAGTAATTATTCAAGATGTGGGAAAAATATAATTGAGTCATTTAATAAGTATTTAAGTTCTTTTGAAACCTGTATAGTATTCTATCACGAATATCAAGATTTAGAAATTATGTTTTAGGGGCAAATTGTGTGATATGACATAATTAATATTTTCAGAAACTAAATTATAAAATTTGAAAATTTAAAAGCATTTTTTGTAAAAGATCAAAAAGTGGAGTCATATTGAGACGTCGGAGTAATTAAACACTATTTGACCACGTTTCAAATCTGATTAATAATAATTAGTTATGATAAGATTAATATTATGAGTTATAATGCACTAGCTTTTTATTTTTTTATTATTTTCTTAAAATCATAACAAGCTGTATTAATTTTATTTAGTAATATAAATGCATTATTTTTATATTTAATTGTAACATTAGTTTTTATTAACAAAACTAACAGTATTTTTATTTATAAAAAAAGGTTAAAATTTTGATAATAAGTTTTTATTAATTATTAGTAGTATGTTTTTATTAATAAATGTAAATAAATTGAAAGCAAATACTTTTGTAAAACCGTTTTATAGGAAGACTTTCGTAAATTGAATAAGAAGTGAATTTTAATAAAAAATGATACTTGAATTAATGAAAAGTATTACACAATGATCTAGTGAATTGTTTTATAAATCATTCAAAATATGAATAAAAAATAATAATATTTTTTATTTTTAATAAAAGTGATAATTAGTTTTAAAAAAAATTAAAAACAATCTCATGATAGAGAGTCCAGAGACTGTCTAAATAAATATCTCCCTATATTGAATGCTCCCTCCCTATATCGGATTTGGGTGTACAATTAAGATAGTATTTTTTTTACTTATATATTTGACGGATCTTTACGATAATTCTTTTTGAAAGAATAATATTTCTAACAAATTAAAATAAGAAAAAAAATATAATAATAATACAAGTACCTTTCTTTTCGTTTTTGCAAAAACCTCTGCAGAGAATTTCTCCTTGATATGGGCAAATCTGCTGAATACATTTAAAAATAATAAAATAAATAAGATTAAATTTGTAAAATTAAAATAATCAAAATAGAGAAAAATATTACTATAAGTTAAAAAAAAAAAATTGAAGTAAACCTCCATTAAGAGATTCCAAGAGATTCATCTGGGCGTCGGTGTTTCTTTCAACCGCTTTTGAGCACATTTCCTTGGCAGCATTCACAATTTCTGCTGCCTATTTAATATCATGCATAAATTTTTTATTTTAAATAATAATCACTCCTATCTCCCAAAATATTTTTATTTATTTAAAAAAAAAACACCTGCTGAGGAGATAAGTCGAAAACCAGAACCATTCCATCGTAGAAAATGGTCATAGGAGCTGTATTTTCGTTCTTTTCGCTTCTACCACCAAGGCTGCACCAACAAATTAACACATAAACAGAATTAAATCTCATAGTATAGTACATTAATTTTTTATTTAAAAAAAAACGTGTGAGACCGTATAAGATATTTCATAAAAATTAATATATAATCGATAAAATATGATAATAGTTTAGTTGTTCACTGTATTCATCCTCAAGAATATACTGTATGAAACTATCTCATCGTGAACTGTTCTCATAAAGAAAAAATTGGGTGTGTGAAGAGTGGGAAATATAAAAATTCATTATTTAAGTACGGCAAATTTCAATTTTTGTTATTTTTTATTTGTAATTTTTTATTTTGGTCATTTTTTATTCGATTTTAGTTATTTTTATTCAAATTTTGAATAAAATTACTTCTTCCATCCCATTTCAGATGACACACGTTCATTTTGGGTTGTCCCACAAAATTTGCATCATCCTAAAAAAGTAAAAAGTCAAACATAATCACCCTTTCATTACACTTTATTTAACAAAAACTCACTCCTACCTAACACACCTAACATATTTTATCATTTACTCCCTCCGTCTCCTTTTAGATGACACACTTTCCATTTTGAGTTGTTCCACAAAAGTTTGCACCTTCCAAAAAAAGCAAAAAATAAAAAACAATCACTCTTCCTCATACACCTTATTTACAAAAAAAAACATCTCTATCTAACATACTTTATTACTCCCTCCATCCCTAGGTAAGAATCTTATTTTACCATTTTGGTTGTCCCACTTAAAGGATCTCATTTCCTTTTTTGGACATATGAGACTCACCCAAACACACTAATACAATTAAAACATGAGGGTCACACATCCACTAATACGACTACCCACTACACATTAAATAATAATACTCATTAATCCACGTGCCCAAAAGCAAATGAGACTCTTACGACGGAGGGAGTATTTATTTATTACAAAAAAAATATCATTATATCCCTAAAAGTTATCACTTTCTTAATCTACGTGCCGGAAAGGGGAGCGCAAACTTTTTCGGGACGGAGGGAGTATTTATTACCAAAAATATCATAATTCCCCTAAACATTGAGCATAACTTTTCTTAATATTCATCTCGAATGAGGTGTGCAAACATTTTTGGGACAAATTCCAACATAAAAAACTAAAATGTGGCAAAAATAAAATTGTACTAAATTTGAATAAAAAATAACTAAAATTAGAAACTGTCATATTAAGTCACGAATATTTTGTGGTGAAGAATGTTACCTAAGTTTGGGAGTAGGAGGGAGAGAATGAGAAGATTTATTGGGAGCAGAAGTGGTATTCTTGATGACACACTTGACCACATCTGGATTCATCTTGGATATAACGCTTTGTAATTCTGCATATCAAAACAAATTAGGATAAAATTAAAAAGCTACAAAATTATATCTCTAGAAAGAGGAGAGAGAGAGAGACCACGAAAGCTTCTTCTGGGGGGCTTAGAGTCCTTCTCCATGCTGAAGAAATCAAGCTCACAAGAGGGTGAAGTAGCCATGGATTATACTTGTATATATGATGCATATATAGATTGATAGATATACACATATGAAGAGGTGTATATATATGGGTAGGGTCAAGAGAAGAATGGGTAGATGTGTACTTTTCCTGTATGCTGAATGTCACGTGGAAAATGAGAGTACACTAAATGGACTCCAAAAGTCTTGTTACCACTTACTTTATTATGCAACGGAGTTGAATTGAACAAATCAAATTTTATCCAACATTTTTTGGGTGTACCTAATATTAATGGCAAGTGTCTACTCTACAGAATAATTTCTATACGAAGAATAAAAAGTAATCCCTCCATCTATTCTTCTTCATGTATCCATTTATTTTTTCCACATGAAGTAAGGAGTATTATTATTTTATGTGTAGTAGATAATTGTATTAATGGTGGGTGTGAGTCTCATATTTTATTTGTATTAGTGGTGGATGTGGGTCCCATAATCCAAAAAGGAAAATTGATAGATTAAGGATGAGCGGCCCAAAATGGTAAAATAGATAGATTGAAAGTGGACGGATTGAGTAATACTCTCTGTGTCCCACTAATTACTGTATATTTTTTTGTCTCAATACTTATGCACGTTTTTAAAAATAAATAAAAAATTACAATACTATCCATTTTTTACCCGCACCCAAACAACTTTATACACTTTTTCATTAAATTATCTAAAATATAATTTTTTACCCACATTCCAATAACTTTAAAAATTTTTATACATTAAAAAAAAATCTAAATCTCCGCGCACTAGAATATGTGCAAAATTTACCTTTTATAAAGAAAAGTGATATCTAATTGATACAAATAAATAATGTTGTAAATTATTTCACAAATAATTTATAATATAAATGAAAAGTTATATGATGTCATGAACAATTTATAATATAAATGAAATGTGATAACATTTCAAAAGAAAATTCTAACATTTTTAATAAAAATTATAACTAATTACGTAAGTGTAAAATGATCAACAATTCCCCAATATTAGTAGGTTTAAAATAGAGTGTACTTGGCACTAATTTCTTTTATTTTTTAATTATTTTTAGGGTCACACTAAATGCACACCGCTTTTATTAAATACACACCCTATTATAATATAATAATTAAAATATATATTTTTAAAAAGTCTGAATTACCCTTAATTTATTAAACACAGACCCCTTAATTTAATAAAAACAAACCTAATAAAAAAAATATATTACCTTAATTATCTACTTATTATCGACAACTCAATATCTTAAAAATTCAGGATTGAATTAGATAAAATCTTACCTTAATTATCTCCTTATTATAGTTCTCTGCAACTCAATATATCTTGTAAACTCAAGATTGAACATTGAACAGTTCTAATCTTCGTTAAGCACACTTCGTTTCCCAATTTTAATTAATGCGCAATTTTTTTTTAAAATTTTAATTTATTCTATGAAAATAGTGCATAATTAAGAAAAAAATTTAACCAATGTGATTTCGTTGAAGCTTTTCTCATAATCATTTTTTATTGTTTTATCCAGGTTCTCGTTTTCACCATTGTCATTCAATATTTTTTTCCATTATTTTTTTAATCATTGAAAGATGAAGTCTTTACCTTTAATTTTCACATAAGGTACTTTATATTTTCGTTACGTGGATTTGAAACTGCAAAATGATAAAAAGTTGAGCAGAAACGGAGAGTAATGTGTATATATTTATATTTAGTTGGAACTTGGAATTGATAAGAAGAGTGAATATCATTTCTTTCTTCTATAAGACAAAGAAAAATACCGATAAAATATATATATAAAAAAGACAAGGAAGAACAGTGGCACGAGAACATGAGTGAAGAAGAGAAATGAAAAAAAATAGGGGAATAGAGAAGAAATTGATTTAAATAAAATTAAAAGAACATGAAAATAGCTAAATTGAAACTGGATTGAAAATAGATAGGTTGAACGAAGAAGATAAAGTATTTATTTAACTTATAGGGTGTTTATTTAGTTTTAATGTTAAAAAAGATAATTTTGGAATTTTAGAGGGTGTGTATATAATAAAATTCAAAAATTAAAAATTAAAAGGGATGTGTATTCAATAAAGGGTGTATATTCAATAAAAAGGAGTGTGTATTTAACAATAAATACTCTTATTTTTATTCTTTTATTGATAGAGATTAAACTAACATAATTTGACAATTAAAATCATTAAGGTGTACTGATGCTCTAGATGCATTCTAGTTAGACTCTCAATTTTATGATTTAATATACTGTGCACGATGCTCTAGATGCATTCTAATTAAACTCTCTATTTATGAGTTGATACTTTGTGTACCTATATCTGTATTAGTTTTATTTAATAATGTATATGTGTTTCTTACTAATTGTATAACTTTTTTATACGCAGTTTTTCATTTAAAAACTAACAGTAAATTAGTTAAAAATTTGCTAATAAAGTGTATAAGTTCTTATTTTTTAGTGTACACATTTTTATTTATTAGTGTATAAGTTCTAAATGTGAGTGCATGGAAGAATATGCCAAATATTATTAATTTTTTAAGTTGTTTTAGTATTTTTAGATAATAAATAAAGTGTTAAATGTGTTGTGTCATGTGTATGTTATATGAGAGAAGTATTTTAGTTGAAAGTATTGTGGGAAAAACAAATAAAGAATATGTAATGAATTTAATAGGATAGAAGTAATAATATTTTAAATAATAATTAAAGTTTAAAGTATGTTATATATCTGGTGAGATAATAAATTTTTTAAAATTAGATATATTAGGGAGCTATTGTTTTTATTTTGGGAAAATTCCATTTTAAATTCCATAGAAGTGCTACCTTTTCAATTTTGGTCCTGCAAAATTTTAATTTTCAAAACTGGTGATGTAGCTAATGCTTTTAGTCTTTTTTTTTTTTTCACTTTTAGCCCTATTCCGTTAAAGTTTTGGATGGACTACTTAGTGGTTTCACTATTAGTCCTATGAGAACTAATTTTTCGAAAATTTTCATTCTAAATCAACTCGCGTATCATCTCAAAACGCCAAATTTACTTTTTTTTTTAAAATAGACATAATCCATTACAACCATATCAAAACCACCATGCTTCTGCATAGTACTTAGACAACATTAAACTTAACATTAACTACAACCTAAAAAAGTAACAACACCTTTTTTGATTGGAAATCCGTCAGGTGTTTGAGAGGTTTTACGATTGCTCTTCACAGCTAATCACACGCCTTACGATTGATCAATCTCATTCCTTACGATTGGAAATCTCGTTCCTCACAGCGAATCACAATACATTTCTGGTTCGTTTCCTACATTGGATGTACATGATACTACTACTTTTTTTGTCAGAAAATATGGAGATTTTGTTATTAAAGAAAATGAATTAAGGTTACATGCTAGAGGAGTAGCCTAAGATTATTTAATATTTATTGAATGAAAATGGTTCATTACACTCCAATGCTTACTAAACAAGAGGAGAAAACTCCTCTAGTTACCTATTGTAACTGAATACAAAACACTCATTTAAAAGGAAACTATTACAATGATTCTTAAATGAGAAAAGAAAAGGGAATGATCGATATCTTTTGCTTCCTTCAACTCTATATTTATAGAGCTCAAAATTCAAATTCTAAAACCTCACTAATCCTTTTTACGTCATTGCTTACGTCATTATGCTGGCATCACTGCTTGTGTCACTGCTTTAATAATTGATGGTAGTTGACATAACCTGTCTTCTCGTCTCTTTGAAGAGTCACATGGCTCTTGGGGTATATGAAGGGTCACCCGGAGTTTACCTTTTCTTCATGCGTGCTCTCTTCTTCGCTGGATTTTGATCTGATTTCGATTGGATTATCTATAACTATTTTCCTTCTTTCCAGACATAACTTTACTCATTTCCCTAATTTTGGTTCATTTTGGATGGAGCAGCTTGAGCACACCTTTTTCTTTCCGAAGCCAAAATTTGCCATATTACAATATTTCTAGTGAGTATTCTTTCTTACCGATAAGCTTGTTTTCCTAGAGAAGTGTCGGTTTTTATCGAATACTTCTTCCGCAAATCTCGTTGTACTATTTCCAGTTAAAGTGTTTAACTGGAAAGATCTGTTCACCGTGCTATGGAAATATTTGAACAGAAACTTTACCTTGTTCATTTGAAGACAGACATACAAACTCCCTGATCATCTTGTTGGGATCTGGTCCTTTGTATATGTAGAGAACAGGACTAACCTCTTTTCGAGAGACTCTTTGATGTTGTTTGGTTGTCCTAAAATTCGGTCTTCGTAACATTATATAATTAAAGGCTTCATTGTTGTCTTTCTCTACTGGTTCTGGAGCTACACTGATAAGGTAGAGCTCCAATAGATCTCCTCGGGACAAAATTTTATTGTATGCCCACAACTTGTAGACTACTTCCCTTATCCATTTTGATAATTTTGATATTTTTGGGAAGTTGGGTGCAATAGTGTATATTGAGGCTAATACCCCAAAGTCGAACCACTGTTTTACGTCTTCCAAATGCGAACCTTGCCTCATCTAGACTCAAGGGTATTTCCCAAATTGTTTATTCGGAATTTCTCCAGACGAATCCCTTGTCTTGTATTTAGTTTCGGCCAGCTAACCTAATATACCTGCACGTAAGAAGATCGGCTTTGTTAATATCAGTCTTAGAGGTGCCCATCATCGGCCTAAGACTGATCTCTCCCTCCTTTTCCCCTAAGGTGTTGGCTTGACGACTCGAGATGTTCGAAGCCTTAATTTTTTTGGACCAATTCTTCCTTGGGAAGTTCTAATCCAAAACTCGTGCTAGGAGTATTTGAATCCCTTGCTATGGGTTTAAGGCCTCATTCCTGAGTATACTCCTTTTATCGATTACTATTGACAACCCGGAGGAATGTCACTTTCAAAATCTTGTAAAGATTCGTATTGTTACGAATACATGCTCATAATAGATTGGAAGCTTTGTCCCCATTAACTCGTTGTAATTTTCCAATAACCTCTGTATTGATTACCGGATTCTCATAATCCTTTTGAAGCATTTCAAGTTACTCCATCAGGTGTCTCGAAATGACCAGGATTAAGTTTACTTAAGCTCCCTTCATCTCTTGTCAGGTGTCTCGTTCTTGTCCCAACATGTTAGTGGATCTTCATTGAAATTCCACTTGATCTTCTTCTTGACTTTCTCCAAAGATATTTTCTCTTTAATTGTGAAGTCATTATGTGACTTATCTCCTAGACTTGCTTTGAGAAGTTGGATGGTTTCTTCTTTTAGTTTTTCCTCATATTCTCCTCATAGGGTCTCGACTCTCATCTGAAGGAGGTTCACCATATCTTCTTTGATCCTTCATTTTTGGATGGAAAAGATTTCATTCATCATCACAATGCTTGCTACAAAATGGATTGACATTTTTTTTCGAAATACAGTCTCATAAACTTGATAGGCAATTTTGCGCACTCCAACTAAAATCCCCAAGTGTAGAGATGTCAATTATAGAGGCAAGTACCCGGTTAAATATCGTTCTCACTGAGACAGTCAATTATCTATTTTACTTTAAATTACTATTCAACTAGAATGAATGTAACTAATTTTCCCAAGATTTGAATATGATAATTATCTAAAGAATTGAAATAACAAATACTTTAATAAATAAAAGCAAGAAGAAATATTCAAGATGAATTAAGAGAGAAGTAACAGCTCTAAGGTTTCAGGTGTAGTGCAATTGATTTGGTCTCCTAGACATCCTATTATTCATTCATGCTATTTTAATGAAAATACATCACAAGATGACGCGTGAACAGTTTTGAACCTCCTTCCTAGATACTAATAAGGCAAACTTAATAAACCTCCGGATGACCAGTTCGACTAACATATATTCTCTGAAAGTACTACTCAAACTTATTCACTTCCTACTTAATTTCCTAATTGCATTGTTCCACTAAGAATATCAAGTATCTTATTTACCAGCCCTTAGGATTATCGTGTTCACTGGCAAACTACTATAATCCCTAGCAAACAGACAATATTAAGTACGCAGACACACAAGCTAACACAACATACCAAGCATCACGGACAACATCAATAGCATGCTATGAAGACGTTACAAACGTTTAACATAATCTGAATAAATCGAATAAACAAGAATCAACAATAGCATAAATTCACAATATTTGTCTAGGGTTCCAAATCTACTAACCTAACCTTCAATCCTTAGAACTGTAAAAGGTTTCTAGCCCATGAGGTTAAACACAACCCTCATGGCTGACAATTTTATATCAAAATCAACAAAAGAATAAATAAAGAAAAGATACAAAACCCTAGTGTCACGTGGTTCTCCCTCTGTCTCTCCAATTGGATTGCCTCTCTCAAACGCACTTGAATCTTCCTCCGAACCGATAGGATGAATGGATGGATGGCGAGTGAAGGGTAGTGGTGAAAGGCGGATGGTGCGCGAATTGAATTCACGATGTGTTTTTGTTGTGAATGATCGGTCCTCCCTCTTCAAGTGATCTGATCCTTTTTATACCTATTTTCCCGAAAACTGACTTGAATGGGCTGTTTTTACACGTTGTCACGCACAAGGGATCAAAAATCCCCATTTTTGGCTCAAAATAACCCAACACGAGTTGGCCCTATGTAACTCAAGTTACCTAACTCGACCAGTGTTGCACCAACATGACTCGAGTTAGCAACTCGAGTTGCTGCCTCTCAACTCGAGTTGCGATGCTTTGCATCCTGGATCGCTTTCGGACCTCAGCATGACTCCTGTTGCAAGTCGTGTTGGCTCATACAACTCGTGTTGGCTCTCTGGATGATTTTCGGATGCTTTTCTGCCCCCTACTCGACTCGAGTTGCAAGTCGAGTTGGACCTTGCAACTCGGGTAAGCTCTCTGGATGATTCTGGATACTTTTCGTGGCCTAACTCGACTTGTGTTGCAAGTCGTGTTGCAACTCGAGTTGCATGTTACAATTCGAGTTGGGTCTTTTCAGCCCCGTTTATTGCTCGTTTTTGTTCCTGCTTCATTTCTACCCTGTTTTAACCTTCAAAACTCCACAAAAACCTATTAGAAGCACCAGAATCATGTAAAATACATCAACTACGCACTCCAACACAAAAACATGGCCTTATTCTTAAGAAAAACGGTTGAATGCCTATAGAAAATTATTTTCTATCAGGACATCCACTCTGGTGTTATGAAAGTATATTGGTGAAGTCTTTAATTTGTACGATGGGGTATGAGCCATTTATTTCTTAAGCATGTTGAGTTCCTTCGTTATTTTGTCAATAGGAACTAGTTGCAATTCCATCACATTTTTTGTGAGTTCCAAAGGTTGCAATCTCTCATTCTGTCACCTTATATATAATGTGATGTTTTCTCTTTTTGAAGTTGAGAAACAGCTCAATTCTTCCTACCATAAATTCATAGTATAAAACCTCATTAATTATTCGAATTCGATTTAAAATTATAATTTTTTTAATAGTATTTAATTTCTATTTATAAGAATAAGAAAATATATTATGTACTTTTTTTTTAATTTCTCGTACTACACTACAAAAAAAACTGTTTTTTACCAACGAAATATTTCGTTGGTAAAAGCCTTAATTCCATTGTTAAATTGGCTTATCAATAGATTAGGAACGAAATCCGTTGGTAAAGTGATGGTTGGTAAATTTTTAGCAACTAAAAATCAATTCCATGGGTAATTCGTTTCTAATAATTCTGTTGCTAATTTATATAATTATTCCCTTGGTAATCCGTTGGTAATTACCAACGAATTGAATTCTGTTACTAAAATAGAGAATAAATCTGTTGACATTCGATTGCTAAAATAAATTGTCATTTTTACTGCTAATCCGTTGATAATTATCAACGGATTGAATTCCATTGGTAAATTCGTTTGTTAAAAAAAATTGTAGTGCTATGAGTTAGTTTTAAATATTTTTATGTATTACAAATTAATCATTATCTAATTAATTAAATATAACAATATTCATATTTGTATTTGAATAACATTCGAATGGTAAATAATATTTATATTTGAATTCTTATTTGAATATTTTGAAATCGAATATTAATTGATATTCTAATACAAATCTCAAATCAAATTAAAAAAAAAACATATATTTTACATCTGTTTTTACAGCTGGACCAACTCAAAATTGTAGGTGCAGTGATAGTGGAGTCAAGTTCGACTTACCGCAATTTAACTTGGGTGAAGCAATTAATTTGAGTTAGGGTTGTAGCAACATAACCGCATCATCCGTCATTTTAGTGTTTCATCTCTTAGTTAGGGTTGTAGCAACGTGACCTAATCATCCATCATTTTAGTGTTTCATCTCAAATTACATTCACGATATTCTATTTTATTTTAATAATTCTTTTCATTTTAAATATTTTTTTGTTTTAGGATATGCTTCCACTATCTGAAGATTTGGAACCAATTGACACATTTTTTTTTACACAGAGATTTATTAGATTTTCAATTTATTTTTTGCTGGATATGATTGTCCATTTATACGCCCTCCGGCCACTTACAAAGTATCCATTTCATTATTCCTGACGTCCGCTTCAAAGGTATTAATTTCCTTTATTTAGTAAAAAAAGTACACAATATGACTCACCACTTCCCTCTAATACAACTACCTACTTTACCTATAATAATAATACTCCTTAATCCACGTGCAAAAAGCAAATAAAGACCTTAGAACTGTGCGCGTGCAAAAAGCAAACAGTTACCTTTTAAGTGGTCGGAGAGTATTATTTAAATGTTAGTGATTAACGTACAATTCATCCATCCAACGTTTTAAAATAGGAAGAGTAAAACTAAAATATAACGATAGATTCAGACGATTGTGAGTGCTACAAATTGTTGTTGGAAATAAATTCATGAAACCTTAACCCTATTATGATTAACGAGATTTAAACCGTAAAGCGGAAGCGTACCTGATCCAATAAGTCTCTAGGCGGAACACGAACTCAGGATCAGTGGTTATATGGTCTTCCTCAACTAAGCCTCCTTATTCCTTTATGAGGACCGTAGTAATCCCTCCCGATGGGGAGAAGGGAAGACCATGTGCGGCTTAGTATATTGGGGACCATAACCTGGGAGCCTTTATATACTACTTGATTAGACCACCCATAATCACCTAATCATGTAGTATTGAGTATCTACTCAATAAGCCCATATCATTTATTATTATAGCCCATGGACCTTTAACCTTAATTGGATCACTTAATTAAGTCCATAATATAATTGAATAGCTAATATAATTGCATAATAATATATTGCCCACAATTAGATTATAATGGAAATTAATAATTTCCAACAATCTCCCACTTGGGCTATATATATTTTCCGTTAGCAATTATATCAAGAGTCCTTAATTGCGCAACTTTATGTTATTCCTCTTCAGGCTATACTTAACAATCTGGTCCATCTCATATACTAATATGGAACTACCGCGGCATTCACCACATTATAAATCGTGATTAAACCCCTACAATCACCATATCAATATACTCAATGACATAGATCAAATATGGTGAGTAGCATGGAAATTACATGTCAAATGTGATCAACATCATGTCTATTTCCAACTGGTCCAACTTTAAACTTTAGTGAGATCAATCCATAATGTAAAATATTACAAAATGAAATTACTTAAGTGAATTCACAATGAATTCAAAGCCATGAACTTTATTCTGCAGAAAACTGAATTATCCAAATCAGAGTGTTTTGAAAACTTTAAAGAACAATAAATATAGACTCCCACTGAACTAATGTATTCTAAAACCATATAACACTCACATGATTGGCTAGCTCATAAAATTGCAGGGCGTTGAATACATAATTGGTGGATTCATATTTAGAGTCTATCATAATATGCTCTTCTAAAATTTTATCTACACAAAACACTTTCTTTAACAACCAAGAATTCTATGTCAATTTGTTTGACTTATAAGTATTCTTGTCATAAATACTTTACTGCGAACTAATTGTCACAATGAACTTTATGTGACAAATCTTCGCAACCTTTATTTCATGTTTGAATGCCCTTAGTGTGCTACTAATTCTGTTGTCATGGTTAATGAGCTAAAGTGTTTGCTTAATACTTTTACTTGTATAGCTCTCCGACCAACAGAAAATATAGTCTGAAGTGGATCTTATACTGTATTGACATCCAACAAACTCAGAATCAGAATTCCTCATGATCTCTAACAAATCTGATCCCTGATGTACAAGCATATTATTCTTAGTTCTCTATACATACTTTATAAAGATCCATACTAAAGTTACATAAATGTCTACTTAATATACCAACAACATAAGTCAAATTAGGTCTTGTAGAGACCTCATCATACAACAACTTCCAACAACCAATGAATATGGAATGTTTCTACATTTCTTAAATCTTTAGTTTAACTTTAGGGCACCTGATTGAGACTGCACTTGTCTCCCTTAGTTTAACTTAAACATTCTCCCACTGAATCACATAATCATCTACATTTGTCTCAAAACCAAATGAGACACTTACTTCATGATGATACTTGTGATTCCTTTACGAAAAAAATTTTGCTTGAATGCATAGAAGAATTTCCTATTAATTCTTAAACCATTTAGATCGTATCATCAGTGTTGCGATCAAGGAACTTTATTTTTACATTCATCTAATATGATTCAAGATCAAAATGTGCTACTAATGTCACGATTATCTTATAATAATGACTTCCTTCCATTTTGAGTATAATCTTATATCAAGATGCAAACCTAATCATCTTGTATTGATTTATACTCATAACTTATAGCATTAATACACTTTGGAGTAATTGGACCTTTCATGGTTTGATGAGCATTGTTTGAATGTTCTACCATTAATTCCATAGTGTCCTCATTATTTTGGAGAAAACTACATAATCTTCTGAATTATCTTTCTCCCAACTCTAGTGGTTTCCTTAGTGACATTAATTCTTGAGGTTGTTGAATTTGTTATTCCTTAAATATTATTGACATTGTCATATCGTTATTCTGAATTTGCACAAATTCTTTAAAGCATAAGTGAGGATCGAATCGACTCCCCCTTAAGGACAATGTCTCTAATATTATTCTTCCACCAAAATCAACATCCTCACATAATACCGTATTACCCGTCTCAAATATGATCCGATCAATTGGATCATAAACTTATTATCTTTATTTAATACCAATAAAGTAGTTTGTATCTATTTGAATCCAATTTTCTTTAGTAGATCCCAATGATCTAGCCTTAGTTGGATATCATCATATGTGAAACTCAAAGAGTTCTCACAACTACTTTGGTTGGAACTTTATTGAGACCATAAGATGCAATCTTTAGTATTTCTCCAATTAGTAACCATATATTGTGGAGTACTATTTTTGTCTTTTAACTACACCACAACACCATTCATACTAAGTAATCTTAATGTGGTGCATTATAAAATAATTCCACAAACCTTTAGGAGAAAACGAAAGGTTATACTTTAGTTTCTTTTTAACAGCTTTCCAAAAGGGTTTTTCTTTGTTGCTCTTATACTTTATTGAGACAGAGTTTGTTAGAAACTTATTAGTTCATTCTTATTGTTGAAGTTCTCATCATGTATAATTTTGTTGTTGACATAGGTTAAACTTAATTAACAGACTTCTTAATTGTACAGAGAATTAGTCCAAAATGATTATCATGCTTGCACTAAACTTTATAATCTTTCAAATTTTAAAGAGTTTAGAATCATCTCAAGGAATCTATCACATCATTAGTATCAAGTCCAATGACAACAATACTAATTTGTAAGTGACACTCTCTACGTAGTAGTCAAACACTGACAATAAAACTGTCAAGCAATAGCCTTCCTGTGGGCCGACTTATTACTCACATGTTAAACAAATAATCGTCACATATTTACCACCACAGGTGCTTGTGTATTTCTGCAAAATATTAATCTACCTATGGGCCGATCAATACCTGCATGAAAATACACTCGCAAAACATTATTAATTAGGGACCCATCACAAGACACCTTGTGCAACATTAACCTCGTCTGTGGATAAAAATTAACTGCAGGGGTAATCTTGGTGTAACAATCAAGTATTGACAATAAGTTCTGTCAAACAAGAGTCTATCTGTGGACCGACTCATGTTCACATGAATAATCCAAATAATTATCACATACTTATTATCACATGTGTGTTATTATTCTGTCAAACTGTGCCTACCTGTGGGCCGAACACAGAACACATAAATAATACCACACCCATCTATGTAATTTCAATAAAGCTTTTCTCCACACACGATATTGCTGTGGCAACATGGTGCTTCGATTGACTAGATTGAAGGTTTACTAGACTAATTAAATAAATATTAAAATATTTAATTTAATTAAACGACATTTAACTGTCTCCCCAATTTAATTTTAATTTTATTCCTCTAACCAAATAGAAATATTAGATGATTCACCCAAATTTAAAAATAATGAAAGATTTTGACTCAAAATTCCAAATTCTAATTTAGAATAAACTAAATTAGGCAAATATCCATACTTTAATAATGGAATGCAATTTATAACTATAAGACATTCATCAATTTATGTTCTGATTATGCTGACACATATAAGTGAATCTCCACTATGCACCAAAAAATTATATAAATGGAAGCCACATATTATGAATTAAAGGAGAGATACAACCATATAAATCATGATTAAATGAATCCTTATGTATCTCTATAAAATTCCACAAAAATGTAATCACAAAATTTATTTCGAAATTTTAATGATTAAACAAAAGCCTAACAAACCTCATTTCCATACTCAAAAAACATGTGAATATAGGACAGTGCATGATCACTAAATTTAATATGATATCGCGATTCGATAGTAAGGCACCCCTTCACGGCCCTTACCCATGCTATAGTATGGCACCATTATAGCTCATACCCATGTAATATATGATCCCATAACAAATACCCATTGTCTAATTTCCTAATTGCCAAACGGAGGAGAAATCCCACTGTCTAATTTCCTAATTGCCAAATTTTCCTAATTGCCCAATTGAGGAAAGATATTTTCTTCAGTCAATGTCGCATGGAATTTAAGATAACCATTATTAATGAGCATCCACATAATTACCATATGCATAACCATAAAATTATATATTAGGAAAGATCTCTTAACTAAATTAGGAATTTCCAAATTCTAATTTAGAATAATCTAAATTAAACCATTTTCCTCCACTTAAATATTACGAATCCTTTACCAAAAATATGTATTCAATCACGAACATTTAATGCGTACATGATTGGTTCTTCAATCTCAAAAAAATAAATTATTGATTCTCAAATACTGATTAAAATAGGTTACTGAATATAAGATATTCAACTCATATCACGTGTAAAATTGTGTAATCACACGGCTAAAGTAATTAGGGGACGCAACAGTTTTATTTAAATAACAACCATTGAATCAAATAATTGCTAAATAATTCGTCAGATATTAAAATTATGATTCAACATCATGATTCAAACAAATATATTTGAATCTAAACATAATACTGACAGATCTCAGAGAATCATGTATAGGGTGGCTCTGATACCACTTTTTGGAAATAAATCCATGAAACCTTAACCCTATTATGATTAACGAGATTTAAACCGTAAAGCGGAAGCGTACCTGATCCAATAAGTCTCTAGGCGGAACACGAACTCAGGATCAGTGGTTATATGGTCTTCCTCAACTAAGCCTCCTTATTCCTTTACGAGGACCGTAGTAATCCCTCCCGATGGGGAGAAGGGAAGACCATGTGCGGCTTAGTATATTGGGGACCATAACCTGGGAGCCTTTATATACTACTTGACTAGACCACCCATAATCACCTAATCATGTAGTATTGGGTATCTACTCAATAAGCCCATATCATTTATTATTATAGCCCATGGACCTTTAACCTTAATTGGATCACTTAATTAAGTCCATAATATAATTGAATAGCTAATATAATTGCATAATAATATATTGCCCACAATTAGATTATAATGGAAATTAATAATTTCCAACAATTGTCTGATGAGAGAAATGAAAGTGTAATACAATTCAATTTTAAATTTTGTTGTGTGGGGTTGTTTTGGTAGCAAAAAATTGTTATTATAAAACGAAGAGCAACCGAGTTACGGAGTGTATTTAGTGCGAATAAAAACTCACTCTTTTATAAAATCACCACATTTATTTCAAGACAAAACTGATGTGAGATCGCCTTGAAGTTTTCGTGTGACCGATAATAAGTAATAACATTTTTAATAAAAAGTTATACTCAATCAATGAAAAGTGATAATAATGATATAGTAAAAAGTATTTTATAAACAATTTATAGTATAAATAAAAAAAATAACAATACTTTTTTAAAAAAAATATAATATCTTTAATGAAAAGTGATAACTAATTAACAAAATGTAAATGGTCTTATAGTGCCCCAAATTCCAATTGACTACTTCGAAGCACGGTGCATACTTTTGGTTCTTCCAAATTCCAATTAACTACTTCGACCCCAAATAATCGGATAAACCGAATTATGTGGATTCTGTGGGCTAAAGTTATCAGTACATTATATCCAAATAAAGGGCTACGGCCCATAATGTAAAATTCCGAGGCCTAAACGCCAGAAACCCATTATGGATGTCGAAGCTCACGAGGCATCGACAACTTTTAGAAGACAATAACAGGGCCCATCTCTTACAAAGCTTAAGGCCAAAGGCCCAAGGACGGAAGCCCAACAAGCCAATTGATAACGAGGGATGAGTTACGTAGCCTGTTTGGAAGAGATGATATGGACAAGCCCTTTGATAAAGAAGGATATGGACGAGGGATAAAAATTAATTCAGTTCCTTTGCTTATGTTCATCTTCTGTTCTAGAAAAGATAAATTTTCAATGTAGTATTACCGATTTTAAAACAGGGCCAAAAATACTCTATTGGGTTGATTTTTTTTATTACGTGACAATCACGTGTCGTTTTTCAGTAATTTAATATTTTCTGGCGAAAATTGGGCATTTTTGCCCTATTTCAGAACGATGGTATTAAATTAAAAATTTTATCTTTTTTGAGACGAAAATTGAACATAAGCAAAATTATAAGACTAAATTAGTTTTTATCCCTATTATATATTTATATTTATGTAAAATATGTTTAATGTTAGTGAAAATATGCTTTTATAAAATATAATCAATGATACAGTAAAGTATGATTTTATGATGTTATAATATGATTAACTATAAATATACTCTAATTAACAATAATCATAATACAGACAAATCCTTGTGTGAGACTATTCCGCGGAATAATTTTCGTGAGATGGATCGGAAGTGATACTTTTTTAATAAAACATAATACTCAATTGATGAAAAGTAATAATGGTGTCGTGAACAATTTCCTGAAAAATACTATTATATATATTCCCTCCATCTCATTTCAATCTTTAATTTTCCTTTTTATAGATGGATCCACACAAAACAATTAACATATTTTCATGGGACTCACACACTACACTAACACAACTATGTATTATACATTAAAATATTATATCTCTCAACTCATTATATATTAAAATATTATAATACACTACATTAATACAGCTACTCACTTTACATTAAAATATTATATCTCAACTCGTCATAATATATTAACAGTGGCTTAGCAAATTGCTAGCACTTGAGATTTTGGGAGTTAGTATAGTTAGTTCACCATATCCAAACCTCCTTATTACTCATCACATATTCGTTCCCAAGGGGGAATCGAACCCGAGTCATTCACCTTAGTGAGAAGCCCTGTGGTCAAGTGGTCAAGCCCATTTGGTTTTTGAACCTACAATTATTTTGCATGAGATGATAATTCAGGAGAAAGAGATTCCAAAAAAACATTTTCAACATAAAATCTTGAAGATCCCTCCCAAGATCTACAATTTTGGGTCAAGAGTGAACCACTATGGTCAATTAGAGAAGAAGATATGAAGGAAATTTCAAGAAATTATGTTTCTGAATTCCACACATCCTCTATAAGGGGCACCTTTCTATTAATAAGCTTCAAGGCATTTTCAACCTTTTTGCATGCATAATTAAGCAATGTAATTTGATTGTTGTACTCTTGATATTGAGATTTTGGTGATTGAAAATGAGAATCTTGGGAAGATTAGTTGCGTTTGTTAAATGGGTATTTAAATTGGAGTCGAAGCTGAGTTTGGTTAGCATTCTTAGTAAAAACAAAATGAATTGATGTTTACAATTATAATAATTAATCATGTGTGTATAAATCCCACAAGATTTATAGCATTAATATGGCTTTCTCTCCAATTGCATGCTTTATTCTATTTTCCAATTCTTTTGTGATTTAATATTCCAACATGTCAAGTTTTATCAAGTATTTCATGACAAGTTTTCTTCATTGTTTTATTTATGAATATTCTATTAAAGTAAAATATAATAGACAAAATCAAGAAAATTTTCATTGTATTATCAAAATAATTGAATATAAAAAAGTATTTATTTTAAAGAAAATTAAAAAGAAAAGAAAAAAAAACTTATGTTTTACAGTATTTTTAATCCTACCGCAAAATAAAACTTCAAATTTAGTTTAAATCTAAGTACTCGATTTAGTTATCACATGAAGAAGACAGGAGTAAGATATATATATTTGTCAAAGTATTATTATTATTAAATAAGAAATTAAGGGAAAAAAAGCAAAAACACTATATATATATAATACAGTTCTAACTTATTTACGAACGAATTAATACAAAATGTTTAGGTTGGTAAATTAATATGACAAGATCTCTTGTGAGACGCTATTTATGTGAGACTGTTGGTGAGATGCGTTAAAGTATACCTATTATCAAGGACGAAAATATCATAATATATCCACGATATATACATTTTTTTAGAGTACCAATATCGATATGGGGAAAAAAGATATTTCACTACAACATAAATGACTTTACGTAACACGTAAAAAATATTATCTAATAGATTAAATGTGTTATTATAGACGATAGATAACACTTTTAGGGGTGTCGCTATTGCCTCTGTTATCTATTGTCTTATGTAACACTTTTTCTTAATATAGTAACACTTAAAAAAATGTTACATTTATTTTAGTAACACCTTATAAAAGTTACAACAAAATGTTTATGTAACACTTTATAAAATAAAAAAATAAATTTGTAATTGCTTGGATTTGATTCCATAATATATGTGTTACAATGCATTTCCTTTACCAATTTAGCTACTCTATCAATCTTAACATGTTTTACATATTTACTTTATTATATATTTCTAGTCTTATTTTTCCTTTTTAAATTAATTTTTTACAATTTAATATTTTAACCATTAACATAAAAGGTAAGTAAATATATTTTAAAATATTTTTCGTGAATAATAGTATTCTTTTTAATTTAATAATTCAATTTTAAATAATATATATTAAAATAAAATATATTTTATATAATGAACTATATATATTTTGTATTATATAAATATATATATATATATATATATATATATATATATATATATATATATATATATATATATATATATATATATATATATATATATATATATATATATGTATGTATGTGTGTGTGTAACGTTTTAATTAATATTCATCTTATAAATATAGAGTATTAAAAATACCACTCTATTTTAAATGTTGTTTAAATAATTTATGTATGTAGAAGTGTTACTTAAAAATGTTTCTTATGTATAAGTGTTATATTATAGTGTTACATTTGTAAAAGTGTTAAATAAAATGTGTTATATATATAAAAGTGTTATGAGCATGTTTTACATATTAGAAAAGTGTTACATATATGTGTTACTTATATAAAAAGTGTTAAAAAAATATTACATATCATAATAATTTTAAAAGTGTTACCATTTTGTGTTAATAAATTTAAAATGTTACTATGATATGTTATTTAATGCTCCTTATGTTGTAGTGTTTCTTTTCTGATATCGAGGATATATCGAGATATATCGGGATATATCGGTAACAATATCGATATCGAATTGCCACAGTTTAAATTTTCCAAGATATTGAGATATATCGAGGAAATATCGATACAATATCGATAAAATATTGAGGATATATCGAAAATATAAAAAAATTCTCTATAATTTAAAAAAAAAATTTGTTTTAATTTTACTAACCAAATACATTTTTTTATTAATATGTTTAATTTAAAAAATAAAATAAAAAATAAAGCAACACTTGCGTGAAAATGATGAGATTGTTTTACATTTGATTAATTAATTATCACTTTTTATTAAAATTGTTATTACTTCTCATTAACATTATTATGACTAAGTAAATTAAGAGTGTTTAATCATTCCTCAACAGCATGGTGAGATTGTTTTACATTTGAACCTCATAAATCATCATTTTGATATTAATTATTATGTATTAAATAATAAGTAGTAATTATTATATGATCACTCTAGACAATTTAAATATGTTATTATTGATTTGTTTATCATGTGTTATGAATTTTTTTTAGTTTTAAAGTGTATTTATATATAAAAATTAGTTATAATATATTGAAAAGTTAGTTAATTAATTTTCTTCTATTTTTTTTCATGTTTCTATAATTTTTTAAATTTTACCGATATTGATATCGATATTCGATATATCTATCGATATATCTGTAAATTTGAGGTATCGATATTTTGATCGATATTGGTATTTTAATCCTTTCCTATTATATAGATAAAATATGTTTAATTGTTGTTAAAGTATGTTTTGTAAAGTATGATGGATGATAAATTAAAGTATGCTTTTAAGATGTTATAATATGATTCATTATTGACATACTTTAACTACTAATAAGTATATTTTACCTATATGATAAGCATACTGGAATAATGAGTTAACCTGTCTCCCAACCGTCTCATAAAAAACCCGTCTCACAAGAGAATCTCTCAATTAATATTGATAATATTTATACCCATAAAAATTTAAATTTAATTATATTTAACAACCAATATTATTCTATTGGTAAAATATTATAGAGTTGTTGTTCCGTTCCTAAAATATAGTAATTTAAATTTATTTGTAATCCGTTAGTAAATATCGTTCATATGTATATACTCCCTCCGTCTTCAAATGGGATCTGTTGGGTGCCCAATGGTGCAAAGTGTGTTTTTAGTATGATGTTTTCCTAATTGTTCTGACACTTTGAATAACATTGTATGTATCATAATGTAACTTGACTAAGTATAGAACAAGTTGTAAATCAGCGGAAGACTTAAATCACGAATTACTCAATCTTTCCACAAACTTTTGCAAATTTGTGGCGGCCTCATGGCACAAATATCACTATTGAAAATGTGATTAGAAAAACAGACTCTTAGGTACGGAAATAATTCTTTCACCTTTCGAATATAAAATCGGATCTAAAATTCAAACACTTTCCCAAATGGCAGAACCAGACTTGTTAGAATCTAAGCCTACTTCACATGTAGGCTTCCACTGCAAGTGAACAGCGCACACAAAACGTAGGGGAATAACAGTAGACAACTAATGTTGGACTAAGTGTTACAACACCAGTACAAACACAATGACAGAAACCTATCTAGGATCTTTTACACTGTATAGTGGGATTGCATGATCGATCACTTGACTTGACAATTAGCAGCTTCCATTTAGAGATGGCTGCAGGCTCCAAATTATGAGTGGTCCATGTAGAAGATGTAGATTACAACCATGCAGACTCAAATAACCGCCCACTAAGAGAGGTAGTTATTTTAGCCTTCTAGATCTTTCTAGAGCTTACAGATCTTTCCAGTTTGCTCCAGGGTCTTCAAGGTCTGCGTTTGACTTGGTCTTTACATTCAACATGTTAGCACTTCAATCGCAACAACCCTGAAAGCAACATTAAGTACAACACCAGTTGAAATAATAAAACAACGTTAGTGGTTAATAAAATAACTGTTGGAGGACAGGTGTGATTCCAGATGTGATGACACTGGTCTCAACACTTCGTATCAACAATCTCCCCCAATCACGTCTATCCGCAACCACATAACCTGATGCAAGAAAATAATGCAGAGCATGATATCCAAGTAATACATCATATGTTAGTTCGACAGTTATACAAAAATAACTAAGCATTCTAAAGCATAATTATCAAAGTGATTAAAGATAACCACTTAAGTAACATATAAGTCCAGTGCTTAGAACAGAGTTTAAACAAAAAATCAAAGTATTCAGTCACCATCAGAAAATAAAATATCAATTTAACATCCCATCATCAAATAGTTAGAAAAGTTAGTGAGGCAACAACAACTTTCAGTCATCATCAGCAAGAAGCATGAACACTTTGATCTCTTTGCTGATCTCCCCCTCACCATGTGAACTCTTCCTAAGTTGCAGCATTACCAGCAACATCACCAGCAGCATCACCTGCATCAGGAATATTTCCAGCAATATTTCCTTCTTCAAGTTCATCAGTGATGTCCTCAATCACAATTCCTCCAGAGCCATAGCTTTCAACTGCAGAAGGTTCAGCAGCAGAAGCAAGTATATCTCCCCCTGTGGGTATGGATAACAACTTACCCTAGAACTGAGCTCTTTGTTCTAGAATGTCTGCTTGTTTGTTCAGTGCATTGGCTTGGAGTCTGAGGTTTGAGACATGGCATGCCATGGCAGCAGCTTGTTGCTCAATATACTTGCGGTTCAAAGTGACAGAGATAACTTCTCCAGCTTGTGCAGAAGTATCAGTGTGAACCGAAGTGTTGGCAGTATCAGGAGCAACATTCTGAGTATCAGCAGTAGCAGGGGCTGGAGCAGGGTTCACATAGGGTAGATCAACTACACGGTTACCTTCAAGCAGTGGTTTAGCAATACCAAGAACTAGAGCACTTGAGGAAAGAAAATCACCTTTTCCTTTCTTAGCACCTTGACTACTTAACAGACAGTGAATCAAAGCAGGATAAGGTAACTTGCCAACCTTGGAGATATTTCCACCATAACTGATTAGATTATTGTAAATCACTCTACCAAGGTTAAAGGACAGGTTCTTTCCTATCTTATAGATCAACACAGCATGCTCAGTGGTAACTCTAGTGGTATTGGAAGAAGGCAGCCAATTATAAACACATAGCTTTTGCAAGATTGCATGTAAACTAGTCAGACTTGGACTGAACAACTTCTTAGGCCAACTAACAACTAAACCTCCAGTTATCACAGATAAAATCTCATCCATATCATCAATTTCATCATCACTATCAGCATTTACAGTCTCTAAACACTCATTAATCTTTGTAGGAGAAAAATCATAAATCTCACCCCTAAAGAAAATTCTTCCAAATTTGGGACTTGTACTCTTAATCATACTAGCACAGATGTGGGCATAAAACTCACATACCCAATTGGTGTAGAATGAGGTAGAGTACCTGAGTGATTTCAGCAAGCTTCTTTCTCTAAAGAAGTTGATGAGGTTGTGTGGAGTGAGGTCGGCATCCTTCATCTTTCTTTCATCAATTATGTCCATTTTGGCAAACTTTTTGTATCTGGCTTTGCCATCAGTAAAGTAAAAGTTCCCAACTCTAAAGTTTTCAATATCATAGTCAGAGTCATCAGATATATCATCAGCATCATCAGCATCATCAGGGGACTCATCACCATTACCATCTTTGGTTTCATCTTCACCATCAGAACTCTCGACATTTTGAGCATCAGCAACCTTATCAGATTCATCAGATTCTGCACCTTTGCCAGCATACTCAGGAGCATCCTCTTCATCATCAGAAGATGAAGATGAATCATGGTCAGGATCAGAGGGTTCTGCATCGGCAACAGTAGGTGTTGGCATTGAGGCGGCAACATCTGTGGCAATATCATCAATCAACTGGTTCAGATCAGCATTTTCCTCATTAGATTCATCTGGCGTTGCCTCAGGAGCGGTAACATCAGACACAACTTTCTTTCCTCTCCGTCTCTTCTTCAAAGCTTTGCAGAGATCAGCTATAGTAGGATTCTCACCTGTAGCATTTACATCCATAGGAGTAGCTTCATCAGAATCAGAGATAGAGATAGGAGACTTCCCTTTTTCAGAGGTGGTTGCATCCTGTGTAGTGCCTTTTTTGCTGAGTCTAACCGACCAATGTTGTAGAGGTGTTTTACGTTTCAGAGCAGATTGTTTAGCAACCTTTGATCTGAGTGGAACCGGTGGTGATGACAAGAGAGAAGACACTTGTGGATTCTGTTCAGCACGAGTAGGTGATGTATTTGAAGATGTAGGGAGTTGAACAAGATTCTGAGTCTCAACATCCTCTGATGGTAGGCTTTCTTCTAGAGTCACAAAAGGGACAAGAGCGGATTGGTTAGGAGTATATGTGGGAATATCAGAGTGAACTTCAGAGGGAATGGATGGTTCAAGTATAGGATTTTCAATTCTTGAAATAGTAACACTCGACCCAGCGAACTGAGTTCGAAAAGATTCAAGAAGTGAATCTAGTGTATCAGCAGAAAGGACAATAGTCTGTGGAATGGGGGTTCCAGAAATATGAGTAGTCGGTTGTGTAGCAGCATTCAAATTGACATCTGGTGCAGCATCCGACGCGACATTATCGGCCATATCAACTAGGGTTTGGAGTGGATTTTGTGAGGAAGAAGGTTTAGTTTTGGAAGTTTATCGGGTTGCTTTTGGAGGTGCCATTTGAAATGTGAGAAAGACAGACTTTATTGATAACTGTGAGTGAGAAGATAAAATGGGGGATCACACTCAAGCACACAAACATGTCACTTCAAAAATTATTTTCCAAGTTATATAGAGAGAATGAACAGTAGTGGGATGGATGTTATTTCCACAAATTAAAAACTGTAAACTACGAGTGAAAAGATATGCAGTGCAGCAGATAATGAAAATTCATGGCCACTAATGCATATTCCCTTGAAAATCGGCCATGATCAAATATAGAGAAACAATAATATACGAAAATTAAAAAAATATAGAATAATAAATACTATAAGTTCTATCACTTAATGTATTGAAAACAAATAATTTAATAACAATTTTGTTAAGGCTAAAGACATTCTGGAAAAATCATTCAAGGATGAATAATTTAGGCACACATACACTTTTATCCTTTTGTGGATTTTTGATGCACCTAATCTCAAAATTTCATACTACCTTTAGAAAAGATCACATCGTGGTTGTCAGCCCCGTGTGTCTGGTTACTTAGTAGCAAATCAAGAGTGTTCTTTATTCCCTTTTTGAGACCATAACAACATTTTGAAAAGAACACATCGTGGTTGTCAGCCCCGTATGCCTAGTTACTCAGCATGTTTGGACCTTTGATTTTTAAGAACTGTGTTTTTAGTGTATGTCCAGTAATACCTCAAGATTCAACCAGAATATAGTTAGCAGTAACAAAATAAGTCACCAAATCACTTAATTTTGACATAAAATGGCAAAACTTACAGTAGTGTTGCCTCGAGTGTCGAAACACTCTAAGCAACATCATACATGACTTTATGGAATGCAGAGTCCAAGAGATTTCCTGAGTGAAGAAAACCCCTCGAAATCAAGTTCTTTTGTGAATATGTCAGCAAGTTGTTTCTCAGTAGAAATATACTCCAATTTGACTACTCCCTTCTCAACTCAATCTCTTAGAAAATGATGTCTAATGCTAATGTGTTTAGTGAGTGAGTGTTGAACTGAATGTTTTGAAATGTTTATAGTACTTGTGTTATCACAGTAAATCATTAAAGTGTCAGGCTCAAGCACATAATCATCTAGTATCTTTTTTAGCCAAAGCAATTGTGTGCAACAACTTCCAGCAGCAATATTCAGATTCAGCAGTGGATTGGGACATGCAATTTTTTTTAGAATGCCAAGAAACAAGATTGTTGCCCATGTAAAAACATCCACCACTTGTGCTCTTCCTGTCATCACAATCACCAGCCCAGTCAGCATCACTGTATCCAACCAAAGAGCTATTAGTGTCCTTTGAAAACCATAACCCCATGTCAGCAGTTCCAACCACATATCTGGTAATCATCTTCACAGCTTTCATATGAGATTCCTTGGGATTTGCTTGGTACCTAGCACAAACACAGACACTATACATAATGTCAGGTCTACTAACAGTTAAGTACAGAAGGCTACCAATCATAGATCTATATAGAGTGTGGTCAACATCAGGGCCAACATCATCTCTGCAAAGTTTCTGTGATATTCTCATAGTTGTTTTCATAGGCTTAGCATTTTCAAGACCAAGTCTTTTCACCAAGTTTTTAGCATACTTACTTTGTAAGATGAAAATACCACTATCATTTTGCTTAATTTGGAGCCCTAAAAAGTAATTTAGGTCACCAACAAGACTCATTTCAAAAGTGCTAGTCATGGCTTTCACAAAGTTGTCCATAATAACTTGAAATATTGCTCCAAATACAATATCATCAACATAAATTTGAGCAATCAAGAAACTATTTGATTCATGCTTAATGAAAAGAGTTCTATCATCCTCACCTCTAATGAATCCAAATTGAAGTAAGTAGTCAGTTAGTCTACCATACCATGCTCTAGGAGCTTGCTTTAGACCATACAAAGTCTTTTTCAATTTACACACATGATCAGGATAGAAAGGATCAACAAAACATTTTGGTTGTTCAACAAAAGATTCTTCATTTAAAATTCCATTTAAAAAAGCAGCTTTAACATCCATTTGAAACAGTTTGATACTAACAAAGCATGCAATAGCCAAAAGAAGTTTAATAGACTCTATTCTAGCTACAGGTGAAAATGTTTCATCAAAATCTATCCCTTCAACCTGTGTGTATCCTTGTGAAACAAGTTTAGCTTTGTTTCTTACTACATTACCAGATTCATCAGTTTTGTTCTTAAAAATCTACTTAGTTCCAATGACATTAGTGTTTGTAGGCATATGGACTAGACTCCAAACATCATTCCTAGTGAATTGTTCAAGTTCTTCATGCATAGCCTGAATCCAGCATTCATCTTTTAAAGCTTCAGAAATATTTTTGGGTTCTACAGAGGAAAAATAACATTCAGCACATACCTGATTGCATATGTTGGATATGCAAACTGATCTTACCACATCTCTTAATTTATATTTCCTTCTGGTTTTAAACACCAACTGAGGATTCTCCTATGATCTATGAAGAAGGGTGATCCTTCTTATATCTGTAGTTAAGAGAATTCCTGGGAGTTCTGTGGATCTGATTTTCATTATTTTCTGACTCATTCTCAGAAGTTGTAGGTGATGTGATCACTTTTGGTTCAACATTGTTCACTAGTTCTGCAACATCAATCAGATCAGAGATGTCATCTTCCATCTTTTTACCTGCAATATTAGATGTATCATCAAATACCACATTTACAGATTCTTGAACAGTTCTGGTTCTAAGATTAAAGACTCTGTATGCTTTGCTATTCTTAGAATAACCTAAGAAAAGACCTTTATCACTCTTAGAATCACACTTTGAAAGATACTCTCTATCATTCAGAATATAGCACATGCAACCAAACACATGAAAGTATTTCAGGTTGGATTTTCTCCAATACAGCAACTAATACGATATAATATAACTACCTAGTCTAAACAGAATTCTATTAGACACATGACATGCAATGTTCAATGCCTCAACCCAAAATCTTTTAGACACATTCATTGAAGTAATCATGACTCTAGCCATTTCTTGCAGAGTTCTATTTTTTCTTTCAGCTATATCATTTTGTTGCGGGGTTTTAGGAGATGAAAACTCTTGCACTATACCTTTCTTTTAACAGAATTCAGAAAATATGTTATTTTCAAATTCTCTACCATGATCAGTCCTAATCCTACAAATCTTAAGATTGAAAGCATTTATGAACCTTTTGTAAAGAACTTTAAACACTTCAAACACATCTGATTTTTCTCTAATGAATTCAACCCATGAAAAATCTAGAAAAATCATCTACCACAACCAAAGAGTACTTCTTACCACCAAGACTTTCAGTCTCCATAGGACCCATAAGATCCATGTGAAGTAATTCAAAACATCTTGAAGATGTGCACATAGTGGTGATTTTGTGTTAAGACCTTACCTGCTTACCTTTTTGGCATGAACCACACATGGGGGGGGGGGGTCTTTGAAACTGAGTTTAGGTAAACCTTTAACAGCTTCCAACTTAACTAATTTTTGTAAATTTCTGTAATTTACATGGCTATGTTTTTTATGCCAAAGTACATTTTCATCATTTTGTGAGATGTTGCAGTAATTGTTTTTACCAATCAAATAATAATTATCAACTGATCGATTACCAACCATCACACACTCATCAGTTTTATAACAAAAAATATGAATTCTTGTCAAATTTCACATACAGATTATCATCACATAATTGACTTATGCTTATCAAATTAGCACGCAAACCTTCAACATGTAGCACATTCTTCAAATTTGGGAAACCATTGACATTTAAAGTTCCTTTACCAACAATATTACCCTTAGAGCCACCACCATAAGTAACCTTACCACCATAAAAAACTTCATAATCTTTCAAATATTCAATATTTTCAGTCATATGTCTAGAACAACCACTATCAAAATACCATAAACGAGGTACGCATGCCTGTAAAAAAGTGCAAGCCACATTAGATAAAACTTTTGGTTTTCTGACCCAAGCAGTTTTTGGTGTGTGTGAATACTTATGTGGCAACATTTCAAGCAACACATTTCCAGAGAACAAGTCATCTTTCAGTTTAAAATAAAATGGGCGAATGTGACCAGGAAGTGAATAGTAGTGAAATATAAAAGTTCTCTTGCGTCTCTGTTTTGGAAACTTTTTAGAAAACTTTTTGATCCAGGTTTCACAAAATTTACAGGTTTTCAAAACTAAAAGGGTTAGATTTTTAAAAAATCCAAGACCACTCATATCAGATTTACCAACATATAAAGTTTCATTCATGACAGATGTACTCTTAGAGTATTTTTTGAAACTTAGTGTTAAAGCAGTCAATTGTTCCTGGAGTTTTGAAATTTCAGCATCCTTTCTAGTTTCAATCAAACCATCATTCTGTTGGTTAACCTTTTGAAGTTCTTTCAAAAGTTCAGCAATTTTGCTTTCCAATTGCTCTTTAGATGTACCTGCTCTACTATAAAAAACATTAGTACATTTCACATCAGAATCAAAAATTGACTGAAGATGTCAAAGTGGATGTTGTCACATCCAACTCAACATCTGAGTCATTTCTAGAAAATCCTTCACTTACACATTCTGACAGAAAAGCCAGATCTTCATCTTTTGTCTCTTGATCACCTTCAGATTCATCATCACTTAAGGAAACATTTAAGCTCATCCTTCTCTTCAAAAGAGTGTTAGCATATTCATTTGCATAATGACCAAAACCAGTACATTCACTACAAATGAGGGTCTTTCTAAATCCAGGATCATACTTAAGTTTTCTTTGAGTGGGTCTTCGAGCAAACGTTTGAGGAGTACGAGTTTGAGGAGTATGAGGGGAATGTTCTATCCTAGGCTGAGTATTTGCTTTAGACTTGTTTTTCTGATTTCTCAAATAGGCTTCAAATTTCTTAGCAAGTAAAGCAATATTATCAGTGTCATCTGAAATGTCATCAATATTTTCATCCATTTGTGAAATTTCAGTAATAGTTGATGTCCTTTCAGAACATGAAGGAGCATCACTTTTAAAAACAACAACACCTTTTCTATCATACGCAGAATCTTGTTGAGATATATCCATTTCATAAGTTTTCAAAATGCTCATAAGCTCATTACGACTCATAGTATCAGTATTTCTAGCTTCTTCTATAGCACAAACTTTACTATTAAATCTCCTAGGAAGTGTAAGAAGTGTTTTGTTTACTAACCTGGAATTGGAAATTGGGTCACCAAGTGATTGCAGCTCGTTCACGACTTCATACAGCCTTTCATTGTAAGAGTTGAAGGTCTCATCTTCTCTCATCCTCAAACTTTCAAACTCCGTGCTCAACAACCTTGCCTTTGCTCTCTTGACACTACCAGAACCTTCACAGTGTTCTTCTAGTTTTTCCCATGCATCTTTAGCAGTTCTGAATCAAGTTGAACATCACTGGATCAACTGAAGAGCTGATTGCATTGAGAGTTTTGCAGTTGTGTGCAGGTAGATTGCTCTCCTCGGCAATCCAATTGAGTTTATCTTTGAGAATCTGATCTCTATCTTTATTTTCTTCAGTGAGAGGCGTCAATCCAGACAGAATGATCTTTCAAGCTTTATCGTCATATGCTTTGATGTATGACCTCATCCAGGTTTTTCATAAGACATAATTTGTTCCATCAAGAATGGGAGGATGGGTGACGGATGCAGAGTAATCCATGATAATTCAACACTTAACACTATGAATCAACACTTAGTATCGTCAAGTGTTGGCACAAATATCACTATTGAAAAATGCTATTACAAAAACAGACTCTTATTGCGGAAACAATTCTTCCACCCTTCGAATATAAAATCGGATCTAAAATCCAAACACGTTCCCAAATGGCAGAACCTAGACTTGTTAGAATCTAAGCCTACTTCACATGTGGGCTTCCACTGCCTGTGAACAGCGCACACAAAATGTACGGGAATAACAGTAGACAACTGATGTTGAACCAAGTGTTACAACACCAGTACAAACACAATGACAGAAACCTATCTAAGATCTTTTTCATTGTATAGTGGGATTGCATGATCGATCACTTGACTTGGCAACTAGCAGCTTCAATTTAGAGATGGCTGCAGGCTCCAAATTATGAGTGGTCCACGTAGAAGATGTAGATTACACCCATGCAGACTCCAATAACCGCCCACTAAGAGAGGTAGTTATTTTAGCCTTCTAGATCCTTCTAGAGCTTCTGGATCTTTCCAGTTTGCTCCAGGGTCTTCATGGTCTGCGTTTGACTTGGTCTTTGCATCCAACACGTTCAGCACTTCAACCGCAACAACCCTGAAAGCAACATTAAGCACAACACCAGTCGAAACAATAAAACAACGTTAGTGGTTAATAAAACAACTGGTGGAGGATAGGTGTGATTCCAGATGTGATGACACTGGTCTCAACACTTCACATCAACAGGATCACATATTCTATTTTCATATTCCATCTTCTATTCCATTTACTAATACGAAGCCCGCGTAATACGCGGATATTCGAATTGTTTATGGAATTAGCTATGTGTATCTCCGAATTTGCTAAACATACTAAAAAATTAATTAAATTAAAATATTTAAAATTAATAAGACATAAATATTCTACTCCCTCCGTCCCACTATAACTTTCACACTTCCTTTTTAAATTACAAAAGAAGTGACAAAGGAAGTGTGAAAGTTATAGTGGGACAGAGGGAGTAATAATTAAGATTTTATATTGTGTTTGATTGTAGTACCCGAATAGTATATTGTGTATTTGGTTGGAGTACCCGAAAGATGTATTAGATTTCATATTGTGTACTATCCAAACAATATAGTGTATTTGATTGGAGTATCCAAAAGATGTATTCGGTCAGAGAAATTGAATGATCCTTGAGTGATGGTGATAACACTTTCACTATGAAATGTTATCACTTTTATTATAAAATTTTATCACTTAATTTTCAGTTATATTATAAATTCCTCATAGAATAATATTGTAGATTTTCGTTAATTGAGTATCACTTTTCATTGTAGAAGTTATTATTTTTTATACTTATGACGTAAGCCCTCACCTGATATTGTCTTACACAAGTCTTTTCCATAATATTAACAACTATATAAATTAATAAAAATAATTTTATTCATAAAAGTTTTAATTTTTTAATATTAAAATTTTTAAATCAAAAAAATAAAATTATACAACACGTTAAATTTTTGTAATGTCTATTAAAATTTCATAACATTACAGTATAAATTTATATATAATTTTCAATATTATATTGCCTATGCAAAACATATATTTTTATATATTAACTTCTTATATTATCATATTTAAATTATTATTACATAAAAAGTATAATTTTAAGAAATCATAATTAGACATAAAACTATTATTAGGGATGGCAACGGGTAGGGTATCCGCTTATTTTTGGGTACTCGTACTCTTATGCGATTTAGAAAAAACAACTAACTGTACACATCCTATTTAAAAAGTTTATTACTGTACCCGTACATATCTCATACCCATTTATCAATACCACGAGTACCCACACCCATTTAATATATAAATATTTATATCTTTTCTATTATTTAAAATTATATTATTATGAATTAAATATAAATTAAATTCTATTATTTTAAATAAATATATTAAATTTTGTGTACATTTAGTTTTTTTAAATAAATAAATAAACAAATATATATATGGGGTACCCACGGGTATCGAGGCATTATCCGTATCCGTTCCAAACCATAATGAGATTTTCACAATTATCTGTATCCGTCCCAAACCTGTTTACAACTATCAATACCCGCCCTATTAAGATTTAGATAGATCAGGTACTTGAAAATGCTCATCACTTTACCATCCCTAACTATTATCGTTTAATAAATAAAATTAATAAATGTATATAACAATTATAAATTATTGTATAATTAATGATAAATTATTAAATATAATAAAATAAATAATTAACAATAAAAATTTTATGAAAACTAATTAATATTAAACTAAGATTTATTTTTTTCATGAAATTATTTATTTAGAATTTTATAATAAACTAAATTTATTAAACTTAAAAATTCTATGGATAAATAGATTAAATATATTAAATAATTTCTTACTCTCCTTAAAATATTTTATTTATTAATATATTTTATTATAGAATATTTTACAATATAAAATTTGTTATTAAATTTAAAAATCTATTTCTCAAATCATATATTATTGGTAATATGGATGTCAAATTAAAGATCATGAAAAGAAAATTAATTTGATATAATTTTTATATAAATCCGATTTAAAAATAAAAAGTTAAAACACTTAAAGTTTTAGGTTTAAATAAGATAAAGAAAAATAAAATATTTTGACTGGTTTTTAAATAAGATAAAGAAAAATAAAATATTTTGATTGGTTGTTTAAAATAAAGTAACTACATTATCTTCTCTCCTAAGTAAGTTTATTATAAAAAAATAAAAAATCTATAAATATGACACATCATGCATAAATTGCTCCCATGATGCCACCTAATAAATTCAAAATCCTCTTTAAGTTTATAATATATTAGGTTCCTGACATATGTTATAATCAATGCCCAAAATTTATTACATGCACCAAGGGTTTAATGGTCAATTATAGCGTATACTTTTTTTATATTGTAAAACACTAATGAAACACCAAATGAAGAATAGGGAATTCAATTTGCTTCGTCCCCACACCATGATGAGAGTGGAAATTCATGTACTTTTGAGTCCGATTTGATACCTCTTTGAGTTTTTAATTTCTATTCTTTGCACAAATCTTAATATTTTAAATAATTATTGACTAAAAGGTGCTTGAGAGGTATTTTGTTGTGTTTTGATAGGAAAAATGATAAAAAAAATGCTAAATTGGAATGAAGGGTGAATTTGTACAAGATGTCATGGAAACAGAGGACTACATTCCATAATTTTTTTGTATTTCTGTAGAAGTTAAAACTGGTTGCATGATATATATTTAGAAAGATACGGAAGAGAGGGTCGCGTTGGCACAAGAATCAGCTCAATCGGAATTCAGATGAAGAAGTTATGCTCAAAATCGTGAGGTCGTGCAGCTGCCAGTGAGAACTCCGAAAATATACGAAAATTGCCCTCTTTTCTTTATTTTCTTGGTGGCCAAGTTATTTCCTAATTTCACATCCCTCCATATCTTCCATAATTATATTTTTCCTGTTTTTTCAAGATCCCACATCCTTTTACTCCTTATTTTATTCAATTCTCACACTTATATATACTCTATACTCATCACCACATAAAGGTGTGGAGAAACCGCCTAATCTACCACCACCACATCACCTAGGATTTTTAAACCCTAATCCACCATATCCGCCTTTCATCTTCTACCCATCATCCGACATCCACCATCTGGAGAGGATTTAAGAGAGTATTTGTCTACTTGATCGGAGACGGGAATTCTGGAGAGACGAAGTTGAAGAAGGAGAACCAAACAAATATGTTTTTCTTTCTTTACTTTATTCTTTCTAGTTTTTAGACTCATGGGTAAGTCTTCTACCATACACATAGTTGTTGTTTGTAACTCCATGTGCTAAGTATCTTTTTGATTATGTTAGGGGTTAAGACAATTTTGACTATGTGATTTGATTGTCCTAGACTTGGATTTCTTATACTGCATAATGTTTATTTCCTTATTGAAGAAGATATTTTGAGACTTTATATTAATATTTTTTTAGTCTTGATTTCCTTTAATTATTCATGACGGTATCACTGATTGATAGTTAATAGGATTCTTTATTTTTGCATGATAGTTGTTGTTACTTGTGACAGTCTTAGAGGATTGACCTATAATACCTAAGAGTGTTAGACAATCAATTTGGAATATTAATTACTTCGTAAAACATCATTATTAGGTAATTGGTAAGGAGACAAAATGGGTTAATAATTGCGTATCTAGAAAAGGAAGTCTAATGCTCTAACCTTTAATGGAATTTAGCATGAAGTACATATAGAAGGAAAGAGAGTTAATTCCTTATCGATCCTAGGATTTGCAGCTCATTATAAGTGTTAGATCTTACTCGATCAAGGTGGTCTAACTAGGCTTAGCGACCCTCTTATAAATATCTGTAGGTAATTTGGATTTAGAATAATCAGTCACATGGTTAAGCTGGATTGTCCTTAGCGTTATCAGTCTCTTATCTTGGAATACTTTATTATTTTCTCGTCAGCATATCTTATTTTATTTTTATTATTTAATAATTAATTTTCATAAATTGAGTTTGTCTTAAATAGAAAGTCATATTAGATTTATTTGTCACTCTGACTCTATCCCTTGGGTTCAATATTTAACTTGGTCACATGCGCACTACGATTGATCCCTTATACTTGAGAGTGAGATTCATGTTTTCGAAAGAAAATAGCAATCACACCACCTTTCATACTTTCCTTATTTGTTCCTCCCACACCATCCTTCACACTTCATAAAAGAAAACATCTATTTATCCAACAACCTCAAAAATAACTTTAATTTCAAATTTGACACTCATTTTTCAAACACAAACTATTACTTTATTTTTCTTTATTACCTAAAAATTAACACAATACCCTCTAAAGTCAATAAATTTGATAAAAAAGAACAACTTTTTTTAAATAACATGGTATAATAAACGGAAATAGTGGTCTGGGACGGAGGGAGTATATTTTTTGCGAATATTTTTAAATAAATCAATAATTAGTTGAAAAAAAATACATTTCTTAAAAAAAATTACAAGAAAACATACTTAAAAATAACAGATCACATTATAAAAATAATACTCAGTCCATCCGTTTGAAAGAGGATTTTTTTTCCATTTTGGTCGTCCGCCTTAAAAAGGGTCATTTCTTTTTTTTTACACATATGAGACCCACACACTCACTAATAAAATTAAAATATTGGACCCACACTCCCACTAATACAACTACCCGCTATACATTAAATAATAATACTCCTTAATCCGCGTGCACAAAAGTAAAAGTCCCTCTTTCGGGCGGACGGAGGGAGTACATACATGCGACATGCGTAGCACGTCTCAAAAAAATAGTATATTAAAATACTCGCTCCATTCCATCGAAAGGTCCTCATTTACTGTATAGGGTGTCCTCTCTAAAGGTCCTCATTTTTCTTTTTAAGTAAAAGAACTCCACATATAACCTACCATTCACTACTAATAAATTATCCAATATACATAAAATAATACTTCATTCGTCTGGTTCTAAAATATCCATTTGTTTTTTGCACATGTCCGGTTCTATGAAATCCATTTGCTTTTTGTACGTGGATTAATGAGTATTATTATTATATGTAAAGTGGGTAGTTGTATTAGAGGGAAGTGGTGGGCCATATTGTGTATTTTTTTACTAAATATGGGAAATAGATACCTTTGAAGCGGACGCTAGAAATAGTAAAATTGATATCTTAGAAGCGGACAGAGGGAATAATATTCTTTAATCCAAGCGCAAAAAGCAAATAAGGACCTCTATCCGGGACGAAGGGAGTATTATATTTCTTAATTTTCGTGTAAAAGCATACGTAAATATTGGAATGAGACAAAGATAGTATATCTATTTGCTTGGATAAAATAAATGAATAAATAACTAAAAGAGAGAGAAAGTGGGTAATGGTGGTCCATGTCTCATCTGTAACAGTTGAAATAAACTTATGACATCTTAGTTGATCTAGGATCACGTAGTGATCAATTAAATTTTATTGGATTCAGAAAAAAAAAACTTAATTTTAGTTTATGTATATATTCATCACCACAAATTTTCCTAGGCAAAATAATAATAAAAAAAAGGACAGATTTTTATGTACCTTGGTAATATATGATCAAAATCACAACCATTAAATTTTCACAAAAATAAGGGAATGATTGGTTGAAATAAATTTAATAATTGCATATTACTTAGACAGACAGTTGCTTATGCAATCACTTAATTAATTTGAAGGGGAATAATTTGCAGATTAATTTGACGATGGCTAAAGTGGATGGTTAATGGAATTTCCGTTGACGACGGTTCTTCTCTGACGAATCTTGGCGGCATCATGGTTGAAGCGCAATAAAAGGTGGTAGCTTGTATTGCTTCTTTGGTTATTTCTTTTGGGTAAGAATAGAGTTACCAATTCCTCTTGATTTATTGGTCCAAATTAAAAGATTTGCAAAATCAAATATGTATTCAATTTCAATTTTCTTTATTTGCAACTTAAACACCATTTCCTTGTTTACGGTGTAAAAAGAGGTAGAAGATAAAAGGATGGATAAAGTAATTTATTTTTTTGAATAGGTGGATATAATAAATTTTGAATGTAATTATATTAAGGTTATTTTGGTCTATTCCTACCATTTAATTTAAGTTGTTGGACGCTTTTAGTAAAGTTATGGGTGTCAAAATATGTTATATTTCCTCTGTCCCAAATTCATCTTCACATTTACAGTAGATATAAAGTTTAAGAAAAATAAATTTTTAACTTACTTTTGAGGATAGTATTGTATTTTTGGGTAGTAGATAAATGATAAAATATTTTATTTGTGTTAAAAATATAATTAAAATTTGGCAAAAACTTATGTGTCCCCATGGACACATCGTGCGCCCATACCTTTTAGTTAAATTGTGGAGGATACTTCTTGTATATTCCTTTAGTATTAAATTGTGTGCCCCAAACACAAGAGATCAACTCTTAAAATTTTAAAATTAAAGTATGTTAGAGGTATATTAGTTAATTGTTTTTCTTTATAGAAGTGTGAGGTTGAAAAAATTGGGATGTCCAGTGTTAAGGTCTACGATTTCTATTTTGAGTTGTTCTAAGTTAAGGTTTACATTTCTTTTTTTATCATGTTGGGCCCACATAAAACAATTAATTACTTTCATGTATAGCTCACACACAACATTAATAACACTACTCAATTTACATTAAATATTACTCTCTTCGTCCCATACTTATCTTCATATTTTCTATTTTCGTCCGTCCCACACTTATCTTCACCATCCAAAAAATAAAATTTCACATTAAACAACAACCTTAAGAGTTACCCTAATTTCAAAAATATCATTCCAACCTAACACAAATAACATACTTTATAATTTATTTATTATATAAAAATACCAAATACCTCTAAAAAGTCAATAAAATTGGTCAAAAAGCAACTTTTCTTAAACTCCATATTTACAGTATCGGTACAAATAAGTATGTGTAGGCACTTGAATTTTATTGCCTATTAAAGAAAAATATGTGTCAAATTAATGCAATAATTATCAATTAATTATTTATTTATTAAGGAATTTAAATAAATTTATTCCTAAAATAAATGAGTAAATAATTGATAATTAGGCCAGATTCACTCAAATAAGTCTGGCTTAAAGCTTAAGCAAGTGAAAGACCCAAGCCCGCAGAATCAGGTCAAATCAGCCCTGGACAAATCAAATTACGAGTTATTTATGGGGCATCCTCATCCTTCACCTATATAAGGAGCCCTCCTCCATTCATTCCAGACACACATTCAAAGACCTGAAGACACAAACGCTCTGAAGAGATCAAGAACACGAGCAGTGCTCCCTTGAGATCTTCAAGCATCTTCAAGTCAAGAACGGAAAACGATTCGGGATTAAAGTGCGGAGCCCCCAAATTAAGCGTTCTTCATATACTAAGTTCTTCGGTGTTCTTCGCGCCAAGAACAGCATACGACCCGGGATTAAGGTGCTAAGCCCCCAGATCGAGTGTTTTTCAAATAAAGCACGTTTATTCCAAATAAAGGCTCGACGCCTCTGGATTAACGTTATAAAATCCAAATCCGAGTTCGGACAAGCTTCAACTGAAGATCCGACTCAACACACACTGCCAACGCAGTCAACAAAAGTCAAAGTAAAGCCAAATTGGTTCGAGAGAAGAATCAGAGGATAGATAGAGATTGTTTTCTAAATTTTCAAGTTTAATCCTTTTGGATTATCATTGTAATTCTTTTATGTTCATTTTATTATAAATACAATATTTGTTGTTACAAATTTTGGCACGCCCAGTGGGACAGTCTCTATCTCTCATCTCTTCTCTCTACAAGCTCGAAGATACAAAGCATGACTCCTCTCAGGATTGCAATAAGAAGACCTTCTACCTTGAAGCATTCAGAGCTGTAAACTGAAGAGATTCAAAAGATAACTCCACTCAAGATTGCGATACGAAGGCCTGCTGCATCAAAGCCTCCAGAGTTGCAAACTGAAAAGGTTGGAGTCGTTACAAGAAGTATTCTCGAAGGCTCCGTAGAGGCAAACCATATGGTGGGGATTACTCTCAACAAGCCATTGCACGGAGACAAGAGTGGTGAAAATGTTTCTACTTGCTTAACTCCTCGCTCCACGCCAAGCTTATCATCTACCTCAACTGAAGCTGCAGTGATGACGACAAGTGCTATGACCATTGAGGATCAACTCGCAAGTTTGATGAAAGCCATTGAAGGACTCAACAAGCACATGGAAGCTCAAGATTTAAAAATCTGCAAACTTATGAAGAAAATGGATAATGCGGAGACAAACCATGCAAATAAGAAACAAGTTGAGGATGAACATGAGGAGAAAGACTCGACGAAACATCATTCACCTGAAGAAAAGCCAGCTGAGGATAAGATACAAGTTTCAACTGACGGAACGCTTCCTATCAACCAACTAAAGAATATCGTGATAAATACGATTAAAGATAAGTTTGAAAGGAGCACAAAATCTTCTTCAACATACGCCAAGCCATATACAAAGTGGATTGACAACTTGAGGATGTCAACTGACTACCAACCTCCCAAGTTTCAACAATTTGACGGCAAAGGCAATCCGCGATAACATGTGGCGCACTTCGTCGAGACATGCAATGATGCTGGGACCAACGGAGATCACATGGTGAGACAATTCGTCCGATTTTTATGAGGAAATGTCTTTGATTGGTACATCGACTTGGAAGCCAACTCCATTGACAGTTGGGGGCAAATGGAAAAAGTATTCCTCAACCGCTTCTATAGCACACGAAGAATTGTTAGCATGATGGAGCTAACAAATACTCATCAAAGGGATGAAGAATATGTCATTGACTACATCAATAGATGGAGGAGTCTAAGCCTCAATTGCAAAGAAAGGCTATCAAAAACTTCAGTTATAGAAATGTGCATTCAAGGGATGCAATGGAATCTTAGCTACATACTCCAAGGAATTCGGCCTAAAACTTATGAAGAGTTGGCTTTAAGAGCTCACGACATGGAGTTAAGCCTGATATCAAATGACATCGAATGGCCCTCTATTAAAGATTCTTACGAGTCTGAATACATGTCCTTCGATGAGCCCTTGGAAGGAAAACCATAAGCAAAGACTGCAGTTTCTATAAAGATTAATAGAAATGAAGTTGAAGTAAGAGAAAATAGTGCATCCCAAGATTGGGGACAATAAAGTGTTGACAAACTCAAGTGCAAAGCTCCTTGACACGAGCTAAAACTGTCTGCATTATGCTCCTTGATATGAGTGAAAACTGTCTGCATTACGCTCCTTGATACGAGCTTAAACTATCTAAAATCTTCCAAGCCAAAGCTCCCTGACACGAGCAAAAATTGTCTACTTCACGCTCCTTGATATGAGCTAAAACTATCTACAAGTTACGCTCCTTGATATGAGCTAAAACAATCTACAAGTCACGCTCCTTGATACGAGCTTAAACTATCTAAAAAGCCTCAAGTCACGCTCCTTGATACGAGCCTAACCTATCAAACACAAATCAAATTCAAGGCTCTTCGATACGAGCGAAAATTATCCACACAATGCTCCTTGATATGAGCTAAAACAATCTACATGTACGCTCCTCGACACGAGCTAAAAATGTCCACATAATACTCCTTGATACGAGTTTAAACTATCTAAAATCCTCCAGTTACACTCCTTGATATGAGTATAAACTATCTACACATCAAATCAAATATCCTTGGGAAGAGAATAAACTCTCTACACACAAAGCTCCTTGATATGAGTGAAAAATGTCCACACAAGGCTCCTTGACACGAGTATAAACTGTCTACAAGTTCAAATTCAAGACTCATTGACACGAGTATAAACTGTCAGCAAATTCAAGTTCAACGCTCCATGACGCACGAGCCTAAACTGCATATTACTCCTAGCCCGCATGAGTATAAAATGTGCACGGCACCCCCCATCCAAACCAACTCATGTTCCTTTGAATTACGTTATGACTTGATCCTCTTCAAAGAGGTACGTAGGGAGCTTAGCACTTCACTAAGTTCATTCATAATTTAAGCTATTCATATCAAGTTGGTGAGGCAAGCAATAAAATTCAATCATGTTGAACAAAAATGGATTATCGCAATTTGTTCACTTCAACACAAAGGCGTCCGTGAACAAAATGCGCGGGGGCATTTGTAGGCACTTGAATTTTATTGTCTATTAAAGGAAAATATGTGTCAAATTAATGCAATAATTATCAATTAATTATTTATTTATTAAGGAATTTAAATAAATCTATTCCTAAAATAAATGAGTAAATAATTGATAATTAGGCCAGATTCAGTCAAATAAGTCTGGCTTAAATCCTAAGCATGTGAAAGACTCAAGCCCGCAGAATCAGGTCAAATCAGCCCTGGACCAATCAAATTGCGAGTTATTTATGGGGCATCCTCATCCTTCACCTATATAAGGAGCCCTCCTCCATTCATTCCAGACACACATTCAAAGACCTGAAGACACAAACGCTCTGAAGAGATCAAGAACACGAGCAGTGCTCCCTTGAGATCTTCAAGCATCTTCAAGTCAAGAACGGAAAACGATTCGGGATTAAGGTGCGGAGCCCCCAAATTAAGCGTTCTTCATATACTAAGTTCTTCGGTGTTCTTCGCGCCAAGAACAGCATACGACCCGGGATTAAGGTGCTAAGCCCCCAGATCGAGTGTTTTTCAAATAAAGCACGTTTATTCCAAATAAAGGCTCGATGCCTCAGGATTAACGTTATAAAATCCAAATTTGAGTTCGGATAAGCTTCAACTGAAGATCCGACTCAACACACACTGTCAACGCAGTCAACAAAAGTCAAAGTAAAGCCAAATTGGTTCGAGAGAAGAATCAGAGGATAGATAGAGATTGTTTTCTAAATTTTCAAGTTTAATCCTTTTGGATTATCATTGTAATTTTTTTGTGTTCATTTTATTATAAATACAATATTTGTTGTTACAAATTTTGGCACGCCCAGTGGGACAGTCTCTATCTCTCATCTCTTCTCTCTACAAGCTCGAAGATACAAAGCATGACTCCTCTCAGGATTGCAATAAGAAGACCTTCTACCTTGAAGCATTCAGAGCTGCAAACTGAAGAGATTCAAAAGATAACTCCACTCAAGATTGCGATACGAAGGCCTGCTGCATCAAAGCCTCCAGAGTTGCAAACTGAAAAGGTTGGAGTCGTTACAAGAAGTATTCTCGAAGGCTCCGTAGAGGCAAACCATATGGTGGGGATTACTCTCAACAAGCCATTGCACGGAGACAAGAGTGGTGAAAATGTTTCTACTTGCTTAACTCCTCGCTCCACGCCAAGCTTATCATCTACCTCAACTGAAGCTGCAGTGATGACGACAAGTGCTATGACCATTGAGGATCAACTCGCAAGTATGATGAAAGCCATTGAAGGACTCAACAAGCACATGGAAGCTCAAGATTTAAAAATCTGCAAACTTATGAAGAAAATGGATAATGCGGAGACAAACCATGCAAATAAGAAACAAGTTGAGGATGAACATGAGGAGAAAGACTCGACGAAACATCATTCACCTGAAGAAAAGCCAGCTGAGAATAAGATACAAGTTTCAACTGACGGAATGCTTCCTACCAACCAACTAAAGAATATCGTGATAAATACGATTAAAGATAAGTTTGAAAGGAGCACAAAATCTTCTTCAACATACGCCAAGCCATATACAAAGTGGATTGACAACTTGAGGATGCCAACTGACTACCAACCTCCCAAGTTTCAACAATTTGACGGCAAAGGCAATCCGCGATAACATGTGGCGCACTTCGTCGAGACATGCAATGATGCTGGGACCAACGGAGATCACATGGTGAGACAATTCGTCCGATTTTTATGAGGAAATATCTTTGATTGGTACATCGACTTGGAAGCCAACTCCATTGACAGTTGGGGGCAAATGGAAAAAGTATTCATCAACCGCTTCTATAGCACACGAAGAATTGTTAGCATGATGGAGCTAACAAATACTCGTCAAAGGGATGAAGAATATGTCATCGACTACATCAATAGATGGAGGAGTCTAAGCCTCAATTGCAAAGAAAGGCTATCAAAAACTTCAGTTATAGAAATGTGCATTCAAGGGATGCAATGGAATCTTAGCTACATACTCCAAGGAATTCGGCCTAAAACTTATGAAGAGTTGGCTTTAAGAGCTCACGACATGGAGTTAAGCCTGATATCAAATGACATCGAATGGCCCTCTATTCAAGATTCTTACGAGTCTGAATACATGTCCTTCGATGAGCCATTGGAAGGAAAACCACAAGCAAAGGCTGCAGTTTCTATAAAGATTAATAGAAATGAAGTTGAAGTCAGAGAAAATAGTGCATCCCAAGATTGGGGACAATAAAGTGTTGACAAACTCAAGTGCAAAGCTCCTTGACACGAGCTAAAACTGTCTGCATTATGCTCCTTGATATGAGTGAAAACTGTCTGCATTACGCTCCTTGATACGAGCTTAAACTATCTAAAATCTTCCAAGCCAAAGCTCCCTGACACGAGCAAAAATTGTCTACGTCACGCTCCTTGATATGAGCTAAAACTATCTACAAGTTACGCTCCTTGATAAGAGATAAAACTATCTACAAGTCACGCTCCTTGATACGAGCTTAAACTATCTAAAAAGCCTCAAGTCACGCTCCTTGATACGAGCCTAACCTATCAAACACAAATCAAATTCAAGGCTCCTCAATACGAGCGAAAATTATCCACACAATGCTCCTTGATATGAGCTAAAACAATCTACATGTTACGCTCCTCGACACGAGCTAAAAATGTCCACATAATACTCCTTGATACGAGTTTAAACTATCTAAAATCCTCCAGTTACACTCCTTGATATGAGTATAAACTATCTACACATCAAATCAAATCTCCTTGGGAAGAGAATAAACTCTCTACACACAAAGCTCCTTGATATGAGTGAAAAATGTCCACACAAGGCTCCTTGACACGAGTATAAACTGTCTACAAGTTCAAATTCAAGACTCATTGACACGAGTATAAACTGTCAGCAAATTCAAGTTCAACGCTCCATGACGCACGAGCCTAAACTGCATGTTACTCCTGGCCCGCATAAGTATAAAATGTGCACGTCACCCCCCATCCAAACCAACTCATGTTCCTTTGAATTACGTTATGACTTGATTCTCTTCAAAGAGGTACGTAGGGAGCTTAGCACTTCACTAAGTTCATTCATAATTTAAGCTATTCATATCAAGTTGGTGAGGCAAGCAATAAAATTCAATCATGTTGATCAAGAATGAATTATCGCAATTTGTTCACTTCAACACAAAGGCGTCCGTGAACAAAATGCGCGGGGACATTTGTAGGCACTTGAATTTTATTGTCTATTAAAGGAAAATATGTGTCAAATTAATGCAATAATTATCAATTAATTATTTATTTATTAAGGAATTTAAATAAATCTATTCCTAAAATAAATGAGTAAATAATTGATAATTAGGCCAGATTCAGTCAAATAAGTCTGGCTTAAAGCCTAAGCATGTGAAAGACTCAAGCCCGCAGAATCAGGTCAAATCAGCCCTGGACCAATCAAATTGAGAGTTATTTATGGGGCATCCTCATCCATCACCTATATAAGGAGCCCTCCTCCATTCATTCCAGACACACATTCAAAGAACTGAAGACACAGACCCTCTGAAGAGATCAAGAATACGAGCAGTGCTCCCTTGAGATCTTCAAGCATCTTCAAGTCAAAAACGAAAAACGATTCGGGATTAAGGAGTGGAGCCCCCCAAATCAAGCGTTCTTCATATACTAAGTTCTTCGGTGTTCTTTGCGCCAAGGACATCATACGACTCGGGATTAAGGTGCTAAGCCCCCAGATCGAGTGTTTTTCAAATAAAGCACGTTTAATCCAAACAAAGGTTCGACGCCTCTGGATTAATGTTATAAAATTCAAATCCGAGTTCGAACAAACTTCAACTGAAGATCCGACTCAACACACACTGTCAACGCGGTCAACACAAGTCAAAGTAAAGCCAAATTGGTTCGAGAGAAGAATCAAAGGATAGATTGTTTCCTAAATTTTCAAGTTTAATCCTTCTGGATTATCATTGTAATTCTTTTGTGTTTATTTTATTATAAATACAATATTTATTGTTACAGTATGGAAGAAAAGAAGTATTTATCTAAACTCACTATACATTTAAATATTATATATCTTAATCTCAATAAAAAACAAATATCAATATTACGCAAGAGGGAGGGAGTACAAGTTTACCAACATAACAATTCATTTCATCTTTTAACACAAAAGCATGTCTCATATGACAACAGCTCACGAAAGATTGCATTATATTTAAAATAATAATAATAATAATAATAATAATAATAATAATAATAATAATAAATCCTTAAGCCTCACATCTATCTTATTCCTATATTTTACGTTATCTTGTCGTTCAACAAGTGTGGCAGTTGTGATGTGCTGAATATATTTAGACGTGGAACATTCCAGATGAAGCCACGTGGAACTACTAACCCCAACTCACAAGTTAAGAGAGATTTCTAGCAATCTCTGTCTCAATATTTATACAGTTGTAATTCTCCTTACCTTAATCCTTAATTTTAGCATCTCTAATTCCTTCTCTTTACGATCAATTTCAGACATCATAGCTACTACAAACGAGGACACCGAACAACCGGAGCCTTCCACGGACACGAAGAAGTGGGGTACTCACATAATGGGGGCACCGGCGAGCCCGGCAGTTCACCCCGACAATCAGCAAGCGGCACTGTGGCAGGCCCAAGACCCGGCCCAGCACCAACCGTATGTGGTGTATTCTCCCGTGGAAAGGCCCGCCGACAGCCCGGTGGATTATGTTATTAACATGTTCAATTCATGGAGTCATCGGGCCGAAGATATAGCCCGTAACTTGTGGCACAATTGTAAGTTTGTTCAACTCAATTACTCGTGGATTCTTGCTTTCATCTGTTCCGATTCCTGATTTAGTTTGATCAAATGTGATAAACAATTGATGTAGTTAGTGGATTGTGCAGAGTTTGGAATTATGAATTGTGGACAATTGCTAATTTTAAAAGTAGCCCTACAAATGGAAGATTAGGAGATTCTTCTCTCTCAAAACTTCTCTAATTAACTCGATTAATTTTATTTTGATTGATTTTACCTTGTTAGCCTGGGTGTGGGTTTGCAAAGGGCCGTACAATAGTAATGGGGTGGATGTGTAAAGGTTAAGATAGCAATATCACGAATGGGCTGGGTGTCATGGGTAGAGGATAAAAAAGTAATATCACATTAAGGTCAGTACCGACCTGAGTGTGGTGTGGGTAGGCATGTTAAATGAGCCGAGTGAGCAAGAATATCGCATATTCGAGCTCGACTCCGCTCGAAAATAACTTGTTCTAACTCGAACTCGGCTCGTCAAACAAAAATTTGTCTAGTTTTTTAAGCCTTAACGACCTAATCTATCTTTACCGAACCTCCTCGAGAATATTGTCAAACCTTTTCGAGCCTTATTATTGTCAAATCTTATTGAATCGAGCTTGGCTCGACTCATTAACGAAACGAGCATAAGGCAAGCTCAAGTAGTCACGAATCGAACCAAGCTCGAGCATTAGCGAGTTGAGCTGAATCGAGCTCTGAAGTAGCTCGTTTATTTTAACACTTTTAGGTGTGGGTGCGTAGAGGGTAAAGTAATAGTATCACATTTTTCTATACGATTAGAGTGATTCTTAGACACCTGATCATTTTCTTGTTTCTTTTTTTTTTTTACTAATTAAATAATGTCAGAATTGATAAAAAGGAAATTCAACCAATGTCCCTAGTATTCCTCATAGTGATCCTTAGTTTTCCTTCAATTCTGTGTCTTACGTCCAACGATGTATCACAAAAGATGTTACACCTAAAAGGCAGAAGAAATTTGGATCGCTTTAATTTGAATGAATTTTACTAATTTACGTTTAAGACACTCGGTGACTCGGGAAGAGTTAGATGTAGCACTTTCCAAGACATGTTCATTCTTTGTTTTTACCCACTTGCACCTAGCGATCCAGTTCCAGCTTCTTATTAAAGATGTACTCCCTTCGTTCTGGAGAAGTTGACACCTTTTTTTTGGCACGGAGATTAAGAAGTATTCCCTCCGTCCCACAAAAGATTGAACTCCCAATTCCGGCACGGAGATTAAGGAAGTGATAACTTTTAGGGGTATAATGGTATTTTTTGTAATAAATAAATGATAAAGTGTGTTAGGTAGAGATGTCTTTTTTGTAAATAAAATGTATGGGGGAAGGGTGGTTGTTTTTTACTTTTTGTTTTTTATGGAAATGTGCTAACTTTTGTGGGACGACCCAAAATGGAAAGTGTGTCATCTAAAATGAGACGGAGGGAGTAATAATTTAATGTAAAGTGAAATGAGATAAATAATATTTAATGTGTTGGGGATATTTGTATTATAGATGGTATGTGGGAATAAATTAATTATTTTTGTGTGGGTCCCATGTATTAAATGGAAAATGTGTCAACCTTTATTGGACAAAGTGTGTCTAGCTTTTATAAAAGTGCTCTGTGTCTTTTTTTGGATTATAATCAAGAAATATCACTCTAATAAAAATGATCTGGCATTTGGTATATTTGTAGTAAAAACAGGGCCATCAGTATCAGGAGCAGCATGGGGGAAGGTTAATTTGACAGCCAAGGCCATAACCGAAGGCGGGTTCGAGTCTCTTTTCAAGCAGATCTTCTCAACCGATCCAAACGAGAAGCTGAAGAAGACATTTGCCTGTTACCTCTCCACAACAACCGGCCCTGTCGCCGGAACCCTCTATCTATCCACGGCTCGTGTCGCCTTCTGCAGCGATCGTCCCTTATCTTTTAGAGCCCCTTCTGGCCAAGAGACATGGAGTTACTACAAGGTAATACCTCACATGTAATCAGTGGCGGATCCAGAAAATCACGGTGGGGTGGGCTAAGTTTATTGAAGAAAATAAATAATAATAATAATTATTAAAAAATAATATATATATATATATATATATATAATTTAAGAAGATATATTTATTTTTTAGCTTCATTTCGGTGGGTTTAAAATATTTTTGGGTTGGGCTAAACTTAAAAATTCAAAGAAGAAAGAAGATATATTTATATTTTAGCTTCATTTGAATGGACTGAAAATATTTTTAGGGTGGACTAAACTTAAAAACACAAATTATTTACATATGATATAATGGGCTTTTGGGACAGCCCTGTACATCCGCCACTTCATGTAATAGAAGATTACCATTAAGATTAAACTATCCCCACATTTCCTATCATTGTTTGTTAACCAGATCATGAACAATGTGAGCAGGTAACAATACCTTTAGGGGTGGTATCGAATGTGGACCCTGTGGTGATGAGACAAGATCCGCCGGAGAAGTACATCCACATTATGACTGTCGATGGCCACGAGTTCTGGTTCATGGGATTCGTCAACTACGAGAAGGCGTCGCACCATATGTTGGACACATTGTCTGAGTCGAGGGCAACGCATAACGTTGTCTCCAGCTGAACTCCATCAAATGTTCTTGGAACATCTTCCCATCTGTATTCTGTTTCGTAGTTCATCTATTGTCTTTATGCCTTTGGAGTGGTTTCATTTGTGTATACGTTTTACTTTGGGAGTAACTTGTGTGAATGAATGTTTGTGTATAGTGCAATAGGAATCTCGTAATGGGCCATTATTAGGGCCTGCTTGAAGCCCACAAGAAAGTTGCCAGCCCGAGTTTTAAGTAATGCTGAATGATGATTATAATTTGCCCTTAATTCATTCGCATGCAGCCAAGTTGTTGATCATTAAAAGTGGTTCCCTTTTATTATAGACTTGTGAAAGATTTTTTTACTACATCGTTTAACATTTATTCTTTGTCCAAATTCATTATAACCATATAAATAAGGCACATATGCTTGCTCACTTTACTCTTGTACCGTTGTAAGGTCCTATTTCGGAATGTTTTTTTGAATGACTGAGGTGCTGCATTTCCTACTTTTTTCAAATGAAACAAACTTGGGTATTTTGTCACTACTTTCTCTTTAATTATTTAAAAATAAATTGTTTGATTATTAGGGTTGGGTGGAGGAACTATTGCATCTAATTGAAGTTCCTCCCGCCGCGTTTATATTTTATAATTTTTCCAACCACTCTAAAAGTATCAATTTTATATTCGGTGAAACGGTCCTACACATGGCTCGTCATATCCCTCTAATAAAACTACCCACTAACTACCCACTAAAAATAAAATAATCCACATACAAAAGAAAAACTAATACCTTCTAATTAGCAAGAGAGAGTAGGATTCAACATCATCAATACATGTATAAACATATAAATTTTTCCTCCTTTATTTAGAAGGGACCTATATATGGGTGTCGTTATAGCCACGTAATATAATAAACCCTAGGGCTAGAATATATTATAAAATATACTCGAGATACAAGAGTTGTAATACGGCTTAAACTAAGGGAAACTTAATAATATGGCTTCAGAATGAGGTAGCTCACTTGACCACTGAGCTCTTCACTTATAAATGCTTGACCCATACACAACCTTAGATTATTTTTTTTATAAATGCAAATCCTATGATGATGATGTAGTTGTAATGTAAATTCTGCAGTGATATCATGATCAGTGGAATTAATAGATGGAGATGGGCTAGGTGTGAAAGTGATAAGTAGATGTTAGACCACAGATTACATAGGGAGTGTTGAAGGAAGATGGCAGAGTAGGAGAGTAAATCAAAAAATAAGAGAGAGATGGATGAAGCAACATATATATGTATGTTGTGATTTGAACATAACAACAAATTGATCTTTACAAACCCTATCCCAACTAATCCTAAAAAAAGACACAATTTTGTAGGCATGCATGGTGATGATAAGGAAAAAGGGGTTAATTAGATGGGTGGGCCCAAGTGATTGGGAGAGTGAGACAATGTGTGAATAGAGAAAGGTCCATCTCATGTTCCCTCAGTTATCTCCTTCTGCTCTGCTCTTCATCCATCTCTTTCTTGCTCTCTCTTCTGCATGCAAGATTCCTTTTCTCTTTCTGCCATGCATTTCTAATCAAACCTTTGTTTTCATCATTCTCTCCAGCTATCATCATTCATCTTTCCTTCTCAACCCCCACCCCCCACCACTTATCCCTACCCCAATTTGGTGGACCATTTTCTTTGATTCCTTTCTCCCTTTGATTCCTTGCATCTAATTAGTTTAACCAAACACTGTATGGGTTTGATTATAAGGACTTGATTAACCAAAACTTCTACATATGGAGGTCCCTACGTTAAAGAAGAGACAAGGAGAAGAGTCCGGACAAGACGCTTTAACGGTACCTAGTACACACATTCAGTCTGACAAACATGTATTTTACGTTTTTATTTAGGTCATTTGTTCATTGGTATATGCATATTTTGAGCTTATTTGTCGCATTTTATACTTAATAGTTATATAATAGTACTTCACGAGTATTTTCAAGAAATTGTAGATTTTAAGGTATTATGCGAGGAAAATTGGAGAATTTATGAAAGTGTACGTTTTATCAAGATTAATATACATGAGTAGATAAATCGGAGTCCATATGTGAAAGTTATATGCGAAATGATTCATTGGCGCGCACTTGCGTACGAGATTTCCTGAAAAATAAACCTAATTTCCTATTTCTTTTATTTTCTTGGACCATAACTAACTTTCTGTTTTGTATCAAGATATGACCCTATATTCTTTGAAAAGTTGTTTTCCATATTTTATTTCCTTTTCCACAAGTATATAATATTTTTTATGTACTAGCACTCGATGTCTCGATCCATAAACTGACTAACCCTAACACCACCATCCACTAGCGAGGACCCCCACATTAAGCTAGAATTTTGTGCTTGTTATGGACTGGTACCATAGTTATTAATAGCACTTGCAGGTTTAACCACTGCTTGTAGATGCAAAAACGCATTGATTCTAAAATGGTGTACCCCACCATTAGGGGCCCCCACCGCCCCTGCCCTGGGGATTGGTGGAGGAGGTAAATCGCAGGATGTGCCTCAAGTGGCTTATAGAGAGGGCTCACTGTTAAACTTGTGCTTGCAAGGGGCCAAATCCATGCCAAATGCAGGATTCGAACCCCCACCCTGCAGCAACCAAGCTCAGCTGGAAGGCCTTTCCACCCTCCCCTCTACCCTGCAGCAACCAAGCTCAGCTGGCATAGCTATTTTCTTGATTCTATATGATGCATGTAGATGCAAAAGCGCGAAGTGCAGAATGTATGTATTGGTTTATATTAATATATCTCCTAATTAATTCAATTTTATAGATACTGTGCAACTTTACTCCACATTTAATAGATGTTTTTCAATTATGATAACCTTGACTGAAAAGTTACACCACCTTTATTGAATCCATACGCGTTGAGTTTGTTGGGCTCTGATTTTATGACTGAACTAATTAATTATTTAGAGCTCAAGAGTTTCACACCATGAAACTCTTGTCCAAATGGATATATGGGATTCTAGACCTAAAGCAAAACAACATAAGGTCCAGTACAAAGTTCAATTCAATTATTCAATTTTATACTCATTCCGTCACACATATTTTTATCCACTTTCCATATTTTGGTGTCCCACAAATTTTTATTCATTCCATTAATGATAAAAATACACTATACAACTTACTTATTTTTTACACTTTATTCATCAATCTCAATAACGTTATTTACTTTTTTACACTTTATTTATCATTCCCAATAATTTTATTTACTTTTTTCTCTCAATATTACCAATTTATCCCTACTTTTTTCTTACATATATTAATATGGAGTAAAACAAGACTTTTTAATTTCCGTACCCGTACAAACGAGTAAAAATACTCGGAACGGAGGGAGTATATCAATTTATCATTATAGAAAATCGGTTTAGAGATTATGAATATACGTACCACGGTATCTACTCAGAACGTAGGACGTTATTTGTGCGGGAGCGTATGGTGGGCGAGCCACCTATTTTTACAACGTAGGACATTATTTCTCCAAAATTTAACGTGTAATCCTTAACTAGTAATTGGATCCGTGTGTTGCACGGGAATAAGTATATAAGAAATTATCTTTAAATTATTATGTTCGGTAATAAATGATTATTTGTGATTGGATTAAAAGAAAAAGTAATATTCCAATTACAGGAAAGAAAAAGAAAATAAGTTAATTTATTTAGATATTTCGGAATACATCCCTAAAAACATAGTTTTTCAAATTGTTGCCTCGTCACTGATGGGTGTTTTCTCAACACACAATTAATCCTCAAGTATGAAGGATATCAATTGTAGTTTCGAAGGTGACCAAGTTATATATCGAACTCAAGGGACGGATAAATATCAATTTAATTATGTTCTAGTAAATTATGACATTGTTGGAAATATAATAGTTGTGGTGTTGAATTAAGTAACGATTAACAATCGAAATAACAAGTAAAATAACAAGAAGAAGAGATAGTAGGTTGTGATCAAGTAAGATGATACGTAGTTCGTCAGGTCATCTAGTTCCACTTATTAATTTGTACTTTCGTGTGACGGTGTCCAACTCTGCCTTGTGGTTTATGGATGCATCATTAAACCATGCAAATTCACTCTATAGACACAAGTAAATATGTTTATGACACTTGTGAATATCCTCGGAGCAAGAGATATAATTCACCCTCTTTCTAGGTACTATCAGTATCAATTATTTCCCGTGCACTTGGTACTCTAACCCGATATGATCTCCCTTTATAGGTACTATGAAATTATACTCTTTATCCTACTTATTAACCCAAATATGATTCAATTAACAAGTATTCATATAAGATAGTTCTAATAAGACTTCGTAATCCCTTCACTTAGAATTATAACATAAAACTTTGCTCAGCAGTGAACGCACTCAACCAATAACCAAGTTATGTATTCAGACTCTACACAACAATTATTGATGCACAAAACGACTGTGAGTATGGATTAAAAACGCGCAATCTTATATAAAATAAACCACAAGTAGTGTTGTACGGAGTTTACACACGAAAGACAAGTTAACTCATGAAACCTTCATAACCCTAGAACTACCAAAGCGGCTCTAACCCATGATTGATCTAAGAACAATCATGGTTAGTTGGACGATCTTACTTGAATCTCCAGCGGAACTCTGTCACAGCCCCTCCGGATGATGGACGATCTTCTTGTATGATAGATTCAATGAATTAATCAATGAATGAATCCCTTATGATGCTGCATAAGCCTTCTTTTATACTTGTAATTACGTCTTCTGGGCTTGGAATGGGTTTTTTAAGTGATCATACGCATTGACAGTGTAAAAATACGGATATGGTAAGTTTCCGAGCCTCAATTCGACTTCAGCAACAGGTCAAATTGACTCCTCCAAGTCGAATCACAGGTCGAATCGGCACACTGTAAGTCCCAGGTGCTCGATTCGACCAACTGCCCTGGTCGAATCGAAGTGACGAGGTCGAATCGGTATTTTCTCCAGCCAATTAGACCTTCGACCTGATGCCCAGGTCGAATCACCCCTGTCGTGGTCGAATCCACCTTCTGTACATGTTGTGCTGCCAATTCGACCTGAAGGGCTGGTCGAATCGATCTCCTTCAGGTCGAATTGCACTACTGTTTCGCCCAACGGATGGCCTCTACTTCCTTTCTTCAGTTTTCAACACTTCCACTCTGATTTCCTTCGAAAAACCACTCAGTCGGCTTCAACAACACCTGATTAGTGACTTCATACAATATATATCGGTTCACAACTGATTTCTTCCTTCAAACACTTCATAATAGCACAAATCTAGGCGCAAGATTTGTGAATTAACACACTCATCAAACCCCCAAACTTACATGTTGCTCGTCCTGAGGCAACGCAATTAAACCAATGAGTCGTGTATAATTCACGAGATCACCAAGTACAATACATATTACACATGCAACTTCATCAATTAAAAAAATAAGTATTTCTTGCATCATACATATCATTCATGCTAAACATCACCCAATCATATTACCATTCGGAGTATTAAGTCATCTAGCTCACAAGTTAAGTGTTTACACTCTCACTCAAGCGCTAATTGCACTTAACAGGTTAGTGTATACGCTCATACTCAATCCATACGAACGCGTAACCATAAGCTTGGCAAGGGTCTCAAAAATCAACTCACAATCAACTAATAATTAGGATAACAAAGGACTTGTCTTTGGGTTGTAATGTTGGCTCTTTGGAAATGGTAGGAAAATTTGGATAAGTGACTCAAACACTAGTAGAGAGTTACCTTGGAGGTCTTGCTTTCTTCATTCGGCTACATATTCTCCTCCAATTTCTTCTCTTGCACTTGCAATTTTTAAATTTCCTTCTCTTCCTTGCATCAACATCATTCTTCTTTTGATAACTCGGGTACCGGTTGTAGGCACTACCCTTTTTTACAGCAATCGGGGTACCAGTTTCAGGCACTATCCCTAAACAAGATTTAACCATACACTTCTCTTACTTTACTCAACCACATTTTATCTTCCTTATTCCTCTTTCAACACTTATTCACCTCAACTCTCCACCAATGAATAGGGTATTTAACAAAGCTCAAGTAAAGGTTAAATAAGGCTCTTTTATTCGGATTGCCAAAGAAAAAGCTTTTAAAGGCTCAAACGGGGGCTACCAAAGATATACATAATCAACGGAAAGGTAAAATTTGGCTAAGTAACTCAAGTAATCAAGAATGGCCAAAGATCATATCCTAGCGATTCACCAATTGTAAGTCTCACACAAGACTCCAAGCCAAGTTCTAGAATACGTTCATATGAATGATTCTCTCAAGAATAAACTATCATGACCAAGCATGATTACAAGGCTCAAATCCTCACATAGGTAAATAGAATCCTAAGTACTCCTCATAGCACATAACCAAGATCAATTTCACAAGAACTCTACATACTTATCAAATTATACATGCTTCTCATCAATGAAAATTAACACATGAACATATGAATGCACAAATCCAAAAACCCATTTATCAAAATCAATCATACAAGCTTCTCTACAAATTCCAACTCATGCATCATAGTCACTCCTCACAATCCACATCCGAGATGATCAAATATGACAATACATAGTACAATTCGACCTCAATTCGACTTGGTCTACTGGTCGAATTAAAACAGTCGTGGTCGAATTGGCTCACTGGAAGTTTGCACACTCCAATTCGACCTCGATTCGACCTGGGCCTCAGGTCGAATTGCCATGCCTCAGGTCGAATCGGGCTACTGGATAATTTTTGCCCCTCGATTCGACCATACTCCCTAGTCGAATTGGCTCACTGATGCTCCAAAATTGAGTTTTCTTCATCCCCTACACACTTCAAGCTTAACAACGAACATTAGGTACCAAAATAGAGCATAACTTTATCAAGAATCAATCCTAAAACTTAACATTCATGAGTAACTCTGCAAACGACACAAAACATAGAACAAAACACCACTAAACATTAGGCAAGTTACAAAAAATCGACACATAAAAATCGATTAAATTTTTAAATATGCCACAAAAAATCAACTCCCCTAACAAACGTTACAAAGAAAAGATTATATTATCGGTGCTTATTGAGCTAAGTACATCACACCCCCCAAACTTAGTAGAAACTATAGTCGAAAATAAGTTTGCAAAGAGATGTAATTGCTGATAAGTAAACACTTCAAATATAAATATTTCTTACTCACACGAATGAAATAAAGCAATAAAACGGGAGGGAAAGCCCCCAACAGGCGCTCTTGTTTAACGTCGGAGAGTCACGACAGAATGCATAATATGTAGACTACTAACTAAGAGGGCGATCTTCTTTCATCTTTACCTTCCAATACTTTCTCCCCCTCTTATCATCCACACTTACCACCTTACCTTTCTTAGGCACCGTACGATTAGTAGAATCTCCTTTCTCAAACTTTCTCATATCATTCCTGTCAATTTTCTACTCAATTTCGGAATCACTCCTATCACCTTCAAGATCAAAGTCATGATAAAAGTGATCACAAAATAAAGAAAGAGAGAAAGGACTTTCAAATTTGTGGGTATCCGGTGGTAAGTTAGGAGGCTTCAAGTAGGCATCATCTTCTCTTCCTTTGTCTACATCCCTCTTCTCAACCTTAGATTTCTCCAATTCATACCTGTCATCACCCAAATCAAGTAAGTTCTCAAGATATGCAATACATTCCTCATTGGAAAGATCATCAAGCTCCGTAGTAGGATAACTAAGAGACTCCATCAAGCATGTCTTAAGAGGGTCCTTAGACAGAATCAAAGACATATCTTCCTTCACAATCTCCTCCACCACATCAACACTATGACATTGCGACTCCATAGACATCTTCATTACTTTGTCAATGTTGAATAAGACCTCTTCTTTATCCATCCGCAACCTAAGCTCCCCCTTTTGAACATCAATCATGGCCCCAGTAGTAGCAAGGAAATGTCTCCCGAAGATAAGAGGGATATTATCCTTGTCATCTTCCATCTCAAGTATAAGAAAATCCATAGAAAAGACTAGTTTCTCCACTTTGACAAGAACGTCTTCAATGATACCTTTTGGAAACGTCATCGACCTGTCCGTCAATTGAAGAGCAACCATTGTAGGAGATAACTCCCCCAAACCATGCCTTTGAAAGATAGACAATGACATCAAATTGATGCTTGCCCCAAGATCGCACAAGGCTCGTCGTGCCGGCCCCTTTCCAATCTCACACAAGATAGTGAAACTTCCCAGATCCTTCATCTTCTGTGGCAGCTTCCTTTGGATGATCGAGCTGTAATTTTCAGACAAGTTCACCGTCTCAACTCCGTTCAAGCTTCTCTTCTTCAGCAATATATCCTTAAGGAATCGGGCATAGTATTATATCTCAATTATCTCCTCAGAGAAAGTAATACTCAAGTTTATCTTATTTATGATATCTGAAAACCTCTTGAACTTTTCTTCCAATCCCTTCTTAACCAGCTTATAAGGAAACGGCGGAGGTATCTTTGTTCTGGGAATACCCCATTCATCACACTCGACCTTCTCCGCTTTATCCTTCTCGGCTCTCAATCTCTTGGCTCTTTCCCACTTTTTCTCTACTACAATCTCAGTATTCTGCTCATTTGGAACCAAGGAAGTAATGTCCTCATCACGAGGAGTGTTCAGTGAAGAAACAGGGCAGAACGAGGCAATTCGACCAGGTGCTCTGGTCTAATTGGGTATGTAGTGGTCGAATTGATCTCCTGGAACATGATTTTCACCATGTATCTCCGATTTGACCTGGATTCGACCGGTAGGTCTGGTCGAATTGAAATCTCCCTAGTCGAATCGGCTCACTGGAAGATTTTTGCCCTCCGATTCGACCTCAATTTGACCTGAAGGTCTGGTCGAATTGAATGGCTGCTGGTCGAATCGGGCTTCTGACGAAATAGAGTGCTCCGAAAGGTTAGGTTCGACCTCAATTTAACCTGGCCCCCAGGTCGAATTGAATTAATTTTGGTCGAATCGAGGCGCTGGTGCTTCCAAATCACGTCTAGACGTCCAATTCGACTTCCCCTGTTGGATTCGACCTGTGGTGTTAGTCGAATTAGGGTCGAATTGAGCCCTCGACGTGTTCAATTTTGATTCTGGCCTCATCGGTCCCTCGTACTGTGTTTCAGAACTCAATGTGATGGCGTTAAAAGACTTTAGATTCTCAATACTTTGCGACGGGAGCTTCTCTTTCTCAATAGTTTGAGTGAGCTTGTTAACACTTCCTGCCATCTCCCTCATCAACAATGTAAGGTCCTTCACTTGCTTGAATAAATCCTCATGGTTTGCATCAATCTTCTTCTCTAACTTGGCCTCAAGACGATCCACTCTAGCATCATTCCTAGCCATGTACATGTTCACCGTATCCTCAAAACTCGACTTTTCTTCTTCCACTTTTACACCCGAATCAACACCCATCGGAGGTTGAATTGCATTGTTAGGATTACTCCATTAAAACTCCAGCCTCCTAGGCTGTTGATAATTACTCGGGGGTCCACGATTGCTGTAGTTCCCTTGGTAATTCCGGTTGCCCTGATTTTGATACCTTGTTCCTTGAATACTTTGGCCCATAGCGTAGTATGCTTCTTCCATAACTTCCTGCTGCATGATCGGTACGCGCTGAGATATATCACTGATTTGCTTTTGTTGAGACTCAAGTAGCTTGTTGATATTCGACAAGCTAGAGACGATCTCATCTTCTCTACTTGTTTTCACCATAGCATGTTCAACCTTAGCCACTTTTCCAAGGACGTAAGTACCTTTCACTCTATCAGTTGGCCAATCTCTTAAGTTCATCGAAATATCTTCAAAAAGTTTCTCAGCCTCTACGGATGACTTAGTAAGCAATGCTCCATTAGACGAAGCATCCAATAACACACGTGAATCACAGTCCAATCCATTGTAGAATATGCTGATGTATTGAGCATTAGATAACCCATGTTGAGGACACTTACGAAGCATGTCCTTGAATCTGTCCCACGCTTCATGAAACTTCTCTCCACTACCGATAGCAAATTAGTTAATGTCTTGCTTCATCTTGAACACCTTCGAAGGTGGCATGTATCTCTCCAAGAACTTCAACTTCAATTGTTCCCAAGTAGTGCATTCAGCTGCATTGATAGTATAGTACCAATCTCTCGCCTTTTCAGACAGTGAGAATTAAAACAAGAGAATCTTCCGCGTATCTTCATGATCTCCTGCATCTTTTTGAGTACTTGCATAGCCCAAGAACTTATTTAGATACTGCTGCGGATCCTCGAAAGACCCTCCTGCAAAGGAGTTCCTTTCTATCATGCTAATAAGAGCGGGGTGAAGATCGAAATCCGCATTAGCCCCCCTCGCTCCTAGAAACTCAAAAGTTCCAGCCCCGTTATTCTTGAAGACTTCACAAATGGCTAGATTATCTAGATTGGCCCTTTCGTTGGCCATGTCGACTTTCTCTGCTTTTGCTGTCAAATCAACCACAGTTTCAGTCGCTTCCGAGTTCAGTTCGTCCACTTCAACTCCAAAATTCAGAGATGTAGTTGGCTCTTTTTTCTTGCTTTGAATCTTACTCTTCTTCTTCTTGGTTGATGCCCCGATCTCAGGATTATAATGCTATAATTTACCTTGCTTTGATCTTGTGTGCATACACCTGAAAAGATAAAGAGCTAGAACACAAAACACGAATTAAAATAGTCCTAATAAAACTAGAAATAATAAAATGATATTTATACCGTCCCCGGCAAAGGCGCCAGAACTTGATGGGCATTTTCTCAACACACAATTAATCCTCAAGTATGAAGGATATCAATTGTAGTTTCGAAGGTGACAAAGTTATATATCGAACCCAAGGGACGAATAAATATCAATTTAATTATGTTCTAGTAAATTATGACTATGTTGGAAATATAATAGTTGTGGTGTTGAATTAAGTAACGAATAACAATCGAAATAACAAGTAAAAATAACAAGAAGAAGAGAAAGTAGGTTGTGATCAAGTAAGATGATAGGTAGTTCGTCAGGTCATCCAGTTGCACTTATTAATTCGTACTTTCATGTGACGGTGTCCGACTCTGCCTTGTGGTTTATGGACGCATCACTAAACCATGCAAATTCACTCTATAGACACAAGTAAATATGTGTATGACACGGGTGAATATCCTCGGAGCAAGAGATATAATCCACACCCCTTTCTAGGTACTATCAGTATCAATTATTTCCCGTACACTTAGTACTATAACCCGATATGATCTCCCTTTATAGGTACTATGAAATTATACTCTTTATCCTTCTTATTAACCCGAATATGATTTAATTAACAAGTATTCATGTGAGATAGTTCTAATAAGACTTCGAAATCCCTTCACTTAGAATTATAACATAAAACCCTGCTCAACAATGAAAGCACTCAACCAATAACCAAGTTATGTATTCAGACTCTACACAACAATTATTGATGCACAAAACGACCGTGAGTATGGATTAAAAACGCGCAATCTTATATAAAATAAACCACAAGTAGTGTTGTACGGAGTTTACACACGAAAGACAAGTAAACTCATGAAACCTTCATAACCCTAGAACTACCAAAGCGGCTCTAACCCATGATTGATCTAAGAACAATCATGGTTAGTTGGACCAATCTTACTTGAATCTCCAGCGGAACTCTGTCACAGCCCCTCCGGATGATGGACGATCGATCTCCTCCCAACTCTACGTCTCCACGTCTTCTTGTATGATAGATTCAATGAATTAATCAATAAATGAATCCCTTATGATGCTACACAAGCCTTCTTTTATACTTGTAATTACATCTTCTGGGCTTGGAATGGGCTTTTTAAGTGATCACACGCATTGACAGTGTAAATATATGGATATGGTAAATTCTCTAGCCTCAATTCGACTTTAGCAACAGGTCGAATTGACTCCTCCAAGTCGAATCACAGGTCGAATCGGCACACTGTAAGTCCCAGGTGCTCGATTCGACCAACTGCCTTGATCGAATCGAAGTGACGAGGTCGAATCGGTATTTCCGCCAGCCAATTAGACCTCGATTCGACCTGATGCCCAGGTCGAATCACCCCTGTCGTGGTCGAATCCACCTTCTGTACATGTTGTGCTGCCAATTCGACCTGAAGGGCTGGTCAAATCGATCTCCTTAAGGTCGAATTGCACTCCTGCTTCGCCCAACAGATGGCGTCGACTTCTTTTGTTCAGTTTTCAATACTTTCACTCCGATTTTCTTCGAAAAACCACTCAATCGGCTTCAACAACACCTGATTCATGACTTCATACAATATATATCGGTTTATAATCGATTTCTTCCTTCAAATACTTCATAATAGCACAAATCTAGGCACTATATTCGTGAATTAACACACTCATCAGTCACCCTCTTTTTTATTAAAAAAACTCGAAGAACTGACTTGCTTGTTGATCTCGAAACAGCCACATACAATTAAATATGGCTAAACACATGCCTCTTCAAATACAGCCCAACTTTTTCTAACATTAGCCCTGACTCTTGTTAATTGTCATTGCTTAAGAAACAATGAGAGAGATTTGCCTTCGTTGGAATTTGAAAGGCAATCTAACAGATTGACCATAGTGTGAAACTATACAAATATGGGATTTTTGTAAAACGAAACATTAGTTGAACACAAAATGATTGGAAAATAGTTCATAATTTTGGAAGAAAGATGTACCTTTTGTTTTTTTTTAGTCTAAACATCTGAAGAATAACAACGTCACATTCTTCTGAATGTTTACTATTCAACTCCCTTATAATATCTTGACATCCTTGCTCCCACAGAATAAACCTCAAACTTCTTCCCCTGATCAATAAATGTGGAGAAACGTATTATATGATTTTATCCATCATATTTACAAAATTCAGAATTAGAAACATCAAGTGACTACACATAATCCTCTAGATTGAACTCCAATATCTTGGTGGGTACATCGTTGGCCTGAACTATCTGGTTCCTTTCTATCTGACCAGTCTTACCCACGGTATCTTTCCAAATAAAAAAAAAATAAATTCATAACTGATAAAATATCAGTGGGTAACATACAACTGAAATAGTGTAAAAATTACCAATGAGTGCATTGTAATCAGTGATTTTATCAAATAGAATATCCTGAATTGGAACCAAATTATAGATCATGCCTGGAAATGATTCATCAAAGAACTCGGTTACTGTTGAAGATAGCATTAGATATATTTTGTGAGCACATGAAGTTGGCTTATATTCTTCCTTATTTTCATAGACACAAAATGTACGAATCACGTAGAGGGAATCCTCTTTTATCTTTCTTGCATACTTCCGAGCGAGGTTGCTCATGATAGTAATTTGAATCCGATCACCCTGGAGAGATTCAGAGAAAGAATTTGATTGAGTTTTGAACTGCTTTGATTTAAAAAAAAAACAAAAAAATTATAAAGACCGCAATATCTAAGTACCTTCATGTCATGAAAAATTCCTTGCGTCTCCTTAGCACCAGATGCATTTTTAGAACATGAAGTCTGGTACAATCGAGTGCAACGATAGCTTCGTTACAAAGTTGGTTGTGTTTTTGCTTAAACTTTTGATAAGCGTGTATTGGGAAGCCATGTTGATCATTGAATGAGTAGCCATGTTGATAATTGAATGAATTATATCGAATACTAAACCTTAACTGATATTGCAACTAACAATGATGAACGTCCATTTATTGATGAAGCATGCATATATGTATAGAGAAATTTATTGATTATTATTGTTAATTTAGTCACTAAAATTAAGGAACAAAAAAATACGCCTGATGCTATGTTTTAATATAAAGTCACACGTTTTGAAATAAATATTCTACGATCAAATTAGCCTAAATAAATCAATACTCCCTCCGTCTCATTTCAATATTTACATTTCTATTTTGCGCGTCTCATTTCAATATTTATGTTTTTTTTTTGGAATATGAGACCCACCTAAAACAATTAATATATCATTCAACACTAATACACCTACCCACTTTACATTAAATATTATATTTTTTCACCCACTATCTATTAAAATATTATGCTCCCTCCGTCCGGTTCTAAGGTATTCATTTACTTTTTGCACGTGGATTAAGGAGTATTATTATTATATGTAAAGTGTGTAGTTGTATTAGAGGGAAGTGGTGGGCCATAATTTGTACTTTTTTACTAAATAGAAAAAATGGATACCTTTGAAGCGGACGCCAAAAATAGTAAAATGGATACTTTAGAAGCGGACAGAGGGAATACTTCTTAATCAACGTGCAAAAAATAAACGTAAATATTGAAACGGGATGGAGGAAGTAAATATTTTACATCATCATACGGATAAATATTAATAATCAGATATATATATATGAATATCAATTAATACTCCCTCCATCCGCTTTCAAGGGTATCATTTTTTCATTTTGGGCGTCCACCCCCAGTGGTCTCATTTCCTTTTTTATACATATGGACCTATACACACCCACTAATACAATTAATAAATAGGACCCACACCTCCACTGATACAACTACCCACTACACATTAAATAATAATACTCCTTAATCCACGATCAAAAAGCAAATGACACCCTTAAAGGCGGACGGAGGGAGTATTAACGAAAAATTAGGCCGGATGTTATGTTTCGATATAAAGTCAAATGTTTTGGGTATGCTAAAAAAGGTAGATTTTGTGTAATCAGGAATACTAATTATTAATAGTGAATTCTACTTATTTTATAGTCTATATTTTGTTAATATTAATTAATATTCATGATTGAAATCTTAATATTCCTGATTCTCTAATTATACATGATTAAAATCTTCTTATTTGAAGAATATATTTTTATATAATTATAAATTAATATAATTTATTAATTAAAATTAAAATGAAATAATAGATAATTATGATAAGTTTATTATACAACAAAGCATGTGAAATAACTCCAAGCAAACTGAAATTCGAAATGAAATTATTTAAATTTATCTTTATGATGATCGCAAATATTTATTAATATAATTAATTAATTAAAATTAAAATTAAATAATAGATAATCATGATAAGTTTATTATACAACAAAGCCTATGAAATAACTCCAAGCAAACTAAAATTCGAAATAAAATTATTTAAATTTATCTTTATGATGATCGTAAAATATTTATTGATTTATTTAGGGTTTGTTGAAAAAAATAAAAACCTTCCATGTTTACTTCAATTACAACTTAATCTCAACTTTCGAATTTTGAACTTAATATTAAATTATATGAGTGAGGCTTGCGCCCGGGCACACGTCGTGTACCTTTAGAATTTAGTATTATGGATAATGGTACATTATTTTATTTTAAAGGGTATACACTTTAATTAATAAGGGTACACTATTTTGTTCTAAAGGGTATACACTTTTCATTAATATTTTTTATTTTTTTTAGAAAATAAAGGGTACACATCTTTATACAAAAGGGTATACAATTTAACACAAAATTCTAAATAAAGGCACACAGAGTGTGCTTCTGTGTGCCCGGACGCACACAAGTTTTTGCCAAATTATATCTCTAAAAAAGTAAAATTTGTGTAATTAGGAATACTAATTATTAACAGCGAAGTCTTCTTATTATTAATATTCCTGCAAAATATCGGATGCTAAAAGGTATTCGAGAGGATGAGGAGAATTTGAGAGGAGATGAGATATCGTGATGAGATATTATAAAGAGATTTTGACTAAAATAATTTGAGCGTAAAAACTATTTGATCATAGATGCTTTTATATTAAAATATAGATATAGATATATAGATATAGATTAAATTGGTAATTTAATAATCATCAAAGATTATTAATATTCCTTAATGAACCAATTTTATTTTTAAAAAAATACATTGACTTGGTCTTAGTTGGATCCTTCTTTCTATCTTAATTAATTTTTTAGAGGTAAACGTTGATATCAAGAGCATATTAACAAATTGAGATAAAGTTTTTATTGAATAAAAGTTATATTCCTTTTGACAGGATGTAATAATGATTTTTTTTTTTTTGGAAAAACAGGATGGAATAGGTTATATTCAAATGCAATATAGATTTGACTTTTGAGGAAGGAATGCAAGATGATGCGATCGATGAAGATGTTTTCCACTTACAACAAACATAATTACTTCTTCCCTACTTGTATTATTTAATTTCTCCATTTCGTGAAAATCATGTAGTTAATTAATTAATTAATGTATGACTTCATCTCACAATTAATTTTAAACCAGCTGTAATCACATCATTACGTAGAATTTGCTCAATGCAACACGACGTGCGAACCATTAACTATTTTGGTTGAATTAATCTTTTGTATTCACACAACTTTTTGTTCGAGACATGTTTTTAAATATGCGCGTTATCTTTTATATATTAGAGTGAGTATTTGGTTAGACGTGGAATCTTTGTGGTCTTTATTAAATTTTATTTTAATTATATTATACAATTAAAATTAAAAACAAAAAATCAATCCGAAAAAACGTTTGAGAAAATTAAAATTAAATTATGGAGCTTTTTTTCTACACATTATAAGAGTGTTTTATCATTTTTAGATTAATGTAATAATCCCAAAATAAATTGTAATTAATTGGGGATCTCACTTCACTATTATTGGTGTTATGTTGTTTTGTAATCTTGTAACTTTTGATCCCTACAGTACTTTAGTATTCTTAATAATATTTATTTTTTCTTAAAAAAAAAATTATACCATTAAAATTAATATTATAGGCTAAGCTTAAATATTAAACTCTAGTAATAAAATAAATCAAAACTCATCAAAATAGACCAGATAAGGAAAAGACAAAATATTAATCACCTCAACATGGTTTTGAATTGCCGGCTTTTGGTTGAACGATCAGTACCAGTTTTTTTTTGGTTCATGTCTAATCGCATTCTCAATGAGAATAAAGAAATTTATAATATATTAAAATTGAAAAGTAATATATTTTATTTAAAAGAATAATAATGATTCATATATGAAAGAGTAACTTTAGTAAAATTAAAATGTAAGGTGAAACCAGTAAATATTTCATGTGAGCAGGTCAATGCATATTTACATTTGTGATCGTCATCCTTATATATAAGGTTAATTATAATTATATCTTTAAAATTAATATTAAAAACTGAAAGTAAGAATTAAATACTAATGGTAATATAGATAAACCACATAAAAAAAGACATAAAACTAAAGATCAAAATTGTAAACTATTAATAACAATGATTAAAATTGAAATTTATCATGCTTAAAGTATGAATTTTAATATTTTCTGTGAAATAATACTCTCTCTACAGCTTTCCTTTATAATTGAAAAAAAAGTTGAAAGGAAAAAAAAATGTTAATAATATCTGGTAAAATAAATAAATAAATGAAACGATCCACTGTGAAATAAATACAAAAACAAGATTTTTTTAAAATATAAATTGTTAACTTGCATCGTCTGTGTTATGATGATGGAAATAGAATTGATTACTTTTTGAAGAAAATGAAAAGAAAAGGGACATCACTACACTTTGTTCCTCAACTTCATTGGAGACAATTCCTTTTTACACTTTAACGTTGTATTCTCTTCTTTCACTTCTTGTTTTACTTTTGTACCTTTTAAGTTAACTAAAATCACATATCATGAAAAATATTCTACATATTTTCTAAGTATCATCATAGCTTTTATTTTTTATGTGTTAGTTAAAGGTAACTGACATTGCTTGACAAAGAAAAAATTATATATATTATAATAGATTTTTTTTTCTCACATCGGCTAATGGGTGGGTGCCTCATTAATTTATTATAAAAGAATTTATTTTTTCAAAATAATATATTTTTTTATTTATTATAATTAAATTTTAAATTATAATTTTGGTATCCTCTATTGCAATTAATTACTAAATATTTCCATATAAATAAATTAATTAATATAAAATTAAATTATATATAGAGAAAAAATGAATACTTCATAATACCTCACTTATAAATAAAACTTTTTAGCCAATCATGTCAAACACACATATTTGATTTTTTAAGAGTAATGAGAGTTTTCTTAAGTTCCTCTACAGAATCATTTTAAATCATTATAAAATTGGTAAAAATTCCTGTGCACCCGGGCGCACGGACCACATTCCGTGCGCCTTAAGAATTTTGTGTTAAATTGTATACCCTTTAGTATAAAGATATGTACCTTTTATTTTCTAAAGAAAATTATTGTGTGTATCTGAGCGCATGAACAACACTCCGTGCACCTTTAGAATTTTGTGTTAAATTGTATACCCTTTAGTATAAAAATATGTACCCTTTATTTTCTAAAGAAAAAAATTAATGAAAAGTATATACCCTTTAGAACAAAATGGTATACCTTTTATTAATTAAAGTGTATACCCTTTAGACCAAAGTAAAGAAATGTACCCTTACCCATAATACTAAATTTCTAAAGGCGCACGAAATGTGTTCTCATACGCCCGGGCGCACGCAAGCCTCACTCTTAAGAAATTTTATTTTGATTGAGCGATTCAACTAGAGGATCGATTCACCATATTCAAGTAGAGAAATAGATTGAAGAATAAATCGATTTCAAGTATTTTTCTAGCGGAATAAGTTACTCATATATTAATTTATGTAGAGAATTGATTCACCTCTTAGAATAGCGATTGAAGTATTTTTCAAAATGAATAAGAGGTTGAAGTGTATTTGGTTCTCCAAGAAAAATAGAAGTTTTTTTCAAGTTATTCTAGAAGATCGGCTTGAATCTTCAAGTTCAAGCATTATTTTATATTATATTCCATCCGTCCCGATTAACTTTTCACCGTTAGTAGATACGGAGTTTAAAAAATGTTATTTATTTGACTAACTTTATTAGTTTTTAGAAATATTGTGGTATTTTTAAGTAATAAATAAATGATAAAGTAAGTTAGGTAGTTAGGTAAGAATGACATTTTTTAAATTACAATATAGTGAGAGGTTATTTATTTTGTAATTTACAATATTATTTTTTTAGGGTGAAGAGTGTAGAAAGACAAATAAATAAGGAAATAGAGAAAAACTTGTTGGGATAGTGGAAGATTTTTCAGTACATTATTCTTATAATTTGGTTTGATGATAGAAATAATATTATAACTTAGTTTGTAAATATTTTCTTTATTTTTTTAACTTTAATATATTAATATTTTTCATGTTTTAATCATTTATATATATTTTCTTTGTCTCTTTAAAAGGGTTACATTTATTATTTCTACGGAGATTATGAAATATATTATTTTAATATATAATAGGTTGAGAGATATGCTCTCCATGTCCACTTCAAAAGTGGTTATATACTTTTTTTCACATAGATCAAGGAGTTTTATTATTGGGTCTATTACTTATAAGAAGACATGCACCCCGGTTCGGAACCGCCGGTTCCAGTTCCGAATAGGCGGTTCCGGTTCCAAGATAGGGGGAACCGGAACCGGAACCGAATCAGGGTACGAAGCTTTCGGTTCCGGAACCGCCGGTTCTGATTCTGGTTTTAATTTTTTTTTGGATTTTAAGCGTAAAAAATAAAAACAAATTAAAAAACCGGCGGTTCAAACCGGAACCGCCGGTTTTTTTTCCAAATATGAGGAACCGGAACCGAACCTTTCTTAGCCGGTTCCATTTTTTTTGCCGGTTCCGAAATCGGCGATTCTGGTTCCGGTTAAAACCGACGGTTCCCCGGTTCGAACTGCCGGTTCCGGTTCATTTGTGCATGTCTACTTTTAAGTACATTTTATTAATATTTATTACTACCAAGTACAATATTCAAATTATATTAATTAAATATCACTTTTAACCCTATTAAGTTTAATTTGATTCAAAATTAATTAACCATTAATCTCTCCATGAAAATAGGATATAAGTTGGGATATTAATTAAATATCACTTTAAACCCTATTAAGTTTAATTTGATTCAGAATTAATTAACAATTAATCTCTCCATTAAATATCACTTTTAACCCTATTAAGTTTAATTTGATTCAGAATTAATTAACCATTAATCTCTCCATGAAAATATGAGATAAGTTGGGATTAGTCAATCGTGGGTCAAACATTAAAAAATAGGTTTAATTGTATTGTATTCAAAATTAATTAATTAATTAAAGATATTACTACACGTATCAAATTAAATTACGATAAGAAATGTGTCTTCAGAAATATTTACATATATTTTGATATTCAAATTATATTACGATAAAAAAAATGGGCAAAGGGTCAATAATGCCCTCGACCTATTATCTTGGGATCAAATAAGTCCTTAAAGTATTTTTTTTGTACAAACAAATCCTTTATCTTTATACTATGGACCAATTACGCCCTTTTAACTTTTGTAAGCGAATATCCAAACCCTTTATCTAATGTAAATGTGTCATCCAAGCCCTTGTGGAAAAAAAACATTAATGTATGATTTTCTTATAAGTCAATTTACGAACAATCCGACCGTTAAAATTTTTTAAACTTTGTATTGAATTAAAGGAATTCTCACAAGCTTATCATCTACCATTTCGGATTTTTTAGATCCGATATTAGTAGATGCATTTTATTTGTGCCATAATGTTATTGGATTTTTTTCACAATTATACAATTTAAGCTTATTTCAAGTTGATTTCCAATCAATCCAACCGTTAAAATTTTACAAGCTTGATGTTAATATAAACCTCTTCGTATGAATTTTTCATCTATGGTTTCGAATTTTAAATCCAATATCAATAAATTAATTATTTTTGTGTAAAAAGTAAGTAGGTCACAAAAGAAATTATTAAAATATATTTTTCCAATAAAGTTGGTGTAAAAAAAAATATTAATGATTAATAAATTTAAAATCTAAAAATATAGAGACAAAGTCGTAAGAAGAGGTTCGTTTTAATATAAAGTTTGGAAGTTTTTAATGGTCGGATCGTTTGGAAATTAATTTATAAAAATCCTTCAAAATAAATATGAAGGAGGGGCATAATTGATCTATTATATAAAGATAAAGGGTTTATTTGTACCAAAAAATATTTTAAGGGCTTAATTGATTCGGGTGCAATAGTTCGAGGGTGAATTTGACCCTTTGCCCTAAAAAAATCATCACGACTCCAGATTATATTACGATAAAAAAATCATATTAAAAGATATTTACATAAAATATTTAGATAAGTAATCAAATTTTTTTATATATTCGTGTATCCAGATTATATATGATAAGAAATTTGATGTATTTAAAAAATATTTAAATAAGTATTCAAAATATTTAGATAAGTATTCAAAATATTACGATAAGAAATCTGCATGATATATTCAAAAATAAGTATCCTAAATATTTTGGTATTCAAATTAAATTACTATAACAAATTTAATAATTAGATAAGTATTCAAAATATTTAAACATATTTTCTATCCAAATTATATAAGATAAGAAATCAGTATGATGTATTAAGAAATATTTATATAAGTATTCAAAATATTTAGATATATTTTTTGTATCAAATTTTATTACAATAAGAAATCTGCTATTTAAATAAATATTCAAAATTCATGAATTTGGATGTTGTGATTTCAAAATTATTTATTTAATTTCACTAGTATTTAAATGTTGTGTTGTCATAATTCAGATGCTAAACATTGAGAATTCATATATTAAAAATTATGATATATTATTCAGTAAAATATAGTGTATTCAATACAGTTGTATTCAACGACGTTCATAAATGGATAGTTAAGACTTTTTATCACATATTTTTGCACCCGGTAGTAATAAAATTTATACTTTGTATCTGCTAGTAATTTTAGTATATATTTTGTAGTAGATAGTAATAATTCCTTTATTATTTTAGTGCGTGGTTATATTATTAATGAGTGGTGTGTGGGTCCTTTTACTAAAAAAAAGGGAAATTGGTACCTTTAGAGTGGACAAAATAAGGACCTTTGGATGGACAAAGAGAATAATATTTTAAGGAAAAATTGAAAATAAACACAAATTTTACACTTCAATATCTTTACGAATAACAAATAACTTTTACATCAATTTTAACTAAATGACACTTTTTATACTTTAATACCCCTACCTTGTAACCCACCCTTCTAAATGTATCATTTAGGTGAGTATGTAAGTAAGTATATTGGTACGAATATCGGTTATAATATCGGGATGAATATCGGAGTATATCAGTACCCCTACCTTCATGTTAGGGTTTCAGTGATGTTGCTTCTTTTTAATGCGTGTATATATCGGTGAGAATGTCAGTTAGGATATTGGTGTTCGAAAGTGATGTGTGGGTGAAGTGTGTAGGTAAGATTATGAGATAAAGTACCGATGGTTTTTTATGGTAGTATGGGTAAGTATTTAGGTAAGAATATTGGTGAGGATACTTTTGTCTTTTTACATGTTATTTGGTTAAAAATGATTAAAAAATTATTGTTTTGTTGGTATTGATATTTCACTATTGAGTATTGAGCATTTTTGCCTATTTGCACATATTTTAATGTATCATGAATAGGTGTGTTAGTGTTATGTGAGGACGCTATAAAGATATATTAAACATTTTGTGTAAATCTCATCAACCAAAAAGAAAAATATAAATCTTTTGGTGGGACGCCCTAAGTAGTATGTAATTCTTATGGTGGGACAGAGAGAGTGTATCTTAAAAGTTTATCTCTTGTGCATCCAAGTGCAGAACACTTCAATTAATAAAAATATTATTTTTTTAATGAAAAAAGTATAAAGAGTCTTGAAGTTTTAATTAAAAATAGTAAAAAAAAAAAACTATCTAGAAAATCAAAGGTCACTTATACGAGGATATATCATTTAATTATATAACATTCACTATTAAAGGATATAAAATTAGAGTGGGCAGATGCACACAATACTTTACCTTATCTTAATTATTTAATTATAACATATAATTATAGAATATGTTATTTTAGTTGTTCATATAATTTAAAATTAAGAATTAAGATGATTAAGTTAAAAAATAAAGATAATAAATTTATTACAAATTTATGAATGTTGAGAAATATATTATATATAAATTAAATTAAATTACATTTATATCTTATATTAGTTTTTTCTAAAGATAATACTTAATTAAAATAGAAAAATATTAGTATATGATTAATTAAAAAATATTTAATTTTTATAGTAAATAAAAAATTAAAAAACAATAAACAAAATTATATATAAATAAATAATAATAATAAATTAAAATATTATTTATAAATTGAGATGCTTTATAAATTTATAAGGATTATTTATAAAAATAACTATAATTAGAATATGTTAATTTTGTAGTAATTAATTATAGAATATTTCATATTTATTTTGCATAAATAATTAAATGAAATAATTACTATTTCAATAATTAAAATATGTTTGGATAATAATATTAAAATACCCTAGATTTAATAAAATTGATAAAAAAATAATAGAATTAAAATTTCTTAAACAATCTATAATAGTAAACATGAAAAGTTCGGTGGAAGGGAGGGAGTAATTCTTTTAAGAGTTGGTATCATGTGCCCCGACGACACACCGTGCCCCCATGAGAACACAAAAGCTTCTAAAATTCTTGTGTTCCTATGGGGCACGGTGTATCCCAGGGACACATGAGTTTTTGTCAATTTAACTACATATAATAATTTTTGAACTACATTGTTATATTATTATTATTTATTGAAAAAAAAAAGTGTATAACTTATAAATATGATTTTTTTTATTATTAATCCATAGTGTACGAGGGCTTAATATGCATATATTTTTTCCATTTATTTTCAATACAATTTATTTTTCTGTGTACTAGTTTTTTAATGAATAAAGTAATTCAAAGTTTAAGTTTGTATTTATGGTGCAGAAATAAAAATTACAATTTTTGTAAATGATCAGTTTAGTCGCCCGTTATAATTTGAATTATGTTTACCATTTAACTCATGCCCCATGTACCCCCATAAAATAATTATAGTGAATAAGGATTATCAATTTAAAATATACTCTCTCCATCTCATCAATTGCTAGATAGCAAAGCGTTCGAAATGGGTGGAATGGAGGGAGTTTACTAGTACTAATACTAATGTTTTGATTTGTAGACTTCAAAATCTTTTAATGGAAAATCATAAAATTACAGTAAAAATTATCAAAAAAAAAAAGTCACATATACACTAATACTACAAAGTTAAATATTGACTTTTAAGTCCAGCATAAAGGAATGATATTTCCACAGTACGTTCAAAGATCCATTAGCCAGTCTGCTATGAATACTAGGAAAATAAACAAATATTACTTCCATAAATTATATTAACTACATAAGTTGGTCTGTTTTGAAGTATTCCATGATAATATTATATTTTAAAAGTACACTTTAATTACTAATAAAATATTACTCTCTTAATTTCATAAAACGATTTACAACGAAAAATGGCTATTTTGACTAACTTTATTAATTTTTAAAGATATTTTAGTATTTTTAGGTTATAAAAAAAACATAAAGCAATGGTATTTGTGTGATATAAATAACGATGTATCTTTTTTAAAATGTGAAAATTTTATTATGACAAACAAATGAGGAAAGTGTAGAGTTTGAAATAAAAAGAATATTAATAAAAAAATGAAAATAAACAAAATCCTAAAAAATAAATAATATAAGCCTTTTTACAATAAAGTTAGAACATTCAACAAAAATAAAAAAATACTAATATTATACTTGGGAGCGAAAGAATTTGTAATCTAATATTAATTCAAAGAAAGAAACGGTTTTCATTTTTTAATTATTTAAAAAAAGTTGTTAGGGTTTATAAGTGTTTAACTCAAATTACCAAAAATAAAGCAAAGAACTACTCTATTACATACCTTCCATATTTGTACCTAAATTAACCTAAAAATGCAATCTTTTTATCGACTTCCAGTCAAATAAATTGCTGCAACTTCCTTCATATCTAAGCTTTAATGGCCGCTCAAATGCAGTACAGTTTATCCAAACATAACAATATATAAACGCTGGAAAAATAACTCAATAAATCAAAACAATGAATATATCAAAATACATAACCCAAAAAAAAAAAAAAAAAAAAATCAGCCCACTTCAACATATCCAAGAAGAGAGAGAAAGATTGAGATTCAAGAAGAGGCATTATCGGATCGATCAAAATGGAGGAGTTGACCACAGCATTTGGGGCAAATTTGGAGGAGTTTGGGAACCATGTAATACATTAAGCAGCTCTTGCAACCAGCCACCACCAGCACATTATTATTTGAATTATTATTAATCTCATTTTCTTGATTATAGTAATAATTGTTACCACTCCATTGCTCTCTCGACGAAGACGGCGACGTTTCGGAGGACGACTCTTCGCTGTCGTATGAGCTGCTGTCTTCCTCCTCCCAGTAACATTCGCCGCTGTACTCCGCCGCCGCCGTCGTCCGCGGATCCTCCGTCGCTTTCATCCCCGTTCTCCAATTTATGTAGTATATCTCACCACTCTGCACCAACAAACCAATTCGTTTTCAGTTTCCGAAAATAATGCATGAAAATAAAATCCCTAATTTGGAGAAAGAAAAGGGGGAACAATAAATAACCGCCATTAAAGAGGAGACACATCTGGGGTCTCACGGAGCTAAAAACAAAGGGGGAGTAATGGCGGATCTGTTAAGGTTTTCACAGCATTAAATGAAAGAGAAACAACACAGGTACTACCTGATACAATAATTACAACAACAACAATAATGATAGCGATCTCAAAATTTAATTAATTCCCACTCTCTGCTCTGTTCACCTTTAAATCGAGGCATTGCTCCCAATGGAAGGGGAGGGAGGCTTGCGAATTGAGCTCCACCGCGTCCACCGGCGGCGATTCCGACCCACGCGCCGCCCCCCCTCCGCTGCTGCTGCCGCCGTGTTGGTGGTTCAACGAGAAGTTCTGCAGAGATCTCTCTAAAGATGCTGTGATAGTGGCCATATTTGGAGCTGCCATTCCCAACCTCCCACCTAAAATCTAACGACCCCCAAATAAAACCACCAAATCAAATAATGAATTCACAGAAAAATAATTTTGGAAAAGAAAAGTGGGCGTTTGAGGGATGGGCGAAGCTGGAGTTGGTGTTGTGAATTGAAAAGGAGAAGAGAGAGAAGAAGGAATTTAGTTTCTTTAAGAAGCAAAAAATATATGATTTGCAAATAATTGTTTCTGAGGGTACGATTTGTTGAGGGTTAGGAGAAGACCGCGCGTGGAGGCGCGTGAGATATCTTCGAAAAGAATCAGGAAGGAAGGCTGGGAGGGCACCAATCCGTGCTAGAGTGCTAACAACTTCTTTTATTTTTTTCTTTTCTTTTTTCTAATATTGTTTTTTTTTATTGTATTTTATCTATATATATATATTAATCCAGAAACATCTTGTTATAATATATATACTGGATAACAACAAAGATTTGGACGATCAACCCCACCTTTTGTACTTGGAACAACGTTGTTTGGGTTTATTAATTATGAACAGAATGGTATTCAGGGGAAAAATTTTACTGAAATCATTTACTGGTATTTTTTTAAACTAATACTAGTACTATTGTTAGTATATGTTGTGTTTGTCATCGTCGTTGCGCCGTTCTTCGTCGTAGGTTGGTCGGAGATGGAGGCTGAACTTCACGAAGGTGCTCAGATTCCCTTTTAACTCACAAAGAATTGAAATCACGCTCTGCCCACTTAAGATTCACAAATGGGTTGATAAATTAGGGACTAAGATGTAAGGTTATGGGTCAAGCCCAATACTTAGAGAAATGAAGATCAGCAATTGGGGTCGAAAGGCCAAACAGGCCCAACAAATCTCCACATTGGCCCAAATCATCCACCGTCGTGTTCATCTATATAGGAATTCATCATCGCACCTTTTCCCGAACACCTACAAAACGAAAAACACAAAGTTAGTGCAAGATCAAGAAGTTTGACAAACACAAAATAAGTCAAAAGAAATTGACACACAATAACAAAATTTCACATTATCACAAAGATAATAGAACAAAGCACAAAGCTCTCAATATAACACAAAGTTCACAAAGTGTAATCACATAAATTATAACTCACAGTTCTCATAACACACAAAAATTCACATAGAAAATAATAAATTAAGCACAAAGCTAACAAGAGATCACAAAGATCATGAATACACAATTCATACATTTATCACAAAGAATTGATACAAAATTCATAAGGCACATAGTCTAATCACAAAGAAAGAGACACAAGCTAGCATACACATATAACGTCACATAGACACTCCACAAAGAAGCACACACATTAATTAACAATCAAACGTCACACAAACATTTGAACTCACACAACATGATCCACCTCACTTAGAGAAACAAATAAGCATGTAAATGGCACACAACCATAACAAATACTAACACATAGTAAACACATTAATGCTCCACCTTACAAGGAGCAACCTAAAATATAGCAAGTTTGACACACAAAACAAGCACAAAATAGAAAACACATTTCAATAAGTGTTCACACAAAGAAAACACAAATTCACAAAGAAGCACATAGATTCAAAGTGAAAAAATATAAGAAAAACAAATTTTCAGAAAAAACAGATATTTCAAAACATGCAGAATTAATAAGTCATTTAAACAAACAAATTAAAAGATCAAGTAATTCACACAAGTACAACTAGTAAACTTCACCACAACACTCAGTTTCAGTCACAACATTGGCTTGTTCACTAGATTTATTCTTCTTGGAGTGGGACATTTGTTAGCATGATTGGCCACGCTCGTTACAATTATAGCATCTACAATTCTTAGCCTTAAACTTATTATTATGCTTTCCCGTAACAAGCATAACACCCCCAAAATTCTTATCACCCCCATTGTAATTTAAATCATGCTCTTTGTTTTTTAAGGCATTAACCACCACATCTAGAGTAACATCATCATGACCATACTTAATAGCAGATTTGACATCACAATAAGATTCAGAAATAGCATTTAACAAGACAATGGGGGAATACTCATCAATGTGCTTATCACCAGATTGCTTAATATCAATAATAAGCTTTGTAAACATGTTCAAGTTTTCATCAATGTCCTTATTCAAATCTAATTTGAAACTGAAAAATTTTTCAAGCAAGAACATCCTACTAGGCAAAGATGATACATTGAACCATTCATCCAATTTTTTTCACATCTTTTCAGCAGACTCAAATTGACCAACCTTCCTTCACACAGAGTCAAAGAGATTTAAAGTAATGGATGATATTGCAAGCTCATTCATATCAGATTTATGTTCGTTAGTTACAGTAGCAGCATGCGTTTCATCAATGGCCTTATAGACACGTTGTTGAACCAAAACACATTTCATTTTTTGTTTTCAAATTTTAAAATCAGTTTTACCATGAAAAGGAGTCATGCCAAAGGAATTGCAAGCCATTTTTAAGCCCAACAACTATTTTTAGTTTCAATTTTTGGTTTACAATTTCATTAGTTTCTTTAGTTTCAATTTTTGGTTTACAATTTCATTAGTTTCTTTAAGTCTAATTCTATATGATTAATTATTAAAGAGTCCACATGTTAATTAATTGCAAGCGTACAAATTGAAATTAAAAAGATTAAAAATTAAATAGAAAAGTAAAATCCATAATATATCCATTCATACTCGACGAAAATTCAATTGTATACCTTTAATATAAAATTTATATTTTTAACTTTATGAAGAAAAAATTATTTTTAGAGTTAAACATTCATTTTTTAATGAAAAAAATAATATTCTTATTAAATAAAATTTTATACACTTCAAAATAAAATGTTATACCTTTGAACTTTTTATGCACTCGAATTTCGACACAAGAAATCAACTTTTGAATTCAATATATATATATATATATATATATATATATATATATATATATATATATATATATATATATCCTTTAATAAAAATTCTAAAACCTTAATTTCAAGTGTCAGACTCTCAACTCATAGCTCCATACATACATTAATACAACTACTACTCATTAAACGGAAATAATAATACACTTTAATCTACATATACAAGAGGCAATTATATACCTTGTTAGTGGAATGAGGAAGTATATATATATATATATATATATATATATATATATATATATATATATATATATATATATATATATATATATATATAAACTGTGTAACACGACTTTATGGATGAGTTCTATTTAAAACTTTATTTATTTATTTTTTTCCAATGAAGAAACAACCCTAGAGGTGCTCCTCCTATCATCCATATCTTTCCAGCTCAGTCTGCATCAGTGTATCCTGCAACATTGGAGTTAGTGTCATGAGAATATCGTTTACCATGGTTCAGTTTACCTGAAACATATTTGATGATTCTCTTCAAAGCTTTCAGATGTAACTATTTTGGTTCTGCTTGATATCGAACGCAGAGTCCTACACTAAAAGCTATATTAGGCCTGCTGGCCGTCAAATTTAACGGACTTCAAATTATGCTTCTATCACTACAAAAAAATTACCGAATTTCAACGTCGAAAAATCGTTGAAAATGCAAAAATACCGTTGGAATTCATGATTCCAATAGATATTCCAACGAATTTTTTATGTTGGAAAATTGGCCGTTGGAATGTCATTTTTCCAACAGCATTTCCAACGGTTTCAAAAATCCAACGGTGAATTCAACGACATTTTTTGTTGGAATTTTTTTTATCTAAAAGTGATTCAAATATTTTTCCAATAAAATTTTCTTTTGGAATTACCGTTGGAATAAATTCCAACGATCTTCGAACTCCGTTGGAATTTTCCAACGATAGAAAAATATTTATTCGGATTCGAACCCTTGACCTCTTACTTATATCACCTTATCATTTACCAACTTAACTAATATATATTTTATGTTATAAATTGACATTTAAATTTATTGAAGTCTCTTTTCTCGATGGAATTTTTATATGAATTTTTCAACGGCTTAAGTTTAATTGGAATATTTATTGGAAATTTCCAATGGTTTATCAATCTATTGGAATTAGCATCGGAATTTTCTAACGATTTAAATTTATATGAGAATTTTCGTTGGAACTTTCCAACAATTTTAGGTTTTATAGGAATTTTCGTTGGAAATTTTCAATACTTTATCAGACTATTGGAATTAGCATTGGAAATTTCCAACGGTTTAAATTTTCATGAGAATTTTCTCTGGAATTTTCCAATGGTTTAAAGTTTCATTGGAAAATTCGTTGGGACTCTAAAATTTCCAATGAATTTGCTTTTCGTTGGAATTTTTCTGTTGGAATTTGATAGTTTTCTTGTAGTGTATATAAAGTGGCATCAACATCAATTCAATCCATCATCATCTTTGCCAAGTTTGGTTTGAATTTCAATTAGTGAATTTGGATGCCTAGCACCCTCAAGTCCAAACTTTTTTACTAGATTTGCAGCACACTTTGTTTGATGAATAAACATTTCGTCCTTCATCTTATTTGACTTGAAGCCCAAAAAAATAGTTTAGTTCTCCTAAAATGCTCACCTCGAATTCTGATTTCACGAGCTTAACAAATTCATTAAGTTTCTTCCTATATGTAGAACAAAAAATTATATTATCAACATATATAGATTTGTACCACTATTGTATCTACTTATTTTGTGTATAAACAAGGTCTTGTAGACTCCTATTCTCTTGTTTCCTTTTTTCAAATAGGAAAGTGGTCCATCTCTCATACCAAACTCTTGGTACCTAATTAAGTTCATACACAACACACCTAAGTTTGTACACATATTCTGGATTTTTCTGATCAATAAACATTTTAGGTTTAGCAACATAAGCAATTTCTTTCAGGTAAACATTAAGAAATATACTCTTTACCTCCAGCTGATAGACTACAACTTTTAGTTGACAGACTAAGACAAATAACATCCTACAACTTCCAATCTGACAACTGGAGCAAATGCTTCTTCAAAGTCAATACACTTAATTTGAGTGTACTCTTGAGCAACAAATTTAGCCTTGTTTTGAGTAACTGTTCCAATCTCATCAGACTTGTTCTTAAAAATCCACTTAGTTCCAATGATATTGCAATTTGGTGACCTAGGAACCAGTTCCCACGCACCGTTCCTTGCAAATTGATTGAGTTCTTCATACATAGCTAGAATCCAATTTGAGTCAGTACAGGCCTCATTGATATTTTTTGGCTCTAACAAGGAGATAATAGTAGGAATAGAAAGAGACACTAACCATTTTCTTTTTTTTTGAAGATTTCTAGTGGTTACACGAGTAGCGACATCTCCTATGATGAGCTATGAGGGATGATCTCGTTGAAACAAGAGTGGAGGATCTTTACGCGAGAGTATTGACATCTTCATTACTAATTTTTAAAGTATAGTTGTAAGTTCACATTGTGATTAATGTAATATTTTTCATTATAATTCATGATCCGTTGAGAAAATCGTAATAGTGGTCTCATCCATCACAATCTCATTTGATTTTGATCTTAAGGTTTTGCGTTTCAGCTCCAAAATATTTTTTTTCATGCAATTTTTGTCCCACATAATTTTTTTAGCATTTTTTTCCCAAGCTGTCTAAAACTAATGGAGGCTGTCATATGGATATCACATGGTTGTTAGGTCACCTGGTCCTCGAAAAAATTGTAATAGTACGTGGTCCCATTCTGGTCGAATAGAAAGCTATTTTCCAATCAACACTAGTTGAATAATTTATATTTTACCGGCTCTCATTGATCGAACAACCTAGCATTGGGGAAAAATAAAAGGAATCACTACATTTTAATCGGTTTAAATACGTGAAAATGCATTCCTTTAAGCTCTTGAATACATCATCTCCCGACATTACGTCACGTTTGAGCGTATGAATTGATTTATTAGGTGAGGTAAATGATGAGCGTTTTATACGAACTTCAGTTTAATCCCCAAATGTGAAGGATATCAATTGTAGCGGCATAGTTAAATTATCGAAACCAAAAGGACAGTTAATTATTAATTTATTTTAAATTACTAGATTAATTATAATTAAGTAACCGGTTTTCCAAGTGTGTGAATTTAATGATCTAAAATAATGAAATATAAATAACTAAATAATTAAAAGCAAGAAAAATAATTCAAGTTTGAATCAAGAGAAGAGCAACAGTTCTAAGGTATTAGGTATAGATCAATTAATTTAGGTTCCTAGACTCCCAATTGATTATTTATGCAGCATCAATGAAAATACACCACATAACCCTGTTAACCCACCAGATATAATCCTATTTTAAGCTAACAGAATACTCTGATTTATTTTCTAAGGTGCCTGAATATTACCAATCCCCCTTCCTAGATACTAATCAACAAAAACAACAATACCTCCAGATGGCAAGTTTGACTAACAAGATATTCTCTAAAAGTACTACAAGGTTCTACTTGAATGTCTAATTTATTGTTGATGCGCATTTTCTTTGCACGCAAAATTAATCTCCAAGTATTAAGGATATCAATTGCAGCTTAAGCAAGCGAACAAGTGAATTATCGAACGCAAAGGACGGCATATCATCAATTTAATTATTTACTAAATTAATTAAGACAAGTTGGCAATAAAGTTTGGGATTTAATTATTAAACTACTAAACAATTAATTTAAATAACAAATAAAATAAAAGTATTAGAAGAATACGAAAGTGGATCAAGTAGGAGAATATGTAGCTCTAGGGGAATTCAGTTTCACTCATTAATTTTCCTTCCGTGTGTTGATGTCCGACTCTGCCTTTTGGAATATGGACGCATCACTAAACCATGCATATTTACTCTATAGACACAAGTAAACATGCGTGTAACACGTATGAATATCCTCGGAGCAAGGGATATAATTTCACCCCCTTTCTAAGTACTATCAGTATCAATTATTTTCCTGGCCAATTGGTACTCTAACCCGATATGATCTCCCTTTATAGGTACTATAAAATTATCCTCTTTATCCTACTTAATAACCCGAATTCAATTCAATTAATAAGTATTCATATATGATAGTTCTAATGAAGCTTCGGAGTCCCCTCACTAACATGGAATCTTGTTCAGCGGTGAACTCACTCAATCTACAACCAAGATATATATTCAGACTCTATATACCAATTGAAGATGCACAAAACGACCATGAATATGGATTAAGAAAGCACAATCATATATAAAATCAATCCACAAGTAGTGTTGTACGGAGTTTACACATGAAAGTTCAATTAATTGGTAAAAACCTTCACAACCCTAGTTCTACCAAAAAGGCTATAGCCCATGATCTTACGAAGAACAATCATGGGTGTTGGATAGATCTTACCCGAATGTCTGAAAAATACAAGATAAATTAGGAAACGAATAAAATCCTAGATGTGGGCGTCGTCGCGTCCTTCTCTGTCTTGAATTCTCCTCTTGGTTCTCCTCTTGATTCCACGAACGAATCTTCAAAGTGATGAATGGATAGAGGCAAGGATGTGGATGATGGTTGGGAGTGATCCCCCCTTGTGGGTGTAGTATTGTTGTGGCATTTCTCTAATTTAATCTATTCTAATCTCCCCCTTCTTGGTGTGATCTACATCCCCTTTATACTTGTAAGCTCTCATTATGGACCTAGGATGGGCTTTTTGAGCGAATACACGCACTGAAGGTGTAAAAATACGAATTTGGTAAGTTTTCGGACATCAATTCGACCAAACAAGTTGGTCGAACTCTTCCCTGCAGTTCGAATCCCAGGTCGAATCAGTTTGTAACTTGGCCTCTGATTCCAGATTCGAACAGAGTGTTGGTCGAACCGAATACTTTCTGGTCGAACCGGCACTGCTTCTGTTTAGGCTTTTAGTTCGATTGCGGTTCGACCAAGTGGTTTGGTCGAACTCCCTTGTTGTGGTCGAACGGCACATTTCCGCTCTCAGTTCGACCAGAAGTGCTGGTCGAACTCTCTCCTTCTTGGTCGAATCTAACCCCTGCGTGGTCGTATCGCACACTTGTTTCTTCCTCTTTCTGGATCCGATCACTTCCAACTCGTTTCCAACGAAAATTAGCTCAAATAGCCTTGTAGACACCTGATTCGTGACTTTTCACTATGTATACCGATTCACATCGAATTACAACTATTTATTACACCATAAACATACGAATCCGGGCTCGAAACTAGTGAATTTTCACTCTCATCAATTGTTCCACTAAATAATTCAAGTATCTGATTTACTAGTTCTTGAATTAATGTGTTTACAGACAAACTACCTTAATTCCTAACAGATAGACAATATATAATTCATGAATGCACACAAGCTAACACAATAAGTCAAGCATCACGGGCAATGACATGAATTATTATGAAGATGTTATGAAGTAGAAAAACAAAGTCTGAATAAACCAAGTAAGATCAAAATATTAACTGTACAAAATCAGTAAATTGGTCTAGGTCTCCAAATCAGTTGAATCTAACCTTAGCCCATGAGGTTACAATCAACTCTCATGGCTATGAAGTTCAAAACAATAATCAAAATGAAAGAAAAAAAAAGAAAAAAGATACGAAACCATAGCGTAGCGTAGCTCTGCGTTCCTTCTCCATCTCTCCAATTGTCCGATCTCTCTCAACTTGCCCTTGGATTTTCTTCAAATTCGATGGAAGATGGGATGGATGCTGGGGTGAATGGATGAAGATCTGATGTGTGTGTATGGATGGGGCGCGTGGTGTGTCATGATGGATTGGGGTTTGAATTGATCTCCCACTTTCTTGTGTGTTTGAATCTCCTTTTATACCTTTTACTTCGAATATGACTCAACTGGGCTTTTTTTAAATATTTTCATGCACTAGAAGGTGTAAAACCTGATTTCTGATCCAAAAACACGCAACATGACTTGGCCCTTGATGAGAGTGAAATTTCACGAATTTTATGTGTGCACATTACACAATTTTTTATAGAATGTAGCCATGATTTTGTGTAGAATGGCGTGATTTTCGTATCTTGTATAATTAAGATGCTACTAAGGTATTTTGTTAAGTTTTGAAGGGTAAAACATTATCAAAAGTTCAAAGTTGGAATGAAGAGTGAAAGTATGAAGGAATGCTGAAAAATACACGTACACATTGTATAATTTTTTTGTATTTGTGTAGAAGTCCAAATTGATCATATAATACATGGTTGGAAAGGCACGAAAGAGAGAATTATTTTGGCGTAAGAATCAATCAAATTTGAGTTCGGACGAGGAAGTTATGCTCAAAATCGTGAGGTCACGCAGCTGTCGGCAGGAACTTCCGAAAATTGGGCATCTTTCCTATTTCTTGGAGCACAATTAATTTCCTTATCTTATTCCCTTCTCACACCTATATATATTTCACATCATTATTCATAAGAAACACCACCCTCCACACGGGGATCACCCATCATCCACCATCATCCACATCCATCCCATCTTCCATCCACACCGAAGGAGATTCAAGGGTCGTTCAAGAGGGAGATCATTCAACTAGAGAGATGGAGAAGGAATCTGAGACAACTCCAACACTAGGGTTTTTCTATTCATTTCTTTTCTTTTCGTTTGTCAAGACTTCTGATATGAATTTGATAGCCATGGGAGTTGCTTGTAACCCCATGAGCTAATTTCATTTACAGTTTTAAGATTTGAAGGATAGACGTAATTGATTTGTTGAACTAGACTGAATTTGTGAATTCATGCTGATTATTATTTTAGTTTATTTGATTTGTCTTGAGACTTTTCCAATCATGCTTCGTAACGTATTCATATTAAATTCATGACATTGCCCGTGATGCTTGATTTATTATGTTAGCTAGTGTGTGTTCATGAATTAAATTGTCTATCTGTTGGGGATTAAGGTAGCTTGTCCATGAACACGTTAATTCAAAGAACTGGTAAATTAGATACGTGAATTGTTTAGTGGAACAATGCAATTAGACATTCAAGTAGGAAGTGAATAGAGTCTTGTAATACTTTCAAAAAATATCTTGTTAGTCAAACTTGCCATCGGAATGTATTGTAGTTTGCGTTGATTAGTATCTAGGAAGGGGGCTTGATAATATTTACGTACCATAGGAAATAAATCAGAACATACTGTTAGCTTAAGATTGGGTCATATCTGGTGGGTTAGCAGGGCTATGTGGTGTATTTTAATATAAGCTGCATGAATGAACAATTGGAAGTCTGGGAATTCAAATTAATTAATCTATACTTGATTACCTTAGAACTGTTGATTCTCTTTTGAATTAATCTTAAATCTTTCTTTTATGATTTTTATATTATTAGTTATTTAATTTTCAGTATTTAGATATTAAATTACAACACTTTAGAAATTGGTTATATGTCTTGATTAATTTAGTAATTATAAGAAGTAAATAATTGGTTGTCATGTGGGTTCGATATTTAAACTTGGTTTCTTGCCACTACATTTGATATCCTTCACACTTGGGGATTTAATTGAAGTGCGTAAAAAATGCCTATCAGTCCTACTGATGAGAGTGATAATTCACGTGTTTTAAGCTCCGATTTGTGCAGAAATTGAGTATGATTTGGTCTATTATCAAGGCTAATCGGGTTGTTTATGGAAAATCCACGAATCGGATGCTACTGAGGTTATTTGAGCATATTTATACAGAAAAATAGGTCAAAATTGCTCAGAATTGGAAGGCACATTTTTCGAGGTGTAGCTCGACCAGGAAAAGTAGCCCGACCAAGTTTAGGTTGGTTGAGCTACACGATAGAAGTCGAGCTGGAGCGTTCGGGTCAGAGATGTCGTCTGACCAAGGTAGTGTAGCTCGACCAAGAGCAATTTGATCGAGCTACAGCAGGGAAGTCAAGCTCGGCGTGAAGACGAAGTTTCAGTTTACAGACACACAACTAGATCGTAGCTCGATCAAGGGGGTCCAGCTCGACCAAGACCATTCTGGTCGAGCTAGGACACGTCAGCGTCGAAATGTTGGGATTTCACCTCCAGTCCGTGTATTTTCATACTTTCCAAGAAAAAGACCAGAAAAGTTCGTAAGGATAGTTTACAAGTATAAATGGGGATGCAGATCACATCAAAAAGAGAATTAGATTTCACAGCCATCCTACACCACATCCAAACCTTAACTCCTTCTCAGGAGCTGTAGAGAGAGATTCGTGCAGCGAATCAAGTGAGAACCAAGTGAAGATTTAAGACGGAGCGAAAGCGACGGTGGCCACATCTAGGGTTTATTTCGCAGCTTAATCTTTCTTGTAATTTTCAAGACTATGGGTAAGATCTATCCAATCACCATGAATGTTCTTCGAAGCGTCATGGGCTAGAACCTATTTGGTAGTTTTAGGGTTTATGAAGGTTTTAGTAATTAATTGAACTTCCGTGTGTATACTCTGTACAACAATACTTGTGGATTTATTTTATATAAGACTATGCGTTTTTAATCCATATTCAGAGTCGTTTTGTGCATCATTAACTGTTGAATAGAGTCTGAATGTTCATCTTGGATATTGATTGAGCGCGTTCACTGCTGAACAGGATTCCATGTTATGATTCTAAGTGAGTGGATTCTGAAACTTCATTAGAACTATCTTTTATAAATACTTATTGATTGAATTAAATTCGGGTTAGTAAGTAGGATAAAGAGGATAATTTCGTAGTACATATAAAGGGAGATCATATCAGGTTAGAGTACTTAGTGCACGGGAAATAATTTATACTGATAGTACCTAGAAAGGGGGTGAAATTATGTTCTTGCTCTGAGGTAATTCATATGTGTTACACGTTGATCTGCTTATATCTATAGAGTAGATTTGCATGGCTTAGTGATGCGTCCATTTCCACAAGGTAGAGCCGGACATTGATATATAGAAAGGAGATTAATTAGTAAAATTAACTGGATGGCCCGAAGAGGTACCTATCTTCTCACTTGTTCAACTTTCAATTATTCTTTATTGTTTTCTATTTTATTTGTTATTTAATTATTCTATTTAGTAGCTTAATAATATTACCTTAATTAAATTGCCAAAACAATAGTTTTAGTTAATTTAGATAATAATAAATTGATAACCATTCGTCTTTTGGTTTGATAATTATGATTTGGTCGTTTGCCTAAGCTACAGTTACATTCTTCATACTTGGGGATTAATTGTGTATTGAGAAAACACCCATCACTTACGCAACACGACTTGACAACACGACCAGTGTTGCAAATCGTTCAACTCGAGTTAAGCTAACACGAGTCAAGTTGTCGCCTGTTTGCTTGAGTTGCGATGCTCTGCAACCTGGATCGCTTCCGGACCCAACACGACTTGTCCCTATGCAACACGAGTGGCCAACACGACTCAAGTTGGCAACTCGAGTTGCTGTCTGTCAACTCGAGTTGAGTCTTCTTCAGCTCGTTTTCAGCCCGTTTTCGATTCTGTTTCAATTTTGACCTATTTTAACCTTCAAAACTCAACAAAACACCTTAGTAGCATCTTAATTATGCAAGATATGAGAATCACGCAATTTTACATGAAATCATTGCCACATTTTATCAAAAATAGTGTAATGTGAGACCTAAAACGTGTGAAATTCCACTCCCAATAGTAAATTAGGATTTTTAGTTTTTATTACCAACTCTATCTTGTATCTTAGTTCTTGGGAAAGATGGCTGGTGTGTGTAGTTTGTGGGTGCCTTGATTTGGAGATAATGTGTGGGGTGTTTTATTGTAAAGGTGTGAGGTGTGTGTATACTCCCTCCATCCCCTTTAAAGAGTGTTTTTTTTTCATTTTGGGTGTCCCACCCAAAGAGTCTCTTTTTCTTTTTTACACACGTGGAACCACACGCCCACTAATACAATTAAAATATGGATTCACTCCCACTAATACAACTACCCACTACACATTAAATAATAATATTATTTAATCCACGTGCCAAAAAGCAAAAGACCCTCTTAGTGAGGAACGGAGGGAGTATAATTTATTGAGTTGTATTATACTCCATCTGTCCCGAAATAAGGTATTGTAAATGTGTGAGGTGTGTGTATATATTTTATTGAGTTCTATTATGCTCCCTCCGTCCCGAAATAAGGTATACGTTTGCTCTTTGTACATAAATTAAGGAATATAATATTTTATTGTGTAGTAAAGTGAAGTGAGAAAAATAATATTTTAATGTGTAGTTGGTAGTTGTATTAGTATAATGTGTGTGCTCCATGTGCGTATAATAAATTTTTTATGTGGGTCACATACACTAAAAAGAGAAGTGTATGATTTTTTTAAAGACGGACCAAAATGAAAAAAAAAAATGTATATTTAGTTGTGGAAAGAATTGAGTAATTTTTAGTCATTCATTATATAAATTTATTATTCGAAAAATCAAATACTCCTATAGGTTAGTAAATTTAAGAATGGAATATGCTACTATGCTGGTTAAATTAAATATGAGTGATTCACCCAACGTGTAATGTGAAGTGCTTCTCGAAATAAGAAATTTAATTTAAAGGTGTATTTTAAATTGGGGAAAGAATATTTGATGTGTGAAGGAATGAACATAAAGCGCAGTAGCCGAAACGAATGCTGGAGCTTTATTTAACAATTTCTGGGTTTTATATATATATATATATATATATATATATATATATATATATATATATATATATATATATATATATATATATAATTTAGTTCAATTCGAAAAGAATGATGCAGTTTTTTCACATTTAACAATTTCTGATTTTAATTGTTCTAATTTAATTTGGGGAAATGGCCAAATGGGTCTTTGGTCGTTGTTGGTCACTTGGTTTGGTGGTCTACCTAAGCCCACTTTACTGGCACAGGGAATAACCCTGACACAATTTTACAGTTTTGCCCTCCATTTTTGCTTTATTTCATTTGTTATCCTTTCTCAATTCTCACTTGCATTCTTCTCTACAAAATCATGTCAATATTTCAACCAGTACATTGTAAATAGATTTCTATTTTTGATTCAGCTGATTTTACTTGCTAATGTATTTTTATTTTTTTAGAAAAAAAAAAGGCATAAGGCTTATGTAAGTGAGTAAATTAAATCTTAATTTAAGTTTAAATAAAGTAAAAATAAAATGATCAACAAAAAATTAAAAAATAATTGTGTAATGATTTCATATATGAATATTATACTCACCCCGTAATTTAAAAGAAATTAATTTTTCTATGATGGACGTTCACCCCAAGATTCTCATTTCTTATTTTAATTATATAAAATTCACATATGCTTACTAATACAATTAAAATATAGGATTCGCCCATTTACTAATACAATTTTTCAATACATATTAAATAATAATACTCTTTAATTCACATACAAAAAGTAAATGAGACTCGTTAAAACCGATCAAGGAAGTATTACCTTCTTTTTTCTTCCTATTTTGTATGCTATCAATTCTACATTAAAACACATTTTCTTATTGTCTCATTTAATAACTTTTTTTTAAAACACAGTACTTATCATAAATAAAATTGTGTTTTTCTTTATATATTTTTTATAATCTAATAAACCCTCCGTCTCATTTAAAGAGTGTCTTTTTTCTATTTTGGTCGTCCTACCCAAAGGGTCCCCTTTCCTTTTTTATATACATAAGACTCACACACACCCTCTAATTCAATTAAAATATGGGACATACACTCTCACTAATTCAACTACCCACTACACATTAAATAATAATACCCCTTAATCTACATGTCAAAAAACAAAAGACCCTCCTACACCGGGATGGAGGGAGTATTAACTTAAAAGGGTAATTATGGAGTGCACCTAATGCATTGAAAGGGATAAAAAAAAATTTTGCCCATAATTTTGGTCATATACAATTTTTGCTCCAAAAAAGATAACATTTGGGAATTTATCTCACTATCTTCATAATTGCGTCAATGTTGCCCTGTTTTCACCAGAATCGATCACGTGCATGTCACATGATCATCGGATTTGGCATTTTCCGGCGTAAATTTTTTTTTGCCCTGTAAGTTTGGCCATGTACAATTTTTGCCCCAAAAAAGATAAGATTTGGGCATTTGTCCCAATATCTTTATAATTGCGCCAATGTTGCCCCATTTTTCCCGAAATTTTCACTAGAATCGATCACGTCCATGTCACGTGATTATCGGATTTGCCATTTTCCGAGGAATTTCCTAATCTAGCGACATAGTGGCATCCACATTAACAATAATAATATTTTATTAGTAATTTAATTTTAAAAAATACCCACAATATCGATGAACTCAGTTCTCACGTGCCCTCCATGTGCTTTCACCATCTACGCAAACTCACTCTTCTTGTCAATCAGGAATCCCATGTGTACCCTCTTACCACCATGGGTGGCAACTGTCGGATCTTCTCCTCCAAGGGCCTAACACCAATGAACGGATCACAGTATACATGGCCTCGATCTGTACCCTCCGAAAGTGCAAGCAACCACATGATATCGGAGCCATGCAAAGGAGGATGGGGCCTTTGGCATTCTTTTAGCTCCGATTCAGTCCTTCGCACCCACTGAAGAATGGATGGTTCATTATCAGTCTCACGATTCTAATTGTGATCTGGAGATCAATATCAAGTGCACGCATCCCACGTGGTAGACAATGTTGCCGGCGACGCTGCTTTCCATTAGGAAAATCCTATAGAATTCAACGAATTCTTCGATCGAAGGGTTGGCATCACGACCGGCCAGTGCTTAGGTTTTAGCCCATTGCACTTCGTCAATGAGGTCGTCGTACACCTCCAGAAGACGGCTATCCAATGTTAGGTATTACTCGACGGAAGCGATGAGGGAAGGAACGTGAGCAACCATACGGTTGCCACTACAACATAAATGGCTTTACGTAACACGTAAAAATTATTATCTAATGGCTTAAATATATTATTATAGATGATATATAACACTTTTAGAGGTGTCGTTGTTGCCCTTGTTATCTATTATCTTATGTAATACTTTTTCTTAATATAGTAACACTTAAAAAAATTGTTACATTTACTTTAGTAACACTTTATAAATGTTACAACAAAAATTTTATGTAACACTTTATAAAATAAAAAAATTAAATTATAATTGTATGGATTTGATCACTTGACCTATGTGTTACAATACATCACCTTTACCAACTTCTCTAGGAAAATCCTATAGAATTCAACGAATTCTTCGATCGAAGGGTTGACGTCACGACCGGCAAGTGCTTAGGTTTTAACCCACTGCACTTCGTCCATGAGGTTGTCGTACGCCTCCAAAAGACGACTCTCCAATGCTAGGTATTAATCGACGGAAGCGATGAGGGAAGGAACGTGAGCAACCATACGGACTCGTGGAAGAATATGGAGTGGTGAAATTCAAGAATACGAATCCTCCGCCGTGGAAGTAGATGATGATGAGGAACTTGGTGACGTGAGTAGGGTGGTGCGAGCGGAAGATCCAATAGTTGCCGCCCATAGTGGTCAGAGGGTACACGAGGGATCCTCTAATTGACAAAAAAAGGGAGTTTGCAAAGATGGTGGAAGTACGTAGAGGCACGTGAGAATTGAGTGCATTGATGGAGGGTATTTTTTTAATTAAATTTTCAATAAAATATTATCATTGTTGTTATTGATGTGGATGCCACTGTGTCGCCAGGTCAGTAAATTAGCGGAAAATGCCAAATCCGATAATCACGTGACACGCATGTGATTGATTCTATTAAAAATAACAAATTTTGGGAAAATTTGGGAAACATTGGCGCAACTATAAAGATATTGGGACAAATGCCCAAATCTTATCTTTTTTGGGGCAAAAAGTGTACATGACCAAACTTACAGGGCAAAAAAAAATTTCCCGCTGGAAAATGCAAAATCCGATATTACGTGACATGCACGTGATCAATTCCGGCAAAAATATCAAATTCTGGCGAAAACGGGGCAACATTGATGCAATTATAAAGATAGTGGGACAAATGCCTAAATGTTATCTTTTTTGGGGCAAAAATTGTACATGGCCAAACTTATGGGGCAAAAAAAATTTTATCCCTGCATTGATACATTCTAATAGTTTATAGATTTGGTGTAGGGTATATATAATTATAATTAATTAATTTAAAAACTTAGTTATAATCTAAGAGTGTAGATTAATTATTATAAAATCTAACGATTTAAATTTTACAAGTACATCGATTCATTAGGTGCCCTAATAAGATATTAAATATCTTACCAAATTTAATTAATAATAAATAAGTATATATATATATATATATATATATATATATATATATATATATATTAGTATGAATCACGTATATTACACGGATTGTAAAGTTACCATTAAAAAAAATATAATTTAAGTCTAATAAATATAACTATTTATTCAATAATTTTAAAAAATATTACTATTTATCCAATTATTATAATTTAATATAAGTTTATATGGAAGAGTAAAATTCAATTTAAATACACTCAAATATGAATTTGATTTCGTTGATAAAAGTTTAATTTCATTGTTAAATTGATTTACTAATTTTTTTTAAAAATATTATTGAATTGATCTTTCAAATTTTATTATGATTATTGTTCCAGATTTAAATTATCAAAAAAATAAAATATGTTATTTTAATTATTGAATAAAAAAATTATAATAAAGTTATTTGATAAAAAATATAAATTCGACATAAATCAATTCGATGAAATAAAAAAATTAACAAAATTAATTTTAAAAATTATAATATTAACCATGAAAAAAATTAATAATGTAAACAAATAAAAAATATAAATATAATAAAAAAATAAAAAAAAAAAAGATAAACAATTTTTAAAAAAAAATAATTAAAAGAAAATTTGAAAAATATAAAAGAATTAATTAATATAAATTTTAGGAAATAATAATAAAAATAGAAAAAATGAATACCTTTCTTCAAAACTTGAATAAAACTTGAAGAAAATTTTTATTCTTTATGTGTATATAATAAATGAATAAAGAGTTTATTTATAGCTAGGTGGAGAGTAATTATTTGCACAAAAATTCACATAAAAACTCCAAGGGTAGGTCTTGCGTGAGACTGGCTCACATGAGATAATTTTTCGATTTTTAGAATAGTTATCACTTTCGCTATAAAACTTTATCACTTTCGTTATAAAATGTTATCACTTTTTATTTATTCAATAAATTGTTCATGAAATAGTATTATCACTTTTCATTAATTCATTATCACTTTTGTTTATAAAAGTTATCACTTTCTGGCAGTCTCATGTAAACTCGTACGTAAGACGATCTCACACAAATCTTTGTCAAACTCCAAAAGATTAAAAATTACTAATGAAAAAAATAAAAAAAAACAAATTAAAACAAAAAAAAATTAAATAAATAAAAATAATAATCTAAAGAGAAATCATAAAAAATTAATAATTTTATTTCATTGTTTATTTATAATTTTTTATGATAAAAAATGTCCTTTTGTCTTATTCTACTCTCATGAATTGGAAGTTTCATAACAAACTAAACGATCACATTTTTTTTTCCTAAACTAAATTTTCAAAATACCTTATAAAGTTGCAATGTGTAATAAACTCACATAAATAACCTAGAATCTTTTGAAATTAATTATTTGTTAATAGTTTAAATTAGTATCTGCAACTCTCTTATTAATAGATAAGAGAGTCCATTTACTAAAGAACATAACTCAAGAACTATAACTAATTAGGGATTTTGTGGTATACTTCCTTCCTCCGAACTAGTATGAATATGTGGATTAATAAATATTGCTTTCAGATATATAATGTAAAGAAAAAAAGCAAATAATTTAGGTAATTCAAAACAAAGTGAATAAAACTATTGGATTTGATGGATAGTGTAAAACGTAAATAACATATTAATATTTTAATGTTTTAAGGATATTAATTTTATTATTAAAAAAAACAGATAAAGATGAAATGTGTGAGAGGGGAGAGTATATAAAAGTAGATAACATATTCCATATAGTTTTTTCAAATATAGAATTTTAAAATATATCAGTTTCCTCCATCTCATATTAATATTCACACTTTTATTTTTTCGTTGGTCTCATATTTATTTTCTCCCCTTATAACAAAATGGCATTCATCATTATAACATTACAATACACTTTATATTTAAGTTTCCATTATTTTTTAAATCACACAGTACACTTTATTATCTACAATTTTAAACTATCCATAAGTCATCAAAGAGTACTTCCCCTCACGTCCTAATAATTACTTTTCCTTTTTTTTACAAAAATTAAGTAATATAATATTTTAATGTATTTTGAGGTGAGAAATATTACTTCATTTTAATATATTTTGGTAATTGTATTAGTATTATATGTTTGTCCCATAAAAATATTTTAATTGTTTTATGTGAGTTATATATACCAAAAAAAGTAAAATATGCCCATTAGGACGAAATGGAGGTAGTATATAAAGAGGGACATAATAGTTATTCAAAATGGAATCAGGTGGGCTAGCTCACCTAGCCATTAGAATCCTCATTAAAATAAATGACCCATGTTCGATTCTCTTTGGGAACGAATAAGAGGAGAGTTATAAGAAGGCTTGAAGAAAATGGGGTATGGGTACTTTGTGAACTAATTATATTAACAATTAACTTTGTCCGATAAAAAAAAAAATATATATATATATATATAATATATATATTAATTCGAAAGTTTAAATGATCCAATCAAATAAAAATCAATGATATTATGATTTTATTCATGAAAATGGACCATTTTGATTATTTGTTAGATTGTGGGAAAAAAAGATTATTAAAATTTAAAGTGGACATTTTTGGAAATTTTCACTTTAAACGAATGTAATACACTAATACTTCTAAATCATTAATGTGATATTTGGATTTGGATCTCATCATTTTTATTTTTTTTAATTTCGTGAATTTTTTTTGGGCGGAGCTATTGCCACCGAAAATTTTACTAAGAACACCCGAAAGTTAAAAAAAATATTGTGAAAATACATATTTAACCTTCAATCATTAAATATAAAATTCATACACTCAACACTTTAATTGCTTTGTACACCCAATCTAAATGCACCCTACGCACCCAATTTGACAAAGCAAACAAATTTTGTATTTAGAACATCTTCTTCTTCATCAATCTTTTCCTAACCCAGCATGATTTTTTTTAAAACTCTTTTTTATTATCTGTCGTCTGAAATCTTGACGACCTCCCTAGAGGATGATTTCACAATTTAAGAAAGAAAAGCAGTGCAAATAGAATAGAACGTAAAAAGGGCTCCATTTCCGTAATCTGGAAATCGTTTCTGCAAATTCCAATAACATTGGCTACTGAGGAAACCAAATCATCACATAGGAACAAGAATATCCAACAAATTAATAGACACATGGTCAATCAGAATTTGAATACCACTACCAATTATTTGGGTTAAAAATTATTTTATGGTTCGATTTTTCAAATTAACGCATCAAATAATGTTTTATTTTATATGATGATTTGCGCATAATTTTTTTTCTTCTTTAATTGGCAAATTAGTTAAAGAATGATTTTCAGAAAATCATATGCAGAAATATTTTTATAACTTGGTGATATTTAAGAATGTTTTAATATACTATGAGAAAGAGAATTTTTGTTTAATACAGTTTGAGTTTGGGAGATTGATTGGATTGGGTGTCCAAAGTAATTTAGATGTTGGATAATAAATTTTGAAAGTTTTATTATAAGGGTATAATAGTACTTTCATAATGTATTTATGGGACTTTCGAGTCCCTCCAGTAAAATTTCGGGTGGCAATAGCTCCGCCATTTTGTTTAATCTCTATCATCCAATTAAATTTATACATATTAATTTTACACGTTATTATGCATGATAAGAGAAAAATTATTATTAAAATTTTAATTAAATAAAGAATTTTGAATGATAGATATTTAAAAAGAATTACGATTATATGAAATTTACGAAAATTGGAATGAGTATGAAAGAGATCAAGATTTATGATATTTAATTATGAAACAAATACCTAAATGCAGATTAAGCCATTAAGGGGGTGACGGTGGTGGAGGGCGGATGAGGGTCACAAGATGATGGGTTGGGTTGTTTTGGGATTATTATCAGAAAAGGGGTGACATGTTTCGTAATTTTCCGCATGTGGAATCTCCTCTGAACTCTTTTACTGAATTATCTGACAATCACCGGGACCCACATTTCTCTAACTGCAACCGGGCCCACCCTTCAATTATTCCCTTAAACCATTACCTACACTTTTTTTTTAATATTATTCTGAATTAATTAATATTTTAATAAATAATGAGTTGAGAGAAAAATTATTTTAATAAGAGATAAGTAATTGTAATAGTGTTTTGTGTGTGTCCCATGGAAATATATTAATTATTTATTTTACATATATGATTTCATTTATCGAAAAGGGAAACGTAATTATTTGAGTGAGACGCTGAAAATGAAAATACATAATTATTATTGTGGGATATAAGAATTGCACTTTTCTATTGTCATCAATTAGTAATCATTTTTTTAATAGAAATATTACTCCTTCCATCTCTCTAAAATATGTGTATTTTGTCATTTTAATCTGTTTCAATTAGATGGTCTCTTTATTAGACTTACTTTAAGTTTTAATGCATCGGCACTTGTATTCTTAACCTTCCTTTGTACTTGTCCATGGATTCTTTAATTATCATATAGCTTCCCATTACATGATTTACCGTTTTCCCCTCATTGTCGCATAAAACACATTTCTTTGACGCATGATTCATGAGACTATTTCGTTTATACAGCTATGATGCTATAGGAATCCCCATGCGTGGATTTTGATCTTCTCTGTGGCCTCGTTATCTCAAATCATTCCTAAAATCTCCTTCGAGCATATCACACAATGATAATTATTATTCAGGATTTTGTAAATCCACTTAAATCATGTTTGTTTTGTGACATGAACTTTGAATTTATTATTCTGCAGATTTCTTATTCTTTTAAGCAATGTTTGATTTGGGTTTAATACCCAGGTTTAAATTTATTAAATATCCTTAAATTTTCTCTATATACACCTACTAACCCAATTAACACTTACCCACTCATACCATTCATTATTTCTCCTCAATTAATATTTTATCTTCCTTTCTCACTCTTACTTTTATCTCATCTCTCACTTCAAATAATATTTCACTTGACATAAAGTTTAAACGTGCCCTACTTTAATCTAAAACAAACATAACATACATATAATAACATTATTCACTGGTTTATTAAATCAACTTAAACCAAAACAAAATTTTGAAGATCACTTCTATGATTGTGTTTCTTAATTCTTGTTTCGATTATAAATGCATTAAGTTAGAATGGATTGCTATATTATTGAAATTTGAATGTGTTCATAATTATATTTGTCACCATGAAAGGGATTCATCAGTATAATCTTTAATTTGATTAAATTCATTGATTGCAAAAATTCTTGTGCCCCGGGGACTCTTGTATTCACATGGGAACACAGTGTATCCCCGGGAGCACAAGAGTCTCACTCTTTATTGATACTAAGACTGATTCCTTGATACTTGAACGTTATACTCTTTTAGGTGATAAAAAAGGGTGAATAATAGTATTATAAATATTTACATTGTATAAGTTTTGAAAAAAAAGAGTGAATAATAGTATTATAAATATTTACTTTGTATAAGTTCTTATTAATTAAGGAGTATATTTCATTAACGGAAGAATTTCTGATTAAACTGTAAGATATAAAAGCTCATGTGCTTAATTAAAAAATAATATCGTGATTAATTTTTTAAAAAAAATACACAAAAAAAATCATGTAATTAACTATAAAAAGAAAGTTCATATTTGAATTGAAAAAAGGAAAATTTCATGCATTTTTTTTATAAAAAAAAGTTTGTAATTAAACTGAAAAAAATATATATTGTATTTTAATGCAATTAACCCTCCGTTATATTGTGTGAACATTGACATTGGGTAGTTAAATTTTTTTAGAAAGGTACATAAATAGTGGGATTGACGTAGTTACGAAAATAGAGTGTATAAACATATTATAAACAAAAATGTAATTGGTACAAAAGTGAAACCGGTCACTCAAGACGTCACTACACCCCGACCAAATTGAGTAACGAGGTGGAAAAATGTGTAATTTTTTAAAGAATATACAATCACTTTAGTGTGCAGCAAATGGAAAAATCATTGTCATTCTTAATAAAAAGAGGGATACTATTAAGAATGTTTTAACAATTTATTTGAAATGAGAATCAATGATCAAATGACTGCCTCTTATAATTTATTTATAAGTTCGATGCAATAGTCCACTTACTTTATACTGTAGATAATATGTTGTGCGACAACACGTGGAAGATCATATTATCGGTTTCCTTATAAAGTATAAACAGATGCTCACAACCGAGATAGACTGGAACTCTCTATCGGGATGGTTGTAGTGTGGTTTGGTATTAGTTTGTCTTGGCTATAGAATCACATTAGTGCACTTTGTGTTGTATTGAGCAGGACCGCTTGAGATCGTTCGACTTATACTGACTTATAGAAAAACTTGATCTCTGTTATTATGGATGTTTGTGCTTTTAATCCCTATACAATAACCTCGACACGTAGGGCAGTATGTATTTCTTTGATTCATCAATGGGTGAGATTTACATGTAATTAAATCAACAACTCGGTGAGTTGGAAAATAGTATTGTTTCTATGGTGTGATGTTGATTGTAGAAGGAATACGTGTCCGTTATAGATTGATGATCTCCCCTTGAGGAGGTCATAAGGATTATCATGTAAACCCTGCAGGTGGATTTATTCCGGCATGATAATGAGGTTGAGTGGTACTACTCTCGGATAAGATATTAATTAATGGAGTTGTCAGTAACTTAATTAATTAATGGACATTGAATATCTTAAACATGGGGAGACTAACGGGCTCATAATAAGAAGGAGCATATAACGTAATTATGGAATTAGAACGGTAGTGCAGTAATAATATTTTAGAGGTCGATCCCCTGTACGTTGCCCGCATTTGTGCTTGGTGGCGACACGCTGTGATATATAACTGTTTATAATTGATTTAATTATTTGATTATTGTTATATATGTATGCATGTTTTCCGTGATTTACTGCCTTGTTTGCGGTAATAGGATCATGCTAGATTGCGTATTTTATTTTGAATATTATATACATGTAAAAAACCTCGGTGTTAAATAACTAAGTGGGATAGGGGATTGGTAATTAATTCCCGCGACCTCCATTATTGGTTTGTAAGTTATGTGAGTAAACTTGCGTGTTGACAATATGCCTTCCTCCCTAACGGATGAGTTTATTCACGGATCATTGGTACATACTTCATTAAATAATTATTGTTTGTAATGTGGCACATAAACTTGCGTGTTGGCATAGACCTTCCTCCCTAACAGATGAGTTTATATGCGGTTCACTGGTACAAACATATAATTGATGATTGTAGGAAGTTATCCGAGCGCGTGTGTACTTCTCCAACTGTAAGGCACATAAGCTTGGGCCGCGGACTTGGGATCAAATAATGGTGTACACTTAGGTGTAAATAATTAGTATCCTCCCCAACAGAGTCACTGCTATTATTTGCATGGCTAAAAGGAACCGACTATTAATTATTTTGTCATGAGGTTAGGTTGACGAATAAAATTAATGGGTAAAACCTTTTCTTGTAAATATTCGGGTTTGTAAACGTCCACACTAACGTGGCTTGCAAACTCACGGTGCTTGAGATGTCGGTGAATTTTAATTTTATATTGTTTTGAGGGAATTAATATATATAGATGAATTTGAAGATTTGATCGGTGTATTTATTTGTGATTTTCTGAATTTCAAATGGTTTTATCTCACTTATTGTTTATTGAAAGAAATTATATTTACTGGTCCAAAATTGGATGATTAAAAAAGAATCTTGGTTTTGAATTTTACTGCTTATAAAAATATGCGTGTTCTCACCAAGGATGTCCCGTGATGATTTTTTTAAAGTCTCTAGTGAAGAGGTGAGAGGTTCATAGAAATATGATGGTCTCATGCGACTCTTCAGATACTTGAGTAAGTTAGAAACACAAGAGGTCATGGATAAGCAGATGAATGAATTGGAAATGCTTGGAATAGAAATTGAAAGGGAAACCTAGATCAATTTATTCTTCATAATTTGTCTAGATGTTTTGAGCAAGTTCTACCTGAAATACGAGAGGTTGTATATGGTGGGGAACTTCTGACAAAACATGCGGCAAAGGAAATCCAATTTCATCAAGATGTGAACAAGGTTAATATCTCATTCACTAGTCGTTGAAGCATAATTTGTGATGGTATTTACTGACACGTTGTGTGTAAATACCGGAATCACTAAAAGCTTGCAACTAAGTGATGATGAGATTATAATATACATGGGCAATACTACAAGAGTAGTAGCTATTGCAGTGGGATTTGTTTATTTATCTCACGATATGAATAAACATTTGGTTTTGAGAAATTATTTTTACGTACATTTTTCATAGAAAGAATTTGATTTCAGTTTCTATGCATTTACAGATGGATACTCCATTTCATTTAAATGACATGCTCATAGCAATGAAGGATGGAGCTATAATCTGTTGTTGTACGTTGGCGATAATTTGTAAACTCTTAAATCATATTTATCCTACGGATACAACAAATAGTAATTAATAGCGCGTCTTCTAATCTTAATAAGAGAAAGACTCTAATGGAAATGGTTAGATAGATGATGAGTTATTTGGAATTATTAAATTCATTTTATGGATATTCCTAGAAACAGTAATTCGTATGAATGTTTGTCTCTTTGTGGGATATCCTAGGATAATGAAGGGTGATTTATTTAGTCCAAAAGATCGAAGGGTGATTGTTATCACAAACACTAGATTTTGAAAAAAGACTATGTATTAAATCATAAACCTATGTGTAAATTGTTCTAAAGGAAGTGAGAGGGAAAAACACAAAATATTAGTACCAAGTGTACAAGAGGATATACCACAAGATAAACTGCAACGCGTGTCACGTCTGATACAAAATTACATGTAGTGCCTTATCGTAGTGGGAGGGTTGTTCGACAACCTGTAAGATATATGTTTTGGGAGAGTCATGAGACTTGGTCCCTAGTAAACATGAAATGGACTCACGGATAAGACGAGGCACTACAAGATAGAAATGCGGAATCTTAGCAAAGTGCAATGAATTTTGAAATAGAATCAATGAATTCTAAATTAGATCTAGCTGCTTGTAGAACCACAGATGGTGAGAAAGCCATTGGAAGTGGCTCTGTAAAATAAAAGAGGATTATAGGATAAGGTGAAAACCTTGGAAGCAAAGCTTGTTGCGAAAAGGTATACTCAGAAAGAAAGGGTTCGATTATGAGAAAACCTGATTCGCCTTTATCGATCCAGATTCTTTTATCTTTTGCTACTCATATGAAATATGAGGGATAGCAAATAGATGTCAAGACAGCTTTTCTGATTGGAAGTCTTGAGGAAAATATCTATGTGAAGAAAGCAGAGTGATTAATTGCAACGGGCTAAGAGCATTGTGATAGTAAGCTTAAAAATGTCCAACGATGGACTAAAGCAAGCTTCAAGATCATGAAACATCCGTTTTGATGAGGAAATCCAGACATATGGATTTATTCAATGTGCGGATGTGTCTTGTGTATTGAAAAGAGTAATAGAAATATGGTGGTATTTCTTGTACTGTACGTAGATGATATATTGCTCATTAGAGACAATGAAAGAGTATTGTCCGATGTATGGGTATGGTTGATAAAGCGGTATGAAACGAAGGACTTAAGAGAAGCAAAATATATCATTTTGATCACGGTAATACGGATCACAAGAAAGGATGTTATGCTTATCTCAAGTTTCGTAAAATGATACGATCCTTACTCATTTAGTATGTGAACTTATCTAAGGGAATGTGTCTTGAGACACAAAAGAAGATAAAGGTGATGAAAGTGGTTCCTTATGCTTCAACAAATAAGGAAGCTTAATTAAGGAATGCTATGCACGAGAATGGATAATTGTATTGCCAATGGCATAGACAGTGGGTATCAAAGGTAACCCAAAATAAGAATGTTGAACTGTGGTAACACATAATTTTGAAGTACCTGAAAAGGACTAGAAACTATATGTGGCCTTACCGGACAGATTCACTGCTTCTTGCGAGTTACATAGATTCAGATTTTTCAAATCAGAAGGGACGGCAGTAAATCCACCTCAAAGGTTATGTGTTTAATTTTAGGAAGTAGAGTCATAATGTGGAGGAGTGTTATATAGAAATATATTTCAGACTCCGAACTCCATCATGGAAAGATGATAAATTGGAGCCTATGAGGCAGTCAAAGACTCTGTATGACTCTAGAACTTCATAATGGACTTTGAAGTGTTTCTAAGTTTGCCCTAGGTTATCACAATTTATTTTGATGATAATGGTGCAGTTGCAAACTAGAAGGAATCATGAGTCCATAAGCAATTAAACACATGGAGCGCGAGTACCACCTGTTACGAGAAATCGTATGATGAGGGGAAGATTGTTGTCGCCTAGATTGCATCGGATGATAACCTAGTAAATCCATTTACAAGAACCTTAAAGCGAGAGCTTTTGATGGTCGTGCAGTGGGAGTGGAAATCAAATGCATGGTAGAAGACATGACAGCATAGTCTTTTAGTATAAGTGGGAGATTGTTGAATTGTATACTAAAAGTCTAGCTTTAGTATGAACAATGTTTTAACAATTTATTTGAAATGAGAATCAATGATCAAATGACTGCGTCTTATAATTTATTTATATGTTTGATGCAATAGTCCACTTACTTTATACTGTAGATAATATGTTGTGCGACATCATGCGGAAGATCATATTATCGGTTTCCTTATAAAGTACACAACCGAGATAGACTGGAACTCTCTATCGGGATGGTTGTAGTGTGGTTTGGTATTAGTTTGTCTTGGCTATAGAATAACATTAGTGCACTTTGTGTGTATTGAGCAGGACCGCTTGAGATCGTTCGACTTATACTGACTTATAGAAGAACTTGATCTCTGTTATTATGAATGTTCGTGCTCTTAATCCCTATACAATAACCTCGATACGTATGACAATGTGTATTTCTTTGATTCATCAATGGGTGAGATTTACATGTAATTAAATCAACAACTCGGTGAATTGGGAAATAGTGTTGTTTCTATGGTGTGCTGTTGATTGTAGAAGAAATCCGTGTCCGTTATAAGTTGATGATGTCCCTTTGAAGAGCTCATAAGGATTATAATATAAACCCTGCAGGTAGATTTATTCTGACATGATAATGAGGTTGAGTGGTACTACTCTCGGATGAGATATTAATTAATGGAGTTGTCAGTAACTTAATTAATTAATGGACATTGAATATCTTAAACATGTGGAGACTAACGGGCTCATAATAAGAAGAAGCCTATAACGTAATTATGGGATTAGAACGGTAGTGCAGTAATAATATTTTAGTGGTATATATTATTATTATTGGACTTAAGTATAAGCTTTGGACTAAGCTTAGATACTTAAGCCCAATGGAGGCCCAACTCTAATTTCTCCTTCTGGTCCCTGTTATAGCTCATATATAAGTCATTTCAGCTATCCAGAAACCCTAATCTATGAGATTAATCACGCCTAACACTATGAGTAGGGTGAGGGAATAGCAGATTAAGAAGATCTTGAAGATCGTTGCCTACACGACGTCGAGATTGGACTTACAAATACAGTAGAAGACTGGAAGGTTGTTTGCTGATGCTGCTGCTCTCCACTACCTTCTACGATTTTTATAAAATCGTACAGATTTCAAAATAGGATATGTGATATATTATAGGAAAGCCACGGAAGAGAGGATCATTTTGGCACATAGATCACTCAAATCTGACATCGGATGAGAGAGTTATATCCAAAACGGTGAGGCTACACAGGCTGATGGCGAGAATTCATCGTCTTCAACATACCCTGGTGAAAGGTAATACGTTTCTTTGGTTTTCTTGCTTTCGCTGAATTAGAAACGTATGGAACCCTAACGGTTCACGTTAACCAAATGATCAAACGTCAATACCCTCATAATACGATTTTTCGTAACATGTGGTACTCGCACTCCATGTGTTTAATTGCCTTATGGATTTGTGATTCCTTCAAGTTTGCAACTGCACCAATATCATCAATATAAATTGTGATAACTTTGGGCAAACTTAGAAACACTTCGAAGTCCATCATGAAGTCTCCAGAGTCATACAGATACTTTGGCTGCCTCATAGGCTCCAATTTATCATATTTCCATATGAAGTCCGGAGTCTGAAATATATTTCTATATAACACTTGTCCACATTATGACTCTACTTTCTAAAATTAAACACATAACCTTTGAGGTGGATTTACTGTTGTCCCTATCTGATTTGAAAAATCTGAATCTATGTAACTCATAAGAATCAGTGAATCTGTTCGGTAAACCCACTTATAGTTTCTAGTCCTTTTCAGGTACATAAGTATATGTCTTACCACAGTTCAATATTCTTATTTTGGGTTACCTTGATACCCACTGTTCATGCCTTCAGCAAAATAGTTATCCATATCTCGTGCATAGCATACCTTAGATTAAGCTTCCTTATTCGCCAAAGCATAAGGAACCGCTTTCTTCACCTTTATCTTCTTTTGTGTCTCAAGACACATTTCCTTAGATAAAGTCACATGCTAAAACAGGTAAGGATAGTATCAATTCATGAAGCTTGACACAAGCATAATATCCTTTCTTGTGATCCGTATTACCGTGATCAAAAGGATATTGTTGCTCTTCTTAAGTCCTTCATTTCATACTGCTTTATTAACCATACCCATACGCCTGAAAATACTCTTTCATTGTCTCCAATGAGCAAGATACTTTCAAGTATAATATAAGAAATACCACCACATTTCCATCACTCTTTTTCAATACACAAGACACATCTGTGCATTGAATAAATCCATATGCCTGGATTTCCTCATCAAAATGGATGTTTTATGATCTTGAAGCTTGCTGTAGTCCATCAATGAACAATTTTAAGCTTACTATTAAAATGCTCTTTGCTCTTTGCAATGAATTACTCTGGTTGCTTCACATATATGTTTTCCTCAAGACTTCCAATTAGGAAAGTTGTCTTGACATCTATTTGCTATCCCTTATATTCCATATGAGTAGCAACAAATAAAAGAATTCGGATCGACTTAGGCATAGCTATGGGCGAATAGGTTTTCTCATAATCGAACCCTTTCTTTCTGAGTATACATTTCCGCAACAAGCTTTGCTTCCAAGGTTTTCACCTTACCATATGACCCTCTTTTATTTAGTATGACCACTTCCAATGGCATTCACATCATCCGTGGTTCTACAAGCAGCCAAATTTAATTTGGAATTTATCGATTCTATTTCAACATTCATTGCACTTTGCTAAGATTCTGCATTTCTATCTTGTAGTGCTTCGTCGTATCCGTGGGTCAACTCCATGTTTACTATGGGTCAAGTCTCACGACTCTCCTAAAATATATATCTTACGGGTTGTCGAACAACCTTCCCACTACGACAAGGCACTTCACGCAATTGTGTATCAGACGTGACACGCATTGCAGTTTACCTTGTGGTATATCTTCTTGTACACTTGGTACTAATACTTTGTATTTTTCCTCACACTTCCTTTAGAACAATTTATACATGGCTTTGTGATTTATTACATAGTCCTTTCCAAAAATCTAGTGTTTGTGTTAACAATCACCCTTCGATCTTTTGGACTAAACAAACAACCTTTTATTTTTCTAGGATATCCCACAAATAGACAAACATTCATATGAATTACTGTTTCTAGGGCATATCCATAAAATGAATTTAATAATTTTAAATAACTCATCATCTATCTAACCACTTCCATAAGAGTCCTTCTCTTATTAGGTTTAGAAGATGCGTTATTAATTTAAATTCGTTGCATCCGTGGGATAAACATGATTTAAGAGTACAAATTATCCACCAACGTACAACAACAGATTATAGCTCCATGCCTCATCACTATGACCATGTCATTTAAATGAAATGGAGTATCCATCCGTAAATGCATAGAAACTTAAATGAAATTCTTTCTATGAAAACGTACGTAAAGACAATTTCTCATAATCAAACGTTTATTCATATCGTAAGATAAATAAACAACTCTCACTGCAATAACCACTACTCTTGTAGTTTTACCCATGTATTTAATAATCTCATCATCACTTAGTTGCACGATATTAGTGATTCTGGTATCTACACACAACGTGTTAGTAGGTGTCATCGCTAATCATGCTTCAACAACTAGTGAATGAGATACTAATCTTGTTCACATTTTGATAAAATTGGATTTTTTTCGCCATATGTTTTGTCAGAAGTTCCCACCATATACAACCTCTCGTATTTAAGGTAGAACTTGCTTAAAACATCCAGACAAATTATGAAAATTAAATTGATCTAGGTTTTCCTTTCAATTTCTATTCCAAGCATTCCTAATTCATTCATCAACTTATCCATGACCTCCTGCCTTTATAACTTACTCAAGTATCTGAAGAGTCGCATAAGACCATCATATTTCTATGAACCACTCACCTCTTCAATAGAGATTTTAATAGGCATCACAGAACATCATTTTCTAATCATCTAATTTGGACAAGTAAATATAATTTCTTTCAGTAACTATAAGTGAGATAAAACCATTTGAAATTCAGAGAATCACAAATAAATACACCGATCAAATCTTCGAATTTTATCAATTTATATTGATTCACTCAAAACAATATAAAATTAAAATTCACCGACATCTCAAGCACTGTGAGTCTGCAAGACACGATAGTGTGGACGTTTACAAACCCAAATATTTACAAGAGAATTTTTTACCCCTTAATTTCATTTGTCAACCTAACCTCATGACAAAATAATTAATAGTCGGTTCCTCTTTAGCCATGTAAATAATAGCAGTGACTCCGATGGGGATGATACATATTATTCACACCCAAGTGAACACCATTATTTGACCCCAAGTCCGCGGCCAAGCTTATGTGCCTTACAGATGGAGAAGTACATACGCGCTCGGATAACTTCCTACAGTCATCAATTATAAGTTTGTACAGTGATCCGTAAATGAACTCATCCGATGGGGAGGAAGGTATATGCCAACACGCAAGTTCATGTACATTACATTACAAATAATAATTATTTAATGAAGTCTGTACCAGTGATCCGTGAATAAACTCATCCGATGGGAGGATGGTCTAAGCCAGCACGCAAGTTTACTCACATCACTTACAAACCAATAATGGAGGCCGCGGGAATTATTTATCAATCCCCTCTCCCACTTAGTTATTTAACATCGAGGGTTTTTACATGCATATAATATTCAGAATAATATACGCAACCTATCATGATCCTATTATGGCAAATAAGACAGTAAATCAAGTAGAACATACATTCAATCCAAATATATAATAATAATTGACAAATAAAATAATAATATCAATTATATATAAGAAAATAAAAAAATTGTCAAAATTAAGTTGACTTGGTCAACACCTCAAGCAATATCTTGCCCAACAAGTTGGAACAATTTGGGCCCCAAGACAATTCACCTCACGGTTTCACAGCAATGAGATAGCACCGAGAAAAATGGTACCTGCGGATCCACAGCATCCCTGCCCTTACTGTGCTTTCGTCCATCAGAAATCCTAGGTGACCGCCGGTCAGAAAACATGCCAGTTATTCGACGCTAACACCGCACACGTCTTGTCGGCAGCATCGTGCTGTTGGGTCTTCCGGTGGCTCATCAACTGACAGACGCCGACTTACTGTTCACGCCAACCCATCGCCGACAGCAACTGCCTAGACCGCCGAAAGCCCATCGAACAGGCCCAAAAATAGCGTTGCTCTAGTCATATCCTGGCCCGCTGGAAAAACGTGCTTCGCTGGAAAAACCCGTCGCTCAGCCGCTTCCAGTTTGCAGCTGCCCATCGGACAACTGCCAGTCGCTGGGAAAAACAAGAAAGGCCCCAGTCCCTCCAGCCATGTAACAGCCTGCACCAGCCGTCACATGTCCTGCCGAAAGACTGCCTTTCGCTGGAATCCCATTGAGAAGCTAGTGTTCACTGCCGTTGACATGATCACTGCCGATAATCTGCCATTCATCCAGCCGTGCTCTAGAATTCTCTTCGCTGAACATGCCATGGATGGCAGACCTCCCGCTGACAAGACCCAGCGGCCACCGTGAAGCCTAATTCGCCAACGAGCTCGACAATCAGCACTCTACCGGGCAAGAATCAGGAGCGGTGATGTTCCCTTGCCCGAAAGTAACCCACGCTCGGCAACTTACGAGTGCCTTGCTCAGCCGCGTGCTCTGCCCATCAGCCTGCCTGCCTACGTAGACACCAGCAAACAAGCGCACAGCCATGCCGGAGAAGGAGCTACTAGTCTAGATCCAGCAGCAGGCCTGAAAGATCGCCGGCGGCATCCAGCGTGCCCAACAGCAAGCTTCCAAACCAGACATCGCCAGCCATGCTCCCCTCTAGCAGTTCCATATGCTATCAGCAGCTGTCCTCCCTCCGTCAGCGCTTTGGCTCGCTTGGAACATCTGATGAAGACTCGCCCGGGATCTTCATTAGCCCCGCTCGAAATAGAGTGAAGACCCGTCCGGAACATTTCATCCCTGTTCAGAAACGCTGATAGCCATTTAGTATGTTGCGGCGCTCAGTGACGAGTACTTGCCACCTGCCATCTTATTCGTCAGCCGCATGTCCGTCCGCAATCAGATCCGGCTATGTGTCTGCCTTCGTGTGCCATCGCACGGCTGTCGACAACCATCGTGGCTAGCAAGCTGCTAGCCGTGCAGACTCACACGCCGCACCACATGCCATCCGTCTTGCTTGACGTGCACGCTGCAGGTATCTACAGCCAGCCTCACAGCGCCGTCGTCACGTCGCTCACCGCCATCGTCTAAATGCCATCAACTCCCACTGTCATTCATCGACTTATCCAACAACGGCCGTGATCCATCGCCTCCGTCCAGCGGTGAAACGTGTGATTCGTGTACAGTTTAGGGTGTCCAACAAGAAACCAAATTTTAGAACCCTAATATCACGCAAGACATATAAACCCTAGCCTAACGTTTCATGCTTCACCACAAAATCGAAGCTCTGATACCAATTGTTGGTGCTTGGATCATTTGGTTAACGTAAATCATTAGGGTTCCATATGATTCTAACATGCAGCGAAAGTAAGAAAACCAAGAAACGTATTACCTTTCACCAGGGTATGTTGAAGAAGATGATTCTCGTCGGCAGCCTGCGTAGCGTCACTAGAATGACCATAACTTCTTCATCTGAACTCCGATTGGAGTGATCTACATGCTCAGACGATTCTCTCTTCGGCGGCTTTCTGTCAGTTTATTAAACATTGAATTCGGAACACTGTACGATTTTATATGAATTTTGTAAGATGGCGAACAGCAGCAGCAAACAACCTTCCGATCTTATGCTGTATTCTCAAGTCCAATCTCGACGTCGTGTGGGTGACGATCCTCGAGATCTTCTCAATCTGCTATTCTCCTCACCCCTCACAGTGTTAGGCATGTAATTCGGGTTTATGGACAGCTGAAATGACTTATATATGGGCTACAGCAAGGACCAGGAGGAGAAATTGGGTCGGGCCTCCATTGGGCTTAAGTATTCAAGCTTAGCCCAAAGTTTATACTTAAGTCTAATAATAATAATGGTCCACCAAAATATTATTATTGCACTACCTTTCCAATCCCAAAATTACGTTTTGGGCTCCTTATTATAAGCCCGTTAGTCTCCCCATGTTTAAGATATACAATGTCCATTAATTAATTAAGTTACTGACAACTCAATTAATTAATATCTCATCCGAGAGTAGTATCACTCAACCTCATTATCATGCCAGAATAAATCCACCGTATCACTCAACCTCATTATCATGCCAGAATAAATCCACTTGCAGGGTTTACATGATAATCCTTATGAGCTCCTCACGGGACATCATCAACCTATGACGGACACGGTTTCCTTCTACAATCAACAGCACACCATAGAGACAACACTACTTCCCAACTCACCGAGTTTATTAATTTAATTACATATAAATCTCACTCATTGATGAATCAAAGAAATACATACTGCACTACGTGTCGAGGTTATTGTAAAGGGATTAACAGCACGAACATCCATAATAACTGAGATCAAGTTCTCCTATATAGTCAGTATAATTCGAACGATCTCAAGCGGTCCTGCTCAATACATACAAAGTGCTCTAATATGATTCTATAGCCAAGACAATCTAATACCAAACCACACTACAACCATCCCGATAGAGAGTCCCCGTCTATCTCGGTTGTGAGCATCTGTTTATACTTTATAAGAAAACCGATAATATGATCTTCCACGTGTTGTCGCACAACATATTATCTACAGTATAAAGTAAGTGGACTATTGTATCGACATATAAATAAATTATAAGACGCAATCATTTGATCATATAATTCTCATTTCAAATAAATTGTTATAACATTGTTCATACTAAAGCTAGACTTTTAGTATACAATCCAACAGTTGCAGCAGCATTAATCTGAAATCCAGGCCAAAATCTCGGCAAAGTTATAAACTCGACCATCGTTCATCATTGCGGCCCCTTGCGGATCTATTTCCAGCACCGGAAGAAATCAGGGCATGAATGTGTAGATAAAGGAAGTGGTGTGCATGTAGAAGAGGTCATGGTTTACTTGAATTCAATGATGATTCTTGTGGAATTTGAGGAAAAGATAACATATATATATACAAAAACTCTTTGTCAAATGGTAACTTTTTCATCATAGATACAGAATTAAAAAAATTGCACAAAGTCTGTACCGATGCAGATGCAGGTGAAGATCAGAAGAAAAGCTTTCGCAGAATTGATAAAACCAATTCGTGAAAAATACGTATTTCAAAGAAATGACGAAGCTATAGATGCAGACAAACTAAATGAAAAAATAGGGTCCTTATTAATTCAATGGTGTAGATTTAATTTAAAAAAATAAATGGTGGAGATTAAAATAGATAAGTTACCATAGGTGAATACAGATTATTCTAAAGCGGTGAAATTAGATATGGGGAAATATTTACTCTTGCATCTATAGTAAATTTGGTCTTATTATATATATATAAATAGATTTCATGTGCGCTATACAACATGAATGCTAATTTTACGAATTTACTTTTTAATATATGAAAAATTACTATTTAAATAATGAACTATTATTTATTTTAGTAAAAAATATTACTCATTTTAACATGAATATAAAAAATCAAAGAGTTAGATATTAGGTGCATTCGGATCCAATGATGCATTTATATGTGTATAACTTTTTATTCTATTTTATATACTGTACATGCTATTCTATTTTGTATATATTTCTTAATAATTGTATGCATTTTTCACATTCAATTTTTCATTAAAAAAAACTAGCATCCATATGTGTATAACTTTTTATTCAATAGTGTATACATATTTTTTTTTTCATTAAAAAAACCAACAAAAAAATTGTATACGTTTTTGTTTATAATTGTATATATTTTTTGTTCATAACTGTATATGTTTATGAAAGTGGGTGCACCGTATCCTGAGGTTCACCCAAATACACAGTAGTATTAGCCAAAATCGAAACATATTAAAATTTAATTAAAAGTAAAATTTTCTAAAAAAAAATAAAAGGGTAATATTTCATGACTTGAGAATAATATACTAAAGTTAGTCTTTGTAATAATATCCTAATACTAAAATTACCTTAATACCTGAAATAAAAATATCATAACATCCCAAAAAAATCCCGGTACTCAATCGAAGAAAAAATTTTGTAGGAGGAAGATAGCATGATTCTTTGATTATTCCTACACAATCCGGTTCAAATAAAGAAAAGATAGACTTGATTTTGTCAAAATATTGTTATGAATGCTTATTTAATTGTGAAGACTTTTAATTTATGCGTATTCGAGGTGGCGGATCAACTACTGTCTTCCAGAAGCTCCATATCTAAAGCCCATTAAATCTGAAATTTCTCAAGTTCTTCCTCTTCTGTATAAATTAGTCTAACGTATCTTGAGGATTGATCTACTGGTTTACACTTTAATTCTCTCACGTAATTTGCGATTGAGTATTGATCAGAGATGGAGAAAACGGGTAATATCGATGAGCCGGCGGTGGGGATCCCCTACCACGCGGCGTATCATGCGCCGATGCCCCAGCAATTCTACGTTGAGAACCCTTACCAAGCTGGTGCCATCCCTCCAAACGCCGTCGTTGGGGACCCCAAAGGAATCCCCATTCAACAGACTATCTACAGGGATACTCCGGCGCCCTTCAATTGTGCTCACTGCGGTGCCTCAGCCCTCACCAACGTCAAGTATACTTCTCCTCTTCTCTTGTACTCCAGTTCAGTTGAGAATTCTGAATTTTTCTTTCTTTTTTCGAATATATAAGTAAATTGTTTACTTGTGTTAGGGTTTATCTTCTGTGGGTTTTCTGTGGAATAGATGTTTGTTTTCCTTGATTTCTAAAATTGTTTGGTTGGGATTTAATTGTTCTAATCTAGATCTAATTTGGCCAAACTAATTTTGATCGTGGACTGAATTCGTCATTTGCTGGTTCTTACTCTCACGTTCGAAACAGAGTCGTCAATTTCAATGAATCGCAATTGCACTACAAATGTGGTTGATTTTGTTCTAGAAAACTGATTTTTGGATTAGAAGATCTCCGTTCCAGATAATTTCTTTGGATCACAGTGAAATTTATACTGAATTTCGAGGTAGTTAATCCCAATAGGAATATGAGTTTCCTATGAGTGAATTGCTTTATGCTATATCCTTCTGGCAATGTGGTTCCTACGGAGGTGAAATTTTCACTTTTTTATTGTGATGCGGGTTATCATTTATCATTTGATCTCGTGATGTCAAGTTTACAAATAATCGCATTGACACTGAAGAATGTAAATTGGATATTAGTGTCAAGTAAATAGGCTGGTAATTTATCTTTTGTGCTCCCTTTTAATGGGTGGTGAGTAGAATTAAGCTGTATTTTTACCTTTTTGTCCTTTAATTTAAATGATGGCGAATTATATAATATTGTAGAACTTTTATGGGTATTGGTTTTAGTGTGTATGGTCCTACTTGCTAAAAAAAGAAATGTATTCCTTGAACTGAGACAAACCATAATGACAAAACGCATACCTTTGTGCGTGGCGGAGGGAGTTTTTCTTTAGTTTTGCTTCGAGGTTGTGTAACCTTTTCCAGGATGACAATTTTTTTGTTTCAGTAATGTTGTGTTTTTCTACTTTTCTTACTCTGCTATGTTTTTTATTTGCTTGTAATTTAGGTCAAAACCAAGTTTAGCTGCTTTCGTTGGTTGTATGATGCCAATGATGCTTGGAGTCTGTTTTCTGTGCCCTTCGATGGATTGTCTATGGCACAAATATCATTATTGTCCAAGCTGCAATCAAAAGGTTAGAATTGTATATGCCTCTTTGAAGTTCTTTTCTATATGGCACAAACGCCCATTTTGAATTTTTATTTTTTGGGTCAATTTACTAGGTTGCTGACTTTGAGAAGTCTGATGTTTGTGCTGTGATGGATCCTCCACATTGGCTACAAGAGAGTTTTGCTTTGCCTGCGTGACATAGTGAGTCCAGTGTGCTACCTGTAACATACTCCATTAATTTTGCTTGTCTGCAAATATATACTTTAATGATACCATTTAAACAATAGAACAGAAGTATTCTGTTGAATGATGCAGTATTATTGGTGAAATATAAATCTTGTTCAGAAGTTCTGTTTTTTCAACTTTAGCAAATCAGCTGTGTTGCATATTTATTTTCTGTCCATGTGTGTTTATGTTCATGATAGCTTAGTTGTAGATGTTAGAAGTATGATGTGCGCGTTCTTCCAAAAAATCTGCAATATGTGGAAAAAATTTGGCATTACAAGGAACTGGTTGGCATATGTTCTCAAAAAAAATCATCCGTTTAAGGCTCTTTCAGGGTACCTCGTGAGTGATTGAGTCTCGAAACGTGGCTTTGCTGACTTTACTTAGAAAGGATTTCCCTCTGTGGGGTTCCGTAGGAAGAAAAGAGCCTATCACTTTAGGCTGCCTCCCTTACTAAACAAGACAGGCTTACTTCATTTGAGCCGTTGTGCAGGTGTAGGCATTGGATCGATTCTCCACTATTTGGTTATATGGCTAATAGTTGTTCCCATCACCTCCATAGCCATTCATGACATGATAAAAAATTGGGGGGTTGCAATGCACTTCTATCATCTTATGGGTATACATGTGTAATTAGCTTGAATCTACATTTACGTTGCTCCATGCACTATCTAGTGTGATTGGAAGATTGAAATTCAATTAAGTCATATCTGCGCATTATGTCGCTGGTTGGGGTAAACAATAACAGGATTATACAGTCTCCGGTCAGTCGAGTCTCTGAACAAAATGCTACCTGTTGATCTCATGGTTTGCCTCATTATGGGTTATTGTATTTTCATTGGGAGTGATGGGAGAAAGGTGGAAATTTATGACTATGTTTGATGAGTGAACCACTCTTTGGAATGTGGTGCTCGACCATTAGTCGGCCTATATTTACATCAAGTTTGTTTAATATTTATCATATCATAGATGTTAAAAGGCACATGAGCCTCGTGCGAGACTCAAGCCTTGACACCTATATTGTTAGATTTTTGCTAAAAATAGGCGACGTCCAAGACCTTTGTGCCCCAAGAGGCGCACATTCTCGTATCTGCCTTCTTTTTTTGTCATGATTTTTACCAAGTTATCAAATGTTTCTTCTCATAAAAATAAAAATAAAACGTTGCTTGAACTCTTTTAGGTAGGGGGAATTTTTTTATTTTTTTTAGGTAAATTAATCTTAAGAGTTTCCGCAAACAACATAATGGAAAAAAATGATTAATTTGATGATGATGATGATAAGAGGAAGGGGATGATGAGGATGACAACGTCTGTGCTTACAATTAGTTTGCTAGTGTGTGTGTGTGTGTTTTTTTTTTAATCAAAGAGGTTGGTAAGAGCCTTACCAAAACTCGTAAGGATACTAATACATACAAATATTCATATCAAAGTAAGGACACTAATACATACAAATATTCAAATCAAAATACTATGAAAGATACGTTTAGAATATACAATGTGCCAATTATCCTTTTTGCATAATTGCATTTTTATGGCTAATCCACGAATTTGGTAAACTCCAAAAAGTGTTAAGCATAAAAGAATTGTATAACTTGCTCATAATTTGATTTTTAGTTGCTTCAAGATTTTCTCTATGTCATAACGTTCACCGCAAAATTCTTTTCCCTCCTTGAAATAAGTCTATCAAAGTGAAGTAGATTTATTGATGAATAAATGAAAGAACTATTTCCACCCCTATCCAATTGAGAACACTTCATTCAAACATTGTATGCAAAATCACATTCAAAATAGAACGTGACAATCCGTTTCTAGAAATTAGTCTTAGAATATGCAGTTGATGTTAACTCTCATCGGGGAGGCTATCTCCTTTGAAGCATAACTTTTGCTGGAATTTTTTTCCATAAAACCCACCAAGCATGAACTCGAATTTTTGGGATCACTAATTTACCACGTACCAAGTTAAATTCTTTCTTTGGTGTTGATATTTCTCTTATTTTTAGATTCAAGAGCTTGTCACATGCATCCTTGCTTGTAAATGTGTCTTTTCTTCTATTCTTCCATCTCCAACTATCTAAAGCATCCTGAGAAGGACAAGATACAGTAAATAAAGATAAAGATTATTAAGCATCTCATTTTCTCTATTTCTAAGTTCTTCCCTCCGGCACCGGATCTCCAAATTTAACATAGTGTTTCATCTTGTATTTTACCTTTTAAAAGATTGACACGTGTCATGATTATTTTCCAAATTAACGTAGCATACCCTAAGGATATAATAGTTCTTTGTAAGGTATAATTTTTTTTATATTATAAATACTTATGAAACAACACAGGTAGAATAGGGAATTCAATTCTTATTTTTAATAATCAAATTATAGTGAATCAGGACTCTAGGATGATTGAAAGAGTTTATCCTAAAAGAATTATTGTTATAGGAAATTCAACTCTATTTAAAGTGATTTAATTTCAAGAACTTTTCTTTTTACGTAAATCCTTTTAATTTATGAATTAAAAAGGCAAGTATATCATTGAATATGTTATAAACTATCGATAAATCATACTCTCTCCATCCGATTCTAATGTATCCATTTTCTTTTTGCACGTGAATTAAGGAGTATTATTATTATATGTAAAGTGTGTAGTTGTATTAGAGGGAAATGGTGGGCCATGTTGTGTACTTTTTTACTAAATAGGAAAAATGTATACCTTTGAAGCGGACGCCAAAAATAGTAAAATTGATATCTTAGAAGTGGACGGATGGAGTAATAAATTAAAGAATAAGATGCGTCATAAATTATTAAGGTAAAATTACAATTATGTCCTAAAAATTAATATTAAATTGACAAAAATTTGTGTGAGACTGTCTCATGGAGTGACTTTCGTGAGACGGATAAAAAGTCTCAATGTTTAAAAAAATGTGACAACATTTTTAAAAAAATGTTACTAATATTTTTAATAAAAAATAATTATTAATTAAAAAACGTAAAATGATGGTGCACCAGAGAATTTATAGAGTAAATGGGGTAGTTAGTGGGTGGTTGTTGTTTTTAATTTTAATTACTTTATTTTATTTAGTGGTTATGATTAATTTGGGTCTTCATTTAAATGGGCTAGTCAACAATAAATCTTATTTAAAAGACCTAAGGTCATAAAATTGTGTAAATGACCTCCCTTTAAGAAATTGGATTTTTACTTAATTATTAATACTTTATGGACTTCTAAAAAATAATAAAAATTTGGGACTTTTTTGTAAAATAAAAAAAATGTGAGCTCTTACTAAATTATTAATACTTTATGAACTTTTGAAAAATTAGCATTTATGCCCATAACGTAACCATTTCATTATAACGACTTGTATGTCGTTATTCAAAATTCGAGTTATCCCGAAGTCGTCTCAATCAAATTTTCTCACATTTACCTCATTTTATACCATTCAATTTATTTTTATACTGAATAGTCAATTTAGCATTGTCTAGCTCCATAACGGAATCATTCCGTTATAAAGAATTGCACAATGTTATTCAAAATTCGATCGATTTTAGAAGCCTTTATTCGTTTGGATCTCCACATACAATGTCAAAACATAATATTTAGATAAACTAAAAAACGAATATTGATATTGAGTCACATATAAATTATTTCGTATATGTCATATACAACAAGTGTATAAAGTATAAACGTTTGGATGCGAAGCATTACAATATAAAGTATCTCACTTGAATTTTTTAATGAACTTGTAGAAATATAATGAAATAAAGGTTGATGTCCAAAATCACTACTTGATTGGTATGTACAAAAATATGTGTATTTATGCCCATAACGGAATCATTCCATTATACCCATTTGTTTGTCGTTATTCAAAATTCGAGTTATCTCGTGGTTGTCTTGGTCAAAATTTCTCTCTTTTAACTTAATTGTACACCATTTGAGTTTTTTTCTCTAGTGGATAGCCGATTTAGCATTGTTTGGCCACATAACGGGATCATTCCATTATAACGACTTACACGATGTTATTCAAAATTCAAGTGATTTTAGGGGTCTTGGACTTACTCGATCTCCATATGTAGATGTAAAGCCTAATATTATCTTAATGTAATAAAAAAATGTTGATATTGAATCACTTATGAAATATCTCATAAATGTTCTAAATAGCATGTGATAAGTTTGGATTCGAGCAATTACAAATCATAAGTACCCACTTGTATTTTCAAATGAGCTTGTAGAAATATGATAAAATCAAAGTAGATATTTAATATGAGGTCCAAAAAAATTCCTTCATTGGTATGTATAAAAATATGTGCATTTATGCCCATAACAAAATCATTTACGTTATAACGACTTGCACGCCGTTATTCAAAATTTGAGTTATCTCAGGGCCGTCTCAGTCAAAATTTCTCACTTTTAGCTTAATAGTGCACCATTTGAGTTATTTCTCTAGTGGATAGTTGATTTAGCGTTGTTTGTCCGCAGAACAGAATCATTCTGTTATAACGACTTGCACTAAGTTATTCAAAATTCGAGTGATTTTAGGGCCTTAGACTTGCTTGAATCTCCAAATGTAGATGTAAAGCCAAATATTATCATAATGTAACAAAAGAATGCTAATATTGACTCACTTATGGAATATCCCATAATTGATCTAAGTAGCATGTGATAAAAGTTTGGATTCAAACAATTACAAATCATAAGTATCCACTTGTATTTTCGAATGAGCTTGTAAATATATATGATGAAATCAAAGTAGATGTTTAATATGAGGTCCAAAATCATTCCTTCATTGGTATGTACGAAAATATGTGAGTTTATGCCCATAACAGAATCATTTACGTTATAACGACTTGCACGCCGTTATTCAAAATTTGAGTTATCTCAGGGTCGTCTCAGTCAAAATTTCTCACTTTTAGCTTAATAGTACACCATTTGAGTTATTTCTCTAATGGATAGTTGATTTAATTGTTTGGCCGCATAACAAAATCATTCCGTTATAACGACTTGCACTAAGTTATTCAAAATTCGAGAGATTTTAGAGTCTTAGACTTGCTCGGATCTCCATATGTAGATGTAAAGTCAAATATTATCATAACGTAACAAAAGAATGCTGATATTGCCTCACTTATGGAATATCCCATAAATTTTTTAAGTAGCATGTGATAAAAGTTTGGATTCGAATAATTACAAATCATAAGTATCTACTTTTATTTTCGAATGAGCTTGTAGAAATATGATGAAATCAAAGTAGATATTTAATATGAGGTCCAAAATCATTCCTTCATTGGTATGTACGAAAATATGTGCGCTTATGCCCATAACAAAATCATTTATATTATAACGACTTGCACGTCGTTATTCAAAATTCGAGTTATCTCAGGATCGTCTCAGTCAAAATTTCTCACTTTTAGCTTAATAGCACACCATTTGAGTTATTTCTCTAGTGGATAGTTGATTTAATTGTTTGGCCGCATAACGAAATCATTCCGTTATAACAACTTGCACTAAGTTATTCAAAATTCGAGTGATTTTAGGGCCTTAGACTTGCTCGGTTCTCTATATATAGATATAAAGCCAAATATTATTATAACATAACAAAAGAATACTGATATTGACTCACTTATGGAATATCCCATAAATTTTTTAAGTAGCATGTGATAAAAGTTTGGATTCGAACAATTACAAATCATAAGTATCCACTTGTATTTTCGAATGAGCTTGTAGAAATATGATGAAATCAAAGCAGATGTTTAATATGAGGTCCAAAATCATTCCTTCATTGGTATATACAAAAATATGTGTGTTTATGCCTATAACAGAATCATTTACGTTATAATGACTTGCGAGCCATTATTCAAAATTCGAGTTATCTCAAGGTTGTCTCAGTTAAAATTTCTCACTTTTAATTTAATTGTACACTATTTGAGTTGTTTCTCTAGTGGGTAGTTAATTTAGAATTGTTTGGGCATATAACGGAATCATTTCGTTATAATGACTTGCACGACGTTATTCAAAATTCGAGTTATCATGTGGTTGTCTCAGTAAAAATTTCTCACTTTGAACATCATTGTACACCATTTGAGTTGTTTCTCTAGTGGATAGACGATTTAACATTGTTTGGCCATATAATGGAACCATTTTGTTATAACGACTTGCACGTTGTTATTCAAAATTTGAGTGATTTTAGGGTCCTCATAGCCAAAGATTCTTATTTTTACCATAATCGCATACCTTTTAACTGATTTTTCTAGTGAATAACAAATTTAGCATTATATGTTTTCATAGTGGAACCATTCTGCTATAACGACTTGCGCGCCATTTTTCAAAATTTGAGTGTTATCAGGGCCTTACAAGATTTAGCAGTTTTCATTATTTGATTATGAAATTTCGTTTGATAATTTTGAATGTTGTTATTTAAAAATAAGCAAAAGAGAAAATAAACAAATAAACATTAAATGACATTTATTAAAAAAAAGATGAAATTAGGAGTCAAAATATATAAAACATCAATGTTTTACATATGTTCAAAAGAACAAAATAAGTTCTTTTCCTTTCTTTTTCTGCAATAAAACAGTTATCCTGTAGTCTTTTTCTCTATCATCTTTTCTCGTAAATATTAAAAACAAATAGATTCAATTATAACATTTCAACAAAATATTAACACAAAGCTAATTTCCAAAACTAAAAATGTTTGTAAAACTAAAATTATCTATAGATCAAAATATTTTCCATAAATCACTTCTGCTAATTTTTTTCTCCACTCTACATACATATCACTAAAATGAACTCTTATTGTCCAAATGTTGTTAACTTTCCATTAAAAATGAATTGAAGAATAATATTACTTCTACATGTAGATATGAGTGATTTTTTAAAATCCCCATTAAAAAATCCAAAATCAATTTTCAAAAACCACAAACAATTTATAATTTGGACAAATGATTGAGATAATAAGGATTAAGGAATTGTGATGCAGTATATGGTGGCATTTACAAAATTTTCCTTACATAACAAATCCAAACATTCAACCTTATTTTTTATGATTTATAAAATACAGTTCACGCTCTTAGCTTTTTATAATTTACACAACACAGTTCACACCAAGCACACATATTTATCACAAAAAAACACAACACTCATACATAACCATAATCAGGGACACCTTCTTATCAAGGACAAAACATTATAGATCATTATTACATTAAAATCATTAATCACCACAATGTTTCTTTCATCCTAATTTAAAGAAATGTCATTGTTTTCTTCAAGTAAAGATTAAGCAAGTGCACTGTATTTGATAATTTTCTTTTCGAGCTTATCTAGTTTAACTCCAACAATAGTATCCATATAATTATCTTATTTTTGTTTAATATCTTTCCAATTGTAATGCTTCAAATTAGTGAATACACACATATATTATATTAAAGCAAAAAGGATTATAAGTAGTTGTGAATTTTGGTTCCAGTGTTAAAGTCAAGCATGAATACTAATAAATTATTGAGGATGAGAATTAATAGCCCCTTCTTGAATTAGTAGGAAAGTCAAGGGTTTGGTATTTTATGTACATGAACACTCTTACTGCTATCTTTCTTCCTTTTAAACTTCTCTTTAATAAACTCACAAAATCAAAATCAAGCTCCAACTTTCTTCTTTTTAAACTTTCCTTTAATAAACTCACAAAATCAAAATCAAGCTCCAACTGGCAAATCCAACTTCCATATATGTATTCAAGCTAAGAAATTGCGAAATACAAAGAAACAATTATCCTTTCAAAATATATCATAAATAATACTCCCTCCGTCCCACGTATTTTTACCCACTTTCCATTTTGGAGTGTCCCACGTATTTTTACTCATTCCATTTTTGGCAAGAATAAATAATATTTTATTACCTACTTTTTACAATTCCAACAACTTTAATTACTTTTTTACACTTTATTCATCATTCCCAACAACTTTATTTACTTTTTCTTTTTAAATTACTAATTTATCCCTACTTTTTCTTACATTATATATTAAAAAAATAACACGTTTTAATCTCCGTGCCCGTACAAAGGGGTAAAAATACCCGGGACGGAGGGAGTACAAAAAGCAGCACACACACATTGGGGAAAAATCAATATCGCAATCTAATTGCATAGAAAAATGCTTAGGAAAAATAGGAGTACAAAATTAACAAAGATTCGAGAATAAATGGCATGTAAGTACAATACTTGATAAGAGAAGAAGAATTGGAGGAAGAAAAACCGCATCAATCATCGTCCAAGGAGAAAAAGATTCACAGATTAGGGCACGAGAAGAAGACGCGGAGAAATCATACTCTCTGCAGAAGATTCGGTAGGATTAGACGACAACATCCGACAAAGATGAATGAAAAAAAAGACCCAACTTACCAAACGTATTCCATGAACTGAGCGACGATTGTTCTCTTCCAACCTTCTTGATTTTGAAAGATTTGGGCAAAAGTTTAATTATAGAAAAGTTTGACCTTCAATTGTAATTAATATTATTTATTGTTTCCATTTTTTCAATAAAAGTTATAGCATCCTTTGGTCAAAGGCCATTTACACAAAGTTTTAAGTAAATTGCCCCATTCCACCTAATTTCTCTTAATTATATTTATGATCTAATGGATTAGATTATACAGGTTTAAACCCCATATTTTTATGTGCATTGAATGCAACGAAAACCTCTCCTAATTTCAACTCACTTACGCTTACATTTTTTAAACAAACACATTTAATCTCAATTATGTAGTATAATTCAATTTCAACTAGTTGATGCAAATTATAAAAGTTGACCATTTGAAATAAATGTGTATGGTTGAGCCACAGATTCTGTAAAATAGAGAATTTAATATGGGCTGCCACGTTAAGAAAGCAGTGAGGTTGGCCTGCATTTGTAGTGGTTCATCATAAATATGTAATGATTGTGTATCTGTTTTACCTGGCTCATTATGATCTGGATATGGCTCAAGTGACAACCCACGTGGTTTTCTATTCTTAATTGGGCTCTTAATTCTCTTATAAATAAATGGAATTTAATGTCAAAGTAACGTCGTTGTACCTTAAATTATGTGCACGCTTATATTCTTAGCGTCTAATTTTTATTTTTAAAGACATAATATTAATTTTAGAATATATAATTATAATTTTACAAGTTGATATAATCAGGGGCGGATCCAGGAAAAATTTTTTGGGGGTACGACATGTAATTATAAAAATATAGAATATTATTTAATATTTAAAATTATATAATAAATAAAATAAAATACAAGAATTATGATTATTATTATTAAGATATTATTAATACGAATTTATAACATGTGTTAAATAATATAAATATAAAGTAGAAAAGAAAAAAAAATTATAGGATGTATTAAAAAATAAGTGTAAATATAAAAAAAAACACAAGAATTTACTTAATTTAAAGAAATATAAAGAAAAAAGGAGTGTAGTAGGGGTTTGAACCCATGACCTCATACTCAAATTTAATGGCCTAACCACTAAGCTACTGATGCATTGCAACTAAAAAGTACTATATTTATAGATATTATACTTTGATTTGGGGGTACAGCTCTGTACCCCATGTACCTATACTACATCCTCCACCCCTGGATATAATATTTTCTCTTTATGATTGGAAGTTTATTTATTTTATCATAACAATAAGAAATGGAGTAATGTGCAAGTGGTTGCACACTGCTCAAGTTTTCATTGCAAAAATTTACTCTCAATACAAATGAGTTACTCTTCTATATAATAGACGATTATCCTTTAATATTGCTAAACTAGATTTTTATAATTGTTTATGACTCTTTTGAGAAAAGTAAGTCTTAAATATTCTAATTAATAACATTCGCATTCTTAAAAGTAACACTGTTGGAAATTATTAATTTCCATTATAATCTAATTGTGGGCAATATATTATTATACAATTATATTAGCTATTCAATTATTTTATGGACTTAATTAAGTGATCCAATTAAGTTTAAAGGTCCATGAGCTATAATAATAAATGATATGGGCTTATTGAGTAGATACTCAATACTACATGATTAGGTGATTATGGGCGGTCTAGTCAAATAGTATATAAAGGCTCCCAGGTTATGGTCCCCAATATACTAAGCCGCACATGGTCTTCCCTTCTCCCCATCAGGAGGGATTACTACGGTCCACATAAGGAATAAGGAGGCTTAGTTGAGGAAGGCCATATAACCACTGATCCTGAGTTCGTGTTCGGCCTAGAGACTCATTGGATCAGGTACGCTTCCGCATTATAATTTTGATCTCGTTAATCGTAATAGGGTTTAAGGTATTAGGATTTAATTAATTTATTTCCTACAAGTGGTATCAGAGCCACCCTATTTATAATTCTCTGAGATTTGAAATCATGTGTTAGATCCAAATATTTATATTTGAATCATTGGCGAAAAATGATAATTTTAGATCGGACGAATTGTTTAGCACCTTTTTTGATTAAGTAGTGCTCTACGATATAATGAACCTTCTGGATTGTTAATTACACTTTGGGTGGGTTGATTTGTTAATTTAAATTGGAGTGTATTAAATCAACTTCTGTAATCAAATGGTAAATTGGATTTGTAATGAGAATAATATATTCTCGACTAATGCTTTCGGTGAATTAACAATTCCAAGCATATTCTTCAATGATATGATAATGTATATTTGCCTTATTTAACAATTGGGATTTAAAATCCCTAATTAAGTTTAATAAATTCAATGCTACGGATCCTCATACGGAAATTTAATTACATAAAATATTACATAGAAAATTCCTTATAAGGTAATTAATGGATGTGAATCCATGTATATTAGAATAGACTGGTGATGGCAGATTGGTAATAAGCATTTGATTAGCTTTGAATTTATTAAGTAAAGAGTTTGGGATTCAATAGCATATGCTTGCATGCAGTCGAATCGAATTGAAATTTCCTTTGGCAAGCAATTCGGTACTTATGTGAATGATTTTGTTTTATTTAATCAATTAAGTTATTGTTAATTAGTTTGGTCGTTAATAATTATTGATGACTGCATACATATTTTTGTAAAATATATGGATACAGGATTTTGAATCCTAATTAAATTAAGAAATCTTTTATCTTTTTTTTTAAATTGATGTGAGTCATCTGATATTCCCATTTGATTGGTGGAATTTAATTAATTAAAATTAAATTGGGGAGACAGTTAAATGTCGTTTAATTAAATTAAATATTTTAATATTTATTTAATTAGTCTAGTAAACCTTCAATCTAGTCAATTGAAGCACCATGTTGCCACAGCAATATCGTGTGTGGAGAAAAGCTTTATTGAAATTACATAGATGGTGTGGTATTATTTATGTGTTCTGTGTTCGGCCCACAGGTAGGCACAGTTTGACAGAATAATAACACACATGTGATAATAAGTATGTGATAATTATTTGGATTATTCATGTGAACATGAGTCGGTCCACAGATAGACTCTTGTTTGACAGAACTTATTGTCAATATTTGATTGTTACACCAAGATTACCCCTGCAGTTAATTTTTGTCCACAGACGAGGTTAATGTTGCACAAGGTGTCTTGTGATGGGTCCCTAATTATTAATGTTTTGCAAGTGTATCTTCATGCGGGTATTGATCGGCCCATAGGTAGATTAATATTTGGCAGAAATACACAAGCACTTGTGGTAGTAAATACGTGACAATTATTTGTTTGACATGTGAGTAATAAGTCGGCCCACAGAAAGGCTATTGCTTGACAGTTTTATTGTCAGTATTTGACTACTACAAAGAGGTGTCACTTACAAGTTAGTATTGTTGTCATTGGACTTGATACTAATGTTGTACTCGATTCCTTGAGATGATTCTAAACTATTTAAAATTTGAAAGATTATAAAGTTTAGTGCAAGCATGATAATCATTTTGGATTAATTCTCTGTACAATTAAGAAGTCTGTTAATTAAATTTAACCTATGTCAACAACAAAATTATACATGATGAGAACTTCAACAATAAGGATGAACTAATAAATTTCTAATAAACTCTGTCTCAATAAAGTATAAGGGCAACAAAGAAAAAAAAACTCGTTTGGAAAGCTGTTAAAAAGAAATTAAAGTATAACCTTTCGTTTTCTCCTAAAGGCTTGTGGAATTGTTTTATAATACACCACACTAAGATTACTTAGTATGAATGGTGTTGTGGTGTAGTTAAAAGACAAAAATAGTACTCCACAATATATGGTTACTAATTGGAGATATGTTAAAGATTGCAGCTTATGGTCTCAATAAAGTTCCAACCAAAGTAGTTGTGAGAACTCTTTGAGTTTCACATATGGTGATATCCAACTAAGGCTAGATCATTGGGATCTACTAAAGAAAATTGGATTCAAATAAATACAAGCTACTTTATTGGTATTAAATAAAGATAATAAGTTTATGATCCAATTGATCGGATCATATTTGAGACGGGTAATACGGTATTATGTGAGGATGTTGATTTTGGGGGAAGAATAATATTAGAGACATTGTCCTTAAGGGGAGTCGATTCGATCCCCACTTATGCTTTAAAGAATTGGTGCAAATTCAGAATAAGATAAGACAATGTCAATAATATTTAAGGAATACAAATTCAACAACCTCAAGAATTAATGTCACCAAGAAAACTACTAGAGTTGGGTGAAAGACAATTAGAATGATTATGTAGTTTTTCTCTTAAATAATGAGGACACTATAGAATTAATGGTAGAACATTCAAACAATGTTCATCAAACCATGAAAGGTCCAATTACTCCAAAGTGTGTTAATGCTATAAGTTATAAGTATAAATCAATACAAGATGATTAGGTTTGCATTTTGATATAGGATTATACTCAAAAGGGAAGGAAGTCATTATTATAAGATAATCGTGACATTAGTAGCACATTTTGACCTTGAATCATATTAGATGGATGTAAAGATAAAGTTCTTTGATCGCAACACTGATGATACGATCTAAATGGTTTAAGAACTAATAGGAAATCCATCTATGCATTCAAACAATTTTTTTTTCTTTCGTAAAGGAATCACAAGTATCATCATGAAGTAAGTGTCTCATTTGGTTTTGAGACAAATGTAGATGATTATGTGATTCAGTGGGATAATGTTTAAGTTAAACTAAGGGAGACAAGTGCAGTCTCAATCAGGTGCCCTAAAGTTAAACTAAAGATTTAAGAAATGTAGAAACATTTCATATTCATTGGTTGTTGGAAGTTGTTGTATGATGTGGTCTCTACAAGACCTAATTAGGCTTATGTTGTTGGTATATTAAGTAGACATTTAAGTAACTCTAGTATGGATCTTTATAAAGTATGTATAGAGAACTAAGAATGATATGTTTGTACATCAGGGATCAGATTTGTTAGAGATCATGAGGAATTCAGATTCTGAGTTTGTTGGATGTCAATACAGTATAAGATCCACTTCAGACTATATTTTCTGTTGGTCGGAGAGCTATACAAGTAAAATTATTAAGCAAACACTTTAGCTCATTAACCATGACAACAGAATTAGTAGCACACTAAGGGCATTCAAACATGAAATAAAGGTTGCGAAGATTTGTCACATAAAGTTCATTGTGACAGTTAGTTAACAGTAAAATATTTATGACAAGAATACTTATAAGTCAAACAAATTGACATAGAATTCTTGGTTGTTAAAGAAAGTGTTTTGTGTAGATAAAATTTTAGAAGAGTATATTATGATAGACTCTAAATATGGATCCACCAATTATGTATTCAACGCCTTGCAATTTTATGAGCTAGCTAATCATGTGGGTGTTATATGGTTTTAGAATACATTAGTTCAGTGGGAGTCTATATTTATTGTTCTTTAAAGTTTTCAAAACACTTTGATTTGGATAATTCAGTTTTCTGCAGAATAAAGTTCATGGCTTTGAATTCATTGTGAATTCACTTAAGTAATTTCATTTTGTAATATTTTACATTATGGATTGATCTCACTAAAGTTTAAAGTTTGACCAGTTGAAAATAGACATGATGTTGATCACATTTGACATGTAATTTCCATGCTACTCACCATATTTGATCTATGTCATTGAGTATATTGATATGGTGATTGTTGGGGTTTAATCACGATTTATAATGTGGTGAATGCCACGGTAGTTCCATATTAGTATATGAGATGGACCAGATTGTTAAGTATAGCCTGAAGATGAATAACATAAAGTTGCGCAACTAAGGACTCTTGATATAATTGCTAACGGAAAATATATAGCCCAAGTGGGAGATTGTTGGAAATTATTAATTTCCATTATAATCTAATTGTGGGCAATATATTATTATACAATTATATTAGTTATTCAATTATTTTATGGACTTAATTAAGTGATCCAATTAAGGTTAAAGGTCCATGGGTTATAATAATAAATGATATGGGCTTATTGAGTAGATACTCAATACTACATGATTAGGTGATTATGGGCGGTCTAGTCAAGTAGTATATAAAGGCTCCCAGGTTATGGTCCCCAATATACTAAGCCGCACATGGTCTTCCCTTCTCCCCATCGGGAAGGATTACTACGGTCCCCATAAGGAATAAGGAGGCTTAGTTAAGGAAGGCCATATAACCACTGATCCTGAGTTCGTGTTCGGCCTAGAGACTCATTGGATCAGGTACGCTTCCGCATTATAATTTTGATCTCATTAATCGTAATAGGGTTTAAGGTATTAGGATTTAATTAATTTATTTCCTACAAACACTATTTTAAAAGGAATATTAAACACCTAGATAAATTAATCACCTTTGATCGGTTCTCATGAATTCGATTTCTTGTTTGCTCTCTTTTTTATTTACGATTACAACTTCAATTTCTTATCGGCTTAAAAATTTTCAAATTTCTAATTCAAGAAATACACTCGAGTAACACTTTTTTTTCTTAAGCAATATGAAAATTTTATATTTCCATTTGTCACCCACATTGTTCACAATCCAAAAGTGGCAACATCACTCAACACAATCACAATACACTTTAATTTTTTTTAAAAATATCATCAATAACTAATACAACATATTTTATATACTTTTTATCATCTAAAAATATAATGTCCTCTTACAAAAATCAATAAAGTTAATTAAAATGTGATTTTTCTTAACTCACGCAAAAAACAATCTTTAATAATGTATCGGGATGGAGGAAGTAATATTTTAATAAAATGTGAAAACTAAATAAGGAAAAGTAAAATGCTCACACATTAGACGATCTACATAATTGTTGCTTATAATAAAATGTAAAGTATATCGTGTGTATTGTGTGAGAAGATATTTATTAAAATAATTGTATTGAAAATTAATTATTTTGAGCATATTTTCTCTTTATAATAATATTTAAAATTTTATTAAACATTTAAATATGATTATTGTAATAGTTTATATGGGATGTAAAAGGAATTAAAATTCGATTAACCTCTGAAGCTGGAAATAAATTTCCAAATTTCAAGTAAAATAATATGATTTTCCAGAAAAGGTTAGTTCATTGGGGGAATTGGAGAAGATTGTTAGTGACTGTGAGAATACCTTTTAGGAGGATATATAGGTAGAAGATGTTAAGTTAAGAGGTAATTTTATGGGACTTCATAATAGGGGTCTTGATAAGAATGATGTAGTGGTGAGCAATGATCTGAAAACAGGACAGAATTGGCCGGTTCAACCGGTTGGACCGGGAACTGGTCCCAGAATCGGTTCGAAAAGGCTAGAAAAGCGTTTATGGAGTTGAACCGGTTAGAACCAGGTTGAACCGGTTCAACCGGTTTCAATATTATTTTTTTATTTTTTTAATAATTTTTTACTTTTTAAAATTTTTTTAAACTTTTATGATATTTCACTTTTATTTTTATTTATTTTAGAACATAATATTTACATTTTGGATTAAATTATGAATTATAATATTGAGCGGGAATATTATAAACTATATATGAAGTATAAATTATGAACTATAGATATTTTTATTTAATTATATTTTAATTTTAAATTGTATTTTAAAATTTAAAAAATAATTTAGGTGATTATATATTTTTATAATTGGTAATTTTATAAAATATAATTGAAAATATATAAAATTCAATTTTCCGGTTGAACCTCGAATCGTTGTCTCTTACGGTTCGTTCTCCGATCTGATTTTCTAATCACTGGTGGTGAGTTTTGGAAAATTGAGGGATAATTGGTAGACTTGGGGGTGGAGATGGAGAAGGTAAGAGTGTGAGTGAATAGAGCGTTCGGTGAACAGCTCGTGACTCGATTCGATAATATCTTGTTTATATGTGTTTGATTAGTTAAATGAATACTAACGAGACCTAAACGAACAGAGCTTGATAATTGGATAGCTTGTGTTGTCAAAAGCTCGTGAACATTTCCGTTTAGTGTTCATTTAATGTGTTTATTTTTTTATCGGACAAAGTTAGTTTGTTAGTGGTTAGAAGTTAGTACATTCATACTCCAATATTATTCACCTAGCCTCCTTATAACTCTCACCAATTCGTCCCCGAATGGAATCGAACCCGAATCACTCACCTTAGTGAGGAGCTCAGTCGTTTAATGTGTTTGTGAATGAGCTCCTTAAGAGCTAGACTAAAATAATTTTTTATTAATTATTATTATCATAATTAAATATTTTATATTAACATACATGAATACGGAAAATAATTTTTGTGATTTTCTAAATATTTATGTATCTCACTTTAAATTTTATTATCCTTTATTGTTGACTTGTTTGATTGTTAATATTTATGAACAATATTATGTATTTACAAATAAAATGTTCTTTTATTGTTCACGAACGAAAGTATTTGTATGTTCGTGAAGAAATGTTTACAAATATGTTATCAAATATGCTCGTGAACACGTTCGCTAACATAAACAAGTCTTAAAAAATAGCCTCTGTTCAAGCTCAAGCTCGAGATCGGGATCGAGCTCAATTTCTTAACAAAAGAGACTCAAACAGGCTAAAGCTCGATTACACCCCCTAGAGAAGGGAGCTCAGAGAGGACATATTATGTTTGATGATCATACTAATATATTAATATGTACATTCCAAAACAAGAAATCAAAAATACTTGGAGGTGGAACAAGATGAAGGATGGAATTACACTACAAAGGCAATTCATAAATGGATTTTAAAGAATAAGATTGGTGATTTAATAGTGGAAAAAAGAGAGTTTAAATTGGTATGAAATTGGTAAATGCTTGGTTTGTGTTGTGGGAATGCATGCTAGTTCGACGCAATGCATTATTTTTTAATGTGAGTGTTTCATGTTCTTTATTTGGACTGCGACTAGAAATGATACGCCATATTTTTTCAAATGTTTATTTGCTCATAAGTTATGGATGCACGTTTTCAATTGATTGGGATGTCAACTGCTATTTTCTCGAAAGGTTAATTATACTATGGATCGGGTGCACCCCATGATACAGTGTACCCACTTTAAAAAACTTATACAATTATGAACAAAAACATATACAATTATGAACAAAAATGTATACAAATTATTTGTTAATTTTTTTAATGAAAAATTTAGTGTAAAAATTTACAACTATTAAAAAATATGCATGCACTATTGAATAAAAAGTTATACACACATAGATGCTAGTTTTTTTAATGAAAAACTATGTGTGAAAAAATTATATAATTATTAAGAAACATGTATACAAAATAGAATAATATATATATAAAATAGAATAAAAAATTATATACATATGTGTGCACCCTTGCACCCGGGTTCACAGTATAATTAGCGAGAATTTTGCATTTTTTGTTCCACAGGACACATAACCTCTTCAAAGTAGTCCTAATACTTTCACTTTTAGTCCCAAACAATTATTTCTTTGCAGACTTGGTCCCATAAGACTTCATCCTAGCATATTTAGTCTCATTCAATTACACTATTAGTCCCAATAAATTAAATTCATATTTTATGTTTATTTTATGTTTATTTATTTATTTAATACTTATTATAATAATAATAATAATTATTATTATTATTATTTTGAACATATTTTAAAAAGTAATGAAAATGTAACATTAAATAAAATAATAAATGAGTAAATAAATAAATAAAATAAAATATGAATCTAAATTCTTATAACTAATAGTGTTACTTTATATCATATTTATATATTTATTTATTATTATTATTATCATTATCATTATTATTATTATTTTGAACATTTCTTTTTTGAAAACAATAAAAATTTGGTTATATTAAAAATAAAAAAAATAAAAAACTAAGTAAATAAATAAAATAAAATATGAATCTAAATTTTTTGGATCAATAATACATCTGTATAAGACTAAATATATAAGGTTAAAATTTTATTGGACCAAGTTTGCAAAGATTTAATTGTCAAATAAAAAATAAAATAATAATAAATAAGTAAATAAATAAATAAAATAAAAGAATTGTAAGCATATATTCATGTTTTATTTTATTTTATTTATTTATTTTTCAGCATGTCTTTTTTGAATTTATTAATAATTTGGTAACATTAAAAAGAAAAGATAAAAATAAATAAATAAGTAAATAAATAAAAATAAAATAAAATAAAATATGAATCTAATTTTTTGGAACTAATAATAGAGTTGTATGAGACTAAATATGCAAAGGTGAAATTTTATGGGACCAAGTTTGCAAAGAAATAATCATTTGGGACTAAAAGTGAAAGTATTGGAACCATTTTAAAGAGGTTATGTGTACTGTGTGACCAAAATTGCAAAATTCTCTATAATTAGCCTATCACCATTATATATCTCAAAAACACTAATTCTTATTTTACAAAATATTGGATACGTTTTTATTCAATTAATTACTCAAATAAAATAATTATTTAAATATTATAATATATTGAATTAAAAATGAGATCCACCCTATATTTTTATATGTAATTTTAAAATGGTAAGTTTTGCGTGAGATCGTCTAAGGTGAAACTATTGACTTTTTAAAATAGTTTTCACTTTCGTTATAAAATGTTACCACTTTTCATTTGTACTATAAATTGTTTATGAAATAGCATTATTACTTTTCGTTATAAAAGTTATCACGTTTTGTCTGTGTCATGTAACGGTCTCACATAAGTCTTTGTCATTTTAAAATTAAATTCTACTCATTTTATTCATCATAAGACCACACTAAAAAATTAGGCAAAGACTTTGGTGAGACCGTCTCACGGATCCCCTCATGTGAGATGAATTACCCATTAACTCAATTAGATAATTTTAAAGGGCCCTATTTGATTGTTATAAAATTAAAAAATTGAAAAATCAATTATAGTGTAAAATTTAAAGGGTCTTGTTTGGTCGATATATCAAATTAAAGAATTATTTACAATGAAAAGGACATTAATTAGTGTTACATGCATATATATTTTTTCTACGCTTTTTTATTTAATTTATATTATTTATTATTTAAAGATGTAATAATTTAAAATTTATTATTCATCGAATTTATTGTTTAATTTAGATATTATAATTCATAAGATGTGATAATTATTTTAAAAAATAGTAACAATTTTTTTAATATAAAAAAATACTAATCAAATAAAAATGATAACTTTTCATTTGAATTATATTATGAATAATTCATAATGTCAAAAATGTATGTGAGTCCGTCTTACGAACGACTTTCGTGAAAATGATAAGAAGTGATAACATTTATAAAGAAAAGTGATTTCCAATTGAAGAAAAGTGATAATAGTATTGTGAACCATTTCATGAACGATTTATATTATAAATGAAAAGTGATAACATTTAAAAAAAAAATCATAACATCTTTAATAAAAAGTGATAAATAATTACGAAAGTGAATCTCACGAACAATTTATAGAATTGATATAATGTGATAATATTTTTAATAAAAATGATAGTAAGGAAAAGTAATAACTGACCAATTCAATCATTTCATGAAAAAATAATAGGATAAATGAAAAGTGATAATATATTTAATAGAAAGTGATATTTGATTAATGAAAAGTGATAACCGTCAAATTGCACTATTTAATAAATCACATAAGATGAATAAAAAGTAATAACAATTTTAATAAAAATAATATCTATTTTATTAAAAATGATGATCAATTAAATAAATTATTTTATGATTAATTTATAAGATGAATAAAAAGTGATAATATATATAATAGAAAGTGGTGCGTGATTATAAATTTTTTAAAAATAAAAAATAAAAAAATAAATTTTTTTAATAATTAGTAAAATTATTTATTAAATAAAATAAGAAATAACTTTAAAAAAAAAGTTTTGTTCACAGATTTGTAATTAACGTCAAGCGCCGCATAGGGGTGGGAAAAAATACCGAAAATTCGGTATACCGAGATCGTCGTATCGAAAAATACCGAAAAATGTCAAAAATTCAACATACCGAAATTATCGGTACGGTATTTTCGGTACGGTATGGTTGTCGTACCGATAATTTCGGTACGGTATCAGTATAGAATATTAAAATTTTCGGTATTTCGGTATACCGAAATTATTTTTGATATTTCGGTATCGGTATACCGATACCGATATACCAAAAATTTTATATAATTTTTTTAAAATTTAATTATACATAATACAATATTTAAGTATATTTTATATTATTAATATATTTAAATTATTTTTATTTTATTATGTATTACATTTATTCATATATATTTTTTAAAATTTAAAATAAGTTCTAATTAAAATAAATAAAAATATAATACACATCTAAATAAAAACATAGGAGTATAAAAATTTAATAATAAAAAATTGTTATTTAATTATAAATAAATTAAAATCAACATAAGTATCATTAAAGTGAGATTAGAAAATTTAATTATTTTGAAATATTTTTATATTAATTTTATTATTTTGATTAAAATTAAATATTATTTTTTGGTATGGTTTCGGTAAATCGGTATTTTTCAGTATGTTGATTTTTCGATATGAAACGGTATGTCAACATTTCGGTATTAATTGGTATTTACCGAAAAATCGGTATGATGTAAATTTCGGTACAGTATCGGTATCCGATTTAATTTACCAAAATTTTGGTATATCGATTTTTAGGTATATCGAAATTTCGATATCGGTATGGATTTTTTCATACCGAAATACGGTATCGGTACGATATCGATATTTTCGGTATACCGATATTACCCACCCCTACTTGTATTTTATTGTTAAATTGTGGTTAGTTAATTTAACCAAATATGGCCCTTATTTTTATTTAATTGAATTTAAATAGGCTTGTTTTTCTCTATGGATGATCTGTTTCACATAAAATGATCAGTAAGACGGTCTCACCCAAACTTACTCAAAAAATTAATTTCTTTAATAATTTTGTATTCAATTACCATAATGCTCCACTTAAAAAATAATACTAACATTTATACAAATAGAGTATTTATTTAACATCAATATTATACGGAGTACTATTTATAATTAGGCAAATTATCCAGTGCCCACTGCTCCTGAGTGCACCGTGTACCTAAATTCTGAAACTTATACATTTATCAATATGAATATATACACTAATGAATAAAAATGTATACATTTTATTAGCGAACTTTTTGTAACTCGCACACGTGACAAAAAGAAAAATACAAACAATTATATAAATTAATAATTTAACTAAATAAATATTTAATTAACATAAATATTGTGTTCATAGCGGTAATAAATTATTTCCATCAATTATTTTTTATTTCAATTATTATTTATAACGTTAATTTATGTTTAATTTTTAAATTATAATTAATATTTAATTCATTCGATTTAACATATTTTAGGGGCAATTTTCAGTGAGATCGTCTTACGGTGACACCATTTTACATATTTTTATCATCGCACCAATATCTAATTTTTTATAACTAAATAAAGTATGAGTAAGATTTTATATAAATATTTTTTTATTTAAGAACAAAATTATCTAATATAATTTAATATATTTAATTATCTTAAATAGTATTAATTATTGAATTATTTTATGGAGAAATTAATTATTTTTATTAATAATTACTCTAAAATGCAACCTAATATTTATTGAATAAAAATTTAATGTTGAATATTCAATAAAGTTGGTCTAAATGAAAGAATTTTTTTTTAATTTGCTATTATTAAGTATTTAACATTAAAATTTTATGAATGAAAATTAAAAAATAAAATTGAAAAATATTTGAAACTTAAAAGAGATTATCTTCATAATTAAATATTTTAAAGGGTTAATTTCTAAAAAAATTCACTATCTTATTGGTAATTTTCAAATTTGTCACGACTTTTTATTTTTGTCAATTCAGTACACGATCTATTTAATATTTTCAATTCTATCACGATATTTTACTTTTGTCAATTCAATACGTGATCTATTTAATATTTTCAAATCTATCATAACTTTTATTTTTTAATTTGCTACATCATTTATTTCATATTTTTAATTTATTATTATTATTATTATTATTACTACTATTATAAAATTAGTACATTTTTCTTATTAATTAATGAACTTAATATTCCATCCTTTTTTATTTTTAAATTTAAATTGATTACTAATTATTTATTGTTACGTACTAAAAAATAATTAATTAAGATATTTTAATTTATTGAAAATTTCCAACAAATCAATTATAAATCCACATGAGCTGTAATAAAAATATCGTATAAATACAAAAATTAATAATTATATTTATAAATAATAGAAAAAAGTATTAATCTAATGAAATAAGTGTTCGTGCGTTTTATTAATAATAATAATAATAATAATGAAAATTTTTTAAAACTGAAAATATAAAATTAATGGTGTATTAAATTAAAAAAATAAAAGTTGTGATAGAATTGAAAATATAAAATAGATCATGTATTGAATAGATAAAAATAAAAGGTCTTGATAGAATTGAAAATATTAAATAGATCGTGTACTGAATTGACAAAAATAAAAGTCGTGATAGATTTGAAAATCCCTATTAAGGTGGTGAATTATTTAGGAATTAACCCTATTTTAAATTATGAATTTATTTAAAATTAAAAATATACTAAATTATATAAATTTTGTAAAATATAAAATTATCTCAAATAAAAATGATAAAAAATAGTAAAATAAAAACTAAAGTATACATTATTTTTTATTAATGAAGAAAAAAAAGGCACACAACAATACATGAATAGTAATAATTAATAAAGTAAAAAAATAAGATATCAAATAAAATATATTACATCAAATAAAATATAGTACTCCCTCTGTCCCAATTTCAACTTCATACTTTCCGTTTTGGTCCGTCCCAAATTCAACTTCACACTTCCATAAAAGGAAAAAGTAACAAACTAATATCCCTCTAACATACTTTAATTTCAAATTTATCATCACCTTTTTAACACACATAACATACTTTATCATTTATTTATTACCCAAAAATATCATACTACCCTCAAAAGTAAGTCAAAAAGTGACTTTTCTTAAACTCCGTATCTACAGTAAACGTGAACTTAAATTTGGGACGGATGGAGTATTATAAATAAGTGGTGGACCCCCTTAATTTATAATCAGTCAGCTAGATCATCCTGTACACTAATACAGTGCCGGTGATATCGAGGGATAATCCAAGGAATCGGGTCAACGAGTCTATTCATGCTTGATCGGATTAGCGGCATAATACCGCTGAAGCGAAACTTAACACTGCCGAAATCATTATTCTTCATTCTCCCGTGCTCTAGCAATTGCGCTCCCTATACCACTACCATGTAGTTAGGTAGGGACAATCAATCCGTAGTGACGGAAATGAATAGGGATCCCCTTCCACCTTGGTCATTTTTCTTTGCTACGGGCTCAACAGTTTTTTGATAAGGGGACAGCTACGGGTGGCAGGTGAGACTTGAATCATGTGTGAGCTCAGATAAGTTAAGAATTGACCATAAATTTTTTCTGGTAAAAGAAAAAAAAAAAGAATGGAAGTAAACAGAAATGGTAAAAGAAGAAGGAAAATGGAAGAAACGGGTGGAAATGACGGAAAGGGCCCTGAATAATATGTCAGGCGTGACGTAAGCGAACCTAGGGAGCCGCAAAACATTGGGTTAGAAAATGCCAAAACAAGTAGCTGCATTACGATACTCAACACGTGATTATTATTTTCAAATATTTCCTCTACCCCAATAATACCGCCATTATTATTATATTTAATATTCAACAAATATTAAATTAATCTCTGTCTCTTTGAAGTAAGTGTGGTCCCCACGCCCTTGAAATATTATTCTTCCCACTTAGACCCTCTAATCAAATTATTACACGCCTTTCGGGCTTCACTTTTTCGCCATAAAACAGAACAACAGTGTCCTGCATCTTAGATCGCTTGTCCAATCACTGTATCTCTTTTAAACATTTATTTTGGATTTTTTTTTACTCCGATTAATAGCTTAACAACCTCAGACTGACCACTTATTCTCTAATCGGAGCGGGTCAAACTTAACCCTTTTATAATACTCCATTAAGGGAGTATTCAAATATAACAATCACACAATTAGGTAGTCTAAAATTGCCACCCAATTGTGTAAACTACATTCACCTTGAATGTAAATTTTGGTGTACCCACCAGTGTCCCATCGCCCTTAGAATTGGTGGAGGAGGTAAATTGCAAGATGTGCTTTAAGTGATTTATAGAAAGAGCTCACTGTTTAACTTGTGCTTGCAATGAGCCAAATTCATGCCAAAGACATTGAATGTAAATTTTACCAATATTGTTTTGTGTATATATGAAAGGCAAATAGTTGTATTTTAATGAAAATGTGATATTTAATTAATAAATAATAATTTATTAAATTATTTCGTGAATAATTTATAGTATAAATAAAAAATAATATATTATTTAAAAAAATGATAATATTTTTAATAAAAAAATGTAACTAATTACAAAAGTATGAAATAGTTTCACTATAGAACAATCTAAGATTTCACACAAGACTATCCATACATGAAAATGGGGCAGTTTTGAGTGATACTTTCTCACGGTGAGACAATTTTATACTTTTTTAATTAATTATTAATTTTATTAGAGATGTTATCATTTTTCTTTAAAAATATTTTCCTTTTTTATTTATACTATAAAAAATATTTTATATTACTCCCTCGGTCTCATCGAAAGATCTCTATTTTACTATATTGGGCGTCCTATTTAAAGGTCATCATTTTTCCCTTTTAATAAAAAAGTATCATATATGCCCACAACTCACTACTAATACAATTACCTACTATACATAAAATAATAATACTATTCCTAAATGCATATACAAAAAGCAAATAGGGCATTTGCGTGAGACGGAAGGAGTATTAGTAATGTCAATTTTTAATCAATATTAACAACAAATGACACCATATTGAGGAGGAGTAATTTTTAACCGTCTAACTCATTTTTTATGGGTTTGTAATTTGTAACGATAGTGTAGATTATTTTTTTATATTAGAATAGAAATGTGACGGTGTTTATAGGATTGTATAAATAATGTTGAGATTACGAAAAAGAACGTATAACGAAATGGGGGTGTCATAGCATTAGAATATTCTACTTCTAATCCTTATATAATATAGTAGTATAAAATATTTCAGCAAATTGCAACAGATGTAGTTCACAACTTTTGGCAAAATAAATATCTTTTCAAAAGATTACATGGATTATTAATATTGATGTGATTGAGAGTTGCGTATGTGGATCCCACAATTACAATTATTATTATTATTATAATATTAATTAATTAAGAAGATAATGAATCTTATGCTTATCCAAAAATTATTTGATGGAAAAACTAACATTTAGACGTGGACAGGTGTGACAGGCTAGAATTCACGAAAACATATTTATCTTACAATTAACTCAACTTTATAATTATGATGTATAGTATTACTTTATTGGCAAATATGGACAAAAGTGAACTTTTATACTTAGGCTTATTAAATTCCCTCCCACCTTGCCTTAATAGCCAAAGATTGAATGATATTGTAAGGTTTAGTTAGATAATAATTTCAAAATAGAAAATATAAAATTTTAGTGAGATTATTATTATAAACTATATTAAATTTGTGCTACGATATTCAAATCTCAATAAACGGTCCAGGCTCCCGAATAGCAAGAACTTCCATCAGTAATCATGGCAGAGTGGAGTGTTGCAGTATAAATAAAAACATCCCATCCATTCTCCCTTGAGCATTGCATTCACATCTCACAGAGCATCCTAGTCGATCCCCTTCTCCATTAGTCCATAGTTTGTTGGAATTTTAATTGTAATTCTTTTTTGCCGAAAAGACAATTTTAATCTTTACTCAAATTTAATAATTTTCGAGTGAGTAAACATAATTTTTTAGTAATACGAGTTAAATGATTTGAGTCAAATAATTTCGAGTTAATATTTTTCAAGTATTAGCAGTGATGTGAGTAATGTGAGAGAATATTGTGTGAGTTATATGAATAACGTAATTTGAGTGATTATTATATTGTCAGTAATGACAATGAGTAATGTAAATTCGAATTAATGTATTTTGAGTAATATGAGTAATGCAATTAAGTAATATGATGTTGGAGTTAAATATTTTTTCAAATGAAAGATTACAATTCTCAAATTAATTTTGAGTAAAGAGTATTTTTGCCTATTAGGATAGAAAAAGGTGTATTGTTAAAATGGATTAAAAAGTAATTTGTGTACAATAATTTTTTGGGACGGCTATTTTCACCCCTGAAAATACTAAACGTACCCAAATTGTTAGATGTATGCCATCAAATTAAAGATATTATACAAACTTTACTAAATATACCCCTATTAAAGACGATATTACCCACTAAATTAAATAATCAATTTTCACTTCTTAACACATTGATCAAACTTTAAATTTAGGCACATTCTCTTATACACTCGTGGAAGCACCACATGATCAGCTCTTCTGCAAAGGTTACCGTCCTGAAACTGAGCAACAACAGAGTACTACTACACCAGAAGAGTTGAAAAGATATGTTTACTACCATATAAGAGCATCCGCATCCGTTGCTCAGTTTAAACTCAAATATTCCACTCAATTCACTTTTACACATTTCCCTATTAAACTCAACTAACACCCACATTCATTTTTCAATTTAAACTAACTATTCATGGGACCCACTATTTCACTTTTTTTACTACATAATATAACTAAATATAATACTTTTATATATTCATTTAATATATTACATAAATATTAAATACTTCTAACAATAATTTATGATTATTCTTAATTTAATTTATTTTAAATAAAATTATATATTTATATTATATAAGCTTAACATAAATAAGTAAATATATATATATATGTATAGTAATTTAATTAAAATGTGTTCAAAACATTAAAAATAAATTAGTACAATAATCAATACAATGCATAATACGAAAAAAAATACATGAGTACAATATGAATGACAATGCATAATACCTATAAAAAAAAGAGAGAATGCATAATACAAAAAATAAATGAGTACAATAATTAGGAATATCCATAATACTAGAAAATAAAAGGTTATTAATTGTTACCAAAGTGTTGCCAAATATGTTGAACCATTTCAGCACGAAGTTGGTGATGAGCATGATTATCACGCAGTTCGGAATTTCTTCGAAGATATTCTTGGAACTCTCGATTCGAGCCTTGAATAGGTTGTGCAGGATCATCACCTTCGTCATTTGACCAATTTGTGATCAAGTCTCCTTCATCTTGAACAATCATGTTGTGTAAAATAATGCAAGTTAACATTATAAGTTTCAATCTCTTTCTATACCAAAAACGAGCTGGTCCTCTCACGATTGCCCATCGAGCTTGTAGTACCCCAAATGCTCTTTCGACATCTTTCCTTGCAGCTTCTTGTTTTTCCTTAAACAATCGTCGTTTTGGATCTTGTGGACATGGAAATGCTTTGACAAAAGTTGCCCACTCCGAATAGATTCCATCAGTTAAATAATATCCTTGTGTGTATTGCGTTGCATTCACGGTGTATTCAACAGTGGGAGCATTTCCTCGCAAAACATTGTTAAACAGAGAAGATTCATATTAATATCATTGCGTGAACCTGCAACTCCAAAAAATGCATGCCATATCCATAAATCCTGAGATGCGACTGCTTCGAGCACAATTGTAGGTGAGCCATGACCTCTTGTAAATTGACATTTCCATGCAACAGGACAATTTTTCCACTCCCAATGCATACAATCAAGACTGCCCAACATACCAGGGAACCCATGTTTCTGCTCATGCATTTGATAAAGACGTTGAATGTCATCATACGTCGGTCTTCTCAAATACTGACAACCAAATACTTCAACCACGTTTTCGCAAAATTGGAAAAGGCATTTCATTGCGGTTGATTCTCCCATTCGAAGATACTCATCAAGATGATCGGCGCAGACTCCATAAGCTAATTGGCGAATAGCTGCTGTACATTTTTGTAGTGGTGACAAACTTTGTCTCTTCGCAGCATCGACTCTTTGTTGAAAATAGGGAGACCGACTCTCGAGTACTTCTACTATATGAATGAACAACTCTCTCCGCATTCGAAATCGTCTTCTAAATAAGTTATTCGGATACACAGAGCTTGTGCAAAAATAATCATGCACAAGTCTTTCATGTCCGGATTCTCGATTTCGTTCTATGAACCTTCTTCGTTGTGGTATCTCGAATTGTCGTTGATATTCTTCTAGAAGTTGTCGCCCTTGATTGACTAACATTAACATGAATTCTTCGCCTGGCGAATTTGGTCTCTCGTAATTTTCGACTTCATATTCTTCATCACTGGATGAGTCAGAGCTGTTATTGTTAGAGTATTGAGACATTGTAGGGTGGAAAAGCTTTGTGTGAGTAGAACAAAATATTTGAGAATGCAATAATGATATTGATGAAGCACACACATATATAGAAAACTCACCTTGCAACGGCTATATTGTAACGGCTAGTTTTACAACGGCTATATTCCAATGGCTAGTTTTACAACGGCTATATTGCAACGGCTATATTCCAACGGATAATTTTTAACGGTCAACTATGAAAAAAAACTTATATAATAAAATATTAATTTAGCAATGAAAACAAATAATATTTAAAAAGAATATTACTATAAATTAGTGCAAATTACAAACATTAAGAAAAAAATATTAAGAACATTCTACAAATAAATAATAAACAAATACAACAATTAGTTCTACTTATTTTGAGAGTTCCATTTTTCCATGATCTTCTTACAGAGTTTCTCGTGTAAGATGAGACGATCTCTAGACATTTTTGATGTATCTGCATTCATAGTTTCCCACTCTTTCATCATGATGTCACGCTCTTTTAACTCAACTTCTTTTTTCTTCACTTCTGTATATTCTGAAAACTTCTCGAGCACATTTGAGAATTTCATGGACATATCATCAAATCTTTCCAAGTTTTCACCTGATTTAGCTTTTCCTTTTCCTTTAGCTTTTCGCTTTGCTGCCTTTTGTCCAATTAGACGAGGTTCATCATCATTTAACTCAATATTCAGGTGAAAATTTCTATCCGATGAAGTGTTGCTTGCATCCGACTCCGACGTCATTGCTTTCTTTGATGTCCCACGATAATCACTATTTTGTGGACAATACATTGGACGATCCTTCACTATTTTCCAGACATGCTCGAGATTAAATGCAACACCATTATTTTCTTCTGCATATTTAGCATAAGCCTTGGACAACATATCTGCATCACTATGACCACTTCTATATATATTGTATACACTGTTGTAGCAAGCATTGAATTTATTTACCTTTCGATTAATTTTTGTATACCAGTGTGATCTCATCACGCTTGCATTTCTTTTTGTTAAACCTGCGGGACGATTTTTGTTATAGTAGGCTGAAACTCGCTCCCAAAATGCACTTCCTTTTTGATCGTTGCCGATTTTTGGGTCATCACTGATAGTGATGAAAGAATAAGCGACTAGTTTATCTTCTTCTTTGCTCCACCGCGACTTTTTTTTACTACTAGCACCGCCTTCATCATGCTCTTCTATCTCTACTTGAGTTGGATTGTTATAAAATTGTGTTTCTGGAGTGAAGGATTGAAATTGAGTGGATTGATTGAATAGGAAATTTTGAAAATTTTGTGGAACTTGTGAACTTGGAGAAGAAAATGATTCATCGGATATATTTTGAGAATCCAAAAAATTTCTAAAAAATCCATTATTATTCTTATCCATGTGAGTGGACTATAAATCAAGAAGAATAATAAGAGAAATGATATAATAGAAAATATTTGTGATGGAAGAAATAAAATGTTGTGATATGTATTTAAAATAAATTTCTTACCTCATATTTATAGAATTTTTTCTAAAAAAATAACCGTTGAGCCAACGGCTATATAAACTTTTTTCTGACAAAATAAATGTAATCTGTTTTTGGAACAATACTTCCATATTGATTTAAATAATAATATTAAATAATAATGTAACGGTAAAAATTTTATTAATACATACTAATGATAATTTAATGATAATACATATTATAATGATAAGTGCAGTAGAGAAAAGCTTTTATACCTTTATTATTGTTAAGAATAATATAGACAAAAATAATAATGCATAAAAAATTATCTTTAAAATTTTATGATAATAACTCAATTAGTTAGGAGTATTTTATTATTTTGTTAAAAATAGGTATAAAATACATACGAAGAAATTAAATGTAAAATTACATCATGAAATTTTAATTGTAAGGAAAATAATTTTAGTATAAGTAAATTTATAAAAATTCTAAAAAAATTATAAGAATACGTAACTCACTTCCCTTTTATATTCATACATCAGTTTAAACTGATTATTAAAAATATATTATTTACTACTTTTAACTTAAATAATTATATTAAATTCAATATTACTTTTTTCTTTTGTTAAATAAAATAAATGAACTCAGTTCATTGTATTGAACTGGCAGGGTGGCAGGAGTACTTTTGAGTTTAAACTCATTAGTTCACATTGGTATAGATAGAATGGTTTTGAGTTTAAACTCAAAATTTTAGCACCAATGTGGATGCTCTAAGATGGGCTTCCAACATCAAATCAAGGGACACTGCTGTGGATCGTCTGAATCGAGCGAGGACAGAAGAGAAAGCCTGGGAATAGATAGTGGAACACAGGCAAGTGTTGAAATGGAAGTACGTGAATGAGTGCTACACCGAGGGAAGGGTGATACCGGAGAAGAAGGACATGATCCGAAAACTGTGGGACGAGACAGTGTCGGCGGAAGAAGAACTGCGTGGATTTGCTGAGAGAGAGCTGCAGCGCCGTTCAATTATGCCGGGGCAACCATTCGCCGCCGTCTGCGGCGGCTTAACTGTGTCTGCTAAACGTCAATCCACTAGAACGACTGTTCTAGCGCTTTCTCCATGGGTGCTCTAATGCTGGCTCTGCTTCAGTCTAGGCCCGTTGCTTGCCGCTATCTATCGTCGCCTTGTTTAATATGTTCGCAATGATCTAAAAACATGTGATACCCGAGCTTCTCACTACACATGTGCCAATTTAATTTAATTTGTGTTATGTATATTTTATAATTATGTGATAATTATATGACAATTATGTAATAATAATAATTGTTTCTATATTTTATTTATCGTTATATTTTATTTGAGACATTTGTGATAAATGGTGATAATATGTGAATATATATGTACATAAATATTTACGTGCATTAATTTGGATATATGAGTAAATTATTTTATGTGAATAAATATATTATTTCTTAATTATTAAGTATCACACGTGTTCTCATAAGAATAATAGTGGGTAGTAAAAATGTACACATATGTATTATATCTTAGCTATTAAGTATTGCACGTATATTCGTAATGAATAATAATAATAATATAGTACTTACTATTAATAGTAAGTATAATAATAATAATAATAATAATAATAATAATAATAATAATTACTATTAATAGTAAATAGGTTGAGGCGGTGGTAATCCACCTCCAACCCATCTTCTCAGGTTATAAATTTGGGTGATTACCCCATCTGTGAACAATAAGAATCATTTGCAAAAAAAACAAAAGAGAAAGAGAGAAAAGAGAGAGAAGGAGAGAGAAGAGAAAGGAGAAAAAGAGAGAGTGTGCCGGAACGTGCTTGCCGGGACGGGAGATAGCAGATTAGTTACAGTTCTTTACGGGGTTTATATTACTGTCGGAATCCAGGTAAGTAGAAGTCCAACTACAATGCATAAACATGTTATTTGTGAATTATTTGTAATTAATATGTGATAATTATGTTATGGATTATTTGTAATTAGTTTAATTACGATATGAATTATTTGAGATTAATTTGTTATACAAGCTGTGGATTTATGTGATTTGAAGAAAGTAGGGTTCATATTCAACACTATTATTTGTAAATTATTTGTGATAATTTTGCGATACAAGTTGTGGATCTATGTGATTTGAAATAATATCATTGTCCTATATAGATCTGTGTGATTGGAAACTATTGAAAATATATTTGTATGACTTGAGAAGATATTGGTTATAAGGATCTGTGGGATCTGAGGTGAAGTTGTTATTCCAAAAGTTGATCTGTTCGAATTGAAGTTAAATTGTTGTTTTATTGTGATTAAATGTTGATATTAATATTGTAAATGATTTGTGATGCACATTTAATTGTTTTGGGTGCATACCAAATGAAACTCTTGGAAAGGAAGCCTTTACCCCAGACCAATGTAAAGAGACTTATCTAGTCTATTCCTTATTACTAGCCTCTTATGCCATTTAGTGTTAGTATCTATTTTCTCCGCTTAGTCTCACTCTCTTCTTCAGAAGCCGCTAAATTGATATTAAACTATAATTTGCTTCCCAAGAGGTATTGTTCAAACTTCTGGGAGATCTCACTTATTAGAATATTGGACCGCCCTCGATTAAAAGGTGCAAAAATAGCTAGAACTGAATGCGGAAGAACTCATTCTCTAAGTTTTGACTTCCATTAATCCATTATTTCCATTTCTAATTCAACTTGACATACTTATCATGATCAATTCTCTATTCTCCCATTGATTCCTATTCAAATAGTAGACTTAGCAACTTCAACTCCTTAGCGAATTAGCAACCTCCTTGAATGACTGAAGAAAGGGTGCTCTTTCTCTCATCTTCAGATAGGACTCTCCTCTTCTCTTAGCGTGCACATTTTGCACCAATATTCTCACTATAAATGACCGGTAGGGTCTTCTCGTAAAGACCAAAGACGTATGGTATGATTAAACTCATGAATTGTATAAATGGTCATATTCGACATTCAGACATCACATCGCTTTCTTCCTCCAAGACTATGCTACCATTAACTTAACATGCTAGCAACCCCCCCTAATATGACATTGAACTGACTGACTTGCTTAACGCGTCTGTCTGGGAGTTATCTTCAGTGGCGCTACCTTCTATATCCGTTGGGGGACGGTCCCTTGACAAATAAGGTTTGTAGTAGCTTCTTTGAGTGATTCTCTCTGTGCAGAGTGTCCTATCTATAGTCCACCACCAATGAGACCAGGTTGTCGGATTAGTAGCTTGAGGGTCGAGCTCGGTCCTCGCTCTCAACGCAAACGGTAGTCAGGGATAAATACCCTAATCTAATAGGGGGTCAAGCCAACCCACATTACTGACTAACGGCGGATAATCATATTTCTTAGAGGGACCTTAGAATGTTCCTGCGAATTATGACCTTCAGTTTTCACTCGAGAAGATAGCTTAAGTTGACGGAGATTAGCCCTCGAGTGCAAAGGCCAGGTCCCTTATGCCTGTGGCGTCCTTGGAAGAAAGCTTTGAGTGTCCGATTCCATGGATAGTTTCATTCGACATCGTGGAGCTGACGTTGATAAGGACAGGTAGCTGTAAAGGTTATTACCATGCCTTTCGAACCGAACGCAACGCCCGTCTTCCAAATCAAAAGAAAAAAAGCGGTGCAACCATCGAGAATCAGTCAACCCCTTCCTATGTTTGAAGCTAATGCTGACGCAAAACGGATACACAAAGGATAAGTAGCTTCGCTAGACCGGATGTTTCTTTTTGCGTGTGCTTTCTTTGGTTAAATGGGACTACTTCTTATTCCGGCCGCCAGTCCTGGTGGTCTCCCCACAGAGAAATCAGAGCTTACTCGATTGCTTCGCCGATCTGGCTTTCTACGGCTAGTTGTGCGAATCTAATCTAAAGAAGAATAAGATGCTGAGCAGGATCAACTTCTTGTTATAACCTACTCTTGTTCTTCCTGAAGAAAATAAGTTGCACCCGATTCTTGCAAACAATCCGGTGACTTTACTTAAACCAGAAGGGCATTGCTCCGGCCTAGTTAAATAGTTGAACCCGGTTATATAATCTACTAATAGTATAAGAAGCAAACAGGGATCAAGATCGGTAATTCCATCAAAGCACCTTCGACCTTTACCTTTACCTTAAAGTCAAAGCATGTGGGCATGATTTTCAACAGTAGGGGCCTACCAAAGACAAAATATGGAGTAAGCACCACCTTTGTATCCATCTCCGGTTCCAGTGCCAAACAACATCAACAATAATAATCTGCTTTTTCCTCTGTTGCTGAGCGCTGAGGAGCTAATGATGGCTGCTAAGGATGCTAATGCACGGTACGAGAAGAACCATTTCTGAACTTCTTTGTGACATATCCATTCATGAGATTGAGACCCATGCTTAGGTTCCCTCCGGTCCGTTCCCAGGTTGCTACCATGATTATAGCTGTCCCCACTGGAATCAAAATCCACACCGGATACATATTGATACCTGGTTGGTTGGCGAATAGATGTTGAGAAGCTCCCCTTGAGTCTCGATCAAGCCCTCCCGGAAAGTGGTACAGACAAAAGTTATATCCTACTGCTTTACATGATCTTCCTTTGATCCGAAGCTCTGGCTCAGGAGAAATCAGAATCTCCTGGGGGTCTTTTTATTTCTCGTTTGACCGAGATTTAGATGCGTCACTTTGATCCGAAGCGAACGATGGATTGATATAGCTTAGTGCATAGAAATGCAGCTGACTTCTTTGTCACCAGTCATTTGAGTGCGTTCTCCACCGTGCTGGGGGACCAAGCAGGGAGCTGGAGGGATAAAAGAAAGCTGGAACCGTTCAAAATCGCTAGGTTTTGAAAAAGACTTTTTATGTCATTCCCATTCTCGCTGGATTCCATTTTTGTGCCCGAATGATCTGATTGCTATCTCGCATGATTCGCTTTGTGTACTGTACTAGTATACGATTTCTTCACATAGTAGATCTTGATAATCTTATGTTGATTCATCATGGTTTCTTTGATATTCAGCTACTGTTTCCTTTGTTGTTTTTCAATGGTAGTTCCCAGGCCTTAAACCTGAATAGGTAAAAATAAAATGGATCTCTACGAATTTGGAAGGGTCTGTCAACAAACAATTCGAAATACCTCGACTTTTTTAGAACAGGTCCGTAGCTATGGTATCGGCGGATGGACCAGATCAAAGACACCAAGAGCTCATTTATGGATCAGATATCGATATCGCTCTGTATAGGTGAACCAGGACGGAGAAAATCAAACCCAAAATAGTCGTTCTTACGCTTCCGGAGGTTTAGCCTTTCCTTCCCTCTCTATAGTGAGGGACTTTTTTCCATCCTCTTAGAGAGCTATTCACGAACAAGCAGTATCAAAGAGCGGCTCGGGCTAGAAGCTAATGCCGTGAGTGGCAAAACAAGGAGATTCGATTCCAGGAAAGACAAGATAGGTAAGTCCACCAGAGATCCTATTTCGTAAGAAAAGAAATCCGATTTTGGTCCCAGAAATGGGTGAGACAAAAGCAAATATAAAATCTTAGCCAATCCAGACTAAACAAGAAGAGAAGGGCAGACGGCGGCTTTCAAGGTAAAGGTAAAGGTTTTCCGCACCAAAACGGAAGATCTATCTATCTTGCTCTGGTAGTGGTCTAGGGAGCGCAACTTTTCGTTTTATTGATACCACATGAGGAGCCATTCCATTTAGGGCGAGACAAAATGGGCCGGTACCCCAGTAGTCCTAGCCATAAACGATGGATACTAGGCGCTGTGCGTATCGCACGGGTGGTTCCAGTGTGGGCAGTTCCTCTTTGATCTAGAATTTCCGTACCAGCTTCTTCTACCTATACAAGCGCTCGTAGACAGAAAACTATTTTCGCACTCGCTACCAGTCGCCTTTTCTTTTGAAGGTAGGAGTGGGCGTGCTATATCCAAAACATACGAAATATACTAAATATCGTAAAGGCAGATGTAGTAGGGGTTGCAAAGCTGACGGTAGATCGGTTCCACTTACGTCTGGGGAGAGTGAAGAGGCTTTTGAGCTTTTTTCATTCAAAGCGGGATTTACGAAATTTATTTTCCCCCTGACTTTCTCAACTTCCGTTATGAAAGATCTCCCTCCAAGCCGTACATACAACTTTCATCGAATACGGCTTTCCGCAGAATTCTATATGTATCTATGAGATCGAGTATGGTTTTCAACGCCCAGAAGCTCGGGGACGGATGAAAGTCCCCTAAAAGTCCGCATGTCCTTGTTTATTAAGGAGAAGAGACTGTCTTCTGTCTGCAGTGATTGCTGTCGATTCCAAGTGCCAGCACCTCTTAAGTAGACTCGGGATCGTTTATTTTCCTAACTATATCTACATTGTAGTGCTATACACTGTAAGGTATGTGAAAGCATATACACATTACCAGTAGAAAAGCTATAGAACCTACCATGGGCTTTTGAGCTTTTTTCATTCAAAGCGGGATGCTTATAAACATGAAAAGTATTTTCCTCAAAATTAATAAGATACTAATGGTGTGTGCGGCCACTACATATGCATCTCTGTCAGGGTTCGAAAAAATTATTCCAGACATTTATTAGGAGTTCAAAAAAATCGTTCAAAACACTCTGCCAGGGTTCGAAAAAATCATTCTCGGTATTATATTCAGGGATCAGAATCGATCCGACACTAAGTATGTCTATTGAGCTCATTTGGGGTACATATCATAAGTGTGTCGTGAGGATCCCGCAACGTGAACAGTTTTCTAAATAAAAGAGATCAACAAGAAAGATTAGGAAGTAGGCGATAGAGAACTAAATGCATTTTCATGCACTAACATGCATGATTTCTACTTACTGAGATTTTTGTCTCACTAGTTTATGCATTGTAGGTGAGCCTGTTGATGATTGAGTTTGTGATGTGACTGTGCAAGCTGTGGAGCTCCTACAGGGTTATGAGCGGATGTACATAGATGACGACCTGTTGGGCTATGCCGTGGATTTATTTTGTTTCCGCTAATGTTTTGTTATGTCATATAATAAGTATTGTCACAAGTTTGTCTGGATTGAGGTGGTTTCAGAAACCAGTTACGTATGTTGAACTGGTGTGATGATTTTGGTTATAAATATTTTATGTGGAAAAAAAATTATATGCAGGTTTTTATAATGATGATGTTTATGTTAAATAGTATTTGACTTATAAGTTATGTAAGGCGGGTCGTGTCAGAATGGTATCAGAGCACGGTTTGAGTCCTGCAGACTGTCTATATATATGAGCTCATTCCTTCGGAGCACAACTTTACATGTAAGTGTTATTTTCATTATGCTGTGTTATGTGCCTTATAAATTATATTGGCTATGTGGTGTAGGAAGCGTAGTTAGTAGACAAAATGGTAAGGGCTACAGGTGAAAGTTCTGAAGGGGATAGGACTGCTGAGAAAGCAACACCTACTGAAGGAAATAATTGTGATGCGGTGATTACTCGACTGATGGAACTGGTAGAGCGCCAGTCCCAACAGATACAACAATTGATTCAGCAAAGATATATGGGTGGACAACTAGAGGGTAATGCAAATCAAGATAGACGTCAAGTAGAACGTGTGGAAATAGTTTGTGAGAGGTTTTGAAAGCTGAGCCCTCCAATATTTGAGGGTGCAGCAGACCCCACAGATGCAGAGGATTGGTTATGCATGATGGAAAACATGTTTCAATACAGTAGAATTTCAGATGGGGATAGAGTGTTGTGTGCTTCTTTCATGTTACGAGGAAGTGCAGACCACTGGTGGGATACGATTAAAAGTATCGAGGATGTCACGACTATAACCTGGGAAAGGTTTAAGGAGCTTTTCAGAAATAAGTACTTTACGGCACCAGTGAGAGCAATGAAAATGAACGAGTTTATACAACTGAAACAGGTCGGTATGTCAGTCACAGATTACCTTTGTAAGTTTGAGCAGTTGTCGAGGTTTGCTGAACATATGGTGAGTACGGAGGCACTGAAATTGGAGAGATTTGTGGAAGGCTTAAGGCCTGAACTTTACAGAGATGTGAGTATAGCGGGACTGCATGGAACAACATACTCACAAGTTGCAGAAAGGGCCTAAATTGCTGAGCAAGTGGAGATGAGGATCAGACAAGCGCAGGCTATCAGACGTCAATTTCAGCAGAAACCAGTGCAGCAGTTTGGGAGAGTTGATAAAAGGCCGATGCCATTTCAGAGGCCGAAATCAAATGTTCAAGTGGAGCAAGGACAGAGACGAGGAGAACCCAACAAGCGTCTTAAATTCGATTAGGGTAAGGTGCCACCGGCGCCGCCACTACCTATATGTCCTAATTGTCTTAGATCACATGGTGGGGAGTGTCAAATTCCTCCGAGAATGTGTTACACATACGGGGGAGAAAGGACATGTGACTACTACTTGTCCTAAGAAAGGGAAGCAGGCACAGCAAGGAAGAGCTCCAACTAGGGTGTATACTTTGACGCGAGAGGAGGCAGATGCAAATCCCTCAGTTGTCACGGGTAAGTTTTCTATTTTTGGCACTTCTATATATGTGTTATTTGATTCTGGAGCAACACATTCATTTGTATCCACTGAGTATGTGAGGAAGTTGGATGGAACACCTAACTTGATAGAAGCTAATTATGAGGTGATGATACCTTCTGGTGAGTCAAAGCAAACTAATCAACTTCTGCGAGATTGTGTTATTCCTATTGAAGGAAGACAACTCCTTACTAATTTAATTGTGTTAAGTATGAATGATTATGATATCGTATTGGGTATGGATTGGCTGTCAAAGTACGGTGCTATAATAGATTGTTAGAAAAAGAGTATCACTTTTCAGCCATTGGGTGGAGAACCATTCACTTTTGTTGGGATCAAGAAGAATTTTAGATTTCCGATGATATCAGCAACAAAAGCACAGTGGTTGTTGGAAAGTGGTTGTGAGGGGTATCTGGTGAGTGTAATGAATGTTGAGGGGCAGCAATGTCCAGTTCTCGGTGATGTACCAGTAGTTCGAGAATATCTGGAGGTATTTCCAGATGATCTTCCAGGTTTGCCACCAAACTGGAAAATAGAGTTTGTTATTGAGCTACAACCAGGAACGACCCCTATATCTAAAGCGCCATATAGAATGGCACCAGCTGAACTGAAGGAATTGAAGATACAGTTACAAGAGTTACTAGACAAAGGATTCATCCAACCTAGTTTCTCACCTTGGGGAGCACCAGTTTTATTTGTTCGAAAGAAGGATGGCACATTGAGGATGTGCATCGATTATCTGGATCTCAACAAAGTTACGGTGAAGAATAAATATTCATTGCCTCACATTGATGATCTGTTTGATCAGCTACAGGGTGCAGCTATCTTTTTAAAGATTGATTTAGGGTCGGGTTATCATCAGTTGAAAATAAAGAAGGAGAATATCCCAAAGACTGCATTCAGTACAAGGTACGGGCACTATGAGTTCTTAGTGATGCCGTTTGGATTAACAAATGCTCCGCAGCATTTATGGATTTGATGAATAGAGTATTTCAAGAATTCCTCGATAAGTTTGTGATTGTGTTTGTCGATGACATTCTGATTTACTCTAAGAATAAGGAGGATAATGCACTACACTTGAGAAAGGTGTTAAGATTTTGAAGGAGAAGCAGTTGTATGCAAAGTTCAAGAAGAGTGAGTTCTGGTTAGACCAAGTTATTTTCTTGGGACATGTGGTATCGGGAGAAGGAATTTCAGTGGATCCAGGTAAAGTTAAAGCAATCCATGATTGGCCACAACCCTCAAATCCCACTGAGGTTCGTAGCTTTCTTGGATTGGCAGGATATTATCGAAGGTTTGTTTAAGGATTTTCTAAGATTGCTTCACCATTAACACAGTTGACCAGAAAGAATATGAAGTTCACATGGACGGAGGCATGTGAACAAAGTTTCCAAGAATTGAAGAGACGGTTGACATCAGCACCTATCTTAACTATTCCTACGGAGACAGGAAACTTCTAGGTTTACAGTGATGCTTCAAAGAATGGTCTTGGGTGTGTATTGATGCAGAATGGGAAAGTGATAGCGTATGCATCCAGACAGTTAAGAGAGTATGAGAAGATTACCCAACTCATGATTTAGAGTTAGCCGCAGTGTTGTTTGCACTCAAGATATGAAGGCATTATCTGTATGGGGAACGTTGTGAAATCTATACTGATCTTAAGAGTTTGAAGTACTTTTTCACTCAGAAAGAGTTGAATATGAGGCAAAGAAGATGGTTGGAATTGGTGAAGGATTACGACTGTTTTATCAATTATCATCCGGAAAAATTTAATGTGGTTGCTAATGCATTGAGCCGAAAGGCAATACAGAGTGTAGCTGCTATGACCATAAATCAGAAACAAGAGTTGCTTGATTTGCAAAGGATGGGTGTGGAGATCATTCAGGAAGGATCGTTAGAAGCAAGAATGACAGCTCTGACACTTCGACCAACTTTGATGGATAAGATTCGACAGGACCAACAGGAGGATAAGTTGTTTGACAAGATAAAGAATGATATCAGCTCTGAAAAGTCTTCTGACTTCCAATTAGGAGATGATGGCGTGATTCGTTATGGAGGTCGATTATGTCTACCTGAAGTGGATGACATTCGGAAAGAAGTGATGGCGGAAGCTCATTCAACACCGAACTCTGTACATCCAGGAGCTACTAAGATGTATAGAGATTTGAAGTCACATTATTGGTGGCCAGGGATGAAGAGAGATATTGCTCGATATGTGGAGCAATGTTTGACTTGTCAGCAAGTCAAAGCCAAGCATCAGAGACCAGCAGGAACTTTGCAGCCTTTATTTATTCCAGAGTGGAAGTAGGAGAATATCACGATGGATTTTGTTATCGGGCTATCGAAGACAGTGAAAGGTCACGATACCATTTGGGTTATCGTGGATCGATTGACTAAGTCAGCTCATTTTCTTCCTATTAGCTCTACGTATTCCATGGATCGTTATGCCCAGCTATATATACAAGAGATTGTCAGACTACATGGAGTACCACTTACCATTGTGTCAGACAAAGATACGAGATTCTTATCTGCTTTCTGGAAGAGTTTACATAAGGCGTTGGGGACACAATTATCTTTCAGCACAGCATTCCATCCACAGACAGATGGTCAATTAGAGCGTACAATCAAATCTTGGAGGATATGCTCAGAGCGTGTGTGTTGGATTTTCAAGGTCAGTGGAGTAAATTTTTGCCTTTGATAGAGTTCTCGTACAACAATAGTTATCAGTCTACTATCGGGATGGCTCCATATGAAGCATTGTACGGGAGAAAGTATAGATCTCCAGTACATTGGGATGAAGTTGGAGAAAGAAAACTTTTGGGTCCAGACTTGATTCGTGAAATGTCAGAAGCTATTACACATATACGAGAGAAGATGAAAATTACTCAGGATCGACAGAAAAGTTATACAGACAAACGGAGGAGAGAATTGGAATTTGAAGTGAGTGATCAGGTATTCTTGAAAGTATCTCCAATGAAGGGGATAATGCGGTTTGGAAGGAAAGGGAAACTCAGTCCAAGATATGTTGGTCCGTTCACTATCATTGAGAGAGTTAGCAGCGTTGCCTATAAGTTGGAGTTACCAGCATCGATGTCTAGAGTACATGACGTGTTTCATGTGTCTGTGTTGAGGAAGTATGTTTCGAATCCATCTCATGTTCTCAGGCAGGAACCAGTTGAGTTGAATGAAGATTTGAGTTATGAGGAAGTATCAGTTGAGATCTTGTGGCGAGAAGTGAATAAGCTTAGAAATAAAGAAATACCATTAGTAAAGGTATTATGGAGGAACCAGGTAGTTGAGGAGGCCACTTGGGAAAGAGAGGATGAGATGATGGCTAAATATCCAGACCTCTTCAGGTAAGTAAATTTCGAGGACGAAATTTTTATAAGGTGGGGAGGATGTGATACCCGAGCTTCTCACTACTCATGTGCCAATATAATTTAATTTGTGTTATGTGCATTTTATAATTATGTGATAATTATGTGGCAATTATGTGATAATAATAATTGTTTCTACATTTTATTTATCATTACATTTTATTTGAGACATTTGTGATAAATGGTGATAATATGTGAATATATGTGTACATAAATATTTACGTGCATTAATTTGGATATATGAGTAAATTATTTTATGTGAATAAATATATTATTTCTTAATTATTAAGTATCACACGTGTTCTCGTAAGAATAATAGTTGGTAGAAAAAATGTACACGTATGTATTATATCTTAGCTATTAAGTATTGCACGTATATTCGTAATGAATAATAATAATATAGTACTTACTATTAATAGTAAGTATAATAATAATAATAATAATAATTACTATTAATAGTAAATAGGTTGAGGCGGTGGTAATCCACCTCCAACCCATCTTCTCAGGTTATAAATTTGGGTGATTACCCCATCTGCGAACAATAAGAATCATTTACAAAAAAAAAAAGAGAGAGAAAAGAGAGAGAAGGAGAGAGGAGAGAAAGGAGAAAAAGAGGGAGCGTGCCGGAACGTGCTTGCCGGGACGGGAGATAGCAGATTAGTTACAGTTCTTTACGGGGTTTATATTACTGTCGGAATCCAGGTAAGTAGAAGTCCAACTACAATGCATAAACATGTTGTTTGTAAATTATTTGTAATTAATATGTGATAATTATGTTATAAATTATTAGTAATTAGTTTATTTACGATATGAATTATTTGAGATTAATTTGTTATACAAGCTGTGGATTTATGTAATTTGAAGAAAGTAGGGTTCATATTCAACACTATTATTTGTAAATTATTTGTGATAATTTTGCGATACAAGTTGTGGATCTATGTGATTTGAAATAATATCATTGTCCTATATAGATCTGTGTGATTGGAAACTATTGAAAATATATTTGTATGACTTGAGAAGATATTGGTTATAAGGATCTGTGGGATCCGAGGTGAAGTTGTTATTCCAAAAGTGGATCTGTTCGAATTGAAGTTAAATTGTTGTTCTATTGTGATTAAATATTGATATTGATATTGTAAATGGTTTGTGATGCACATTTAATTGTTTTGGGTGCATAACATGCAAAAACATGAAAAATATTTTCCTCAAAATTAATAAGATACTAATGGTGTGTACGAAATATATATGCATCTCTGTCAGGGTTCGAAAAAATCATTCCCGGCACTTTATTAGGGGTTTGGAAAAATCATTCCCAACACTCTGCCAGGGTTCGGAAAAATCATTCTCGGTATTATATTCAGGGATCGGAATCAATCCGACACTAAGTGTGTCTATTAAGCTCATTTGGGGTGCATATCATAAGTGTGTCGTGGGGATCCCGCAACGTGAACAGTTTTCAAAATAAAAGAGATCAACTAGAAAGATTAGGAAGTAGGTGATAGAGAACTAATGCATTTTCATGCACTAACATGCATGATTTCTACTTACTGAGATTTTTGTCTCACTAGTTTATGCATTGTAGGTGAGCCTGTTGATGATTGAGTTTGTGATGTGACTGTGCAAGCTGTGGAGCTCCTACAAGGTTTTGAGCGGATGTACATAGATAACGACCTGTTGGGCTATGCCATGAATTTATTTTGTTTCCGCTAATATTTTGTTATGTCATATAATAAGTATTGTCACGAGTTTGTCTGGATTGAGGTGGTGTCAGAAACCAGTTATGTATGTTGAACTGGTGTGATGATTTTGGTTATAAATATTTTATGTGGAAAAAAAATTATATGCAGGTTTTTATAATGATGATGTTTATGTTAAATAGTATTTGAATTATAAGTTATGTAAGGTGAGTCGTGTCAAAATCGGACTGGACCGGCCGGTTCAACCGAAAACTGATCCCGAAACCGGTCTGGAAAGCCTAGAAAACCATTTATGGAGTTGAACCTGGTTGGACCGGGTTGAACCGGCCAAACTGGGAAAACCGGTTCAACCGGTTTCAGTATTTTTTTAATTTTTTTACTTTTTTAAATTTTTTAACTTTTATGATATTTCACTTTTATTTTTATTTAATTTAAAACATAATATTTACATTTTGAATTAAATTAGTATAATATTGAGTGAGTATATTATAAACTACAGTATGTATGAAGTACTATAAATTATGAACTATAAATATTTTTATTCAATTATATTTTGATTTTAAATTGTATTTTAAAATTTAAAAATAATTTAGGTGATTATATATTTTTATAATTGGTAATTTTATAAAATATAATTAAAAATATGTAAAATTTAATTTTTTCGATTGAACCTCAAACCGTCGCCTCTTCCGGTTCGTTCTCCGGTCCGGTTTCCTAATCATTGTATGTTCGATTCTTGTAACCGAACAAGTGTCATTCGGTTCTTGGAAGCGAACAACTGATATCTGTTTGGAGATATGTTTGATTCTTGATATTTGTTCGGTTAGAGTGATCATTCATGATTTATAAGTTTGTATTCTTAAGGGTATACATGTCTTTTTGTTTATAGATATTTTAATCTAATATATTTATGAGGTATGTTTAGCAAAATTGGGGGTGCAAATAGTTGCGCCCTAATTTGTCACCCTCCAAAATTGAGATGAAAACATGATTGATTATTGTACTAATTAATACAACACAAGAGATTGAGAAAGGAAAAGTAATTTGATTCTATTCCTACCATAATAGTTGACACTTTTTTTTTCGCACGGAGATTAAGGATTATAATAATTTAATATAAAGTGAAGTAAGAAAAATAATATTTAATGTTTAGTTGATAGTTATATTAGTGGTGAGTGTGATGTGTGTGTGGGCCTATATAAATAAATATTTCATCCATCCACTCGAAAGATGATATTTTTTCTATTTTGGTCGTCCGCCCCAAAGAGGGTTTACACACATGGGACCCACACACACCTACTAATACAATTAAAATATAGAGCCCACACTCCCACTAATATAACTACCCACTACACATTAAATAATAATACTCCTTAATCAACGTACACAAAAGTAAAAGACTCTCTTTCGGGCGGACGGAGGGAGTAAATTGTTTTGGTGTGGGTCTCATATCTTTAAAAATGAAATATGTCAATTTCCGTGGGAGACCTAATAAAGAAAGTGTGTCAATATCTTGGGACGGATGTAGTATGAGATTTGGTCATCCCTTCCAAAATTGGACTGAATCAAGTGATTCAACTGTAATATCAGAGGATTTTCATTCTATAATTTTATTCAAACACTCTCAATTTAGCCAAATACCACTCAATTAGAAAAAAGTAAAAATAGTTGGTTGCTTAAAAATAAAAAAATTTTCTAATAATTATAATCTTACAAGACATAATAAGCATCTTCTTATATATTAAAACAAAATAACTTTCCAAAATTAAATTTAAAAATGAGAGGTGATATGATTAGATTAAGGGTGGTGCTATTGCCACCCAAAAGTTTTCTAAGGAAACCCGAATTCCAAAAAAATTAAGAGTGAAATATCTATTTTACCCCAACTTTAATATAAACCCATATTAAATCTAATTACCAAGTCTATTTTGCTAAGCCCACCCCACATTATTACTAATACCACCCAAAATTTTGCAACACATAGAACACACTTTGAAGAGGAAAAATCGCAGATAACACACTGGGGAAAAAGAAGAAAAAGAAGGAAGAACAAAGAAAGGGAAGAGAAGAAGGAAAAGGAGGGAGGAAAACATATTAAAAAACATATCTAAATGCTAGAGTTATTCATGAATTTTAAGTTGAAAATAAGTAATTTATGGCATGTTGGGTTTTATTGATTCTTAAAATGTTGCAGGTCAATTACTCTAAAATTGTCTTAAAACAGTTGTACAAGTTTTAGCATTAATTAAAATTTCTACTATTTCCCTAAATCTCATATATACTCATTCTTCATTTTTTAACTTATTGAGTTTATTTATTTTAAAGCTAAAATTAATTTTTCTTAACATCTAAATTAAATTATTATTAATGTTATATATTAAATAAATTAATATTATATATCACCGATTTTAGGTAATATCTTATTATAATGGAATTCATTAATTAATGAAATTTGGTTAAATATGAATATCTATTATTATAAATATTACTATAATTATTATAATAACTATATTATTATTATACATGTACAATATTATAAAATATAAAATGCAGAATTTTTATATATATTAAAGTAAAATATATTTTCAAAATTAGATTGCAAAAGTGTGTGGTGTATCTTTATGTTAATTCAATATTCATGTCTCCCCAAAATATGTTATATAATAAATTGTAATTGATGGACTAATTCTTAAAAGGTCTTGAGTTCGAACATCTGGTTTCACATTATTTTTATTTTGATTTGGATTAAAAAATTTTATATTGGAAGATTTCGAGTTCAAACCTCTACGGTTCCTTGTCGCATTATTTTAATTTATTTTTATTTTGGTTTATTTCATTTGTACTTCAAGTTTATATTATATTTGAGAAAATTCTTAATAAAATCAGAAAATTATACTGAGGGCTATAAATACAATTTTGTTTAGGAAGGTATTTGGTGAGATCGTCTCACTAATCCACTTATGTGAGACGGATCCTCCCCAACCCATTTACAATATTTTTTAAAAAAAAAATAGGCAGTGCACGCACCCAGCACTTTAATTCCAGTTAATTTGAACAGGAAAGGCTTAATAGACCCCTTCAATTTATTCCAACAGTAACAGCTATGCTTAATGTCTTTTTTTATATTTTTTTCTGTTAATTTTTTATTAATTAAATTAATTCTATTATTTCAAAATTTTAATATAAATATCAATAAATATTTGAATAAAAATAAAAACTAATAAATATTATATTTAATTGAATTATTTTAAATAAATTTTTATATTTCATTCGTCCTAAAAATTGTCATGGAAAAAATAATTTAATTAATAATTATAACTTTTCTATTATTATTATGTATCACTTTCTATTAAGATTGTTATCACTTTATATTTACATAAAAATTATTCTTGTATGAATTAGTTCAACTAATAGTTATCACTTTTCCTTTGTGTATCACTTTTTATTAAAATTATTATTACTTCTTATGTTAAATTGTTCATGAAATAATTTAGTAGAATTAATTATCAATTTTTCTTGATCATGTATAAATTTTTATAAAAAAAATGTATTACTTTATATTCATAAAATAATTTATTGATGAATATTGGTTATCACTTTCTATTTTCGTTTATCACTATTAATAAAAATGATACCATTTTTTATTTTTCCTATTAATTGTTCAATTAAAATTATTTATCACTTTTTATTAATCAGATATCACTTTTTATTCCCGTTACTAATTTTTTTGCGAGGTAGATTATCATTTTTAATTGATCATCTATTACTTTTTAATAAAAATATTTTCATTTTAAATTTATAACATGCTAATTATAAAAATAAAAAATTAATATTCAAACTTTTATTAAATATAAAAATCAATATTGCGCATAAGAAATATAAAATTTTAAAAAATAATAATAATTATGACAAGTTTTAATAAATTTAGGTTGATTATAAAAATAATTAAAAATAATAAAAAATAAAGACAGTTTTTTCATGGTATCGATCTATGAACTTAAAGTGATGTTTTGTGCTAGATATGCATAAAACTATCAAAATAACGACATTCAACACGTAAAAAATTAAAAGACAAATTAATTGGGATGATACCCTATCTGTCTTACGAAATAAGATCCGTGTGAGACGATTTCACCTAAGTCTTTTTCATTTTTTTGTTTTGTTTTGTTTATTTTTTTAACTGAATTAAGTATTCTTTAAATGATAATTTTATTAGTTATAATTACATTAAGAATGGATAATTATTTAATTCATTATAAAATTCAATAAGTAATTCAAGTTCAATTTTTTTTGAAACTTAATTTCATCGACTCTAATTTAAATTTCATTGACTCTAATTTTGAGTTGAATATATCAAATTATTAGAAATTTTATTTTATTAGGTGCACAGAATGAAATAATAAAATTCAGTAACATCAAAAAATTTAAATCTATAGAGATATATGAATGAATGAAGGATAATATGTAATATATTAATATGAAATAAATAGAGAATATATATTTTTCACTCGATTGAATTTATATATCTTAAGGTATTTATGGTCGAACAAAAATTATACTTTCAATTATCCTAAATAGATATAATTAAATTTTATTTAAAAATATAAATTTAAAATTAATAAATGTAATACCCGAGCTTCTCACTACTCATGCGCCAATATAATTTAATTTTTGTTATGTGCATTCTATAATTATGTGGTAATTGTTTCTACATTTTATTTGTCTTTTGTATTTTATTTGATACATTTATAATAATAATATATAAAAAATAATAAAATAAATAATTGATAGTGTTGTTGGTCACTCACCCCCACCATCTACCTATATACATAAATATATTGAATGATTGGGGGTTGTTAATCCCATTATAGGGTATCGATTATTTAAAAAATAATAATAATAATAATAATAATAATAATAATAATTTTTTTGGTAGGGGTTGTCGGTCACTCACCCCCACCATCTATCTATACATATAATGAATTATTGGGATTGCTAACCACCCCATTATGGGGAATCAATTATTTAAAATATATATATATATATATATATATATATATATATATATAATATAATAATAATAATAAAATTTTAAAAAAAAAGAGAAGTGTCGGCAGCCTCCCCTATATAAATGGGTGCTTGGGGTGATGACCTTGCACCCAAAATCAATCATAAAAAAAGTGTGCCAGAACGAGAAGGAATGAATTAGTTACGGTTCTTCACGGGTCTATAGTGTTACTATAGTTGGAGTCCAAATAAGTTGAAGTCCAACTACAATGCATAAACATGTTGTTGTGTGAATTATTTGTGATTAATATATGTGATAATTATTTATGATTATTTTAATTACGTTATAAATTATTTGGGATTAATTTGTGGTACAAGTTATGAATTTATGTGATTTGGGAAAAGTATGTTTTATATTCAATAATATTATTTGTAAATTATTTGTGATAAATTTGCGATATAAGTTTTGGATTTATTTAATTTGAAACAGTAATATTATGTGATTGGAAACTATTGAGAGCATATCTGTATGATTTGAAAATATATTGGTTATAAGGATCTGTGTGATCCGAGGTGAAGTTGTTATTCCAGAAGTGGATTGGTGTGATTTGAAGTTAAGTTGTTATTTTATTTTGATAATGATGTAGTAAATGGTTTATGAAGCATATTTAATTGTCCTTATTGCATACCATGTATAAACATGAAAAGTACTTTCCCCAAAATTAATAAGATACTAATGTTGTGTGCGTCCACTATATATGCATCTCTGTCAGGGTTCGGAAAATCATTCCCGACACTTTATTCTGAGTTCGAAAAAATCGTTCTTAGTACTGTATTCGGGGTTCGGAAAAATTATCCCCATCATTATGCCAGAGTTAGGGAAAATCGTTCTCGGCACTATATTTGGGGTTCGAAAAAATCATCCCCATTGAGCTCAATTGGGGTGCATATCATAAGTGTGTCATGGGGATCCCGCAACGTGAACATTTTTCAAAATAAAAGAGACAAATTAGAAAGATTAGGAAATAGGCGATAGAAAACTAAATGCATTTTCATGCACTATCACGCATGATTTCTACTTACTAAGATTTTTGTCTTACTAGTTTATGCATTGTAGGTGAGCCTGATGATATTTAAGTATGTGGTGTACTGTGCAAGCTGTGGAGCTCCTACAGGATTTTAAGAAGATCTACATAGATGACGACCTGTTGGGCTAGACCGTGTGTTTATTTTGTTTTTGCTGATATTTTATTATGTAATATAATAAGTATTGTCACCAGTTTGTGTGGATTGATTTGATGTCAGAAACTAGTTATATATATTGAACTGGTGTGACCGTTTGGTTAATAAATATATTATTAAAAAATATGCAGTTTTTATAATGACGATGTTTATGTTAATTAGAGAATTATAAGTTATGTAAAGTGGGTCGTGACATAGTGGTATCAGAGCACGATTTGGGTCCTGCAGACTGTCTATGTACATGAACTCATTCCTTGGGAGAATAGCGTTGCATGTAAGTATGATTTTTCTTCTATGTTGTTATGTGTTTTATAAATTATATTGGTTATGTGGTGTAGGACTCGTAGTTAATAGAAAAAATGACAAGGACTACGGGTGAAAGTTCTGAAAGTGATAGAACTGCTGAGCAAGCAGCACTTACTGAAGAAAATAATCGTGATGCGGTGATTACTCGACTGATGGAATTGGTAGAACGTCAGTCCCAACAAATACAATAACTAATTCAGCAAAGAGACATGGGTGGACAACCAGAGGTTAATACTAATCAAAATAGACATCAAGTCGAATGTGTGGAAATGGTTTATGAGAGGTTTCAAAAGCTGAGCCCTCCGATATTTAAAGATATAGCAGACCCCACAGATGCAGATGATTAGTTACGTACAGTGAAAAACATGTTTCAATACAGTAGAATTCCAGATGGGGACAAAGTGTTGTATGCCTCTTTCATGCTACGAGGAAGTGCAGGTCACTGGTGGGATACCAATAAAAGTATCGAGGATGTCACGACTATGACATGGGAAAATTTTAAAGAACTTTTCAAAAATAAGTACTTTACGGCACCAGTGAGGGTGATGAAGATGAATGAATTCATACAGTTGAAGCAGGGTGATATGTCAGTCACAGATTACCTTCGTAAGTTTGAACAGTTATCGAGATTTGCGGAACACATGGTGAGTACGGAGGCATTAAAAGTGGAAAGGTTCATGGAAGGTTTAAGACCTAAACTTTTCAGAGATGTGAGTATGGCGGAATTGCAAGGAGCAATATACTCACAAGTTACAGAAAGGGCTCAAATTGCTGAACAAGCGAAAATGAGGATCAGACAAGCACAGACTATCAGACGCCAGTTTCAGCAGAAATCAGTGCAGCAGTTTGGGGGAGATAATAAGAGGCCAATGCCATTTCAAAGGCCGAAACCTAATGTTCTAGTGGATCAAGGGCAAACACAAGGAGAACAAAATAAGCGTCTCAAATTCGATCAACGTAAGGTCATATGTCCTAATTGTCGGGGACCACATGGTGGGAGTGTCACATTCCTCCGAGAACGTGTTACACATGCGGGGAGAAAGAAGATGTGGCTATTACTTGTCCTAAGAAAGGGAAGCAAGGACAGCAGGTGAGAGTTCCAGCAAGAGTATACACTTTGACACGGGAGGAGGCAGATATGAATCCCTCAGTTATCACGGGTAAGTTTGCTATTTTTGGCACTTCTACATATGTGTTATTTGATTCTGGAGCAACACATTCATTTGTATCCACTGAGTATGTGAGGAAATTGGGTAGAACATCTAACTTAATAGGAGCTAATTATGAAGTGATGATATCTTCTGGTGAACCAAAACAAACTAATCAACTTCTTCGAGGTTGTGTTATTCCCATTGAAGGGAGACAACTCCTCGCTAACTTGATTGTGTTAAGTATGAATGATTATGATATGATCTTGGGTATGGATTGGCTGTCAAAGTACGGTACTACAATAGATTGTCAAAAGAAGAGTATTACTTTTCAGCCATTGAAGGGAGAACCATTTACTTTTGTTGGGATCAAGAAGAACTTTAGATTTCTTATGATATCAGCAATAAAAGCACAACTGTTGTTGGAAAGTGGTTGTGAGTGGTATCTGGTGAGTGTGATGAATAATGAGGGACAGAAATGTCCAGTCCTTGGTGATGTATCAGTAGTTCGCAAATACCCGGAGGTATTTCCAGATGATCTTCTAGGTTTGCCATCAGAACGAGAAATTGAATTTGTTATTGAGCTGCAACCGGGAACTGTTCTTATATCTAAAGCGCCATATAGAATGGCACTAGCTGAATTGAAGGAATTGAAGATACAGTTGCAAGAGTTACTAGACAAAGGATTTATCCGACTTAGTTTCTCACCTTGGGGAGTACCAGTTCTTTTTGTTCGAAAGAAGGATGACACGTTACGAATGTGTATCGATTACCGGAAACTTAACAAAGTTATAATCAAGAATAAGTATCCATTGCCCCGCATTGATAATCTGTTCGATCAATTACAAAGTGCAGGCATTTAGTACAAGGTATGGGCATTATGAATTTTTGGTGATGTCGTTTGGTTTGACAAATGCTCCGGCATCATTTATGGATTTGATGAATAGAGTATTTCAGGAATTTCTAGATAAGTTTGTGATTGTGTTTATCGATGATATTCTGATTTACTCTAAGAATAAGGAGGATCATGCTTTACACTTAAGAAATGTGTTAGATAATCTAAAGGAGAATCAGTTATATGCGAAGTTTAAAAAATGTGAATTTTGGTTGGATCGAGTTGTTTTCTTGGGTCACGTAGTATCGGGAGAAGGAATTTCGGTGGATCCAAGTAAAGTTAAAGCAATCCATGATTGGCCACAACCCTCAAATCCCACTGAGATTCGTAGCTTTCTTGGATTGGTTGGATATTATCGAAGGTTGGTTGAAGGATTCTCCAAGATTGCTTCACCATTAACGCAGTTGACTAGGAAGAATGTGAGGTTCACATGGACGGAGGCATGTGAGCAGATTTTTCAGGAATTGAAGAGACGGTTGACATCAGCACCTATCTTAACAATTCTTACGGAGATAGGAAATTTCAAGGTTTATAGTGATGCTTCGAAGAATGGTCTTGGATGTGTATTGATGCAAAATGGGAAAGTAATAGCATATGCATCAGACAATTAAGGGAGTACGAGATACCCAACTCATGATTTGGAGTTAGCTGCAGTGGTGTTTGCATTCAAAATTTGAAGGCATTATCTATATGGGGAACGTTGTGAAATCTATACTGATCAAAAGAGTTTGAAGAGTTTGAAGTACTTCTTCACTCAAAAAGAGTTGAACATGAAGCAGAGAAGATGGTTGGAACTGGTGAAGGACTACGACTGTATTATCAATTATCATCCGTGTAAAGCCAAAGTTGTTGCTGATGCATTGAGCCTAAAGGCAAAACAGAGTGTGGCTGCCATAAGCCTAAATCAAAAACCAGAGTTGCTTGACTTGCAAAGATTGGGTGTGGAGATCATTCAGGAAGGATCGTTGGAAGTAAAGATGGCAGCTTTGACACTTTGACAAACTTTGATGGATAAGATTCGACAGGGAGAAGAGGTGGATAAGTTGTTTGACAAGATAAAGAATAATATCAGCTCTGGAAAGTCTTCTGACTTTCAATTAAGAGATGATGGAGTGATTCATTATAGAGGTCGATTATGTCTACCTGAAGTGGACGACATTCGGAAGGAAGTGATGGCAGAAGCTCATTCAACACCGTACTCTGTACATCCGGGAGCTACTAAGATGTATAGATACTTGAAGTTACATTATTGGTGGTCAGGGATGAAGAAAGATGTCGCTCAATATGTGGAACAATATTTGACTTGTCAGCAAGTCAAGGCCGAACATCAGAGACCAGCAGGAACTTTACAGCCTTTATTTGTTCCAAAATGGAAGTGGGAGAATATCACTATGAATTTTGTCACCGGCTTACCAAAGACAGTGAAAGGTCACAATGCCATTTTGGTTATTGTGGATCGTTTGACTAAGTCAGCTCATTTTCTTCTTATTGGTTCTACGTATCTTATGGATCGTTATGCCCAACTATATATTCAGGAGATTGTCAGACTCCATGGAGCACTACTTACCATTGTATTAGACAGAGATACGAGATTCTTATCTGCCTCTGGAAGAGTTTGCATAAGGCGTTAGGAACACAGTTATCTTTCAGCACAGCATTCCATTCACAGACAGATGGTCAATCGGAGCGTACAATACAAATTTCGGAGGATATGCTCAGAGCATGTGTGTTGGATTTTCAAGGTCAGTAGAGTAAATTTTTGCCTTTGATAGAGTTTTCGTACAATAACAGCTACCAGTCCACTATTGGGATGACACCATATGAAGCACTGTACGGGAGAAAGTGTAGGTCTCCAGTACATTGGGATGAAATTGGAGAGAGAAAATTTTTGGGTCCAGACTTAATTCGTAAAATGTTAGAAGCTGTTACCCGTATTCGAGAGAAGATGAAAATTGCTCAAGATCGACAGAAAAGTTATGCCAACAAACGGAGAAGGGAATTGGAATTTGAAGTGAGTGATCAGGTATTCTTGAAACTATCTCCAATGAAAGGGGTAATGCGGTTTGGAAGGAAAGGGAAACTTAGTCCAAGATATGTTGGACCGTTCACTATCATTGAGAGAGTTGGAAGTGTTGCATATAAGTTGGAATTACCAGCGTCCATGTCAAGAGTACACGACGTATTTCATGTGTCTGTGTTGAGAAAGTATGTTCCGAATCCATCTCATGTTCTCAGGCAGGAACCAGTTGAATTGAAAGAAGATTTGAGTTATGAGGAAATACCAGTTGAGATCTTGCGGCGAGAAGTAAATAAGCTCAGAAATAAAGAAATACCATTAGTAAAGGTGTTACGGATGAACCAACAAGTTGAGGAGGCTACTTAGGAAAGAGAAGATGAAGTGATGGCTAAGTATCCAGAACTCTTCAGGTAAGTAAATTTCGAGGACGAAATTTTTAAAAGGTGGGGAGAATGTAATACCCGAGCTTCTCACTACTCATGTGCCAATATAATTTAATTTTTGTTATGTGCATTTTATAATTATGTGATAATTATGTGGTAATTTTTTCTACATTTTATTTGTCTTTTGTATTTTATTTGATACATTTATAATAATAATATATAAAAAATAATAAAATAAATAATTGATAGTGTTGTTGGTCACTCACCCCCACCATCTACCTATATACATAAATATATTGAATGATTGGGGGTTGTTAATCCCATTATGGGGAATCAATTATTTAAAAAATAATAATAATAAAAAATTTTGGTAGGGGCACTCACCCCCACCATTTACCTATACATATAATGAATTATTGAGATTGCTAACCACCACATTATGGGGAATCAATTATTTAAAAAAATATATATAATAATAATAATAAAAAATTAAAAAAAAAGTGTTGGCAGCCTCCACTATATAAATGGGTGCTTGGGTGATGACCTTGCACCCAAAATCAATCAGCAAAAAAAAAGGTGTGCCGGAACTGGAAGGAAGGAATTAATTACGGTTCTTCACGGGTCTATAGTGTTACTATAGTCGGAGTCCAAGTAAGTAGAAATTCAACTACAATGCATAAATATGTTGTTGTGTGAATTATTTGTGATTAATATATGTGATAATTATTTATGAAATTATTTATGATTATTTTAATTACGTTACAAATTATTTGTGATTAATTTGTGGTACAAGTTATGAATTTATGTGATTTGGGAAAAGTATGTTTCATATTCAATAATATTATTTATAAATTATTTGTGATAAACTTGTGATTTAAGTTTTGGATTTATTTAATTTTAAACAATAATATTATTGTTCTATGTAGATCTATGTGATTGGAAACTATTGAAAGCATATCAGTATGATTTGAAAAGATATTGGTTATAAGGATTTGTGTGATCCGAGGTAAAGTTGTTATTCCAGAAGTGGATTGGTGTGAATTGAAGTTAAGTTGTTATTTTATTTTGATTAAATGTTGATAATGATGTAGTAAATGATTTATAAAGCATATTTAATTGTCCTTGTTGCATACCATGTATAAACATGAAAAATATTTTTTCCAAAATTAATAAGATACTAATTGTGTGTGCAGCCACTATTTCCGAAAAAGCCAGCTCCTCGATATCGTTCAACGGGAGGAATCCCAACACATTATTCTGAGTTTGGAAAAATCGTTCTCAGTACTTTATTCGGGGTTCGAAAAAATCGTCCCCACCACTATGCCAGGGTTCGGAAAAATCGTTCCCGACACTATATTTGGGGTTCGAAAAAATCATCCACATTGAACTCAAATGGGGTTCATATCATAAGTGTGTCGTGGGGATCCCGCAATGTGAACAATTTTCAAAATAAAAGAGACCAATTAGAGAGATTAGGAAATAGGCGATAGAAAACTAAATGCATTTTCATGCACTATCATGCATGATTTCTACTTACTGAGATTTTTGTCTCACTAATTTATGCATTGTAGGTGAGCCTGATGATATTTAAGTATGTGGTGTACTGTGCAAGCTGTGGAGCTCCTACAGGGTTTTGAGAAGATGTACATAGATGAGGACCTGTTGGGCTAGATCGTGTGTTTATTTTGTTTCCGCTGATATTTTGTTATGTAATATAATAAGTATTGTCACCAGTTTGTGTGGATTGATGTGGTGTCAGAAACCAGTTACGTATGTTGAAATGATGTGTCCGTTTGGTTAATAAATATATTATTAAAAAAATATGCAGTTTTTATAATGACGATATTTATGTTAATTAGAGAATTATAAGTTATGTAAAGTGAGTCCTGATAATAAATAAATAACAGATGCAATGCGGGCACCGTACTAGCATATATAATAAAAAAAATTTCTAATAATTGTAATCTTACAAGGCATCGTAAGCATATAATATATATAAAAAATAAAAACTTGTCCAAGTAATAATCAGTTTTAAAAAGAATAATTAAGTAAAAAAAAACTATTTTAAAGAACTTTTTTAATGGAATTTAATAAGTAATAAAATCATGTATTAAAACTTTGGGAACGGTCGTATGATCGACCCACCTCCCCTTTCAATATTACTGTAAAATGGTGTACCCCACCATTAGGAGCCCCTACCGCCCCTGTCCTGGGGATTGGTGGAGGAGGTAAATCGCATGTGTCTCAAGTGGCTTATAGAGAGGGCTCACTGTTAAACTTGTGCTTGCAAGGAGCCAAATTCATGCCAAAGGTAGGATTCGAACCCCCACCCTGCAGCAACCAAGCTCAGTTGGAAGGTCTTTCCACCCTCCTCCCACAAGTATATGTGTGTTTATTTATTTTTCCTTTTTTTTTCTTTATCGGTATAGATGAAATAAAAAAATGGAGACAGAAATTATTTTTGTCCCATAAATTTGATCTGTACAATTTTTAAACAAAAAAAAGTTTTGGACATTTATCCCACTATCTTTCTGATTGCACCAATATTACCCATTTTTCGTCGGATAATACCAAATTGGATGATCATGTGACATACACGTGCTCGATTCCAAAAAAAATATCAATTTCCGGCCAAAATTGGTCAACATTAGCGCAAATAAAAGGATATTGAGATAAATGCCAAAAACTTATTTTTTTAGAGGCAAAAATTGTATATGTCCAAAATTTGCAGGACAAAAATATTTTTCATCCCTAATTCATTCTTTGTTTTAATTAGAATTAAATAAAATCAGATTATATAAATTTTATTTATCTCTTACACACCCATCACATTTTTTCTCTCACACACAATCACCTTTCTTACCCATTGACATAAAATTAAAATTTACAATACTTAAATTTCAAAACAAACATAAATTAATACTATTTATTAAATCCACTTAATCCTAAATTTATCTTTTCTTCTTCCTACTTGAACCCACAATAAACATCACCTATATTATTGGCTTTGTAATAGTCATAGCATCCAAAGAAATAAATATAAATAAGTAATATTTTATTTATCAAATTTAAATTTTATTTTCAACATACTATTTAATGCAACGACAGATGCTCTTGTCCTAGTTCTTAAGTATTTCTTCCATACGCGATTAATAATTTTAAACAATTAATTATTGTTGAGAAAATAGTAAACAAATCAAATTACATGGACGTATGAAAATTTATGCAAAATTGCAATTTCAGGTAAGTACTAGGGATATTTATATTTTTAGGATACTACTATGTTGTCATGCTGACAATTACAGGACATTATACCTTAATTTTCGTGATTAATGGACACATTTGACTTAAATTGTCCTTTAATGTTAAAATTAAGATATAGTAAGTCCTATAATTGCTAGTCTGACAACATGAAGTTTTAGAAATACAAAACCCTTTAATGTCCTGAAATTTCAATTTTCCAAACGGTAAGAAATACATTACCCTTTGTAGGTGTATATTCGGGCGTTTTGAAAACTTAAATGTAAAATTTTCGAGTAATGCCTGCATGAGCAGTTCAACTATTCAACAAGGATGACAACTTGGACATAAATAAAGGATCGAATTTCACTGCCATAGTGTTGGAGTGATCTTTCAAAATTAGATGGGCTCCTTCTGTGCAGTGAGTAATGATCTAACTCCTGTTGGTTAGTTGAGTCACCATAATTTACCTCTCCTCCACTCCGTCGTGTCGGGATGTAGGGATGCCTTGAATGACCGATCCACCTTTTTGTACAAATTTTGAGTAATACGAGTTAAGAGTTTTTTGAGTTAATGAGTCAATTAATTTCGAGTAGATGTAATTTTGAATAATTACTTTCCGAGTTAACCATTTGAATAAACATAATTTTCGATTAATACATGTTAAAGGGTTTCGAGTTAATATTCTTCTACTTATGAGTTAATTTATTTAATTTTAGTTAAAGAATATTCATTCCCTCCCATTTCAAATGTTACACTTTCAATTTTTAGGTTATTCCACAAAAATTTGTACCTTCCTAAAAAAGTAAAAAAGTTAAATAAAACCACCATTCTCCTTATGCTTTATTTAAAAAAAAGCACATTTATCTAACACACTAAATATATTTATCATTTACTTATCATTTTTTTAAATATGAGTGCATAAAGTAGTATTCAAATATTTATGGGACTGAGAGTATATTACTTGAATTAATTCAAGTAAAGGATTTTTTTATCAATCATGATAATTCTTGAAATTAGGGTAAAAAGTATATCCTTTTTACTGTTGGTACTTATTGTTTTTCCCAATAATTAATGACATAAACTGATCACAACAATAACTTTACCAAAAAAAAAAAATTCAATACATTGTATTTGTTGTTGATTTGTCATTACATTCAAGATACATCTTCACTGAATGATTTCTTACAGTAATGCAATCTAAGTTTCATTTAATCAAATCAAAATCAAATAATGTGGATGGTGCAAATAGGTAATTGGATTTAATCGGAGAAAAAAAAAAGAAAAAAGAATAGTGTCGGTAAAAGAAAAAGAAAAAGAAAAAGAAAAAGAAAAAAAAAAGATGCTTCTGCCAACTCAGCAAAAAGGTTAAGATATTTTTACAAGTGGTCCACTCCGTACGTCCGCCAAACACACTCAAAATTAGACTGAAGAGAGAGAAAGAATATATAACTATTCATTATTGGCATTGTTTTACTGATGTGAATATATGGAATTACTATAGTTATAATTTTATATAAATATATTGAGTTGAATACATTCATTTTATGGAGTAAATAATTACTTTATCTGATTGTATGGTCGGAGATTGAATATTGAATATAAATACGTAGTTCCAGATCCTCCCGTTGCTGCAAAATCTCGCTACTCTAAATCGGGAAAGTTGATAAACCTTCTCTCTCACCATATGTGTCAATTTCATTGGTGGGAGGTTTTACGGATTTGAAATTTTCTGTTTTCCGATCGATCGGTGGAGGTTTCTGTTGCCGATTTCCGGATGGTTTCTTGTGATTTCTGCGGCGAGCGAGCCTCCGTGCTTTACTGCCGTGCGGATAGCGCCAAGCTCTGCCTTTCATGTGACCAGCACGTGCACTCCGCCAACGCCCTCTCGAAGAAGCATCTCCGTTCCCAGATCTGTGACAACTGCGCCGCCGAGCCGGCATCCGTCCGCTGCGCCACCGATGGCCTCGTGCTCTGCCAGGAATGCGATTGGGACGCGCACTGTGTCGTCTCCGCTGCGCACGATCGCTGCCCGATCGACGGGTTCTCCGGTTGCCCGTCGGTTTTTGATTTGGCGGCGGCTTGGGGTTTGGATCTAGAGGAGAAGAAATCAGCGGCAGAATGTGAGTGGGGAGGGCTGCTGGAGGAGCTGATGGTGCCGAATGCCAGTTCGGTGATTTATTCCGGCTGTGGGGGTGAATTGGTGAGGAAGAAGAGAAGTCCTAACTGTGGGAAGCAGAAGCAGATTATTATGAAGCAGCTGATGGAGCTGTTAGACTGCGGCGGCGGAGATGGAGAGGATGTGAGGCCGCGGACGCCGAGCAACGGTGCTTGGCGGCAGGAGAATTTTGAGGAGCAACCTCAGGAGCCGCAGCAGAGGCAGCAGGGTGGAGGGTTTACTTCGTTGCTGATGATGCAGACGTCGTCCAATCAGAAAGAGGAAGGCAACATGTTATGGAATACCAGCACATGTGATCACAGTGCACAGGTACTTTTTGGATCTGCTCTCCTCAACTGCATTCCACGTATCTCTTAGAGATAGATGCTTTCCTTTTTAAGCTACAAGCTAAAAACAGATTCTGCATACAACTTGTGATCTCTTGCTTTTACTGAATTCGTTGTCTTGGTGTTTTTAGACATGTATCTGATTAACAATCTTGATGGGATATAAACTTGTGCAGTATCCTTGTTATGCTGTGATGTTTTCAATCCTCGAAATTGAGGTATTTTAATTGGGAAGTCTCAAATTCATTGAAATCTTGACAAGAATTCTACAGAATTTCCATATATTAGGCTTCGATTTCGCATTCATCAGATATGTGTTTGTTGTTTCTGGATTTGGAGGTTTACGGTACTTTCATTGGTCATTGTTCATATGCTGTTATTTTGGAAATCAATTCTTGTCCTTATGGCTTTTCGGAAATAATATGGGGGCATGGAAAATGCTTAAGGATATTCCCAGCATATCCCTATCACAACACTAACTGAGTTGGAAATCCACTTTTTAGTTTAAGATCTCTCTTACCATCTTCTTTCATTTTATTTAAAGTTAATGTTTGTTTTGGACTTTTGTGTATTGGCATTGAGTAGGTTAGTATATTTCTTCAGGAGTACAAGCTGTTTGCTCTTGGTTGTGCTTTTATTTATCATTATGGTTGGCCAAAGGTTTCATTACCTATAACCCAAATTCTGATTAGATTTAATGCTGCTGAGTTGCACGCTTGATATTGGCCTGATATATATTTAGTTGGTAATCAAGTAAATTTCGAAGAACATATTCATTTACTACACATTGAATGATAATCCAGAGGATCACTTAACTACATTTTCAAATGCAGTACCACTAATTTAGTGATTACATGCGATCTTTGCTGTCTCTAGCTTTTTTCTAGGAATTCATCTATTATCTACTATTTGCATATTATTCTGCTGCATTCTGTTTAGCAGATTTGGGACTTTAATCTGGGACAATTACGTGGCCGAGATGAGGATATCCCCATTGAAGTAGATTATGGTGGAGGTGACATGGTGTACACTGTGAAAAATTATGGAGAACTACTCAAAGAAGCATCCCTGCCCAAGAGAAGAGGGGTTGATCTCTCTGGATTGAACTGCTCTATTGTCCCTGAGGCTATGATTCCCTTCAATGTAAGTGTTTCTTCTCATGCAACGTTTGCTCTCTATTAATTAAAAAAATTTCTCTTGCATTGTTCATCATATGGTGATCCATTATGGCAAGTCCAGTCTGTTTCAGTTAAATTTGTCCAAACAGCTTACTGGTGATGTCTTTTCAGTCTAGATGAACATGTGGGGAATTGTAAGACCCCTCATATCTTCATTGGGTAGTATTTTACCATTATCTGATTCTGAAAATTTATCTCTTGATTTGATACTCAAACTTCTACATAGGGTAATAAAATGTGAACAGTAAAACTATATTTCATCTATTGCACTGCTAATGACTTGGTATGGCCATATAGTTCTGCATATGCCATTCACATAAAAACTTTTACACAGGGATTTATTGATCGTGAATGCATGTATCATTTCTTATGGCATAAAAAAGATATTAATCTGGAACCATGTAATAGTTGCCTATAATTCTTCACTGCATTTCATTTTTTTAATTTTTTTTGGGGGTTCAGTGTTCAGCTAGATGCATTCAAACATTAATCAATAAATAGAAAGATCATAAGGAATCAGTAGGTGGTCTATGGATCTTGATGCCTACAATAAACTGGTGGTAGGAAAGTGAAGATTGAATATTTTGTTTGCATTATAATACGTGCAAAGAATATACGTAGACAAGCATGCATGGAGTTCATCCTTAAGACTTTAATTGTCTTTCTGTTGACCTGAAATAACTGAAAATTGTAGCTAAAGTTTAGCTACAATTTTATTATGTGTCACTTTTATCTCTGTTTCTCCTTTGGAAAACAGAAGCCCTACTGCACTTATTCAAAGCAATTATTTGGTTTTTCTAACTTGTATATCAGCCCTTGTCCGAGTTCGTTACTCCAGGATCAGGACATGGCTCTTTCTTCTTACAATCTACTATAATGTCATGGTATCTGAAAACGAAAACTATAGCTGAAGATGGATAAATAGGAAACTCATCTTATTCTAAAACTAATCAATGATTTCCAGAATTTCTATTATGTTTATTGCTCCCGGCATTAAGTATTTGGTTCTCTTGTGGACTTGCAGAGTGCCTCAAATTTCCAGGTGACAAGTCAGGGGCCAGCAACATCGGAAAGCAACAATTTGCCGGGTTCAAAGCCCCCGTCATCATGTTCAGATTTTAGCAAGCCCAAAGGTTTTGGTGGATCAAAAGACATCCAGTTCATGGGTCAATCCATTGTAATGACAAGTGAGACAGCAGCAGCTATTGCAAAGAGTGACCTCGAGCTTCTGGCGAAGAACAGAGGCAATGCTATGCAACGGTACAAGGAAAAGAAGAAAACAAGGAGGTAGCCATCTATCTATCAATCATTTCTCTCCCACTGCAGATTCACTCTTTTCTTATGTTTTCATACTTGAATCAATGTGTAGATACGAAAAGCACATACGGTATGAGTCGAGAAAGGCGAGGGCGGATACTAGAAAGCGAGTGAAGGGCAGGTTTGTGAAAGCTAGTGAAGCTCCTAAAGGATGAGAAGAGAGCCCTCATAGTTGGCGTATGTAATGTACATATTTGCTTCTTCAGTTCAAATGTAAAATTTTTGGTGTAGCGGCCATATCATGGCTTCCTCCAAACAAGATTTTGTGTGCTTTATCTTGTTTGCATTTTGTTATCATTATTTATAGGAACCATAATATGGAGTTTAGAGCAAGAGTTGTGATCTATTTTATTGGCACCAGATGATCCATCTTTTTTTTTTTATTTAACAAATTAAATGACTAGAATTCTAAAATGCAAAATCTTTTTATTTTGTACATCAGCAAAGAAATAAATATAATTAAGAGATTTATATAAGTGATCATGGGTGGGACTAAGGTCATCGGAGACCCGCAAAGAATCATGCTATAATTAAACTGTGGGTTAATCGTGATTTTTGGCATTACCCTATAGTACTTCTTTGACTTTTAGGTCCTATAATTTGAGATATTGGTGCTAGTATTATATTTTATCATAACGTGATACATATGTGATGTGATGTGTGATAATTATTTCAAATTATAATAAAAAGTAAAAAAAATGTTTCAAAAGAGAGGAATAAAAAATAATGTTAACATGAATTTTACTAACTGATGTGTGTTTTATTAATTTTATAGTGGTAACTGCAAATATGAAAAGAGATTTTAGGCCAACTTCTAGTGTTAAAAAACAGAAAAAATATAATGGATGAGATGGCAAACATCACATGAAACCCACTTCCCCATTTAGTCCAAAAATATTAATTACACTAGTGGCATATTGCAGCAGTGAAATCACAATATGATATTTACTGTTACTGTGGCGAAAATTGGAGCTGTGTAGAATATTTGGTGCTAATCTATAACTAGATGTAGCATTAATTATGCCACGTATATGATGAATTTAAGACATTCTGCAGTGGTTATTTGAAAATTTGAAAGAACTCAACAAACCAATTTAAATGAGGGTAAGCTTTTGATGGAGGTGGGAGTTGAGAACGTTGTGAAATTCCTCTGTTTTCATGTGATTGCTTTAAAAGCATGTTCACCATTAATATAACCACACCACCACCACCACCACCAGTGATGAGTAAACACATCCCATTTCAGCTTAGAATCAATATAATGTATCATCATCATCCACCATGAAGGATCTCTCTTTCTTTCTTCTCAAGAATTCATTTGGTTCCAAGATGAAGAAGGGCTTCAGAAACTTGTGCAATGGAGAGACCTCCACCTCCACTCTGGACCAGCACCACCCCTCAGCACCCAGGGAGACCCACCCCACCTTGGAAGAAATGATTCTGCAGTTGGAGTTGGAGGAGAGAAGAGGAGGGGTGGTGCAGCACAGAATGTCATGTGTGGACAGTTCAGACATCCTCAGAAGTGCCAGAAATGCTCTGAATCAGTATCCTAGGTTTTCCCTGGACGGGAAGGATGCCATGTACACGTGTTCATTCACAGAGCTGAGGGCAGCAGAAAGAGCTCCAAGATTGCCTTCCATGGTGGGTGGGGTGAGTGTGGTGTGGTGCAAGCCAGGGGTGGTGGGGAAGCTCATGGGCCTTGATGCAATGCCTGTTCCATTGACCACCACCCGGAGAGGCGGGAGACGACGAATCGAGCCGCGGAGTTTGGCCAGAGGGGTGGTGGGATCTTGCTCTAGAACTGGATATTGTGTTGTCAAGAAACCTGTTGAGTTGGACATTATTCCTAGTGGTGAAATTGTTTGGCCAGTAAGGCATTTTCTGTAGAATAATACATGCATGTTGTCTTAGTTTCTTCTTCTTTTTTCCTCTTTTTTTACTGCTTTGATTATGAATATGTGATCTTTTTTAGTCTTGATTGATTTTGATCCATCATGGCAATTGGTAAAACTGCTGCCCTGCTCTCTGTAGCTAGAAATGTTATTAGATTATACATCTTTTGATTATGTGATGTATCTTTACTTTGCAAAAATGATGTGTAAATTACTGATAAACAATTTTCATAAGTACATAGTTTCTGTTCTGTTTTATTTAATGGAGAGTACAATGTATCATGAAACTCACCCACATTGACAACCAACTTTTTAAGTACCCTCAGAGGGTATTGATTGATAATTAATGGATTTTTTCATAGTCATTATTATTTTTATGTGTAGATTTTTTATTGTTATTAGGAGTAGGGGATGTTGCACACAGTTCATAAAATAATTTGTAAATAAGTATAATTTGTAATACCAATCAGAACAGATTAATTTTAAGAGTTGATAGACTTTTGAGTATTTCCTCTTCAGCTCCCGAGTCACGGCGTCAGCTCCCCGTCACGGCGTCAGCATAATAATAATAATAATAATAAGAGTTCATATTCGGTGCATCCAGGTGCACCCATATTTGTATAATTTTCTATTCTATTTTGTATACATGTTATTTTATTTTGTATACATGTTTCTTAATAATGGTACATTTTTTTTCACTCAGTTTTTCATTAAAAAAACTAGCATCCATATATATGTGTATAATTTTTTATTTAATAAAGGAAATTTTTTTTTTTTAAAAGTTGTATATTTTTTACACTCAAATTTTCATTAAAAAAACTGACAAATAAATTGTATACATTTTTGTTCATAATTATATACGATCTGAAAGTGGGTGCACCCTAGGGTGCATTTAAGTACACAGTAGTATTAACCTAATAATAATAATAATAATAATAAGAAGAAGAAGGTGTACCCCATTAGATTTAGGAGACATTCTTTCTCCGCCGTCCTTCCGTAACTGAGAGTTTCTTTTGACTGCTAAGGGGATAAATTAGAAGAAATAGAGTACACCAAAAGTTAAGAAGAAGAAAAACTTATATGACAGAGATGTTTAAACGAGATCATAGGCAAGAACTCATACTTGCTATTCGACCCTTTCTTTTGGGAGTGTAAAAGACTAGAGTTTGGAATCCATCTTTGAAGAAAGAAGCCCCATCGCCTCCATCTTGGGATTGATGAAGAAGGTAAATTCTTATCTTTGAAATTTTTGAATGAGGTAAATCAAAAGATATATTTAAAATGACTTATAAAGAACACTTGTTGTTTCATTGTGCTTATATAGAGTTAAATTCATGTCAAAGACTGGATTCTATCCCGACCTGTAAGGGGCCAAATACATGTACTCCGTTCTAAAGAATGCTTTACATTTACTACCCATGTTGTTTAAGAAAAAAAACACTACCTAATTTTTTTACTTTTTTTTGGGGTAATTTGACATTTTTTGTATATAAAAAGTAATAAAAAAATAGTTGTGTACTCACTATTAGGATTCCTACATTGAAGGAAGAGGTAAATCATAGAATAAATCTCAAATGCCTTATGAAGAGGACTTTTGACTACGCTTGCAAGGGTTAAAAGTCAAATGCAAGATTCAAACTCCCATAAAGGGTCAAATACATCTTGTAAGGGGTCAAATACATTCGAACCTCCCCATATAAAGAGGACTTTTGACTGCGCTTGCAAGGGGTAAAATGGTTAAATACATGTCAAAGATAGGATTCGAACCTCCCACATAAAGTACTTTTGACTGCGTTTGCAAGGGGTAAAATCCATGCCAAATGCAGGATTTGAATCCCCCACTCGTAAGGGGTCAAATACATCTTGTAAGGGGTAAAAAACATGCCGATAGGATTCGAATCCCCCACATAAATAGGACTTTCTGCGCTTGCAAGGGGTTAAATACATCTTATAAGTCAGGATTCGAACCCCCACTTGTAAGGGGGTCAAATACATGTCAAAGACATGATTCATTATCAAAGGCAGGATTCGAACCACCCACTTGTAAGGGGTCAAATACATCTTGTAAGGGGTCAAATAAATGCTAAAAGCAGGATTCAAATAAATGCATGTTAAAGACAGGATTCGAACCTCCCAACACAAAAAGGACCCCACTTGTAAGGGGTCAAATATATGCCAAGGCAGGATTCGAACCGCCCACTTGTCCTCAAATACATGCCAAAGGAAAAATTCAAACAACTACCCGCAATTGTCAGCTCAACTGGAAGATTCTCTTCCCCCTATATTGCAAAGTATATTATGTGTAATAGGTAGGAGTGTTAATTTTTAAATTAGAGTGTATTTTAAAGTTATTTGAATGATTGAATATTTCCTTCAACAAATACGGAAATTATGATGTTTTATGAGACGAAAGGAGTATATATTTAGTGTTTAGTGGGTAAAATTTGAAGAGTTAGTATATTGTATCCCTGGGTCCACAGGTTGTTTGAGGGTATAATATTTTGTTCTAAAGAGTATAATTGAAAAGACCGACTGAAATATGAATAATATAAATATTTGATTAAAAATTATATATTTTTTTCCGAAAATAAATAGTGAGAAATGAAATAGGACAGACCCAGACATTCAACCTTATTATGTATTAATTTCTCACTCATCAAAAATTGATTTTAAAATTATGAATACAATACGATTGTCTACTCAGGAGGTAGATTAATCCAGTACCATTTAGTTCCTTCAAAATCAAACTTATTAGGAAAAGACTTGTGTGAGACCGTCTCACGTAATTCCTTACGTAAAGGCTTACGTGAGAAGGGTCAGAAAGTGATAATTTTTATACTGAAAAGTGATATTAAATTAATGAAAAGTGATAATGTTATTTTATTAACAATTTATAGTATAAATGAAAAGTGATAATATTTTATAACGAAAGTGATACCATTTTATAGCGAAAGTGATAACTATTTTAAAAAGTGTAAAATGATTTCAAATGAGACGGTCTCACGCAAGACCTACCCAACTTAGTAATATATATATATATATATATATATATATATATATATATATATATATATATATATATATACTCCCTCCGTCCCAGCCTAAGAAGACAATTTTTCCATTTTGATCGTCCCACCCAAAGAATCCCCTTTCTTTTTTTACACACATGAGACCCACACACCCCTTCTAATACAATTAAAATATAGGTCTCACACTCCCACTAATACAACTATCCACTACACATTTAAATAATAATACTCCTTAATCTACGTGCAAAAAAGTAAATAGTCCTCTTACGTCGGGACGGAGGGAATATATATATATATATATATATTAATTAAGATGGATAAAAAAGAAAATAGCAAAACTTACTTGAAATCGTTTTACATATTTTATTTTAATTAATTTTCGCTTTTCATTAACAACATAATTATTTTTATTTATACTACAAATTGTCTATTAGTAATTTAATTCAATTCAATGCATTAACATCACTTTCATAAATCAGATATAAATTTTTATTAAAATATTATCATTTCTTAGCCAATCATCCCGTAAGATTGTTTTACACAAGAATTTACCAAACAAAAAGATGTGCAGAAAAATTTAGAACATATATATTTTTTTTTATCAAATTACACTAGTGAAAAAAAAAAAGAAATAATAAAAAGGTAGACGGAAAAGAGAGAAAAAACAGACATGAAATCTCTTTTCATCAAAGCACCTCCCTATAAACTCGTACTATACTGCCGACACAAAAATAATGTATTTTGTTGGACTAATAATAGTATCACCATTTATTATGCAAGCCTAAACTATTTGGTAGTAGATTTCTTGTTTGAAGAATGACCTTTGGACTTCGTATGAATGCAGGAAAAACTTAGTTGAGGGCTGCACTAAAATTAGTAATTCTAGTTTGGTTAAAAAGACATTCCATACATTCAACAATCCATAAACTCCTAGGGAGGAAAATCGAATTAACGCTGTACACAGAATGGATGCGTGATACATGCACACATACACATGATGTAATGACTGACCTATCGTTGAGACTACTGGTTGAATCTCAGAACAGCTAGGTAGAATCCAGGTTCATCCACAAATTCCACCACTTCGAAGGAATGCTCGGCAGCAATGCTCTGTAAACTAATTCTCTGTGGCAAATTCGAGACCACCACACCAGGATACTGCTTTTGTTGCTCTTCAACCACTTGCCTGCCTTGGGGATGACTTATTACAACTCTTGCTCCTACGTACCATCAAACCATAGCTTATTAAATGAAATCAAGAAAGATTTTCAATAAATTACACTGGACTTAGACCATGGTGTATTTGAAAAAGCCCTTAAATCCAAGTGCAGCAAGTTGATTGAGTCATCAATCTATTATTATCGCAGATAAAGAACAACGTCTAACCTAGCATTGGGAAAACAAAATGCAACTAGCATATTGAAACATTCACCAAAAGAAACTTCCTTGTGGATATGAGAGAAGGAAAATCAGCCGAATATTTGACAGAAAAAGTCTGTTGCAATGTTACCTGGCACACAGCGCTTTGCAATAGCTGCAAAAATCTGACTGAGTTCAAAGGGTAAAGCTGGGAGGAAGTAGAGAAACACAACATCAAAAGCTTTCCACTTCTCAGGTACATTTATCAATTCTCCTTGCCAACATTTGACTTTATCAAACTTCTCTTTGATGCATGCCAATATAAAAAGAGAGTCATGAACGATAAGCATCTGTTCACAAGGGGATGATTCGACTAGTTTATCCACAAAAGCTTCAGAACTCAAAGAAACCATAACATTTGAGGTTTCTTTGATGTCTCCAGCAGAAATGATTCTATCAATCTTCAGCAAATTCTTTGTATCAGAATTTGTGTCATCTATGTCAAGAAACGACCAATCATTCTCAACAGAGTCTTCAAATTCAACTACTGAAACACTTTCTTGATTTGAAGGGTTTGCAGCACAAAAGGAATATTGAAGTGCACGTGAGGGATTGGATGAGGTGAGTGGGACAACCAAATGAGAATTGAGCACATGAATCCTAGGATAACAACCAAGAGTATAAAGAGGCGGTGATGGGAGGGACATCGGTTTAAGAGGGATAGATGATGAAGAAGAGTGTAAAAAGTTCATCAGAGTATTCATATTGCGCACAGCTCAGCTAATTGCAGCTTCAGCCTTTGAAATTAGCCATACAAATGGTTTGACTTAAGCCATTGAGTGAAGTATACTGTTCCAACGTGGACTGTATCGACAAAAATAAATTCAGCTCAATCTTTCAGCTCACTACCCTGCCATTCAACAAAATAAAAATGCAAAAACTTCAGACATACAAAGTGTAAAAGAAATATGATATAAAATAGGGAACATATTGAGTGTATTCTAAACAGAAACTCGATCTCTGGAACATGTATGTCGATGTAGATCTTGAAGATTTTTCACAGATAAAAAAGAAGCAGTAGACAGTGATATATAACACATTCATTGGTCGAGTTTCAGGCCTAAGTATCCCATCTCAAAATTTGAATTGTGAACACTGATCTAAGAAATACAATATAGGAAATGACATAGGAAGGATAAACATATGGAAGCTTGGAAAGGCATTCTGAGCTAAAGAGTGGTAAATCTACGATTGTCAACACTAAGTAGCGGGGTATCAAATATTTGAAAATATGCTTTTGCAATCAGTTTGTTCATGATTTGTATAAATGCAAGTGTGAGTGAAGCAACATCATGAGCGTTCGAGAGAAGCAACATCATGAGGTCTTGGCATAATAAGAGGAAAAACTAAATTTAGTCAAAAAAATAAAAAACCCTATGTAGCTACTGATGGTTCTTATATTGTTTAGCAAACCTCTTCTTTTTTTCTTCTAACAATAACCATGTGCATCACAATGAAATACACTAAAAGAAAAACTCGGAATTGAAAACAGTTGTTTCCTTCTAATGCTATTCGAAACCAAGTAAGAGAAAAAGATAATGGCAAAAAATAAACCACAAAAAGTTAAGTGACATACTGAAAAGGCTAGAAATTTTTTGAAGTTTCATAAGAGAAATAATAGCAACACACATTTAGATTTCCGTATGCATTCAAATTTAAAAATAAATAAATAAATAAGAAATTGATTAACAAAGAAAAGCTAAAAAAATGATAATATGAAAATAGCGAATAAAATTTACTGCCACGAAATAAAGGAAGAAGCATTTGTTAGCAACAGACCAATTATCCTCTCCGAGAGATTAGGGGGAGAAGATGAGCTTTAGCAGTTATGCTTAGTAATAGCTAGTATTCATATAACAATGATGAAATTAATTTATTTGGAAGAGTTAATAAGGATCTGATACTAAATGAGGAGAACAAAGGTGTGGTTTGGGAAGTAAAAGCCTTAACAGGTGGGATTAATAGAGAAACCCAAAGGAATTCAACTAAACTGACCTATCAACACTATATTTAAGTCAAACAAAACCGGGTTCCATTGTAAACATAATTAATTCCTCAATCTTCTCAACAAAACACAAGATGGAACTAAAATTTCTATTGAACCAGCCAGAAACAGGAAATAAGCAAATAAAGAAAAAAAAAATACCAACTCTTACCAAGAGAAAGGAAAGAAGAAACCGTCTCCCTCTCCATTCAGATTAGAGAATCAGAATCAACGGCCCGCTCATATATTCATGCGATCAGCTAAAAGTTCTCCCCCTTAAGTTTTCCTCCTTACTAAAATGTTAATTTCAAATATAACCTCCAGTATGCACTCAGTCTTGACCTACTATAATTCCAAACAATCAATACAATATCGCATAAACTAACAACATCCATCCATCCATACGTCCACCCACCAACCCATCTATCTTTTTTTTAAGTAAGTATTTATTAATTAATTAATCTCCTAATTATGATGAGTAAGCCACAATTCCGTAGGGGGAAAAAAACCTTAGAAACTAAAAGAGGCTGGAAAGAAGAGAATTATTGCTAAAGAAAGTATTCAGTACAACTAAAAACCATATAAATCAACTCTAAGCATTCTGTGAACAAGGCCAATTGTGCACCAAAAAGCCTTTCTAAACAGAATTCCAAAGATCACTGATGTCTAAATCAAGGTTAAGAGCCTCAGAGATACAAATTCAATCATGATAAGAAGCTATTTCTTAATATCATCATGGACTCCTTCAAGTTGATAAATATAAACCCAAACTTATATATCATTCCAGTTTCGATCCGCTGGCTGCCAAAATTTAAATACCTATTCAGAGAGCGATATGACCATCAAGGCCCAATATAAGAATTTGAAACAAATCTTCCCAGCAAACACATTATTGACTTTGGGCATGGGCTTATGATTTCATATTAGGCTACTTGGTGACAGAATGTACCAGGCACCAGCACTCTTCATACCAACGCTGTATAATTTAGTGATACCTGAACTTATTGATCGTTTCCCCTCAATTCATAATCTTCATTCAGGAGTGCAGGTAAAACAAGGGAGAGGGAAGGCCGTATAAAAATCAGAGTAGACGAAGAGAGAGAGGAGAGAGGTTGCCATATAAAAGTCGCGAGTAAACGATGAGGGATAAATGGACTTACAGTACGGGGGAGCGGCGGTCGTGGCATTTTAATGTTATCGTGTTAGGATAATAGGCCATCTTTTTTGGGATGGTATCAGTTATACATGATACACGTACTTGTATTAGTAAGGGTATGAACTCATATTTTAATTGTATTAATGGGTATGTGAAAGTTTCATGTGTAAAAAAGAAAATGACTCTTTTTGGAGTGGACAATCAAAATGAAAAAAAGACCCTCTTTCAATCGGACGAAGAAAATATTTTATTTATTAGATTCTTGTCATATGTCATAATAATTGCTCAAAATTTATTAGATTAGATATCCTAAAAGTAAATGAAACATCAAATATGGAATAAGAATTTGTGAATGATAATCAAAAAAGTAGGGATGACAATTTGGCCCGTCCCGCTCTTGCCCTACCCTGCCCCAACCCAATTGGGGCGAGTTCGCCCCGCCCCGCACAGAGAATGGGGCAGGTTCGCCCTCCCCATGCAAGGGCCAATTCGGGTGTGAGTCCTAGAAATCATTAAATATATGGTAATTATATATAACTATTACAAAATATTTTATTACAATATTATATATATCATTTTTTTTAAGGGTAAACTAATGCATATATCAAGAAATCGACTGATCGGTGATTACATCGTTCGTAATAGACAGAGGAAGTGACAGATCTGTTGGCGTTCGATCATTTGATTAACGTGAACCGTTAGGGTTCCATGCAAACTAAATCAGCGGAAGCAATAAATCAAAGTTTGCATTACCTTTCACCAGGGTATATTGATGATGAACAGTTGCAGAGAACAACCTCTTGATCTTCTGCTGTATTCTCAAGTCCAATCCTGACGTCGTGTGGGCGACGATCTCCAGGATCTTCTCAATCTGCTCCTTTCTCTGTGTTTCACGTCAAAAGAGGTGCACAGAATAGGGTTACAGGAAGCTGAGATGACTTATATATGGGCTACAATAGGGACCAGGAGGAGAAATTAGAGTCGAGCCTCCATTGGACTGAAGTATCCAAGTTTAGCCCAAAACTTATACTTAAGTCCAATAATAATAATATAGTCCACTAAAATATTATTACTGCACTGCCGCTCCAATCCCATAATTATGTTATGAGCTCCTTCTTATTATGAGCCCGACAGTCTTCCAATGTTTAAGATATACAATACTCACTAATTAATTAAGTTACTGACAACTCCATTAATTAATATCTCATCCGAGAGTAGTACCACTCAACCTTATTATCATGCCGTAATTAATCCACTTGCAAGATTTACATGATAATCCTTATGAGCTCCTCAAGGGGAGATCATCAACCTATAGCGGACACGAATTCCTTCTACAATCAACAGCACACCATAGAGACAATATTATTTACCAACTCACCGAGTTTATTGATTTAATATATAAATCTCACCCATTGATGAATCAAAGAGACAAATACTGCCTTATGTTTGAGGTTATTGTATAGGGATTAAGAGCACGAACATTCATAATAACAGAGATCAAGTTCTTCTATATAGTCAGTATAAGACGAACGATCTCAGGCGGTCATGCTCAATACACACAAAGTGCACTAATGTGATTCTATAGTCAAGACAAACTAATACCAAATTACACTATAACCATACCGATAGAGAGTCCCCGTCTATCTCGGTTGTGAGCATCTGTTTATACTTTATAAGGAAACTGATAATATGATCTTCCGCGTGTTGTCGTACAACATATTATCTACAGTATAAAGTAATGGACTTTTGCACAAACATATAAATAATTTATAATATCCAAAACGTTTAATCATATGATTCTCATTTCAAATAAATTGTTAAAACATTGTTCATACAAAAGCTAGACTTCTAGTATACAATCTAACAATCTCCCACTTAAACTAAAAGACTACGCTGCCATATCTACTAACACGCATCTAATCCCCATTCCTTCTACATGCCCATCAAATGCTTTCGCTGGAAGGCTCCTAGTAAAAGGATCAGCTAGGTTATCCTCAGATGGTATCTTAGCGACAACGACCTCCCATCTTCTAACGATGTCTCGTATCAGGTGGTACTTGCGCTCAATGTGTTTACTCGCCTTATGGGCTCGTGGTTCCTTCGAGTTTGCTACTGCACCACTGTTATCACAATAAATTGTGATTGCTTTGGGCAAACCAGAAATCACATCCAAGTCCATTAAGAAGTTCCTAAGCCATACTGCTTCTTTAGCTGCCTCAGAGACTGCTACATATTCAGCTTCCATGGTAGAGTCCGCAACGCATTTCTGCTTTATACTCCTCCATATTATGGCTCCTCCTCCAAGAGTAAACACATAATCCCTAGTCCTTCGCAGGTACTTCAAAATATGCTTTACCGTAGTCCAATGCCCTTGTCCTGGATTACTTTGATACCTACTGACCATGCCCATGTCATAACAGATGTCCGATCTTGTATATAGCATTGCATACATGAGGCTTCCTACTGCCGAAGCATAAGGTACCAGCTTCATCTCCTCTATTTCCTGTTGTGTCTTAGGATACATTTCCTTAGATAGAGGTATTCCATGTCTGAAAGGTAGAAAACTTTTCTTGGAATCTTGCATGCTAAAACGAGCTAGGATTATATCAATGTATGAAGCTTGGGATAAGCACAACATTCTTTTCTTGCGATCCCTTATTAATTTGATCCCTAGAATGTGTCCGACTTCTCCTAAGTCTTTCATCTCAAACTGCTTGGAAAACCATATCCTTGTGCCCGATAATACTTTTACATTGTTTCCAATAAGAAGAATATCATCCACATAAAGTACAAGAAATACGACTACATTTTCGTCACACTTCTTGTACACACATGATTCATCCGGACATTGAATAAACCTATATGACTGGATTACTTTATCAAAACGGATGTTCCATGATCTTGAAGTTTGTTTCAATCCATAAATGGACCTATTAAGCTTATACGCAAAATGCTCTTCACCCTTTGCAATAAATCCATTTGGTTGCTTCATATAGATGTTTTCCTCAAGACTTCCATTCAGGAAAGCTGTCTTGACATCCATTTGTCATACCTCATAATCCATATGAGCAGCAATAGATAAAAAAATCTGGATTGACTTAAGCATGGCCACAGGTGATAAGCGTTTTCTCAACACACAATTAATCTCCAAGTATGAAGGATATCAATTGTAGTTTCGAAAGGTGACCAAGTGAATATCGAACCCAAGAGACGACGTATTATCAATATAATTATTATCTAAATTAATTAAGACAAGTTGACAATAAAGTTGTGAATTTATTATTAAATACTAAACAATGAATTAAAATAACAAATAAAATAAAGTATCACTCGAAGGATACGAAAGTGGATCAAGTAGGAGAATAGGTAGCTCTAGGGTAATCTAGTTTCACTACTTAACTTTCCTTCCGTGTGTTGGTGTCCGACTCTACCTTGTGGAATATGGACGCATCACTAAACCATACATATTTACTCTATAGACACAAGTAGACATGCATGTAACACGTGTGAATAACATCGGAGCAAGAGATATAATTTTACCCCCTTTCTAGGTACTATCAGTATCAATTATTTCTCTGGCCAATTGGTACTCTAACCCGATATGATCTCCCTTTATAGGTACTATAAAATTAACCTCTTTATCCTACTTATTACCCTGAATTCAATTCAATTAACAAGTATCTATATAAAACAGTTCTAATAAGACTTCGGAATCCATTCACTTAGAATTATAACATATAATCATGCTCAGCGGTGAACGCACTCAATCAATAACCAAGAGATGTATCCAGACTCTACATAACAGTTAAAGATGCACAAAACGACCGTGAGTATGAATTAAAAGGCACAATCTTATATAGAATAAATCACAAGTAGTGTTTACAGAGTTTACACACGTAAGTTCAATTAACTAGATAAAACCTTCACAACCCTAGTTCTACCAAAAAGGCTCTAGCCCATGATGCTACAAAGAACAATCAAGGGTGTTAGATAGATCTTACCTATATGTCCGGGAAATACAAGATAAATTAGAAAACGAATAAACCCTAGATGTGGCGTCATCGCGTCCTTCTCGCTCTTGAATTCTTCTCTTAGTTCTCCCCTTGATTCCACAAACGAATCTTCAAAGTGATGGATGGATGGAGGAAGGGATGATGGTTGGGGAGTGATCCCCCCGTGTGGGGTGTAGTATGTTGTGGCCTCTCTTCTCCTCTCTTGTATTGTATTGTGTTGTTTCTTCCTCCTGCGAAAGCTCTTCTTTTATACTTGTGAGATCTCCTTATAGGCTTAGGATGAGCCTTTGCTTGAAGCACACGTCAAATTTGGTAAAAGTCATCCGGAATTATCATAAATAACATTCAGCGACACGCCGTTCGACCTCAGCATCCAAGTTGAACAAGAAACCCCTGGTCGAACAAACATTCTGGACAACTTTGGCAATTTGCTCGACCAGATTGATCCTAGTCGAGCAACTCCTCCTAGTCGAACGAGCTCTCTGGATATTTTCTCCACTTTGCTCGATTTTCTCTCATTTGTTCAGCCAAGACAATATTGGTCGAACAGATCCTCCAGGTCGAACCTGCTTACTGGACGGGCTCTGGCAATCTGCTCGACTTGGCACCTCCCGTTCGACCACCTGTTGAAGGTCGAACAAGCCGGTTTAGTTAAACAACAACTTGATTTCGCCTCCAAAATTGTGTCTTTCAATTCCGAGCCTTTTTCACCTATTTTTCTCCTAAAATACAATAAAACACCTCAAGTACACCTTTTTCTCAAATATAATGAATTTAAGACACTTGTGCTAATATATAACAACAATACTCATAAAAAAAGTATTAAATTGGATACTAAAACACGCTTATTTTCACTCTCATCAAACCCCCAAACTTACCCGTTGCTCATCCTGATGCAACAAAATAAAAATAAAGAGAGAGAGTAAGAAAATTAGCGGGGAAACAAGGACTATAATCAATACCCCATTCAAAATACAATTGTCCTCAACTTAGGTCATGCAACTCTTATTACATGTAATAATTAATTCATAGCTTACAAGATAAGACAATCACCACCTATTCAAATGCTCCATCCACATGTTCTCACGGGAAGTATATATCACTCGCACTCAAGTGCAAAAGATGTACACTTATGATTTAAGATGTTTACGCTCAAATTCAATTCAAGTGCATGCGTAACCATAAGCTTGCCTATTGTTTTAACTCTCCTTTTACTTATAGCTAGTAAATTATGGATCAAAAAGGTCTTTTATTAGGTTGTAATGTAGGCTCTTTGGAATAGGTGGGAAATATATGAATAAGTGACTCAAAACTCGGATCAATCATGCTGCAGTCTCTCTCGATCTTTCATTCTTCCTCATCACTTCAATCAAGCACAACATTCTCTTCAAACTCTCCCATCTTTCTTCTTCAAGCACAACATATTTTTTCAACTTTTCCTAGCTTTTCAACTCCATCATTCTCATTTTCTTCACCTCTTTTTTTTTTCTTTCTCTTTCGAGGTACCAATTTCGGGCACTACCTCTCACATCCTCTATAGGGTACTAGATTTAAGTACTACCCTAGGGTGTTTGATTCCATGCAGTACTAGATTTAAGCATTACTCCATGAATTCTTTTTCATCCTTAAGACTCTTCTTTCATCATCCTTATCATCCCTCAAATCACCACTCTCTTCAATTAAACTTTATTGGCTATCAAAAGAACGGATTTCAAAAGGCTCAAATGGGCTGACTAGGGATTTAATGAATTCAGGTAAAGAATATTGAAAAAGATGGGCTATAAATCAAAGATGGCCTAATATCATTTCCATAATCGCTAGACCAGTCTTGAATATTCAAGGAGACTCAAGGCAAGTTCTAGAATACACGCACAAGAATGATACTCACCAGAAAAAAAATATCATGTGATTATGTACATGAATAAGGCTCAAAATCTCACATGAGTTTTTAACAAGTAACAGAGCACTTTCTATGGTAAGCAGTATCCCACAAGTACACATAGAACTTCATATCACAATATAACTCAAGTACACTTCCTTCATCAATTTCAAGAGCATATGAATTTTAGCACACTTCAAAAATATAAGCTCACATAGATCACCACCATAAACTCAACCCTTCACTCCATGAATTAAAAGCACATATAAAACTTAGAAAAAGGAAACGAGGGCACCTGATTTTTCTTCAACGTATGCACGAGTTCCTCGAGTTGTTCAACTCGGTCAGGTCAAGCCTCAGCGCAGAACTCATCTTGCCACTCTCCTACCTTTTTCTATAATCAAAGCTCAAACACTCATCATCACAGGATTCATCAATAATAAAGTAGGAGAACTGTAAGAAAGAATCAATTGACTATCTAATTAACTCCACACACTAGAAACACCACAGAACACTAGGCAAATTATAAAAAATCAACACATCAAAATCGATTAAAGTTTTAACATACCACAAAAAATCAACTCCCCTATCAAACATTACAAAGAAAAGATTATACTCTTGGTGTTTCAATGAGGTAATAACATCACACACCCCCCAAACTTAGTAAAAACGTAAGTTGAAACTAAGTTTGCAAAGAGATGTAATTTCCGATTAGTAAGCACCTTAAATATAAAAATTTCTTACTCACACGAAATAAATAAATCATTAAAACGGAAGGGACAAGCCTCCAACAGGCGTTCATATTTAACGTCGGAGAGTCACGACATATGTAACCTTTTAAATTACTGGATCGGAGGACGTTCTTCTCTCATCCTCAGCTTCAAGTACTTTTTTTCCCTCTTCTTGTCTACACTCAACACCTCACCTATCTTGGTAACAAGTATATGATCCTCATAATTTTTTTCCTCCCATGGCCGTCTAGACACATCCTTGTCAATCTTCCACTCAAATTCAGAATCATCTGTCTTAGAAAAATCAAGATTCAACAAGTTAGAAATCACATCTATGCTCTTGCACGATTGAGTCTCCATGGGCATCTTCATTGCATGATCAATAGAGAAAACCACATCTTCATTATCCATCTGTAGTTTAAGCTTCTCGGCTCTCAACCTCTTTGCTCTTTCCCACTTCTTTTCAACTATAAGCTCATTATTATGATTTTGGGATGGCTCCAGAGTATTCTGAACAACATATATAACATTCGGTATCGAATCGGGCATGAAATGAAATTGCTCGACCTCCGCTCGACTTGGATAGTTTGGTGGAGCAACTCTGTCAAAGTCGAGCAACGTGGATGATTGCGACCTCTGCTTCCCCAGGTGTTGCTCGACTCCTGCTCGATTTCCGTAGTATGGTCGAGCAACCTGGTCCAAGTCGAGCAAACCTCTCTGTAAGTTTTGTGCATTTCGCTCTACTTGTGCTCAACTTAGGTGATCTGGTCGAGCAACCTATTCCAAGTCGAGCAAACCTCCTGATCGAGAGATTCCTGTTCCCAGGTGTTGCTCGACTTCTACTCGACTTAGATAGTCTGGTCGAGCAAAAGTGTGCTGGTCGAGCGGCACACCCGAAAACAGAGTGTCATGAATCTATTTTTCTGGAGCTTGCTCGACTTCAGCTCGACCATCAGGTATGGTTGAGCTGATATGGTTTGGTCGAGAAACTCCCCTGCCTCCTTCGTTCTCACTCACCGGCATCTTCAAACCTTCGTACTATATCCCGGACCTCAATGTGATAGCATTATTCTCCAACATTTGTGTCAATTGATTCACATTTGAGGTCATCTGTCCCATAATCAAGGTAAGGTCCTTCAACTGCTTAGATAAATCTGCATGATCAACATTCATGGTATCCTCAAGACGATCAATCCTTGCATCATTCTCAGCCATGTATCGATTGAAGGTATCTTCAGCACTCTTCACTTCGTGCTGCTGGATACTAGGTCCCCTTTGTGTCAACTCTGTAATCTGCCTCTGCTGGGACTCTAGTAGATTGTTGATATGAGCTAAACTAGAGACGATCTCATCATCCCTATTCGGCTTCACCACTTGATGTTCAACCTGCGCTACCTTGCCAAGTACATATGATCTTATATCTCTCTCTACAGGCCAGTCACGTGAATTCATAGAGATGTCTTCAAATATCTTTTCTGCTTCAAGTGCACTTTTAGAAAACACGCGACTCACAATCCAATCCATAGTAGAAAATGCTTATGTACTCAGCCTTAGACATTACATGCTGTGGACAACTCCTGAGCATGTCATTGAACCTATTCCATGCCTCATAAAATTTCTCACCCTGATTCATAACAAATTGAGTGATATCTTGCTTCATTCTTAAGATCCTAGAGAGTGGCATGTATCTCGGTCCCATGTAGTCCAATCTGTGGCATCAAGAGTCTCATACCAAGCTTCCACCTTATCAATTAAAGAGAATTTGAATAGGGCGATCCGTCTAGCATTATCATGAGCTCCAGCACCCTTCTGAGTGTTTGCATAACCAAAGAATCTTCGGAGATGCTGATTTGGATCTTCAAAAAAACCTCCAGAAAAGGGATTCTTTTCCACCATGTTAATAAGAGCGGGATGTATCTCAAAATCATCATCTTCCCCCTTGCTCCTATCAACCCCATGTTGCCAATCCCATAGTTTGTGAAAATATCACGGATTGCAACATTATCCAGATTCTGCCTTGCTCCGTCCATGTTAAGCTCAGTGTGTTATTCCTTCTTTCATTCCTCTCCTTTCCTAGTGCACGAGTACCTCAGAAAAATTCAAGGATAGATAGAAATAAATAATCACAAATAAAGTTCTTAATCAACTAGAAATAATAAACTAATAAGAACAGACGTCCCCGGCAATGACGCCAAGAACTTGATAAGCGTTTCTCAACACACAATTAATCCCCAAGTATGAAGGATATTAATTGTAGTTTCGAAAGATGACCAAGTGAATATCGACCCAAGGGACGACGTATTATCAATTTAGTTATTATCTAAATTAATTAAGACAAGTTGGCAATAAAGTTGTGAATTTATTATTAACTACTAAACAATGAATTAAAATAACAAATAAAATAAAGTATCACTCGAAGGATACGAAAGTGGATCAAGTAGAAGAATAGTCTTCAGTTTTACTACTTAACTTCCCTTCCGTGTGTTGTGTCTGACTCTGTCTTGTGGAATATGGACGCATCACTAAACCATACATATCTACTCTATAGACAGAAGTAGACATGCATGTAACACGTGTGAATAACCTCGGAGCAAGTGATATAATTTCACCCCCTTTTCTAGGTACTATCAGTATCAATTATTTCCCTGGCCAATTGGTACTCTAACCCGATATGATCTCCCTTTATAGGTAGTATAAAATTAATCTCTTTATCCTACTTATTAACCCGAATTCAATTCAATTAATAAGTATCTATATAAAATATTTCTAATAAGACTTCGGAATTCCTTCACTTAGAATTGTAACATATAATCCTACTCAGTGGTGAACGTACTCAATCAATAACCAAGAGATGTATTCAGACTCTACATAACAGTTAAAGATGCACAAAACGACCGTGAGTATGAATTAAAAAGGCAGAATCTTATATAGAATAAATCCACAAGTAGTGTTGTACGGAGTTTACACACGTAAGTTCAATTAACTAGATAAAACCTTCACAACCCTAGTTCTACCAAAAAGGCTCTAGCCCATGATGTTACAAAGAACAATCATGGGTATTGGATAGATCTTACCCATATGTCCGAAAAATACAAGATAAATTAGAAAACGAATAAACCCTAGATGTGGCGTAATCGAGTCCTCCTCGCTTTTGAATTCTCCTCTTAGTTCTTCCATTGATTCCACAAACGAATCTTCAAAGTGATGGATGGATGGAGGAAGGGATGATGGTTGGGGGTGATCCCCCCTTGTAGGGTGTAGTATGTTGTGGCCTTTCTTCTCCTCTCTTGTATTGTGTTATGTTGTTTTTTCCTCCTGCAAAAGCTCTTCTTTTATACTTGTGAGCTCTCCTTATGGGCTTAGGATGTGCCTTTGCTTGAAGCACACGTCAAATTTAGTAAAAGACATCTAGAATTATCATAAATAATATTCAGCGACACGCTGTTCGACCTCAGCATCCAACTCGAACAAGAAGTCCCTGGTCGAACAAACATTCTGGACTACTTTGGCAATTTGCTCAACCAAACCGCTCTTGCTCGACCAGATTGATCCTGGTCGAGCAACTCCTTCTAGTCAAACGAGCTCTCTGGACGTTTTCTCCACTTTGCTCGACTTCATCTCATCTGTTTGACCAAGACAATGTTGATCGAACAGATCCTCCAGGTCGAACTGGCTTACTGGACGGGCTCTGGTAATCTGCTCGACTTGGCACCTTCCGTTCGACCACCTGTTGAAGGTCGAACATGCCAGTTTAGTCGAACAACAACTTGATTTCGCCTCCAAAATTGTGTCTTCCAATTCCAAGCCTTTTTCACCTGTTTTCCTCCTAAAACACAATAAAACACCTCAAGTGCATCTTTTTTCTCAAATATAATGCATATAAGACACTTGTACTAATGTATAACAACAATACTCATAAAAAAGGTGTTAAATTGGATATTAAAATATGCTTATTTTCACTTTCATCAACATGCGAAAAGGTTTCCTCATAATCGATTCCTTTTTTCTGAGTTTATCCTCTAGCGACAAGCCTTGCTTTATAGGTTTCCACCTTACCGTCAAATTCTCTTTTTCTTTTATAGACCCACTTGCATCCAATAGCTTTTACACCATTAGGTGGTTCTACAAGCTCCCAGATTTGATTAGAATATATGGATTCTATTTCAGATTTCATTGCCTTTTGCCATGATTGAGCATCTTTATCATGCAGAGCTTCGTCGTAATTTCATGGGTCGATTTTATGTTCACCAGGGATCAAGTCAGATGACTCTCCCAATCCCGTGAATCTATCGGGTTGTCTCAAAACTCTCCCACTACGATGAGGCTCAGCAAGAAATTGTGTATCAGGTTGTGAGCATCTGTTTATACTTTATAAGGAAACCGATAATACTCCTTCCATTCCTAAAAAGTTTCACATTTACTGTTCTACGTTGTTTAAGAAAAGTTGTTCTTTTTGACCAAATTTGTTGACTTTAGAGGGTATTGTAGTATTTTTAGGAAATAAAAAGTATAAAGTAATGATATGTGTGTGAAAAAATAGTGGCAAATTTGAAATTAATGTAACTTTTGGGGGTGGTTGGATAAAGTGGTATTTTCTTTTTTGGGGGTGAAGGATTTTGTTGGACAAACAAATGAGGAAATGATGATGTGTATTGTGGGACGGAGAGATTATGTTCTTCCACGTGTTGTCGCACAACATATTATCTACAATATAAAGTAAATGGACTTTTTCACAAACATATAAATAATTTATAATATGCAAAACATTTTATCATATGATTCTCATTTCAAATAAATTGTTAAAAAATTGTTCATACAAAAGCTAAACTTTTAGTATACAATCTAACAAGATCAAAATAAGCATAATCGATGGAAAAAGCGTAAGAGGCTAGTTTATGTGCCACTGAGTTGGTCAGATGAACTAACCCAAGTAAAAGAGACGTTTTCAAATTTGGAGCCAAGTGAGCTGATTTCTTCAACAATATCACCAAAGCAGGAGTGGTTCATACCTGGCTTCGTGAGGGATAAATATAAGATTTGGGAATCCACTTCAAGAATGATATTTTTGATTCCGTGTTCATGGGCAGTCTCTAGCCCCTTTTGAGTAGCCAGGGCTTCACCAATATCCACTGTGTAACAGGCTTTCATGAGCTCAGCAAAACACCAACAAACTCTACCTCTATAATCCCTTGCAACTCCGCCTATGACCGTTCTCATTCTTCCCTGGATAGATGTGTCAGTGTTAATTTTGTTAACATCATGTTGAGGAGGTTGCCAGTCATAGTCTTGTGTATTGGGGGAGAGTCTTCATTTGAAGGATGCCTTTACTTTACGGTATTCCTGTAATTGGCTCATTGCAAAAGAATAACTATGTTCTGAGTCTAGTATTTTCCTGTGGAAATGTAATTGATTCCTCTCATACCAAACACACCACAGAAGTGTGGTAAACGTGTATTGGACTTCAGGTGATTCATTATTTGCAATAGCTTTAATCCATTCTGATAGCGTTGGAAGAGACCTACCATCTTCAAATACAATCTTCAGAGGAGATTGAGCCCAAAAGTCACGATTCCATTGACAGTCTCTCAGCACATGCTCCTCTATTTCAATATCAACACCATACCTGATGCACATCGGGTCAACGTCAACACATCTACTCACCAAGTTTATGCTAACGGGTAGAATTCCTTTCATGCACCGCCAAATGAAAGTCCTTATTCTTGGAGTAATGTCAAGTGCCCACACCCATTTCCAAATTCTATCCTCTAAGGTCTCCATAGAATTTTTCTCTCTGTGCTCAAGTTGTAACGTAGTAAGGTAGCCGCTTTTAACTGAGTATGTTCCATTTTTTGTGAATTTCCACCTTAGGAAGTCTGGTCTTGGGCTCCTTCCAATAGGAATAGAAATAATTCTCTCGACATCATTAGGAGAGAAAACCATCTGGAGTAAATTCACATCCCATCCTCTTCTGTCAGACAACAAAAACTCTTTAACTCTGGTGTTCTCCGAGAATGCATATGTAGGATAACAGATTCTTGTGGCATCATATCTTTCTACCTATGGATCCTTCCAGGCTCTGATACTTTCACCATTTCCGACTGATCATATAAGCCCCTTATAAAGAATATCTCTCCTAGCCATCAAGCTACGCCATGTGTAACTAGGGGTTGAAATCAATATTCGCCGAGTAGAAGTCCCCTCTAGGGAAGTATCTTACCTTGAGGGTTTTTGCTAGCAATGACTCTTGATTGTGAATCAAGCGCCATCCCTATTTAGCCAGAATAGCATTTTTGAAAGAGGAGAAATTTCTGAATCCCAGCCATCCTTTCTTTTTGTGTCTGCATAATTTGGTCCAAGCAACCAATGCACTCTCCGTTCAGAACCCTTCTGCCCCCACCAAAAGCTAGCAATTGCCGAGTTTATTCTAGTAACAATGTTTTGAGGTAGGAGGAAACAAATCATGACATAATTAGGAATTGATTGAGCCACTGCTTTTAGTAGGACTGTTTTCCCTGCATGTGAAAGTATCCTGCTTTTTCAATCTTTCAATTTTTTTCTCCACTTGGTTAAAAGTAACTCTGAAGATAACCCCTTTTGACCAACCCATTTTTATAGGGATACCGAGATATACTCTATGTTGTTGGACTTTTCGAACTCCTAGTTGATTTGCAAGAGTACAAGCAATTTGTTCCCCCACGCCTTTGCTGAACATGATATCCGATTTGTCCAAGTTTATGATTTGCCTCGAAGCATTCTCATACACCTTCAGAATGCGTTGTATGACTCCAATTTCAGTAGTGTTAGCCCTCCCAAAAATTAGGCTGTCATCTGCAAAGAGCAAGTGAGAGATAAGAGGTGCTCGTCGACATATACAAACTCCATGAAGTGCTCTTTTCTTGATGTTTCTCTGAATAAGAGCCGACAAGGCCTCTGCACAGAAAAAATAGTTAAGGAGATAAAAGGTCTCCTTGTCGGAGACCTCTTGAAGGGTGAAAAATAGTGGAAGACTCCCCATTAATCATCACAGAGAAAGAGACAGTAGACACACATCTCATAATAGTGTCAACAAGTGAAGAATTAAAACCAAGTTTCACAAGAATTTTTCCAGAAACACCCATTCTACCCTACCATAAGCTTTACTCATGTCAAGTTTGAAAGCAAAAAGACCTTTCTTAACAGCTTTATTATCTTTCATGGAATGGAAGATTTCATAAGCAAGCAAAGCATTGTCTGTTATGAGTCTGCCAGGCACAAAGGCAGATTGGCAAGGGTCAATGATAACTAGGAGGAAACTTTTTAGTCTGTTAGCAATGGTTTTGGTTATGATCTTAAAAAGAACATTACAGAGGCTAATCGGGCAGAAGTCCGCAGGGGTGGAAGGATTTTTCTTTTTCGAAATGAGGATGATGTGGGTGTGATTAAAAGCCGAAGGGGAGTAACCATTGTTGAGCACGGTATAAACAGTCTTATCACCAATAATATTCCAAAAATTTTGGTAAAAGATGGCTGACATATCGTCCGGTCCCGGGGCTTTGGTGGGATGCATTTGGGATAAGGTTAAGAATACCTCTTCCCTTGTAAATGACTGGGATAATGTATATTGCATTTCGTTTGTGACTATATTCTCCACGGCCTCCACAGCTTCAGTCATGTCCAGATCATCCTCCGTCGAGAACAAAGATGTGAAGTAGTCCTTGAAGACCTTTGCGATATCCTCCTCTTCCTTCCATCGAACATCATTGCTATCGGTGATTAAGTCAATCTTATTCCACGATCTGCATCCACTAGCTACCTTATGGAAGAAGCTCGTGTTTTTGTCCCCCATCTCTCATCCAACTAACCCGTGATCTCTGAAGCCAGACCTATGAATCCTATCAGCCATGTCATCTTCCAAAGCATTCCCACCCTCATCCCAAGCTTTTTTGATGATTTCAGTTCATGATGTTTCCTAAACCACATACTTTTAAAGCGGAATAATTTAGTATGTCTCTTATTTCCACGTGTACGCTTTTGTTTTCTCCAATTGATTTCAATGGGACAGTGGTCAGATGAGAGCTTAGTGAGATGAGTAATTTTGTAGTTAGGAAACTTGCTGATCCATTCTGCATTAGCGACACCCCTGTCAAGTCTTTCTTGAATATTATTTTCACCCACCTGCCTGTTTTCCCATGTGAAATTTATTCCTTCGAAACCCAAATCAACAAGTCTGCATCTATCTAAGCAATTCCTAAAATTGTTCATTTTTTGCTCTGGTCGTGGGCGTCCCCCAATTTTCTCGTACCCAAACATGATCTCGTTAAAATCACCAAGACATAGCCAAGTCCAATTATCATAATTAGCTAGATCCTCCATCAGACTCCACGTTCTCCATATTTCATTTTCTTCTGGCCACCCATTAACTCCAGTGAAACGCCACTTTCCATCTGCATTATCTGCATCAATCAGCAGATCTATATGATTCAACGATGAAGACAAGATTCTCAGTGAGAAATCCTGGTGCCATAGTAAACCTAAGCCTCCCTTTCGACCTCTTCTACTAACAACACAGTCCACACCAAAGAAAGAATCAAAACCCAGCTTTCTTGAAAGAGTCTCGAGTTCCGAACACAACAACTTTCTCTCACAGATAAAAAAAGATGGGATCTTTGAATTTTATTTTCTTTTTTAGTGTTGGAACTTTTCATGGGTTCCTAAGCCTACTACAGTTCCATCCGAGGCAACTCATTGTTGTCGGCGGAGTAGCATGCCTGCTAGCTCCGCCATTGGTAAGTATGGAGCACTATTCTCCATCAACATGGTGTCCTCCTTATTGGTTGCTTTTGTTTTTTTCTTTTTTAATTCATGGTGTTCTACCTCTTCCTAATGATCTTCTGCTTCGATGGCCCTTTTACTGAGTACAAAGGGAAGACAATAATCCTTATCAGCCAATGAATCAATTTTGCGAGCTTGAGCTTCTCGTTTTCAAGAGAAACGCTTGGGTGCTTGGAGTGATGAGTTGTTTTGGGTATTCTGCTGAAGTGTAGGAGTTTCTTGGAGTAAGTTGAGAAACATATTGGGTACTTGGGATGGTGAAAGGTTTTGGGTATTTTGATGGAGAGTAGGGGGTTTCTTAGAGTAGGTTAAGAGATAAATTTCCAAAAAGGATGGTAGGGGAGGTGTGTAGGTCGAAGTGTTGGAAGTTGGTATTATTTTGGTTATCAAGTGGGCAGGTGATTTGGGATGTAACAGGATTTTGGGTAGGGAGAGTTGTGCTGAGTCTTAAAAATATGCTTGGTGGAGGCAGTGAAGGTGTGGGGTATAGATGAATTGTTGGTGTTGAGAGTTTGGGGTTTAGGAAGTATGGTGTCAGGAGTTGTACTAGGTGGGCTCGTGGATTGAGGGTATTTGTTTATGCTTGAGGTCCTTGGGTGGGTGTTTTCATAAGTATGTAGGGATGTGGAAAATCTAGTGGAGTTTACATGTTGAAGAGTGGGGTTTTGCTTATCAGGTTTCATGGGCTTTGGGCTTCTTAGAGATGAGGCTTTTAAGGAGGGGCCAAAAATCATATCCGAAGGATCTGGGTATTCATCGCGATCATATTGCTTACAAACTTTAAAATAGTGACCAATTTTACCACAACAAAAGCAATAGTGTGGAAGAGCTTCATATTTGAAGGGAACACACAACTTGTTTCCCCCAAATTTTATATGCATCCCCTGAATCAGCGGTTTCGAGATATCTAGTCCCACTTTGAATCGAATAAATTTACCATATCTTTGCTCCTTCGGAGGATCAAACATCTCCAAACTGCCTACTTTTTTTGCTATCTGCTTTAAGGTAGCTTCCGAGTGACAGACCATAGGGAGATCATAAGCTCTGATCTAGAAAGAGGCCTTATTAAACTGGACAGATGAAGGTTGTTCACTCCCAGACAGACTAGTGATTGAGAAAAGAGATCCATCAAAATGCCATGATTGGTTTTTATGAATCTATTCTCGATCTGCAGCATCATCAAAATTGAATATGATCATCTTATTTCCCCAATCCCTCGCCGTCATTTTCTTCTTCGGTCGGAACGCCTTCATCATGACCATAATTAGGGCAAATAGATTGTATGATTTTTCAGTACATAATTTCCCTGCCATACACCATTTCTGTAACCCTCCATTCTTATTTTCCCCTTTCACAATGTCCCCCAAATCAAGAATATCGTCTTCAATTTCCCAAGAATCAGTCATATCTGGTGCTCGAGAAAAAGGATCTGGGCTGAATTGAATATGTGGGAGACCTGCAGAGAAGAGAGAAACAATACAGATTGCAAAAACACACAAACCCAGCTTAATTAAAAGGGAAAAGAGAGAAAGAGAAAGTTAAAAGAGGAAAGTAAAATAAGGAAAGAAAGAAGAAAATGAAGCCTTAAGAGGGACCCGCCGATAGGACGGCAACAAATCAGAGAAAGAATCCCTAACCCTACCCTACGCTGAAGGAACATATACTCCTTACGAGAGGAGAACTTTTGCTACGCTTTATATATATATATATATATATATATATCATTATATATATAATGTAATAAAAAAATTTAAAAATGAAAATAAAATTTAATTATTTAATTTAAAATTTAAATATACTTTATTTTATTTTAATTTAAAATTTTCTTTGAATGTATTATAATTTATAAAAAAATAAGTTAAAAAAAAAATAGGGCAGGGCAGGACGGGGCGGGGCATGGTTCCTCAGTAATTGACCAGTAGCAGGGCACGGGGCGGGGCGAGGGGATAAGAGTGCGGGACGGGACGTGGCACCTAGATATCCGACATGCTCCGCCCTATTGGGATCCCTAGGGCAAAGGGTTTCTTCCTACTAAAATTTGATTATTTGTTGTGTTTATAGCCTGAGGAAGAACCAGGCCTACAAAGTGGGCTACATTTATTATTCACATTGCACCATAACATACTCTTTTCTCATTACTTTTAATAAAATAAACGGAAGTTTTGTCGTTTGTATTCTTGGAATAGTAAAGAAGAAGAATGGAGTAATACGCAAGTGGGTGGCTACGTTACAAAATCACATAAAACGCGGCAACCCGTCCTAGTGCCACCGCCAACTACGTGTCCAAACACACCCTCACTTTATATCAATCTCATCCTCTCACTCTTTCCAAAGCAACTCTCTCCCACAGCACTAAATCTCAAATTATCAACACTCTCTTCACTGCTCCTTGTCATCATCTTACTCAGCTTTCAATATTCCGACGCAATGATCGGAAGGAAAGTGGCAGCCAGATCGCAGGTCAAAAACGTGGAAGAAAACAAGGAGGTACAACACTTGGGGAGATACTGTGTGCAAGAGTACAACCGCCAGATGAACTCATTTTGGAGAGTACACTATATGTATTTGTAGTTAATTTCAAGATTTTAATTGATTGTGCTGCATTGTATATTTAATAGTAATAGTAATAGTAATGAACTCATTCAAATCAAGCCGTATGTGAATTATTCGGCTCTCGATTTGATTAAATATTCATTAGAATTTGTTTGTTAAACTAATTGAGTCGAGCTCAAAAAAAATTATCGAGCCAAACTCGAGCCTATTAGTATTTGGCTCTGATGAGCGTAAAAATTCCTAGAATATGTTAATTTTTTGTTAGGTTTTATATAATTAAGGTTACTTTTGGTGATTAATTTTTTAAATTTCTTAATTTTTGTGAAATGGTGAAAATATATTCGTAAAATGAGCTTTTACATTCAATTACAAAGACGTAAGATAAAACAGGGCTCGACTCAGAATTAAAACGAGTAAATACGAGCTAAAATGAGAAAATGTGACGTGCTGAAATCTCAGCAACATTAGCTACGGCCCACGTGAATTTTAAGCCCATTTTTTATGCCCAATACACTCCATTAAAGCCCACATTTCAACTATATTGATGTGGCCCATTTGAGGAAATTTATCGTGCATGTTGTGCTTGATAAAAGATTTTTAGCCAATTAAATAATATCCCTACCTCAGTTAGATTGATACCCATTACATTTCTACCATGTACTTAAAATAGCAGCCCACAATGAACTCCAGCCGATTTCCACCATCATTCATTTCTTTCCATTTGTTCACATCTTTTCCAATTTACCACCCATCAAATTTCTCCAATTTTATCCATTTAATTCTTTATTTTCTTCCATCATCCACTCGATTAAGGAAGCAAGGAAAATTAAAAATTACAAAAAAAGATAAAACATCCAAGTGAAGAAATTCAAGGGAAACATTTAATTTTATTTTGTAAATTTTAGGTTTAATATAAAATTTTGTAAACAATTTATTTTGTTTTACTTGAAACTATGTTAGGCTAATTCCCTTTGTGATATTACCTTCATGATTGATGTTAGATAATTTGATTTTTTTTCATGCAATTTAATTTTAATTTAATTTGACATTGAGTTATTTCTATAATTGATGTTAATTGCTTGATTTGTGTGATTAATTGTCTTTGGCATGTGATTAGAATGAGAATTCGATTATGTGTTTAGTATAGTTCATTTAGTCATTTCATCATATATTTCATGTGAATTAATTTAGAATAATATAGAGATATCCTTCTCGTTGACTTAATCGAGAGATTGATTAATTAGGTGAGGAGACTCAAACCGTTAGTGAATTCATAGTACCTGAAAGGGGAATATTGTCTATGATTTGATACCTAATTAGGAAACTCGTAGAGTAATCCTATTGGGAGGTGTTCGTTTTGATCCTGATCCTAAGAGCTTTTGGGAGCCTTATTGAGGGCCTACAACTTAAGTGACTCGAAAGAGAGTCTTGGATATATCAATAATCGCTCATATGCCATGTTCATGAGAGATTATAATTAGTTGTATTATTATTTTATTTTCAATATCATGAGTGTTACTAATTTCATCCTTACATAATTTGAAATTCACTCATTATTTGCTCGCAAGCATGTTCACGGACAAGTTCAGTAAGAGGTTTGCATAGAGATTTAGAATCATATATCTAAACGAGTTCAGAAACTCTAAAGAATTCGAGTCAAGCTCTAATTTGAGCTTGAAATTAAATTATTATCATCGAACTTTATTGAGATGAACTTGAACTATACGCGAACTCACTATTTTCCAAATGAGCAGAGCTCGAACCAAAATATTAATATCTAAATCAAGTTCGGGTCGAGTCTGGCGATATTCAACTCAGTTTGGCTTGATTACATCCTTATCGGCAAAGGATTAAGGAATTAGGACAGAATAGGGAATGACCTTGACATGCGCTGATCAAGTTGAGCCACATGGCTCGATTGGTCGAGTTGACCCTCGATACTTCTAAAAAAGTGTTGTCTTTTCAAAATTGTTGTTGTAGACCACCAAAAACCATAGTTCTTTCACCCTCGTTTGTCTAATGAAATTTCTAATTATAAATTTTTGAATTTATAATATATGACAAAGTCTCTTGTGAGACACTACTTATGTGAGACGTGTTAAAGTATGCTTATTATATAGATAAAGTATGATTAATGATTGTTAAAGTATATTTTGTAAAGTATGATGGATGATGAATTAAAGTATGATTTTAAAATGTTATAATATGATTCATTATTGACATACTTTAACTACAAATAAACATACTTTACCTATATGATAAGCATACTTTAATAATGGGTCAACACGTCTCACAAAAAATCCGTCTCACAGGAGAGTCTCTCATAATATATTTACCTATCTTGTCTTCTTAATTTTTTAAAATACTATATAATTAATATTTCAAAATTCTTGAAATTTTAAAAAATTTAAACATATCATAGATTATTAAAGTAAATTTTATAATTTAAAAGATATGTACTCTATTTTAGAATATTTTTATTTTATTCAAATCTTAAGATATTTTTAAATAATATTTGAAATATTTTTTATAATATAAATAATTATTTAAATTTATTAATGTAGTAAAATATTTAAGTGGTACATATTTTAAGGAATTTCAAATAAAAATTAAATAAAAAAGGGCCAAAATTTAATATATATATATACTAAAATTAATCCCCAAAACTTTTTTTATTTTCCGGTAAAAACAGACAAAAATTCAACAAAAATAATTAAAATTAAAAAGATCAACGTTAAAATACGAGCACTTGTAAGATCAAATGTCATATTTTTTTATATTTTTTTTAATATATAAGTAAAAAAAAAAAAAGGACTGTATTGAACAAAAGTAAGTTCCTTTCTCCAAGAGCTTGTCTCTCTGTTTTCCTCAAAACAAGTCCTCCACATACAAAAGGGAACCCATTGAAAAGGTTGGTTATATCAATTTCTTTACACAAATAAAACAAAAAATACTCCCAAAAACAAAGGTGCACAAACTGGTAAACAAATATCCACTGTAAAAAAAAAAACTGACAGTCGCACACAGCCCCACAAGACCAACCCTTCCCATGACTAGTAATTTTATGGGGTCTAAAAATTCCCCAACATGGATTGGGACTCCTCCCCTTCTTTCTTATTCTTTTCTTTCTTTTAATAAAATAAGATAGTAAAAACATTTTTTTTTTTTTAGAATTGAAATTTAACAATAACATCAGCAACAAGCTTCCTCTCTTAACCTATTCCAAAATCCATGGCTCCAGGGATTCTCTCTTTCTCTCATCTACTCCTCTTATTCCATGCATTAGTATCCTTGTATGCAAATTTAGAAGGTAAAGTAACATTTCTTGTGTGCAGATAATACATTATTTATTCACACTCTCTCTCTCTCTTAATGTTATTTGTTTACAGGGGATGCTCTTTATGCATTTAGAAGAGGTATAAGTGATCCAGAAAATGTTCTGCAGAGTTGGGATCCAACTTTGGTGGACCCTTGTACTTGGTTTCATGTCACTTGTGATGGTGATAACAGAGTTACTAGACTGTGAGTAGATTATTTTTGAGGGTTGTATTTGATTAATTAATTTTATTAATTAAAATCCTTGTGTGTATCATTTATTTGTAGCGATCTTGGAAATGCAAAGCTATCAGGGAAGATTGCTCCTGAGTTGGGGAAGCTTCAACATCTTCGGTATCTGTAACTACTCTGCTTTCATTTATTTATTATCTGTTAATGTAGAGTTAATTTCATTGCTGATGCTGTAAATACTGGTCATACATCATCATCAAAATAAGCAGCTGGAATCATCAAATTTTATTTAACATTCAATAGCCTAATTGAATCAACAAGATTGGTCAAAGTGATTAATGGCTGTGAATAGCAGTAGCATTTAATAAAATATTAATTTAATAAACTAGGTGTGGTTGGTTTAATGAGGTGAGTGCAGGGAACTGTACATGAACAACTTGATGGGACTAATCCCAGCTGAATTGGGAAGGTTGAAAAGTCTAGTCAGCCTGGATTTGTACCACAATAATCTCACTGGATCCATCCCTCCTCTCTCTCACCTTTCCAATCTCAAATTCTTGTAAGCATTCTTAAATTACAGTTATTAGTATGTACTTTATGTTCATCTAACTAGTTCTTGAAACGCCACCGTTTTAGGCGGTTGAATGGTAACAGGCTTTCAGGGAGAATACCAAGGGAACTTACAAAACTGGGAAGCCTCAAGATATTGTAAGCCGTTTGTTGCCATTATAACACAAATTCAACCCTCTCAATTATTAACAATTTCATTTTCGTTAGTATTAATAAATTATGAACAATATAAAAGGATAAAAACACTCAACATAATGATCCCATGTTAAACTTTGATTTTAAAAGTTAATAATCTCTCCGTTCGATTTAAATTGTATCATTTGCTTTTTCACGTGGATTAAGGAGTGTTATTATTTAATGGGTAATTGTATTAGTGGGTGCGTGTGAGTTCCATAAGTGTAAAATAAAAAATGTGTCAAAGAAAATTGACTAGGACCCACGGAATACTATCGTTTTTAAACCATATAACATATTCTACACTTTATTCATTACTACATAGAATATTTATATTCTATCGAAAGTCAATAAACCGATCGAAAAGTGGTTTTTCTTAATTCCCATTAAAATGAACATGCGTTATTTCATTTTATTTAAGGTCATTTTTAATTAAGAGTAATTTGAATGTTAATATATTTTATTATGCAGTGATGTGTCAGATAACAATTTGTGCGGTACAATTCCAACTTCTGGAACCTTCTCTAAATTTACACAAGATAGGTAAATGATTTGTCCAAAAACTCTTTATAAATAGTTGATGGATTATGAATGTCTAAACCCTTCTAATTTTGTGATTTGTATTGCAGCTTTGCTAATAATTCAAGATTAGAAGGGCCAGAGCTGATGGGGTTTGTTAGATATGATGTGGGAGATTGCATGTAATTGCAATTATGGGTTGCTTAATTGTTAGAATGCTGAAATGGGCCTTAAACAGTTTGTTTGATGGTGTCTATTAGAACCATAATCTTTTAATAGATGAAGCTACTTATGATTTGTGTATATTAATATATCAATTGAAATGTGTTACTATTGCTATTTTTAACCTATGCAGTAATAAATGATTGGTCTAGTTCTTTTATCCAAACAGGGGAGACGGGGGTATATGAAAACAATATGGTGTATTTAGGTAAGAGACATTCGCTTCGTATGATCGATAAATTATTTGCTGCACCTAAATTTGAAGGAATTAATAGTAGTGCCCAGAGATGACAATTTACTTTTTAATCCTAATTTTAACACTATACTCACTTTGTCCCGTTAACGTTAACGTTTGCTTGTTGTATGTAGATTAAGAAATAATATTTTAATGTGCAGAAAGGTGAGATAAATAATATTTATTGTAAAGTGAGTAGTTGTATTAGTGTTGGATGTAGATCATACATGAAATAATTAATTATTTTGTGTGGACCAACATGACAAAAAATGAAAAAAAGAAGAGTGAAACTCTTGTGCCTCCGGGACACCGTGCTCCTTTGTAATTTAAATCCCTATCAATATATAGATTTAAATAGAATATGGGGGAGAGTTGTGTTCCCATGGGGGCACAGTGTGTCCCCGGGGCACACAAGTTTTTGCCAAAAAGGAAATGTAAACTTTAATTTGAGATAATCCAAAATAGAAAACGTAAATCTTAACGTTGGACGGATGGAGTATCTTTTAATACCCGAATTGGCGAATATACCCTTTACTTAAATGAATTCTAATATTATATTCGAGTAAAATGAAGAATAATTTTCGAATCAAAAATTTTTCGAGTAAACATTTTCGAGTAATAAATTCGAATTAAATAATGTATTCGAATAATGAATTCGAGTTATAAATTCGAGTTAAATGATGCATTCGAATAATGAATTCTAATTAAATGATGCATTCGTGTAATAAATTCTGAGTTAAAATGAACAATCGTGTATTTGAAGCATTTGTACATTTTTATATGTGAAAATTTCGTGTTAAATGATGCATGAAAATTTATTACTCGAAATTGTTTTGATACATGAAAATTTAACTCGTGTTAAATGCACAAATTTTTATACAAAGCATTTTATTCGTGCGAATGCATGTATAATAAATTCGAGTTAAAATATTCGTGTGACATACTCATTTAACACGAAAATAATGTTTTTAACACGAAAATAATACATTCGAATAATGAATTCGAGTCAAATAATGAATTCGTGTAAAAAATTCGAATAATGTTTTTTTAATGATTTTTCAAGTAAAAATTGTTTTACTAGAACACTTTACTCGAATATATTTCTTGAATATTCGAGTAAATAGTATTTTCGTCAGTTCAGGTATAAAAAATATAATGTTAATTTAGAATAAAAAAGAAAATATGTACAAAAAATAGGCTATAATAAATTTTTTTCCCGTAAATTTTAGTCTTTAATATTACTCCTTTTGTTTTTCAACCGTTCTTACCCATTCTTAGCCTCAGTGATTAAGAAAAGTGATTGTAACAATAAATTTTGTATTTATAATGAAATAAATACAAATGAATTAAAATAATAATCCAGCTGGATTGAACTTGAGAATTTAGGGAAACAATCTCTATCTATCCTCTGATTCTTCGATCGAACCAATTTGGCTTTGATTTTGACTGTGTGTGTTGACTATGCTGACTATGTTGACTGTGTATGTCTAGTTGAGCTGGATCTTCGAACGAAGCTTGTCCGAACTCGAGTGTGTAGTCTTAAACGTTGATCCGGAGGTGTTGAACCTTTGTTCGGATTGAACGTTGACTTGAATTTGTTGTGAAGTATGCCGCTCAATTTGGTAGAACGTTGACTTCACGGATAATGAATTTGATTTGAAGAACGCCGGATCGAAGATGCTTAGCACCTTGATCTTTGATCGGCTGTTGTTCTTGACGTGAATATAACTTGAACTTGACTTGAAGGTCTTGAGTGTTCTTGACTTGAAGATCTTGAACTTGGATCTTGATCTTCACTTGACTTGTATCTTCACTTAGATCTTGATCTTCACTTAACTTGAATCTTGATCTTCGCTTGACTTGATCTTCACTTAACTTGGATCTTGACCTTCACTTGATCTTGATCTTCACTTGACTTGGATCTTGATCTTCGCTTGATCTTGATCTCTGATCTTTGCTTGACTTGAAGAACGCCGGATCGGAGAGGCTTGGCACCTTGATCTCGGATCAAAGGTCGTTCTTGGCTTGAAGATGCTTGAAGATCTCAAGGGAGCACTGCTCGTATTCTTGATCTCTTCAAAAGCATCTGTGTCTTCAGATGTTGTAGTGTGTGTCTGGAATGAATGGAGGAGAGCTCCTTATATAGGTGAAGGGTGAGGACGTCTCATAAATAACTCGCAGTCTGATTGGTCCAGGGCTGATTTGACCTAATTCTGCGGGCTTGGGCCTTTCATTTGCTTAGGCTTTAAGTCAGACTTATTTGACTGGATCTGACCTAATTATCAATTATTTACTCATTTATTTTAGGAATAGATTTATTTAAATCCCTTAATAAATAAATAATTAATTGATAATTATTGCATTAATTTGCCACATATTTTCCTTTAATAGGCAATAAAATTCAAGTGCCTACAAATGCCCCCTCGCATTTTGTTCACGGACGTCTTTGTGTTGAAGTGAACAAATTGCGATAATCCATTCTTGATCAATATGATTGAATTTTATTGCTTGTCTCACCAACTTGATATGAATAGCCAGAATTATGACTGAACTTAGTGAAGTGCTAAGCTGTCTACGTACCTCTTTGAAGAGGATCAAGTCATAACGTAGTTCATGGAACATGTTTGGTTTGAATGGGGGGTGCTGTACACATTTTATACTCTTGCGGGCCAGGAGTAACATGGAGTTTAGGCTCGTGCGTTATGGAGCGTTGAACTTGAATTTGTTGACATTTTATACTCGTGTCAATGAGTTTTGAATTTGAACTTGTAGACAATTTATACTCATGTCAAGGAGCCTTGTGTGGACATTTTTCACTCGTGTCGAGGAGTATTGTGTGAACAGTTTTCGCTTGTGCCGAGGAGCTTTATGTGTAGAGAGTTTATTCTTTTCCCAAGGAGATTTTATTTGATGTGTAGATAATTTATACTCATATCAAGGAGTATCGAACATGTAGAGAGTTTTGTCTCTTCTCAAGGAGATATGATTTGATGTGTGGATAGTTTATACTCATATCAAGGAGTATAGTGTGGATAGTTTTCGCTCGTATCGAGGAACCTTGAATTTGATTTGTGTTAGATAGTTTAGGCTCGTATCAAGGAGCATGACTTGATGATTTTAGATAGTTTAAGCTCATATCAAGGAGCGTGACTTGTAGATAGTTTTAGCTCTTGTCAAGGAGCGTGATGCAGACAGTTTTCGCTCGTGTCAGGGAGCTTTGACTTGGGAGATTTTAGATAGTTTAAGCTCGTATCAAGGAGCATAATGCAGACAGTTTTAGCTCGTGTCAAGGAGCTTTGACTTGGGAGATTTTAGATAGTTTAAGCTCTATCAAGGAGTATTGCGTGGACATTTTTAGGCTCCTCCATCTATTGATATAATCGATGACATATTCTTCACCAATTTGATGAGTATTTGTAAGCTCCATCATGCTAAGTGCTATATAAACGGTTGAGGAATACTTTTTTCATTTGCCCCCAGTTGTCAATGGAGTTAGCTTACAAGTCGATATACCAATCGAAGACTTTTTTTTTAAAGATCGGACGAATTATCTCACCATGTGATCTCCATAGGTCCCCGCATCATTGCATGTCTTGACAAAGTGCGCAACATGTTGTCTTGGGTTGCCTTTTCCATCGAATTGTTAAAACTTGGGAGGTTGATAGTCAGTTGGCATCCTCAAGTTGTCAATCCTCTTTGTATATGACTTGGTGTATGTTGAAGAAGATTTTGAGCTTCCTTCAAACTTGTCTTTTATCGTCTCTATGACGATGTTCTTTAGTTGGTTAATATGAAGCATGCCGTCAGCTGAAACTTCCACTTTTTCCTCAACTTGTTTCTTTTCAAGTGAATGATGTTTCGTCCAGTCTTCCTGCTCATGTTCATCCTCAACTTGTTTCTTATTTGCATGGCTTGTCTCCGCTTTATCCATTTTCTTCATAAGTTTGGAGATTTTTAAATCTTGAGCTTCCATGTGCTTGTTGAGTCCTTCAATGGCTTTCATCATACTTGCGAGTTGATCACCAATGTTCATAGCACTTGTCGTCATCACTGCAACTTCAGTTGAAGCAGGTGGTGAGCTTGGCGTAGAGCGAGGAGTTGAGCAGATATAGTCATCTTCACCATCTTTGTCGCTGTGCAATGACTTATTGAGAGTAATCCCCACCATACGATTTGTCTTTGAGGAGCCTTCAGACATACTTCTTGTAACGACTTCAACGTTTTCAATTTGCAACTCTGGAGGCTTTGATGCAGTAGTCCTTCGTATCGCAATCTTTAGCGGAGTCATAACTTGCGTCTTCACAGCTTGTAGCTCTAAAGGCATTGAGATAAATGACCTTTTTATCGCGATCCTAAGAGGAGTCATACTTTGTATCTTTTTGCTTGTTGAGAGAAGAGATGAGAGGTAGAGACTGTCCCACTGGGCGTGCCAAATTTGTAACAATAAATTTTGTATTTATAATGAAATAAATACAAATGAATTAAAATAATAATCCAGCTGGATTGAACTTGAGAATTTAGGGAAACAATCTATATTTATCCTCTGATTCTTCTCTCGAACCAATTTGGCTTTGACTTTGACTTGTGTGTGTTGACTACGCTGACTATATTGACTGCGTATGTCGAGTTGAGCTAGATCTTTGAACGAAGCTTGTCCGAGCTCGAGTGTGTAGTCTTGAACGTTGATCCGGAGGTATTGAACCTTTGTTCGGATTGAACGTTGACTTGAATTTGTTGTGAAGTATGCCTCTCAATTTGGTAGAACGTTGACTTCACGGATAATGAATTTGATTTGAAGAACGCCGGATCGAAGAGGCTTAGTACCTTGATCTTTGATCGGCTGTTGTTCTTGACTTGAATATAACTTGAACTTGACTTGAAGGTCTTGAGTGTTCTTGACTTGAAGATCTTGAACTTGGATCTTGATCTTTACTTGACCTGTATCTTCACTTAGACCTTGATCTTCACTTAACTTGGATCATGATCTTCGCTTGACTTGATCTTCACTTAACTTGGATCTTGACCTTTGCTTAATCTTGATCTTCACTTGACGTGGATCTTGACCTTCGCTTGATCTTGATCTCTGATCTTTGCTTGACATGAAGAACGCCGGATCGGAGGGGCTTGACACCTTGATCTCGGATCGGGGGTCGTTCTTGGCTTGAAGATGCTTGAAGATCTCAAGGGAGCACTGCTCGTATTCTTGATCTCTTCAGAAGCGTCTGCGTGTTCAGATGTTGTAGTGTGTGTCTGGAATGAATGGAGGAGGGCTCCTTATATAGGTGAAGGGTGAGTACGCCCCATAAATAGCTCGCAGTCTGATTGGTCCAGGACTGATTTGACCTGATTCTGCGGGCTTGGGCCTTTCATTTGCTTAGGCTTTAAGTCAGACTTATTTGACTGGATCTGGCCTAATTATCAATTATTTACTCATTTATTTTAGGAATAGATTTATTTAAATCCTTTAATAAATAAATAAATAATTGATAATTCTTGCATTAATTTGCCACATATTTTTCTTTAATAGACAATAAAATTCAAGTGCTTACAGTGATAAAAGAGTATTATTTTGGACTCCACTCTCTCTCTTCTTCCAATACAATTAATTGTACCCAAGGTCCCAAACTACATTAGGGAAATGTACCTATTTTTCTACTAAAAATTGCATGTTAATAGAGGTGTATATGGATGGTTAACCCTCTTTTAATCCATTCATCCCTCTGTTTACATACACGGTAATTAAAAGGACAACACTCGGGCTTCTATCGGCCCGGGCCAAAATCCTACGTGGCAGTGGTTAACTAAACAGCCCAGAATAGGGTGATAAATTTTAACATGGAGGTTAATCAATGAAATTTACAAAATTATCCTTATATTTTAGGAATAAACCAATTTATCAATATTCTCTTTCTTTACTTTCCCCCTCTCTCCAAACCACATACAATCGCTTTTTTGCCTTCTTCTTAGTAACCAACCATCCCTATCTGCTATCGCCTTGCCATCAGCCAACAGCGGCCGCCTTCGTCAAGACCTGACCCATACCACACGTTTTTCCCCTGATTTTGTGCTTCTTCTATTTCTTGCACTTCTATTTGGATCCTTCATTTCTTCGTGGTTCGTTTTACGAATCACATATTTCGATTTTAATCGAGTCAGTTGCGGGCTTCTTTTTTTGTTTCAAGTTGAAAATGGTGGATTTTTGGTGATGGTGGCTTGGGATCGGATTAACCAAGCTCATGTACAACTCTCATCCATTTCGATCTTGCAGTAGGTTGTAATTGTTGAATAAATGATTTTTAAAGATACTGGAGGACAAATCGATGTTGTATGCTGTACGAGACTAGATTTCTGAAACTAAAGAATTTAGGATTTTAGATGCAGTGTTACGGGTTGTGGATTGAAGTATTTGGGGAAGAAGAAAGTGCTTCGAATGAAAAGAATCAGACTAAGCCTATGCTGTGTGCTTCAATTAAATATTCAGGGTAATTTAGTAAATATACAATCCTCCCAACCCTCTTATGTAAACGGAAATGGCTTCAAGGGATATGTTGACTTAATAACCCTCCAGGGTTGATTTATCCTTATTTGAGGGTGTCACTGCCCCACCCATTATGCAAACGGCCCCTTAGGAATTATACCTACCGTTTGAGAGAAACAAAATCTCCAAAAAATCTCACTTAAGAATTATACCTACACAGATTGAACTCAAATAATCTTTCAATTAAATAAACAAAAACTCAAATGTATAACAACTTAGGGAAGATATGAGTTATCATATTCCATGAAACTAATAAAGAATTAAGACGATTATCATACTTATTCCTTGTTTACAACAATTTAAAGCGTTATTAACCAAACTAATAGCTTTAATGAACTAAACACTCCAAAATCTACCATAAAAAGAGAGCTAAGCAATTAAATTAATATTCATCTCCTCAAAAGAGCCTAAAATATAAATCTGCTACAGTCTGATATCAGATTTATCTGTGATATGAAATATCATGGGAATCAAAAGCACACTTTATAATGGGAGACTTACACTCATCAATAGAAAAACTAAAAAACTTGCCAAGAATACCAAAATCACTGCATCCATAACCCTACATTGGAATGATCAAGAATGAAGGACAACATTTTATCTAAAAAGATGAAATGGTCAAGGATACCACTGACTGCAAAATTTGTTAGATGAAACCAATTATGATACACAGTTACAAAAATTGATTGTATCAGCGACAATTTTGCAATTTCGAGAAGCTATATACACGATTAACATTTTGTGTAAGACTATCAAGTAAACTATTTACAAATCCATGTGGAAACCTGCACTTGTCGTCATAGCTAATTTCTTCAAAGTTCCTGCACATTTTAAAACCAAATCAATACCAATGAGACCATGACATTATGACATTCTCCACATCGAAAATATTGAACAGAAGAAGTGGTAAATCATAGTTACTATAGGCTAGTTTGACACCTTATAGGCTAGTTTGACACCTAAATGGCATAATTTAACTTTAAAGCACACCATAGCAGTATAAATACCTATTACAATCTAGTATTATATCTCAATGTTGCACATCACCAATATAAACTCAAAAGTTTATACATTCATGATATAATTAGACACTTCACATCTATGCCCGTATGATATGCAATATAATCTTGCAACACAGAATCCAAGAACAATGTCTAGGTGGTGGACCTACAGTTCACTCATGAACGAAAAAAATACAAAATCCAAGTACCATGTCTAGGAGGTGGACCTGTAGTTTACTTGTGAACAAAAAAACCAAATAATTTCACGAGTTAATGATCTGATTTATATTCATCCAGCACTTAACGATTCAAAAAACAAAACATCAAAACATCATATTTATAACTAAGTGAACACATTGATGTTTAATGATAGTATGCCAAATGAAATGCACAGACATTTACCTGATTTTAAAGTAAATATATATGTATACCTTGTAGACAGTTAATGGTTCTAGAATTCACGATATTGACAAGCTATGCCAGATTTTCAACACTAAAGAACTCTTACACTTGCAAAGGAATACAGACATTCAGGGAAATGATGGTTGAATATAACTATTATGCCACTAATTGCAGTTACTATGAGAGTTTCTATGAAAGATGTAGCAAAGAAACAATCTTTTCAATTACCTTTCATGACTTGTTGGCTAATCATCTATTGCATTTTGGATATTTGGTAAGGAAAGTGGCATCAGAGGAGGTGAAGCATTATTTTCTTCCATCTTCATGTTTTGAGAACCTAATGACACCTCCATTGGACCTCCAGCTGGAATTGAGTAGCTGCGTGATAGCCCCAGTGGTGGAATTGGGAGTTTAGATGCTTCTATTGATGTCGTTGATACGTGAGTAGTAGACAAACGACTTTTGGATATTAAGGGACCCGAATGACTATAGCGATTGGAGGTTCTTCTTGTAGCTAAATTAGCCGGTGGTCGAGGAAGCTCATGAAGTTCACTTATTTTAGGTGATGACACAAAAGTATGTGAAACATGTGAAGACAACTTCGCCGTTGATGATGGCCTAGGGAACCCAGAGCGCAATAGCGAACCAGAAAATGGGGGAGGGAGAGATGACGAAACAATGGGACCACTAGCTGTGTAATTTGGATTATTCGGCCATGGCTTTCCTGTTAATGGGCCGGAAAAAGCTTGTCTTTTGGCTTTCTTAGCATAGGATGCTACATTTGGATCAGGTTGACTAAATGAAAGACCTTCTGATAATGGAGGGGGAAACCAAGTGGCTTTTGGGGTATTGTTACTCTCTTTGAGTACTGATTGTGTGTCTAAGATGATTGGTCCAGACAATACAACATTTGCCCGGAGTTTTTCATACTTTTTTGGATCAACGGGAGATGAATGCCGAAGGTTGAGGTCTGCTAGTCTTGTTTGAGGAACTTCACTAAATAATTTCCCAGAACTTGGACTCTTGGTTTCATCTGGTGTAGGTAGCACATAAGAAGTGAACTTCCGCGATGGTGAGGGCCCTATCTGTGGTGTTCGCTCAGCTGAATCAAGTTTCTTTCCAGGAAATAGAGGTGCTGATTTGCTGACTGCTCTGACCCCTCTTTGGAAAGAAAAAGGACTTTGGCCAGGAGCTTGTGATCTCTCCTGCAATAACAGATAGAAGCTGTTATCATCTTTAGTTCAAACAAAATTAGTGATTGAATATAAGGCGAATACTGCAAAATAAAGAAGTCTGGTTTAGGATGCAAGCAGCTAAGAAAGTATGACAAACTCAATCCAACTGTTCCTTTGTGTAAAATTGGGTTATTCTGACAAGTGGATACTCCTCATAAAGTTCGGCTAGTGAAGCACAGATACACCTTCATTCAAGAGCTAACCAACATTTGTAAAAATCTAAGAAGCAATAGTCATTCTTGTAGACCCCAATAAGGTTTCTTTTTTTTTTTTTCCCTTCCAGAGGACAGTTTCTTTACCCTGATAGACCAATAAGAAAGCAAATCGAAGAACTCCTGAAAAGATAAACAGTTGCGACTTGCATGAACTAAGACATGCTTTTTCTAACTCACATTCGGGTTCTGCACGGCAAAAAATTCTCAAGTGGAGTAAAGGAATCAATTAAAAGACAAGTGCACTTCATCAGACCAATGCACTCATTTAATACATGAAACAAGCATTGTCACGGAATCTGAGCATTATATTCCCATTTTCCCTTGTATCAGTGCCAAAGCAACTCAGAACTCAAAAGCAAAAATTTCCTTAAATATGTAATCAAGATTTAAACTTCATCTATAAACAGCTCTTAACACTCTTGAACTGAACCACAAGTTCAAATGGGGGAGCAAGTGCAGAATTTAAAGAACCAAATATGACAAGATTCCAGAGCAAACATATAAACTTGTTCACATAATAAATCATTTTGGCATAAAAACATTGGCAATAGAACAGGTCCACGGGAGGAATTCTTACATTTGCAGGGCCCAATTTAGAGTTAGGAGATAATGTCACATCACCATCATCCAGCTGCAAAAGTAAAAATTTTGTTCAGTGACCAAGCAAAGCTATTAACTCAATTATCAACACATCTGGGAAAATATTCTTAGCTGAAGGGCTGTAGCAAACAAGTTCAAAAAGGCAATGACTTATCCAATAATCAGATACTCTTCAAGTTAAGATTGTTTAGGACTGTATATAAAATGCATTGATTATCTGAAAATGAAATAACAGATTGAGCTTCACAAGACATCAATGATCACTTAAGATGGTATTTATGATAATTTGAATCATACCTTCAGGCTTCAATTACTTGATATATTAACAAGTTCAAATACTAGAAATTTTAATCTCTGTAAGTCCAAATTTAGCTTCAAATTGAACACAATCTCTCAAACACCACACTCAAACTAGAGTTAACCTCTGTATTCTACTAGCACTATAGCAAAAGAATGTGATAATAGACAACCTCTTTTTTTTTCTACCAGGCAAATTCAAAGTATCACATAATGTTACCTCCATCAAGCTTTTTAATGCTGAGACCTCTTGCGGTGGACCATTTTGACCATAGTCAAAACTCAATTCGCCGTCATCGTGTGTTTCAGAACCATCTTCAGTATCATCATCACTTTCATCATAATAAACTTCCTGCCCATCATTATAGAGTCCACTAAAATGATAATCAATATGTAGCTGTTCAGCAAGTAAACTGACATGCGGCTCAATTGTCTCCAAAGATCTGGCTGCCATCTTGAAGAAGTACAGCTGTCATAAAGGTGAAGTTCCACATTGTAAATAATAATATAATAGGAGATCACATATTATGTTTGACTTTGAGCAAAGAAAACAACCTGAGCCGCATGATGTCGAGATGCCTGTGTTAGGAAACTGCGGGACTGTCCCTGTTTTAGTGATTTCATGCGGAAGACAAAAACATTTGCCTCCTCATCATACTCTTCATGGGCTTCCTGAAGATGATGCGAATTAAAACATTCAGATTTACCGTTTCGCAACCTTACTTTTTCTTTCTGTCTCTTCAGCAGATCTTCATATATTTCCCTGAAAAATTATTTGTTCAGAGTTAAAGCACACTTGCTCAGAAAAATGACAATAACAAGTTAAAGATTACACACATTAGAGGACAAAAAAAAAAGATAGAGAGAGAGAGAGAGAGAGAGAGAGAGAGAGTTTTGGACCTTTTTTCATCACACCGCCTCTTCATCTCCTGAGTAAAGAGAAAAAAGAGAGACAGTTAAGTAGCTGCAGGCATGCACGGAAAAGGAAGGTTGAATATATACTCCAAGGCCCTTTTAGTGACAAATCGAAATGTTAAATTTAGCATGTTACATACTGCACACTAAATGTGCACAACTGGTTATGCTCAGTCAAAAAAAAAAAAAAGAAAAGAAAATACACATCCAAAACAGCAAAATGAGAGAGGAAAAATATAATTCAAGTCCAAAAAACAAAACAAAAAGATTCAAGCAGCTTATAGTATCCACATATATATCTGGAGAATAGGGGGTAAGATTTGTGCATGTTTATGCTTTGGGCTATACAGGGAAAATTTTTAAGACTAGCGGCTAGCCCTGAAATATGATAGAGAAAGAGTCCGGATAGGGCTAGCCCAGAATATGATAAGAGTGAGTTCGAAGCCTATCCGGATAGGTGGAGGACAAAGAAGACATGAGTTTAGTTCTAATTTATTATTTTAGCACTTATATTTCAAATCAATTATTTCCTTATCTAGATTAGTTTCCCTATTTCTGCTCTACTAGTACTAGGGCTTAAGGCATTGTTCGTGTGCCTTGAACCTATTTAAACTCCGTATGTTTACTCTAGGGTTTTATGAAGAAATTATTTGTTGCAACCTAATTGGCTTGTGGAAGAGCTTGTCTCTGTGGTCCTCATTTGAGAAATCTTTCTTATTTTCTTCTTCTTTCTGCATTCATATCTATCAAAATATGATTCAGAACCTTATCTGATATGAAGCAAAATAGGGTTCACGGTCGACGGGGGCGGGCTTGGGTCCACTTCCGTGGGCTGAACTTATTTATTTTAATTATCTTTATGTTTAGGGCTTGAGCCCATTATTTATTATGTTTTTGTTTAGGTCCTTAGAGTTTTGGTTTCTTTCCTTTTTGGTATTTGTGAATAGTAGTATTTAAGGTGTACTTAGGGTTTATGGATGGATATCAAATTATTATTGGATTAAGAAGCCTGGAGGCTTTTGGGCAAACAGAGTCTTCCTTTTGATTGGGCAAACAGTATTACTGTTTGATTTTCTTTTTCTTTTATTTTTCTGTTCTTATCATTTGGTCAGACCTGCCGGATCCTGTTCCCGTCGACATGGAAACAACACGTTCCAGTGGGGAGAGATTGGATAAACTCGAGGCTGATCAGGCGGAGATGAAGAAGACGATGGCTGAAATTTTAGCTACTATGGGTGAACTTTTGAAGGTGATTCTGAAACTCTCGGGATCGCAACAAATAGTTGCAGATCTGCGTCGCAAGGATGTCACCACTACAGAGACCGAAACGGTGACTCTAACGCTGGCGATTCACCCTCAACTGCAAATATGTTCGGTGCAACTTCCGTCCTTCAATGGATCTGACCCTATTGGTTGTTCAAGGCTCCCTGTGGTAAGTAATATGGCAGTTGGGGGCAGCAGTGTGCAGGTTGGGTCAACCAGGAGTTTCTCTAAGCCGACTGCAGATCCCTCGGGGATGAATTCAGGGCTGTCCGGGACGAATATGGGGCTGTCCGGGCAGTTTACTGCTCATTCCAGATTTATTCATCTTCCACCGAGAGCCTTGGAGGACTTTAGAGCGAAAGAGTTGTGCTTTAAGGTTAAGAAACCCTTTACACCTTGGCATGACTGCCCATTCAAATAACTGAGAATGTTGTTGGCTGAGGAGGACGAGGAGTTGGGCCTCAAACAGTACGAGTATTGCAAGGTGACAGGGAAAGAGTTAATGGATGGAGAGGAAGAGCTTTTTGAGGAGAGGCGTGGGTTTCATGTTTACTCTATGGCGGTTACCTGACTGCAACCTTGAGGACAAGGTTGTTTCGAAGGAGGATGAAATTGATATGAAGCAAAATAGGGTTCACAGTCGACGGGGGCGGGCTTGGGTCCACTTCCGTGGGCTGATCTTATTTATTTTAATTATCTTTATGTTTAGGGCTTGAGCCCATTATTTATTATGTTTTTGTTTAGGTCCTTAGGGTTTTGGTTTCTTTCCTTTTTGGTATTTGTGAATAGTAGTATTTAAGGTGTACTTAGGGTTTATGGATGGATATCAAATTATTATTGGATTAAAAAGCCTGGAGGCTTTTGGGCAAACGGAGTCTTCCGTTTGATTGGGCAAACAGTATTACTGTTTGATTTTCTTTTTCTTTTATTTTTCTGTTCTTATCATTATTTGTCCAAAAAACAATAAGTAGAGGACTAGTCCCATGCAGTAATTCAAAAGATATTGGGAAAAGATCCAAGCTAGCATATTAGAATTAATTCAGAATCTCGATCACTCTCAGGAGTTCGTATTTGGAAACACAAAATGACCAATGCAGCTATCAATTGATTCAATTTGCAATTTCGAGAGTAAAGAAAACGGATATGAAACCACAATATATTATCTATTGAAGCCCACCTCTACTATCCGAAGTTCATTCAAAAGAGACTCCGACGGTATTGTAATTGTCTGAAATATATGAGAACGCTGAAACAAAGAACAAAGAGTTCATGAGAAGACTTAATGCAGGAGCTAGTAACTAATTTGTATATATTAGTTAAAACATAAAACTTACATAACCATCAACAAGTTTCTGGAGTTCAAATTGTACTTTTCCTAGCATTAATAAAACTTTACCTGCAAATATAAAACCATTAGTTCTTTTGAAAGAGGAAGAGCATGGGTACACAAAAATTCATTGCAGTGAGAAAAGAAATCCAAAAAGATCCTCTCGCTGCATTACAGGACAAAACTTTGCTGAAGCATCAACAATAGGAATTAAATAGAAATTTTCTTGTAAGCACCCTCCCCTCCTCACAGATAAGAGTTGAAAAAAAGAATAATGAGCAAAAACATATCTACATAGATCAGAAATCATCTTCCAATTTTTCATGAGACATGCATAAGTATAGCAAACTTTCTCCTTACCACTTTCTTCATCATCATTTAAGGCTGTTTTTTCAAGAAGACAATCACCCATTTCCCTAAGTGATTCTGAAAATTCTGAAAACAAGAAGTTTGGTTAAGAGAAGATGATGAAATGCAATCAAATAAAAATCAATGACTACAATATTAAAAAATATAAACACTGTACAAACTACTTTAAAAAATTTTAAGAAAACTTTTCATTTGTAGCAACAGCTCATAAGAGAAAAATCCACTTACATACAAGACTAAGGCTTGTCTTGTCTATATAGAGCTTTTAACAGAATTACAGAAGTAAAAATGGATTTATAAGCAAATAGGCATACAATTCTGACTAACTGCAAATAAAGCAGCTTCATGCTCTATCCATTGTTCAGATAATAATAAATCAGTATTAACACAAGTGTAGAAAGTAGAAACAGTTGCAAGCAAAAGAAAAATGAAATTGTAAGCCTCATGGAGAAGGTATCCCGATCTGGTGTCAACAATTGAATCAATTTATTTCTTTAGCCTAGAGAAGACAATGGGGAAAATAACAAATCCAAACAAATATTTATCAAAGGTTATATTAAAGAATACAATTTATGTTTATATCAAATAGCCTAGAAAACAGAAATCTAACACTATTGACTATACTAAGAGAGAATTCAATATTTGCATATGTTTTATTTCCATGAAGTCTAAAGAATACTGAAATATATCTGGAAGTGGTCACATGGTAGAATATTGCAAGAGGCTGTTTTAAAGCACAATTATTTATATTTTGGTCTGCACTCAAGGGCATGTCATTTCAAAGTCAACTCTGATAGTTTTTGGTTCGCTTGAACTTTAAAGCATTCACCATAAGTTAAGTTTTTCAGATGTTGAATTTTTTAAAAATTCTTCCTATTGGCAGGCAAGTTTATCTTTAGCTTCTTAATTTGATAACATCAATCATTGAAAGACAATTGAATCAGTAACTGTCAGTAAGAAAGGAGCTGAACCCAGTTGAAGTTACTGTTTTATAAAGAAAAGACCCACCAAATCCTCAGTTAAGACCTTTCGGCTATCTGTGAAGCATGAAACTTAATTTTAGCCCACTTATGAAGGCCAATGAAGTTACTTCATTGATAAGTAGGATTTACCAAAAGCTTTGAAAGTCTTCAAATTTGTCTCACTAGATGTATAATATGAACATTTTATTTCAAATACATGAATTGCAACACATGGAATACTTAGGCCCATGTAAAATCTGAGCAACTAAGTACCTCAAAAGAACTTAAATTTATCTTCAGAGTGCTCTTCCAAGTGACAAATTCTAAAGGAATAGTAACATTGATCAGCTGGCACTGAATGTGATCAGCTATTTTTTTAACACATAATAAATTAAAACAACTTAAAAGTGACGATCCCAGGGTGATTCCTAAGATATCTTCTAAAAATGTACAGCAGAACTTCAGAGAAGAAGTTAGTCAAAAATGTATAAAATTCCTCTCATAAGCATCAAATTACCATATACACTGTTCGCATTTGCAGCAGCAGCAGACAATAACCTATCATAACAGCCTCTCATGTCAATCAAGTCCTGACAGACATACAACACAATCCAATAACGAATTAATATTATAGACTTTAAAGATCAAATGCAAAATCTAATCCAGTAAAAATATTTAGCTAATGAAATAAAATTTTGGCACATGCTCAGTAAAGGGTGGGTAGAAAAAAATTAACCAATCACTCTGAAACAGAATTTTTGACCCATAAGACCAGATAAACCACCGTCAACACAAACACAATATATCCTTACACCACTGGCAAGGCACCAAAGTCAACTTTCTAACACATAATTATGCTACACAATGAACTGAAGAAGGCAACTTTATAATTCCAACAAAAAAGTATGGAATATAAATGAGAGGTCCCGTACATATTTATTTGCAGATAAACTTACAGAAAAAATTATACCACTTCTTAAGGAAAAAGAGTAAAGTGATGCCACTTATAATTGACAGAGGACCTCATAATCATCTTGATGTTCCACTATACTCTATGAATAGCAAGTTTTTTTTATAAAATTAAAACAGCAGACTTTGCCTATAATGACTTATATAGCAGAATTCATATTTTATTTACCTTGTCTATTTCTTTAAAAGCAAAAGCAAACACAATACATTAACATTTACAAAGCTAAACTCAATGCAATCTTTAGCCCTTTTTAAGACTTTCTATACTATGTCACCATGTAAATACTAACTTGAAAAAAAAATAAAAATACATCATGTTGCTCATACAAAACCACTGCCACTACAAACTATAACGCTGCAGATCACAAAAGAACACATTAATTAATGAGCTCGTAAGATAGATAATCAGTCAAAGTTCAATCCATCTTTTATAAATCAACAAATTCCTTTTTTCCAGAATCCTCGAAATAGATTCACTAAAGCCCCCAACCACCCAATATTTCCAACCAAATAATCCACATTAACGCAAAACTGAAACAAAAATGAATAAACATATTCGCGCGAATATTAATCTCTTATTGCTACTGAAACCAAATTACAGCATAAATTTATATACCTGCGTAGCTCGAGCGTGCTCATCTACAGACAGAGAATGGTGATGCCTTTGTGCTCTTTTATCTTGCCTATTTGCAGTAAATTTCTGCAATTTCTTCAGCGATGTCTTCATCTTCTCTCAAAAAGTAAGATTACAGAAATACACAAAAAAAAATATAGAATCTATGTACGTATCGGAGCTTAATTGGAAGGAAAAGGAAAGGTCTCCGAGTATAATTGACTTTAGTGATAATGAAACCCTAGATTCAAAATTAAATGCCTAGAGATAGATGAGAGAGAGAAGAATGTGGAATTTGATTTCCGCGTAGCGAGAAGCAGGTCGCCATTTTTTGTTACGTCAAAGCTGTTGGAATACTCCTACGTTGTAAGATCAAGAATTTGGTCGTCCCTCTCTTTCTATATTGTACTATTATTTTTTATTTTTTTTGCAAGCTGACTTGAAATTATACACTAATATTTTAATACAAAGAAAAATATATCCGTTTAAATAACCAATTCAATGACAAACGCAGTGTAAATAAAATAAAATGAGGATGCCTATTCGCAACCCAAATTACTAAATGTACTCCATTTACTGAATGCACCCTAATTTATTTTTATAAAATATATATATAAATTACTAAACATACCCCAATAAAGACTGTTTTGACCTTTTAATTATAAATTCAATTTTTTAATTACTAATGACATGATTGGTATGAAGGAATGATTTTGGAATAGAATTATCATTCCCAATGTTAATTTGATTCCTAAGTTTGGTATGTTTTTTTACTAGGAATGCTCATTCCGTAAGGAATGTGTGTAGCCTGTCAGATTTTAACCCCTTCCTAATGACAGATTAATGTGGCTGTTATGGGGTAAAAAGGATTAATCTATGTTAAGCTAACATAAAAGGAGAGGATTGCCCCTAAGGCATTCTTGTGCCTTTTTCAAGGGGTGAAGGGTTGAATATATTACTGTGGGGGATCCCCATATTTATATTGGATAATCTGACGTCATCCGTATCTAGGTAAGTCGTCAGATTATTACGTACAGTGCGAGCATTTAATGTGTTTAGCCTCATGTAACTATTTTTAGGATTTGATCTAGGATATCCCCTATGCAAATATCTCGGAGGATATCGGCGTATCTGGGCAATTGGATCAAGTGGCCTTAGTCAGACGGTCACTCCTCGCGTGTTATGGGGGACTTGTGGGCTCTTAATGGTCCATAGGGTTGTCAAGCCCAATACATGAACAGGAGTAAAGCCCAATCTCATAAGGCGTACCACATTAGCCCCCATGTTTCGTCGTCACTGGCGCGTGGCAACTGGAGGCGGAACCTTTTTGAAGCGCTCACATGTCTCGACTTTCAAATTTGAATCTGAAATGACGTCTTAAGGGGACTAAAGATCCTGAAGCGACGTTTTGAAATTTTGGGGTATTTCCGACGCGTCTTTCTGTCATTCGAGTTGCTTTCGGCATGCTCCGCATTAATTACCTTCTGAGCAGGGGTCGCGTTGATCAAAAAAATGTGCTTTTTAAAAGGGCCTTTTCCTCTGCCACTTTTTTCATCTTCATTCTCTTAGTTTGTTCTCCCTGTTTGCTATTCTGTTCCCTAATCATTCCAAACATGAGTTTTAGCGGTCAGCCAACTAGTCAGTCGGTTCCTCGGCGAGCAACGAGCGGTGGAGAGACGGTATCAGAGTCTTTGGAGAGAGCCTTCCAGGATTTACAAGAAGAAACAGAGGTTTCTTCATCGAGTCTAAAGTTTCCGGTGGTGACTCGCTCGTTGCCCTCTTCGTTTGCTACGGCGGAGGATGTGCCGGATCCGAAAAATATTCGGGCATATATCGCATCTCATGACGGGGCCCATAATAGGATGTGGGCCCACTTCCATGATAGTACTATTCCTCGTTCCTAATTTGAGGAGCTATCCTTGAGGTATGAGGCGCCAGGAGTGGATTTCATTATGCCAGTTGAGAACGAGAAGGCGAGTAAATCGGCTCAGGGGCGAGTGGCGGTGAATGTTCATATGCTGAAGTTAGGGTTTCGCCTTTCCCTTCATCCTTGTCTAGCGGAACTCATCAATTATTGGAATTTGGCACCACATTAGCTTTCCCCGAACGCTTGGGCCACAATTATTGGGTTCATACTCCTATTCTGCAAAAAAGGGTATCGACACTTGTCCCCCAAGGAAATCGACTACTTGTGTCATCCTTCAAAGGAGAACGTGCATAAAATGGTTTTACCGGGTCAACCCCTCTCGAGGACTGACTCTCTTAGGGAAGTCCACATCCATAAAGAATTGGAAGAAGTGGTGGTGTTGGGCATCTGGTACATGAAAGCCATCGCACATTACGGTTCCTTCAGCGTTCCAACTGATTCGCTCTCACAGAAGTATGCCTCCCTTCATTTGTTTCTCATTTTTATTTTGTGTGTGCGAGGTGTAGTCATTATGTTTCCGACTTTAATTTTCAGACAGGGATACTCGTCCTGGTCCCTCTCCTTCTAAAGAGTTTTTGGAGCTGGTGGGCGTTATTAGCAAAATGAGAGTTCAGGAGAGGAGCACTGACATCATACTGATGAGCTTTTGAAAGAGTATGGGCTCATGATGGATTCTAGGGTATCGGTTCCTTTGCCGATGGTGACTGTAGCTGCTCATACTATCAGTCGTTCGGAGCCCCCGGCGACCCCCTGCGCTGATCCAGATATCCCTGTTGGAGTGGCGATAATTCCGAGATGGTCATTTGCCTCTCTTGATCAAACAATTTTAAGGTCCGGTACCTTGAATGATATAATAGAGGTGGACGAGCCTTCCTTAATGGAGATGAGTCCTTGGGCCTTACAAGGGGACACAGTTGCACCGACATCGAGAGCTAGGGACCTCCTGGGGGATGAAGTCGGCGCAGACGGCAAGTCGATTGGTGCCATGGCTCAAGAGGGTTTTGATGACGTAGTAGTCGTTTCAGAGGAGGGACGTGAGGAGGACTTTATGCTTTATGACTCCGGTTGCTCTTCTCCAGTCGTCCGCATGGTGCAGCGGCGTCCTTCTGGTTCTAGCGGGATGGCAGTGGACGATCAGTCAGTACCCATCAGTAGGCCTTCCGAGCTCCCAAGCAAGAGGGTTCAGCCCGACAGCTATGGCCTCTTTTTCGGTGGATCCGTCTTGGGAGCACCCTCAACCGAGACACTGAGACCCCTTATCTCAGTTTTAAGATTAACACCTCTACTCCAGAAGTTCGTTATTTGTCTCACGTACTCCGTAGCTTGTACGGGTCAAATCCGTATGATCCTGATCAGCCTACCCTTCCTGTGTATATATTGAGGGCGATGGAGTCTATCCCCACTAGTTTCACTCAGGAGGAGAGTGATATTATAGGGGCTTTGAATCCGGACGATCTCATCTATGCGGCGACTAACTACCATGCGCGAGCCTTAAGTTATTCAAGCTAGACATCCCTCCTTTTAGCTCACCAGAGTCAAGAGATGGCTCAAGACGCTGTCCTTAATCGTCAAAAAGAGGCGGAGCTAACTCAGTTGAGGGAGGAGATGGAGAAAAGGGAGCAGAGGCACTCGGAAGAGGTGGCGATAATTAAAGAGGAGGCGGACCATCAACGCAAGGCTTCAGAAGATGTCTTAAAGGCCCTTCAAGAGGAGTTGAAACTAGTCGAGTGAAAGCTTCTTTCAAGTGAAGCGTCAGTGAGGGCTGCTGAGAAAGTTTTGAGAGAATCGGAGGACAGGAGGAGTCGACTCATTCATGAGTTAGATGAGGCAAAGAAGCAGCTGGCCGACTCCCAGGAAAAGCTGAAGGTCAAAGGAGTGGAGGTGACCGCCTTGTCCCATAAGTATGAGGTGGACTTTTCCTCCCTGATTAATTCCGAGAGAAAGATTGCTGGAATAGTGGGCTTCGCCAAAGCCTTGGCTCACTCGGCACAGTTGGCCAATGGGATCGGCACAACTGTCCTTTTGGAGAATTTTCGTCAAATGCTGCATTCCCGTATAGCGGCTTCAGGGTTGCCAGCCGGCATAGACTGGGAGTTGGAGGGGATGAACTTGGCTCCGTTAGGACTCGTGTTGGATTTTTTCCGCGTTCTGGGTTTTCCCAGTCGAGTGGCATCCCAGCCATCTACAACGTCGACTTCTGTCGTGGCCCCCACTCGGTCTGTCCCTGCTTTTCCTGACAGAACTTAGCTTCTAGGTTGGATTGTAACCTCTGTTTCTTTAATGCTGATTTCACCTGGTTTGTAGTTTTGTTATTTAATAGCAATGATAGCTTTTAATGGTGGTTCTGACATGCATTTATCACACATTTAATGCGGTGGATCTCCCATATCTTCGTTGCTAGTTTTTCTTCTCGAATTGTCACATCAACATCGCTGTCCCACGATCTTCTAAACTTGATTGTGTCCACGTGTCTTGATCGAATGCTCTATAATTTTCCTTGCAAGTGGACTCTTTGAATTCTGGGAGTAGGGCAGAGGAGTGGGGCAGTTATAGGGCCCCCACTTCCTCTTCCCCTCCGCTTCTCCCTATAAAAGTGGTTGGCCATGTTGAATTAAACTTTTTTATCCAGATGAGCGAATTTCTTTCTGTTGAATTTGTGACCAAAGATATGGCGATTGTTTCATCTCTTGTGTTGTTCATGCTTTTCTGTCTACCTTTTATCGTTCTACTTCCTCCACTTATGGTGGTGGATTCACGATCTTCTCAGGAATTTCTTAGTTCGGAGGAAGACGAAGAGGCCAGCAATGCCAGGGCCCTTTCCGTTGCTCTTGTGACGCGGAGTGGTCACCATTTAGTTCCTCCATCTCCGCGTTATGAGGTTCTCCGGGAGCCTAATCTTCAGGGGGAGGGTTCGTCACGACGACACGTAGTTCCTAAAACTGAGGGTCGAGCCTCTCCATCTTTTGTTAACCTAGAAGATTCTGCCAGCTCTGATAATACAAGTTGTCCTTCCAGCCGGGGCCGTGCAGTGACTGATATTACTCTGCGAGGTTATCCTACCAGAATGCGGGGTAAGGACGTGGATGAGGTCTTTGCCTTGTACAGTTATCCTGGGATCGAATTTGGCACGTCTGGGTAGCGCGAGCGTCCTTGGAGCGGTGAGTCTGATCATGCCGCCTTTAATACGGGCATGTTTGCTGCTAATGTTAGGCTACATCTGACCCCCGTTATAGGTCGAGTGCTAATTAATTGGGGTTTGGCCCCAATGCAGATAATCCCTTCAGCTTGGGCGAACTTGATTGGTTTGCTAGTGTTGCTCCATGAGAACGGATGTCCCTCTCCTTCTGCCCGAGATATTGATTACATCTATCGTTACGTCCACGACCCTGGTTGTCATGTCAACTACTACTTACAGGTGCAGAGAGGCGTTCGTCCTATATTCAATAAGAATTCCATCGGCGGGCAGCATTGGAGGCGTTAGTGGTTTTGGGTGCGGGGTTTTGAATGTCGTGACCCATACGGAAATTATCTGCCAGTACCGTGTGCCTTTTGGAATCCTGAATCTGGTAAGTCTTATTATCGCCTCTCTTCTTGTGCTCCTACTGTAACTCACTGGTGTTTTTTTTATTCCACTTTTCGGTAGCTCTACTTCGGCCGGCTGAGGAAGAGCTATCCTTAGGGTTTCACCATGCTTTTGACGCGATCAACCGTATGATGCGATGTCTTATCACTTTTGACTGATGACAGGCTATCGGGAGCGAACCTTTATTAGGACCTGAATTGGGCTCCGCCGGTAAGCTTCGAGGGAAGGGTAAGTGATAATTTCTCATCTTGGGACACTGCTCTTGATGAGTATTTTTCGGATCAGGTTATTTTTCCTCTGCCTCAGAGGCCTCGTGAAGAAGCTGGTCCGAGTACGGCTGTGGCCGAAGATGCTTCCACAGCCGTGAGTGGTAGGATTGGTCTTCGCGGCGTCGTAATTGTTCATGCTGATAGAACTAAAGAGGCGGTGGTGGGTGCGACTCAGGGTGGTGCTTCCGCCAGTGAGACGGTTTACGCTCGCTCATTGGATAAGGGAAAAGTTCCTATGGAGGAAACCGAGGTGCGGGAAAGTAAGCTTTTAGAGATGACCATTCTGGAAGCCACTCGTAGGGCTAGTTAGGGTGCTGGTATTCGGATCAGTCCAATTGATGACCCACTCAGTGCCAGTCATCCTCGGGTCCCTCGCCACGATAGTAATCCAGCTTCCGGAGGAGAAAGATTTGAGAACAGTACCCGACCGGAGAATCCTCCTGCCAGAGAAGCTTTTGGTATGGAAAGCAGCGTTGGTTGGGGCGTCCCCCTGGTTGCGTTGGATGAGTTATTACGATTGAGAAGTATGGGGGATGCTTGATTGGCTATTGAATCAAAACTGAGTATTTCAGAGGCCGACTTTGTTCTTGCCCATTCATGGAATCCAGTGCTGTCTCGCTGGTTGCAGAGTGCGGGTCCTCATGAGATTGGGAATTCCGCCTTGGTAAGTGTTGGGCATGTATTGATTTTCCTGTGCCGCTTCCTTCTTGTGACAGAGTCTGGGCAATCTGTCCCTCCTGGAGTCGGTTTCAGTGCGGGGGCCTCTACCAGTGCAGAGGGGCTTCCTTCTGTGGTGGAGACTCGTCAAGCTATAGTGGCGGAGCAACTCATTACTGTGGCTAATACTCGGGCCACTACCTATAGGGAGAGAGCACGCGTGGCTGAGAATCAGGTTCATCAGTTGGAGGTTGCGCGTTACCTGGCTGAACATGAATTGGAGCGGGAGAGGGAGCGTGTCGCCCAACTGGCAGTGGCGGTAGCATAGATGAGGAGCCTTCGTAACTTTTCTGGAGCTGGTGATGGTACGGGTCCTAGCGGCACGGGCGGTGCAGGTCCTAGTGGTGTGGGTGGCACGGGCCCAGTGGTTTCTGATGGAGAATACTCCTTTATTTTGTGCTTTTTTTTTCTTTTGCTGTAAAACTTATTTCTAACATTGTGGTGGTATTTTCTGCATATTTTCTTGCATTCTGGTTGTTATGGCTTTATAATTTTATAGCCTTTTTGTACAATTTGTACATATGGGAGTTTTCCTTTATATGCTTAAGCATAGAAGCGTTTTAAATTCTGAATATTCCATGGATGCTTGATGATTTCGCCACTGAGCCCACTGAGTTCATATGCCCCATTACCCAAATTTCTTTTTACTATGTATGGGTCTTCCCAGTTTGCCTCGAACACCCCGCCTTATTGGCAGATTTTCCTCATAACCAAATTTCTGACTGCAAACTCCCTATTGCGTACCTTTTTATTGTATTGGAATTCTAGCCTTGATTTGTATATCGCATGTCTTTCCGCTGCTTGTAACTGGAGTTCCTCTAATAGGTCCAGATTGAGTTTAATGGCTTCTGAATTGGTCTCTTCTCCATCATGGTACACACGAAACGTTAGGCAGGCTACTTCAGCTGGTATGATTGCCTCCATTCCGTATGTTAACGAGAAGAGAGTCTCGCCAGTCGATGTTCTGGTGGTGGTGCGGTATGACCAGAGACACCAGGTAGCTGTGAGGCCCAATTCTTCTTAAGGCTTTCCAGCCTGGTTTTGAGGGTATGCTTAATTATTTTGTTCACCGCCTCAACTTTTCCATTCGACTGAGGGTGATAAGGGGTTGAGCACAGCTTCCTTATCCCTAGTCTGTCACTGCATGCCTTCAAATTGCTTCTCATTATCCGTCACAATTGTTGGGTATTCCGAAGCGACAAATGATGTTTTTCCATATGCAGGTTATCATGTTGGCTTCATTGATTGTGGCTAACACTTCTGCTTCTGCCCATTTTGAGAAGTAGTCGACCGCGACCGTGACCATGGCGTACTTGACTCCTTCTCTAGCTGGCGGGAATGGGCCTATTAGATCGATTCCTCATTTAGCGAAAGGTTAGGGCGCCGCCGTCGTGATCAATTCTGTAGAAGGAGCTCTGATTATGGGACATTAGATCTGACAACTTTTACATGCTCTGGCATATTCGATAGCGTCCCTCCTAAGAGTAGGCCAGAAATATCCTTGTCGGATTAACTTCAATGCCAGTGCTTGTCCTCCCGAGTGATTCCCATAGACCCCTTCGTGAACTTCCATCAGTACTTTGATGACTTCCTATTTGTTTAAGCACCTCAGCAGCGGCATCAGGTATCCTTTCTTGTACAACACATCATTTATCATTATATACCGGGAGGCTCGGAGCCGCAATTGTTTTGCTTCCGCCTTGTCCTCTGGTTCTTTTCTTTCCTTCAGGAAGGCTTTAATGGGGGCCATCCATGTCTCCTCCTCGTTGATTTGCCAAATTGACTGATCGCTTGGGGCTTCTTGTTTTATTATGCTGATGCTTCCCAGTCGCTCGGCATTTTTTGAGGTTACCAGACGAGCAAACGCGTCCGTTTGAGTGTTTCGTAGTCTGGGGACCGCATGATATAGACGTGATTGAACTTTTGGATCATATCTGCTACTAGCTTGCGATAGCCGACCAACTATTGATCTTTAGCTTCGTAATCTCGTCTTATTTGGTTGACCATCAGTTCCGAGTCGCTATAGTTCATTACTGTTTTTACCCCGATCGTCACATATTCAGCTTCGTTGTTAGTTGCTGGGAATCCAAACCTGATGGCCGAACAAAATGTCTCTCCGGTGGGGCTAGTGAGTACTACGCCAGCTCCGGAGGCGTAAGTAGTTGATGATCCATATACCGACATTTGCCAGGGTCAGTTGGTCACCTCTCCCGGTAAAGTGGGGATAGTGAGTTCCGCTATGAACTCGGCCAGGGCTTGTGCCTTGATTGCCAATCGGGGTACATACTTAATATCAAATTGGCTTAACTCTGCGACCTACTTCATCAGTTTTCCCTCTACGTCTGGTTTTGAGAGCACTTAACTTAGTGGAAAATATGTTACCACCTCAATCGAATGTCCCATAAAGTATGGTCTCAGCTTTCGCGCGCTCATTACTAGGGCGTAAGCGAGTTTCTCAACTGCGGGATATCTGAGTTCAGCATCATGAAGCATCTGGATTACGTAGTATATCGGCTCATGTTGCTTCTTCTCGGTCCGAACCAATATTGCACTCAGCGGAGACTCGGAAGCGGCTAGGTACAGGGTCAGAGGCTCACCCGACTGCAGTTTAGACAAGGTTCGCATATTAGCCAATGTGTCCTTTAATTCTTCGAAGGCCTTTTGAGCCGCAGGTGTCCAGTCGAATTTTTCTTTTCTGATTACATCCATAAGGGGTTTGCATTTGTCGGATGCTCTAGGTAGGAAACGACTGAGGGATGCGATTTTTCCCACTAGCCTTTGTACTCCTTTGGAGTGCTTGGGGGCTCCATGTCTTGTATGGCTCTTACTTTATCTGGGTTTACTTCTATTCCTCTCTTACTCACCATGTACCCCAGGAATTTTCCGGCGGATACTCTGAATGTGCATTTTTGGGGTTCAGCTTCATCCTGTATCGTCGTAAGATGTCGAATGTATTACTTAGGTAGCGCACATGATCATTTGTGTTCACACTCTTAACCAGCATGTCGTCCACGTATACCTCCATAGTCTTTCCCAGCTCTTCTCGGAACATTTTGTTCACTAATCTTTGGTACGTGACTCCTGCATTTTTCAATTCGAATGGCATCATTACCCAGCACAGTAGATTCCTTTTTGTGTAGAAAGCCATTTTTTCCACATTATCCGGTTGCATAGGGATCTGGTGATAACTGGAGTATGCATCCATGAACTAATTAACTCGTAGCCGGCCGTGGCATCCACCATTTGATCGACATGCGGTAGTAGGAAACTGTCCTTTGCGCATGCTTTATTGAGATCCGTTAAGTCGATGCATAATCTCCACGACTTGTTTGCCTTTTGCACCAGAACCTGGTTGGTTACCCAGGCGAGAAACAACGCCTCTCTCACTAGATTGTTTGCCAACAATTTTCTGGCTTTCGCCTCAATGATTTCATATTTTTTGGGGCTGTATTTCCTTTTCTTTTGTTCCACGGGGCAATAGAATGGGTTTGTGTTGAGTCGATGGCATGCGTGTCTCAGGTCTATCCCTTGGAAGTCGCTGGATGTCCAGGCGAACACGTCTAGATTGGATTTAGAAATTCGATCAGTGCCGTTCGATGGGGCTCCTTTAGTTGTGATCCAATATACAACTCCAAGTCAGGGTTACTTGGTTCCATTCTTATCGCCTCAGCTTCTTCGGCCAGTTCTCTCATTTTTCTTTTTTTGTCCACTCTCGGGTCTTCATCGGTTATTGAGGGCAGATTGACTCCTTGGGCGTTGAAGGATCGGAACTTTTGGCCATCTTCCGCCGTCGAGTCATCCTGCGGCGGAGCCTCTTCAAGGTTTGCTTCCTCTTCAAGGTTTTGTTGTTCCATTATCATCAGCTGAAATCTTGGGTTGTGGTAGTTGAACCCATCTTCTTTCTCGATGAATGAACATTCTCTGGCTTTCCTTTGGCTTTCTCTAACGGTGCCGACTCGGCCGTCAGTGGTTACAAACTTCAGGCATTGGTGAAGTGTGGATGGAACAGAGTTGAACTGGTAAATGAACGTCCATCCCAAGATGCAATTGTACGGTGATAGGAGGTCCACCACTTTGAATTCGAGGACGTGTTCAGCCTTTACCGCCTGTTTCTCATCTATCATTTGGATTGATAGATCTGTTTGCATCAAGGGGAGAGTGACGGCATTACCGAAACCTCAAATTTCATCGATGCATGGAGACGTCTTGTGGTGAGAGAGTCCTCCTATAGCTTCGAATGCCTTTTTGAATATAATGTTTGTGTACGCGTCTGTGTCGACCAGATGCCGGTGCACCCTCACCCCAGAGATGATGGCCGAAATCACTAATGGGTCATTGTGAGGGGTTTGTATTTCGGCGAGATCTTCTTCGGAGAAGAAGACATCGGCTTCATGTAAAGGTGGTCGCGGGCTCGCCGCAAGCACATGTTAGTACCTATCGAGCTCCCGTAACTCAGCTTTCCACTTTCTTCGCGACAGGGTGGTCAGGGCCTGGGAAGTCCCCACGTAACCTTCGCTCAGCATATACACTTCCCTAGGCGGTGTGGGTAGACGGTCTCCAAATTCGCCCTGTCCTTGCGGGTGAGTTGGTCCATTAAGCCATTCGGCTACGACATGGGGTTGTTTTTTCCTTTATTTTGGGCCAGCCACCAGTCGATCCAGCTTTCTATCTTTGAATAGTCTGAGGAGTTCGGTCAACAGATCTCAGCATTTGTTGGTGTCGTGGCCGATGGATTTATGGTATTTGCAGAATTTATTCTTATTTAGCTTGGCTGGATCTGCGCGTATCCTTGGCGGGAGACTCAGCAGGTTAGTGTCTTATATCTTACTAAATATCTCTTCAGGTGTGAGTTCGAGCAACTCTGTCATCTCTTGAATATGGTCATCGTCCGGGAATGGCTTGAAAGAAGAGGAAGCCTTATAATCTTTTTCTCATTTTTTCCTTTTCTTATCGCCTTCCTTGGGGTCGATTTTTGACTTTTTATATTCTTCGAGAATTTCTTCACTATGGATTAACGCTTGGGGCGCGGCCATGAAAGCTGCGTAGCTGTTTGGCAATTTCTGTTGGCAGCTAGTCCATATGGGAGACCCCGGGAGTAAAGCAGCTGTCGCCAAAATGGTTTACGTATCGTCCGACACTTCTTCCGTGTTAGCGCTCTATTCGTTGAATCTCTTCATAAAATCCTTCAAGGGTTCCTTCGGACCTTGCCGTAGGCAAGCCAGCTTCTGCTTAGGCTCCTTTCCCTACCCCAAATACATGAAATGGGATGAGAAGGCTATGGCGAGTTGTGCCCAGGAGTCGATGGAGTTAGCGGGGAGTGATTCGAACTACGAGTGTGCTTTGTCTCCTAATGTTAAGGGGAACATTTTGCATCGATCCTCTTCTGAACACCCTTGTGCCAGCATTCACCCAACATATTTATTGAGGTGCGAGATTGGGCTAGATTCACCGACGTATTAGGGGATTTGAGGGATTCGTCTTTTTCATTGTGGCCGCCATGATCACCCTATGGGTGAATGGGGATCTTCCGAATCCCGGGTCGGGAATACTGTGGAGCCCGATGTCATTTCTTCTCTCAATTTGGTCGAGTCATCTCATCAACGCATTTATATTTTTGTCATGCTGTTGCTTTAGTCGGGCGACAGGGTCGTCTCCCGTGCTTTCTCCCACCTACTCGCGTTGAGTCTTCGTGGGATCTGGTCCCAGTCGATCTTTTATGCTTACCCATCCAGTTATGTGTGCGGGGGAACGACTAGCGACCGAATTAGCATGGGACGTCATCTTTCTCCATTCGCGTCCCTCGTCTACCACTTTCTGGGTCTTCCTTGGTTCCTTAGGTGTATCTTTTTGGCTCATCTGTTCATGTACCGACCTTCTAGGTAGAGTCCATTCGTGCTGCCGCTTGTTCGTTTGTTTTGTTGAATTTTCTTCGAGGCTGAAGCTGAGTCTCCGATTGGCAGTCCTTGGTTATGCGCTCGCTTTTCTCTCATTTGTTTGAGAAGGTCGAAGTACTTATCTCGAAAATCGGTCTGTGGATCGTCTTCCTCAGGGTACGTGTCATGCGGCGGAAGTTTCTTTTCTACGGTCCGAGGGAGATTAGGGTCCTCCTGTCGGCGCCGGCTGGTGGTTGTTAGATTGTATACTAAAAGTCTAACTTTTGTATTGAACAATGTTTTAACAATTTTATTTGTAATGAGAATCATATGATCAAACGTTTTTTCATATTATAAATTTTTTATTTATATGTTTGTGAAAAAGTCCATTTACTTTATACTATAGATAATATGTTGTGCGACAACAAGCGGAAGATCATATTATCGGTTTCCTTATAAAGTATAAACAGATGCTCACAATCGAGATAGACGGAGACTATCTATCGTGATAGTTGTGGTGTGGTTTGATATTAGTTTGTCTTGACTATAGAATCACATTAGTGCACTTAGCGTGTATTGAGCAGGGCCGCTTGAGATCGTTTGACTTGTACTGTCTATATAGGAGAACTTGATCTCAGTTATTATGAATATTCGTGCTCTTAATCCCTATACAATAACCTCGACACGTAAGACAGTATATATTTCTTTGATTCATCAATGGGTGAGATTTACATGTATTAAATCAACAAACTCAGTGAGTTGGGAAGTAGTGTTGTCTCTATGGTATGCTGTTGATTGTAGAAGGAATCCATGTCCGACATAGGTTGATGATGTCCCCTTGAGGAGCTCATAAGGTTTATCATGTAAATCTTGCAAGTGGATTAATTCTGGCATGATAATATGGTTGAGTGGTACTACTCTCGGAAGAGATATTAATTAATTTGAGTTGTCAGTAACTTAATTAATTAATGGACATTGAATATCTTAAACATGGGGAGACTATCGGACTCATTATAAGAAGGAGCTAAAAACGTAATTTTTGGGATTGGAAAGGCAGTGCAATAATAATATTTTAGTGGACTATATTATTATTATTGGACTTAAGTATAAGCTTTGGGCTAAGCTTGGATACTTAAGCCCAATAAAGGCCCAACCCAATTTCTCCTCCTGGCCCCTGCTGTAGCCCAATATATAAGTCATCTCAACTTCCTGCAATCCTAAGTGAACGCCACTTTTGACGTGAACAGAGAGGGTAAGAAAGTAGATTGAGAAATCCTGTAGATTGTTGCCCACACAACATCAGGATTGGACTCGAGTCATACAGCAGAAGATCAAGAGGTAGTTCTCTGCAACTATTCATCCTCTACATCAACCCTGAAGAAAGGTAAACTTTAATCATTGCTTCCGCTGTTATTGTTTACTTGGATTTCTAACGGATCACGCTGAGCCAAACGATCGATTGCCAACAGTGGTAGCATCAGCCCTACTAGGGGTGGCTTCATCTTGTTCGTCCACCATTGAACGTACAGTTGGGCCAAGGCGAACTGAAGGTAACAGTCGACTCGGAGGTTCCGGCCGAGCCGCGGGCCACCCTTCCTCTAGCGCCAAATGTAGCTTGTCAGATTTTAATCCCTTCCTAATGGCAGATTAATGTGGCTGTTATGGGGTGAAAATGATTAATCTATGTTAAGCTAACATAAAAGGAGAGGATTGCCCCTTAGGCATTCTTATGCTTTTTTCAAAGGGTGAAGGGTTGAATATATTACTATGGGGATCCCCATATTTATATTGGATAATCTGACGTCATCCGTATCTGGGTAAGTCGTTAGATTATCATGTACAGTGCGAGCATTTAATGTGTTTAGCCTCATGTTACTATTTTTAGAATTTGATCTAGGATATCTCCTATGCAAATATCTCGGAGGATATCGGCGTATCTGGGCAATTGGATCAAGTGGTTTAGTGGCCTTAGTCAGGCGGTCACTCCTCGCGTGTTATGGGGGACTTGTGGGCTCTTAATGGGCCATAGGTCTGTCAAGCCCAATACATGAACAGGAGTAAAGCCCAATCTCATAAGATGTTCCATAATGTGCATTCCTTCAAACATGGGAATCACCATTCATATCACCCCCATGGGTTTAGCCATTCCATCCTGGTAAGGAATTAAATATTTATATTTTTTATTTATTTTTATCTATATAACATGAGGTATATTAATAATGACAATGACTAAGGTGGAACATGCTTTTTTTTCCAAATGGTGGAACCGGATCTCACCGCGATGCGTATACTGCAAACCAAAATCCCTAGAGTTTCCGAATCCGAGATGTGCGACCTTCAATCAAAAGCGATTAATTTGAGGTCGGAATAAGGAGAGAAACACGGCAAAGAGGGTGAGTAAGTGGAGGAGAGAGAAAGGGTGACAGAGAAGAGAAAGGACGATTAGTGAGAAAGCATATTCAACCACCTCCGGCGAGCCGTAGATTTGGTTGCCCGTGGTTCTGGGTGGAACGGAGTGAAGAACATGTTGATAAAGTATTTGGAGAAAACGATTGAACAGCTAGAAGAAGGATTTCACGGATTTAGAGATGAAATCGTGGCCAACTGACCAGAGAAGCATCAGCGACGCCGCCACCGAAGCGTACGCTAAGAAAACATTCGTAGCCCAAAAGAACTCTCTCTATGCCACATCTTTCCGACCGCCGCCTGCCGCCTCCCAAAAGAAATTGGCGTCCAAGATTCGAAAGCTCATCGGAGCTATTTTCGGAAGCAGTAGTAAGATTAAGTTATCATCATTAGCTGGATTGGATTACACCTCGCCACAGTTATTAATTATTATCATCACCCTCCTAGCGATTTTTTTCTCTCCCAAATTTCTCTTTTGCTGGTTTAATTTTAGTATTACTCAACAGTGTGTTTATGTTAACTCCTCCTTTATGGATTCTTTGGTCATCAACAATCATTGAAACTGTTTAACCAATTCACTTTCTTTGAATTAATTTAAGATCATATAAATGAGAATTCTATAGTTCTGAGGTTGAATAAGAAAAGACAGATGCATGGATGGATATGCTGATTGAGCATTTGTATTTCAGCAGCAATTGGATTATTGAAAGCCTTAATTTCCTAAGACTCAAATGTCTTGTGCTTCGTTCTCGTTTGAAACTGGAAGAGATCCAACAAATTGGTTAATCTACTTTCGTAGGCCTTCTTACGTGGCTCCTATTAAGTAGTTGGGTTGTGACAAGCCGAAACATGAACGCTTGCCTTCGCTTAATTAAATTGAATGCAATAGGTATGTTGATTGATTAGATTTTTTTTTAAAAAAAATTAATTGAATCACTTTTTTGAATTAATTGGATTTTGAATCACTTTATAAAAATAATAAGGTTACTTTTAGAACTAATAAGATTACTATTTGAAATAAATTTGTTCACTCTTTAATTTGAAATTCTTATTGGAGGAGGTTGGAAACTAGGAAATATCTCATTTTTTATATGAGTATTAGAAACTTCTGATGTAGAAGCTCCTTCCTTATTATCAATAACCTCTTTTCCCCTATCAAGAGATTTATCATTAATTTTTTCAATTATCAAATTCAATTTATCATTGATAGATTGAATTTGTTCATTCATTATTACTAATGATAAATTAGTATAATTTTGGCTTTTAAACATATCATTAATATGTTTGATTGTAACTTGAAGTGTATCATCTTTAATTAATTTAGCAAATGCTAAGAAATTCAAATCATTAATTTTAAATGGTTGTTGTGGTGGATATATTCCTGAAACCACTGAACCATTTTGCAAAGTATAATTTCTTTCCAAAATAAGAATATAATTTTTAACATATGTCTCTATGAACCATACTATAAATAGTATCATCATATTTTTTCTTCACAAGTTTTCTCTTCCCATGCTGAGCTATTATCTCAGGGGATTTTCCTTTGTCTTTTGGAGTATTAGGGGTATAACCCCCACTCCTGCCACCTCTTCCCCTCCACGGAGAAGAAGACCCGCTACCTCGCTTCATTCCTGAAATTAAAATATTCTCGGGTCAGAAAATCTGGAAGATTATTATCTTCTCCTTTTTTATACATAATATTAAAATCAAAAGGGGCTAAATGAGCCTGCCATCTAGCAAACATTGCTTAGAAACATCATGTTTAAAATCTTTATCAAACATAAATTTAGCTGCGTTACAATCAGTAATAATAGTAAATTTTTGATTATATAAATCATCTTGAAATTTCAATACACATTTTACGATAGCAAGAATTTCTTTAGCAATCGTAGCATAATTCTTTTGTGCATTATTCCATTTTCCTGAATGGAATCTAATTAAATGCTTTTGTTTATTATCTGGATTTTTCTGGGTAAGAATTCCTCCAAATCCTATATCAGAAGCATCAGTTTCTATAAACTTTTCCCAATTTGGGTTGCTAATCATTAAACATGGTAATGACTTAACATTCTTCTTAATACTCTGGACTGCATTAGTATGACTATTAGTCCAAGGTTTAGGATTTTTCTTTAGTCTATCATATAAAATAGCTGTATCTTTTGCTAAATTATGATAATAAGGAGCAATATAATTAAGGCTTCCTAAAAATCTTTGTAACTGAGTTTTTTCAGTTATTATATCTGGAAAATTTTCAGCAAAATCTATGCTTCTATTTATAGGAATTATATTTCCTTTTTCAATAAAATGTCCTAGAAATTTTATTCTAGTCTGGAATAGATCCATTTTTGGTTTAGATATAACTAGACCATTTTGTTTTATTAAACGTTTAAAGATATGTAAATGATTGAAATGCGTTTCAATAGTCATTGAATAAACTAAAATATCATCAATATAGACAATTATAAATTCACTATATGGAATAAATATATCATTAATTATCTTCTGGAATTCAGAAGGAGCATTTTTAAGTCCAAATGACATAACATTACATTCATAATGTCCTATTGGAATATTGAATGTTGTTTTATATCTATCAGATTTATTAATCTGGATTTGCCAATATCTTGACTTTAAATCAAATTTTGAAAAAATTAGACCATTATAAAGTCTGTCTAATAAATTCTTTTTATTAGGAATTGGATGTCTGATCCATTTTAATACCTTATTTAGAGGCTTATAATTAATTACCAATCTTGGAATTCCTCTTTCAATCTCAGAATGTTTATTAACATAGAATGCAGTACATGACCACGGTGATTGAGAGTGACTTATTAGTCCTTTTTGTAATAAGGATTCAATTTCCTTTTTACATAATTCTAAATACTCCGAATTCATTTGACAAGGCCTGGCCTTTGTTGAAATATTTCTTTCATTAAAATCTTCCTCATAAGGAAGGGAAATAATATGTTTTTTTCTATCCCAAAAGGCATTGGGATGATCATTACATATTTCTAATGAAAGTTCATTTTTCAAAATACTAATTTTATCCCGTAATTTAGGATTTTTTAATTGTTCATCAATAGTAACAAGATTAATTTCTTGTTTCAAGAATCCTATCTGATTTTGCTTAGCCATAATACCATCATATAAGCTATGCAATTTTTTAGTAATTGGTTCGACGATAAATTCAAGGAAAATATCTTTGCCTTAAAAAGTGCCTTTAATCCCTTTATTATCAATATTTTTTATGGGATAAATATTATTTAAAAATGGTGTACCCAGTATAATCTGGTTAGAAATATTTTTTGCAAGTATAAAGCTTTGCAGAATGCATTTATTATTAATGCATACATATGCTTTGGGAATTTTATAATTTATCTGGAGTTTATCTCCCCAGCATGCCATAACGAATGACTTGTTTTATGAAAATATCTAGTAGGGATTAACCCTTCCTGAATAACGTTTAAATCTGCTCCACTATCAACAAGAGCAATGAATGATTTTGTATAATGGTTATCAATTAATAATGATATTTTTATGTACCATTTCTGAGATATTACTGTTTCAATGGTAGATAGAAAATTGTCTTTTTCCACTATAGGTAAATTTTCTTGAATTTCTGGCAGAATATTATTCTCTTCCTTAATATTTCTTTCTAATCTAGATATTCTAGATTCTTGAATGAAATTTTCATTTTTCAAAAATTTTATTTCTTCTTTAGATTATTTATCTCTTTATAAATATCTGGTAGAGATATATCTCTTTGACTTTGATATTTCATTTTTAATTGATTCATAACTTCTGTCATGTTATAAGATTTATTCTTATTAAGAATATCATTTATTTTTTCTTCTTCTTTATTAGAAGTAGATGTCGAGGCACCATTATCATTTCCTAATTCATCAATTATTTTAGTCCTTAATAAAAGATCTTTTATTAATTTTAATAACTCAAAAATATTTTGAGAATTCAAAACATTAATACTCATATTAGAGAATTGTGACATTATTTTGTAAAATTCAGATTGATTATTATCAATGTTATTTATTTCTTTAGAACAGAGGGGGTTGCGCAACACATGAGCTTACAAATTGATCAGAGAGAAGAGAGGGTTTCTGATCGCTTTTTTTCTATCTCTATTCCTTCAGCAAATAAACTTGGTAATCCATCCACAAATTTGGATTTCCAATGAGTATTATTACACTCTGGTAATTCCATTACTCTGCTTAGGAAGGTATCTTTATACCACCTAAAGTCAGAAAGTGTTCTACATCGTAGATTTTGTAATAATGTTCTAACAGTATCACTATTATCACTAAATCATCCTGTAAAATGTTCAATTACATTTACTGCTAATGTATAAACTCCAGTTTCAACAATTTTATTGTCTTCTTGTTTATTAGCATTGAGAATATTATCTCTATCTTGCGAATTTAAATAATTATCCCACCAACCTTTAAGTTGGTCTGTAAATCCAGCTATTATCATTGCTGCAATAGTCTTATCAGTATTTTGACTATTCTTACATATTGTAGAATACATCAACATTCTATGGACAATATTATAGATCTGTTTATTTGAATATCCATCAATATTCCATTCATAAATTTTATTACCAGAATAACTGATATCTATAGTATCAGTGTATTTTTCATGTAATACATTCATAGGAGTAGGTCTATTATAATAGAACTTACTCTGAATGGGTTTATCTGCCCATTTATTATGGAGTTTATTTATTTGATCTTGAAAAACCTCTTTATAATCTAAATTTTCTATTAAATTATAATCTAACTCTTTATCTAGAGTTTTTATACTGAGTTTATTAAACTTTTCTTCCAAATATTTTTCCAACTCATATATTGGTTGGGTTTTAAAATTAGAAATTATTGGAGGAGATTGGAAACTAGGAAATATCTCCTTTTTTATATGAGTATTGGAAACTTCTGATGTAGAAGCTTCTCCCTTATTATCAATAACAACCTCTTTTCCCCTATCAAGAGATTTATCATTAATTTTTTCAATTATCAAATTCAATTTATCATTGATAGATTGAATTTGTTCATTCATTATTACTAATGATAAATTAGTATAATTCTGGCTTTTAAACATATTATTAATATGTTTGATTGTAACTTGAAGTGTATCATCTTCAATTAATTTAGCAAATGCTAAGAAATTCAAATCATTAATTTTAAATGGTTGTTGTGGTGGATATATTCCTGAAACCACTGAACCATTTTGCAAAGTATAATTTCTTTCCAAAATAAGAATATAATTCTTAACATATGTCTCTATGAACCATACTATAAATGGTATCATCATATTTTTTTCTTCACAAGTTTTATAAAACTCATTTTGAAATTTACTAATTTCATTATTAGTAAAATTATCAAAAAACCTTTACGTGACTACTAACAAGAAGTTTATGGATCAAGAAACTAACCGACATCCTATTAATGAAATTATGCTTTAAAATGTCTTCAAAACGTCCTAAAACGCCTTTCAAACGGCTAGGATAGACAAACAGAAGACCACATAGCATAAACATGAATTATAAGGCCAGTCAATATAAATAATCCTACCTTAATGAATCACTACAGTATAACCTAAACATGAATCATATAATTACCAGGTTAATATAACAGATAGCCATGGATCAACATATAAATAGTTTAGCCTATGAGGCTAAACATGAACATGATTTAAAAATAAAAATAAAAAATAAAAAATAAGTACTTACAAAATGTAGACTCTCAAACTGATTATATTAATATAAATATATATTACAAGAGAGGGGGTTGCTCAACACATGAGCTTACAAATTGATCAGAGAGAAGAGAGGGTTTCTGATCGCCTTTTTTCTATCTCTATTCTTCATTCTTACTATTCTTAACATTACTAGTATTATTAATCAAGTTCATGATATTATTCATGATAAATTATATGTTGACCCAAGGCATATCTATCGTAATTACCAAGGCTATGATACCATACATGAACATGACCGAACTGTTGACAAAATTATCCCAATTGTTTCTTTTCTAAGAAACTTTGTCTTTTTAATTGCTGATTTAGCTTTATTTCATTGCATAAAGCTAATCCTTCTTGAATACAAGTGTCTATTAGAGCCCCATATGTAAATTTTTCATAAGGAATGGTAATATTATTACCCTTTATTGTTTTTCTTATTCTTTCAGCAAATAAACTTGGTAATCCATCCACAAATTTGGATTTCCAATGAGTATTATTACACTCTGGTAATTCCATTACTCTGCTTAGGAAGGTATCTTTATACCACCTAAAGTCAGAAAGTGTTCTACATCGTAGATTTTGTAATAATGTTCTAATATTATCACTATTATCACTAAATCTTCCTGTAAAATGTTCAATTACATTTACTGCTAATGTATAAACTGCAGTTTCAACAATTTTATTGTCTTCTTGTTTATTAGCATTGAGAATATTATCTCTATCTTGCGAATTTAAATAATTATCTCACCAACCTTTAAGTTGGCCTGTAAATCCAGCTATTATCATTGCTGCAATAGTCTTATCAGTATTTTGACTATTATTACATATTGTAGAATACATCAACATTCTATGGACAGTATTATAGATCTGTTTATTTGAATATCCATCAATATTCCATTCATAAATTTTATAGATTCATACATTTCCGACATTGTCGGTTCTATCCTATTGGACTCTTTCATGATATTGTTTCTATCTTTATATAATTTTTTATTTTAGGATTTAATCCTATTACAGATTCCATTTCATCGGTATAATTTTCACCTCCTATTTGAGATGTATGAGTTCTGTTTTCTCTTATTTGAGAAGTAGAAGCTCTGGGTGTTTCCACCGTATAATCTATTGGAGAAATATGATTTCTCATTGAAATACTTTTTTGTATTCCATTGGGCTCAAACTGTATATTTACAGTTCCTTCTGAGCTTTGCATAATATTCAGAATATTATTATGATTCTGTACTTGTGTTTGAACTGGTACAGCTTGTTCATTCTTCAAATTATCTGGAAATTCTATTTTTTTTCCATCTAATAGGTCTTCTGGTTATAACATTTGACCTGTTGAAATTAGTTTCAATAATAATAGTTTCATTTTTATAATCCATCATTTTACACTGAGGATTTAGCGTAATCAATGGTTTATAATATATCCTATAACAGACACAAATAGTTTCTGTTCCAGGAAGATAATTATATCCATTTGTTTTAACATTTAATGTTAATGCATCAAGTATATTGACATCAGATAATGATAATTGCAAATTAGGATAAACATTAAAATATACTGGACCACTGGTCAAACTGAATTGTATTATTCCCATCAAAGATTGTCTCCAATTGAGATTTCTACCATCTCTTAAAGCTGCTATGAAGCTTTCTGGGAAAGCTTTCAAGGTTAAAGGTTTAAATGCAATCTGAACCAATCCTATATGTAGGAAATTGTAGCTATTTCTATATTTATTAATATCTTTATCTAATAATAACTTAATAGTCATTTCATTATTATCTAATGAAATTGATTCTTCAGTAGTCTTTACTATCTGAAGAAATCCCATTCTTTCGAATGTACCCAATTTGTATAATAACCTGGGTTCAATCTTAGGAATTGTCCACTTATTAAGTAAATCTAAATTATTAGGCATATAAATAATCCTACCTTAATGAATCACTACAGTATAACCTAAACATGAATCATATAATTACCAGGTTAATATAACAGATAGCCATGGATCAACATATAAATAGTTTAGCCTATGAGGCTAAACATGAACATGATTTAAAAATAAAAATAAAAAATAAAAAATAAGTACTTACAAAATGTAGACTCTCAAACTGATTATATTAATATAAATATATATTACAAGAGAGGGGGTTGCTCAACACATGAGCTTACAAATTGATCAGAGAGAAGAGAGGGTTTCTGATCCCCTTTTTTCTATCTCTATTCTTATCCATTTTCTACAAAATTCCTCTGTCTATTAATAGAGGAAGAAAACGTGTTTTTACACAGTGAAAAACTGAAATTTTCGGCATACACAGAAACTTTTTACAAGAATTCAAAAAGTGCACAGTAAAAGTGCTACAGTAATGTACTGTTGGGGCTGATTTTTCAAAAGTTCTACAGTGAATCTCCTGTAGATGAACATAGACCTGTCCGGCTGCTATACTGTTTATAAACAGTATCTTGTCTGTCATGACGTAAGGAATGACGTCATTTTGATTGAGACCTATTTTTCTCCCGATTTTCTTGACGAAGAGGATCCTTCTTTTCCTGGGGCAAAATTTTCAATCAAGGTATCATTTAATGAGTCAAATATATCATCTATATTGACTTCATTAATATCTTCATGAGGATCTTGAGCATCTTGCATTTCTTCAGATGCTACTGAGTCTTCTTTATCTTTTTTAAATTGAGACATTAGACTCTTTTTCATCTCCTTGACATATGCAGCTATCATCTGCTCAGGTGTCAAATTTTCAGATCTCATTTTTGCCTTGTTTATGATGTAATCAAAAGGCGAGGATGTTTGAGTATTTTCCAATTGTTCTTCATATGAACAAACTTGTTTTTCTATTATAGAAAATGTTTCATCTCCATTCATTTTTCCAGTAAGGGGGGCAATTTCCACCAATTTTTCCCAGAACTTTACATGATAAGTTCTGTATAAACATGAGATACCTGTTCTGGTATAACCAAATTCTGGTTTCCATTTCAATATCCATGGTAGGGAAAATTCTATAAAAAAGTAACAAGAAGCTATTCCTTCTATTATCATTTTTTAATTTTGTCTTTCTATCATTTTGGGAGATACATCTACCCATTTCATAAAACAATCTCGGATATCTCCTGGCAATATTTCTGGTATAGGGCCACAGCAATTACACCAGTGAATAAACCAATTTGGAACTCAAAGTTATAAACTTTAGAACATATTTTTATAAACCATGTATGATGTTTTTCATCATTCTCATAATTTAAGAATTTTTCAAAAGCATCGCAGTAGTCCCAATAATTGTATTTAAAGACTACTTTCGTAGTATCATGTTGCATTGACTTTTCTCTTAAGGGAGAAATTCCCCATTCTTCCATAGATATAATCTTTTTTATTAAAACCTTGCTGAAGCTATAAACTTCCTCATTATTACCAGAAGTAAAATGTTTAACATCACAACTTCCACTTTTTATTAATATTTGCTCATAATATGCTCGAGACTTATAAGTCCTCATTTCATTTGAACCATTGTCCAAATATCTATTCATGAGAAACCATGGATCTTCACTCCATTTAAGATCCTTTTCTTCTAATTTGAAGATTATTTCTTCATGATCTTTTCTGAAATATTTTTCACTGAAATCAGTATTTGCTACTATATTAGCAAAGGTAGTATTACTAGGAGTATTACTCCTTTCGGTATCCATATCTTCAAATTCTTGTGACAAACATGAACAGGACCGAACTGATTTACGTGACTACTAACAAGGAGTTTATGGATCAAGAAACTAACCGACATCCTATTAATCAAATTATGCTTTAAAATGTCTTCAAAACGTCCTAAAACGCCTTTCAAACGGCTAGGATGGACAAACAGAAGACCACATAGCATAAACATAAATTATAAGGCCAGTCAATATAAATAATCCTACCTTAATGAATCACTACAGTATAACCTAAACATGAATCATATAATTACCAGGTTAATATAACAGATAGCCATGGATCAACATATAAATAGTTTAGCCTATGAGGCTAAACATGAACATGATTTAAAAATAAAAATAAAAAATAAAAAATAAAAAATAAGTACTTACAAAATGTAGACTCTCAAACTGATTATATTAATATAAATATATCTTACAAGGAGGGGGTTGCTCAACACATGAGCTTAAAAATTGATCAGAGAGAAGAGAGGGTTTCTGATCGCCTTTTTTCTATCTCTATTCTTATCCCTTTTCTACAAAATTCCTCTGCCTATTAATAGAGGAAGAAAACGCGTTTTTACACAGTGAAAAGCCGAAATTTTCTACATACACAGAAACTTTTTACAAGAATTCAAAAAGTGCACAGTAAAATTGCTACAGTAATGTACTGTTGGGGCTGATTTTTCAAAAGTTCTACAGTGAATCTCCTGTAGATGAACATAGACCTGTCCGGCTGCTATACTGTTTATAAACAGTATCTTGTCTGTCATGACGTAAGGAATGACGTCATTTTGATTGAGACCTATTTTTCTCCCGATTTTCTTGACGAAGAGGATCCTTCTTTTCCTGGGGCAAAATTTTCAATCAAGGTATCATTTAATGAGTCAAATATATCATCTATATTGACTTCATTAATATCTTCATGAGGATCTTGAGCATCTTGCATTTCTTCAGATGCTACTGAGTCTTCTTTATCTTTGTTAAATTGAGACATTAGACTCTTTTTCATCTCCTTGACATATGCAGCTATCATATGCTCAGGTGTCAAATTTTCAGATCTCATTTTTGCCTTGTAACAAGAAGCTATTCTTTCTATTACCATTTTTGAATTTTGTCTTTCTATCATTTTGGGAGATACATCTACCCATTTCATAAAACAATCTCGGATATCTCCTGGCAATATTTCTGGTATAGGGCCATAGCAATTACACCAGTGAATAAACCAATTTGGAACTTCAAAGTTATAAACTTTAGAACATATTTTTATAAACCATGTATGATGTTTTTTATCATTCTCATAATTTAAGAATTTTTCAAAAGCATCGCAGTAGTCCCAATAATTGTATTTAAAGACTACTTTCGTAGTATCATGTGCATTGAATTTTCTCTTAAGGGAGAAATTCCCCATTCTTCCATAGATATAATCTTTTTTATTAAGACCTTGCTGAAGCTATAAACTTCCTCATTATTACCAGAAGTAAAATGTTTAACATCACAACTTCCACTTTTTATTAATATTTGCTCATAATATGCTCGAGACTTATAAGTCCTCATTTCATTTGAACCATTGTCCAAATATCTATTCATGAGAAACCATGGATCTTCACTCCATTTAAGATCCTTTTCTTCTAATTTGAAGATTATTTCTTCATGATCTTTTCTGAAATATTTTTCACTGAAATCAGTATTTGCTACTATATTAGCAAAGGTAGTATTACTAGGAGTATTACTCCTTTCGGTATCCATATCTTCAAATTCTTGTGACAAATTTTTATTCACAAGTTTTCTCTTCCCATGCTGAGCTATTATCTCAGGAGATTTTCCTTTGTCTTTTGGAGTATTAGGGGTATAACCCCCACTCCTGCCACCTCTTCCCCTCCACGGAGAAGAAGACCCGCTACCGCGCTTCATTCCTGAAATTAAAATATTCTCGGGTCAGAAAATCTGGAAGATTATTATCTTCTCCTTTTTTATACATAATATTAAAATCAAAAGGGGCTAAATGAGCCTGCCATCTAGCAAACATTTGCTTAGAAACATCATGTTTAAAATCTTTATCAAACATAAATTTAGCTGCGTTACAATCAGTAATAATAGTAAAATTTTGATTATATAAATCATCTTGAAATTTCAATACACATTTTACGATAGCAAGAATTTCTTTAGCAATCGTAGCATAATTCTTTTGTGCATTATTCCATTTTCCTAAATGGAATCTAATTTAATGCTTTTGTTTATTATCTGGATTTTTCTGGGTAAGAATTCCTCCAAATCCTATATCAGAAACATCAGTTTCTATAAACTTTTCCCAATTTGGGTTGCTAATCATTAAACATGGTAATGACTTAACATTCTTCTTAATACTCTGGACTGCATTAGTATGACTATTAGTCCAAGGTTTAGGATTTTTCTTTAGTCTATCATATAAAATAGCTGTATCTTTTGCTAAATTATGATAATAATGAGCAATATAATTAAGGCTTCCTAAAAATCTTTGTAACTGAGTTTTTTCAGTTATTATATCTGGAAATTTTTCAGCAAAATCTATGCTTCTTTTTATAGGAATTATATTTCCTTTTTCAATAAAATGTCCTAGAAATTTTATTCTAGTCTGGAATAGATCCATTTTTGGTTTAGATATAACTAGACCATTTTGTTTTATTAAACGTTTAAAGATATGTAAATGCTTGAAATGCATTTCAATAGTCGTTGAATAAACTAAAATATCATAAATATAGACAATTATAAATTCACTATATGGAATAAATATATCATTCATTATCTTCTGGAATTCAGAAGGAGCATTTTAAATGGCATAAATTTGTTCACTCTTTAATAAGATTACTATTTGAAATAAATTTGTTCACTCTTTAATTTGAAATTCTTACCTTTGAAAATAAAGTAATAAGTATGTTGATTGATTAGATTTTTTTTTTAAATTAAATGAATCACTTTTTTGAATTAATTGGATTTTGAATCACTCTATAAAAATAATTAGGTTACTTTTTAAAATTAATAAGATTACTATTTGAAATAAATTGGATCACTATTTGATTTGAAATTCTTAACTTTGAAAATGAAGTAGTTGGATTTTGAATCAATCTATAGAAATAATTAGGTTACTCTTTGAAATTAATAAGATTTATTATTTAAAATTAATTAGATCACCCTTTGATTTGAATTTTTGATTTCCTAAACATGAAGTAATTGGATTTTGAATCACTCTATAATAAAAATAATTAGGTTACTCTTTGTAAATAATAAGATCACTAATTAAAATTAATTAGATCACTTTTAGTTTGAGATTTTGATTTCTGAAAAATGAAATTATGTACCGTGAATAATTAAATTGAATGCAATATATATATATATATATATATATATATATATATATTGATCGATTATTATTCAATAAATATAATTAGATCGTTTAAATTAATTGGATCATTCTTTGACTTTTGACTTTAATTTTAAAAGTGTATTCATGTCTGTAAAGAATTAAATTTTGCAGAATGTAAGTTGTTACTCTTTGGAATTACTCCTTGAAATTAAGTAGGCAGATCACTCTATAATAATAATTAAATTAGTTTTTAAGGGTAATTGGATCACTCTTTAGTAATAATTAAATTACTCATTAGGGGTTATTGTATTACTCTTTAATAATAAAGACTCTTTAGGGGTAATTGCTTCACTCTTTAGTAATAATTAGATTACTCTTTAAAGAGTGATTGTATCACTCCTTAATAATAATTAGATTACCCTTTAGGAGTAATTGGATCTTTTAAATTAATATAATTACTTTTGTAATTAGATTACCCTTTAGAGTAATTGGATTACTCTTTTAAATTAATATAATTACTTTTGAGACTCTTATTATTATCAGATAACAAAAATCAAAATTATAATTCTAAATTCATTCTAAAACGCAAATCTAGAGAAAGCAACAAATTAAATCTTACCACCATGACTTCCAGGGTGCACGAGATATACAAAAACATAATAAACAGAAATTTTGAGGAGAGAAGAAAGTGATGCTCACTATACAAATTTGATTACAAATTTAAAATATAAAAAGATCTCCACAACTAAAGAAACATTCTCACAATTTTTGTAAAACAGAGATGATATATATGGAGTCTGCATTTACTGAGATTTAAGTTCTACTAGTTGGGCAAGAAAAAAGAGATACCAACCACAATCTATACACACTTTCACCATTGACACCAAACTCTCCATTTAAGATACTTACTGTGTTGTTCTCTGTAATCAATTAGGACATACAATTTAGGAATTTAAAGAGAATAGTGCCAATTTTTGTACAACCACAACCTTCTTGTACTCCCCAACTTCCTTGCGGCACGAAACCCCTGCTAGTTAAAATCTCCAATCTCTTTGACAATGAGCTCGTCCGTACAGCCTCTTTAGTTGCAATAAGGATGATAATTGAAACAAGAATATCATCCGGAAGCCCACTGATGAGGTCCTTCTCATCCATTATTCACAATAAACAAACCAGTCATTTTCAGATCTTCTTACTCGCTTATTCCACAGAATCAATTATTCAAAAGAAAAAAAAAATATTTTTTTCAAGTAGTTAACTAACTTCTAATTCCCTAATTCTACATAATCCATTATTCACAATAAAAAAAATCAGTTGATTTCCCATTACTATCAGCTTCCTATTGTCTAATCCTGGAGAAAACACAATGAGAAATACAGATTATAGTGGAGAACAACAAAATAGAGAAGAATTACTACATACTCATTGAAATTCCAACCAATTCACGTGATAGTTTTAATCTGAAATTGACTGATATTTATTTTCTTCAAGACACAGACTAGACCCTAGATACAAGATGCCTCCTGCCCCAAGATTTGGGGACAAAAATAGTTATAATACCTCTGTAGTTAGGTAGAGGATCTCTTCTTGAAGCAGCTCCTTAAAGTTGGGAATCTCTTTCTTCGGACAAGACTCCATAGCCTGATGTTTCAGAAAAGGATGATGTACGAGAAGAATTCTATAGTGAGCCAAACAAAAGGAATTCAAGAACAGTAGTCAACCTCACTGAATGTTGGCTTTGGAGTTTCCTGATATAATGGATCTTGCACAGGTTTTGCTGGTTCAACAGAAAGAGGAACTGCAGGAATTTGATGAACATAATCATCAATATCAAATGCTCAGAAAAAATTAGGCAAAATCCACTATCACAATTTTAAGAAAAAAATAACAGAATAATATGTCTGTGAAGTCAGAATTTTTCTACAAATGATAATTCTAAATGCATATAATCAAATGTTGAACCTGATGGTCCAGAAACTAAAAGTAAGACTGGTACACCACTTCAAAGTTCCTTATATGCAAGGGTTCATTGCTTCATTATCTGTTGCCAATTTTCATTCTTCAAATTCGAAGCCCTTAGCATTTCTTAAATGCACCAATTTGAGAACGAATCGAAATAAATTTAGATACATTTCAACTATCATCATTGAACGTACCACCCGCTTCAGTTCATGCATCTCTCTCAATAGCCAAAACTAAATTAAAACAAATCAAGTGAAATTTCAAACGAAACACAGAATAATTGAGAAGAAGACGCACAATTTCACGAAAACAAGAGAGAGTAACAGAGGGTAAAGAGAGAGCAGTTGCGAAAATGACCTTCAGCGGTCCGACGGCAGCGGAGAAGCTGCAGAAAGTCGGAGCGAAGGTTGGCAGCATTGTCGGAATCGGAATATTCCATTGTGTGATAATCTGAGACGCAGGGTCAGTTGATTTGTACAGCGATTTCGGATAGAAGATAAAGTGAATAAATAAAATAAGTAATTGATACATATCATTGAGAGGCCCGTCTTACCCCCATTTAACCCACTTATACATATATTGGATCCGGTTCTAATATTGGTAGGATCGGTCCTATCGAAGTCGCTCTTTTTAATAATTATGATTTTGTTTTATATCCATCTCATTTTATATACTTATAAAAATTAAAACTTAATTAATTTCTTTTTTTTAATATATAAATTTCATATTAAAAAATTTTAATTTTAATATGAGTTAAATTATTTATTAAAAATATTAAATTATTTAAAATCTAAATAAAAAAGTAATTCTCATTATAAAAAAAAATATAAATATAAATTAATAAAAAATAAAAAAATATATATTTAATTAAGCATTTATTATAAAAATATTAAATATATAAAAATTAATATTATTTTAAATTAAATATATATATATATATATATATATTAATATTAAATATAAATATATATAATAATTTTTAGATTACATACATTTTTTATTTAAAATTTAAATAATATAAATATTTATTTTATCTTTAATTTCATATTTTTTTTAGTTTAGTTATTAAAACATATATGAAATTTATTGAATCTTTAATCAATTTAAAATTTAAATAAAATAATAAATATGAGATTTAAATTAAATTAATTTCTATTGCATAATCTATTCCTACTCCATACCAATAATGATAATAATTATTTTTAATCATTTATTTCCTATCTCTATTTCATTCATTAGTTCTTTCTATTCCAACATAATTCTATTCAATCATACCAATCATGCGGTAAACACATCTCAATTATAACATACATATACACACAACTAACATTTTAATTCCTTTTCAAACACCAACATGTTCACTTCGTACTCGTCGTCCTCTCCGCTATCATCTTCGTCGTCATCTTCATCATCATTCACTTCGAATCTTGACTTATCGGATTCTTCCTCTGCTCCAGCACCCTCGCTAATCTTTTTGTTGTATGTTTGAAAATTCTTCTCCTAATGAAAGATACACGCAACCAACATGTATGCATATGTATGGTGGTCTGTGCATATGCCAACTAAAGAATATAATATATATATATATATATATATATATATATATATATATATATATAAAAGGATTTTCGATTCTTTTAATTGTTCTCTGCATATATACATATACATAAAAAAAAAATTATCGGTGCATGAGAGAGTAAGAAATGGATGACCATGAGTTTGCTGATGGTCCAATTGGCCTGAAGAACAATCCAATGTTATTATATTGAAAAATTAAACACAGCCTGCCCAAGGTTAATTTGTGCGCCAAAAACGTAACATAAACTAGATGAATTTATATATAGTTCACTAAAATCCTAATTGGTAAACAAGATTCAGTACTTACAGATGATTCGAATTCACTGTCATTTCGAGAACGAATATCGTTTATACTTCTCCAGAATCTTGTCCATGCTTGTGTTACTCACCAAACTAAATTAATCTAGGTTTAATATATAGAGTAATCTTAGAAATATGGGGCATGAATAATAGGGATCTAATCATATAATTTGTTATAAGGGTATTTATGTCATATTAATTAAGAATTATTTTATTTAAAAATTAATGGGATGCGTTCATTTATTTCAGATGTTCAAATAGTCGCCCCGTAAAATAAAGGAAACACTTGTCTCAATGTGAACCTCTGCTTTGAACCTCTAAAAGGAATAAACTATTACACTTTTAAATGAAAAAAGTTACCCTAAAAATTTTTTAATATACTAATTTATGGATTAATCTTTAATATATATAAAATTATTTTTAAAGAAATAAACTATTAATTTTTAAGTTTAGATTTGTAAGTTTAGATATACTATTCGTATGTTTTCATTCTAAGTTTAGATATACTATTCGTTCTAAGTCATATACAATTCTAAAACATACAAATCTAATCGTTCTAAGTTCACTAAAACAGATATATTACTGTTTTACCTTTTCATTCTAAGTCATATACAAATCTAATTTTGTGTGTCTGGGAGTCTTTCCTTACACCGCAATATATGTTGTCATGTTGATCTAACACAGAGATTATCTATAAAGAGAGAGGGACGGTTGATGTTGTCGAATAACATATAAACAATTACGTAATTTATTGAATATTACTACATCTATTTCATTAATCTCTTGGGTCATTTGGTAGCTAAAATAAAATAAAGAGTTAGTATTATTTAAGTAATCAATATGAATATAGGAAGATACATATGAGTGCTTTTGTTTAATAGAAAAGACAACAAGCTGTAAGATTATATTTAAAGAAATTGTGAAAAATGCCCAATTTAATATTTTGGAGATAGGTAATTTTAATACTTAACTCTTTTTAATGAAATGATTATTTTTTTTATTAAAAATAAATAAATAAAAAATATCATTCAATATAATTTTTTTTAAATATGCTATTTTTTTAAATTTTTTTACCCTTCTTCCTCATATAATTAATAGATAGTCGCACATATAATTGCATGCAGTGTCGCAGATATGTTAGTAAATAAAGTATATGTATGGTCGTACATATAATCGTGTGTAGGGTCGTATGGAAAAAATTATGTACTATGAAGTTGCAAGCTTCATTGTAGGCATAGTCGTAGCAGACGGCGCCGCATGAAATAATTGTGAATATGGTCGCAGATGTAGTTGCAGGCATAGTCACATGAGGTGTCGTATAAAATTATGCATGGGTTACAGATGTAATAGCAGGTGTAATCGTAGATGGGGTCGCAAATTAGAGTTAATTATGTATGACCTTTGATAAGCTTATTAGCGTCTTGCTCGGAGAACATCTCGAAGATAATCCATCATTGTTGCGTGAATGGTGACTTCAACCTCCACATTTGTCCACGACTTCCTTCAAAGCTTTCATGAACCCGTGATATCTATTCTTGAAATAACCAATTACGGTTCCATTCTTGGCTACGACGACTTCCGCTAGAAAGAACACTCTTACCATGATCTTGAGGGAGTACAAATTTCAGGTTGTGCTTGACATTGGGTTGTCTCAGTGGTGGCTCAGAGGAGGGGCGAGAAGGGCGACCGCCCTGGGCCCCAAAAATATAGGGGTCCAAAAAAAAAAAAAAGAAAAAAAAATATATATATATATATATATAATACTTTGATAAAATTATATTTTAATAAAATACATATTTTATATTAGGTCATTAAAGTATTAATAAAATTTGGTCCGTCAATCTATTGGACTTGAAAAGGGGTCCTATATTTAGATATTAAAAAGCATGAACCTAATTGTAAGAAAGTAAAACGAAAAAAGATTATAACATTTATCACAAAGAAAGTTATTAGATAAAATTTTTCAAAGAATTTGGAAGATTCGAAAGGCATAGTGCTTTAGCAAATAAAGGATATAACGATTAGAACATCTTAGTGAGAGACTTAAACATATCACTAATATGAATAGTTTAATTGATTTAAAAATTAGATTAAAAAGAATCATAAATAAAGATTTACAAGAACAAATTTTCAAAGAAAAATTACATTGGATTCAATTTTTTTTGAGAATAATTGTTATAATAAAATGTCTTACTAGAAATAATTTTTTGGCTTTTATGGAAGAAAAGAAAGTGTTAATGAAGAAAATAATGAAAACTTTTTAGTTAATAAATATGTAGAAAGCAACAAGGGCCTATTACTTTTGTTCGGCCCGGGCCCCGAAAATGTCAGGACCGACACTGGGTTGTCTCTTATGGATACCTTTTTTAGCATAATGAAGATGAGTTAATCTCTTGTGAACCGGGTTTAAACCCTGTAATCCCCCTATAATTTAAACCTCTAGCAATACGGTATATAGAATTGGAGAGGACCACATAGTTCACATATTATGCTATGTAAACTGGATTCATAAGAATGTTTGTGAATGAAGATATCAGAACACGGATACTAAGATTTGGCACATTGGTGCAGTCGGATACACTGTAGTCCTACTGTTCTTAGTCGCATTTTTAGTAAAATGTTTAAGAGTAAGAGACTCTATCGTTGTTGTAAACGCATGACCAAGTACAAAATTTATAATAATGTCATCCCAAGGAAAAGTAAACTGAGGTTTGTATCCGGATTTTCCATTGATTTATGTTTTGTAAGGATGATAGTTTGAAGGTTTTGTTATTTAAAACTATTTCTTATTATTCTACTCAATTAACTAGAATTAAGACTAACAAAGTAAATGATCAAACAACAAGCAAATAATGAATGGAATGGATGTAGAATTCTCTTGAGAAGAGAGCAAGGCTAATCATATTTATGTTGAAGACTTGAGCTAGATATGCAAAACTCTTGATGGTAATTTTTATTAACTTGTGGACTAAAAGCAATCACGATTTTACCCTTAATCCCTATGACCAAGGCAATTAGGTTCTCGACTCTTGTACAAGTCTAAGTCTCCTAGGATTGGTCTTATTCTCAATTCCCTTAAGGTACTATGATCATAAGTTGGTTCTTTTCACTCAATTTCTTAAGTGTCCCTCTATGAATGTTCCAAGTCTAAGGAGGGTATGTCTTACCTCCCCTTATACTAACATGCATGCACAATTCAATATATGATTCAATTAAACATCCACTCACAATATTGGAATGACCATCCTAATACTATGAATAGAGAATTTAATCACACAAACATTGAAATGAAACATGATTGATATATCATAAAAGAAAGTCCACAAATCAATTCAAATCACTACTTAAGTTCTACATATCTAACTCTTCACCTCAACCATTCATATGATTAGCCCTACTATAGGACTAGCCACTAAATATGATGTTTAATTCAATACAAATCAAGCTTTGCTCCATTTGAGCCAAAATAAGAAGAAAATCAACAAATGAAAAGTAGATTGACTTCCCTTGAATAAAGAAACCTTCCTTCTCTTCAATTTATCAACTCCTCCACTCCTTGATGCTTCACTCTTCTCAAATGATGGATGGATGGATTAGATGATGGATTGAATGTGGAGATCAAATGGAAATTGGATGGATCTAATGGATAGAGATGGATTATGGATCTAGTGTGTGATGAAATGCGGTGTGGAGTGTGTGTAACTGCTATGAATCTGATCTCTCCTCCTCAATTTCGCACAAGTCATCCTTTTATATCACTAATGGACCTTCTAGAAGCTTCCGGAACTTTCTCAAAACTGCACATGTTTTTGCACCTACACGGCCCGTGTAGCAGCACATGACCCGTGTAGGGCACACCTACTTCGGCGTATTGTGCGTGCTTCCGGACACGGCTCGAGCTGCAGTACACGGCCTTGGTAATGGCCTGTAGCATTTTCTGATGTAAGTACACGACTTCTTCTTATAGGGCCGTGCTCCGCACATGGGGCGTGCAGCAACGCACGACCCGTGCAACAACACACGACCATTCTTCCTAGGCGAGCAACGACTTCTGATGATAAAACACGGCCACTTGTTATAGGACCGTGTTCCGCACACGGCCCCTGTACAAGCATGCCCTTTTCTTCCGTCTCCGTTTTGCTCCCGACTCTGTTTTTATCCATTTCTTGACATGTTTTACACATATTTAAGTTCATTTACACAATTCTATCAATTCATACCACATTTCTCAAAACAACAATAACAACACTAAAAATCACACAAATACAGATAAAAACATCTGAAAATCCACAAATAAAGACACTAAAATTTAGGTGAAAATGACTACGATCAACCCCCCAAACTTAAAGTATTGTTCGTCCTCGAACAATGAAAAATGATAAACAAGAGGAGTAATTTTCACCTAGGAAAACACCTAACGAACATAAACTACAACACATCACAAGTAGTAAGGACTACAAAATCACATTAAGTATCCCTACATCATCAAACTTATAACATGAAAGATTTAACAAATTCAATCTTAAGAATGATAAAAGAGTAATCAAATCATTTTCAATCCAAGCCTCTCATAGGATATCAAATTAACTCAACACTCCATAGAGTAGAGTTTTTAACATCACTCATCAACCGGTTAGAACCGACTCACCATAGGCTTGCTCATGGATTATGTTCACAAGCCACCCTAGTTTCAATAAGTGATCAAAAAGATCTTTATCTTAGGATGTAATGTTTATGCTCTTTGGTAGGGTAGGAAACTTTTAATAATAATGACTATTCAAGTGTAGATAATCGAAGAGATGATTCTTTTCTCCAACTTCTTCACTTTCAAACTTCCTCCCTTTGTCAATAATTCAAAAGCATTAAATATCAACATACAATGGATTCCTTGAGCTTCTTTATAATGACATACTTCTTTTCTTTTGACTTTTAAATTCCTTGAGCTTATTTTATGATTTTGCTCTTTTTCCATTTGCATTTGCTTTTTTATCTTGAGCTCTTTCATCCTTTTTCTTGACTCAACCTATTCTTCCATTTACTTACACCCTTTTCATCTTCCCTTGTAAACCATCATCATCCTCAATTACCGACACATAGGTTATATATAAGGCTCAAATGGATTATCAAGGCTTGTATTGTGCTCAAATCACAAAGAAAAGGCTTATAGGATAATATTTTTGGTAAGGAGTTTTATGGCTATGACTTCATTTAACAAGGATGGCCTAAGATCATTTCACAAATTTCCACCATTCGCGCTTCGTTCCTATAGTTAATGAGCAAGTTCTAGTTTGTCTAAGTTCAACTGGTCCTCTCAACAAGAATGAACCATGGAGGCACGGTTGAGACTCAAGTCTCACAAGCTTTTGCTTGGACCAAAAGAAACCTAATTACCCTTCATACTTCTCAAAATTGAACAAATTATATAATTCATATCACAATTTTAACAAGTAGAAACCATTAATATGCTTGTCATCACTCATCACAAACAATATAATATAGCTCATATTCAAAAACACTCAACTCTTTCCCAAAAACATATCACCAAATACTCCCTACAAAAATGAAACAACATGACAAACACCACACAATAATCAAAGAATCACCAAACAACACAACAACATATAACATGCATGAACAAAATCATCCATCTCAAAGTATTAAATACATCAATTCACATCCAAAACAATTAAGATCAAATTCCCATCAGATCCAAACAAAAAAAAATCAAAATACCAAAAATAATGAAAAGTAAATAGCATAAAACTAAAATAAAATCCCAAAATAAAGGAAACCTCCCAAAAACAAACAATTTAAGTACAATCCAATCTACCAAATCAAATCTAATTCAGAAATCCTTCAAAAAGTCTAATTATAACTAAGATGAATGAAGTGCCTAACACTCAAAGTACTCCCTTCATGGCTCTGGAGGTGGAGGTGGATGATAAGCATTCCATGGAATGTATGCACGAGGAGATCCGGGGAATTGGAAGTTGAACATCATAGTCATCATCTTCTCCATGTTGTTGGAGTGCAACCGTGATCGCTCATCGTAATACTCCCTCCGACACTGTCCAACTATTAACTCCTGAATATGCACTCCGTTCTCCTGCTGGACCTCTCGAATCTCCCTGATCTGTACTCCATAAGTCTGCTGTACATGCCGCATGTCTCTCACCTCATCCATCATATAGTTCCATCTATCATTCCCTTGCTCAGGTCCCACTGGCGGCTGTTGTTCTTCTTCCTCAAACTGTGGTGGATCAGGGCCTTGCTCCTCAAACTCCACCTGCTCCGGTGGTGCATCTTGCTTATCTCCCTCCATGGGCACTTGCTCAGCTCTCAAGTTAGCTAGCTCGAGGTTCTCTTCAACTCTCAGCTGTCTTAGAACCTCTTCCACTTCATCCCTATTTTTTCTATAAAAAACTCTCACGACCCTTGAGTGATTAGCACTCGCCATTGCCAAGTTGGCATACTTCATTCGATTGTAGATCGTAGTGAGCTCTGGAGTTGGCAAGGGAAATGGAGCTCCCTTTTCCTGCCTCAGACAATATTGATTCCCAACCGTGGTCAAGAACTCTATCCTCATCAACTGTTGGTAGTTCAGCCCTTCACTCACCATTCGATTCTCCATACCTACCAAATTAACTCTCAATCCTTGAACTATCATCGTGATCATCCCTCCTAACATTAGGCCTTGAAAAGATTGTCTTTAGCAACTCTCTCCGCATGATGCACAAAGTATGCTGCAATGTTCAACGGTCGCTCATTGTAGATGCAAAACATGATGTAAAGCTGCTTCTCTCCCACAGCTCCACCTTCAAACCTCCCTAAGACGGTATTTGAGACAATCTTCTTTAAGTATCTCATCACTGGGTTCCGAATTGCGGTCCCTTTTGAAGCACTAGGGACGTATCCTGCTCTTTTTGTCCCATCGTTCACCAAGCTCTTCCACCATTCTTGTTGGTTGAAACCACCTCCTTCATAGAAACTCTGATGGTTCTGGCATGGTAGGCAACCAAAACACTCATTCAAAACAGCTAGGGGAACCTTTTCTCTCAACACATTATCTAACTGGAATTTCACCCAAATAGGAAACCCATTCCGATCCTTCTTCAATTGCAAAGTGCTCATGAATTCCGCAGTTAAGTGATAGTAGGTTGGTGGCCTCTTGTCAAAGAATGCTTCAATCTGTGCAAATCAGAATAGCTTCCTCAAATCCTCCTCAAGTCCCAATCCTCTCATCGTTTTCGTGTCTTGGAAACGAGTGGGCTTGATTTTCGGAGCTAACGTTTGCCAACGGAGCACGTATTTTCCTTAATAATCCTCAAATTTAACCCCAAAATAGTCCGGATGTACTCCGTCTTTCATTAACTGTGCATCCAAATTAGCCAACTCTGCAGGATCGATAATAACATTGAAGTCCTCATTCCTTGGTCTAATTCTCCTCTCGGCCATCTACAAAATAACAATTCTCAAGTTATATTTAACTTTATCAATAAGAGTGTTAATGCACTAAGTTAATTTCCACCCTAGTCATTCAACTTAAGTATGAAACATACTATGCATCAACATCACTTATTCTCATCAATAAACTTCAACTTAATTATTATGCACTTCACCATCATTCATCTCAACTAACCATGAATACATGACTCAATTCTTAAGCCTCCTTACATACATGAATTCCAAATTATACCATCATCAAACATCATTCACATGTTATCTTCAAATTCTAACAAAATTCTCTCTTAGACATTTCATCGAACACTTGGCATGCACAAAATTTTAATATAATTTCAAACATAAAATTCACATAGCCTCATGCCCAAATCCTCAATATCTAAGTCTAATAATTCACAAATAAGCACTATAATCATGTAATTCTTCAATTAGCACAACACAAACACTCAAATTCATCACTCTCACACAATCCCCAAATTACTTCTCACCCTAATTCAATTCTCAATTAACAATTAACATTGACACATGTATGCTCATTACTCCCAAATTCGTTCAAAGCATATAATATCACAAAGCCCATGCATCAATGTATTCAATTCCTATCACAATTCACAAGTTAGGGTCCAAAGAATTCACACCTCTTTAGAATTGGATGTGGAGATGTGTTCTTTGCGTGCACACTTGAAGAAATTCACTCACAATTACTCAAAACATACCTGGTGGATGATTCGTATGCTTGAGGATGAATTTGAGATGAAGGGGATGCGTACGGAAGAGAGGAAGTGTGTAGAATGAGTACGAATCGACCCTTTAAAAAACTGGAATAAACCCTGCACGGCCCGTGTAACGTTGCATGACCTCAAGTGTGGCCGTGTAGTGTTTTCTAATGTCAATACACGGCCTATTGTTATAGGGCCGTGCTCTGCACATGGCCCGTGTACCTTCTCCCCAGCACGGCTCGAGCTCGGAGCTCGGCATTTCTCTTGGCCAAGTAGCATGTTTTGATGACAGTACACGGCCTGTCCTTACAGGGCAGTGTACGGAGCTCGGCCCGTGTAGCAGTTTTACCCTGTTTTCCAACTTTCATACTTCACCTCATTTTTGCCCTATTTTTACACTCCTCATGCATCCTATTCATGCTCAAAATACTTCAAAACATCATTCACACCACAATTATGATCAAATAATGGATTGTCATGTACCTAAACACCACCAAACATACCAAAACTAAACTAACTCATGAGAAAATTTTCAAAATTCACCATTTTGCAAGACAATATAATACACATGAATCATTACACCCTAAAGCATAAACAAGGTATAAGTCACATCACGCACTCTCCCCCCAAACTTAAATCGAAACAAGTTGCGAATTAAGTTTGCAAAAAGTGGTGAGACGTACCCTTGTCCCCTTCCATAATTCCACCAATGCTCTTCATGAACTATGAACTTACCTCGTGATGACTCTTTGTGTACATATGATCAAGTATGTCCACCACGCAACCTCCCCCCAAACTTAAATTAACACAAGTGTTAAAATTTAAGTTTGTAAAGAGTGGTGTGGCATACATCATCATTTTACCTTTATCATCCTTGTCTTTCATCCAATGAACTTTTCTCCATGAGCTTCACCACCTACAAACCAAATCTACAAAAAAAACTATCAAACAAAAACCAAAAGAAAATAAAATCTATACTACTCCACAATCAAAGAAGTTCAAGAAGAGAGATTATCCACATATACTATCTCCTTTTGAGAAGGAGATAGGTAATGCTTCACTCAATGACCATTTACCACAAACTCATTATTCGGACCTTAAGCTTCAATGTATGTCCACTCAACACTTCAAGCACTTCATATGGCCCCATCCATTTGGACTTAAGCTTTCCGGGAAACAACTTAAGTCTCGAATTGAAGACAAGAACTTTGTCCCCCGGAACAAACGTTTTTTCCTTCACTTTAGCATCATGCCATCTCTTTATGTTCTCCTTGTAGATGATTGAGTTATCAAATGCTCTTCCTCTAAACTCCTCCAACTCAACTAACTTCAACAACCTTGCTTGACCACTCTCCCTTTCATCCATATTGAGGTGTTTTATAGCCCACAATGCACGGTGTTCCAACTCCATGAGGAGATGACAAGCTTTACCATACACCAATAGATACGGTGACACACCAAGAATGATTTTAAAAGCCGTCCGATAGGCCCATAAGGCATCATCAAGCTTATCCGACCAATCATTCCTCCCTGATCTTCTCCAAAACTAACTTGATTTGGCGGTTTGAGACCTCCGCCAAACCATTTGCTTGAGGGTGGTAAGGTGTAGCCACTCGATGCTTCACTTCATATCTCTTCAACAAACTCTCCATCAACTTGTTTACAAAGTGTGACCCTCTATCACTCACTAAAGCTTGTGGAACTCCAAACCTAGCAAAAATATTCTTTTTCAAGAACCTTTGCACAATCAAAGCATCATTTGTCTTAGTGGGGATTGCCTCCACCCACTCCGACACATAATCCATGGCTAGCAAGATGTACACATATCCCTTAGACGAGGGAAATGGTCCCATAAAATCAATGCCCCATACATCAAATATTTCCACATCAATCCTCAAGCTCATGGGCATCTCATCTCGCTTACTTATTCCCCCTATTCATTGGCATTTATCACACTTTGCCACAAACTTCTTTGCATCCTTAAACAATGTTGGCCAATAAAAATCCAATTGTAAGATCTTTGCCCCCTTCTTTTTATGGCGAAGTGACCTCCACACAAAGACGAATGACATAACTCAAGTTCCCATGACTTCTTCTTCGGCCACACAACTTCTTATTACTCCATCATAGCAAATTTTAAACAAATATGGTTTATCCCACAAGTACTTCTTCACTTCAACTTAAAACCTTTTTTCCTTGTACTCATTAAGTAATGTGGGCTTGATTTCACACACAATGAAGTTGACATAGTCGGCATACCAAGGCGGCACATTCACCAAGAGAGTACACACTTGCTCAACTTTTAATAGTAAAATCTTGGGAACTCATTTCCAATCGGCTTCATGTCTTCATTCTCACCTCCATTTTCTAATCTAGATAAATGATCCGCGATCACATTCTCCACGCCTTTTTTATCCTTGATAATCACATCAAATTCCTGCAGAAGTAACACCCAACGGATTAAACAATGTTTAATATCTTTCTTACTCATTAGGTATTTTATAGCCGCGTGATCCGTGTAGACAATCGTTTGTGTTCCAACCAAGTATGGTCGAAACTTTACAAAAGCATACACTACAGCTAAAAATTCCTTCTCCGTTGTGGTGTAATTGACTTGGTATGAATTCAATGTCTTCGAGGCATAATAGATTACTCTAAACTTCTTCTCTCTTGTTTGGCCCAACACCACTCCGATTGATTGATCGCTAGCATCACAATGTAGTTCAAATTGCAAACTCCATTCCGGAGTAACAAATATTATCGATGAAGTGAGAGCATCCTTAAGCACCTGAAATAATACACAACATTCATCATCGAAGTGAAATGAACAATCTTTTTCAAGCAATTTACAAAGAGGTTTAGCAATTTTGGAAAAATCCTTAATGAAGCGTCTATAGAAGCCCGCATGACTTAAAAACGACCTCACCCCATTCTCACTAGTAGGAGGGGAAAGACGTTCTATGGCTATCACTTTAGCTCTATCCACTTTTAACCCAAACTTTGAAATATGGTGTCCCAATACTATCCCATCGGTCACCATAAACTGACACTTTTTTCAATTTAGAACAAGATTCGATTCTTCACACCTCTGCAACACAATAGTGAGATTAGTCAAGCAAATATCATAAGAGGAACCATACACGGAAAAGTCATCCATAAATACCTCCATAATATTTTCAATTAAACTATCGAAGATAGCCATCATACAACGCTGAAAAGTGGCAGGGGCATTGCATAGATCAAACGGCATCATTCTAAATACAAACGTACCATAGGAACATGTAAAAGTTGTCTTCTCTTAGTCTTCCGATGCAGTCAATATTTGATTATACCCGGAATAAGCATCAAGAAAACAATAATACTCATGCCCTGCAAGACGATCCAACATTTGGTCTATGAATGGCAATGGGAAATGATCCTTACGAGTGTTTTCATTCAATTTACGATAATCAACACACACTCTTCAACCCGTGATAGTTCTAGTGGCAATGGTTTCATTTGTATCGGATCTAACAATTGTCATACCACCCTTTTTTGTCACTACATGTAAGGGACTTACATATTGACTATCACTAATTGGAAAGATTATTCCCGCATCAAGCCATTTTAGCACCTCTTTTCTTACCACTTCTTGCATTATAGAATTTAATCTTCGTTGGTTTTGCACACAAGACTGCTCATCATCAATCAAATGAATCTTATGCATGCACATAGATGGACTAATACCTTTCAAGTTTTTTATGCTCCAACCAATAGAGAATTTATGCTCTCTCAAGATTCTTAACAACTTTTCTAATTCTAGATCATTAAGGGAAGAGGATACGATTACCGGATATATTTTGTTTTCTTCTAAGTAAGCATACTTTAAGTGCTCCGGCAATGGTTTCAACTCCACATTCTTCTTCTCTTGCACTTCCTCTTTTAGTTCTTCATCAAGGTTTTTCACCTTTTCTTCCTTTGCTTCCTCATTCGTGAGTACCCTACAAGCATTTAAACCATTTAAATCATCAATCATTTTATCATTTTCCAAACAAAAAGAAGATTTAGATTATAAAAATTCAATAAAGTAAGAATGACTTATGATAAGTTCCAACGGATCCTTGGAGTGAAGGTGATACATATGCTTATTAACAATATTGTCCACAACCTCCAATATTCTACATTCCTCCTTGTTCTTAGGATGCCTCATAGCCTCACTCAATGAAAATATCACCTATTCTTCATTCACTCTCAAAGTGAGTTCCCTATTCTCCACATCAATCAATGCTTTTCCCATGACAAAGAATGGACGATCGAGTATTAATGGAACATTCGAATCTTCATCCATATCTAGTACCACAAAATCAACGGGAAATACAAACTTGCTAACTTTGATCAAACATCTTCCACGATTCCCTTCGGATATTTCAATGATCGGTTGCCTAATTGAAGTGTAACCAATGTCGTTTGACCACACCAATGTCCAACTTCTTGAAGATTGACAAAGACATCAAGTTAATACTAGCCCCCAAATCACATAAGGCTTTGTAGTTTTCATGCTCTCCCATCTCACATGGAATTGTAAAACTCCCTGGATTTTTCAATTTAGTGGGAAGTTTCTTTTGCAAAATAACACTACATTCCTCCATCAAGTTCACCGTTTTAAACTCTCCCAAGCTTCTTTTCTTAGACAAAATATCTTTCAAAAACTCGGAGTAGTTGGGTATTTGAAGTAAAGCCTCCGCAAAAGGAATGTTCACATGAATCTTCTTCAACATTTCAACAAACTTGAAAAATTTCTCCTCTAATCCCTTTTTCAAGCATCTTTATGGAAACGGAATTGCAACGGGTAACTTCGGAATTCCCCATTCATCCCTTTCAAATTTCTCTTCTCTCTCTTTACGTTTTGCTTCTCTACATCTTTCCCACTTCTTTGGAGACTTCACATTTTCTTCTTCAAGTATAAGGGTACGTTCATCTTTTTCATCAATTTCAACTTCTTTCACTTTCCGTTCTTCATCCACTCTTTCCATAGGCTCAACTTCACATTCTACCTCCTCTACTTCCATTGGCATAGAAGGCCCTTCGTATTTTGTTCCACTACAAAGTTCAATAGCCTTGCATTGCTCTTTTGGATTTGTAATGGTTGTAGATGGAAGTTTCCCTTGACGATGAACATCACCCTTTTCACTTGACATTTGACTAATATGAGTCTCAATCACTTTAAATCTCCGATCATTCACTTCCCTTTCTTGCCTTCTTTCTTCTTTCTCTAGAAACCTCTCATCCCTTTTATGCTTTATGAGCTCAAATATTTTTCCCATTTGATCCTCCACCGTAGGCTTCCCTTCACAATTTGGAGCTTTCTCCCCCAGATTGATTCTCGGTGGAAGAGTAAGAGCATTCCCTTGATTCCCATATGCCAAATTCTCATACCTACGAGGTTTTTTAAAATTTCCTTGAAAGTTACCTTGCCCCCATCCTCCTTGCCTTTGTGGATATTCTCCTCCATGATTCCCAAAGTTACCTCCATAATTTCCTTGGAAATTCCTTTGTTGCATGAAGACAACTTCCTCAAGCATCATCTCCGGTGAATACCATGTATCTTAAATTCCAAAATTAGAGGACATACCTAGTTGAGGGATGGATGTAGGTATTTGACAACTTTGAGAAGATTGACCCATATTAGGCATAGTCATACCTTGTTGAGGACTTGCAAGCACTTGTTGATTCACCACCGGTGTAGAATTTGGAGACACTTTCATGTTAGCATTCATCCTCTTTAATATCTCTGTGATCACCTTATCGGTCATATCTTCCTTAGGCACTTCCACCTTTTTCACTTGTTGCAAGCACACTTCTTCCATCTTAGCAATTCTCTCCCTTTCATACACCTTTTTCGGGGAATCCGTGTTGTGGACACTTCCTTAGCATCTCTTTGAATCGGTCTCATGCTTCACTAAATGTCTCAAGTGGCAATTTCTTGAATTGAAAATTTTTTCCTTTTAGATGCAACATCTTTGAAGGCGGAAAATATTTGCTCAAGAACCTTTGTGCCAACTCTCTCCATGTGGTGTAGGATCCCAGTGGTATAGTATAATACCAAGCCTTAACTTTATCTCTTAATGAAAATGAGAAAAGCTTCATTTTAACAACATCCTCACTTACCCCATTTATCTTTATCGTATTGGCTAACTCCATAAATTGGGCTAAGTGAGCATTTGGATCCTCCATAGCACCACCACCAAATTGATTTGCTTGCACCATGTTGATCAATCCCGTCTTGATCTAAAAATTATTCACATTCAATGGCGGGCCCATTCCATAATTTCCATATTGCGGTTGGAAATGAACACGAACATTCATTCCCACTCCATTGTTTCCATTTCCACGGGGTTGATTTTGCATCACCGGAGGATTATTCCTTGCTTCTTGTTGTGCCATCAAGTTTTGAATAATAGCTTGCATTTGTTGGTTTTGCAAGTGCATTTTTTGAGCATACGCTTGCGGCACAAATTCCGGATAATTATAACCTCCTCTAACATTATCAACTCCATGAAAATTTCTTATATTGCCTTCTTCATCAACCATGTTTGCATTATCCCTTACTTCTTCCATACTCTCTTTCGTAGTCTCTAGCACTCCTCTTCTTTGTCTTCTTAAGGTAGTTTTCAATTCCAAGTTCAAAGGTTCAATAGATTGAGACCTTGAACGAGTTCGCATGTACCTACAAGAATTTCCCAATTAGCTCTTCAAGTAACCAAGACAAGTAAACAAGTACCAAATAAAAAAAATATCCTTATTAAAACTAATCAACTTTAAACTCGTTACAACCAAAAGTTTAACATTTCCCCGGCAAACGGCGCCATGTTCTTAGTCGGATTTTTAGTAAAATGTTTAAGAGTAAGAGATTCTATCGTTGTTGTAAACGCATGATCAAGTACAAAATTTATAATAATGTCATCCCAAGGGAAAGTAAGCTGAGATTTGTATCCGAATTTTCCATTGATTTATGTTTTGCAAGGATGATAGTTTGAAGGTTTTGTTATTTAAAACTATTACTTATGATTCTACTCAATTAACTAGAATTAAGACTAACAAAGTAAATGATCAAACAACAAGCAAATGATGAATGGAATGGATGTAGAATTCTCTTGAGAAGAAAGCAAGGCTAATCATACTTACGGTGAAGACTTGAGCTAGATATGCAAAACTCTTGATGGTAATTTTCATTAACTTGTGGACTAAAAGCAATCACGATTTTATCTCTAATTCCTATGGCCAAGGCAATTAGGTTCTCGACTCTCGTACAAGTCTAAGTCTCCTAAGATTGGTCTTAATCTCAATTCCCTTAAGGTACTATGATCATAAGTTGGTTCTTTTCACTCAATTTCTTAAGTGTCCCTCTATGAATGTTCCAAGCCTAAGGAGGGTATGACTTACCTCCCCTTATACTAACATGCATGCACAATTCAATATATGATTCAATTAAACATCCATTCACAACATTGGAATAGTCATCCTAATACTATGAATAGAGAATTTAAGTACACAAACATTGAAATGAAACATGATTGATATATCATAAAAGAAAGTCCACAAATCAATTCAAATCACTACTCAAGTTCTACATATCTAACTTTTCACCTCAACCATTCATATGATTAGCCCTACTATAGGACTAGCCACTAAACATGATGTTTAATTCAATACAAATCAAGCTTTGCTCCATTTGAGCCAAAATAAGAAGAAAATCAACAAATGAAAAGTAGATTGGTTTCCCTTGCATGGAGAAACCTTCCTCCTCTTCAATTTATCAACTCTCCACTCCTTGATGCTTCACTCTTCTCAAATGATGGATGGATGGATTAGATGATGGATTTATGGATTGAATGTGGAGATCAAATGGAAATTTGATGGATCTAATGTATAGACATGGATTATGGATCTAGTGTGTGAGGAAATGTAGTGTGGAGTGTGTGTAACTGCTATGAATCTGATCTTTCCTCCTCAATTTAGCACAAGTCATCTTTTTATATCACTAATGGACCTTCTAGAAGCTTCCGAAACTTTCTCAAAACTGCACAGGTTTTTGCACCTACACGGCCATCACACGGCCCGTGTAGGGCACACCTACTTTGGCGTATTGTGCGTGCTTCCGAACATGGCTCGAGCTGCAGTACACGTCCTTGGTAATGGTCGTGTAGCGTTTCTGATGTAAGTACACGACTTCTTCTTACAGGGACGTGTTCCGCACACGGGGCATGCAGCAATGCACGGCCCGTGCACCAGCACACGACCATCCTCCTGGGCGAGCAGCGATTTCTGATGACAATACACGGCCACTTGTTACAGGGCCGTGTTCCGCACACGACCCGTGTACAAGCAGGCCCTTTTCTTTTGTCTCCGTTTCGCTTCCGACTCTATTTTTATCCATTTCTTGACCTGTTTACACATATTTAAGCTCATTTACACAATTCTATCAATTCATACCACATTTCTCAAAACAACAATAACACCACTAAAAATCACACAAATACGGATAAAAACATCCGAAAATCCACAAATAAAGATACTAAAATTTAGGTGAAAATGACTACGATCACCTACACCGGTGGAAGGGAAGAAGATCAAGACAGGAGGGGAACCAAGATTTAGAGAAACTTACGAAGAGAAATTTTGTTTTGTATAAGTTTCAATATATAGTTGTTATCGATATTTATTTATACTCTAAATTGTTTATGAAATAATAAAGTGCAATTTTATCATTTTTTATTAATTCAAATATCACTCTTTATTAAATTGTTATGATTCCTTATCCATCTTACTCATTTGAATATTACTTTTCATTAAAATGTTATTATTTATTTTACGAGAAGACTTCGTATGACACAGCCTCATAAAATTGTTTGTCATCAATTTAAGGATAATACATTATAATTTTTTTTAAGAACATGTTAAATCTATAAAAATTTAATGTAGTTTTTGTTAAGTTATTTTAATTTTAGGTTTTTGAATGGACAATTTTACATATTTTATCTAATATTGAAAAAAAAAACTACATTAATTAAACTTTTTACGAAAAAGATTAAGGCGTGAAAGAGCACATGTTTGTCTTGAAAAATGATGCATGGGTAATTATAACGTCCATAATTATTATTATATATTTTTTTTATAATACATGAAATCCACACAAAATTAATATATTTTAATATAAAAAATTAATATATCTTAATCCTAATATATTAAAAGTATCTAGGTTTTGCAAACATTTTTTTCTTATTTCACTAATTACCTCATTATCCTAATTAGTATTATTTATTTTAATAATTCATTACATACCGGTTAATTTAATGAAATTTGTAGAGTCTATTCAACTTCGCCTCTTCATATTCTTTCTCATATTAGATAGTTACATCGCAGGGACTCCTCAAAATCCTTTCCGATCCAAATCCATATCCAAAATCCTGAAGCTTGTTTTAGTTATCACGTAGTTTAGCTTAATCCATAATCATGCAATCTGTAATGCACACAATTATTTTATTCTAGCAAAATTGTATGCGTCAATGTCGTTTCCTTTAAGTTATCGCTGAAGTTTTGCAAGGTCCTTTTCAGGTTTGTTATTTCTATTGCATGATCAATTGTTTTATAAAAACAATTAAAAGAGAAAGGGGCCTCCGGTTTAACACCGCAGAGATTGGAAGAGGAGATTCTCTGCCTCATCGCTAATTTCAATGTCAAATATAATTCATAACATTCTAGATTGACTTTAAAATGTTACAGAATTTGCAGTTAATTTTGGAAATTTTGTTTGCCTGAAATTGATGAATGAAAATAATTCAAAAGAAGTAGATATTTTGTTGCCAAATGACCCAAATCTAAATCTATTATCACGTAGTGTATCTTACGCTCAGGAGAGCTTATCACTCTTCTGGCAAGAGGGCGACGTTGATTGGAAAACATCCACCAGTGCAAGATCGCTACTATGGGGTGGGTGTTTGTGTAGCTTCATGTTTTCTTGATGATGTTTGGTGTTTTTCAGATTATTTTTTGGGATATTGTTTTTCAGGTTATTTTTTGATCCTTGGCACATTAACAATATTCGGTTTGGTTTCTTTATGAAATATTTGGTTTTCTTGAATAGAATAGTATTTACTGAATTTAACTATGGACAACTGCTTCTGTTAAATGATGGGATTAAGTTTAAGTCTCATCAGTTTGATGGTGTACTTGGTTTCTGGAAGATAATTTTCTTTGTTTGTCTTGAGTGAACTTACACTCTATATTTGGCTTTAGCTTCTGAGAATGCTTTTAAAGGGAATCTTTACCAGTTTGCCAAAGCCTGGCAGTGGTAAAGATAATTTAGAAAGTTTTTTACAGTCTGCCTGCCCTGAAAGACCCGAGAATAGGTGATTATTAATAATGTTCTTAATACGAATTTAGGTTGGATGCTAGATGGATTGCAAGTTTGCAACTTTTGTGAAACAAGAAGCATGAGATTTGAGAATAATCTTTTGTCAGGAGAAACTCTGGAACAGTTAGTGCATGCTTCAACCATATATTCAGAATGTTGATTTTGAGTTATTATATAGCTTTCCGGAAAAAAACATGTTCAATCCTAATGGAACTGTGTTTTTATTGTGCAATTGGCACATTAGTGTTTTTGGTTAAGCAAGGATTTAGAAATTTGATTAAAAAACCATGTAGGGTGCAATCTTCTTTCCTTATACAGCATTAGGATCTGAAACTCTTGATATTTGTTTAGACCTCCAATATAAAAAAAAATGATAGTTTCATTTGTTATACAAATGTAAATTTTGGATTTATTTGATTATTTAAATTTTATGATTATTCTTTTTTCTTTTAAAGCAATTTTATGATTATTCTTTTGTGAGCAGGGAATAGGACTGTAGGGATGGTAATTTTACCCGTCGGGTCGGGTTACCCGACGGGTACCCGCACAGCGGGTATAGAAAAATCGGGTAACGGGTCGGGGTAGTACCCGAACCCAAAGGAAAACTCTGCGGGTAAGGGTAGGGTACGGATTCCCTCATATTTATCCTATCCGACCCGAAAATTACCCGAATATATATATATATATATATATATATATATATATATATATATATATATATATATATATATATATATATATATATTTAATAATAATATTATATATTTAATTAAATGTCAAAATCTAATATTTCTTTTAGTATAATAATATTGTTGATGAAAAATTTATGATGTATTTAATATTTATTTATTATAATATTTTTAATTAAAATTTATATTCTTGTCCTGATATAAATATAAATCATTTTTAAGAATTATAATAAATCTTGTTCTATGTTATAATATTATGTGTTATTTATAATTATTTTTTTTAATATTTTAACAAAAAAATGATATTCGAATTGAGATATGCAAGACTTTGAAGTTTTTATACTTAAACCAAGGACTTGGAAGCAATTATTGGAATATGATGTTTGTTTTATGATTTTATTTGATTAATTAACTATGAATTTATGATGTTTTCTTGTTAACGGACTTAGACGCTATTGTTGTTGACTTTGTTTTCTAATTTGCATACTTTATTTTAGGTTTTTTATTTATGTATTATAATTATTTTTTTGTTGGATTATAGTTTAAAAAAATGGGTTGTGTCGGGTCGGGTGGATTCGGGTATCTGCGGATTATTCTCAAAATCTACTAAGATTGCGGGTATCCGTTTACCAACAGATTACCCATATACCCGAAGGATATACCCGTACCCTACCCGAAACTATATTTTAGGGTAAAAAGGTAGGGTATGGGTAGGGAGAGTATAGGGTGGTATGTGGATTTGTCATACCCGTACTCTACCCTACTAATTGTCATCCCTAAATAGGAGAGCCCAAATAATTATGCGGAAAATGGTGGAAGTTATAGAGTAGTGACAACTCTTCCATTTCAGCTTTCTCTAAGGAATATTACTCATTTAAATGGTGCGTATTTATGATTATCATTCCAGGATTCTTTCCCTTTTGATTTACTGCATTACCATACATTTTACTTCTGCCCCTAATTTATTTTGAGCTTTTGGTTTCACACCATCATTAGCATCATTAATGGACTGCTTGATCTATTAGTTATGTGCATAGGTTTTTGCATAACATGCTATTAACAAGCTTCGCCAAGGTATACCAAACTTGAATCTGGCAGTGTATCTCAATGCCCTAGTTTATATAAAATTAAAGTATGAGGAACACGGTTTGATAGTGGGGCAAACATCAGTAAAAAAAATTATAATGTAATTTTAAAATAATTTCCTGTATGTCTAAATTTACATAAGTATTCATAATTTAAAATAAATGATTCAATTGTATATATTCATAACTTGATTGTACATATTCATAATTCGATTGTATACATTTTATGACTCGATTGACATGTTTATGGGTCTATAATTTTTTAATCGAGTCAATGATACTTTCGTCATTTTAAACATAAAAAATTCAACACTAAATATAAGGTATTAAAAAAACATTTGTAAAATCTATTTGCGTGAAGTTCAAAACTTAAAACATAATATATCTCAACCTATTAAATATTAAAATACTATATTCAATAATCTTCATATATATAGAAAATATAACAATAATTACGGGATGGAAGAGTATACGTCAATGAATAAAAATTTATATATTTTGTTAGCAAAATTTCTATTATTTTTTAATAAAATTTTGAATATAAAATAAGATATATTTATTAAACATATTTATATACACTATTAAATATATATAAAAAATACATAAAAATTAATACATGTACTGTATATAAGAATAAGTGTGCGCCAAAGTGCATGTCAACTTTTGAAAAATATAGAGTTAAATTAAAATTTTGATAATTATTACCTAATGTTATTTTGGTATTGGTCAACGCATATTTTTTTGAACATTTTTTAATTTTATTTCACATTTTTTAATTTATAATAAAATAAAAATATAAAACTTTACCTCAAAACGAAGATAACTAATATGTTAAAAAAATTGAATAGATGAACATAATTTTAAAGGAAATGCAATTTTTATTCCTTAATTGACCTATTATACTTTTAAAAAGTTAAACTAAGGTTCACGGACTTAGTTAATATAAGTTATTAGATTAAAAAAACTACCCTATAATCACTTTTAGACTAAAAATAATAATCAAGAATTTAAAAATAAAAAATAACTACACCCTACAAAACTACTTATTTTTTTTCCTTGCACTTCAAATTAAAGAAACATTTTATTTTTCAAATATAACCGTCCAAAAAAAAAATTCAAATTTAAGCAATTATATCAAAATCGAAAACTTAATACAACAGAAACAATGATGTAGTAAAATTAAAGGGAAATTTTTTTTCATATTCCCTAATTTTAAATTAACAAAAAGTCATTTTGGACTCTAACGATTGGTGGAGGTATAACGAGGGATAATATTGAGAAGATAGCACACATCACAGCTACAAAGAAGAAGAATTTTGAACGCGCATGGCTTGGTACATCAAAGAATTGATCGTTACCCCTCCAAGATATGGAGAAGCAATTCGTTGATGATGCCTGGCCTTGAGCACTCAAAACACTCCTCCCAATTCAATACTCCATCTCCGCCTCACTAAGGGAATGGAATGGAAGAAGAATAAATAGAGATATTAGACTCACCCAAATCCCAATAGAGGGTGAGAGGGAAGAGAATGATCATGATCATTTCTCACTATAGACATAGAGAGATAGAAGGATGTTTAAAGATGGAAGAATAGACAAAAGAGTCGCTCAAAAGATAGATGAATGTATAAAGATGGAAGAATAGACAAAGACTCACTCAACAAAGATGGAAAAGAATGATTTATAGTTCACACTTTATTTTGAGAGATGAAAGAGAAGTAAATTTAGCTCTCATTGCTCAAAAAGTAGTAGATTGAGTGTTATATATACATGTAAAGAACTGAAGAGTTCTAGCTAAGAAATAAAGAAGATAAGAAAGAAACATTTTAGATAAGATTGAAAATTGTTAAAATTCAATCCACCTTGCAGGTTTGCAGCATTAAGAGAAATCTAGAGAAACTATTTAAAACAAGATCAATTAATTATTGAAAAATATTAATAATAAATTTAGAGATAAAGAATATGGCCACACTGAAAAATATTAATAAATTTAGAGATAAAGAATATGGTAACGCATTGTTGATGTAGTCTGCAACACTCTAAACAGCAATGGCTAGCGATGAAATAATATACACTTACACCGATATCATATTTGAACATTTGAACAACAACAAATAGCGATGAAATAATATACACTTACACCGATATCATATTTGAACATTTGAACAGCAGCAGATAGCGATGAAATAATATAGACTTACACCGATATCATATTTGAGCAGCAACAGCTAGCGATGAAATAATATACAACTCATACCCATATAATCACTGTAGTATCTTTCATATTTTTATTTACTCCTTTCGTCCCAAAAAAGATTGCACCTTTTTCCTGGCACGGAGATTAATAAAGTGGTGACTTTTAGGGTATTATGATAGTTTTTGGTAATAAATAAATAATAAAGTACGTTAAGTGTGTTAGGTATGAATGATTTTTTTTGTAAATAAAGTGTATGGATAAAGGTGATTGTGTTTGACTTTTTATTTTTTTAGGAATGTGCAAACTTTTGTGGGACAACTCAAAATAGGAAGTGTGTCATCTTTTCTGGGACGGGGGAGTATATATTTTAACATCATCGTTACATGTTTTTAATATATTGTTTATAATTGACTCCACATCAAAATTATTGCCATTTATTTTATTTTTTTTACATTTTACACATTTTGTTGTAATTAATTATCTTCTTTAAGTAATAATCAATTATCTTCTTTTAACTTAAAAGTATACAACTCACACCATTTTTTCACATTTTTACACATTTTGTTGTAATTAATTATCTTGTTTAACTTAAAAGTATACAACTCACACCGATATCATTATAGTATCTTTTATATTTTTATTTATTCTAAATCCTTTTCTTCTACTACTAGAAAAAAGGCCTATCACTACACTAATTTTAATGCATTTTATTTGAAATGTCTTATTATGAATCACTTTTTATTAAAAAATTATTTTGGAAAACTCACTCTATGTTCATATTTTACTTTTAAGTATTTGTAAGCCATATACCATGAAGTTAGTACCATAAAATTTTATAATATTACACAATTTATCATTAATCCATATTAAAGTTACGACAAAATAGTTAAAATCACAATTAAAATTCACCTTAAATTAAAATTTCCTTACCTTGAAAAAAAATTATAAATATTCTCGATAACTATTATTTAAAAAATTTAACATCAAAAGTAATTAAATAATTAAAATGTCAAAATAGTTATTTTTTTTAAATAATGTAGATGAGAAAAAATAACATGTAACGTGCGTAGCACGTTGTTATAACTAGTTTAATAAAGTATGTTTAGTAAGTATGATAAAAGTTAAAGTATAATCCACTAAATCATACTTAAATAAATCACATCAGATTTTATTAAATTTATACTCTATCAACCTTAAAACCATAAAAATATACCACTAAACTTATTAATATATAATAGTGTGCATTCGTGAGAGAGAAATAAATATGTCATTTTTTTTAGTATAATGTACATAGTGTGCATTTTTAAGAGATAAATAATGTAGATAGTGTGTATTTTTAAGATAGATATAGAAAATACACGAATAAATTAAAGAAAGGGTTGTTCCTAAAATCTCTCACCCATTATCTGATTTAGTGCACATTAGTGTTCAATGAAACTATTGTTAAGTACAAACATTGAATATCAATCGTTGTAAATAAGAGTAATGCTGGAAAAAGAAGAAGAAGTTATGTATTTATCAGTAATTGTATTATACAATGTAATCATTAGTAATTAAGTTACATATACTTACCTATTAGTAATAATAATCACTATTAATATATAGGGCAATGGCATAAACCATGTAAGACATATTATAAAATAAATTATGTGAAATGAATAAGTAATAATAACATTTTAACAAATATTGTATCTTAAGTGATTATCATTCAAGTAACAAGTAATTATTCATAAAAAATTTGTAAAATAAATAAAAAAGTGATTATTTTCTTTGAAAAAAAATAGAACGACCTCACCGTGAAATGATCTTGTAAATGTTGATATTTGAAAAATTTCTAATATATATATATATATATATATATATATATATATATATATATATATATATATATATATATATATATATATATATATATATATATATAAAAGGAAATTTTCAAATAGTATTGCAATTTTTTTTAATCAACAGATTGGAAACTATAAGATTGCAAATAAAATTTTAATTTGTAATTTAGTAAAGAGAACCATTTTTTTTTTCCAATGATTTTACAAATGGAATAATATTCATTATTATTCTAACCTATTCATTCTATAAATTGACAATGTAATTATTAGTAACAGATTATTACAAAAACTTATATTACCAACAACAACAGATATAAAATTTCCTTGGTAAAAAAACTACAACTAAGCATCACTTTATCAACTAAAAATTACTAATAAATTTGTTTTTTTTGTTGATAAAAAATTACCAATTACCATTTTACCATCTAAAATTACTAATGAATTTTGTTTGTTAATTCGCCGATAAATCAATTTTACATTAATAAAAAATTTACTTTTCCTGATAGAGTATTCCATTGTTTTCAGATTTAGACTAGTCAGTTCTATTGATTGAACCGAAAATTATTATTCGAAGAGTAATATTATTATTTATTTAGAAGAGTAATAATTAATTCCTCTAAAGAGTACTCCCTCCGTCTCATCCTTATGTTTACGTTTGTTTTTTGCACGTGGATTAATGAATATAGTATTTTAATGTGTATTGAGGTGAAAGAAATAATATTTTAATGTAAAGTGGGTAGGTGTATTAGTGTGATGTGTAGGCCCATGGAGAGAGAAATAATTAATTTGTGTGGGTTCCATATGCTAAAAAGGGAAATTTAATCATTAGGATGAGACGTCCAAAAAGGAAATATGTAACCATTAGGATGTGATGGAGGGAGAAATTTTTTTATACTAAAAAATAATTAATAAATTAAGATGTGCACGAATTTGATATTAATTTTTTCATTTATAAGAGTAATAATTTATTTTTCTAAAAAACAATTTTCATGTATTAAGAATAATCGTTAAAAAAAAAATTCATGTGTTAACCCAATTCACACAAATATATGCCTTGAAAAGGTTATAAAAGTTCTTATATTGGCAATATATATTTTTACATTTGATTATTATTAGGAAAAATCACTAATAGATACACACTTTTAACCTAAATTACTATGAGATACAAGGAATTCAAATAATTACTCTCACAGACAAAAAGTAAAATACCAAATATAACCTTATAATCACGTACACTTTTAAACCATCAATCCTACCCCTCACCCACCCACCCGCCGGACCGGCGTTGATCGGCGGCCGAAAAGTCGTTGATCGGCGTTGACCGGACAGCCATTGACCGCCAGCCGAAAATCCGTTGACCGGCGTTGATCGCCGGCCGGACAGCCGTTGACTGGCGTTGACCGCCGCCGCCTGCTGCCGGAATTTAAAATGTGCAAAAACAAAATTGTGCAAAGCAAATTGTGCAAAATCAAATTTTGCAAAAAAATTGTGCAAATACATAGGGGTATTTATGGTATCACAATCATAATTATGTGGTTATGAGTAATAGTACTTTGAGTCATGTAGTTTACAACAATTATGCATTATTTTATGTATCCAATAGTAAGTGACCCTTAATATTATTCATTCATTTGTATAATTATGAATATATTAATAAGTAAATTATTTTTTTTCTAACATATGCATTATTTTAATTATATATGAAATTTCGTTAATTATATGGCGGGACGGAGCGAGTGTATATATATATATATACTCCCTCCGTCCCGCCCATATTGCAACGTTTACTGTAATTTTTGTGAAAATTTTATGCAATCAAACGTTGCAGTTTGACCGGGATGGAAGGAGTGTATATTAAGAAAAGTGTAATTTTTGGAATATTATAATTTTTTTATGATAAATAGATGATGAAATATGTTAGATGTGCTTAGATATGAATATTTTCTTTAAAAAAAATAATAATAAAGTGTACTCCATTTGACAGTATTGTTATTTTATTTTTGATTTTTTTCTTTTAAGTGAAAATTTTTGTAAGACTAACCAAATTAAATGGAGAAACTCTCTCGTGAGACGGGTTATTTGTGAGACGGGTCAACCCATCATTAAAGTATGCTTATTGTAGAGATAAAATATGCTTATTTATAATTAAAGTATATCAATAATAAATTATATCATAACACGCTGAAATCATACTTTAATGCATCATTTAGCATACTTTAGAAAACATATTTTAACAACTATTAAACATATTTTATCTAAAAAATAGACATACTTAACACGTCTCACAAACCGTCTCACATAAATAACGTCTATTAAATGAAAAGGTCAATATTTTTATTGAGTAAATATGCGAACATAAAAGAAAAATTGTGACGTACACTAAATTTATTTATTTGATAATACAGTGTAATTAGCAAAAGCATTTAGATATAAATAAATAATAGTACATGACGAGATACATTTAATATTGCTAAGTGAATAAAGTGTATATATATATATATATATATATATATATATATATATATATATATATATATATATATATATATATATATATATATATATATATATATATATATCATAAATTATGGTAATGAGACGACTATTTGCACCCCTAAATCTACTAATTGAACCCCAATTATCAAATACACCCTATTAAAATTACAATAAACAAATATTAATTACTAAATATACCCCATACATGACCATTTTACCCTTTTAATTAAAATTAAACACATAATACAAGTTTTATAAATAAACCCCTTGAATTCATGCAAACTTAAAATTTGAAGCTCCAAGACAACCGTGTGGGAAAGAAGAAGGAGAGAGCCATGTGTAGTGTAACAAAGGATCGAAAGTCATTTTTCTACGGCGAAGTGCAAATTGTAAACTTAGTGCTTAAAGCAAGCTTTAAACTAATATGCAAACTCAGATTAACTCTACTCTTAATTTGTTCCAAAAAAAATATGAGTTAGGGCGATTCGCTGCTAAAATTCCAGGCTATGAAGGTTATCCCATCCAGTGAGCAGCCGTAGGGGAAATCTACTCAACCTTGATGTAAGCACGCCCCAGGAATTCGCACAATTCATGGGCAAGAATCCGGAAAAAATCCTCAAAGGATTAGGACACCTCATATTCCGGTTTGCTGCACCGCCGTGGGTTGGTCCTCATTTTGAAAGGGTAGGATGAAGCCCTGCAAATATCACCGGCATCGCTGCTTCCAGTTGCCTCCAAAATTATCATCACTCCCCAAAATCCAACAACTAAATTCTTACGCATCTTCATTTCAATCAACACCAGATTGATCATGGATTGAAATTTCTTGATTTATAATTCATTAATGCCCGTGGAAACATCACGCACACTGGTTGAACGCCATCTTTGACTATGCTTGATTGAGAGAGCATAGAAAAGTACTTTCACTTTGCATAGTTTGGTGATTAACGGAAGAAGTTTGATTAACATTAAAAAATTGATAATTGTTCAGTGATGCTTGTATTGCTAGTGATATGGACGTCAATGGAAGAATTCATATGGTTTAGGGTTTATGTGGTTTATTGATTATAATAATGGGGTGTATGTTGAAATCTAATGGGGTGTATTTAGAAATTTAAGTGGAGTCTATATAACAATTTGTTATAATTAATCTTATTTTATTATTTATATAAGACTATTTATGTTTTCTCACATAAATATATTTTAAATTATAAATTAATGGAATTTATTTAGTAAATTTAGGGGTGCAAATAGCCGCACCTTATAGTAATTTACTATACTTAAATGAAGAGAGAGGGCAATGATAAAATTTAATGAAAAATAGAAATATCAAAATAAGGGTATATTTGTCTTTAGACTATATTAATTGGTGTGAAAGACAATTATGACCATATTGAGTTGTATCAATTTAATCTAATACAACAACCCTATTTGTAAAAATAATACTAGAAGAACTATAACATCAAAATATCACACAGCATTCTGTACCTCAAATTCCGTACTTAGAGATTAGGCTTGCAAAACTGACATGAATGTGTGCACAAATAGGATGAATCACCAAAAGTCTGCTTAATCTAATATTTTATTCCAAGTCTATTATTTGAAAACATTATAAAATTATTAGTCCAATTATTTATATAATAATATAATGCTTTAAATTTAATTTTAATCTTTTGATTTTGCAAATTGAATGATTTTTATACTAAGTCTCAACTTTAAGATAACGTCTAAAAATAAGTTTCAATTTATATTCATGATCTCAAATCAACCCCTTTTTCACATTTTTTTTTCAAATTAAAATTTACATTAAGTTTGAGAATCTCAACTCAAGAACGATTAACAGGTTATCAAAATGCTGTTAATTATTTCTTCTCTATCCTCATTAAGAGTGTAATAACAAAATTTGTATTTATTAAATAATAAACGCAAATAAAATTACAAAGATAATCTGATATGGATTGAGCTCTTGTAGCCAACTCTTCAAAAGTTTTAGGCCGAATTCCTTGGAGTATGTAGCTAAGATTCCATTGCATCCCTTGAATGCACATTTCAATAGCTGAAGTTTCTGATAGATTTTCTTTGCAATTGAGGCTTAGGCCTTTCCATCTATTGATATAATCGATGACATATTCTTCACCAATTTGATGAGTATTTGTTAGCTCCATCATGCTAACAATTCTTTGTGTGCTATATAAACGGTTGATGAATACTTTTTTCATTTGCCCCCAGCTGTCAATGGAGTTAGCTTCCAAGTCGATATACCAATCGAAGGCATTTTTTTAAAGATCGGACGAATTGTCTCACCATGTGATCTCCATAGGTCCCCGCATCATTGCATGTCTTGACGAAGTGCGCAACGTGTTGTCTTAGGTGGCCTTTGCCATCGAATTATTGAAACTTAGGAGGTTGATAGTCAGTTGACATCCTCAAGTTGTCAATCCTCTTTGTATATGGCTTGGCGCATGTTGAAGAAGATTTTGAGCTTCCTTCAAACTTGTCTTTTATCGTCTCTATGACGATGTTCTTTAGTTGGTTAATATGAAGCATGACGTCAGCTGAAACTTCCACTTTTTTCTCAACTTGTTTCTTTTTTGGTGAATGATGTTTCGTCCAGTCTTCCTGCTCATGTTCATCCTCAACTTGTTTCTTATTTGCATGGCTTGTCTCCGCATTATCCATTTTCTTCATAAGTAAAGAGATCTTTACGTCTTGAGCTTTCATGTGCTTGTTGAGTCCTTCAATAGCTCTCATCATACTTGCGAGTTGATCCCCAATGGTCATAGCACTTGTCGTCATCACTGCAGCTTCAGTTGAGGCAGGTGGTGAGCTTGGCGTGGAGAGAGGAGTTGAGCAAATAGAGTCATCTTCACCATCTTTGTCGCTGTGCAATAGCTTATTGAGAGTAATCCCCAACATACGATTTGTCTTTGAGGAGCCTTCAGACATACTTCTTGTAACGACTTCAACCTTTTCAGTTTGCAACTCTGGAGGCTTTGATGCAGTAGTCCTTCTTATCACAATCTTTAGCGGAGTCATAACTTGCGTTTTCACAGCTTGTAGCTCTATAGGCTTTGAGGTAGATGACCTTTTTATCGCGATCCTAAGAGGAGTCATACTTTGTATCTTCGAGCTTGTTGAGAAAAGAGATGAGAGGTTGAGACTGTCCCACTGGGGGTACCAAAATTTGTAACAATAAATTTATGTATTTATGATAAAATAAATACAAAAGAATTACAATAATAATTCAAAGGATTAAACTTGATAATTTAGGAAACAATCTCTTTCTATCCTTTGATTATTCTCTCGAACCAATTTGGCCTTTGACTTTGACTGTGTTGACTTGACCGCGTTGACTGCGTTGACTGTGTATGTTGAGTCGGATCTTCAGTTGAAGCTTGTTCGAACTTGGATTTGGGATTTTATAACGTTAATCCAGAGGCGTCGAACCTTTGTTTGGATTAAACGTACTTGATCCGAAGAACACTCAATCTGGGGGGCTTAGCACCTTAATCCCGGGTCGTATGCCGTTCTTGGCGCGAAGAACACCTAAGAACTTAGTTTATGAAGAACGCTTGATTTGGGGAGGCTCCACACCTTTATTCCGAATCGTTTGCCGTTCTTGACTTGAAGATGCTTGAAGATCTCAAGGCACTGCTCATGTTCTTGATCTCTTCAGAACTTTTGTGTCTTCAGGTCTTTGAATGTGTGAATGTCTGGAATGAATGGAGGAGGGCTCTTTATATAGATGAAGGGTGAGGACGCCCCATAAATAACTCGCAGTCTGATTGGTCCAGGACTGATTTGACCTAATTCTGCGGGCTTGGGCCTTTCACTTGCTTAGGTTTTAAGTCAGACTTATTTGACTGGATCTGGCCTAATTATTAATTATTTAGTCATTTATTTTAGAAATATATTTATTTAAATCCCTTAATAAATAAATAATTAATTGATAAATATTGTATTAATTTGCCACATATTTTCCTTTAATATACAATAAAATTTAAGTGCCTACAATTACAAATTCATAAATTTACTCTATAAATTGACATAATTCATTCCTTAATAATTTAATTGATTGAATTAAATAAAATTTATAAAAATAAAAATTAAATACAATTAATAAAAATAAAAATAAAAATTAATTAAGTATTTGAGTAATTTAAATTCATTAAAATTGAATTGACAGAACTAACTGTAAATATTTTTATTAATTATTAAGAAACATAGATTATAAAATTTAATTGAATCAATCCGGTATCAATAATTTAAATTTATTTTGTTAAATAATTAATTCTCGTAGTTAATTAATTTATTAAAATGAATTTAAAGGGAAGGAATTTTGTCATTTATCGTAAACTTATTCGGACACTATCAAATTTAATTTATTAATTGAATATTTTAGTGGTAGAACATAAAATTTAAATAAAAATATTAATTGACAGAATTGAAAGAATTACCTGAATTGATTTAAATATATTTAATAATGACAGACCTTAATAACTGTACACTAATAAGTAAAAAAAAACTAAAACAATAAAACTCCACATGATTTAAGTCAAATCAAGGATATTAAGGTCTTTTACTTTGGAAAGTGGGCACTTTTTATTATTTTAGTGGGCACTTTTGATTAATCATTTACTGCAGTGGGCAGAAATGCTCAGTCCCCATAATCCAATTATGACTTTTCAAACTTTGACTTTATTCAAACTGAAGTAATTTGTCAGGAATTTAGATTCCTCATGGGCCCACGTCGAAGTTGCCTTATAAATAATTAAGCCCACAAACTTTAACTTGATTTATGTTGGGCTTGAATATTTAAATGGATATCTTTGCAAATAATTGGCCATGTCAAAATTTGCCGTCGATTTTTTTTGCTGCTCAATTTTTTTCCTCTGCTAATATTCTTTTACATGTTTTTACGTCTCATTTTTAATATTCTCTAGATACTCTACAAGCATTTGAATTTTCATTCGCCACTTCAACTTGGATCTCTTACAATAATCGCGTCTAACCACCCTCCTCAATTTTTACTTTTCAAATTATTGCTTGCCTCACAAATTTTGATGCGAACAACATGAATTTTTATTGAACTTAAAATGTTGAGTTACCTACGTATCTCTTTAAAGAGAATCAAGTCATAACCGTAGTTCAAGAGAACACGAACATGATTTGATTTAAAGAAGGGGTGCCGTGCACAACTGATACTCATGTGGGCCAGGAGTAACATGCAGTTTAAGCTCGTGCTTTAAAGAGCTTTGAAGTTGAATTTGCTGACGATTTATACTCGTGTCAAGGAGTCTTCAACATGACTTGTAGACAGTTTATACTCTTCTCAAGAAGATTTGATTTGAGATTTGTAGACAGTTTATACTCTTTTCAAGGAGTCTTGAACTTGATTTGTAGAGAGTTTATACTCTTCTCAACGAGTCTTGAACATCCAGAAAGTTTCGTCTCTTGTCAAGGAGATTTGATTTGAGTGAGATAGTTTAAGCTCGTATCAAGGAGCATAACATGCAGAGAGTTTCGTCTCTTATCAAGGAGATTTGATTTGAGTGAGATAGTTTAAGCTCATATCAAGGAGCGTAACATGCAGAGAGTTTCGTCTCTTCTCAAGGAGATTTGATTTGAGTTGGACAGTTTAAGCTCGTATCAAGGAGCGTAACATGCAGAGAGTTTCATCTCTTCTCAAGGAGATTTGATTTGAGTTGGACAGTTTAAGCTTGTATCAATGAGCATAACATGTGGACAATTTTTGCTCGTATCGAGGAATGTAACTTTAGAGGTTTTGGATAGTTTAAACTCGTATCAAGGAGCATCATCTGCATATTTTTAGATAGTTTAAGCTCATATCAAGGAGCGTAAGTTAGATAGTTTTAGCTCATATCAAGGAGCGTGATATGGACAGTTTTTGCTCGTGTCGGGGAGCGTAACTTTAGATGTTTTAGATAGCTTAAACTCGTATCAAGGAGCATCATCTGGATATTTTTTAGATAATTTAAGTTCATATCAAGGAGCGTAAGGTAGATAGTTTTAGCTCATATCAAGGAGCGTGATATGGACAGTTTTCGCTCGTGTCGGGGAGCGTAACTTTAGAGATTTTAGATAGTTTAAACTCGTATCAAGGAGCATAGTGTGGATAGTTTTCACTCGTATCGAGGAGCCGTGAATTTGATTTGTGTTAGATAGTCTAGGCTCGTATCAAGGAGCATGACTTGAGGCTTTTTAGATAGTTTAAGCTCGTATCAAGGAGCATAGCATGTGGACAATTTTCGCTCGTGTCGGGGAACATAACATATGAACAGTTTTAGCTCATGTCGAGGAGCGTAACTTGAAATATTTTAGATAGTTTTAGCTCATATTAAGGAGCGTAGTATGTGGATAGTTTTCGCTCGTGTCGGGGAGCATAACATATAAACAGTTTTAGCTTATGTCGAGGAGCATACTATGGACAGTTTTCGCTCGTGTAGGAGAGCGTTGACTTTGTTAATAGTTTATTGTCCCCAATCGTGGGATGCAATATTTTCTTTTACTTTAACTTTATTTCTTTGAATCTTAATAGACACCGGCGCCTTTGACTGTAATTCCTCCTCGAGATGGTCATCGAATGATATATCTTCAAACTCACAAGAGTCGTCAATTGAAGGCAAATCAAAGTTACTTGTTGTCATACTCAACTCCATATCATAAGCTCTTATAGCTAGTTCTTCAAAGGACTTTGGTTGAATTCCTTGAAGGATGTATCGCAGGCTCCATTGCATCCCTTGAATGCATATGTTGATGGCAGAGACTTCGGATAATTGTTCTTTACTATTCAAGCTTAGATTTCTACATCAATTAATATATTCGATTGCTGGCTCTTCTTTCCACTGGAAAGAGTTAGTCAATTCGAGCATATTAACAGTCCTTTGAGTGCTGTAGAAGCAATTGAAAAACTCTTTTTTCATTTGCCCCCAACTGTCGATGGAGCTAGCTTCCAAGTTTATATACCAATCAAAGACATTTTCTTTCAATGAGCGGACAAATTATTTGAGCATGTGATCATCAAAGGTTCTAGCATCATTGCATATCTCGACAAAGTGTGCTATATGTTGTCTTGGGTTACCTTTGCCATCGAATTATTGAAAATTAGGAGGATGATAGTCAACTGGTATCCTCAAGCTGTCAACTCTCTTTGTATATGGCTTTTTATAAGCAACAGAAGATTTTGAACTCTCTTTAAACTTGTCTTTTATCGTCTATAGTACGATATTCTTCAGTTGATTCATAGAGAGCATTCCGTCAGCTGAAATTTGTATCTCTTCCTCAACTAGATTTATTTCATATGGATAGTGCTTCACGGAGTCCTCCTCCTCGTCTTCATCCTCAGCTCATTTCTTATTTGCATGACTAGTCTGTGCTATCTCCATCTTTTTCATCAGTTTAGATATCAACAAACCTTGTTCTTGGCTTTGTTTGGTGAGTGCAGCAACAGACTGAGTCAAGCTTGCCAGTTGTTCTTCGACATATGAAGTGTTTGTTATCATGGCCGAGGCTATGGATGAGTCATACGCCAAACTATCTATGGATCGAGGAATTGGGCAAACAGAGTCCTCTTCACCATTTTTGACGTCGTGCATTGGCTTATCAAGAACGGTCCCCACTATATGGTTTGTCTCTAAGGAGACTTCAGACATACTCATTATAACTACTTCAACATCTTTAGTTTGCAACTCTGAAGGTTTTGAGGCAGTAGCCCTTCGTATCACAATCCTGAGTGGAGTTGTTCTTTGAATCTCTTCAGTCTGCAGCTCTGAAGGCTTTAAGGTAGAAGATCTTCTTATGGCAATCCTGTGAGGAGTCATACTTTGTACTTTCGAACTTTCGAAGAGAGGAGATGAGAGGTAGAAACTGTCCCACCAGGCGTGCTAAAATTTGTAACAACAAATTTTTATTTATTTTCTCCGTCCCGGAGAAGTTGGTATAATTTCTTTTGGGCACGGAGATTAAGGAGTATAATAATTTAATGTAAAGTGGAGTAAAGTGAAGTGAGAGAAATAATATTTAATGTGTAGTGAGTAGTTGTATTATAGGTGATATATGGGGCTCATGAGAATAGATTAATTATTTTTGTGTGGGTCTCATGTATTAAAAAGAAAATGTGTCAACTTTAGTGGGACAAACCAAAAATAAAAGTGTATCAACTTCTATGGGACGGAGGGAGTATTAAATAATAAAGGCAAAAGAAATTACAAAGATAATCCGATATGGATTGAGCTTGAGAATTTGAGTGAACAGTCTCTAGCTATCCTCTGATTCCTATCTTGAGTAGACTTTTGTTGACTTTATCAACTTTCTAAGCCGGATCTTCGGATGAAGCTTGTCCATGCTCAGGCTTGACTTGAAGCTTTAAAACGTTTATCCGGAGGCGTCGAGCATTTATTTGGATCAAACATTCACTTGAAAATTTATCGTAAAGAATACCGTTCAATTTGGTAGAACGTTGACTTCACGGAGAATGCCGAATCGGGGGGCTTAGCACCTTAGTCTCTGATTGGGGACTGTTCTTGACTAGAATATATCTTGAACTTGACTTGAAGATCTTGAACTTGATCTTCGACTTAGATCTCACTTAGATCTGGATCTTCGACTTGACTTAGTCTTGATCTTCACTTTACTTGATCTTGATCTTCACTTGATCTTTGCTGGACTTAGATCTTGATCTTCACTTGATCTTCGCTGGACTTGGATCTTGATCTCCGCTTGACTTGGATCTTGATCTTCACGTGATCTTGATCTCCGCTTGCTTGACTTGGATCTTGATCTTCACTTGATCTTGATCCCCGCTTGCTTGACTTGGATCTTGATCTTCGCTTGATCTAGATCTCTGATCGAAGGCGGCTGGTTGGAAGAACGTCGAATTGGAGGGGCTTAGAACCTTGATCTCGGATCACAGGCTGTTCTTGGCTTAAAGATGCATGAAGATTTCAAGGGAGCACTGCTTGTATTCTTGATCTCTTCAGAAGCATCTACGTCTTCAGATATTTTAGTGTGTATGGAATGAGGACTGAAGGTCCTTATTTATAGGTGGAGGAAATAACCACTTATGAGATATTTTCTCCTTGAAAAGATATGTTGGGCTTTTCTCCTTTAATTAAGCTTGCTGGACTGGATAAGGGCCTATTTAATTTAATTAGGCTGGACTGGACTTGGGCCTATTTAATTTAATTAGGCCTGCTGGATTTGACTTGAATTGAGCCCATTCAACTTGGATTTGGGCTCAAATAATTATATTAATTATCAATTATTTATTCATTTATTTCAGAAATTAATTTATTTGAATTCCTTAATAAATAAATATTTGATTAGTATTTAATATATTTTCTTTGCATTTATATTTATTAGGCAATAAAATTTAATTGTCTACAAAGGGATTCTTGTTTACTAGAAAAATTAAGAAGGGGAAACAAAGTTTAACGTCAAGTTCAAAGCATTTATTTTTTCAAATTCATCCTCATGAAATTGTTATCTACGAATTCAATTTCTCAAAGAACGACAAGGAGAATATTTGAGTAAGGTGGGATGATCTTTCACTCTATTATTCATTTAAAAAAGGAAAAGATGAGCATTGTATTTTCTCTTTGTAAACTCAATAATTACAATTGATTTTGGTCATTCTTTGCAGATTATTTTTATTCTATTTGTTATATGAAAATGGGTCTTTGTCTTGTGAATTCAGTCGGAAATATTGGATAACATGTATTTATCTTTTAATCATGCGTAAAGAAGAGTAATAATACATGTAAACTGTTCAATAAAATGTCTCTTAGAGTTGTTATTGTTAGGAATTGGGACACATACACGCACACGATGACACGAATAACACGAGATTTGTTTCGATTACATCTGGGGGCGATACCAAGTCAGGATTTTTCTTACCTTGTTGGACAAGTCAACTGCAATGAGAAAACATCTTGATCTAGATAACACAATGGATAACTTCTTGATCAAGATAACACAGTGGATAACTTCTTGATCAGATAACTTGCTCAAATCCTAAGCCCATTAGGATCAACTGGGCCAAAAGAAATACGGGTCCAAAGAATTTAGGCTCCATACTCCAACAATCTCCCACTTGAAGACTAAATCCTCCATGTAACATATCTTCTAGTTCTACTCTCGTATCCGCCTGGCATTGCCTAGCCTTTTCTTCAAGTTCCAAGGCCAATCGAAGCTATGCATAGCTTCAATTTCTCTAAGGTCACCACCTTAGTAAACATGTCTGCTGGATTCTCATTTCCAAGGATCTTCATAAGCTGTAAGACCTTCTTCTCCAAAAGGTGACGGATGTAGTGATACTTCAATTCAACATGCTTTGTTCTTGAGTGAAATGCCGGATTCTTTGCAAGAAATATAACACTTTGACTATCACTGAAAATAGTACTATTTTCATGCTCTTTCCCAAGTTCCCCCAAGAAATTCTGCAACCACACCATCTCCTTACTTGCCTCTGTCACAGCTATATACTCTGCCTCCGTGGTGGACAATGCAACAACCTTCTACAACTTAGAAGTCCAAGATATAGCAGTACCACCATAAGAAAAGACATACCCGGTTGTACTTCTTCTCCAATCAAGGTCATTAGATGCCAAGTCTGCATCCACATAACCCACCAGCGCCACACTCTTGCCTTTGAAACACAAAGCATTGTATGTGGTACCTCTCAAGTATCGCAGGACCCACTTCACTGCTTCCCAATGTTGCTTGCCCGGATCACTCATGAACCGGCTTACTACTCCCACTGCATGAGCAATATCTGGTCTTGTACACACCATGTCATACATGATGCTACCAATTGCTGAAGCATATGGAACACTCATCATTTGTGCACGTTCCTCCTTGTTCTTTGGTGATTCCTTATTTGAAAGTTTGAATTGACTTCCCAGTGGAACACTCACAGGCTTCGACTCTGACATGTTGAATCTTTCCAGGACCTTCTGAATGTAACTCGCCTGCGAAAGATATACATATCTCGTCGCCTTATCACGTTCAATCCTCATGCCCAAAATCTGTTTTGCCTCTCCAAGATCCTTCATGGAGAACCGTTCTGACAACTGTTTCTTCAACTTATATACTTCTCTTGCATCGACTCCTATGATCAACATATCATCAACATATAGTAAGAGAATAATGAAGCTTTTGTCAAACCTCTTGTAGTAGCAACAATGATCAGCGTGACATCTATGGTAATCAATCTCCATCATGAAGCTGTCAAACTTCTTATACTACTGCTTTGGGGCTTGTTTTAGGCTATACAAACTTTTCTTTTATTTGCATACAAGTGGCTCCTTTCCCAGGCTGTGTCATGTACAACTCTTCCACTAATTCACCATGGAGAAATGCCGTCTTCACATCCATCTGATGCAATATCAAGTTTTTTGCAGCTACCATACTCAACGCCATTCTAATAGTGGTCAGTTTCACAACTGGAGTAAAGACATCAGTATAGTCAATACCATGTCGCTGCTCAAACTCCTTGACAACCAACCGAGCTTTGTAGCGTCTGCTACCGTCAGCTTCATTCTTGATTCGGTAGACCCACTTGCAGTGCAAAGCCTTTTTACCCTTTGGGAGCTCAACAAGTTCCCTAGTGTCATTCAACAGAAGAGATGCTAACTCATCATCCATAGCACCTCACCATTTTCGTCTATCTTCACTCTGCTCTGCCTCTGCATAACACTCAAGCTCACCACCATCAGTAAGTAACAAGTAGCAGTTAAAGGGCGAATACTATCAGATGCACGTCGTTCTCTAGCTGGTCTCTGCAACGGATCATCCAATGGTGGTGGTGGTGTCCTTGGTTCTCCAATGAGAACCTCTTCCTCATTCTGACTCTCCTTGCTCCCACTCGAGTTTGAGATGTCTAACTCGACTTCTTGGGCATTAGTCTTGTCAAAATTTGATGCCTCCAATCTGTTCTTGTACATAACCTGTTCATTGAAAACCACATCTCTACTGCGAATAATATTTCGATTGTTCTCATCCAGAGTCTATAACCGAACTCATCACCACCATAACCAATGAACGTACACTTAACAGATTTAGCATCTAACTTGCTTCTATCATTAGAACTAATATGAGCATATGCAACACAACCAAAGACATGCAAGTAAGACAGATTTACCTCTTTTCCTGTCCATTCTTCCTCTGGTATTCTGTTTTCCAACGGAACTGATGGACCTCTGTTAATTAGGTATGCTGCTGTGTTTACTGCATTTGCCCAAAACATCTTAGGCAGTCCACTCTTCAATCTCATGCATCTAGCTCGCTCATTCAAAGTTCTGTTCATTCGTTCTGCCACTCCATTCTGCTGGGGAGTTCCTCTCACGGTCTTCTCCATGCGAATCCCATTCTCAGCACAATATTCCTTGAACTATATTCACCTCCATTGTCAGAACAAAATACTTTACTTTCAGCCCTGTTTCATTCTCTACAAGGGCTTTCCACCTCCTGAAAGTATAAAATGCATCAGTTTTATTTTTCAGAAAATAAACCCCTACCTTTCGAGTGAAGTCATCGATGAAGGTCATGTAGTACTCCAAACCACCAAAGGACTTCGTGGGCGCTGGTCCCCATAGATCGCTATGCACCAACTCTAACTTTTCTGCCTTCAAGGTTCTGCCACCTCTCGAGAAACTTACTCTTCTCTTTTTCCCGAAAACACAGTCCTCACATAGGCCATCTTCAACAGATTTCAGCCCTGGAAGTCTCCCTTTCGAACACATTACCTTCATCCCTTTCTCGCTCATATGACCCAGCCGACAGTGCCACAAATAACATTGGTCGTAGCTCCTGCAAGATCAATGCAGTCCTTGGAGTTAGTTGTAGTATACAACGTCCCCTCCTTCTTCCCTCGCGCTACTATCATTACTCCTTTACTGATCTTCCAACTGTTGCTGCCAAAAGTCACTGAGTATCCTTCTACATCAAGCTGTCCAATTGAAAGCAAATTTCTTTTCAATCCTGGAATGTGCCTAACACCATTCAGCTTTAATGTCGATCCGTTTGGTGTGGATATCCGAACATCTCCTTTCCCTACGATCTTCAAGGGCTCTTCATCAGCAAGGTAGACTTGTCCGAATTCACCAGACACATAGTTCTCCATTATTTCAGCATCACTACATGAGTGAAATGATGCTCTAGAATCCAACACCCATGATTCCAGCGGACTACTGACACTCAAGACCAACGCATCTCCAATATCATCTATGGTTGCGTTTGCTGTCTTCTTCTCATTCTGTCCCTTTTTGTTTTTCTTGGGCACTGTACACTGATTCCTGTAGTGACCAAACTCATCATAATTCCAGCACTGGATTGAGTCTTTGTCTTTCTTGGATTGACTCTTTCCTCTGGACTTTGATCTGCCACGATTCTACCTACCCTATGATCTGCCCTATCCTTCGTGTTCAGCACTGACCCTGAAGTAGATCCAGACTCTTTTCTGCGAACCTCCTCGCTAATCATCAGATCTCTCACTTCGTCAAGCTTCAATTTATCTTTCGCGGATGAAGCACTAACTGTAGTTAATGTGACAGCCCAACTATCTGGCAAAGAAGATAACAAAACTAAAGCAAGTACCTCGTCAGTGAATTCGATTTCGACTGAACACAACTGCCCAATGATCATGTTGAACTCGTTTAGATGTTGCTGCATAAGTGTGCTCTCCGACATTCTGAGGTTGAACAATCGTCTGATCAAATGGACCTTGTTCGCAGTTGTGGGCTTTTGGTACATCTCCTCCAGGATTTGCAGCATCTCCCTTGTGGACTTGGCTTTAGTTGTGTGGTAGGCTACGTTCATGGACAACGATAAACGTATCGCACTCATCGCCTTTCTGTTCAACAGATTCCACTCCTTCAGATCCATCTTTTAGGGTTTCACATTCTCTTCTAAGGGCACATACAGATCTTTGCCGTAGAGATAATCCTCGATCTGCATATTCCAGAACCTGAAATTTGATCTGTCAAATTGTTTGATTGAAATCTTCTTGTCGCTCATCGTGACTGCTCCCTTCGAACCTGAGGCTCTTGATACCAGTTGTTAGGAATTGGGACACACACACGCACACGATGACACGAATAACACGAGATTTGTTTACCCAGTTCATCTTTCGACTATATCTGGGGGCGATACCAAGCCAGGATTTTTTTTACCTTGTTGGACAAATCAACTACAATGAGAAAACATCTTGATCTAGATAACACAATGGATAACTTCTTGATCAAGATAACACAATGGATAACTTCTTGATCAAGATAACTTGCCCCAATCCTAAGCCCATTAGGATCAACTGAGCCAAAAGAAATACGAGCCCAAAGAATTTAGGCTCCATACTCCAACAGTTATTACTTGAAATGCTTTATTTTTTGCTATGTTTGTAATTGACAAATATGCAATGTGTATGTTTGACTTGATATTCGAAATGCTAGCTTGTTAATGTTAATTGATTGATTATTCTTTAGGCTTTAGGAAAATGAATACACTGAAATATCAAATGTTCATTATCATACTAGTAAAACACCTGTGCGATGCACGGGATAATATAAAATTTAATTAAAATATATTTTATATAAAGATATTTATGTAAATATAATATAAAAAGTTAAGTATTGTTTTACAATTACCTTTTCAATTTATGTTTCTCAGATAATGAGGTGATAGTATTTAGGTCTCATGACTATTTATACCGCATAAATTAAAGAATAAGAAAGTAAAAAAAAATATTGGGAAATAAGAAAGAAAAAAAATTATTGGGAAAGAGAATGAATATATGACTTTATTTGAGACGATGTGTCAATACCTATTTGTTTTTAGCTCCCAAGTTTCTAATACAAAGACGAAGTAAAGATCATTTAGCCCATTATTTATGTAGTTTTACAGTCAATAATTATTTCATTAAAATACTTTTATATTTATTTAAAAAACAAAGTGATTTTTAATAAAAAGAAAAAGCAGGTGAATTAGGTGAAATTATGCACATATATAGTGTATAAATGATTAAAATGTGAACCTCCCATTAATTTTAATTAATGTTATGTTATATACAACTCATATAATAATTTAAAATATATATATATATATATATATATATATGATTAACTTATAATACTACAATTTTTATTACTCCTTATAAACATACTTATAATAAAATATACTTCCTATGTTCCAAAATATTTTTTTTTCACGTGTGCATAAATACTAACTATAAAAAAAAAAGTTATATAAAAAAATGCAATGATTAGTCACTGCACCCAGAGTAGTTGATTTGAGTATAGACTAATATATCTTATTTCAGTATTGATATATTAATACATATTAAGTTTTGTGTAAGACGGATAACTAGTTATTAATTTTTATTTATTTTACCAATTATATATAGTAATTTTATTGGATGACAATCAATTTTAATCAATTAAGTATCATTTTAAAAAAGTATTTAATCATTTTTAATTCACTTTACATAACTTAATCATGGTATAATATTACACAAAAAAAAATTTAAATTAACAAAATACATGTGACATTGATGGTTAGAGTGAATATTAATTTATTTTTTATTTAATTACATCAATATAATTTGAATAATTTTATTTTTATTATATTTTTGTTTTTCACACAAGTCTAAATATCAATCCCAAAACAATAAATATAGAAAAAATCTCAAGAAAATATATTCAATAGTACATAAAATTATATAAAAAAAATTAATATAAGTATAAAATATTTATTACAAGACATAAATGTTGAAAAAATATAAGTGAGGCTTGCATGCACGCGGGGCACACCGAGCTCCTTTAGAATTTAGTATTATGAGTAAGAGTACATTGTTTTGTTCTAAAGGGTATACACTTTAATTAGTAAGGGTACACCATTTTGTTCTAAAGGTTATACACTTTTTATTAATATTTCTTATTTTTCTTCAGAAAATAAAGGGTATACATCTTTATACTAAAGGATATACAATTTAACACAAGAGTATACAATTTAACAAAAAATTCTAAAGGCCCACGGAGTATGCCCCGTGCACGCGGATCCACACAAGTTTTTGCCAAAAAAATATTAACAAAATATATATACTCATGAATATACCAATAAAAATTTCAAAGTCATATAAATTCAAATATATATATATATATATATATATATATATATATATATATATATATATATATATATATATATATATATTATCCATAAAAACCCAAAGAAAATTATATATTTACTTAAAAATTTATATATTCTTGTGATTGAGTTAAGGGTCCCAAATACTTCGAGATGTGTAGTTATTGATTCCTGACATATATTGCCGCAGGAATTGTGTAACAGATTTCTTCTACTTTTTATTTGTAAAAAAATATGTCATATTTTTAAATCAATTATTTCAAAAAAAATATTAATTAATATATTAGGATTAATATTCAAGTGATTTGATATCTATTCATTTTTCATTTATCTATTCATTAACATTAATATTTATGTTCATTTTTCATTTATCTTTGACATCTATTTATTTTTTCATTTATCTATTCACTAACATTAATATCTATTCACATAAGTCTTTCAATAATATATAAATCTTAGAAAAACATAAATATCGAAAAAAATATTAAAAAGTATATATTGTCCTCATGAATACCAATAAAAAGGCAAAGCCTCATGCATTCCCGGGGACACGGAGTCCCTCCGTGTACTCATGAACACAACCCTCTCCCTCTATATTCTATTTAAACTTATGTATTGCTAGGGATTTAAATTACAAAAGAGTACGAAAATTGCAAAGGTGCGCCCAGATGCACATGAGCCTCACTCCAATAAAAATTCCAAAGTCGTATAAATTCCAAAAATATCTATGGATATATTAACAAAATATATATACTCCTTAAGTATAACAATAAAAATTCCAAAATTCCAAAAGTATATAAGGATATACTAACAAAATATATATACTCCTCAAGATTACCAATAAAAATTCCAAAGTCATATAAATTCCAATATATATATATATATATATATATATATATATATATATATATATATATATATATATATATATGTTAAATAAAATTTTAACCTTTAAATAACATATATAATGATAAATTTATCAAACCAAATAAATATTTGTTTTTAATATCATGATTATTAGACCAAATTAATCATATGCTCAAAACCTTTTCAGTTTACCTCTTCAATTCATATTTCTTCGGCTCATCTTAGTTTACCTCTTCAATTCATAGTTTTCGCCTCCAATCACTATATTTCATTTAATTTAATGTTTTTTTATTTTTTCCTCACCAATATATTAGTGAATTTACATAATCACTATCTAAATTTACATAATCACTATTTTTCATTTATTTTTTTAGCAATATTGATAAATTTTGTGTATATTCTTTAAAAATTCATTTACCAAGTATATATATATATATATATATATATATATATATATATATATATATTATTTCTTTCAAATCTTCAATAATACTATATATTGATTATTAATTATATCTCTAAATGTATAGAAATAATAAAAGAAACGATCAAAAACATAATACATAAGAAAAAATATACTTAATCAGTATAAGCTTCTTCCCCAATCTTTTTCCCTCCCCACAAAAATTCAAGCTTCTTCCTCAATCTTTATTTCTCTATCTCATTTTTCTGCATTTTTCGTTTCAATTGACATTTTATAATTGATCAGTTGATGTTTTCTATTTCGTATAATATTTGACAATTATTTAATTTCTTTTACTATAGTATATTATAGATATTCTAGAAAATATTTCAAAAATAACAAAATTTATAATTAAAAATAGTTAAGAAAAATTTATTATTTCATCAGCACATCGCACATCGCCGGCGTCATCTCCAACCCATTCTTTAAAGTCTAATGGCCTTCCTCCCTTGTCCATACACTGCCCCTTCACACTTGTTGTGGAATTGGAAAATTGCCCCTCCATTCTTACCATCACCTTCACACGTCTTGTGGAATTGGAGAATTGGAGAATTCATTTTTGTACTTTCATCTGCCTGCCCTCCACACCTATTATACTTCGGCAGCGATTCCTCTCCACCAAATAGTGCGTTAACAAAATCTTGTACGATAATTCGGCAGCGATTCCTCTCACCAAATAACTGTTGGGTATATTTGAATTTCGATATAATATGTTGACTAGAAAAATATGACAAAAATAATAAGAACAGAATTTGAATCGAGTCAAGAGTTACACTCTTTCTCCTTAAGACGAAATTGTCCCGCTCTGGTGTTTACGGTTCGATGGCAATCATCTCCAAGATACAACGACTCACATCTTGTGATAGTTGCACTACAAATCACAAGATACGATGAACCAACCGATATTATAAACTCACCTTAGGAGTAGGACAATATAGGAATACACAAATTCTTTAGGCAACTCGAACTTTATGAATATTACGACACATGTGTGTTTAAGATCAAGTCTCTAAGAAGTGTAGGAAACATCCGAGTACTTCGGAGTGAAGAATTATGGAATGGGAGGGCTTATTTATAGATTTCAAGACATCTTTTCGTGAATTGATGCGACTATTGGATTTGATTTTGAATTCAAATTCAAATGCTTTTTCATGAAAAGATACAATTTATTCAAAAAGTACACCCTTTGATCACATTTCTTCATAGACACACTATAATCTATTAGACACCATTTTAAGGTTATTTATCCATTCACCTTAATTTTTCAACAATCCCCACATGAATGGATAAAGTCCACTAAAAAGACTACGACACGGGAGACTGACAGTAAAGTGAGTTCAAACAAAAAGATATTACATCGGGAAAGGTAGCTTCTGCCTTTGAACCTTTCCTAGTTGAGTACTATTGGACATACTCGCAGTTTAGTGGACGCGATGCCTTGAACTACTCTACTTTTATGTATGACAAGATAACAGTACCAACATAATACCTCTCCTAATACCTTTGGTTCTCATGGTTGTGTCCATTTCGGATGGACCATATCTTGGATTCATAAGCGCTTCATTGAGGCGGCCCGTCCTCGCACTTACATAAGTGACCTCTCATCAGGAGTATCATGTCATACCCTACATTTATTAGGTATAAGATTCATTAAAAGCTTTTACGCTTACCCTTACCACACGTCAATATGTTCATTTGCACTTGATTAATCTCTAGGAATGGATTAATTAAAATATTTTAAGTGCACGTTCCTAAACAAATATAATTGTGAGATCTCCACTCATCATGATTGAGTTACCGCTATAAATATCCTTTAATGTGTGGTTTTTTATTTCATTCCTTTTAGACATGCAACATTTGATCTCCATTAATTTTTATCATGGATCCGTTAAATTCACTTGATATCAGTTGTCTTAAGCTAACATAATTTTATGGGGCCATGCTTTTAGCTAATCACCCCACATTTGCCTATGGTGACTTTTCCCACATTTGAATGTTTACGGGTTTTTTTCCCAAATTTGAATGTCTATGGGAATCCCCCACATTAGGGTCGATTGACTTTTCTTGAAATAATTAATCCATCAATCTTAATTGATATAATTGTTTCAAAATTTCATTTTCGACGCAATGTGACTTTTCAAATAGTCACATCTTTTGAAGATAACTCTTCACCAAAAGTCATCTCATTAATTTTATGCTTCTCACGAAGAGACATAACTTTTCACGAAAAGACATGACTTTTCATCAACGGATATGACTCTTTACGAAGGGACAGACTCTTCAACAAAGGAATACGACTTTTTATGAAGAGAAACGACTCTTCTCCGGAGAACATGACCCCTCATACGAGAAGACACAATCCTCCACGAAGAGACATAAACCCTAATCAACATATGATGAAACAATTCAAACGCATCATTCTTAACCATGCACAAAATAGCAATATTCCAAGACGCAGTGTCTCTTTCAGGCATATTGTCGAACGGTTTGATCACAAAATAAAAAAATAACTTTTACCATAGAATGCCATCACAGTGTTGGAAAAATAATTACAATTAAAAGAAGAATAATCCCCAAAATCACCATCACAGTGTTGGAAAAATAATTACAATTAAAAGAAGAATAATCCCCAAAATCACAGTGATTCAATTATTAACAGAACCAATCAAAGGCTTGCAGAGTCAACAATCAGAGCCTTTTAAGTCAAAGAAGAATTGAACCTGAAAACTTAAAAACATGTTTCTGTACAAAGTACATTTTCCATCATGAATTGTATTCTATTAATATTAACCGTAGCCGCCATATTTATGAGATCTCTCTAGATTAGTTGGTTTCTCAATTTCAGAACCGACACATATCTTCAATTTTCATAAATAAATTTACTTTGAAAAATTATATGGCCTAGCATTAACGGTTGCAATTCGTAATCAACGGTTTAGCAAATTAATTTTAATCAACCGTTGCAATTTTTCAAATGTAAAACGGTTTAACAAATTAATTATCTCTATTGGTTTAAACCAATTTTTAAATAAAGCGACGCATGCATCAAACCAAAATAAATCAACTTTGCATGCGAACTCAACTAAATCAACACTTCATGTCATAATAATTTCTTTTTTTTAAAATATTTATTTTAATTACATGAAACAGACAGATGTAAGAAGCAGTGCCTTTTGATCTCTCAATGGCATTGACTATATGATCTCTTATCATAAATTGTTTTTCCTTTTATGAGTACTCTATATTTTCTCATAAAATAAACTTGAAAAAAATTCAATTTAATTACACTACTAGCCGTTAATGTAGCAATTGTATAAATTTTTAGACAGCGTACCTTCGTTTCGTCTACATACGAAATCTCCCTTTAATGTCCTTGTAAGTCAACCAATATTATACCAGAGACATGAACAAAAATTTCGTCTTAAGATTGTTGGGTATATTTGGATTTCGATATAATATATTGACTAGAAAAATATGACAAAAATAATAAGAACGAAATTTGAGTCGAGTCAAGAGTTACACTATTTCTCTTTAAGACGAAATTGCTCCGCTTTGGTGCTTACGGTTCGATGACAATCATATCCAAGATACAACGACTCACATTTTGTAATAGTTGCACTACAAATCACAAGATACGGCGAACCAACCAATATTATGAACTCACCTTAGCAATAGGACGATATAGGAATACACTACGAATTCTTTAGGCAACTCGAACTTTATGATTATTACGACACATGTGTGTCTAAGATTAAGTCTCTAAGAAGTGTAGAAAACATTCGAGTACTTTGGAGTGAAGGATTATGGAATGGGAGGACCAATTTATAGATTTCAAGGTGTCTTTTCTTGAATTGATATGACTATTGGATTTGATTTTGAATTCAAATTCAAATGCCTTTTCATGAAAAGACACAATTTATTCAAAAATTACACCCTTTCATCACACTTCTTCGTAAATACACTTTAATCTATTAGACACCATTTTAAGGTTACTCATCCATTCACCTTAATTTTCCACATAACCAAATAGAGCGTTAACAAAACTTATTGGTTGGACTTAATCCCATCCCTCAAACACGCTGTCAACCATCGCTGTCACACTGCGAAATGTTATACAATATTTTCTTCTCTAAACCATTGTATATATAGATAATGTATCTTCTCGTAGAAGTCTTATATTTTTAATATTTTTTTTGGTAACAACTTCTGTTGTACGCCAATCTAGACAAGTAGGCATAGACCCATTTTCCTTATCTACTTTTTTTTTCCCTTTTTTTTTCTTCATTTTGGCGGCAACTTGTCCTGGAGCTACTATTCTATTTATATATGTTGTGATTCTTCCTTACTTGTATTGATCTTCAAACAATACACTTGATCACACACACGAACTCCTCAGTCATTTCTTCTTGGTTAGAGAATTGATGCAACACACACACTCACTCAATGAATAAAAATAGCAAGAACAACTCTAAATCTCAAGAAGAATGAATAGAAAGATTGCACAAGAGAATTATAGTGTTTCGATCTTCATGATCTACATCCACTCGGAGGAAAAGATAGCTTTCTTATTGATTGAAGAAATACATGAAGAAGATGACAGCAACTCTACCTAGCTCTAACACCAATGTGAAACTTGCTGATGTAATTCAAGATGATGCAGTTTGAATGAATTGAATTTGCTGTGATGTTGTGTAGTGTATTTATGCATTTTCTTCACCAATAACCGATTGCCACTTGCACCAATGGAATGATCACATCACATGTGCTTAATAACTAACCAACTGAAGAGCACATGATCACTAACAAACTCATAACAGCTCAACCAACAACAAAACTGAACCATCCTCACATGTGATCACAACCGTTTGCATACATACACTTGCAGCTGATAGAATGAGTCTAATGCTACATGTATGACTCATGCATTACGTCCATTATGTTCTTCACTCCCTCAGCGTCATAGCAATATCTTGTGTTCACATGATGGATCAAGATTTACACACCATTCTTCAACATACTCCACCTTAAATCAAGTATCCATCTTCAACCAAAACTGCTACCTTCCCTCCTATTTGCTGCTCATATTGAGCAGCACTTCAGTCTTCATTACACATACCAACTAAGCCTAAGCTTAGTTCAAACTTAGAACTAGGCAAGGCCTTAGTTAGATAATCAGCAGGATTGACAGAGGTGTCAATCTTACAAACCTTGACAGCACCACTTTCAACAAGATCTCTCACAAAATACATCTTGACATCAATGTGCTTTGTTCTCTCATGATAGCCCTGGTGTTTTGCTAAATGAATAGCACTCTGATTATCACAGAATACCTTCACTGCTTCTTGCTTCACACCAAGCTCTTTAAGCATACCACTGATCCAAATTCATTCTTTAATAGCTTCAGTTAATGCCACAAACTCAGCTTCAGTTGTGGACAAAGCTACTATGGATTGATGACTGGCCTTCCAACTTATAGCAGTTCCATAAAGAGTAAAGATATATCCTGTTAAAGACTTCCTAGTATCCATGTTAGCAGCAAAATCTGCATCAACATATCCACACAGAACTTCACTGTCTTGGCTGACTTTCTGAAACTTCAAGCCTTTACAGACAGTGCCTTTTATATATTTCATAGACCATTTTGCTGCTTCCCAATGTAGTTTACCAGGTGATCCCATGAACCTACTTAAAACACTAAGTGTAAAAGCCATGTCTGGCCTGCAGCAGACCATACAATACATTAGACTTCCTACTACACTAGCATAAGGAGCCTTGTTCATATTCATAACTTCTGTTTGAGACTTAGGTCCATGCTGTAGAGTCAACTTTACACCTTGCTTGAATGGAGTGGAGACTGTATTACATTCATCCATATTATATCTTTTGATAACCTTTAACAAATAAGCTTCCTGATTTAGCATCAAAGAACCACTGATCCTATTTCTGCTAATTAACATTCCTAGTATCATCTTGGCCTCTCCAAGATCCTTCATGTCAAATTCAGCTTCTAACATCCTTTTTACTTTCAGAATACCAACCATTGTATGACTGGCCAACAGCATATCATCAACATATAGTAATAGATATGTGAACAAACCACTTTCCTCCATGAAGTATACACAACTATCATGAAGACTTCTTTGAAATCCACACTTAACTATGTACTCATCAAACCTCAAGTACCATTGCCTTGAACTTTGCTTAAGACCATAAAGAGACCTTTTAAGCAAACAAGCTTTTGAACTTGAGTTTTGAAGTTCAACACCTTCTGGTATGGCCATGTATATCTGCTCCTCTAACTCTCCATGTAGAAAAGCTGTGGTAACATCCATCTGATGAAGCTCAAGATTCCATTGAGTAACCAATGAAAAAATGATCCTTATAGAACAATGTTTAACTACAGGTGAGAATATCTCATTGTAGTCAATGTCTTCTTTCTGTGAAAAACCCCTTGCAACTAATCTTACCTTGAATCTAGGATTTCCACCTACAACTGTAGAAGGTTTCTTTCTGAAAATCCATTTACAACTTATCAACTTCTGATGTCTAGGCTTCTCCACTACATCCCATGTGTGATTCTTATCCAAAGATAAGAGCTCTTCCTGTATAGCCATTATCCACTGATCACTATCAACACTACTTATAGCTTCTTTGTAACTTCCAGGTTCAAGTGATTCAACTTCAGAGGCAGTATACAAAGCATAAGAAACAAGATCAGCTTGAATGTATCTTGCAGGTAATACAATTTCTCTTCTTTGTCTATCTCTAGCAAGATGATAGGTGCTTTGACCTTCCAAAATGGTGCCACCACCACTTGTTGTCTTGCCAGACTCCACCTGAGACTCAACATCATTATCAAAACTAGTAGTAGTTTTCATTTTTTCAATCAGTGGCATTTTATCTTCATCAAAAGAAACATCCCTACTGATCAGAATCTTCTGTTTGTCTGGACACCACAATTTATACCCCTTTACTCCAGATGGATAGCCAACTAGCACACACTTCAGAGCTCTTGGCTCTAACTTTCCTTGCTTTATATGAGCATAGGCAAGACATCCTATTACCTTCAAGCTACTGTAGTCTGCAGGTTTGCCATTCCACATCTCCTCTGGAGTTTTAAAATTTAGTGGTGATGATGGACATCTGTTTATAAGAAAAGCAGCAGTAGTAGCTAATTCTCCCCAAAAACTCTTAGGAAAACCTCCACTGCTCATCATACATCTAATTCTTTCAAGAATGGTCTGATTCATCCTTTTTGCTGTTCCATTTTGTTGTGGAGTTTATGGAACAGTATTATGCCTTTTAACTCCTCTATCCTTACAGAACTGGTTGAACTCATTTGACAGATATTCCAACCCATTATCAGTCCTTAAACACTTCAACTTCTTGTCAGTTTGATTTTCAACCTCAACTAACCACTCTTTGAACTTAGTGAAGGCTTCATCCTTGTATTTCAATATATATATCCATACCTTTCTTGAATAATCATCTATGAAGGAGATGAAATATTTTCCACCCCCTAGGGATGTTCTTAGCAGGTCCCATAAATCAGAATGAACATAATCTAACACAGATGAAGAGTTATGTTCACCAACACCAAATTTTAACCTCTTTGCCTTACCCATCACACAATGTTCACACTGACTTAAAGTAATTGAAGTATGACCACATAATAGCTCTTGTTTAGCTAATTCTTGCAGACCTCTCTCACTTATATGACCTAATCTTCCATGCCATAGTATAGAATTGTCTATTTTATTAGTGCTACAAGCTTGAGCAGTGACAACATTTCCACACAAGAAATACATGTCATGTTTCCTGATACCCTTCAAGAATACATCATTCCCTTTTGTGACAGTCAAACAACCATCAGTTGACTGAAAACTATACCCCAAGGAATCAAGATTTCTAAGTGAAATAAGATTTCTTCTTTGATCAGGAACATACCTTACATCATGAAGCATTTTTGCTGTACCATCAGTCATTTCAAGCTTTACAGACCCTCTTACCATGATCTTACATGTTTGATTGTTTCCAAGAAGTACAGAGCCTTCATTCTGATGTTTAAATCCTATCAACCAATGTTTGATTGGTGTCATATGGAAGGTACAACCTGAATCTATCACCCATTCAGTGGAGACTTCAGATGCAGTGACTGTCAACACTTCAACAAATTTTGTAGTATCTTCTTGTGCAGGAGCAGTTTGATTTACTTGGTTTTGTTGATCAATTTCTTTCCCCTTATCAATACATTTTTCTTTGATAGCTTTCCACTTGTAGCAATTTCTTCTCATATGGCCAGGTTGATTACAATGATAGCATTTCCTTACTTCACCTTCTTTGGCATGATCTTCATCCTTTCTAACTTGTTTGTTTCCATCAGAACCCCTCTTCTTCTTGTTATTCCTTTTAGCTTGATTGTTCTTCTTGACCATCAAGCCTTCTCCTCCAGAACTCTGAGTGCTATCAGTTACTAATTGTAGTTCCCTAGACTTGAGTGCTAGTAACACATTATCAAACTTGATGGGACTCTGATTTCCATATAACAAAGTATCTTTGAAACTTTGAAAAGATCTTGGAAGAGCTGTCATCAACATGAGAACTTTTTCTTCCTCTGATATCTTTGAGTCAACAGTTTCAAAATCATCCATGATCATTACAAACTCATCAACTTGATCCAATATAGGCTTTTCATCAGTCATTTTGTATGCATTTAGTTTCTGCCTAATGTGAAGTCGATTTGCTAATGTCTTGATCATAAACATGGATTCCAATCTTTCCCAGACTCCAATTGCAGTAGACTCCCTAGCTACTTCCCTTAGTGCCTTATCCCCCAAACATAGAATAATAGTAGAATGAGCTTTTCTAAGTACCTCATCATCTACTTGCATTCTTGGAGGTCTAGCTGCTGATGGATCTTTTATTATCTCTGTCTTGACAGGTTGAGGTGGCTTCAATGCATCAATGAGCCATTGTTGTGTCAAGATCGCCTTCATCTTGAGTTTTCAGAGACTGAAATCAGTTTTTTCAGTGAGCTTCTCAATATCAAACCGTGTGGTGTTCATCTTCTCAGAATTCAGCAGCAGTTTGATGGTTTGTTTCCCACAGACGGCGCCACTTGTTGTGATTCTTCCTTACTTGTATTGATCTTCAAACAATACACTTGATCACACACACGAACTCCTCAGTCGTTTCTTCTTGGTTAGAGAATTGATGCAACACACACACTCACTCAATGAATAAAAATAGCAAGAACAACTCTAAATCTCAAGAAGAATGAATAGAAAGATTGCACAAGAGAATTATAGTGGTTCGATCTTCATGATCTACATCCACTCGGAGGAAAAGATAGCTTTCTTATTGATTGAAGAAATACATGAAGAAGATGACAGCAACTCTACCTAGCTCTAACACCAATGTGAAACTTGCTGATGTAATTCAAGATGATGCAGTTTGAATGAATTGAATTTGTTGTGATGTTGTGTAGTGTATTTATGCACTTTCTTCACTAATAACCGATTGCCACTTGCACCAATGGAATGATCACATCACATGTGCTTAATAACTAACCAACTGAAGAGCACATGATCACTAACAAACTTATAACAGCTCAACCAACAACAAAACTGAACCAAACCTCACATGTGATCACAACCGTTTGCATACATACACTTGCAGCTGATAGAATGAGTCTAATGCTATGTGTATGACTCATGCATTACGTCCATTACGTTCTTCACTCCCTCAGCCTCATAGTAACATCTTGTGTTCACATGATGGATCAAGATTTATACACCATTCTTCAACAATATATATATATATATATATATATATATATATATATATATATATATATATATATATATATATATATATATATTATATTTTGTAGATTTTGTTCTCCCACTTTCCTTTTCTACACTCTTATATCAACTCAATTTCTTACACGCACCTACATGGTAAGATTATTCAACCTCCAAATGTGATGTTTTAGAGAGGCAAAGAAGTGTTTAAATCACACTCCCTAAATAACGTGTTCGATTGTGTGCTCAAATGAAATCACCATATCACTTCTAATTATCATTCACACTTTCATTAACGAGAGACTGACTAGACGCTAATTGGTTTCGACTTTTGTGTTCATGGAACTAGAAATCAGGTTTTTATGTATTACAGTTATGCATGTTAATCGTGATACAATCTTTTGTTGTGCTGGTTCATAAATAGGATCATATATCATAAATTTATAAGAATGCCACTTTCAATACAATTTTTTTTTTTAAAATGCCACCCACAATTTTTTTTTCAAATATGTCACTTTTTAATTTTTTTGGACCAAAATACCACTTCACTCATTAAATCTCATTCTCTCTTCTCACTTTATCATTCATTCTTCAAAGATTTTAAAGATTTGATAAGGCAACCACACGAGGAAAGCGACAACGGGGCAACACAACCCAATATGAATCTAGATTAGTAAATCTTACAATTTTTTTTCATAAACTAAATTTAGGGTTTTGTGAAAATTAACATGTGAATTATGTTGGGATGATATTAATTATTTTGGTGTTTAATTAGATTAATAAGATTTATACATTCCCTAACATGTTTAGAATATTAATTAACAAACATATTGTGAATATTTTGGTAAAAATCTAAACTTTAAGGTACAGAAATCGCAATTTGCTCAGAGTTGTGTGACATGTTGCGTATAAGGTCGCACGCACCTTTAGCAAGCAGTCACTTGTAAATCGCACAAATGATTGCGTGAGTAGTCGCTAGTGGATCGCGTAGTTAGTTGCGTGCAAGGACGGCGTCACGTTGGGGCAAAGGGGGCACTTGGTCCCCCTGACATTTTGATAATTATTATATATTCATTATCATTTTTAATTTTTTTGCTTGATTGTATATAATTATTTACTAATTGTACATATTTATGATTCACTTATACACATTTTTATGATTCGATTGTACATTTTTATGAGTGGATTGACATGTTTATGCATTTGTTATAAAATTTTAATCAAATAATAAATCGAGTCAATGAAATTTTCGTCATTTTTTGAGCAATAAAAAATTTGCCATTAAATATAGGGTATTAAAAAAAATAACGTAAAATCTATTTTGGTACAATAATAATTTACCTTAAAAATATTATATATCTCAATCCACTCCATATTATTAAAAAATATATATATATATTTATTTATTAATCTCCGTTCAAACAGTAAATGTAATAACAATTGAGGACGGAGAGAACATACACTAATAAATAAAAATTTGGAGAGAGTATACAAAAATAAATAAAAATTTATACACCTTATTAGCGATTTTTTATTATTTTTTTATAAAAAATTGAATATAAGTAGTTATACATTTGTTAAAAAATGTATATACACTATTTAATAAAAATTATATATATATATATATATATATATATATATATATATATATATATATATATATATATATATATATATATATAAGTGCATGCTGCACACAAATAACTTTTGAAAAATAAATTGTTCTCTTGTGTTCACGGAAGCACATTGTATATAAGGATTTAACTTTTTAATTTTAATAGTATATACTTTAAGTAATGAGGATATAACTTTTGTATTGAAAAAATCGATTGAAATATATATGGTATAAATGTTTGATTAATGAAATTAAATTTTTTTTCTTAAAAATCTAGGGTATACGTTGATAAAGGGTATAACATATAGATAATGATGGATATAACTTTCAAAAATTATTAGATTTAGAGAAAGTGTCTTGGGACATGCAAATTATAGTCATGAAAAATATTGAGCTAAATTAAAGATTTGATAATTATTTCCTAATGCTATTTACTTAAGAGTGAGGCTTTCGTGTTTTCGGGGTGTACGTTTAAAATTTAATATTATGAGTAAGAATACATTATTTTATTTTAAAGGGTACACACTTTAATTAATAAGGTTACATCATTTTGTTTTAAAGAATACACTTTTCGTTAATATATTTTTTTCAGAAAATAAAGGATACACATCTATCTTTATATTAAAGGGTATACAATTTAATATAAAATTATAAAGGCGCACCGCGTGTGTCCCGAGTGCACACAACTTTTTACCATTTACTTATTGGTCAAGGCATATTTTTCGCACATTTTTTTAATTTTTTTTAATTTTATTTTACATTTTGTAATTTAAAACAAAATAAAATTAAAATAGAAAAACTTCTGCCTCAAAAGTCAAAACAAAGATAACCGATATGTTAAAAATAAATAAATAAATAAATAAGTTCAATAGATAAACATAATTTTAAGGGAAAATGCAAATTTCATTCCTTAATTTACCCAATTATACGTTTAGAGTTGCGTGTGCCCTATGCATAACGTGTGACTTTAGAATTTAATATTATGAGTAAGGATAAATTATTTTGTTTTAAAGGATATACACATCTTTATAATAAAAAGTATATAATTTAATACAAAATTCTAAAGACGCACAGCGTGAGTCCCTTGCGGGTGCACACAAGTTTTGACTTAATCATTTTCCATTAAAGTTTTTTTCCCCAAAATATAACCGTCTAAAAGAAATTCAAAATGGTAAAAGCTCTTGTGCCTCAGGAGACATGAACCGTATCCTCAGGTGAACACAACTCTTTCCCTCCCTATTTTATTTAAACTTATGTATTGCTAGAAGTTTAAATTATAAAGGGACACAAAAATTGAAAAGGAGCACGAATCTAAATCCGTGTGCCCGGGGCACAAGAGCCCCACCATTCAAAATTAAGCAATTATAATCAAAATCGAAAACTTAATATGACTGAAACGATAATGGAGTAAAATTAAAGGAAAAAAAGAATGCATATTCCCTAACCTAATTTTAAATTAATAAGAGTTGGTCCGAATGTACACATTATATAACATTTTATTTTAAAAGATTATATTCTTTTATTAATAAGAGTATAATTTTTTCATTAAATAGGTTGACTGAAATATGAATAATATAAATGATTAAAAAAATAATTTTTTAAAAAAAAAATCATGAAGAACTTAAATTTTTTATTTTTTATAATAAGAATACAACATTTAATATTAAAAGGTACTGACTTAAAAAAAAAGTGAAATTTGGAACACTGCCGAGAAACACATATTTAAGTTTTTGCCTTATAAGAAATCATTTTGAATTTTATGATTGGTGCAGGGATAACACTTGGAAAGGGAGCGCACATGTAGTGGCTGAAAAGAAGAAGAATTTTGGTCGCACACAGCGTGGCACTATCAACGAAAGATAATAGTTACTCATCCACGATATGCAGAAGCAATTCGTTGATGATGCCACGCCCTGCACGGTCAAAACGCTTCTCCTCCCAATTCAATACCATATCTCACTTTGCTGAACAGGGGATGGAAGAATAAACTAAATAGAGGATGGAAGAATAACAGATATACAGAAGGTAAGGTGGAAGGGAAGGGGATGGAAGAATAAACAGAGATACAGAAGGTAAGGTGGAAGGGAAGATGATGACCACTTTCATTCCTCACCATAGACACCATAGATAATACTGAAAATAAAAGGATGCATAACAATGGAAGAATAGATAAAGACTCATCGAACAGAGATCAAAAAGAATGATTTAGAACTCACTTTGCTCACATAGTAGAATGAGTGCTATATATAGGTAGAGAAAGAGAGTTCTAACTAATTAATAAAGAAGATAAGGAGAAACATTTTAGATAAAATTATTAAAATTTGAGTCCATCTTGCATTTTGCTGCATACGGAGAAATCTAGAGAAATTAGATAAATCAATTATTGAAAAATATTAATAAATTTAGCGATAAAGAATGTGGCCACGTCGACGTAATGTGAATAGCTAGTCATATAGCACTCACACCGGCAAATTCTGAACAGCAACACGTACAAAGACGTAATATACAACACGTAGACAGACGCATTTTGAACAGGTGGCCATGAAATAATATACAACTCACGTCAATATTATTATTTTACTTTTGATACTTTTATATGTTTTTAATAAATTGTTTATAATTCACCCACATCAAAATTATTGTCATTTTAATTTTCACATTTTATACATTTTGTTGCTATATAGAAATTATATCATCTATCTACACTTTCTCTAAATAACTACATTTTATACATTTTGTTGCCACAGAGAAATTATATCATCTTTCTACACATTTTCTCAATCAGCTTTATAAATTAAATATCTTCTTTAGTTTACTCAATCAGCCTTATAAATTAAATATCTTCTTTAGTTTACTTTTTTTTCGTTCATAAAATTGCATTATCACTCTCCATTAATTCAGTATATTTTCTCTTTATTAATGAAAATATATTTTTTGTTATTAAAGTTATCACTTTTTATCAATTTTACGTAAGCTATAAATTGTTCATGAAATTGCATTATCACTCTCCATTAATTCAGTATACTTTCTCTCCATTAATTCAATATACATACTTTTAAAGTTATCACTTTTATCATTTATCAATATCACGTAAACGCTTACGTGAGCCGACATCTTTGCGAAACTTATATGCACCGCTTATACAATCTTGTATCTATGCAACTGGATTCTATTTAATTCTTTGTAATATTGTAAAATATGCTAATACTTTGAGATCACTGTGTTTAAACAACTCAAACATTTATTTTAGTATTAAACTTGAGTGTGTGTCTTGAGAAAGAGTATGATCAAGAAAACATCGGCTTACCTAATTAGATAGAATATGCTAATACTGTAAGATGAATATGTCGATAAATATACTACTAATACTTTTTGCTGATATATATATATATATATATATATATATATATATATATATATATATATATATATATATATATATATATATATATATATATAAAAGTGTTGTTCTAATTAGTATATCTTTAAAACTAATAAGAGAAATTGCAATTTTAGATATTAATACGTTATTATGATGTACTGTTTTATATATATATATATATATATATTAATGGCAAGTTATATGATATTGTTTTTATGAGAAGAGTGAAATATAACTTCCCTTAACATAATAATAATAATAATAATAATAATAATAATAATAATAATAATAATAATAATAATGATAGTGTTTGAAGGAAGGTGATATGTATAGCTATGCATATCAGGGCTGAAGATAAGTATATCATCAAAGAAAACCAACACAAACTTTCAAAAAAAGGTTTAAACACAGTGTTCATCAATGATTGAAAAGTGGCTGAAGCATTGGTTAAGTCGAATGGCATGACTTTGAACTCATACAACCCCTATAAGTAACAAATGCTGTCTTATGTACATCTAGAGGATCCATTCTAATTTGGTGATACCCAACCCTTAAATCTATCTTTGAAAAAATAGTTGCATCCCCCAACTCATCTAAGAGATCATCAATTAATGGTATTGGAAAAGTTATCTTTTATTGTCAAAGAGTTCAATTTTAGATATTAATACGTTATTATGATGTACTGTTTTATATATATATATATATATATATATATATATATATATATATATATATATATATATATATATATATATTAATGGCAAGTTATATGATATTGTTTTTATGAGAAGAGTGAAATATAACTTCCCTTAACATAATAATAATAATAATAATAATAATAATAATAATGATAGTGTTTGAAGGAAGGTGATATGTATAGCTATGCATATCAGGGCTGAAGATAAGTATATCATCAAAGAAAACCAACACAAACTTTCAAAAAAAGGTTTAAACACAGTGTTCATCAATGATTGAAAAGTGGCTGAAGCATTGGTTAAGTCGAATGGCATGACTTTGAACTCATACAACCCCTAGAAGTAACAAATGCTGTCTTATGTACATCTAGAGGATCCATTCTAATTTGGTGATACCCAACCCTTAAATCTATCTTTGAAAAAATAGTTGCATCCCCCAACTCATCTAAGAGATCATCAATTAATGGTATTGGAAAAGTTATCTTTTATTGTCAAAGAGTTCAATTTCCTAAAATCTACACAAAATCTTCAGGTTCCATCTTTCTTTTTTACAAGCAAAACAGGGGATGTGAATGAACTTTTACTTAGCTGGACAACTCCACTATCAAGCATTTCTTTTACTAATTTTCAATTTCAATCCTCCATAAGTAAGGGTACCTATAGGGTTGTAGTTTAAATGGTTGGACACTTGTTTCAAGTGGAATTTTATGGTCATGAGACCTCTGTAGTGGTAAGTCAGTGGGGGTTTCAAACACATGTAGGTATTTGGAAATTAAGGGCTGCAATTCTAATGCGGGTTTGCTATCTTTCATAACTTGTTCAGCTTTAATCATACAAAGACAACTAAATACTAACCCTTTTTCTTTTTCTGTAGTCTTTTTTAAATTACTTCCCACTTATCATTTTCAAAGTTATATCTTGTTTAATTCCTTGCAATGTTATTTCTTTCCCATTCTTTCTGAATTTTACTTGATGTTTATCAAAATTAAAGTAACGGGGCCCAATTGCCTAAGTAAATCCACCCCAATTATCATGTCACAACCCTCAAGGTTAAGAATCATAATGGATGAGCTAAAGTTCCACTTTCCCATCTCCCATTCTAACTTTGGGCACCTAATGTTATATTCTAACTTCTCACCATCAGCTACTGTAAACAACAAGGGATTTGTACATTCTAAAACGCATCCGAGCCTTCTAGCAGTTAACTCATCTAAGAATGTGTGGGTGCTTTTGGTATCAATTAGTACGGTGATCTCATGCTTCCCTACCTTCCCCAAGAGTTAAATAGTATCTGGGGTGACCTGCCTTGCTAAAGCATGAACTGAAATATGATAATTTTTCTCTTCTAAGTCATGCAAAACAAGCTCGGTCTCCTCATCCTCACTAGGTTCATAGATTATTACAAATAGTTTTTTTGCATTTATGGCCAATGTGGTAGGTTTCTTCACAATTAAAACACTGATTCTTCTTCTTCCTACACTCTATTTCTACTGGAGTTAGCTTTTTAAAGTATTGTAGTTTACTGATTAACATGCTTTCAGTGTTTTTAAACCCCTTACTTGGTTTATAGTTATCTTTCTTCCACTTATTATCACTCATACCACTGATATTTTTATTGAAGTTCTTGGGACCCCTTCCTAAAGAGTTTATGAGCAGTTCCTGTTTCTTAGAAAGTTGAATGGTTAAACTCAAAGTTTTTGGTTTAAACATATCAATCATTTTACCTACTTCCTTTTTCAGCCCACTTATATATCTTTGAACAAAATATTCTTCATTCAAACTCTTATTAGAATTGGCCATGAAAGCTTTAACTTCTTCAAATTTCAGGGTATATTCAGACACATCATTATCTTGCCAAAGTTTATTAAACTGAGCGACAAGGTTTCGAGCAGTACCAAAAACTGAGCGACAATGGTTCGTCATCAACGCCAGACAATTGCATTTCGATTAAAGTTGATTTGTTGTTGTTTCATCTGAGACATTTAAGACTCTAAATTTTCTACCCGAACTTCCATTCTCGTTCTTCTCGGCATATACCACTGATCAAACCGCTCTTATACCAAATGTCACACAAGGCACCAGTTCCTAATCATCCGAGACCTATTCCAATCAAAATCGATGACGAACCATGATCCTTTTATTGTCTTAGTATTAGTAAAAGTGTAATCACTTTTGTATTTTAGAACCACGCTTTTATTAAAACTTAACAATTCTGATTAGTTTGAATAGTAGGTAGTTAATCATAGTTAGAGAAGTTAAGCTGCTATTATAAATAGCTAGCCCAGGGTGTAACAGAACCAACAAAATATCACAATTAAGTTCCATATTTTTCAGTTTAGCCTTTCGCGCACTCTCTTCTTTGATCACTTGCACACACGGTCTCTTTTATCCATTGATTTACCAAAGATAATTGTTCAAAGGATCATGGTTCGTCACCGATTTTGATTGGAATAGGTCTCGGATGATTAGGAACTAGTGCCTTGTGTGACAATATTTCCCTAAAAAAACTTGTTAATATTAAACTATTATTATAATTTTATTTTTCAAAAGTTAAAATTACAAATTTCCCTAAAATACTATTATGAGAATATATAGACATGATATATATATATATATATATATATATATATATATATATATATATATATATATATATATATATATATATATATATATATATATATATCACAAAATCTGGTTAAATCTTTTCAGTGTGACAGTTTATAAAATGTTTTTTTATCTTCTAATAACATTGCATCAAATAGTCATACTATTTAGTTATATGAAAATATTTTGAATTTAATAATATTATTTCGATTTTTTAAAAAAAGAAAAAAGAACTCGGGTTGCTATAAAAGAATTGGGTGAAACTGTTTCATGAAGGATTTTTGTGAGACGATAAGAAGTGATACATGTATATGTTATATTAAATAAATGTATTACTTTTTATTTTTAATTGTATTATTATATTGTATATATAAATATTATTAAATTATATGGGTAGATATAAATGTATTACTTTTTGTTTTTAATTGTATTATTATATTGTATATATAAATATTATTAAATTATATGGGTAGGTCTTGCATGAGACCGTCTCACGTGAGATAATTTTTCACTTTTAAAAATAGTTATCACTTTCGCTATAAATCATTATCACTTTTGCTATAAAATATTACCACTTTTTATTTATATTATAAATTGTTCACGAAATAACAATATCACTTTTCATTAATTTATTATGACTTTCCTATATAAAAATTATAATTTTTGGCCGTCTCACGTAAGCCCTTACGTGAGACGGTCTCACACAAATCATATAAAAGTTATCACTTTTTGGCCGTCTCACGTAAACTTTTATGTTGAGACTGTCTCATACAAGTCTTTGTCAAATTATATTGATTGTTAATATATATTAAAATAATAAAATGTATTAATTCCATAATTTTATATGTTAAATATATTATTTTTTAATATTATTTTAAATTTTATTGATATTATATTGTATATCAATATTTACATAGATTTATATATATTTTAAATGATATTTACATAAATTAACAGAAGATCATTGTGTTAGGAAAATGAATCGAAGCTTTGTTGTGTGAGTTTTCAAATTTGGACATAGTGGACTGTACAAGGTACATATGTTCGAAAATCCCAGCATCATTCACAACAGCAGATGCATGTCGAAGGGTTCTAACTGATGATGAATCCTTCAAACCTGGATGGCCCTCTTCCACGATAACCTCATGTGTTTGGAATACTTGCAAAAACATAAAATTGGGGAGGTGGAGAAACACTTTTTTTTTTTATCAAAATAAAAAAGTGATATTTGGTGCACCAAGTGTATAACTTTTTATTTTATAATAAAGTACTCCCTCTGTCCAGATTCAAGGGTGTCATTTGCTTTTGAGCACGGAAATTAAGGAGTATTGTTATTTAATATGTAGTGGGTAATTATATTAGTGGAGGTATGAGTCCCATTTTTTAGTTGTATTAATGGGTGTGTGTGGATAAAAAATGAAATGAGACCCTTGGAGGCGGACGCCCAAATAGAATAATGATACCATTGAAAGCGGAAGGACGGAATACATATTTCTTAATAATTGTATTGTATAGTCTTTTTTACATTTAGTTTATTATTAAAAATATTTACAGAAAATTTGCTAAAAAAGTGTATACGTTTTTATTTATTATTGTATACTATAATTTTTTTTTTATAAATTTATAAGTTTTTGAGAAGAGGTGCACAATGCAGCCATGTGTATTGGAGTATTAGGCCAAGATAAATTATCTTTTTAGGCCACAAGTATATTATCCTTTAAAATTTGATATTTTATCAAAATTGACTTTTTTAAAATGAAAATAAAATAAATATTATAATATATACTCCAAATATTACCAAATATATGAGAATATTGGTCTTAATTACACCGGTATAATATCTCAAATCTAAAAAAATTATTATTATTTTGATAATTTGAATTTATAACTAATAAAATTCTTTAAAAATAAATAATAGCATATCTCCCAAATATGAATCTATTTTACATCAATAAATTGTTAAAGCCCAATATTACTCTTTTATAGGTTTGCCGACTCCACTCAAGGTGTATGATTGCATCCTGATCGCAAAATGGGAAATCTACTCTTAAGTACACCGAAGGCACACTCGATAACGTTCCTCAAACGGCAATAACGATTATTAAATAACTCCTTGAGAGAGAAAGCAGCTTCGTCATCCCGCAGTCCTAATGAATTTGTGCAATTTGTTCAATGCAAATCATATTGTGGTTTTTTTTCTTTTGGTAAAATTTATTATAGGAGTACGAAAGTGTGAAGTGTAAAAAGTGTAAAAGAATATATTACTCTAATAGCGTGATATCTACCTTTTAAAATTTGATATTTTATCAATTTTTTTTTTTAAATTTAAATAGATGAATTATGTATAAAATCTATAAATGAAAATGAAATAAATTTTATAATATATACTCCAAATATAACCAAATAAAAGAGCATATTGATCTTACTTACACCGGTATAATATCTTAAATCTAAAATAATAATTGTTATGTTGATAATTTGAATTTAGACAGTCTCTTGTGAGACGGCTTGTGAGACCAGTTAAAGTATGTCTATTATATTGATAAAGTATGTTTAATTATAGTTAAAGTATTGAGATGGTTACTCTTAGATACACTATACATATAAAATTAACTATTAGGTACACAACCCAAAAAACATTACTCCTAACTACAATATTTAATTATTGATTACCAAATTTACTCTTATTTTGAGTAAATGAATGAAACGCAGATTTTTTTCAAATTTGATTTCTCTCCCGATTCCCGTAATTAATGACATTTAATTATTGATTACCAAATTTACCCTTATTTTGAGTAAATGCATGAGATGCAGATTTTTTTCAAATTCGATTTCTCTCCAAATTCCCGTAATTAATGGCATTTTTCCCTAAAATCCCGCAACTGCATGAAATTACATGAGATCAAACTTTTTTTTAGCACGAAATGCAGATTCTAGTTAAGAAATGCATTATTATTATTATTATTTGTTTGGTGTTTTAGTCTGCACGAAATGCAGATTCTAGTTACGAAATGCATTTTTTATTTTTTGGGGGTGTAGATGATTTTTTCTGCAAGGCATGCAAATTTTTCTGCACGAAATGCAAATTTCATGTGAATTAAAATTATTGCACGAAGTCAATTAAAATTTCTGTAAATCCAATTTCTACAAATTATAAAAATATGAGTAGTTTACAACGATATGAATCGAATTATTTACAGAAAAAATTTACATTATCCATGGAATTTATCAAAGATAAATCTAAAGCGAACAAATTTTTTTAAAAAAAAACTTATAGGTTTGCAAGATCTCAATGCTCAATATTAGATCAGAATTCCAGCTATGATGTTCAATTTCTACTCCCAGAAGTTATGTATTGATACTAGAAACACTTGAATTCAATTATAGTGATTTGAAAAACTTAAAATAACTGCAGAGACAAGAGGAAGAGCATGATTGGACCACGGACAACATATGAGAGTTTGCAAACCTACATCTTATCCCTGCAAGAAACAAGTGGCAGATCTTCGTCGACCATATTGACGCTCATAAACAAGGAGTTGCACCCTCAGTTGATTACACTAACTTGCCTATGTTCCAAATCTTAGGGCTGCTCTTTCAGAAAAAACATTTATCCTCACCTTCTCTCTCTCAATCATCAATCATGGCTTATACGATCGATTTCCGGTGGCTAACTGAGGGGTTCATCGAAAAAATTTTGAAGCGCAAGAGAACCGAGCAGGAAGGCAAAAAGCTGCAGATCCTCATCCATTGACATCGACGCCTTCTATCAACAGCTTCCATTGAAGCGCAAAGTCGTCGATTCATCCACCGAAATAACCAAACCATACACCGACGTAATTGCTCGAAGAGTGTCGGGCAGGAAGTGGAAGGAGATCTAGACACATCTAGTATTGGCGGTTCAGTTGAGTAAGAAACGATCGATCGAAAGAGCAGCGGCGAAGGAAAATGAGAAGGAGAGAAAGAAGGTGTACCTGAGAGGATGAACAAGCTGGAGAAGCGGAGGCGATGAATTGGAAGGGGGATACAAAGAAGATTTGGGGGTATCAGGTTACCAAGAACAATTAGGGTTAACCAAGGATATATTGGGTAATTTATATTATCATTTTGTATCTAGGAGTAATTGTTTTAAAAGATTGTATCTTATAATTATTATGTGTATTAACCATGTATTGGAAAGTAGTAATTATTTCTAAAGTATTTTTCTAAAGTATAATGAATTATGAATTAAAGTAAGATTTTATGGTGTTATAATATGATTCATTATGAAAAAATTACTACTAGGTACACACTTTGTACCCCTAATTACTATTTGATACATTGATTTAAAATAATTACTATTACATACAAAATATTAGAGTAAAATACTAAATATAACCCTAAATCCATATACTTTTAAATCACAAACTCAAATTCCCACCCACCACCGGACCACCGCCGCTGCCGCCAGCCGATCGTCGAAATTCTGCCGGACCGCCGTCAGACTGTCGATCGGCCGCTGAAATTATGTCGGACCACCGCCGGCCGATCGTCGGAGCTCCGCCGGCTGACCGCCGAAATCTGCTGCCACCGCCGGAGCTTCGACGGACCATCCCACTTTTTTGCTGCACACACTTATTTTTACTGCACACACTTTTTTTACTGCACACACTTTGCTGCACATGAACTTTTGTTGCACACAACATTTATGTGCAGCACATTGTAGGGGTAATATTGGAATATCACTACATATTTTTGTAGTTAGTAGTAATATTTTTGTATGTTTGTATCTGATAGTAATTAAGGATTTTTTTTGTACCTAGTAGTAATCCTCCCATTCATTATTGACATACTTTAACTACAAATAAACATACTTTAACTATATAATAAGCATACTTTAGTAATGGGCTGACCCGTCTCATAACTGTCTCACAAAAAACTCATCTCACAAAAGAGTAACTCTTGAATTTATTACTAATAAAATTATTTAAAAAGAAATAATAGCATATCCTAAGCTTAAATAAATCCAAATATGCATCTATTTGTTCTGAATGAATTGTTTAAGTTTATTTTTCAAATTAATTCTTGAGTGAGGCTTGCGTGTGCCAGAGCGCACGGGAACACATTTTGTGCGCATTTAGAAATTTAGTATTACGGGTAAGGGTACATTGCTTTGGTCTAAAGGGTATACACTTTAATTAATAAAAGATACACCATTTTGTTCTAAAAGGCATACACTTTTCATTAATATTTTTTTTCTTTGAAAAATAAAGGGTACACATTTTTATACTAAAGGGTATACAATTTAACAAAAAATTCTAAAGGCGCACGGAGTGTTGTTCATGCGCCCAGATACACACAATAATTTTCTTTAGAAAATAAAAGGTACACATCTGTATACTAAAGAGTATACAATTTAATACAAAATTCTAAAGGCGCACGGAAATGTGCACATGAGTTTTTGCCTTAATTCTTATTAATAAAGATTTTTCTAATTAATTCTTATTAATAGAGATCTATATTATTGATTCAATATTTAAAATTATTTCACTTATATTATCATAACTTTTCATAAGAATAATATATTATATAAAAATACTTATGTAGTTTTTTTTATTATTAAGGATACCGTACGTGTCTTGAATATGATTAATTGTCAAATTATTTTTATATGACATATATAATTTTTCTATATTTTTTTATAGTATTTAATTTTTATTATTAAGAATACTTTTTCACATTTTCTTAAATAGTGATAACTCCTTTCTTCCAAAGATTAGGGATTCTAAGTGAAGGGTTTAGCTGACTAATTTTTTGCTCTGTTCTTTCTACTCGGGTTCAAGATTAGGGATTCTAATGGTTTATTTAGTATTTTTGGACGTTTTGTTTTTGGTATATTTCAACAAATGGTAAAAGCAGTCGGTTAAACCTTCACCGGATATAGAGTGTTAAATTACTCTCTATATAAGTGTTGAAATTCAAACTCACCAAATCCCTTTTATTAATATGGGGGAGAAAAAAGGGTAACTGAAACATAATTGATAACTTTATTTTATGTGTTATTTTTCATAAAGTTTTAAAACAGGATATATATATATATTTATATTTATAAGTTAAAATATAATATATTATTCCATAAGTTAAAAGTTTTATTTTTAGAACTTTAAATTTTATCACAAAAAGATATTTGTATCGATTTTGTCACATAATTATGAGTTTTATTTTGCTCTCGGTTGCCTATTTTGCGACTCTCTCTCTCTAAATTCAAATCCTCCCCCTTCTCTCTAAGATGGAGATTATGGAAGATAATTTATAATTATAGTATAAATTAATTAGATACTAATATGAATTGATTTTGATTTGTTTCCTTTAATTTTATTTATGTTTTTATTGTATTAGATATCATCACTTATAAATATGTGCTCATATTATTGTAGTATGTGAATTGAAATTGAATGATAAAAAAAGAGAGAGTTTTCTCTTCTCATCTTTTACGGTATTCTTATGAATCAAGTATTTGAGAAATCTATTTTTCGATATTCTTAAGAAATCAATGGATTATAGAGTTTATTCTCGTATTATCATCCTTTTTAATACGCTTTCACTGCATCACTCCCCCTCTCCACCCCAACTGCACTCCCATCTCCCTCCCTTCTCTCGGCGACGGTTCCATCCTTGACGGAGCTCATGGAAGAGTCGGTAAGCTACTTTATCTCCTCTTAGTCTTAGGCTTGATTCGTCGTCCGTTTTTAGGCCTCTCCACAACCGATTGGGCTTGCGCCGTTAGTCGGTCTGGAGAACGCCGTTGGGGTCCAGATTTAGGCTGTGATGGGTGAAGAGCGAGGTAGCAGCGGAGGGAAGTGGACATGGGGAAGGCGCGGTGTGGTGGACGGGTGGAGAGGAGGCTTGCTTTCTTCCTATTTTTTTAGATCTATTTTGTCTTAGTATGTATCTTTAATATGTTCAGTGGGTTTTTTCTCATTGTTGGGTATTTGGAGGTTCATCTATGGATCTAACTAGCATAGGTTGCTTTGTTCAACAGTTTGTATTTGTTGATCCTTTGATGTTTCTTTTCTTTGCTCGATTATTTGAGCTTTGTTTATGTATTTTTGTCTCCTTTAGGGAGTATTGTGTCCTCCTTGCGAGGTTTGGAGTTCTCCTTTGTTGATATGTTGTAACTCCTTTATGGAGTGATTGTTCTCTTAGTTGATTTACCATATAGACCCATTGTAGCCCTTTGACTATGTAAATGAAACATATCGTTTGAGAAAAAAAACTATGAGTTTTATTTTAATTTTGTCCAATTTTTGCCGAAACCCTCGATTCTCACTAGAAATTGGTCATGTGCACGTGACGGATGAATTTGGGGGTTCCGACGAAAATTGGACAAAATTGAAATAAAACTCATAGTTAAAATCGATACAAATATCTTTTTTGGAGACAAAATTAAAGTTTTAAAAAGTTATGGAACAAAAAAAATACATCATTTATTATTATTTATTAATTGTTTTATGTGGGTTCCATGTATCAAAAAAGGAATCGTAAAGATTGAAATGGTACGTCCAAAATAAAAATATGTAAAGATTGAAATGTGACAGAGGGAATATTAAATAGTTCAATTATATGATTATAACTTTTCTTTATAATATATTATTTTTATTTTTATTAAAATATTATATTTTTTATTTGTCTTATTTAATAAATAATAATAAACGATGTAATCCAATTATTATTATTTAAATTTAAATTAAAAAAAGGTTAATTATAAAATAAGATAAGAGTGTATTTGTTAAATAAGCATCATTTTTTTATTGAATGCACACCTTTATTAAATACACACTCCTCATTAATTTTTTATTTTTTAATTTCATTGTATACACCCCTTAAAATTTCAATACTATCATTTTAAAATTAAAATTATACCTTCTATTAAAATCTCTAATTTAATTAAAATAGATTAATATTTGCAACGTGAAACCATCCATCGTGTTCTAGAATCAACCTCTCATCTTTAATAAGATGTTAGGAACATGGTAAATCGGAAAGAGTAGGGCTCTTACAGTATGGTCTGATCACACGACCAATTATGAAATCTTTGTTGGTTTATAGGTACATCAATCAATCACTATTACAATGAATATGGAAATATAAAGAAAAATTACTAACCTTTCTTATAGATCAGGATCTAGGATCTTAAACGTCTTTGGATATACGATTTAGGATCTTGAACGTCTCGGGATGATGTGCAAAGTCGAGTAGAACTCTTCCTGCAAGAAGACAGATGCTCCGGTAGTGCTCCGGTCTTGGTGGATCTTTTCCAAAGGTGAAACGACTTCTCATTTCCAGCGAAGCAGCACCGCTATCGCAGGAACTCCGGCAAACTAAGAGAGAATGGAGGACTAGATCGTCTAGACTATGCATTATGCAAGCGTATGCAGACGCTTGAAAGACTTTGGATTTTTGTGTTCTTAGTGTCTATCGTGTGTTTTGAATGAATGCACAATGATCCTATTTATAAGTTCCAGAGACCACTCTCATATGGTAGAATTGTTATTTTAAGTAGTGATCGTGATCACTACTATATTTGATCAATTATCATATTTGATCAAATTTACCATATTTGATCAATTTACCATATTTGATCAATTTCACATGTGAGACTAATTTAAGTCACTTTAATTATTATCTAATTAGTGATTAATTTATTTATTAATCCTTACTAACCAATTAAATTCCCTAACAATCCCCCACATGAGTGAAATTTGGCGCCTATAAAATACAGACACACAATCCAGTCCTCGTGAAACATTAATGTAACCGGATAGGTAACTTGGGACTTTGAACCTTCCGTAGTCCAACACTATCGAGTATACCGGTGGCTTAGTAGACATGATGTCTTTGAACTAATCCTCCTTATCGTATACTTAAACAACATTGCGAACGTATCAATGTCTCTTATTCTCCTTATTCTCACGTTTTGGTCCGTTTTGGTCATGGACCCCCTTTGGATTCATAAGTATTTTTCTTTGAAGCGGCCACTCACTTCACACTTACATAGGTGATCTTCTATCTTGAGTATCCCGTTATACTCAATGAGCCATCACTTGGCCTTTTAGGAATTATTAAAAGTCATAGACTTAACCTCACCACAATACGGGTTCTATACTTGGTAGAATTGCTCTACTTAGGAATGGTAGGTATCAAGTTTCACTTGAACCTCTTCAATTTCGTTGTCACTTTGAACCAAGTTCTTGGGATCTCTAGTCATCATGGTTGGATTTCCACTATTTTGGCTCATTACTTTGTGGATTTTAGCCTCATTCCTTCTAGCAATTTATTCATTTGATCTCGATTAATTACTTTTGTAAGTGGATCCGCTATGTTGCCTTTTGACTTCACGTGGTCAATTAACATTACACCACTCGAGATCAATTGTCTCACCGTGTTGTGTCACCTACAGATATATCTAGACTTTCTGTTATACATATCATTAAGAGCTCTTCCAACCGTGGCTTGACTGTCACAATGTACCATCACCGTAGGGACCGGTTTGTTCTAACATGGAATGTTCTCAAGGAAATTACGAAGCCATTCTGCTTCTTTCCCGCCTTTATCTAGAGCTATGAACTCAGATTCCATTGTGGAACGGGCTATACATGTCTGTTTTGTAGACCTCCACGACACTGCTCCATCTTCGATAGTGAACACGTATCCACTCATAGAGAACGAGTCTTTTGTGTTAGATATCTAATTTGCATCACTGTACCCTTCGAGTACTGCTGGATATTTTATGTAGTGTAGCCCCACATGAAGAGTGTATTTCAGGTATCTCAACACTCTTCTCAATGCTTTTCAGTGCTCATTGCTTAGGTTACTCGTGTATCTACTCAGTTTATTAACTGAACACGCTATGTCGAGATGCATACAATTGGTTATGTACATTATGCTCTCTATAACCCTTGCATACTCAGATTGAGCCACTGATTAACCTTTATTCTTACTAAGATATACACTTGGATCTATGGGTGTTTTAGCCGGTGAATTATCGAATGCATTGAATTTCTTCAACACTTTCTCAATGTAATAAGATTAAGACAATGCAATTACATCAGATGTTCTTTGGATCTTGATTCCAAGTATCACATCCACTATACCCATATCCTTCATGTCAAAGTTCCGATTCAACATTCGTTTAGTGTCAACAATTATGACATTACTGCTTCCCATGATAAGCATATCATCTACATAGAGGCAGACCATGACAAATCCCTTTGGTGTATTTCTCACATACACACATTTGTTACACTAGTTGATTCGAAAACCATTTGACATCATTATGTTTTCAAACTTCACATGCCATTGTTTTGGAGCTTGTTTAAGTCCATACAATGACCGCACGAGTTTGCACACCTTTTTCTCATTTCCAGGTGCTATAAAACCTTCTGGTTGGTTCATGTATATTTCTTCTTCCAGCTCACCATTTAATAAGGCTGTCTTCACATCCATTTGATGGATCTCTAGATTGTGCAATGCAGCAATTGCTATAAGTACATGAATAGACGTAATTCGTGTCACTGGTGAGTATGTATCACAGAAATCATACTCTTCCTTTTGTCTAAAGCCTTTAGCTACCAACCGGGCTTTATATTTGTCTATTGACCCATCAACTTTATATTTTATTTTAAGGAGCCATTTGCATCCTAAGGTCTTGCAACCCTTTGGTAAATCTACCAATTCTCATGTATGATTTTGCATAATGGAATCAATCTCACTGTCTATAACTTTTTTCCAGAATGGTGCATCTGGACGAGATAGAGCTTCACATACGGATTTGTGCTCATCTTCAACCGTGTAGGTGAAGAAGTCTTAACCAAAATCATTTTCTACTTTAGCTCTCTTACTACGTCTTGGTTCTACACTCTCTTGTGTAGATTGAACCGCAGTAGTGTCTACAAGTGGTCTCTTAGAAGATTTCACTTGTTTATTTCCTTTGCTAGGAAATATGTCTTCAAAGAATATTGCATTCCTTGATTCTATCATAGTGCCTTAAGTCATGTCAGGTACTTTCAATTAATGAATCAGAAATCTATAAGCACTGCTGTTAAGTGCGTACCCTACAAATACATAATCAATCATTTTAGGTCTGATTCTAACTTATTTAGGTAGAGGCACTTCAACCTTGGCCAAATACCCCCACACTTTGAGGTATTTGTATGACGGTCTACGTCCCTTCCACATTTCATAAGGAGTTTGATCCTTAGATTTGTAAGTAATCTTGTTCAAAATGTGGTTAGCTGACAAGATAGTTTTCCCCCACAAGTTTTGAGGCAACCTTGAACTGATTAACATTGCGTTCATCATTTCCTTCAGAGTTCTATTCTTGCGCTCAACAACGCCATTTGATTGAGGTGAATAAGGAGCCGTTGTTTGATGTATTATGCCAGATTCGGCACATATTTATTCAAACAGTGCTACGTATTCGCCATATCTATCACTCCGAATTGCTTTGATTCGAGAGTTAAGCTCCACTGTCCAGAATCTACCCCTGTGAGTCCTGAACATTCTGTCCAAATTACAACTCGATCCAATGGTTAGTTTGTGAGAAACGACTCTTTCCCCTCGACTGCGCAGAACAAAATCGCTCAAAAACCTGACTTCTATTTTGGTCTATTCCCATCAATAATATTTCTAAACACAATCTCCACCGTTCAGAATATAGTACGACAAGTTCTAAACATTCTGACCAAAATTTAGCTTGATCCGACGGTTGAAAGTCCGATTATTGCCTCTACAATATTACTGCACTGGATTCTCTCTCAAAAATGTGAATTTCATTTTTTTCTTCTATCTTCCCTCAATGTCATCTAGAGTAAGATAACACCAATTATCGGGTCTATTTGGGCTTTTTTATTGACTTTTTGCCCTTGTCGTCGGACATCTTACTCTTTTTGTAAAGGGTCCAGCACGATGTTCAGTTAAGTTTGTCTTGCCTCAATTGAGGATTGGTCAAAATTCACATCCATCTTTCTGTTGTCCTCTTCGATTCTCAATTTGACAATTAAGTCTTCTAGAGACATCTCCCTTCGCTTGTGTTTGAGATAGCATTTGAAGTCCTTCCACATTGTAGGCAGCTTCTCAATCACAGAGTCGACAACGAATGCTTCTAGAAGCATCATCCCCTCGGAGAGAATTTCGTGCACTATCAATTGGAACTGCTGCACTTATTGAACTACAGATTTAGAGTCCACTATCAAGAACTCCAAGTACTTGGCTATCGCGTACTTCTTCGTACCGGCATCTTCTGTCTTGTACTTCTCCAAAGAATCCCACAGTTCTTTGGATGTCTTCGTTGCTCAGATACACGTACAAATGCATCACTAAGTCCACTGAGGATATAGTTCTTGTACAAGTAATCAGCGGAGGTACACTGAACAAGAGCTATACGCTTTTGAGTATCAGTCTCATTCTTATCCACCACTGGTACAGACTCCTTTAAGAAGTTTACCAGATTCAGCGTAGTGAGGTAGAATATCATCTTTTGCTACCATCTCTTGAAGTTCGCACCCTCAAACTTCTCGGGCTTCTCCACTGGAGCTGAAACCATGAATGATCTCGACATCCCATTGGAGAATACATCCTTTTGGAATCAGTCCCAATAGGAATCTTAACATTAACTCTTTGGGAGTTATTAGCATTGGATGTTTCAATCCCGTCAATATCCATTGGATTAGTCATAGTGATTGTAAGGCATGGAGGCTAGATGTTTCTTCTTACGATTGTTGGTTTATAGGTACACCAATCAATCACTATTACAATGAATATGGAAATAGAAAGGAGAATAACTAATCTTTCTTATATATCTGGATCTAGGATCTAGGATCTTGAACGTCTCTTGGTCTAAGATTTAGGATCTTGAACGTCTCGGGATGATGCGCGAAGTCGAGTCGAGTCGAGTAGAACTCTTCCCGCAAGAATAAAGACGCCCTGGTAGTGCTCCGGTCTTGGCGGATCTTCCCCAAAGGTGAAACGACTTCTCGTTTCAGGCGAAGCAGCACCGCTATCGCAGGAACTCCGGCAAACTAAGAGAGAATGGAGGACTAGATCGTCTAGACTATGCACTATGCAAGTGTATGTAGATGCTTGAAAAACTTTGGATTTTTGTGTTCTTAGTGTCTATCGTGTGTTTTGAATGAATGCACAATGATCCTATTTATAGATTCCAGAGATCACTCTCATATGGTAGGATTGTTATTTTGTAATGATCGTGATCACTACCATATTTGATCAATTACCATATTTGATCAAATTTACCATATTTGATCAATTCCACATGTGAGACTAATTTCACTCACTTTAATTATTATTTAATTGATGATTAATTTATTTATTAATCCTTACTAACCAATTAAATTCCCCAACAATCTGTATCCCCCACTCCCCATCAGTCTATTGAGCGCCACCACTGCGGTGGAGGTGCTCAGCTGGATATGGTGGGCGCCGTAAAGCCAAGGCAGAATGTACTATTAGCAATCGACAAGCTCCATTGGCATCAAACTCAAAAATGAGTTGGAGCAATAAAAAAATTTTAATTAGGGTGTGTATTTTAAAAAATAAGGGTAATTTAGACATTTCAAAATATAAATATTTAATTATTATATTATAATCAGTGTTATTCAATAAAATAGGGGTGTGTATTTAAAGTGAGCCATGGAGCAATTGTTTTTAAATTTAATCAAAATAACTATCAAAGAAAAAGGCAACTAAAAAGGATTGCGGTAAATTTTTATATTTAAAGGATTAATAGAGGATCCGCCTCACATAAGTATATTCGTGAGGCGGTTTTGCATAAGTTTTTGCCTTAAAAAATAGTAAATATTGTTTCAAAATAAATAATATCTCAATATATTATTCACTCCGTCCCACGTTAAGGTTTAAGTTTTCCATTTTGGGTTGTCCCAAGTTAAGTTTTAAGTTAATTTTTTTGTCAAGTTGGGCCCACACAAAACAATTATTTATTTTATGTAGGGCCCACACAATACTAATATAATTTCCCACTTTACATTAGATATTATTTCTCTTACCTCACTACACATTAAATTATTATATCTTTTAATCTACGTATAAAAAGTAAACGTAAACGTAAACGTTAATGCGGGACGGAAGGGGTATATTTTAAAAAAATGTCAATCTTACCTCACCCATTTTATCATTTATTTAGGAGTATTACTTTAAATTACAATTTTACCTGTTAATAAAATTGGTAAAAGATCAACTTTTTATTAAACTCCTCATGTATCTACATCAAAATGAAGAGCTTATCAGAAAGGCCGACGAAAGTACTATTAATTAGAGTAGGGTATGCCACCTTGCAAATATATTCTATCAACTTTATTTATACATCGTTGTGTTATAATGTTATACTTCTTCTCATACCTAACTTTACTCTTTTTATTTTCCTTCAATCCTCTTCATCACTTAAAAAAAAACATCATGTCAAACAATAACCTAAAAAGTCATCATAAATTAAAAATATCAATCCACCTAACACACATGATATACTATTTATTATCAAATACACAACACTCCTAAAAATTTAATAAAATTGATTAAAAAAATATTTTTTTAAAAACTACATGTCTACTATATTGGCGCAGATAATTAAGTTAAAATTGGTATAAAAAAAACTTTTTGAAACTATATATCTACTATCTACTGTGTCGGCGCAGAGAATTAAGTGCGGGATGGGAAAGTACCAAATTAATTCGGGGAATTAAATGAGATCAACTATTCCATTTCCTTTTTCATCTTCTATTCTATTTATTAGACTTTCCACGTAGCGTTATAAATTATAATACATGTCCGCGCTAAAATCTGTTATAAACTGAATAGGAGATCAAGTGTCATTTTACTTTCTCATAAGATGATTGATTATTAGAGCAATATTATACTCCAACATTTAATACTAGTGCTTTTCACTCATGTTATCCGCTATTTTTGTACATCATCTTTTGTATACACGTTATAGAATTGATATTATATAATTGAGAAGGGAAAGAAATACAATAATTATCTCTAGTTTTAAACTTTTTTTTAGAGTATAATTTCTCTATCCTGTCATCTAGACATGCACTCCGGTTCGGAACCGCCGATTCCGGTTCCAAGGTAGGGGGAACCGGAACCAAATCGGGGTACGAAGGTTTCGGTGTCGGTTCCAGTTCTGGTTCGGATCGCCGGTTCCGGTTTTAATTTTTTTTTTGGGTTTTAAGCGTAAAAAGTAAAAAAAATTGAAAAACCGGCTGTTCGAAATGGAACCGCCGGTTCAGAACCGGAACTGCCGGTTTTTTCTCAAATATGAGGAACCGGAATCGAACCTTCCTTAGCCGGTTCCGATTTTTTTTGGCCGGCTCCGGAACGGGCAGTTCCGGTTCCGGTTAAAATCGGCGGTTCCCCGGTTCGAACTGCCAGATCCGGTTTTTTTAGTGCATGTCTACTGTCATCCAACAATATTATAAAATACTCCCTCCATCCCATTCGGTATTTTCATTTTATTATATTGGGCGTCCAATTTAAATGTCCTCATTTTTTATTTTTAGTAAAAAGGGCACCACATGTGACCCACCACTCATTACTAATACAACTACTCACTACATATAAAATAATAATATTACTTAATTAACATACAATAAGCAAATGATGACCTTTCACCTGAACGGAGCGAGTAAGAGATAATGTAAGATGATCCATTCGATCAAAATGTCACGAAGAATCTGAATGCATGTTGTACACTGCCTTATATAGGGAAAATTGCACTTTTGGTCCCATACGAGTAGTCTCATTTCATTTTTGTCATATTCACTACATTTTTTGTACTATTGTTTATTTCTGAATTTCCGTTAAGTAAACTAATAGAATAATCACATGCTACTCACGTACACGTTAGCAATGTTGACCGACAGGATTTGTGAATCAGATTCACATTCATTTTCAATGTTGAAACTTTCCTTTTTCAAAATCCCTAAATCAGCGCGAATTCAATTTCAATCTGATGAAACTCCTCTTCCAAAAATGGGCAAAGGATCATGTAGACCCTCCAATTTTATCTTAAGGATCAAATTAGCCCTTGAATTTCTTATTTTATCATTCATGCCATTTACATTTCTAATTTGGATCACTTGCATCCCTCATTTTCTTAAATAAGAACATCTATGCACTCCCGTTAAATATTGACAAATTCTCTTGTAAGACGTTATTTATGTGAGACGGTTTGTGAGACGTGTTAAAGTATGTATATTTTTAGATAAAGTATGTTTAATATTTGTTAAAGTATGTTTTCTAAAGTATGCTGAATTATGCATTAAAGTATAATTTCAGTGTATTATTGACATACGTGTTAAAGTATGTATATTTTTAGATAAAGTATGTTTAATGTTTGTTAAAGTATGTTTTCTAAAGTATGCTGAATTATGCATTAAAGTATAATTTCAGTGTGTTATAATATAATTTATTATTGACATACTTTAACTAGAAATAAGCATACTTTAATAATGGGTTGACCCGTCTCACAAATAACTCGTCTTACAAGAGAGTTTCTCTTAAATATTAATCAAACGGTATTAAAGTATTAGGGATCAACCTCAGTTCTCTCTCCCTCTTCTTTACATCTAGCGCGCCAACATCGCGTCTTCTTCCATGTCCAAATGGAGCTGTTCTTGCGGGATTCTGATACCACCGGACTGTCGAAATCCAGGAAACAGACAAATGAGGGATAAGGTCAGCCTCCGGCAATAGGTAATGTACTTCCAATTATGTTTTCTCTCTCTTTATGTTGAATTCGAACTTTGTCATCTTCTTTCACACAGAATAGTATATGTCCACCTCGCACTCAGTTTTCATAGATTCTGTATAAAATAAAACTAATATTACTGAATCCATTGATTATTGGATGAAGATTTAGCAAGAAGAGAATGGAAGATGGGAGAAACCATGGTTACATAACTTAGATTCGAGCTGATTATGTTTTAATGTAGTTTCTAGCACTATGTTGTCAAGTTATTGGATGTATATCTGTGTGGATATGAGTTTTATTTTGATAATTCGTTCAACTATTTTGTGGAATCTGATCACGTGAGTTTTAAGGTTTATTCATGACTGTTATCGGATAGTTTTTCCCCTCTCATCCAACTCAATGCAATAGCTTTTAGAGGAAAGTTTCCTTTTCCGATTGTAAAAGAAGAAGAAGGAACATTTGTTAGTTCTTGAATGTGTTATAGAACTTGGCTGTGCATATCCTCAAGTGATCTCTAAACACATCATGGAAACAAACATAGATGCATGTGCATTAGAGTAAAGACTCCCAGCCTTGATTGGCTAAATGATTTGATAGAACATGCTTTAAGCTTCTAAATCTTCTACCAACAGATAGTATATTTTAACTTCTAGTATAATTTGTAAAAATTACTTTTAGTATACAAATCACTACCACGAAGGTCTGAATCTGTATGTATAGGTATTCTCATTATGCCATTATGTCTTAATTGATTATCTCCCCTTTTCTTTTCATGATTACCCCTTACAGTTTTTTTTTTTTTTTGAGTTTTCAAGTTCAGACCCGAAGTAAGTTTTTTTGAAGTATTAACTATGAATAGAAGGAATAATAAACTAATTGTCATTATTATTATCAATGCCACCAGCAACCTTTTTTTTAACAAGCCATAATATTTACTTATAAATGATAGCATTAAGCTTGAACAGTTGAATATCCTTTCATCATTTTCTTTTGGTGTACACATTGTAATGTGCCTTGTGGATTAATTGATGCCAACTCATTACATGTGTGTGTAGTAAAGATGAGTTTCCATCTGTTACTTAACTTTCACAAAGTTGAGGATTGCAAACAACACAACATGACACTAAATCCACCCATAACCTATAACACATTGACAAAATCTATGTGCAAAATAAAAATTCATTAGAATCTAGAAGTCTCTTACACTTTTTGAGTTGAGCTCCACAAGTGAATCACCTCAAATTAACACAATAATACTCTATCTTACTAGGAGTATGGTTTTATACAAATTATTACACAAAATAATGATAATTCATTCCAACCGGAGAGTATCCAATAAGTATCTTGATTATTTATATTACAAATATATAAACCATTTTCGTTCTATAAATTATGCCACAAGCCTATTAACCAATATAGTAGTTTCATTGTCACAGATACATGTCTTTATTGTTGAAGGAACATTTTTCATTCTGCTTGACATTATTAATTCTTTCCTCGAAGCAGCATACGGATACCCTATGGGTGTCGCCACAAGACCTGTTACAAAAAAAAAGGAAACTGATTCAACTCTTGTCATTAAACTTAGATTATATTCGTAGTATTTATAGCATGTACCTTTCACATTAAAGAAAATCAATCCACTAGAACATTAATGAAAATTATTTGTGAGCTGGATCTATTTATATATTAGATGATCTAATCCAAAACAGAAGAATAAGAGATCTAAGGGCTCTGTCTCATTGGTTACATTGTATCTATGAGATAACCATTCATTACTCCATGCCAATAACCACAACTTTGTTGAAATAGCAATTCTGAAGAGATATATTTATAATTTAAAATAAGTTCAACAAGCAAGCAAATAATTAACATATCATGTGAGAGAACCATAAGAACCAATACAATACAAATTCCTAGCTTTAGTCCCCTGTAAAACATACATGCTTTGACTTCCTCTCTATTTCCATATGTTCCCAATAGACAAAAATGTAACGATTTAACAAACTTAAAACATACTCCAAAGTCCAACCAATAAAAAGGAAGACTTGGATTACATTTAAAATGCCAGCCACATTTAATATGTTTTCTGAAATATGTTACTAGCTAGTATCTTTTCTGTATTGCATAATTTTATATTCTCCTTAACAAGCCAATTGAGATGTCCTAAAATTTAGTTCAGGATCAAATAGCGATAATTCAATTCAAAGTGCTGAGAGTCTTTACTCTAGTACACATGCACCTATGTTTGTTTCAAAGATGAGTTTAGAGATCACTTGAGGATATGCATAGCCAAGTTCTATAACACATTCAAGAACTAACAAATGTTTCTTTTTTTTTTTTTACAATTGGAAAAGAAAGCTTTCCTCTAAAAGCTATGCATTGAGTTGGATGAGAGGGAAAAAATTATCCGATAACAGTCATGAATAAACCTTAAAACTCACGTGATCAGATTCCACAAAATAGTTGAACGAATTATCAAAATAAAACTCATATCCACACATATATACATCCAATAACTTGACAACATAGTGCTAGAAACTATATTAAAACCCAATCACCTCGAATCTTAGTTATGTAACCATGGTTTCTCCCATCTTCCATTCTTTTCTTGCTAAATCTTCATCCAATAATCAATGGATCCAGTAATATTAGTTTTATTTTATATAGAATCTGTGAAAATTGAGTGCGAGGTGCACATATACTATTCTTAGTGAAAGAAGATGACAGAGTTCGAATTCAGCATAAAGCGAGAGAAAAAATAATTGGAAGTACATTACGGAGGCCGACCTTATCCCTTCTTTGTCTGTTTCCTGACTTTCGACAGTCCTGTGGTATCAGAATCCCGCAAGAACAGCTCCATTTGGACATGGAAGAAGACGCGACGTTGGCGCGCTAAATGTGAAGAAGAGGGAAAGAGAACAGAGGCTGATCCCTAATACTCTAACACCGTTTGATTAATATTTAACGGGAGTGCATAAGTGTTCTTATTTAAAAAAATGAGGGATGTATGTGATCCAAATTAGAAATATAAATGGGTTGAATGGAAAAAAAAAAAAATTTAAAGGCTAACTTGATCCTTGAGATAAAGATGGAGGGTTTACATGGCCTTTGCCCTCCAAAAATCAAAGAAACATACTCCGCCCATTTAATCACTCCCTAAATCATCTATTCCTCTTCCCACCGGATTCCTCTCACAAATCATACTATCCACCCATTCAAACTCTTGGACTCCATCGATTTGCTGTAGAAATTCTCCGACAAAACCAGAACCCATCAATGGCGGCGAGGAGCTCACTCGTTATCCCGAGTCGAGATTCGGGTTACGGACAAAGATTTTCAGCCCGAGTAAGAAGAAGTTGTACAGGGTGTTAGGAAGAGACATTGGGGGAAATGGGTGGTGGAGATTTGACTCCCTCAGAACCGGATGCTGGTGTGGTTGGGCAACTACGACACGACAGAAGCCGCTGCCTACGCCTACGATAGGGCAGTGGCTGCAGGGCTACAACTTCTCCAACCTCCGCGACTTGGCGAAATCGGGTTGTGGGAGACCGACTCGCCGCCCTGAAGAAGAATTCTGTGGATGCAAAGATTTAGGCGAGTTGCGATATGCCAAAAGGTGAAAAGGGGGAAGAAAACGGGCAAGAAAGTGGAGTTTTCTTTGTCGGTGGTGAACAATGAGAGCTGGAGTGCGAGTGTTTCTGAGGATGGATTCTGGAGGGCGGCGATCGGTGTGGCGCTTGTTGGAGCTCACTCGCCCGGTTATCGGTATAATGCTTTGGGCGAGCTTCACTTTGTGGAGATCAACTGTTTCCTTGCTAATTAGATTGTTCGATTTGATTCCAATTCATGATTTGTTGTGTTTGCTTGAATTCAAATCATAAGTATAAGGAATGAATGTTTAAGATAAAATTCGTTTTTTTGGAGTAAACCTTGTTGAATGGTAAAGTCGTGGATGAAGAAGATGACAGTCATTTTCCATTGCTCTTTAATTAACTTTGTTGCTGTTGAAGTGATGAGCTTTATAAAAGGGCCTGTGTAATTTCTTTCAAAAATTTCTTACATTTTCTCATTTTTATTTTAACGTTTTTCGTTTGTGACGTAACGGAAGGGACCTCTTATGATTCATAAATGCAAGTTTGAACTCTTCTTTGATCAAACTCACACACTCTATCTTCCTCAATTTCACTCACATATTGAATCAAACTTAAAATTGAAACAATATGAACAAGAACTCAAGGATGTATATGTTGGATTATATACTAAAAGTCTAACTTTTTGTATGAACAATGTTATAACAATCAATTTGAAATGAGAATCATATGATCAAATGATTGTGTCTTATAATTTATTTATATGCACGATGCAATAGTCTACTTACTTTATACTGTAGATAATATGTTGTGCGACAACACGCGGAAGATCGTATTATCGGTTTCCTTATAAATTATAAACAGATGCTCACAATCGAGATAGACGGGGACTCTCTATTGGGATGGTTGTAGTGTAGTTTGGTATTAGCTTGTCTTGGCTATAGAATCACATTAGTGCACTTGTGTGTATTGAGAAGGACCGCTTGAGATCGTTCGACTTATACTGACTTATAGGAGAACTTGATCTCAGTTATTATGGAAGTTCGTGCTCTTAATCCCTATACAATAACCTCGACACGTAGGGCAGTATGTATTTCTTTGATTCATCAATGAGTAAGATTTACATGTAATTATATCAACAAACTCGGTGAGTTTGGAAGTAATGTTGTCTCTATGGTGTGCTGTTGATTGTAGAAGGAATCCGTGTCCGTCATAGGTTGATGATGTCCTCTTGAGGAGCTCATAAGGATTATCATGTAAACCCTGCAGGTGGAATTTATTACGGCATGATAATGAGATTGAGTGGTACTACTCTTGGATGAGATATTAATTAATTGAGTTGTCAGTAACTTAAATTAATTAATGGACATTGTATATCTTAAACATGGGGAGACTAACGGGCTCATAATAAGAAGGAGCTCAAAACGTAATTTTGGCATTGAAAAGGCAGTGCAGTAATAATATTTTAGTGGAATATATTATTATTATTGGACTTAAGTATAAGCTTTGGGCTAAGCTTGGATACTTAAACCCAATGGAGGCCCAACCCAATTTCTCCTTTTGGTCCCTGCTGTAGCCCATGTATATAAGTCACCTCAACTTATCTGGAACCCTAATCTAATTCATTATTCACTTGTGATGAGGGTTGAGAGCACATTGAGGAGGTCTCGTAGATCGTCGCCCACACGACGTCGAGATCGGACTTGGGACATACGGCAGAAGATCAGAAGGTAGTTTGCTGCTGCTGTCCGCCACTTTGCAAAATTTATATAAAATCGTACAGTGCTCAGAATTCGATGATCAATATACTGACAGAAAGCCGTTGAAGAGAAGATCGTCTAAGCACAAAGATCATTCAATTCCAACATCAGACAAGGAAGTTATGGCCATTCTCGTGGGACTACACAATCTGTCAGCGAGAATCCTTCATCTTCTACATACCTTGGTGAACGGTAATCATTTCTATGATTTATTGCTTCCGCTGATATTAAAAACGTATGGATCCCTAATGGGTCACGTTAACCAAACAATCCAAGCGCCAACAGTATAGTGGTTCAGCTTAAAGCTCACGTCCACTCTTAAGGAGAAGAAAATCACTATGATGATGAACCGGTTACAACCACTCAATGAAGATGATGAATAATAAACTTCTAAGAACCCTAATCTTGTATCTAAACTGATATGATTGATGGATGATGATAACTGATGCATTCCTCCCTTATATAGCATGCATCAGCCTAACTAACTTCCATGTGTGTAATCCCACGTGATCAACCAGCTAGCAAACAGTTGCAACTAATCATCAACCAACTAAGATTCTTGCCATGTCATCAATCCATCAGCTCAACTTCTCTTTTGATCATACGACTCACCTTATAGCAGCAAGTTGATTCTAAACCTTCAATCAAGCTTGCTGCTCAACCAATCCTCATCTTCCATGTTGATGAGTGATATTTTCATCTAGATTTTTTTAGTATCTTTTTATATCCATTTTCGTATTATTTTATACGTATTTATGTGTATTTTGGTTGTGTTTTGTATTTTTATGGAAATATGTGAGAATGAGCTAAAACGTATGATTTTCAAGTAAAAATAAATCCTAGACGCGAAAAGGATTATGTAAAAAAAAGCGAATCTCAATTCAGAGTTGAAACAAAGGAAAACAAGCCAAAACAAAAGAAGAAAAATAGGGGTTGCACCAACACGGCCGGTCGTGTTCGGAACACGGGCCTGTAAGAGGTGGTCGTGTTCTGGCACCTGAAACACCTACACGGTCACCCTATGGTCGTATGCGGGAACACGAGCCATGTGCATGCACAAGGCCGGCCGTGTGCGTGTCCGTGCAAAATCTGAAAAATTTCAGAAAAATATCTGGAAGCTTCCCAAGGGGTATAAATACCCAATACTTCAATATTTTTTGATAGTATTCGAGGGTTTCGCCCCTGCACACACCTCACATACCATTTTTCTCTATTTCTCACCATCATCTTCATTCATTCTTCATCCATATCATCTACCTTCATCCCACCATCCAAATCTTCATCCAAGTAGTTAGAAAAGCAAGAGGGAGTGGAGATTACAAGAAGAGGAAGAGAAGCACCATTGAAGCTAATTCCAATTTTTATAGACTTTTTTGTAGTTCAATCATGTGTTTTGGAGATACAATTGTCTATGTTGTTTTCTTTGAGACTATGAGAGGCTAATCTCCTTTGTGAGATTAGCAATATGAATTGTATTGGATAATTTTGGATATTTTGCAATTGAATTCATATGTTGATTGTATTTGTTAATTTTCTATCATTGATTGTTAATTGCTTGATTTGTATTGTTGATTTGTGTGATTAATTATCATGGGCATGTGATTATATTGAAAAATCAATTATATGTTTAGAATAGTTCATTGAATTATCTCATCATACACTTCATGTGCATTATAAGTTTTAGAGAGATTGAGAAATCCTTTGGAATTTAGAACCATTTGATAGAACATGTAATCTGTTAGATCGAGAGGTCAATTGATTGTGTGAAGGGACTCTCTAATTGAACTTAGTACCTAGTTGGAATTGTTTGATTGAAAACCACCCTTAGAGCCTTTTTGAGACCTTGTAAAGGATCTGCATCCTATCCATCTCGAGAGGGAGTTTAGGTGGAATTTGTGTTGGCCCTTAGTTATTAATCCATGACATATGTGAATTCATTGCATGATACCTAGATTTTCAATGCTTTAAGTATTGCTAGTCTCATTCTCTATCTACTTGGTTCATTCATCCATCTTCCATTCATCTATCCCATTGTTTAATTGTCATTTCTTGATTAATCTTATCCCTTTACGATCATCTCTATAAAGTTATGACAAACAGAGATCGCTTAAATCATAGTACTTTCCTCCCTGTGGTTCGATAAATTCTTAATTAGTCATCCCAACTACAAATGGCTAATCACATGTGTACACTGATGATTTACACCACACATACGTATGCATGCATGATCTATATACAACAATTCTCCACCTTAGACCATGCATCATCATAAGTAACAAGGCTTCTCCACCTTTCTGCAATTACAGGCTGCAGCTCACCTCTTTTCCTTCTTCTAGTGAAAACCTATCAAACTCTTACACAATTCATATTTCTGAACTGGTAGAGCCTTAGTGATTGCATCAGCTGGATTCTCTGATGTTCTAATCTTCTTGACAGCTACTAACTTCTCTTCTATCATATCTCTTATGAAGTATAGTCTTACATCAATGTGTTTAGTCCTTTTATGATACCCCTGATGTTTTGAGAGATGTACATCACTTTGGTTGTCACAATATACTTCAATAGCATCTTGCTGAACACCAAACTCTCCTGAAATTCCAATTAACTAAACACCCTCCTTGATTGCTTCTGTAAGAGCAATAAACTCAACTTCAATGGTTGAAAGTGCTACTATATGTTAGTGTGTAGCCTTCCAACTTATTATTGTACCAAATAGATTGAACACATAACATGTTATTGACTTCCTTGTATCTAAATTTGCTGCATAATCAGCATCCATATAGCCAAAAACAGTTCTGTCCCAAGTGACTTGTTTCTGAAATTTTAATCCAACTGATATAGTTCCTTTGATGTATCTAAGCGCCCATTTTACTGCCTCCTAATGTATAAGTCCAGGGTTGCTCATAAACCTACTGATCATACTCATAACATAAGCCAAGTCTGGCCTGCAACATATCATTGCATACATCAAACTGCCAACAGCACTTGCATATGATATGTTGTTCATTTCTACCTTCTCCTTATCTATTTGAGGACCTTGAATTGATGACAGATTCAGCCCTTGCTTAACTGGTATTAAAATATTCTTATAGAGATTCATATTATATCTCTTAAGAACCTTATCCAAGTAAGACTCTTGAAACAACCTTAATTGAGCAGCTGATCTGTCCCTTTCAATTTGCATGCCAAGTATCATTCTTGCTTCTCCTAAATCTTTCATGTCAAATTCCTTCCTCAAAGTATCCTTTACTCCATTAATTCCTTTCATATCCTTGCATGCTATTGATTAGCCATTTTGTAGTTAGGATGACCAATTAAAGAATTTATCGAACCACAGGGATGAAGATACTAGTGCTTAAGCGATCTCACGTTTCTTGTAATTTTATAGAGACGAATCATCAATAGAGTTGTTCAAACAAGTAAATAAAATCAATCAAAGCAAGCAAAATGCAATGATCAACAAACAAGATAGATAGATGAGGGGTGATTTTCCAAGTTAAGTAAAAGTAAGATTAACAACAATTAAGAAGTGAAAATCCTAGGATAAATGCATCAAGTTCATATGAATCATGAGTATAAGACTAAGGGTCAACACTAAGTTCACCAAAACTCCCTCTCGAGAAGGATATGATATGAATCTCAATTAGCTCAAAGGATTGGTTTTCACAGAAATAATTCCAACTAGGTACTAAACTTGAAATGAGAGTCCCTTCACACGATTAATCAACCTCCCGATCAAACCAATCAGATGTCCTATCAAATGGTTCTAAATTCTAAAGGATTTCTCAATCTCTTTACAATTTATAATGCACATGAGGTGTATGACAAAATAATTTAATTAATTATCCTAAATATGCAATTGACTTCCCAATCTAATCATATGTTTAAAACAACAAATCACACAAATCATCATAAATATCAAGATCTAAAGCATCAATGATAGAAAATCAATTAACCCAATCAACATATGAATTTTAATACACAAATCCTAAAATTATCCAAAAACTATCATGTTGTTAATCTCACAAGGGAGATTAGACTACCATATTAAAAAGGAAATCAACATAGACATTAAAATCCTTACAAAACATGATAAACAATAAGGTTTCAATACAAAGTGTAGTGAAAACTCCCTTGGATGGCTCCAAAGGTGATCTCCTTCTTCCCTTTGCAATTCTTCTCTCTTCCTTGCTTCTTTTCCTTAAATGGATAGTGATTTTGATGGTTGGATGATGATAGATGGGATGGATGAAGAATGGATGAAGATGATGGTGTAAAATGGAGTAAATGGTGTGTGATGTGTGTGTGCAGGTCTGAATTTCGGATTTAAGATCGTCAAAATATTGAATGAATTGGTATTTATACGCCTTAGAAACCTTCTAGAAGATTTCTTGAGATTTTCTGATCTGGCACCAACACGACTCGTGTGCTGCAACATGGCTCGAGTCGTGTCGGGGTTTCTTGGTCAACATTCACTCAAAATAGCACAAGAGTTGTGTGCTGACTCACAGCTAAAGGGTGGTCGTATTGGATGTTTTGATGTCGTCGTACAACTACTTCTTACAAGCCCGTGTTCGGTACACGGGCCGTGTGATGAAACACAGCTCGTGTACCCTACACGACCGGCCATGTTCATGCTGTCCTATTTCTTTTTCTTTATTTTATCTCCTGTCTTTGTTTTTGCTCTATTTTCACCTATTTTACATACGATTAAGTTCATTCATATATTTTCATAAAAACACATAATACAACCAAAATACACATAAATACAAATAAAATAATATGGAAACGGACATAAAAAGACACTAAAATCTAGGTGAAAATATCACTCGTCAGCTATCAAAATATCATCTACATAAAGTAGTAGATAAGTATATCATCCATCCTTGCATCTTCTGTATACACAGCTATCATACATGCTTCTGACAAAACCATTTGCTGTAATGTAATCATCAAACCTGAGGTACTACTATCTTGGGTTTTGTTTCAGTTCATACAATGATTTAAGCAGGAGACAAGCCTTTGAATCTGCACCTTTCAAACTGACACCTTCTGGAATCTTCATGTATATCTTTTCTTCTAAATTTCCATATAAGAAAGTTGTTACATCCATCTGATGTAATTCCAGATCAAACTGAGTAACTAATGACAACAAGATCCTAATAGAGCAATGTTTTACTACTGGTGAGAAGATCTCATTATAATCAACTCTTGCTACAAGTCTTGCCTTATACCTGATTCCTCCTTCTTTACTTGTCACTGGTTTCCTCTTATATATCCACTTACAACCTATAAGTTTCTGATTTGCAGGTTTATCAACAATCATCCAAGTGTTATTCCTTTTTAATGATTGTAACTCTTCTCCCATAGCATCTAGTCATTTCATACTCTCCTTTCATGATATTGCCTCTAAGTATGTCCTTGGCTCATAGATTTCAATATCTGATGCCACATAGAGAGCATATGATACAGTATCAACTTCTATATATCTTATAGGTGTTCTGATTTGCCTTCTTAACTTATCTCTAACTAGCTACTTAAAGTCCTTCTAGAACTGGAATTAGATGATTCAGCATCTTCTTCTACAGCAGCTTCCTCATGCACATCATTATTAATCTAATCATGATTCTGTTGTACTATTGCTTTATCACCATACTCCACCTCAAACTCACACTTATCTGTAATAATGATCTTATCAACACCTCTTTCAACTAGAGTCATCTTATCTTCATTAAATATTACATCCCTGATAACAATGAGCTTGTTAGTTTCATAACACCATAACTTGTAACCTTTTACTTCTCTTGGATAGTCCACAAGCACACATTTAACAGCTCTTAGATCAAGTCCATACTTGCTCAGGTGGTTTAAACTTAACTGTTGTGCATGGAGATAATTTGTTCAAATAAGCTATAGTTGATACTAACTCACCCAAAATCCTTTTGAGAAACCTCCACTACTCATCATGATTCTAACTCTTACAAGAAGAGTTTGATTCATCCTCTCAGCCACTCCATTTTACTGTGGAGTTCCTGGCACAGTTTAGTGCCTCTTAATTTCCTTCTCTTGACAAAACTTGTTGAATTTATGTGAAACAAACTCAAGCCAATTATCTGTCCTTAAGCATTTAACCTTACTTCCTGTTTGAAGTTCTGTTTCTGTCAACCAAATTTTAAAGGCTGAGAGTGCTTCATCCTTTGTTTTTAAAATTCTTATCCATACCTTTCTTGAGTAATCATCAATAAAGGACATGAAATACCTCCCACTCCCTATTGTTGAGGTCTTGGAAGGTCCCAGAGATCATAATGAACATATTCTAACCTTGCCTTGGTGTTATAATCTGCAGTACTAAATTTCAACCTTTTTGACTTGCATAATAAACAAGCTTCACACTGATCTAACTTACAGGTTGAACAGATTTCTAGCAACTTCTGTCTTGCAAGTTCTTGCAAGTCTCTTTCACTTATATGACCAAGCCTCTCATGCCATCTTTTAACACTACTACCATCCTTGATTGCATTGATCTGTCCAGTCACTATAGAACCATCTAAGAAGTACAAATCAGACTTAATTCCTTTAACAACTACTGAATTTTCTTTTATGATAGTAAGTGTTCCTCCCTTTAAATGGCATTCATAACCTTGTGAATCTAACATTCCAAGAGAGATTAGATTCCTTCTTAAACTTGGTACATATCTGACATTAGTTAACAATCTGATTTTCTCATCAAACATTTTAAGTTTGGTAAAACATATTCCTTCAATCTTACTAAGTGTGATCATCACCTAGCATGGCTGATCCCTCATCTTGTGGTCTTAATTCAGTAAACCAATTTTTTCAAGAAGTCATATGAAATGTACACCCTGAATCCATAACCTATTCATTTGACTCTGAACTAGAACATACTGACATTGCTAAAATGAAATCAGAATCTGAGTCAACTTGATTAGTTGTTACCTGATTTGCATGTGACCTCTTATTTTCTCTCTTTTCAGCTATCTTCTTTTCCACCATTCCCTTCCATTTGAAACATTGCTTCTTGAAATGCTCAGGCTTATTATAGTGATAGCCATTCTTGTATTCTTCCTCATCTGATGGACCACTTTGATTTCTTTCTGGCTTTCTTTTATTAGCATTGTTGTTCTTGCTCCACTGGTTCTATTTTTTTACCACTAAACCTTCTCCAATAACTTGTGGGTCTGTATTCTTGTAAAGAACCTTTACCTTAACTGCCAACAACACTTGCTCAAGAGTGATTGATTCAGCATTACCAAATAAGAGAGTATCTCTCAATCCTTCAAAAGACTTTGGAAGAGCTGACATGAGAATGACAGCTTTATCTTCAGTTGATAGAGCCACATCTATATTTTCTAGATCATTAATGATTTTGTTGAACTCATCGAATTGGCTGATGACTGACATATCTTCTGATACTCTAAAAGAGTATAACTTCTGCTTCATGTACAATCAATTTGCCAAACTTTTAACCATGTACAACTCCTTTAATTTCTTCCATACTCCTCTAGTTGAAGTTTCCTTAGAAATTTTCCTTAGTGCTTTGTCTCCAAGGCATAGGATAATTGAACTTCTAGCCTATGATTGTTGTTCTTGATTTGCTGTATATTCAACAACATCAACTTCTGCAGCTTGATTCACAGGAAGCGGCTTGATTGCATCTGATAATCCTTGTTGAATCAAGATGGGCTCCATCTTCATCCTCCACATACTGAAGTCTGTCTTCTCAGAGAACCTTTCAATATCAAACTTGGTAGTAACCATGTTGATCTTCTGCTCCACTTAATCTCCTTCTTCTTGGCTTCCCACAGACGGTGCCAATTCTTATGAATGAATGCAAGTTTGAACTCTTCTTTGATCAAACTCACATACTCTTTCTCACTTTCACTCACTATTGAATCAAACTTAAAATTGAAACAAAATAAACAAGAACTCAAGGATGTATAGTGGTTAAGTTTAAAGCTTACGTCCACTCTTAAGGAGAAGAAAATCAATATGATGATGAACCGGTTACAACCACTCAATGAAGATGATGAATAATAAACTTCTAAGTACCCTAATCTTGGATCTAAACTGACATGGATGATGATGCATTCCTCCCTTATATAGCATGCATCAGCCTGACTAACTTTCATGTGTGTAATCCCACGTGATCAACCAGCTAGCAAACGGTTGCGACTGATCATCAAAGACTCGTCTAGGAAGAGGTAATTATGTAATATATCTTGTAATGAGAACAACTTATATGATTGTGCTAACATTAGCTTATGTCTTCTTTACCAGCCTTACCAAAAGACTAAAGTGTGTCTTAGGGAAAGGGGAACAAGATGAACATTTTGTTGTTTATATTTATGGGAAGACAATATTTGTCGATAATGGATACATTATGATATATTTTAATTGTTGTTGATAAATTGTATTGGTGAGGGAGATGTTGGGATGTTATATTCGAACGTATTGATATTGGTTTTTGTATTTGGAGTTCAATTAAATTTGAATGAATTGATGTTAAAATTAGTTTGTGTTGTATTGAAGATCAAGGATTATGGCTATTTTAATTTTTTCATATTTAACAATTAAACAGGTTAAAATTTTAATAATAACAAAGGGGATATAGCATACGACGTCGGGCAAAAACTGTTGTCAAAGAGAGCTATGACAACGGGGATTGCCCGTTGTTAAAAAGAATAATATTTTTAATAATAGTTAAACCACAACGGTGCATTTCCTACGACAACAGAGATTAACCGTTGTTAAAATAATCTACAACAACGGGAATAAAACTAACAACAACGGTGATAAACCATTGTTAAAAAGAACTTACGATAACAGGCGAAATTCCGTTGTTAAAAGTAAGGTACCTTTAACAACTCCCGAATTAACAACAGAGATTTAGAGCTACAACAATGGTAATCCCCGTTGTTAAAAATATCTATAGAAATGGGGATAAAACTAAAAACAACGGTGATTCACCATTTTTAAAAAGAACTTACGACAATGGGGAAACGTCGTTGTCAAAAGTAAGGTACCTTTAACAACTCCCGAATTAATAATGGAGATTTCGAGGTACAACAACAGGTAATTCCTGTTGTTATAATTTGACACAACAACGGGGATGTCATTAACCACAACGGGGATTTCCCATTGTGAAAGCTTAGAAACGACAACGGGTGAAGAACCGTTGTTAAAGGGTTGGTACCTTTAACAACTCCCAGATTGACAACGGATATTATTAGCAATAACAATGGGGATAATCCGTTGTTAAAGATATCTAAAAAATAGGGATTCCCCGTCAGGGCCAGTCCTAAGATTTTAGGGGCTCGGTGCAAAATTTCAAAGACTTTTTTATATATAAAAATTATAAATAGTAATAAAATCATATTATAATAAAAATTATATTATTTACACATCAAAATCAAGATATAATAATAAAAAGAAGGCTAATCATCCGGAAAAATATGTATACAAATAACAAAAATATATACAATTATGAACAAAAATATATATAATTTAATTGTTAGTTTTTTAATGAAAATTGAGTGTAAAAAGATATACAATTATTAAAAAATATGTATACACTATTGAATAAAAGTTATACATATATGGATGCTAGTTTTTTTAATGAAAAATTTAGTGTGAAAAAAGTATACAATTATTAAGAAACACATATACAAAATAGAATAGCATGTATACAAAATAGAATAAAAAGTTATATACAAATGGCTGCACCTAATATCAACTCTAAAAAGAATTACAATATATGTTACTTAATTTATCAAATTAAGAAAAAAAATCATATGTACTACAAGTTTTTTTTTTAAGATTTGATTCAGGACGGCACTATTGCCACCCGAAAGATTTCTAAGGGCACCCGAACCATCAAAAAATTTATTATGAAAATACTCTTTTAACCCTTTTTCTAAACTTACACCCACATTCCTTATTACTAATTCCACCCAATTTATTTACTATCCCTGCCACCATTTTTTACGATTGGGTTCCGATGCTCGAACTGCTACCCATCAACTAAATCAAATGGATACCTTGTTCTATTTAAATTCAATAGCTCTTTATCTAATCTAAAATTAATACTAGATTAATTAATTCCCATGTGTGCAAATTCGATCAATTATGCAACCAAAAAGACCATGAAAAACAGCAATGTGGTTGCGCAGAGAGAGAGGAAGAACATGGAGTGTTCCTACAACAATCCTCTAAGGTTCCTAAGAAGCTTCCCAGATTCGTGGAAAAATATGTTGACCACTCCATAAACAAAGTAGAAAGATGATTCAATCTTCTTGAAGAGGCTGGAATTGCAAAAACTGCTCATCAAATACTCCCAAATTTTCGGTAGAATTACCCGCAAAATAAATCAGTAAGACATTCACAAAATTAATAAAAAAGAAATTAAAATTAATTATTAATTCTAATGTTCAAAATCATGGTGGAAGATCAAAGCCAGCAAACGACTGCAACTGCTCCATACTGAGAGGGAAGACCCAACAAACATCCATGACGGTAGACTTGTTTTGTTAAATCTATAGGGTGGGGTTAGCAATAAGGATGTAGTGTTTATGTCTAGGGATGAAGGTTAAAATTGTATTTTCATAATAATTTTTTTGATGGTTCAGGTGCCCTTAGAAATTTTCCGGGTGGCAATAGTGCCGCCCTTTGATCCATTTTAGGTTTTTTTTAAAAAAAATTATTTTAATGAAAAAAAATTAATAAAAAATAATTATACGAGATTGAGTTGAGATATAATAATAAAAAGAATTTCAATATATGTTAATTAATTTATCAAATTAAGAAAAAAAATCATATGTACTACAAGTTTTTTTTTAAGATTTGATCCATTTTAGGTTTTTTTTTAAAAATATTTTAATGAAGAAAAAATTAATAAAAAATAATTATACGAGATTGAGTTGGTGAATTAATATAATATATCAAGATAAATAAATAAGCTACTAGTATGTTTCCCCGTGTATTAATCGGGTTATATTTTTTATTAATTTTTTTAAATGATCTTTACTTTATTATGTTAATTTTGATATGTTTTGATGTAATGTTATTTTCGTTCTATTTTTCATGTTTGTATATATTTATCTTTATTTATTGTAATTATGATGTTTACCTTTAAATGATATATTATGTAACTAAATTGAAATAAATAAAAATTGAAATATAATCATATTTATATTATCTGTAACATTAATTACTGTAAATTTCTAAAAATCTCACCAAATACAACATTAACTGTGTTGTTGCTTGATAATCTAAATTTACAGTTACAATAAAATTTATGGATAAATCCTAAGTATTTCATGAAGTAATAGGTTTTGTTTCTTAAGATTGATCATCTTTAACTTTTACTTGAATCATCCTTTTATTCGTGGCCGGTATTTGAGTCCGATCCAGAGCATTATCTTCATCATCATCAATAGTCTCAAAGTCAAGCAATTTACGCTTCCCTTTTGGAGTACTCATTTTATTTAAAAAAACATCATTCATGGAGGATCCTAAAGGCTGTATGTAAACATAAAAATAACAGTATAATATAACAGTTAGAAAAGATGGAGCAAATCACCATAAATTCATTTTTAATTTTGAACTTCAATACCTTTTTCATTTTTGATCTATTCGTTATAGCCTTGATCATAGTAGGATCTGAAGATACTTTCATCACAGTGTACATTCCATTGACTACTTATATTTCTTTCAGAGATATGGAATCTAAAGATGAACTTCAAACCAATAAGAGTGTCAAGCTCTTTAGGAAATGATTCAACCAAGTTCAGCTAATAAAAAAAATAAAAAAGAATTATAATAAAACATAGGGTAGGTATAACATGTATGTTGTATTTTGCAAACTAAATTCAAATTTATGTCATATCTTTCAGTGAAGTGAAAATTTGTAATATGTGAAATTTGATTAATGCAATTCTATTCTTTATAGATCTCAGTATATGAAAATTACAAAATACCTTCTCAAGATTTTCAATGACTTTGGCTGTTGTTTTTCTAATGATTAGCTTAATTTCTCTATCAAATACTATAAAGGAAGTACTCCAGTTTCATCGGCAACCTTGAGATGAATTTTATATCTGTTAAAATACAAAATAACTTAATAAAATTTTATTTGTCATTTTCAAAAGAAAATAGTAAATTTAAAAATATGTTAAACTTTCAAAGAAAAAAATAAAATTTAATGTGGCACAGACACTGGTATATCCTGCTTACACTTCTCACAGTGAGAAACTCCAGATTTATCAATAACTTTCTTGGTGCATTTGTTACATCCATCATAGTACCATCCATATTGAGTTTGGATCCTTTGAGCATTTGCAACAACAATGCAATAGTTTTCCTAAAAATACATGATGAAAACATAAATTAACATAAATTATACAATAAGTGTAATGCATTTTAATCTTTGTAACAAAAATATTTTAAAACAAAAAAATTATAATGGAATATTTACATCATTGATGTCTTGAATTTCTGCAAGATAGATCACTTCTACATCTGGTGTAAATTCTTCAAAGACGAAGCTTCTACCAATATGATTTATATGAGACTGTCCAGACAATCTATCATGACCTATTAAACCCATGTTACATTTCCAAATGCATAAATATTAAAATTTATAGATATATATATATATATATATATATATATATATATATATATATATATATATATTTAAAAGAAAAAATCACTAAATGTAATGTATAGATTGAGCGCGTACCTCTTTCGGAAATCATGAACTTCTTTTTTATCTTCATTAATTGTTATCCTTGTTGCATTCCAAGAATTTGATATGTTTTTTCCTATAGCATATTTCAAAGAAAGTATGATTTAAATTTTTATATAATAATAATAATAATTATTATTATTATTAAAACATATCTAAGAAATTAGAGGACAAATAATTTATGATTAATGACTAAATATATTAGAATAAACATCTAATGACATCTAAATACATACAGAATTATACATAAATAAAATGAATTTAAAAAAAAATGTACCTCTATATTTATTGTTGATTTTGGCATACTCAATAACAATAATAAGTGTTTGGTTTGGATTGTTCCTCTTGTGTTGCATCAATTGTCTTGCATATTCTCCCCACAATGTACAATTCATGATTGTGTGTCTTAAATTGATGTTAAAATTTTAATTAAAAAAACATTAAACATAAAAATTGAGTTAAAAAAAATATGAATAAATATTTTAAAAGAAAGTTACTGTTCATCTTCAAACTTAATATCAATTTTATTTTTAGGCTTGCCCCTTGCACTAACACAAATTATATCTCCTATTTTTACCACCAAAGCAATTATGTCTGTGGATATTGTCATTGTAAGAAAAAATAGAACCAATTTTTTTAAAAGTTTAATTAGTTTCTATTAAAAAAATAATAATAAACTTTTAAAACATACCTATGAGTAATGTATCTCTAGTGTTGTCTTGAGAATTGATTGTATCAAAATCAATAAAATTCAAGCCAGTTTTGTTAGTTTTCAATGACGAAGTCAATCGCACCAACATGTAATTATGGATGTTCAACTTGAATTCATGATTTATAATAAGGACCGACCAAATATTTTCAGCAACACGAAAATTTGACATAATATATGTTGCCCCCTCACTTAACAATTTCTCAAATTTTGAGATGTGATTATGGCGAATTGTTGTTTGAATCTTCGAACCCTACACATATAATATAACAAAAATTAAATAAAAAATCTTATCATGTTAATAATCTAAAAGTTGTGGAAATATAAAATATATCGTATACTTAAAGAATATTTAATCATTATAATCAACTAAAATTTACCTTTTTATTCATCATAATCATATCCAGGTATTTTTTTGTCTGTATTATCAAGGTATGATATCCAAAGTCTCAAGCATTTAACTTTAATTCGTCAAGTCTCCTTTTGCATAGTAATTTCAGACACAAGATCACAAATTGATGACATGATTTAATAAAGGAAAAAAGAAACATTATAAAGATTGCAATGGAGGTAAAAAAAATTCACTATGAATATTGATCGATTGTATTATATCATATACTTATATACAATGAATTTATATGATAAATATGGTAATAAATAATTTAAAATCAACACCAAAATTACTTTAAAAATATTAAATTTTAATAATATACTCAATCTTTTCTAAAATTATTAAAACTTAATTTAAATAATCAAACAACAACAAAAGTTTTTTGTTTCTTCATAAATTTACCAAAAATTTATAACTAATCGATTGTACTATGCCTAATTAAAATTTATATGATAAATATGGAAATAAATAATTTAAAATTCAATGGAAATAAATAATTTAAAATACACACAAAATTTACAGATTAAATCAAAAATATTTAAAGTATTAAATTTAATTACTTACATAAACTTTTATATGAAAATTACTTAAAATAATATTATTACATAATACTATAAATTTATCAAAACTTTATAACTAATTGATTCGATTAAACTATGCCTTAATTAAAATTTATATGCTAAATATGGAAATAAATAATTTAAAATACACACCAAATTACAGATTAAATCAAAACTATTTAAAGTATTAAATTTAACTACTTACATAAACTTTTATAAGAAAATTACTTATAATAATATTAAGAAAATTACTTAAAATAATATTATTACATAATACTATAAATTTACCAAAACTTTATAACGAGTGTACCATATCTTAATTAAAATGTATATGCTAAATATGAAAATAAATAATTTAAAATCCAATGAAAATAAATAATTTACCAAAACTTTATAACTAATCGATTGTACATACCTTAATTAAAATGTATATGCTAAATATAAAAATAAATAATTTAAAATTCACACAAAATTTATGAATTAAATAAAAAATATTTAAAGTATTAAATTAAATTACTTATATAAACTTAAAATAATATTATTATGTATTAATGGTTGGATTATTAAATATTTAAATTAAGATGTATTAATGGTAGAATTACAAAATATTAATTATTTTATATTAAATTAAATACTACATTAATTGTGGGATCAACGTGGGAGTGCCACATACACAAAATTTTTCAAGGAGCAACGTGGAGTTGCCACCTCACAATTTAAAAAAATATTTTTGGCCTTAATTAAAATGTATATGCTAAATATGAAAATAAATAATTTAAAATCCAATGAAAATAAATAATTTAAAATTCACACAAATTTTATGGATTAAATAAAAAATATTTAAAGTATTAAATTAAATTACTTATATAAACTTAAAATAATATTATTAGGTATTAATGGTTGAATTATTAAATATTTAAATTAAGATGTATTAATGGTAGGATTACAAAATATTAATTATTTTAAATTAAATTAAATTAAATATACATTAATTGCGAGATCAACGTGGGAGCGTCATATACACAAAAATTTTCAAGGAGCAATGTGGAGCCGCTACCTTACAATTTAAAAAATATATTTTTGTCAAGCAATTGTAAATTAATAGTATTAATGATGATGATTATGCTATCAGAAAATTGATAATATAAATATATTATGCTATCAGAAAATTAATAATAAAAATATATGATTGAAATGTTATGTTATTGGAAAATTAATAATAAATTAAATACTATTAAATAAAAGAAGAAAAAAAAACACAGCAGCGCCTTTAAATGAGTCGACCTTAGGACCTTTCGTTTAGAGGAATTAAAACTAACCACTTGAGCTGATAACCAATCCACAAATAATAATTGGCTAAAATAAATATATCTCCAATATAAATATATAAATATATAAAAAAAAGTTGGGGCCCTCACCGGAATGGGGCCCTGTGCACCGGCACTGCCGGCACCGCCCCAGGGCCGCCCCTGTTCCCATTACACGAATTAGCAACCGATATTTAGTAGCTACAACAGCGGAGATACACCGTTGTTAAAAATATCCTACGAGGTTTTCCACCATTGTTAAAAGCCTAGACTTTTAACAACTGCCGGGTTAACAACGGAGTTGGAGGGGCTACGACAACGGGAATTCCCCATTGTCTTTCCACAGTTTTGGCATAGTGACCACCTAAGATTCTTGACATGTCATCAATCCATCATCTCAACTTCTCTTTTGATCGTAGCGCACCTTATGCAGCATGATTCTAAACCTTCAATCAAGCTTGCTGCTCAACAAATCCCCATCTTCCATGTGTACACTGATGATTTACACCACACATACGTATACATGCATGATCTATATACAATAGGACCACATGAGTTTTGGGAGGCACCAGCAAATCATGGCCTAGAATTTTACACACAATACCAATTACAGAAAAAAGATGATGACAGATTCATCTCCGCTACTCTGCTCAGAGGATCCGCCCACTCTGCCGCCATTGGCGGAGGCGAAGCAACACCAACTCTCCCTCGAAGACACCATTGAATTCTGCATTGGAGATTTTGGGTGGAAGTCTATATTTCAAGCCACCCTAGTATCTATAGCCTGGTTCTTCGATGCACTGCAAACATTCATCAGCATATTTACCGATGCTGAACCCAACCAATCATCATGCACCACAGATCCATGTCAGCTTTCCTTCTCCATTATTTCAGAATGGTCTCTCCAGTGCGCCGGATCCATCATCAAGGGCCTCCCTGCTTCGTCTTTCTTGTTCGGCTGCTTCGTTGGCGGCTTTGCGCTTGCCACCTTAGCCGACTTCACTTGGGGCCGGAAGAAGGCGCTGGTTTTCTCTAGTCTGGTTATGTCACTCGCCGGCGCGTTGACGGCGTTCTCGTCTAATATATGGATGTACACTCTGCTCCGATTCGTCAGTGGGTTTGGTAGAGCGACGATCGGGACTACTGCTCTTGTTCTAGCGACTGAGTTGGTCGGAAAGAAGTGGAGGGAGAATGTTGGAATTTTAGGGTTCATGTGGTATACAGTCGGGTTTCTCTCTCTTCCGCCGATTGCTTTCTCTCTCCAGGGCACTTCCTGGAGATTGATATATCTATGGACCAACGTTCCGTCGGTTGCGTATTCGATTTCACTCTTCTTCCTGGTTCGACAATCTCCGAGATGGCTGTTCATCAAAGGAAGGAAGGAAGAATTTGCAGAAACCCTAAGGAGCATCGCCGCGCCGACGAATCGGAGCTGCCTGACTCAAAGCTTCTTCAGCAAGTGCACTTCGTGGGAGGATAAGAACTCGCCGGAAGATATCTTCTTCGCCGCCAATGTCTTGCTGGAGAGAGGCTGGACTGGCCGGCGACTGATGGCGATATAGGCGGTGGCGTTTGGGACCGGAATGATCTACTACGGGATGCCGTTTGGGGTGGGAAACCTGTCGATTAATCTGTACCTGAGCACGACGCTGAACGCGATGTCGGAGTTTCCGGAGTCGTTCGTGGCGCTTTTGCTGGTCGGAAAACTAGACAGAAAAAGGTCGGTTGTGGGACTGTGTTTGATCGGCGGGGTGTGCAGCGTGAGCTGCGTTGTGGTGGGGTGGAAAGTAGTGCAGATGGGGCTGGAGCTGGTGTCGTTATTCAGCGCATGCATGGCGTTCGACGTCGTTTTGATATACACGATGGAGTTGTTCCCGACGTGCGTGAGGAACTCGGCGGTGCGGCAGGCACTGATGTTCGGCGGCGCGGTAAGCCCGATCCTGGCGGCTGCGGGGAGGAAGAAGGGGGTGGTGTCGTTAGGCGTGTTTGGGGGCGATATCGGCGTGTGCGGTTTCGTCCTGTGCTTGCCGGAAACCAGGGGAAGGGTACTGTACGATACAATCGAGGATGAAGAAAGCGCCAATGCTGTTTCTATGGGAGCTTAAACCACACCAGATCTTCTACGCAATTTTCGTGCATCATCTTCTGTGTTGATTGACACGTGAGAGGGGAAATAAATTCAACCATTGCCTCTAGGGTTTAAAGTTTATGATATAGTTTCCTCTCTCTTAAGTGTCGTACATCTAATGATTTGACACATGAGATGATATATCAAAATGACACAGAAATGATAATGTATCAAAATGAAACATAGAATAAGCGGTTGGATGGGATGTAAACATGTTGATGTCGCTATTAATTGTTTGCTGTATAATTAATTACTCCCTCCGTCCCATAGAAGTTAGTATAATTTTTTTGGGCACGAAGATTAAGGAATATAATAATTTAATGTAAAGTGGAGTAAAGTGAAGTGAGAAATAATATTTAATGTGTAGTGGGTAGTTGTATTAGATGTGATATGTGGGGCCATGAGAATAGATTAATTATTTTTTGTGTGGGTCCATGAATTAAAAAGGAAATGTGTCAACTTTAATGGACAAATTTAAAAGAAAAATGTGTCAACTTCTAGAACGGAGGTAATTAAATGCAAGTGTTTCTAAACACCCCAGAAGTTTGGGGCCCAGATTAGTACTTTCGCTATCTCGTTGACTTTTTTTCTTGTTCTTTTTTAGTTTTTGTCCCAACAGCTTATTTATCATAAATAATACTCCTTCTGTCAAGCATTTACGCTTGTCTACTTTTGCATGTAGATTAGAACACATAATTATAATATTTTAATAGATAATAAATTAAGAAATATAATTTTTAATGTGTAGTATGAAAACTAAAAGATATTATATCATTTGAATAGATATTAGTATAATATTTAAGACAAAGTCTCTTGTGAAATATTAATTATGTGAAACAATTTGTAAGACGTGTTAAAGTATGTCTATTAAATATATAAAGTATGTTTAATGGTTGTTAAAGTATGTTTTCTAAAATATACTGAATTATGCATTAAAGTATGATTTTAGTGTGTTATTATATGATTCATTATTGACATACTTTAACTACAATAAACATATTTTACCTATAAAATAAGTATACTTTAGTGATGGGTCGACCCGACTCACAACCGTCTCATAAAACACCCGTCTCATAAGAGAAAGTCTCAATATTTAATGTGTAGTAAATAATTTCATTGTTGTTGTGTATGAATCAATAATTAATTATTTTGTGTAAGTCATACTCATACCTAACAAAAAGGAAAATGTAAAACTTAATTTTGTACAAATCAAACTACACTTTAAAGCGGGATGGAAAGAGTATATGAATCTGACCATGATGCACGTGGAAGGTCTTAACCCTGGAAGGTCTTACCATTAAATTAAATTTTAAGTTAAGTTCTATTATTAGAAAAATAAAATAATTATATATTTTTTTAAAATAACTATCCAATTCATTTTATTTTAAACCTATTAACCCTAACCCTAAGTACATAACTACACCTCAAAATAACTGCATCTATATATAAAATCTGAAACTTTAAATTTGCAGTAAGGGTTCTTCTTTTGATTCTATAAACAAAATTTTTAAAGATTCGTGATACTATTAAGCTTCCACATAACAAAAAAAAACAAATTATTTTAAAAATAGAATATTCAGTTAGTAAAAGCATTTAATTTCATTATTGTTAATAATTTCATTGGTATTTTATATAAGGAATAATTGATATTTTAATTATTAAAAAAATATATATAATTTTTGTTCGCAATTCATTGGGAGTTACAAACGAGAATTATGTTGTTAAATTTAGTTACTAAAAGATTTTTTTTAAATGCGAGGAGATGATTAGTTATCACAGTAGTTTATGTTTGGATTATCCAGATTTGGGAATAAAAAAATTCTTCTATTTTTTATTTGGATTTTCTAAATTTCACACATTTCTCACACACATCACACATCTTACCTTCTTACACACATCACCTCATCTTCAAAATCTAAAGAGAATAATATGAAAACTTATTTCGTAGGTTCTTCGTCTTTAACTTATTTCGTCTCTCTAGAATTCCCATTTTATGATTAAATAGACAAATACTCTCTTGAATTCTCCTTACATGAATGAATCGTCTGGCCGGTATCTCATCGAGAAATGCGCCCATCCGACCAAATCATGTCGGATCGAACGCCATCTGGATAGCTGTTGAGGTCGACGTCGGATACCCTTCGCTGCCGTCGGATGCCTTGGACTCGGATGAAGCTGCATGGGTTGATACATACTCCCTCCGTCCCGGGCAAAGAGAGGTATTTGTTTTTTGTACGTAAATTAAGAAATATTATTATTTTATGTTAAGTAGATAGGTGTATTAGAGAAATGTGATGAGTAGTGGTGGGTCATTGATGGACCATTTTATTAAAAGAAAAAAATTGTTCAATTTGAATTGAACGCCCAATATAATAAAATAATGTTATTTAAGGGGACGGAGAGAGTAATTCCTAGCCCACTAAGACCATTATCTAATTATCCATGGGCCCACTTCAATTACAATTGATCGTTCTTATGAATCGGATTAATGGCTCCACTAAATTAATTAGCGTAATAATTCAACGTCACCACTAGTGATAGGAAGTTTGTCTCCATGTGACAAAAATCCTCATTTCACGTGCATTCCGATGAAATAAATAATGGAGTACTTCTATCAAGCACTTACCCTTGTCTACTTTTGCATGTAGATTAGAACACATAATAATATTGTAATAGATACTCCTTATATACTCCCTTCATCTCACTCAAAGGATCTCTTTTTTTTCATTTTGGGTGTCCCACCTAAAGGATCTTATTTTTTTATACACATGGATCCCCCACACACCTACTAATACAATTAAAATATGGGGTCCACACTCTCACTGAGTCCCACTAGTACAACTACCCACTGCACATTAAATAATAATACTCCTTAATCCACGTGCAAAAAGCAAAATGCACCATTTGTGTGGGACGGAGGAAGTAATAAATTGAGAAATATAATTTTTAATGTGTAGTATGTAAATTAAAAGAAGTATAATAACATTTTAATAGATAGAAGTATACTACCTCCGTCCCACGACAATGGTAATTTTTGTTTTTTGGCACGTGAATTAAGGAGTATTATTATTTAATTTGTAGTGGGTAGTTGTATTAGTAGGAGTGTGGATCCCATATTTTAATTGTATTAATGGTGTGCGTGGGTCCATGTATGTAAAAAAGGAAAATTGACTCTTTGGGCGAGACGTCCAAAATGAAAAAAAGAGACTCTTTGGGTTGAATGGAGGAAGTAATATTTAATGGGTAGTACTCGGTAAAAGTGTGTATGGGATGAGAAAATTGGGCCAGTACACGGACGACGGATTGGGCATGGAATAAACAAATACTCCCTCCGTCCCACTTAAAGAGTTTTTTTTTTATTTTGATCGTCACACTCAAAGAGTTAACTTTCCTATTTTACACACATGGGACCCACACACCTCACTAATACAATTAAAATATAGGATCTACACTCTCACTAATATAACTACTCATTATACATTAAATAATAATACTCCTTAATCCAAGTGTCAGAAAGTAAAAACTACACTTAGTGTGGGACGGAGGGAGTAAATAATGCAGTTATCCGAACGTATCCAGCCCACTAATGCGATCACCATCCACCGTCGGATACCGCAATAATTCGTCCGGCCGGTATCTCACCGGGAAATGCGCCCATCCGACCAGAATCATATCGGATCGAACGCCATCCGGATATCTGCTGACGTCGACATCCGGATAGCCCACTAAGACCATTATCTAATTATCCATGGGCCCACTTCAATTACAATTGATCGTTCTTGCATGAATCGGATTAATGGCTCCACTAAATTAATTAGCGTAATAATTCAAGGTGACCACTAATGATAGGAAGTCTCATTTCACGTGCATTCCGATGAAATAAACTCCAACTTTAATTTTTGATCTTATTACCCTTATTTCCTACTAAAAGACTTGTGCGACTTACTCATGAGATGGATCCTAATTAAATTAGGATCCAAAAAATTACAAATCTACAATGAACTATGACAAATAAAAATATATATTTAAAATTGTTATTAGTTTATATTAATTAATTTATTTTTATTTTCATAACTTAAATTTTAGGATCACTTACTATTGGATACATAAAATAATGCATAATTTCTATAAACTACATGACTCAAAGCACTAATAATCATAACTACACAATTATGATTGTAATATCATAAATACCCCTATGTGTTTGCACAAATTTGTTTTGCATAATTTTGTTTTGTACAATTTGTTCGCACATTTTAAGTTCCGGCAGAGGTCCGGCAACCGGCGGCGGTCCGGCAGAGCGCCCAGCGACCGGCCGACGATTGTCCAGCGACCGGCCGGCGGTGGTCCAGCAGTGGGTGGGTGGGTGAGGGATAGGGTTTGTGGTTTAAAAATGTATGGGATTATAAGGTTATATTTTGTATTTTACTTTAATATTTTGTATGTGAGAGTAATTATCTGAATTCATTATATCTTATAGTAATTTAGGGTAAAAATGTGTACCTATTAGTGATTTTTCCTAAATTTTATTATTATTTTATTTTTAAAATTAAAATTGAACTATTAATATTGAATTATGATAAATGTGATAACTATTCGTTGGAAAAAAATGCATGAAAATTTTTATAAGAGGAATAAAAAGTGATAACATTTTTAATACAAAGTGAGTACTTAATAAAGAAAAAGTGATTATCATACTAAAAATTTTAAACATCTGTAGTACACAAAAAAGTGATGACATGTTTAATTAAAAGTGATATCTAATCAAGTAAAAGTGACAATTTATTGATTATTTCATTCATGAATAATTTATTGGACAAATAAAAAGTGATAATGAAGGAGAACAATTATGGGATAGGGTGATTAAGTCTAGATGGGGAAGGAATGGAGGAGTGAGGGTGGGTAATATAGATAATAGTAAGTCAACTGGTTGGTGGGGTGAGATTTTAAAGGCAGTGAGTAATGAGGGATGTTTTGTTGAAAATATTGAGAGAATAATGGGTGATGGAAGCAATATTTACTTTTGGGAAGACAGTTGGGTTGGGGAGGGAGGTCCATTGGAAATTAGATTCAAGAGGCTTTATCATTTGACATTAGATAAGTTTAAGAAAGTGAGTGAGTTGGGGTCTTGGAGGGATGGGGAATGGAGTTGGAACTGGAGTTGGAGAAGGGAGCTTAGAGAGAGAGAAAATAAGATGTTGAATAATCTAACTTCTTTGCTTAATGTGTTTTATCCTAAGCAGGGACTGTTGATGGATGAAGATGGAAGAGTGGAATCAAAGGCAAATATACAACTAAAGAAGTTTACGACATGTTATGGAGAAGAATGGAGCCTCAGAATCAAAGCAAATTTTCCACTTGGTATGAAATAATAAAGTTATACCTAAAGTACAAGTACATGCTTGGAGAGTCTTATGGGAAAGAATTCCAACAACAACTCTGCTTCAAAGGAGACAAAGCTTACCAGCGGGAGTTATCACTAATTGTGTGTTTTGTGACACTCATCCTAAGACGGTTCGACATATTTTCTTTGAATGTGATTTTACTTATAAAGTTTGGATGAAGTGTATCGAGTGGATGGGTGTGAAGACGGTTCTTTCCTCGAATCCCTTGAATAACCTGCCCATTTCAGTCGTCTTATTCCAGGGAAGAAAAGAAAGGATCTAACTATATTCGTATGAGAATGTGTTATATGGTTAATATGGAAACTAGAAATATGTTCGTTTTTCATGGAGAGAAATACTCATTGAAAAAGTTGGTAGAGGAGATAAAGGTTAGAGTTTGGAATTTGTTATGTGATCCTTCATTAGTTAGTTTACCAGGGAGATTTCAAGATTGGATGACTAATCCTAAGAGTGTGATCAATTAAGATATTGTATCTCTGATAGTATCTCTTTATATTTGTAAACTTTCATGTAATTATTTTGGAGCTGGTCTCATACCTAACTCTTTTTAATAATATGAATTATTTTTCCTGATAAAAAAAATGATAATATTTTTAATAAAAATTACGTCTGATTAAGAAAATGTGATCATTTTTCAATAAACAATTTGTGTGATAGACAAAAAGTGATAATATTTTTTAATAGAAAATGATACATTATAATAATAAGGGATAATAATTAATCAATTGAATTATTTTTTGGAAAATAATTTAGAGTACAAATAAAAACTAATAGGATTTATTACTCTCAGATACACACTTTAAAGCTTATTTATCACTCCCTCCGTCCATCGCAAACGTATCCGTTTGCTTTTTGCCCAAAGAGTATTATTATTTTATATAAAGTGAGTATTTGTATTAGTGGGGAGTAGTTGAGAGTAGTGGGCTATGTGTAGACCTTTTTGCTAAAAATGGAAAATGGATATTTTAAGAATTGAGAACCCAAAATGACAAATTAAATACGTTAGTGGTGAACGGAAAGAGTATGAGATACATTGAAAAACGGAAAATATAACCAGATACACAAATTAATGGATAAAGAGACAAAATTACCCTCAACTAAATCGAGATTTACTCTTCTCTCTAAAATTCTCTCCATTGAAATCAATCATCTGGACCCACAAATCACTAATATGGTTGTCTCTTCAGTCGTATCCTCCCCCGTTACCCCGACGGCAAGCTGCGCTACCACGGCGGCGAAACTCGTGTCCTCTTCGTCCACCGATCCATTTCTTTTTCCGGTAATTTCTCAATTCTAATCATACTTTATGTTTACTTGATTGTGTAATGGCGTTTAATTTGACAAATTATTTGTCATCGTTTTGTTCAAGAGAATTGGTGGTGAAATTAGGGCTGATGTGTGGAACCGCCGTGAATCTGAGATGCCAATTGCCGACGGAGATCTCGCCAATCTGATCGAGGAATACGACCGCGCCAGTGGCGTCTTCCGTCAAGATAAGTGCCTTCCTATCCGCCCCCAAATTCACCATAAAATCATCCCCTCCTCCCTCCACCACCAGTAATGACTGCACATCGCCAAAGTCACCCTTTTGCTTGTCGTTACAACCAAGATTAATAATAATATAATTATAATAATAATATTAATAATAATAATAATAATAATAATAATAATAAAATGTGCTGAAATATTGTGTAAGATTAATGTACAGAGAACAAATGTGAAAAAAAAAGTACAAAATAAAACGAGTAGAAAAAAATGTGCAAAACAAAATATGCAAATAAAATTGTGCAAAACAAAATGTGCAAAAACAAAATTGTGCAAAATAAAATGTTCAAACACATAGGGGTATTTATGATATCACAATATATAATTGTGTAGTTATGAGTATTAGTTATTTGAATCATATAGTTTATAACAATTACGCATTATTTTATGTATCCCATAATAAGTAACCCTTTAAATAAAAGTGATATCAGATTGATAATCATTTGATTAAATTGTTATACAAATCATTTGTAAAGAAAATAAAAAATATTACATTTTTAATATGAAGTTATATATTATTATATTTAAAAATAATTTTAAACGTGTTTATTTTAAAGTAATGAATGATAAATTTAAATATCTTTTATTAGAAAAAAGTGATTATTAATTAATTAATGTAATTAAAATTAAATAGAACAAAGTACCAGCATACTTATTTATAGAACTGAATGAATGAATAATAATAATAATAATATTATTATTATTATTATTTTAAAAAAAAAACAGAGATGTAAGCCATAAGGAGTGTCAAAGCGATATTAATTTATTTTTAATTTTTAGGAATGAAGATGACATTTGATCTATAAAAATAGAAAAGGTGCTTGTTTAAAGAAAGAAAAAAAAATCAATAAGGTGCTTGGTTTAACAATGGAATCCGTTGCAAAAGTGATGATTGATAAATTTTTAGCAACAAAAATTTAATCTCATTGGTAATATGTTGGCGATTTATATAGTGATTGCATAAGTAATTTGTGGGTAATTACCGATTAATTAATTTTTTCCATTGATAAAAGGCTAAAAGCATATTAAACATGCGTTGATATTACTTTACTAAAAGAAATTACTTCATTTGTCTGGTTCTAAGGTATTCATTTGCTTTTTGCACGTGGATTGAGGAGTATTATTATTATATGTAAAGCGAGTAGTTGTATTAGAGGGAAGTGGTGGGCCATATATTTTTTTACTAAATAGGGAAAATAGATACCTTTGAAGCGGACGTAAAAAATAGTAAAATTGATACCTTAGAAGCGGACGGAGGAAGTATAATTTTTGTTGACAATACGTAGTAATTATCAATAAATTAAATTTCGTTAATAAATTCCGTTGCTAAAAAAGATATATATATATATATATATATATATATATATATATATATATATATTTTTTTTTTTTTTTTTTTTTTTTTTAAATGTGAGCTTGGCCCAAATGGAGCGGGGCGGCTTCGGGTGGAGCTAATTGTCGTCCCCAAATAAAACTAATGCTCTATACAATTAATCCACTTCTGAATATTGGAGTAAAAAATTTGGATGACACTGTTTATGTAATGAATTTTGTGAGAAGAATAAAAAATTATATTTAAACAAAAGAAATAGTACTTGATAGCTGCTCAATTGAGCTGTTTTGTGAAGAGAAACACTTATATAGACCATTTTACAGTAAGACCACTTAATTTTTTCATAACTTTACTCCCTTCGTTTATTATTGAAATTTACATTTTGACTTATATCGATATTAAGAAAAAAAATTAACTTATTTTAGGGATATTTTGATGTTTTTAAGTAATAAATAAATTATAGAGTATGTTATGTAATTAAGGTGTTAATGATATAATTAAAATTAAATTGTATTATAAAGTTATTGAGTTTGATGTTGTTTTTTTTATTGGTTATTGGTATTAAGATGAGTTATGTACGGACAAAAATAGAAAATTTAAAGATGAGTGGTGAACAAAAGGAGTATTATTTTTCAAAGAAAAAATATTATGATGAATATTATCATTATTCTTTTATATTACAAATTATTCATTAAATAGTTTGTTAATTGGATTTGGATGCCCATCACTTCACATCATCATGCACTAATATTGTATTAAAATTTTATATCTTCTTATTATTTATGCAACTGATCATTCAATAAGACATTCTCATTTCTCTCATGAATTATTAGTAAGATAAATGAAAAAATAATCATATCTAATTTTTATTAAAAAATAAATAAATGAAACTGTTTCACACAAAATTAGTTTATATATGTATATAAAAATGCCAGCTATTTATGTTATTTACAAGTAGAACTGTCAAAATGGATTGGTAGGGCGGTTTAACCCACAACCCACCTTTTGATGGGCTCAAGTGGGGCGGGCCGCGGGTTAGCACACACTCTACCCTCTATCCACCTATGACTTACCCATCCCCCACCCACCCCCAAATTTTTTTTTTAAAAAACATTTTAGATTTTAATATTTTAATAATAAAAATATTAGGGTAGGTCTTGGGTGAGACCGTCTCACGGATCTTCTTACGGATCTTCTTATGTGAGACGAATCATATTCTACCCATTAATATAAAATAAAAATATATACTCTAAAATTAAAAAAAATTAACGAAAACAAGGGTCCTGTTTGGGGTGGTTAATTAAGATCATTAACATGAGAAATCGGCGCTGCCCAATGACTATGCATGCGCCTTATTACAATCTATTATTCTCAATCAATTTCTTTTTAACTTTTTATAAAAATAATTATCGTTATTATTATTATTAGTTACTTATTTAATCATAATAATATTATTAATTATTCTTTAGATAGTTCAATTTTTTATTATCACTTTATTTTAATTGAGTATTACTTTATATTAAAAATGTCATTACTTTTTATTCATTCTACAAATAGTTAATAAAATAATTTAATTTAATGATTATCACTTTATATTTATCATGTATCACTTTTTATTAAAAATACTTTCGCTTTTTATTATTCCAGTAAATTTTTCGTGAAATAATTCAATTATACATATATCACTTTTCTTTGATTAAAATCACTTTTTATTAAAATACTATCACGTTATATTCATTCCACAACTTATTTGTAAAATACACTTTGCCAATTAGTTTTCACTTTTTATTAAAGATGTTATCACTTTTCATTTAAAATGTTATCACTTTTCATTTATATTATAAGTTGTTCATGAATTAGTTCATAATATTATTATCAATTTTCATCAATTGAGTATCACTTTTATATAATGTTATCACATATTATCATATTTTATAAATTAATAATATTTAAACTAAAAAATAAATTAAATGAATAACAAAATTTAAATTATTATATTTTTAAATAATAAAAAATTTAAATTAAATAAATATATACATGTAAGACTTAATTAATTTTCTTTCATTAAGTAATTTTTAATTTTTTAATTTGATTACAACCAAATATGGCCCTTTTATTTTTTCTAATTGGGTTAATGGATGATCCGTCTCACATAAGAGGATCCGTGAGACGGTCACACCCAAGTTTTTTCCAAAATATTATCACCCAAACCCTACCCCCTACCCACCCACCAATTTTTTTTATTTTAGATTTTAATATTTAAATAATAAAAATATTATCACCAACCCAACCCCACCCCACACCCAACCCCCCACCACCCCCAAAAAAAATTTAATTTTTTTTAGATTTTAATATTTAAATAAGAAAAATATTATCACCCAACTCTATCCCCTACCCAACCCCCACCCCCCAAATTTTTTTTTAATTTTTAAGAATTTAATATTTAAATAATAAAAGTATTATCACCCAACTCTGCCCCCTACCAACCTCCCCACAAATAATTTTTTTTAAATCTTTTAGATTTTAATATTTAAATAATAAAATATTATCACACAACTCTACCCCCTACACAACCCCCACCCACCCATCCCAAAAAAAATTTAATAAATTTTAAATTTTAATATTTAAATAATATAAATATTATCACCAAACTCTACCCCCTACCCATTCCAAAAAAAAAATTATTATTTAAATATTAAAATCTAAAATTAAAAAAAAATTGAGGGGTGGCGGGGGGTTTGGGGGGATGGGTATGGGTAGGGTTGGGTAATAATATTTTTATTATTTAAATATTAAAATCTAAAATTATAAAAAAAATTGTCGAGGGTGGGGTGGGGTGGGGTGGGGTGGGTGGGTGGGGGTTGGGGTGGTGTGTGGATAGAGAGTAGAGTTGGGTGTTAATAGTTTTATTATTTAAATATTAAAATCTAAAAAAATAAAATTTTTTTTGGGGGGGTTGGGGGTTGGGTAGGGGGTGATAATATTTTATTATTTAAATATTAAAATTTAAAATTTAAAAAAAAAATTGGATGGTGGGTAGGGGGTAGGGTTTGGTGATAATATTTTTATTATTTAAATATTAAAATCTAAAAGTTATATGTCACTTTTTTAAAATTTTAATTTATAAAAGTGGGTTGATGTTGGGTTGGTGGGCGGTGCGGGTTGGCCCCCACTTAGTGGGTTTGAAGTGGGGCGGGCTTTTATGAGGCGGGTTAATTTTGGGTTGAGAAATTGGTGGGTTAATGTGGGTGGGCGGGTTGGCCCAGTGGACTCAACCCATTTTGACAGCTCTATATTTGATCAATAAAGGTAAGATGAAGGGTTTTTATGATCTTTGCCCTTTATTCAAAAAAGATAAGTAGGGTTGTAAACGAACAGAGCGTGCCGCGAACAGTTCGTGACTCATCTCGTTAAGAAGTCGTTTGTGTTCGTTAAATTAAGTTCGTTATGTAAATGAACAGAGTTTGAGCATTGCATAACTCGTTTGTTAAAAGCTCGTGAATAAGCTCGTTTAGTGTTCGTTTATATATATATATATATATATATATATATATATATATATATATATATATATATATATATATATATATATATTGGTAGTTGATGAATATTTTGTTATTTTAGGATAGTGGTGTATTTATTTATCGTGTTCACGAATGAAATTATATAGGTGTTTACGAACAAAAGTTTCATGAACACTTTATCAAACATGTTCTCGAACAAAAGTTTGCGAACATGTTCACGAACAAAACGAGCTCGAGCTCGTTTATTTCTTAACAAACGAGACTCAATCTTCCTAAAGCTCGTGTCGGCTCGTTTACAGCCCTGAAGATTAGGGGCTAGTTCGATCCAATCCAATAAAAACAAGGGTTTAGATGTTTAAAAAATAAGTTTAGGGGTTTATTTGATCTTAAGGGATAAGTTGAAGGGTTAAATTGACCCTTTGCCCAATATTATAATATGTATTGAGATGAGAGAAATAATATTTAATGTGAAGTGGGTAGTTGTATTAGTGTTGCATATGGACCTAGCTACAAGGAATAATTAATTGTTTTGTGTGGGCCCAACTTAACAAAAAAATATGTAAAATTTAACTTGGAACAGATCAAAATGGAAAAATAAATATTAACGTGGGATGAAGTGAGTATTTTTTTAGAATTACATTATTTAATTGGGTGACATTATTTCCACCCAAAATTACTAAAAATAACCAAATTTCTAAAAATACTAAAATTAAATTACATATTTATAACCTTGCACCCACCCCAAGCTTCAACTCTATTACTTACCAAGTACAACCAATTACTTAACAACCTTACTCCACGCTCTAAGTAACCAATCCATTCAAATTAATTTCGTAAAATACCCAAATATACATCTATACAGATTACAAATTGAAGTAATTTAACACAGACAAATTAATTGAGAACTTTACCTGACGAGGAGAGAGAAGCTCAACGATGAATGATGATGAGTGAGTTTGCGCAGGTTGCCCCAGTAGCACCGTATGGGAAGAATCTGAACATGGGTAGTCGTAGCCCAAGTATTTGGTGGCTCTCAGTCGTGACCGCAATGACTCGGTGACGGCGCTGGTGGTGAACAGTCCCCAGACTCCAGTTGCTAACCACCAAGGAGCGCTGATTAACTCCATGACTCAAAACACGAAACTATAACATCAACAATTATTAAACAAAATTCTACCCGAGGTGTTTGATGGGTTTAGCAATTAGTTGGTTGTATTTAGTAGTTTGGGGTAGGATGTATGTTTGGGCATAAGGTCATAAATGTAATTCACTTCATAATTTTTAGGAATTTGGGTGCTTTTACTAATGTTTTTGTTAGTGAATTTTCTATTAGTTTTCTTTAAATAAAAAATTGAATGGTAAAAAGTTATACTCATATCCCGTTTCAATGCTTACATTAGTCTTTTGCAATACGGATAATATACATTTTAATGGATAGTTGGTTTAAAGATATAATATTTAATGTAAAGTGAGTATGTGTATTAGTGTTGGATGTAGGTTCCAATGTGATATATTAATTATTTTAGTTAATCCCATATACTAAAAAAGGAAATATAAAGATTGAAGTGCGATGCCCAAAATAGAAATATGTAAATATTGAAATGAGATTGAGGGAGTACATTTATTTAAAAAACATATATTCCTTCCATCCCAAATTCATCTTAACGTTTACTGTAGATACAGAATTTAAGAAAAATAATTTTTGACTTATTTTTGGGGTTAGTATGATATTTTTGTATAAAAAATAAATGATAAAGTATGTTATGTGTGTTAAAAAGGTGAAAACAAATTTGAAATTAGTATGTTAGAGGGATATTAGACAGTTGTTGTTTTTTTCTTTTATAGAAGTGTGAAGTTGAATTTGGGATGGATCAAAACGAAAAGTGCAAAGTTGAAGTTGAGACGGAGGAAGTATATAATACGCATGTGGGTGCAAGCGTACATGGACCTACGTGCACAGGATATTACACAGGATATCAATTCTTTTACTCCCTCCGTCCTGGGTATTTTTACTCGTTTGTACGAGCACAAAAATTAATGAGTGTTTTTATATATATAATGTAAGAAAAAAGTATCCATAAATTGGTATTTTTGAAAGAAAAAGTAAATAAAGTTATTGAGAATGATGAATAATAAAGTGTAAAAAAGTAAATAAAATTGTTAAAAGAGGCACTCTCTTGTGAGACGAGTTATTTATGAGACGGGTATAAGACGGGTCAACCCATCACTGAAGTATGGTTATATGTTATTAATGAATCATCATATTATAACACGCTAAAATCATACTTTAATGAATAATCCAATATACTTTAGAAAACATGCTTTAACAACCATTAAACATGTTTTATCTATCCAATAAGCATACTTTAGTTTTTTTTTTAAGTAGGAAAATGATTTTATTAACAAAGGTAAGAGATTTACCAACTTGTACAACAATAGAACAACAGATAGTAGTGAACTTGATCGCTTTTTTCAATGTAAAAGAGCAAGAGTACTCTTGTAGTGTAGGCACGAGCAACCAAGTTGAATTATCGAACCGGGAAAATTTAGGATTCATGGGCTTTAGGTATAGTATCGTGATTAGTTAGGGACGATCGAAAAGGAGGATAAGAAAAATAAAAAGAAATAAAATGCAAGGAAAATAAATTTAATTACAATATTTTTGGATGCAATGGTAGGTTCTCGATGCACTCAAACAATCCTTAAACATCATTAATTGATTCTATTTTTAAACTAATCATGGTAAGTGTGATCACTAAATCATACCTACACCTAAGCTCTTTACCAAGATGAATAGGATGCAAGTAAAAATGGCTCATTAGATCGTCTCCAATGCTCACAATTTCTATAGGTACTTACGGATATTAATATATCTATTAGAGATATTATCACGAAGAATTTTCTCTTTGAGGCAGGGACGTTTTCCTATGTTCCCTTTCTAGGTACTATGCTCACATTGGTTTGGTTCTCTTCACTAACTCAATCACAAGTAATCTCACTAGTGTTCGTTTATGTAGTTCTAAACATAGGAAGGTTTTGGCCAAACTCCCCCTATATTAATCCTCATGCAATAAATGGAAGAAACTCACATATGATAATCATGAAAAGCAACTAAGGTGAAAGCAACAACAAGACATGTTGATACACAATATACAACCTAATCACATTTGCACTAATATCAAAGGCATTAATCCCAAATTAAAGCATGCATACATATTCCATAAATAAAACCTAATCATAGTCGGAAATTCAATCAAGAAATATAATCGTGCATCAATCACCCACTAAAGCAAATTAAGATAATAAGTAGGATTAGATTTCACCTAATAAAGTTTTACATCCATAAGAATCATCCTTTCCGTGGTGTACCCACCTTCTTGTAAAGCAATAAAAATCCTAATATAGATAAACATTTAAAACTACGGATCCCTCACCCCAAAAGGGGGAGAGATCTCAACTATGGAGATCTTTAGTTAAAAAGCTCTCTTCAACTATTGAATCTAATGATTCAATTTAATGGAATTTAATGGGTGAGAATTGGTTCATGGTGCCTTTCATAGAAGAAGATATTTATAGTAGTAAGGGTGAGAGAAATTTGAGTGACTTTCCAATATGGAATAAGTGGGTTCATGTAGTGGTAGAGTGAGAGGAATTTGTGGTAAGTAATCAATGTGGGATAATTTAGCTCATGGGACCAAAAATGAGATTTATAACAAATTTTTCTTTGGCCCGTTCTTGCTCGTTTCAACTCTAAATCGAGCTCCATTTTCTCCCACCTCTTCCTCTTCACTTGTAGAATCCAGTTTTGTCTCAAAATCACCATTTTTCTGCAAAAATAAACAAAAATACATTTTTCAAACTAATTAAGCAATAAATAGAATTTTCATTAAAATCATGCTTAATTATTGAATTAAAGCCAAATAAATCCAATTAAATTCATGCAATTAAGCCCAAAATTCTAGGTGAATTTCACGCCGATCAAACCCTCCAAACTTAAAGTGTTGCTCGTTCTCGAGCAACGAAAGAAAAGAAAGAACGAGGAGGGGAATTCACCTAGAATTGAATCAAGATATCAATGAGAATTGAGTCATTTCAAAACCATTTCAGTTCAATCAAAACAAGTAACAAGACATCAATTCAAATGCATACAAGTTAAGCGTAGGAAATATGCAAGTAAGTGAGACCTTCACTACTCCTCTCTAAATTTTGCATTACTCTCACACTCTAAAGAAGTGTTTGGGAGAAATGTATACTCTCAAAAATCAATTCAAATGCATATCATTACCATATGCTTGACAAAAGTCTACGCTCTCCACCACTTGTATATGTATTAATTATTGAATCAAAAAGGTCTTTATATGAGGTTGTAATATAGGCTCTTTGGTGTTGGGTATGAAAAATATTTAGGAAAAGTAAGCTCAAGATTAGTAGAGAATTTAAATTGAGCCATTATCAACTCTCACTCTCTCTTTCCTCAAATAAGTGAAGAATTCAAGTTGGTTGCCAATGTCAACTCTCATTCCCACTTTTTTCATTTTTTCACCTTAATCAAAAATAGAATTTATCAATCCAACAAAATAAAGAACCTTTTTCCTCTCTTCTTCCACTATTGATTTTTTTTCTCTTTTTTCACCAAGGGCTCTCTTTCCATTTTTCTAGTAGAGTTCCTTTATTCTTCTTTTATACAAGCTTCACTCAATTTTTCTTTTCACAAAACCTCTATTTTTTTTTTCATCTTTTCTCCCTCTTTTCTTGCACTTTCACCATTTCTCTCTTTCCAAACTCTCTTGTAAGCTCAATTCAACCACTTCATCCCCGATTAACCCTCTACTAATCGACAAAGGTGATTAGGATATAAAATATGGATAAAAATGGATAAATTTGTAGGTTGCCAAAGAAATAAAAATAATAAGCTCAAAGGGGGCAAACTACGATATGATTTCATTTAGTAGGATTGATTTGGCTAAGTGACTTGTCAAAACAAAGATGGCCTTAAATCATTTCCAACAATCTTCACACGCATGTACTTTCAAGAAGACACAATGACAAGTTCTAGAATGCACACAAAATAATGATGCGCACACAAGAAAGGAAAAACCATTTGATTTAATGATTTTAAAGCTCAAAAGCTCACGAGCTTATAGTACTGAAAAACAACACAAAACAAGCATAAATCATAGCTCAACAAGTATACAAAAATAAATCCGTCAAGTTACAAGTTCCAACCAAACATCATAGCCTCAAAATTTCTCACAATAAAGCACAAGAGAGCCAAGAAAGATTTTCTCCATATTGAAAACAAGATAAAGCAAGAAAAGCACAAAAAAACGAAAACAACAAAAAAGGAGAAAATACGTGCCAAAGAAAAGAGTAAGGACTTAAACGTTCACCGGTGCAATATGCTCAAGTAGGAGTTCATGGATGTAATTTTATAATTCAAACCGTAGAAAAGTCAAGTAACAAAGACGACATACCCCCCAAACTTAAATTAGAAAAAGTCGAATTTAAGTTGAAAAGATATTCGTTACCTCAATTTGCACCACTCATTTGCTCTTCGAGGCCAATACCATGGCTCCACGCTTTAGTCCCTACAAATACAACCATAAAACAAAAAACAAAGCAAAGCAAAAAAATGCCCCTATCCTAACCACTCAACGAACCCAAAGTTACAAATACAACTAAATTTCCTGGCAACGGCGCCATGAACTTGATTGCTTTTTTCAATATAAAAGAGCAAGCGTACTCTTGTCGTGTAGGCACAGGCAATCGAGTTGAATTATCGAACCGGGAGAATTTAGGATTCATGGTCTTTAGGTATAGTATCGTGATTAGTTAGGAACGATCGAAAAGGAGGATAAGAAAATAAAAAAAAAATGCAAGGAAAATAAATCTAGTTATAATATTTTTGGATGTAATAGTAGTTTCTCAATGCACTCAAACAATCATTAAACATCATTAATTGATTCCATTTTTTAAACTAATCATAGTAAGGGTGATCACTAAATCATACCTACACCTAAACTCTTTACCAAGATGAATAGGATGTAAGTAAAAATGGCTCATTAGATCGTCTCCAATGCTCACAATTCCCATAGGTACTTACGCATATTAATATATCTACTAGAGATATTATCACGAAGAATTTTCTCTTTGAAAGGTACTATGCTCACATTGGCTTGGTTCCCTTCACTAACTCAATCACAAGTAATCTCGCTAGTGTTCATTTATGTAGTTCTAAACATGGGAAGGTTTTGGCCAAACTCCCCCATATTAATCCTCATGCAATAAATGGAAGAAACTCACATATGATAATCATGTAAAGCAACTAAGGTGAAAGCAGACATGTTGATACACAATACACAACCTAATCACATTTGCACTAATATCAAAGGCATTAATCCCAAATTAAAGCATGCATACATATTCCATAAACAAAACCTAATCATAGTCGGAAATTCAATCAAGAAACATAGTCGTGCATCAAATACCCACCAAAGCAAATTAAGATAATAAGTAGGATTAGATTTCACCTAATGAAATTTTACATCCATGAGGATCATCCTTTCCTTAGTGTCCCCACCTTCTTGAAAAGCAATAAAAATCTTAATCTAGAGAAACATTTAAAACTACGGATCCCTCACCGCGAAAGGGGGAGAGATCTCAACTATGGAGATCTTTAGTTAAAAACTCTCTTCAACTATTGAATCTAATGATTCAATTTAATGAAATTTAATGGGTGAGAATTGGTTCATGATGGCTTTCATGGAAGAGGGTATTTATAGTAGTAAGGGTGAGAGAAATTTGAGTGAGTTTCCAATGTGGGGCAAGTGGGTTCATGTAGTGGTAGAGTGAGAGGAATTTGTGGTAAGTAATCAATGTGGGATAATTTAGCTCATGGGACCAAAAATGAGATTTATAGCAAATTTTTCTTTGGCCCGTTCTTGCTCGTTTCAACTCGAAATCGAGCTTCGTTTTTTCCCACATCTTCCTCTTCACTTTTAGAATCTATTTTTGTCTCAAAATCACCCTTTTTCTGCATAAATAAATAAAAATACATTTCTCAAACTAATTAAGCAATAAATAGAATTTTCATTAAAATCATACTTAATTATTGAATTAAAGCCAAATAAATCCAATTAAATTCATGCAATTAAGCCCAAAATTCTATGTGAATTTCACGCCGATCAAGCAGCAAAATAATAGAAGACTTATAAGAATACAATCCACAACATCTCCTCTCCATCACAATCTCTAACTTTTCCGCACTAGATTTCTAATATCTTCATTCCACTTCTGAATATCAGCTCCTTTCAACAATCCATTCTTCTTAAGAGTAATTTATCCCCAAACTTGTGTTTAATCTCCCCCAGTAAATTCTTCAAGCTCCAATCCCCCCCTTTAAATACAATGTTATTCCGTGTTTTCCAAATAACCTATATCGTACAAATCCAAATACAAGAAGCCACCAAGTTCCCTAATCTCCCTCTAGAAATGTTCTAAACTCCAAGAAATTATTTTCTAAAACTCTTTGGTGTGGTCCAACCACACCCATTCAATCCATCACTCCATCCCACAAGTTTGCCACCTTATTACACTTCACAAATAAATGCGAAACAGGTTCTGAATAATTATTACATACCGAGCAGATAGACTCAACATTTTCCGGTAGGGCGTTCCTCTTCCTGAGCTCTTCTTTGGTCGGCAATCGATTTTGTATTACCCTCCACGCAAGAAATTACGTTTTAGCTGTAACCACTTTATTCCATATGAATTTAGTGTATTCTGCAGCTTCCTGATCATCTCTCAATATCCTTTTTTGAAGTATTTCATATGCTTCATTCACATAATACTCTTCATTCTTCTTACTTCCCCATTTCCAACAGTCTCATACGTCTTTTTTAATTTTCTTTTCATCCACATCCTTCATGAACTCCACATAAAGATTTGCTTCCCAATCTCTAAAACCTCTTCTCCATCGTATATCCCAAGTCAAATTATCTAGCTCCCATAGCTCCAATATTTTCTTCTTTCATTTCACGCAACATATAGAATCTTGGATATTTATTTCTCAAGTATGTATCGCTTGTCCATACTTCATTCCAAAACGACGTATTTAATCCATCTCCCACCTCTCTTCGCAAGGCCTCCCTGAACCAACATCATTTCTCGTCAACAATAGATTTTATTACCTCCCCCACCATCCTTTGCGATTTTGGCTCTTCAACATAATCTTCTTAAAATTTCTCGAATAAGCATCTAAATCCAGCCTTGCTGTCATAACTTCATTCCATATTCCTCCTTGCTTATTGATTAGTTTCCAAAACCACTTACCTATGAATGCTTTATTGTACAACTCTAAATTTTTTACATCCAAGCCTCCAAATCTTTATCTTTGCAGATGGTTGACCAGCTAACCCATGCTATCCTTCTTCCTTCACCTTTCCCACTCTACAAGAAATTTCTTTGCAACCTGACTATCTTCTTCAGAACACAAGATGGAGCTAAAAAATCGATAGCACATAGATAGGGATTGCAATTAAGACCGTTTTACCAGCACCAGTCTACCTCCATAAGAAATCTTTAATTTATCCCATTTCTGCAACCTATTTTCAATCTTCGAGATTAGATAACTTCAATCACTAACCTTTTTATGATTGCTTCACACCTTCACTCCAAGGTATTTGAAAGGCAACGACCCCACCTTACATTCCAAAATGTATGCCATGTCTTCAAGAGTCCCCATGTCTCCATTAGCTCTATAAATATAACATTTCTCAACATTAACTCTAATCCCTGTCACAAGCTCAATTAGCACAAGTAATCTCTTTAGAAAAATAACATTCTGCAAAGTCACTATACCCATAAATATAGTATCATCAGCGAATTGCAAGACTGATATTTCCTTCTTGTTCCTTCCAAAAACATATGGATCAAAGAGCCCCATGGAAACAGCCTTCTTTAAACAAAATGCTTAAAAATCTTGCAGCAATGATGAACAAAAAAGGAGACAAATGGTCCCCCTGCCTCAGTCCTCTCTCTAGTTGGAAATCCCCGGATGGACTCCCGTTCACCAAAACATCGGTGTGCTCCATCGAGTAACATTCCTTCATCCCAAAACCAAAAGCAACTAGCATATCTTCCATGAAAATCCAATTCACAGAATCGTAGGCTTTCGCAAAGTCTATTTTGTAGAAAATCCTCCATCCCTTGTCTCCTTTATCTTCTCAATCACCATGTTAAGAGTTGCAATACTATCGATAATTTGATGCCCTTTTATAAAAGCTGTTTGTCTTTCTGAAATTATAGGACTGAGAACTTTGCTTAGCCTCTGAGCCAGTATCTTCGACAATATCTTATATAGGGCACCAATGAGTGAGATGGGTCGAAATTCTTCTAACTTAGATACACCTTCCACTTTCGGGATGAGAGTTATGAATGAATGATTCAAACCTTTTGGCATCCTAGCGTTCTCATGGAACTGAGTTATAAAACTCATCACATCCCCTTTGAGAGTCTCCCAGCACACCTTAAATATTTTCATATTCATCCCGTCTGGGCCAGGACTTTTGGAACCATTGTAGCCGTTTACCACCTTAACTACTTCTTCTTCAGAAAACTTTTTTACCAAAAGTTTGTTTTGCTCCACCGTAATCCTCTTATTGACAAAACCTGCTCCAATCTTTGGTCTACTATAGCTCTATTTGCTAAAGTGTTTTTTAAATGCTTCAAAAACAGCACCTTTTACCAATTAGACATCATGAGACCATACACCATTAACCATCAACCCGATAATTTTATTTTTCTTTGCTCTCCTCTTTATAATTTTGTGGAAATGGGCTGAATTCATATCTCCATTAACTATCCATTTAGCCTTTACCCTTTGCTTTAGGATGCTCCTTCTATCTTTCACATCATGGATCAATAGAACCCTAGCTCGATTTCTTTGAATAACTTCAGCTTCTTCCAATACAAACACCACATCCATCACATCTAAACGTCGAATCTCCTCTTTCATGTTCTCAATTCTGTTCTCAATTCTACCAAACACTTCCACTTTCCACACCTTTAGATCTTCTTTGAGCCTTTTGATTTTTTCTTTTAATACATATCCTCCCCAACCAACTACTTCATAGTTAGTCCATTTCTCATTTACCAGATTAGCAAATCCTGGATGCCTCGTCTACACGTTCAAGCTCTTGAATGGTTTAGACCCCCAATCCACTGATTTCAATTCTAAAATCAGAGGGCAATGATCTGATAAGCTTCTGCTCGCCCCATGTAACCAAGCTCCTGGCCATGTCTCCAACTAAAGATCATTAACCAACACCCTATCCAATCTGCTTTTGCAAGTTCCATCATCTTTATACCAAGTATAAGCCCTACCATGTAAAGGCATATCGAACAGACCTGAATTTATGATAAAACTGTCAAATTGCCTCATGTCTCTTCTATTTGAGGCCACACCTCTCCCCGCTCTCTTCTTCTCGTTCCTCACCGTATTAAAATGCCCTCCTACACAAATCAAAGTATCTTGTAATCCTTTTATTGACAACAAAATTCTATCCTAAAGAACTTCCTTATCCCTCCTTGCACACGGCGCATATATATTTATCAAGCAAATATCTTTTGCTGCTTCCACACAAACCCTATTAACAATAATTGCACCCTCTATCTCCCACGAACTTCTCATCGTAATTTTGTCCGCCGCCCAGCCTGTTATAATCCCTCCTAATCGACCTCTTGAACTTCTGAACACCCATTTCCAATCTAAGTTACCACTTATCTCTCTACAAACTTCTACCTCTACACTTTCCATCTTCGATTCTTGTATAAAACACACCTCTATGCCTTCTCTCCGAAGCCACTCCCTTATTTCTTCTCTTTTTGATAAATGCCCCAAGCCCCTCACATTGTAAGTGAGTACCTTCATTGATGTCTTCCTTCCTCCCCAGTCACACTAATTCTGTCCGTCGCCTCTCTTCTCTCTAATAGTGGAATGATGGACTTCACCATTTGATCATCAGATCCCCTAGCGACCAAACCTAATTTTTTCCCCAAACTCCATATTTGTTCTACCTCTTTGGTTATTCTTTTCTTTCTCTGTACTTCAATTAGGGACATCATATCTCGAACGAGCTCTTTAAACCTCATTCGATCCACTATTTTCTTCTCTTTTTTCCTTTCTTGTTTTGTCGCCTTTTCTTTCTTACTACCTTGCTCCATCGAATTTTGGAAATATGTTGGAGGATTATTCTGTTGGGATGTATCGGTTCCTGCTTGGATTTCTTTAGAGTGAGAAATTTTGGTTTCCTGTTCCTTCCTTAATGCTATTGTGTAATGGGTTTCTGGACTTACCAAGATATTTGGGCTTTTTTCCATAACATGCTTATTCACATTTTCCCCTTTATTAAGCCCAATATTATTGTCTGCCCAGCCCACAATCCATCCTGGAGGTGGCCCATCATCCAAAGAGCAACTAGAATTTTCAAATTTCTCACTCTTCTTATCTCCTTTGGCGGCTGATTCCATTTCCCCATAAAAAAGTGACTTTTCGATTACTGGTCCGTCATGAATGCATTTTTCAGTTGCCACGCTAGGGTTCCACCATTCTTGGACTTCAAGGTTTCCGAATACCCCATCAGAATCATCATCAGCTTCAACCCATTCTGCCTCCACTGGATTCTCCACGTGTTCCATTGAGTTCCATTCATCTGATGAGAGAAATTCCGATTCATCATCCGATATTTCCTCATCTTTTGGACTTAGCTGCTCCTCTACCATTCTGATAGAAAAAATTTCTCCATCGATCTTCACCTTAACGATCTCATTGACCTGCTTCGTATACGATACTAATAGTTTTACTCTTGCGACGTCAAGTCTTTTTCTCTCATTTGTCGAATAGTTCTCCTCTAAGTAGGACCCAAATCTGTCATCAGCATGTTTGAAGAATCTGCTACACCAGGCGTAGCAAAGCACGCCGTACCAAAGTGTCCAAATCTCTCGCTTCAAACAAACATCATCTGGTTTCCAGCTCCGTATCTAACTGAACCAATAAGAACTCCATTTCTAATTGATTTTAATTCCATCTAGATCGCTCCCCAATTCCTCTATCAGAACCATCTTCTCTCTCATGTATCTTATCATATGAGTACTACTAACTTCTTCTCTCATCTCCCCCCCATATCTCCTCCCAATAGTGTTCTTCTTTGAGAAGAGCTACCTTACATTTTTCTAGCCATCTCATTTCATCCTCCTTAGTATCAAAGGTTACCATCATGTCCTCTTGTTTCTCCTCTTTGTTTCTCCTCTTCTTTCCTATTAATCTCATTGGCTAGCCTGCTCACCCCCTACTCTATAGATATTTGGGATTAGTTGATTTGTTTCCTCCATAAGCTTGCGTCTCTCAAATTTAAGATTGAAAACCCTTATAATTTGTACGACCCAATCCACACTTCATTTAGTTTACGAAGTAGGGACTTTGTGTTGTTCTCCATTGTCACTTTCATCGGCACAAACCCAAATCTCTTCCCCATTTTGTCCAATTTTTTTTGGGCAGAACAAATCAACCACAATACCAACCTCTTGAAATTTCTGCTAAAGCCTCTTTTCATTGCAATCTTCTGGAAAATTATTAAGAAGAAAGTATGTATATTCCTTATCACCTTGAATGGATCTCCATATCTTATCTGTCCACGATCGAGCTCAGTCGTCCTGACTCCTCGGTGCCTCCCTATCCATTGGTTTTTCTCTCTCTCTATCCATCTCTCTCACAAAATTTCTCTCTCTATCAATCTCTCTCACATATTACTCTTTTTTCATTCACTTGCCCTATAATAAGCATACTTTAGTGAAGAGTGAACTCGTCTCACACCCATTTTACAAATAACTCGTCTCACAAAAGACTTTGTCTTATTAAAATTGATGAATAAAATGTAAAAAGTAAGTAAAACGTAAAGTGTATTTTTACTATTTATGAAATAAATAAAAACAGGTGGGGCGACTCAAAATGGAAAGCAGGTAAAAATACGTGTGGTGGAGAGAAATTTTTTCTAAGCAAAAATGATATTTGATTTCAATATGGCAAAAGCTACTGTACACTTGGGTACCTTATCAACCGGGTCAGTCCTACCCAAATGACCCAACATATATATAGAAATTAAAACCCAAATTTCATTCTCCTCTTCTCTTCTCTTTTTACGCATTGGCTGCTGTCCTTTATTTTCTTCCTTTCTCTCTTCTCTCCCTCTCCATTCTCCTCCCCTCTCCCCCACCGATTAGCCGTTCTCCAATGCCCACCAATTTTTCTCAGCACGGCGAAGACGCCGCTCTGATCAACCCAACACACCGCTCATTCTCTCTTCTCTCTCACCATCCCCAACAGCCCATTTCCTCATCAAAAATCAGATCGACGCCTTCACCGTCCGTCGGAACTCTTGTCGCTCATCTTCTCCCCCTCGTACGTCTTCCTCTCGTTCCCTCATAAAAAATTAGATCCGCTTCAAATTAGTTTTGTTATCGCGAAGAACGCCTCTATCTTCAGATATGCTGTCATGATGAACGCCTCCATCTTCAGATTTGATGTCACGATGAACGCCTCCACTTTCTGACAACACTGCTCTGCTTTAAATAGCGAAGCCGCCGCTCCGATCTCTCCAGATATGCAGAGTAGGTCATACTCAACACCTTTTCCTCTTTCGATGCTCTCATCTCCTCTAGCATTTCTCCACGTACTCGTCTCTTGGAGCATTTCACTTTTTTTTCCGTTTGAGTTGTCAATTTTATAATTTATACTTTTTAAACATAAAGTGTATACGTTTTATTGAACAAGTGTATAACGTAGCCTTTCACTTTTTTTCTGTTTGAGTTGTCGATTTCATTAATGTATACTTTTTAAACATACAGTGTATACGTTTTATTGAACAAGTGTATAACGTATCCTTCCACTTTTTTTCTGTTTGAGTTATCGATTTTATTAACGTATACTTTTTAAACGTAAAGTGTATATTTTTTATTGAACAAGTGTATAACATTTAATAAATAAATAGTTCGGGTGTTTGATGACTGATTTGGCTGCAATTGATGAACAGTTTCACTATATTCTTAATGAGAATTGTGTTGGAGGAATTATTGATTTTAAAACTTAAGTGTATAAACTTTAATGAACAAGTATAAAACATTTTATTAATAAATGTATACTTATTAAACTTTGTCGGTAAGTTTTAATAATCAATTATACAGAATCTTATTGAGAGATATAAGGAAATAAGTTTTGGTGGTGTTCTGCTTGGTTGATGATGAGAGAAGTGAAGTGGGGAAGATTGAGAGAAAGAGAGAAAAAAGTTGTCGTGGTATTCTCCTGGATTGAGGAGAAAGAAGAATTAAGCGGGTCATTTTACTTTATATACATTACCCATTTAGAATATGGGTTAGGTATATTTAGTATACACTTGTGTACAGTAGATTAATTCTTTCAATATTAATATACTTGATATCAATATTTTTTAAAAATATAATTTTTTTTTGCTTTAAAATGAAAATTTCTTTATTTTTGAGCTTAAAAAAAATCTAACACACTTAGTTTGATGATAAGTATGGAATTTGACGTGATAAAAAGGTATTAACATTTTAAAATATTTTTATATTAGAATCTAATTAAAGTATCCTTACTGTATTGCTGTATCTAAACTATCTCAAATTACAATATCTATTATTAAATCAAATAAAATAAAATAATTACCTAATTGCATGATATAAATTTTCAGATAGCAATAAAATGTTTGAAAAAAATGGAAAAAAAAAACTAAAGAAGACATTTTTAATTTATAAAATTGATTTAGAGAAAGTGTAGATAGATGATATAATTTCTATTTTATAGAATGTGAAAATTAAAATGACAATAATTTTGATGTGGGGTGAATTATAAATAATTTATTAAAAACATATAAAAGTAGAAATAATGTGGTTTTTAATGATGTTGAATGAAACTTAAGGAAGAATATGGATGAAATAAAAGCTCAAGTATAGAGTTGGTGGGTATGGAGGAAAAAAAGTTTATCGCAAAATGTTAGATACACCTTGGAAAATGGGTAGCAATGATTGTTTTGGGGATAATTACACTTTCGGTCCCATTGGATTATCCTAGTTGCATTTTTATTCCCAAAATAGTTTTTCCGAAAATTTTCATCCCTAATAAGCTTATATCATATCTATATTGCCAGATTTTCGTCGTCATTCTATTTTTCAAAATAGACATAGTCCATTACGATCATATCAGGCCCAGCATGCTTCCGTACATTAATTAAACAACATTAATCTCATAGCTAACCAGCTTAAAACAGTAACAATACCTTTTTTTACCGTCAATCCACCGGGTATCCGGGAGGTTTTACAGCTAAACCTCACAGTCAACCACGCGCCCCGCAGTGTGATGGATCAATCCCATTCCTTCAGCGGATCTCAGCACAACCCTGTTTCGTTTCCTACACCGGGTGTACAGGATGCTGCTACTGTTTCTCGTCGGAAAGTATGGAGATTGAAGTTGCAAAATGAAGTGGAAGGCTACATGCAGGCAGTAGTCCAAGATTATTTATTTATTTAATGGAGAATTTATTACACACTCATCCTCATAGAATAATAGGAGATAACTCCTTTAGCTACCTATTGTAGCCGCACTCAGAACACTCATACAAAGAAAAGAAAGAGATATAATGTTTATTTTAGAAAGAGAAAACAGAGGGTGATGGTCGATGCCTTTTGCTTCCTCAACACACCTATTTATAGAGGCTTCGGATTTGAAATCTGGATTTCAAATCCTCTCAATCTTTTGTGACGTCACTGCTTGCGTCACTTTACATTGGAAGCCAACCTTTCAGCAGCTGGCTGGTCTTCTTTTCTTTATTGGATTCTTTTTTGTGACGTCACTGCTTGCGTCACTTTACATTGGTTGCCAACTTTTCAGCAGTTGGTTGGTCTCTCTTTATTGGATTCCCTTTTGTGGGTCATCTTCTTTGTCGGTTCACATGTCTGTTACCCTTTCGAAAAGGTCACTTGGCTCTTGTTTTTTTGAGGAGTCATTTGTCCTCTTTGGTGCCTGATGATTCTCCCGGCTCTTGGGTATTACGAAGAGATTTCACCCTCTTCTTTCCACGTGTTTCCTTTATTGGGGGTGGATCAGCAATTCTGATCATCCCTATGCCCAATCTTATCCCTTTTTCCAAATTCTGGTTCTGTTTGGGTGGAAAAGCTTGTGCATACTTTGTTCGTCCATTGCCCAAAATGGGTCATGTTGCAATATCTCTGATGAGTTTGTTTATTCACTGGAATCTTATTTCTCCAGAGAAGTTCATATTTTTCCTGGAAAACCTTCTCAGCGAACACTGTCTTCTTCTCTGTTAAAGTATTCAACAGAAAGACCCATTCAAAGACTTATGCTCGAACTTGAATGGGAACTTCACCTCCACCATTGCTTTGATGCAGGCATACAAACCCCTTGCTCTCCTCGTAGAGATCTGTTCTTCAGAAAATGTAGAAACCAAGACTGGTTCCTTTCTATAAGACTTTTTGATCTTATTTGATGTTGAAACATCGGGTCTTCTTAGCTTGATAAAATGGAAGGCCTCGTGGTTGCCTTTCCTGACTGGTTCTGGGGCCGCACTGGTGAAGTACAACTCTAATGCATCGCCTCTGGATAGGGTTGAGTTGTTTTTCCATGCCTTGAAAACCTTTTTCCCAGCCAATTTGGAAGTTTTGCATGTTTGGGAAACCTGGTGCAACAGTATAGATCGAGGCTAGGCCCCAAAGTCATACCACTTTTTTACATCCATTGGATTTGAGCCCTCTTGCATCCAAACTCGAGGGTATTCCCCAGATATATCAACCCGATATTTCTCTGGTCGGATTCCTTGTTTGATATTGAATTTCTCCCAGCTGGCCTGGTATTCCTGCCAATAAGAGAAATCAGATAAGTTAATACCAACCTTAGCAGTGTCTGTCATAGGCCTAAGGTTGATCTCTCCCTCTTTTACCCCAGAGGTGCTGGGTTGACTCGAAGGCTCACGATGTGACTCAGAAGCCTCAGACTTTTTCTTGGATTGGTTCCTCTTTTGGAGGTTCCAATCTAGAACTCGTGATAGGGGTATTTGAATCCCCTGCTCCAGGTTTAGAGCCCCATTCTCGACTACTCTCCTTTTGTCAATTGCTATTCCATCAACAGACTGGAGGAATGGCTCTCGTAAGGACTCGAAGGGACTCGTGTTGTTGTGAATATAAACTCGTATGCGATTAGACACTTTGGTCCGATCGCTTTCTTGTAATTTTCCAGCATGTATTGCATTGAGTGCCAGGTTCTCGAATTCCCTCTGGAGTAACTCAAAGTTGTCCATCAGGTGTCTTGAAACAGTCAGGATGGAGTCTATCTCAGCTCTTTCCATCTCTCGTCAGGAAATCTGCCAAAACATTATCAACAGATTTAATAATGACAATATTAAAATCAGAATATTGGCATTCTACTTGCCATCTTAGTAGTCTAGCCTTTTTAGGTTTAGATTCGATTTTATTTTTCAAAAAGGCTTTGACGCTTGTGTTATCAATTTTAAGGATGAATTTCTTCGCGAGAAGAAATAGCGGCCATTTTTTTAACATCTTTCGAACCGCAAAGAACTCCTTTTCATTGATGTGCCATCTCTTTGCTTCATTCTCTGAAAAGAGCCCACTACAGTATCTGCATAGCACTTCTCCTTCCGGTGTGGACTTTGTGAGAACTGCTGCCCACCAATGGTCACTGACATCTGTGTGAAGTACCAATTCATCCTCGTCATTTGGTATAGCTAACTTGGGAAGTTTTTTGCAAACCTCCTTTAATTGTTTAACCATTTCTCGGTGTGATTCCAACCATTTGAATTCAGCATCCTTTTTAACAGAGGACTGAACACCTTCCTATATTGCGCTAGATTGTTGATGAACATCCCAGCAAAGTTAACCACTCCTAAGAAGCTTTGGAGTTGCTTCTTGTCCTTGAAATCTTCAAGAAATCCTTGGACCTTTTCTACAATGTGTGGTTGTAGAATAATTCCAGACTCATCGATCTCGACTCCAAGAAACTCGATCTGTCTTGTTGCAATTACTGTCTTCTTTTCAGAAAGCACCAATCCTTCCTTGTGACATGCTTCTGAGAATATTTCCAGATGCGCCAAATGCTCCTTCATGTTTTTTGAGGCTATGAGGATGTCATCCACATAAACAAACATGAATGAGAAATAATCTTTGATAAGATTATCCATATTTCTTTGGTATATATGAGATACGTTCGCCAAAACTCATAGGCATGACATTTCAGATATAATGGCCTTGTGGTGTGGAGAAGGCTGTGAACTTTTTGCTTCCTTCTTCCATCATAATCTGGTAGAACCCAGATTTGCAATCAAACTTTGAGAACACCCTTGGCATTCTTGATAGAGTTAAGCAAGTGTTCCCTACTTGGTATGTAGTATCCATCGAACTCCAGGATGCTGTTGATCCCTTTGTAGTTGATCACAAGTCTCGGCTTTCCCCGTTTGACTTCTCCATGATTTCGAACCAGAAATCCTGGACTGATGTATGGCGATACTCCTGGGGATATCATCTTAAGGTCTAGATGTTCCTTAAGTATTTATTGCATATCCTTCCGATCTTCTTGATTTATTAAGATGGGCTTGTATCTTACGAACTCATGCTCCTTTCCCTCTTTTACTTTGAGTGAGGCTCTGAGCTCGTTTTTGTCCCACCAAGCTAGAGGATCCTCATTGAAGTTCCTCTGTATCTTTCTTTTGACGTCCTCCAAAGATGTTTGTTCTTTGATTGTGGTGTCTTTCTGTAAGCTTTCTCCCAAGCTTGCCTTGAGAATGTGGATTGTTTTTTCTTTTAGTTTTTCTATCTTTCATCCTCCTCTGGTCTCGGTTCTCATTTGAAGTACTGCTTCGCCATATTTCCTTCGATCATTCATCTTTGGATGGCTAAGTTTTCCTTCATCATAATGCTTTCTGCGAAATCTGATTGACATTTTTCTTTGAAATGCATTACGCAGTCTTGGTGCTATGATCTTATGTTCACAAAGGGTTGTGAAAATAAGCCTTCTTGTTGCGTTTTCTTGGGTAAAACACTTGAATGTCTGTAGGAAATTGTTTCCTAACAGAATATCTGCTCTGGTGTCGTGAAAATATATCGGTGGAGTTTTCACCTCGTACCATGGGGTACGATCCACTCCTCCAATCATGATCTCTGCTTGCTTGATTCCTCTGTTAAGGATTAGCACCCTTTGAGAGAAATCTTTTCCTAGTACTGTTGGCAATTCTTTACCTGAGTCTTTAGGAAAGACTCCTTCTTTTGTTGTGCAGATTTCGGCTCCTGAATCAATGTACGCCGCAAAGTATTCTGCACGATGCTCCTTATATATCACCCCGATTGTGATATATATTGAGAATGGACTTGTGGCTATGGTTGGATCAGACCTTATAAGCACGAGCCTCTATTAGTAGACCTTGTATCTTTTCCCTTTGACTGTAAACTCCATTCCGTCTTGTACTCATTCCCAATATTTGTGATCCTCGAGAAACTCCAATCCCAGCACTAGTTGTTCTGGGAATCTTCCTGCTATTCCTTCAATAACCAGCTCAAGTTCTCTGAGTTTGAGTTGTTCTTGATATCTCCCAGTTGTTGGCTGTTGAAGGTAATAAAAGACATCACCAGGAATATAGATTTCTTTTTTAGTGATATCGAATATTACTTCGACTCCTCTCTATCCTTCTGGGTATCTCAGTTCACCTTTGGTTGTGAACTTTTCTGGTTCCTGGATTACCTCCACGATAGATTTCTTTCCCCATTTTTAACTGATCATTCTGTCTTCTTGGAAAGAAATCCTTCTCTCTTCGAATCTGAGGCTGTCTTGCCTACTCCAGACCGGCTTATCCTTGATTCGCAAATCCATGTCGTGGATTGGCGGTAATTCCATTATTTCTGGCCTGGTTGCACAAGCCACTCTTTCGAACACTTCTGGTATCTCGATATACTCCTTCATTTTGAATAAATCCGAATGATGAGTGTTGGATAGAGCATATGAGATACTGTAAGTGATAGAGTAAGGCCTATTCCCTTCTTTCATCAAATCTTTGTTTTTGAAATCTTGATGAAGGGTGAGTGCCCTACTGAAATATTTGTCTGCAAGATTATATGCAATCCTTGGGTAGATGTAGGATGCCTGCATATAGGTTTCCTGAGTTCCTCCCAGGCATGCCTCTCTTGTATTCTTGATCCTTTTATCAAAGATTGCAATATCGATGGGTGTATCGATACCTTCTTTGAAAGTTGCTTTGATTAGGATCCTAATTGCCCCGATATGGATCCAGGACATGGTTTTAGCCATTCCTTCCTTGAGTTTACTGAGTTCCCTTTTGATTTCATCCATCGGAACTAGCTGCATTTCCATCACATTTCTTGTGAGCTCCATTGGGATGTCAATTTCCCCTTCGGTCACCTTGTATATGATGTTATGTTTTCTCCTTTTGAAGCTTGGAATAAATTTATCCAGCTTTTCTACATAGAATCCATCATATAGGTTGAGCCTTGGATCCTCCTTCATGATTCTCATAAGAGTTTTATGAGAAATAGATATCTGGGAAAAGAATCCAGACATATCCTTCTGCATCTCCTGTCTGAAACTTTTTTTTCACTCCGACTCATCTTCAGAGGACTCATCTTGGCTGAAGCATTCTTCTTCGTAGATGCTCTCGTCTGAGGGTATATCTTCAAACTGATATACCTGTACTAGATCTTGGAAGTAAACAATTTCCTCTATTTCTGGAATTGTCTCGAACTGTCGTACTCCTCTCTTCTAGTTTTCTGGGCAATCTGGTGAGATATGCCCTCTGGCTCCATACGCGTAGCAGTTACAATCCTTGAATCTTTCATTGACTTATGTAGCTGCTCTTCGAAACATTTTTTCTCGTTGGAGCTCTTCCTGTACTCCTCTGGTTTGACCCTGAGGATGAAGCTTGACTTCTTGAACTCCATCTGGATGGTCCAGACCTTTGCCCTGATTTGTAGCTTCGGGCCTTTTGTTTGGACCAAAAGGACTTTGGTCTTCGAGACCTCCGTCCTCCACTCCTTTGTGTGTGAGGATGATTTTTCTTCATCCTTTTCTGCTTCCTTGGATTTCTCCCAATGATTGTTGGAAGATCATTGTTCTCACAACATAAGGGTACTATTTTGTTGATTCCCCTTAGTCTCTTGTAATTTTTGTGTAGAGATGCTTGATAGCACCACTCCGCAATCTTGGTGTAAGCAAGTAAAATTCACAGTCCAATCAAATAGCGATACATGGACTTTCATGATTAAAATAACAATTTAAATTTATTATATTTTATTTTGGGGATTTAATAAATTAATTCTTAAAATAGATTAATAAATAATTGATAATTAATTTAATACCCAACAAATTAAGTGGGGTTTAAATTAAGTAAAGCTTGACTCCTAAGTCAAATAAAGCCTGGAAGGTTCCAGAATCAGGTCAAATCAAGCAATGACCTATCAAACTGTGTTATATATGGTAAGGCCCAAGCCCATAGAATCAGGTCAAAAAATAGTTTGGACCAATCAAATTTCGAGTTATTTATGGGGCATCCTCTACCTACACCTATACAAAGAGCCCACCTCCATTCATTCTAAACACACCGAGAGCGATTCTCTACGAAGGTCAAAGACTTCAGAGTTGTCTGAATAGTTCTTCAATTCCTTCAACGAGAGTCAACTCAAGAGCGGAATATGTCTGGGATTCGGGTTTTAACCCACTTGTTTTAAGCCGCCCGGAACAAGCATTCTGAAGTCAAGTTCTTCGGTGAACGACCTATAATCTGGGACTCAGACGCTAAGTTGCCCGGATTTAAGCCATCTCAAGTTGGTGTTCTTCCAAGAACGGCCTATAATCTGGGACTCAGGTGCTAAACCGCCCGGATTTAAGCTTTCATAAGTCAAGTTCTTCGGTGAACGACCTATAGTCTGGGACTCAGGCGCTAAGTCGCCTGGATTTAAGCCTGCTTAAGTAAAAAAAATGACTTATAATCTGGGATTAAGGTGCTAAACCACCCGGATTTAAGAGTTCTTAAGCTAAGTTCTTCGAAGTTTTTTGTGAAGTTGACAGCGTTCTAATATATTGAACAACGTTCTTCATCGAAAATCTTCAAGGATCAACGTTTAATTCGAGTAAAGGCTTGACATCCACAGATTAACGTTATAAATCCATGAAGCTGAATTTGGACAAGGTTCACCTAAAGATCCAACTCAACACACTCCAGTCAAAGTCAAGTCAAGTCAACACAAGTCAACAAGTCAAAGTCAAAGTCAAACCAAATTAGTTTGAGAGAAGAATCAGAGGATTAATTGAGATTGTAACTCGTTTACATTATCTTTTATATTAAATTCGTCTGAAATTATCTTTGTTCCCCTTTTTGTGTTTATTTTATTATAAATACAAAATTTATTATTACTAATTTTGGTACGCCCAGTCGGACCGTCTCTACCTCTCATATCTTCTCTCAACAAGCTCGAAGATATAAAATGGCTCCTGTCAAGATTACTATAGGAAGGACTGCTGCTTCTAAGCTTCCGAGTCATTAAATGAATATGTTGTTGTTGTTACGAGGAGCATGTCAGAGAAAGCTCGTTTGGAAGCCTCATCTGGATCCAATTCTTCGATTGAGGAGGCTTCGAGAAAATAACTACCTATGAAAGAGGATTGTGATGAAGATTTCTCATCTTCAAGCTCTTCATCTGACTCAGTTGCAGCTCCAATAATAATGGCAGGCACCTCCACTATTGAAGAGCAGTTAGCAAGTATGATGAAATTTATCGAAGGGCTCACAAAACACATAGAGGCTCAAGACACAAAGATCTCCCAATTGATGGAAAAAAGAGACATCGCAAAGACTAGCTGAGCAAACGAAAGAGGAGTTGTGGACGATAGTGAAGTGGAAGAGATCACAAGGCACCAGACTATTGAAAAGGAGTAAACTTAAGGAACATTGCCACTTTCAGCTGATGGAATGCTCCAAGTCGATCAATTGAAGGGTATTATACTTGGAACCATAAAAGAAAGGTTTGAAGAGAATTCCAAGCCCACTGTCACTTACGTCAAACTATTCATGAAAAGAGTAGACAACTTGAAGTTGTCAGCTGGCTACCAACCTCCAAAGTTTGAATAATTTGATGGCAATGGAAACCCGAGGCAGCACATAGCACATTTCATTGAGACTTGCCATGATGCTGGTACTTATGGAGACCATATGGTGAGGCAGTTTGTTCGCTCTCTCAAAGGAAATACCTTTGATTGGTATATCGACTTGCAAGCTGAATCCATTGATAGTTGGGCACAAATGTAGCATGAGTTCCTTAATCGTTTCTATAGCACAAGGAGAACCGTTAGCATGACTGAGCTAACTAATACTCGTCAATCGATGAAGGAAGAACCGTTAGCACAAGGACCGATTATCTGAAGAGTCCGCTATTGAAATGTGTATCCAATGGATGGAATGGAATCTCCTTTATATACTCAAAGGAATTCAACCTAAGACTTTCGAAGAGTTGGCTACTAGAGCCCATGACATGGAATTAAGCATGGCTGCTAGTGGAATCAAACATTCACCAATGTTGGAATCCTACAAGTCCAAAGACAAACAAGATTCCAAAAAAGGGGGCAAGCCCTGTGCTAGAAATTCCAATAAAGAATCAATGTCCACAAATACTATGATGGTCAAAATTCAAAAGAATGGAGATGATAAGAAAGATAAAGGTAAACAAGTTGCCCAAGAATGGGGGCAAAGAAGATTGACTCTGAAAGAGATGCAAGAAAAAGAGTATCCATTTCTGAACTCAGACATTTCCGGCATATTTGATGATCTAATGAAAAATAAGCTCCTTGACCTGCTTGAGATGAAACGTCCAGAGGAAGCCGGCCGAATTAATAACCCAAAATACTGCAAGTATCATATGTTGGTGGGTCATCCAATTCAGGATTATTTCGTCCTCAAGGAAAAGATCATGTAGTTGGCCAAGAAAGGAAAAATCGTGTTAGAAGATGAGGCAGCCACGAACTTCACTTCTGTAAAGGAAAGTCATGAACGAGGAGAACAATGAAAGCGAACAATCTGAAACTAAGGGTGAAGCTTACTCCATGAAGGTGACCTTCATTGATGAAGATATGTTGTTGGGTTCGCAATCTCATAATCGACCACTATTTGTGACTGGCTATACTAAAGGGATGCGAGTAAATCGCATACTTGTTGATGAAGGTTCAGCAGTGAACATTCTGTCATTGAGAATGTTGAAAAAACTAGAAATAACAGTGGATGAACTCAATCATAGCCGATTGATGATTCAAGGGTTCAACCATGAGGGGCAAAGAACTCTCGGCACAATAGTTCTTGATTTACTAATTGATGAGATGAAATCAACAGTCTTCTTCCATGTTACTGATGCAAAAACTTCGTACAGTATGCTTTTGGGGCGCCCATGGCTACATGAGAATTGTGTGATTCCTTCCACATTACACCAGTGCTTCAAATATAGTAAAGGTGACAACGTGAAAAGGGTATTTGGCGACGATAAGCCGTTTACTGAAGTTGAAGCTTACTATGCAGATGCTAAATATTTCTTCAAGAGTGCAAAGGAAATGAAACGTGAAGAAGCCCCAGTGCAAGATAATGGAGGCAGTAAAAAATAGAATATGAGAAGGACAGCACATCATCTGCCATTTTCAAGGAAAACAAAGGCAAAGGGCTTGAGACCTCGGAAGAGTTGACATTGCCTCTAACAAAAATTGATGCAAATAAGCCTTCTTTTCTCCACTCAAAGGGTTCACACATCCTGTTGAGGGAGCAAAGACCGAACACGGTGAAGTATTTGAAGCCGAAATAACCAAGTCGTATAGTCCACAAGCTTATAAACTCCTTGTGAAGATTGGTTACAAACCGAAAGAAAAGCCGAAGACGGGTAAGTTACATCAAGAGACCATTAATCAACCGGAATATGAGCTTAACGCTACTCAGAAAATGTTAAAAAATAGGGGCCCTACTTTCAAGAATGCTATGCCAGGTTTAGGATATGTCCCTTAAAAGCCAGTCCGCATTGCAATTAGAAGAACAAGTACAAATTATATCACCAAAGGAGAAGCTTCATCCACGTATGATATATTTGTTGAAGGCGACAGTAAAATCAAGAGAGTCTCTGTTTTCAAAAGGCTTGGGAGTGTCTTCGAAAGACTTGGACCCTGTGAAAGGAACAAGTATGGGAGGTAAAATAGTGTCAATTCTCCTACCTTCAAGAAGCTTCAAGGTCGAGTTCCTTCTTGCATGAAGCGGCGAAATATCTTGACTGTCTCATGTGGAAGAGTGTTGAAAGCTAAGATGCAAACAATTATCTTTACTAAAGATGATAGTGATAATGATAGAGAAAGTGTAGCTTCTACTAACAATATCACTGCTCTTAATGATTCTCACATGGAGGAGGTAGATGCTGAAGATGCCCCTCCACAATTTAAAGAAGGAGTGAAAGCCACTATTGATGAATTGAAAGAAATCAACTTAGGTGATGAAAAGGATCCACGTCCTACCTACATAAGTGCTCTACTAAACGTTGAGGAAGAAGAGAAGTATATTAGCATTTTGCGAGAATTCAGAGACGTCTTTGCATGGTCACATAAAGAAATGCCAGGTTTGGATCCAAAAATTGCAGTGCACCACTTGTCCATTAAAAAGGGAACTCGACCAGTAAAGCAAATGCAGCGTCGATTTCGACCAGAATTGATTCATTTGATTGAGGAAGAGGTTAATAAGCTTCTTGAAATAGGCAAGATCCGAGAAGTCAAATATCCTACATGGATTTCTAACATTGTGCTGGTGAGAAAGAATAATGGGCAGCTCAGAGTATGTGTTGATTTCCGAGATTTAAACATGGCATGTCCGAAAGATGACTTTCCACTGCCAATTGCTGAACTCATGATTGATGCAACAACGGGGCATGAGGTCCTTTCATTTATAGATGGGTCATCTCGCTACAATCAAATTGATTTAGCTCCTGAGGATCAAGAGAAGATAGCCTTTCGTACTCCGAAAGGAATATATTGCTACAATGTCATGCCATTTAGCTTGAAGAATGTTGGTGCCACTTATCAGCGAGCCATGCAAAAGATATTTGATGACATGCTTCATAAAATCGTTGAGTGCTATGTTGATAAGGTGAAATCAAAGGAAAAGAAAGATCATCTCCATGATCTAAGGCAAGTGTTTGAACGATTAAGAGAGCACCAACTTAAAATGAATCCACTCAAGTGTGCATTTGGAGTTTCATCCAGAAAATTTCTTGGATTTATTGTCCGCCGTCGAGGAATCGAGATTGAGAAAGCAAAGATTGACGCAATCATGAAGATACATGTGCCTCGGAACATTCATGAACTCAAAAGTGCACGGAAATTTGGCATACTTGAGGAGATTCATATCAAACTTAGCTGGCCGATGCCAACCATTTAGTCATCTCACGAAGAAAGGCAGCATATTCGAATGGGATGAAGCTTGTAATAATGCTTTCAATAGCATTAAAGAATACTTGATGAAGGCACCAATGTTGGGTGCTCCAATACCAGAACGCCCATTAATTCTTTATCTAGCTGCTCAAGAGCATTCTGTTGGAGTTTTGCTTGCACAAGAAAATGATGATGGCAAAGAAAGAGCTGTATACTACCTGAGTAGAACCATGACTCCAAACGAGTTAAAGTATTCACCCATTGAGAAGATATGCTTATCTCTTATCTTTGTGATTCAAAAGTTGAAGCATTACTTTCAAGCTCATACAGTCCGTTTGGTTTCAAAAGCCAACCCACTAAAGTTTGTCATGTCAAAGCCAGTACTTTCTGATCGGCTTGCAAGATGGTATCTCCACCTTCAACAGTTTGAGATCGTGTACGTTCTCCAAAAGGCCGTAAAAGGACAAGTATTGGCAGATTTTCTAGCTGATCACTCAATGCCTGCTGAATGAGAACTATCTGATGAATTCCCAGATAAAGATGCTTTCGCTGTGGAAGTAGCTTCTCCTTGGAAGATGTATTTCGATGGAGCATCTCATAGAGAAGGACCTGGTGCAGGAATCGTGTTTGTAACATCCAGTGGTGAAGTTTTACCCTTCTCATTTTCCTTAACGGAAAATTTCTCCAACAATGTGGTTGAGTATCAAGCACTCATACTTGGTTTGGAGATGGCTGTCGATATAAAGCAGCTACACCTTAGGGTGTATGGTGATTTGCTATTGGTGATAAATCAACTCCTTGGAGTGTACGAAGTAAAAAATCCTGAGTTACTCCCATACCACAAGTATGCTCAGAAACTTATAGGTTATCTCGATGATGTTGATATTAATCATCTGTCTAGAAGAGAGAATAAGTAAGCTGACGCCCTCGCTAAGTTAGCATCAACTATAGCTATGCCAGAAACGCAAATTCAAATACAGTGTTTATAAGTTGGGTTGTACCACCAATCTTTGAAGATGATGATTATAAAGAAGTTGAAAATCATGTGGTGGACGTTTTCGAAATTGAAGAAAAAAATTGGCGCTAACCACTTGTGGATTATTTGAAATATGATAAGTTGCCTAACGATCCATGACAAAGGGTTGATATTCGGTGTCGGGCACCTCGGTTCATCTATTTCAAATGTATACTTTATAGAAGATCATTTGATGGAATCTTCTTGAGATGCCTGGGTAAGGAAGAAGCTATTCAAGCGATGGAGGAGGCTCACTCTGGAATTTGCGGTGCTCATCAATCTGGGCCAAAGTTACACTTCAGGATAAAAAGAATGGGCTACTATTGGCCAATAATGGTGGGTCCGCTTACCAAATCTTCTGGTGGTCATTTCTACATCTTGGCTGCAAAAGATTACTTTTCAAAGTGGGCTGAAGTTGTGCCTCTGAGGGAAGTAAAGAAAGAAAATGTTGCTGATTTCATTCGGGTCAACATCATTTATAGATATGGTATTCCACGCTACATCATCACTGATAATGGAAAGCAGTTCAACAATAGTTGGATTGATAAGTTGTGTGAGAAGTTTGATTTCAAACAAAGGAAATCATCAGTGTACAACACAGCTGCCAATGGTCTTGCCGAAGCCTTTAATAAAACTTTATGCAGTTTACTGAAGAAAGTGGTCTCAAAGTCAAAAAGAGATTGGCATGAAAGAATCAATGAAGCTTTATGGGCGTACCGTACCACATATAGAACACCTACTCAGGCTACTCCATATTCTTTGGTGTATGGTGTTAAAGCTGTAGTGCCTCTTGAAAAATAAATTCCCTCTTTGAGGATAGCCAAACAGGAAGGCCTCACCGAAGAAGAAAATGCAAAGTTACGTCTTCAAGAGTTGGAAGCGTTAGATGAAAAGAGGTTGGAAGCCCAACAAAAACTTGAATGTTACCAATCTCGCCTTTCTAGAACATTTAACAAGAAAGTGAAGATACGTTCTTTCCAAGTTGGTGATTTGGTGCTTGCTGTGAGAAGACCTATAGTAGTCACTCATCGTGTTGGAAATAAATTTCTATCTAAATGGGATGGCCCTTATGTTGTGAAAGAAGCATATACAAATGGCGTCTACAAATTGATCTCGTAGGATGGCGTGAACATTGGCCCCATAAATGGGAAGTTCTTGAAATGCTACTACGCGTAAAACAAATACAAATACAACGCTCCTTGGCGCACGAGCCTAAACTGCATGTTACTCCTAGTCCGCATGAGTATAAACTGTGTATGACAAACTCCTGGGACGCATGAGTATAAACTGTGTACGACACCCACCAAAGGTAATTATATGTGGTTAAACTATTAATTCACCCCACTCAGATATTTTAAGTGATTAAAGCATTAATTTGTCTAAAGTGGTTAAAGAATAGTCATTCTTGGCCCGCAAGAGTATAAACTATGCACGGCACCCCCCCATTCAAGCCAAATCATATCCCTTGAACTACGTTATGACTTGATCCTCTGCAAAGAGGTACGTAGGCAGCTTAGTTTTCCACTAAGTTCAGTCGTTACGCAAGTTATGTTGTATAAGTTAGCATGCTAGTAGAAGAAGTTAAAAAATGGTGACATATATTCGTGATGAATGCTCATTGATGAAGATATATTAAGACAACAAAGTGAATGAGAAAATAATTATCTTTATTCATAAGTCACCGATACTCATCGTATGAAAACATAAAAAGGGAAAGAAGCTAGCAAATAAATAAAGGAGCGAAATTTAAAAAAAGAAAAAGAAAAAGCAGTCATATGCTAAACAAGAAAGTTGTCAGATAGTATGCTTTGTAAAACAAACTTCAGAGCTGCTTTCTCTTCTTCAGATGATGATTCTTTCAAGACGGCTGCATTGTCAAGCGCAAGGATATCCTCTGCTATGAGCTCAACTTCCTTCTTAGCACGACAGAGAGTTTGTTGGAGACGATCATCTACTTCAGATAAAGTTTTCTCTCCCTTCTGCAGATTAGTCATCTCTTTGCCTATCGACTCCAACTCTTCCCAAGTAGTCTTTAGTTTTTTTGTCTCTGTCATATGAGTGTCTCTGTAATTCTGAAGACAACCTTTGATGTTGGTCAAGCATTTTACATGATTTCCAGTGGATGTCGCTTCATCAGACTTTAATTTTGTCGCAGTATAAGCATCGGCCTTATCAAATAGAGGTTCCAGGGCTACCTCTAAAGGAGAACAGTCGATTCTAAGAGCCTTCACTTCCTTTATCAAGGCAAATATTTCTTGCCTCAGAGTTGATAAAAACTCAAGAGGAGTTCGTTTGAGTTTTCTTCTTATTTTATTCCATGCGCTCCGAGCAAATTTTCCTTTGAGCACGAGTAATCTTCTTAGATATAAATTCTGAGATCATGGGGCCTGCCTTTGAAGAATTCACTCCTGTGGTAGATGCATCACTTTCAGTAGAATTATCACTCTCATCGGAATCGTCACCACTACCAGAATTTGAAGAGATGCCCAAGATCTGATAAGAGGAGAAATATGCTAATGTAAAGAAGAAAAATATACAATGAAAAATAGGATAAGGAAAAGGGGGAAACCTCATCTGCCAAATCTTTTGAAGTAACAGCAGTAATTAATTCCTTTCCTTCAGCAGCCTTAGAGCCAGAAATTTTCGGCGCAACCTACAATAATAAAAGAGAGCTTTGTAAGAAAATGAAATAAAGAAAAAAGGAAAAGAGGAGAGAGAATGGAAGAAACCTCATTATCTTGTTTTTCAGTGTGAACAACATATTTCTTCCTCTTCCAATGGCGTTCAGTAAAGGCGCTACGACTTTCCATAGATTGAGGAACGTTTTTCTTCCTTTTGTGCACTACAGGTCGTGATACTTCATTATGCACTGGGGAAATAGCTTGGACCTCTTGGTTGTTTTCATCAAGGTCGTTTATGATATCTACTTCTTCTTCTAAAGGGGCTGATGCTGGAGTAATCAGGTCTTTGATGTGATCAGATAAATAAGTACCGTGGACTTGCTTCCACCACTCCTTATATTCAGATGTGGAGTAATTTTTAGGAGCCGAGGCTGCACATGGAAAATAAGCTTCAGATTTCGAATTACATGCGGTAGAATGTTTCCAATGATTAAAGCCTTCTTCTAAAGAAGCCTCATGAAGGTTGGTTCTAAGCATATTAGGAACATCTTGCAGGAAGCCAAATTGACAAGCAAATCTATGGGGAGAATAGGGCTCCATCACATAATGAGCTTCTTGCCGTAAAGTAAGATAGCTAGTACGAATAGCCATAAGATGGGCCCAACTGTGCCAGTCCTTATTCCCATCATCCACATAGTGAGTAGCTTTATCTTTTGAGAAAATATTGCAAGTCCACGAAGCGGTATCAGCTGTTTGGATTCGCTTGTGAGCATCTCAGGATCAAAGTATTTTACACCTTGCTCACCAGAGTAAGTTAGCATTCGAGGATGAGATAATTTACTACCAGTTGGAAAATGAGTCTTAAAATAATGAACCAACCAAGCATGAACAAAATGAACAGGGAATGTTGATTTCACTTCAGACGAACTTGATGAGTTCGAAATTGTGTTCAAACCACGATAGATGCTTGTCAGTACTGAAATTGCAAGACTTACCTTTTTTTCCTATAGCCATTAAACTTGTCACTTTAAAGGTACTTGGCCATATCAAGCCTACTTCATCACCCGGAAGTGCAAAAGTACAAAGCCAACATGCTAAATAAGCAGCTAGATAGGTTTCTTCTTGGTTCACTTGCACAACGCCCAACTTCTTGAATTGATCTATCTCAGCAGATGTCCATGATTGATGATTTGGGATAATACCAGTTAGATTATAAGTCTTTTTAGGCCGTGTAGTTATTTTTTTTGGACACGCTTAAGAGGTGGAAGGTATGTTACAACCTTCTTAGACCAAAAAGTCACCCATTGATCGATCGTTACGCCTTTTTTATTAGCATTCTTGTAAAGCAAACGATAGGCGCCAAACAGCTGCATGGGATACATAATTCATTACTCGTAGAAAGCAGTTCTGCTAAGCTCGGCACAACTTCATCATACAAGTAACCAGCTAAAGGCAGCCCCATCAAGTTGTATAAATCCCACAAAGAAATTGATATTTCCCCATGTTTGGTGAGTAAAGTATTGGTAGAAGAACACCAAGCCTCGCAAAAAGCTTTGACAACTTCATAGCTGCAGTCATAAGTAAAGAGAGATGCAAAGACATCGTCGTAAAGTTTGATGTTTCGAAGAAGAGATCGATATCGACTTAGCACATCTTCAGTCCATTCCCAATACCCTTGGATATAATGGGAGTCTCTAAGAAACTTGATCGGTTCTCTCGAAGCTACTTTACCTTTTTCTTTCAAGATGCGTTGTCCCAAAGATGGTAAGGGCTCTAAACTAGGGTTTGACTCAATATCAGCTCCCTTCAAAGTCCAAGTTATGTTATTCTTACCAAAAGTAAGTTCATAAATCCAGCATTCTAGGAAGAATTCATTCTTGAGCTTAGAAGGGTCTATTGCATGGTTCCCTAGCAAAGATTTCTCGACTAAAAGGCGAGTCCCTTTATGCAAAGGCTGACACTCGTCATCAAGAAGTAATAAGTAGTTCGAGCCAGACTTTCCCGAAACATTTCTGAAATAAACCATGTCAGAAATTGATTAGCTGCAAAATAAGTGAAGGAGTATTAGAAGATCAGAAAATTGGCATGAAAATAATTTAAGTTTAATACCCAACAAATTAAGTGGGTTTTAAATTAAGTAAAACTTGACTCCTAAGTCAAATAAAGCCTGGAAGGTTCCAGAATCAGGTCAAATCAAGCAATGACCTATCAAACTGTGTTATATATGGCAAGGCTCAAGCCTACAGAATCAAGTCAAAAAATAGTTTGGACCAATCAAATTGCGAGTTATTTATGGGGCATCCTCTACCTACACCTATATAAGGAGCCCTCTTCCATTCATTCCAAACACACCGAGAGCGATTCTCTACGAAGGTCAAAGACTTCAGAGTTGTCTGAATAGTTTTTCGATTCCTTCAACGAGAGTTAACTCAAGAACGGAATACATCTGGGATTCGAGTTTTAAGCCACTTGGTTTTAAGCCGCCCGGAACAAGCGTTCTTAAGTCAAGTTCTTTGGTGAACGGCCTATAATCTGGGACTCAGATGCTAAGTCGTCCGGATTTAAGCCATCTCAAGTTGGTGTTCTTCCAAGAACGGCCTATAATATGGGACTCAGGTGCTAAACCGCCCGAATTTAAGCGTTCATAAGTCAAGTTTTTTGGTGAATGGCCTATAGTCTGGGACTCAGGCGCTAAGTCGCCCGGATTTAAGCCTGCTTAAGTAAAAAAATGACTTATAATATGGGATTAAGGTGCTAAACCACCCGAATTTAAGAGTTCTTAAGCTAAGTTCTTCGACGTTCTTCGTGAAGTTAACATCGTTCTAATATATTGAACAATGTTCTTCACCTAAAATCTTCAAGGATCAATGTTTAATTCGAGTAAAGGCTCGATGCCCACGGATTAACGTTATAAATCCATGAAGCCGAGTTTGAACAAGCTTCACCTGAAGATCCAACTCAACACACTCCAGTCAAAGTCAAGTTAAGTCAACACAAGTTAACAAGTCAAAGTCAAACTAAATTAATTTGAGAGAAGAATCAGATGATTAATTGAGATTGTAACTCGTTTATATTATCTTTTATATTAATTTCGTCTGAAATTATCTTTGTTCACCTTTTTGTGTTTATTTTATTATAAATACAAAATTTGTTGTTACACTTGGCTTTGAGAAATGACATCTTTCTTGCTATTGAGTCCAGCTCGCATGGTTCATACTCTTTAATCAGCATTTCCCTCCATGGGCTTGGAATCTTGGCAAAGAATATGTGGAATACTTCTTTCTCCTTGATCTTTGATTTCCATCTATACTCTGTAAAGAGTTTGATGTACTCGTCTACGTGACACATGTCAAGTAGTTCCAGACTGTATAGGGCATTCTTATACTTCGTTCTTCTTTTCTTCTTCCATTCCTTTGAAGTAACTTACTCCGGTGAAGTGGATCTTGTAAATTTTGGCCATGCAGTCAACAATGTTGCAAAGAGTATCTCCCAGGCGTATTTTACTGATCCTTCCAGATTCATAGTTAGGAACCTTATGTACCCTTTTTTATCCACCTCCAATGCGCCACCTGCAATCTTCATGACATTTGTCCATTCATCAATCAAGGTTTCTCTATTCTTGAAGTCTAGAATGTCGAGGTTGAGGATCAACCCGTATGGATTTATCGGTTTAAGGTGAGACCGTCCATATGGGGTGTTGTGTAAGTTAGATCCTTGAACTCAGCTCGCTCCTGTTGACAGTCCAATCACCTTCATTTTGAAATTTCCTGGGTTTTGGAATGTCTCTTCTTGTCTCCCTTCATGGACTTCATGTGATCCAAAAGTTCCTTCATTTAGGCTCAGATCCCATTGTGTCTGATGAGCCTGTGACTGTTGTTGTGAGCTTGATTCATCTCCAACATTCATTTTTAGATCTACAATTGATAGTCCTTGGAAGGACTCATATAGATCTCGTAGATCTTCAAGATTTGCTCTTTCCATCTGGGGATGTGGATTCTCCTCGAAGGATGGCAATCATCTTCTCATTTTTGACTTTGGCCTTATGACCTCCGTCGTTTTCCCCTTTTGGTGTAAAAGGGGTTCTGTTCCGAAGGTTAGTGGTAACCTTCCTCCTTGCCTTTTTCTGTCACCTTGGTTTCAAGGGATTTTACTTGTTCTATCAACTTCATGATGAGGTCGAGTTGCTTGTTCTGCAATTTCTCCACCTTGTCCATCTTAAGGCTAATCTCAAATATTGTCTTGGACATGCTTTAGCAATATTCTCCAAAGAATCTCACCGTATTCTGCAATTCTCTAAGATCTTGGTTCATCTTAGAGTTATCTGCCTCGATCTCCTTCCACTCTGTCATTCTGTCCAATGTGTAAAGTGGTAGGGCTTGCAAATTTCTCTTGGACCCTGGTTGGGTCATTTCCTCTATTGTCTGTGTTTGGGAACATTTCCATGGATCTCGGTGAAACTTTAGAGTTCCACTATATTCCTTTCTATTTCTTTGAAATATTTTATCTCCATCTGGCATAGTTCTTCCAGATGTTCTTCCTTGGTGTGGTTGGCGCGAATATTCGCTATCTCCTTTCTTTGGATTACACCGTCCCACCATCGGTCGGCTTCCTCGTATTCCTTCTCTGTATATTTTCTATACAATATACAATAATATTGTTGTGTAGAACTGCTTGTCTCGTCACAGTTAACAGGCCAGAAGTCCCTGTTGCTCTAGCTTTGAACAGGGTTGTTAGTCCTGTCATTCTCGGAAGTCGAACTTTCATTCGGATCCATATCTCTTTGAAACTCTCCTCTCGTTAAGTGATATAAGTTCATAATAAATTTATCCATTTTTAAATAAATAAACCTAGGGCTCTGATACCATTTTGAAGCGCGAAAAGTTGAGTTAGACTGGCATAAAATAGGTGTAGCATAAATTCTGACTTGGAACTGATTTAGCACATTTTGGTGTCAATTTTGCAAATTTACATTTTTAGAAAAACTTCTACGGACCAAAATCTCAGGCTACGGGACCATTTCTGCAAGTGACCTACTCCAATGGGACTAATCCTGCATCTACCCCGATTGTTTTGTGGTTTTACGATATATTTGGTAGTAGTATAGATGTTTTTCACTTGTAATTTGTACTCTCTTTGTTTTTTTTTATAATTCTTTTACCCTAATGACAATAATATTCTTTTTCAAAAAAAAATATAAAAGTATTAAAAGGTAAATAAAACTATGAAAGATAGTATAATAATAATAATATCGACGTGAGTTGTATATTATTTCATGACTGACTGTTCAGAATATGTCTGTGTGCGTGCTGTATATTATTATAGCTAGCTGTTCGGAATATATCGATCGGTGTGAGTAGTATATGACTAGCTATTCACATTACGTCAGTGTGAGTGTGAGTGTGAGTGTGAGTGTGAGTGTGAGTTGTATACGACTAACTATTCACATTACGTTGAAAACACGTGGCCACATTCTTTATCTCTAAATTTATAATATTTTTCAATAATTGATTTATCTAGTTTCTCTAAATTTCTCTCCATGGAGCAGAAATCAAGATCGACTCAAATTTAATAATTTTATTTAAAATGTTTCTCCTTATCTTCTTTATTTATTAGTTACAACTCTCTTTCTCTAGCTATATATAGCACTCATTCTACTATGTGAGCAATACAGAGTTAAAGTGAGCTCTAAATCATTCTCTTTCATCTATGTCCAGAGAATCTTTTATCTATTCTTCCATCTTTATACATCCTTTTAGAGTGTTCATCTATTCTTCCATCTTTATTCATCCTTCTATCTATTTGAGTATTTGTTGATTGTTTATTATTCTGGTGATGAGAGTGGTCATCATCTTCCCTTCCACCTTATCCTGTGCATCTATGTTTATATATTCTTCCATCACCTGTTCAATTTATTCTTCCATCCCTGTTCAGTAAAGTGAGATATAATATTGAATTGGGGGAGAAGTGTTTTGACCGTGTAGAGCGTGGCATCATCAACAAATTGATTCTGCAAATCGTGGAGGAGTAACTATTAATTCGTTGATGGTGCGACGCTGTGTGCGACCAAAATTCTTCTTCTTTTTAGCTGCTGCATGTGTATTCTCTTTCCAAATATTATCCCTACACCAATCATAAAATTCAAAACGATTTCTTATTAGGCAAAAATTTATATAAGTCCCAAGGGAACGTGTCTTATATTATTCAATTTTATATTCTTAATATAAAAACTTATGTTTTTGATATTTTTTAAAAAAAAATTATTATTTTTAATCGAACATTTATATTATCTATATTTCATCAACTTATTCAATGAAAAAATTATATTCTATTTAATAAAAGAGTATAACATTCCAACTCTTCTTATTAATTTAAAATTAGGTTAGGGAATATGCATTAGTTTTTTCCTTTAATTTTACTCCACGTTTCAGTTATATTATAGAAGATGATTAAACGTAGAATTGGTTAAATTAAGGAATAAAAATTGCATTTTCCTTTAAAATTATGTTTATCTATTGAACTTTTTTATTATTTTATTTTTTTAACATATCGGTTATCTTTGTTTTGAGGTAGAAGTTTTTCTATTTTTATTTTATTTTGTTTTAAATTAAAAAATGTAAAATAAAATTAAAAAATGTTCAAAAAATATGCGTTGACCAATAAGTAAATAACATTAGGAAATAATTATCAAATCTTTAATTTAGCTCTATATTTTTCATGGCTAAAATTTGCGTCCTGCTCCCAAATCTAATAATTTTCGAGAGTTATACCCTTCATTATTACATATTATACCTTTTAATAACGTATAACCTAAATTTTTAAGAAAAAAAAATAATTTTATTAATTAAATATTTATACAATTCATATTTCAATTGATATTTTCAATGTAAAAATTAAACTCTTACTAATTAAATTATATACGATTTAAAATAAAATATTATACCCTTATACACATTGTTCACCCATGAACACAAGAGACCAAAGGTATACACATTGTGCACCCGTAAACACAAGAGACCAATTTATTTTTCAAAAGTTAGATATATGTGCATGGCGTTATAGAAAAAAAAAAGATATCTGTGCACGGCGTGCACCCATATAGTATGTATTAATTTTTACTAGCTTTTACTCGTGCGTTGCACGGGAATAGATTATTACAATTTTATTAATTATTTAAAATTTTATTTAAATTATATTATGTGTTATATAACTATTAGTTAATAATTTTTAATATAACTTGAATTTTACGTTGTTAGTTTTTGGATTTTAGAAGGTGTGATATGGAGTACTTCACCCATCCTACGAATGTTGTTGCATTTATTGTTAGCACGGACATTAAGAAATATTATATTTAATTTGTAATGGACTAAAAAATAGTAATAATTTAATGTATCATGGGTAACTGTGTTAGTGTTATCTGTGGGTCTTATGGAGAAATAGTGATTGTTTTGTAAGAGCTCATTTACCAAAAAGAGAAATGTAACAATATTTGTAGGACATTTTATTTAGTAAAATGTAACAATACCGATAGGATAATTAAGGGATTTTTTTTAATATAATGATTTGTAACCTTATTCAATAACACAACTTATATTTATTATTTGAAACTTACAACTTGAATAAGTTTCCAAATCATTATATTAAAAAAATATATTTTCTTCGCTCATAAGTATCGTTACATTTTTCCAAAAATGGCGTGCCGTAAGTGTTGCTATATTTCTCTTTTTAGTAAATAGGACTCACACAAAACAACTAATATATCTTCATGGGGTCCACACACAACATTAAAACAGTTACCCACTATATATTAAAGGGCATGACTATTTACACCCCCAAAATTTCTAAACATACCCCGATAATATTAAGATAAAAATATTTTTAACTATAACTACTAAAATACCCTTATATACACATTCCTAATTATCTGGTAGATTAGATGATAATGGAGAAGAGGAGTTTTTTAAAAGGAGCTATTTCCCGGTAGATCACGTAATAATGGAGAAGGGGAAAGGAGTTTTCTCCATTGAATTAGTAGCGACAGAAAATAGCAATATTCGAAAGACTTATTTCCGGTCGAGCAAATGGCGATGGAGAATGGGTGTTTTCTGGAAGGACTCGTTCTCCTCCATTGAATGGACGAAGAATGAGAGATCTCTGGAATGAATCTTTTTCCGTTCAATAAATAGTGGAGTGAGGCGTAATCCTAAAATTATACAGTTAAGCATTGTGAGAAGGACAATGATGAGTGATATTTTCACCTAAATTTTAGTGTCTTTTTATATGTGTTTTCATATTATTTTATCCGTATTTTATGTATATTTTGGTTATGTTATGTATTTTTATGGAAATATATGAGAATGAGCTTAAATGTGTTAAAAATAGGTAAAAGTGAAGTAGAAACGAAAACGAGCAAGAAACGGGCTGAAAAAGGGCCAACACGACTTGCAAGACCCAACACGACTTGCAACACGAGTTGTGTTGAGGTCCGCAGGTGTTCAAAATTATCTAGTGAGCTAACACGACTTGGCATGTTGCAACACGACTTGCAACACGAGTCGTGTTGCGTCTGATCCAAGTCGAGTAGCAAATCGTGTGGAGCAGAGCAGCGACAAATCATATAATGAGCTAACACGAGTTGGCAAGTCGTTACATGACTTGCAACACGACTCGAGTTAGATTTCGAAGTCAGTCCAGTTTCAGAGCCTCGTAACATGACAGAACAGACGAGTCCACGAGTTGCCAATACGAGTCGTGCTGGGTCAACACGAGTTACAAACAATGTAACACGACTCGTGTTGCTAACTCGTGTTGGTAGGGCCAACTCGTGTTAGCACTTTTTTGGGCCAAAAATTAGGATTTTCACTTTTCAGTGCGTGATAATGTGTGTAAAAAGCTCAGTTGATGTAAAATTCGTGGCCCAAGTTTAGAAGAGGTATAAATACCCTCAAATTTAATATTTGAGAGAGATTCCACAAGTGCTTCACTTGGACACATACATCATACACAATTCCTTCTATTTTACACCATCATCTTCATCCATTCACCATCCATTCCATCTACCTTCGTCCAAGCATCAAAACCTTTATCCAATTGAGGAAAAGAAGTAAGAAAGAGAGGAGAATTGCAAAGGGAAGAAGAAGATCACCATTGGAGACATCCAAGGGAGTTTTAATCTAAACTTTGTATTGAAACCTTATTATTCATCATATTTTGTAAGGATTTTAATGTCTATGTTGATTTTCTTTTGAATATGGTAGGCTAATCTCCCTTGTAAGATTAGCAACATGAGAGTTGTTGGATAATTTTGGGATTTGTGTAATTAAATTCATATGTTGATTGGGTTAATTGATTTTCTATCATTGATGTTTTAGATCTTGATGTTTATGATGATTTGTGTGGTATGTTGTTTTAAACATGTGATTAGATTGAGAAGTCAATTGCATATTTAGGATAATTAATTGAATAATTTTGTCATACACCTCATGTGCATTATAAATCTTAAAGAGATAGAGATGTCCTTTAGGATTTAGAACCCTTTGATAGGACATCCGATTAGTTTGATCAAGAGGTTGATTAATCGTGTGAAGGGACTCTCATTTCAAGCTTAGTACCCAGTTGGAATTGTTTGAGTGAGAACCAATCATTTGAGCTAATTGAGATTCATATCCTATCCATCTCGAGAGAGAGTTTAGGTGAACATAGTGTTGGCCCTTAGTCTTATACCCATGATTCATATTAATTTGATGCATTTATCCTAGGATTTTCACTTCTTAATTGTTGTTAATCTCACTTTTACTTAATTTGGAAAACCACCATTCATCCATCTATCTTGTTTGCTAATCATTGTTTGCTTGCTTACTTTGGTTATTGTTATTTACTTGTTTGATCAACCACTCTATTGATGATTCGTCTCTATAAAATTATAAGAAACGTGAGATCACTTAAGCACTAGTACCTTCCTCCCTGTGGTTCGATAAATTCTTGAATTGGTCATCCCGATTACAAGTTATGGCTAATCAGACAACGATGTAGAAGCAGAACCCCTGCCTCTTTTTATCGTTAATTTATGCATCTAATGTTTTCACCTTGCGTATACCTCTTTTCGGCGCCATATAACCCGATGAAGAACATGTACATAAATTAAAAAATAAGTCATGTTCTCTTTCAGTGGTTAGATTCTAATTTTTAATTTCTATTAGTATTTCTTAGATATTTTGTTCTTAATGCTCGGAGACGCCTTATTTTCTCAGGCTCTTCCTAGTGTATCATAGTATTATCTTGAAAATATCAATGCAAATTAGATGAGTGGGGGTGAATGGTTTTAGCATTGCAGTAATTTATTTTAAGGCAACAGGAATGATGATTTGTTCTCTAAATTTTATTTTCTTTTTAGCTATGGTGGTAAACATTAGGAACGATCCGTAGAATGTTTAGAAAGAATAGGAAGAAAGGGTGTTTAAGTCCTATTAATTAAAAGTATTTAAATTTTAATCCCTTTGGGTGTATTTAATAATTTTGGGAGTGCGAATAGACACTCCCTATATTAAAATATTATATATTTCAACCAACTATGCATTAAATTTAATATTCATCAATCTTCGTGCAAACAATAAATATAACAACATTCGTAGGATGGGTGAAGTACTACACATCACAACTTCTAAGTTCCAAATAATGACAACATAGAATTCAAGTACTCCCTCCGTTCCAATTTCAACTTCACACTTTTCGTTTTGGCATATTCCAAATTCAACTTCATACTTTCATAAAAGGAAAAATCACTAACTAATATCCCTCTAACATATTTTAATTTCAAAATGTTCATCACCTTTTTAAAACACATAACATACTATATCGTTTATTTATTTTATTATCATTATTATTATTATTATTATTATTATTATTATTATTACTCCCTCCATCCCACGTATTTATTCGCACTTTTCATTTTGGGGTGTCATACGTATTTATTCGCGTTCCATTAATAGTAAAACTACACTATACATCTTACCTACTCTTTACATTTTATTCATCAATATCAACAACTTTATTTACTTTTTTTACACTTTATTCATCATTCCAAATAATTTTATTTCCTTTTTCTCTTAAAATTACCAATTTACCCCTACTTTTTCTTACATTATATATTAAAAAACACATCTTAATCTTCGTGCATGTATAAACATGAATAAATACGTGGGATGTAGGGAGTATTATTATTATTACTGCGATCTTGATTGAATAAAAAAATAATATTAATTTTTAATCTTTTATTAAAATATGACATTATTTTATAATTCAAAAATTAAACAAAGCACTTATTATTATTATTATTATTATTATTATTATTATTAACAGTTGTGTATATTATAATTCAATAATAATAATAATGACCTAAATTGATTTTTAAAAAAATAACAGTTGTGTATATTAAAATATGACATTAATTTACTATTTAAAAATTAAACAAAACAATTATAGGTTAATAGATTAAATGGTGTAGATGTAATAATAATAATAATAATAAATATTATTATTATTATTAATATTAATATGTATCAAGTAGATTAGTAAAAGAAATGGATTAATTAATAATCTTGTATTAAAATATGGCATTAATTTATAATTCAAAAAATTTAATAAAATGCTTGTTAATAATAATAATATTATTATTATTATTATGTATGACCTAAATTGATAATAATTAAAAAAAAACTTGTGTGAGATAATATGTATAGCCTAAATTGATAAAATGTATGTCAGAATAATTAATGTACATAATTAACTCATATTATATATATATATATATTAGATACTATAATCAAGAAAATAATTTATAGTAAGTTATGTATATTAATATGAGATAATAATCCTTATTAAGAACAAAAAATTTGCCCTTAAAATTTGAGTGGGAACATAAGTGCCCCCAATTTGTCTTATTATTATTATTATTATTATTATTATTATTATTATTATTATTATATATTCAATAGTGTATATGCATTTTTTAACAAATATATAACTACTTATATTCAATTTTTAATGAAAAAATTAAAAAAATCGCTAACAAGGTGTATAAATTTTTATTCATTGGTGTATACTCTCTACAATTTTTTATTCATTATTGTATGCTCTCTCCGACCTGCAATTGTTATTATATTTATTGTTTGCACGAAAATTAATGAATATATGTATAATATTTTAATAATGTGGAGTGGATTGAGACATATAATATTTTAAAGGTAAAATATTACTGTACCCAAATGGATTTTACATTATTTTTTTAAAACCCATGGAAATTTTTTTAATGCTCAAAATAACAAAAATTTCATTGACTCAATTTGTTATTTGATTAAAAATTTATAACCAACCCATAAACATGTCAACCTGACTCATAAAAATGTACAATCGAATCATAAAAATATATATAAGTGAATCATAAGTATGTACAATTGCATCATAATAAATACAATCGAGTCATAAATCAACTCATGGATACTTATATAAATTTGCGAATAAAAAAATTTATCACTTAAATTATAGAATATTGGGTAAATTACCAAAATCCTCAAGATTTGTTCAAACTACAAAATAAACCTTGTGATGTGAAAAACTATCAATTACTCACTTTGACTTGTTTTTTATTTGAACATAAATAAAAATATCATTTTAAAAAAAATAAAGAGGGATGTAAATGACATTAAAACCCATGTATGTAACATTGTATTTTTAAATTTTATTATTTTATTTAATTTTTTAATTTTTTTAAAAATATAAAAAACTAGGGTTAGAGGAATTTTTTTAACAGGAAAATGAGATCAATACTCATACATTTAATATTGTATTTTTAAATTTCACTATTTATTTATTTATTTATTTTTTAATTTCAATACCTATGATTTTGTTTTACAACTGGTAAAAGATAAATAAAAAATCCCTCTAATCCTAATTTTCTACATTTAAAATAAATTAAAAAAAATAGTGAAATTTAAAAATACAATGTTAAATATATGGGTATTAATGTCATTTTCTTCCCTCTTTATTTTTCTTTTTAAAAAATGGTATTTTTATCAATGTTCAAATCAAATACAAGTCAAATGGGTAATTGGTAGTTTTTCAACCTACGAGATTTATTTGGTAGTTTGAACAAATATGAAGGGGGATTTTGGTAATTTACCCTAAAATATTTTTTTTACTAAAGTCTATTGGGCCCTCCACCTAATTCTTCATATTTTAATGTATATTGTATAGTTGTGTTAGTATTGTTCGTGGAGTTCATATAAATATATTAATTACTTTGTTTGAGTTTCACATATCAAAAAGAGAAATGCGATAATAATTATGTCACATTCTAATTAGTAAAATATAACAATATTTACGTTATAAGAGGAGTATATTTTTATTTATTTATTAATATATATGTTCTGTAGGTGAATATTAGAATTTGTCTTTTTTTTAATATGAACATTTGTTCTTTCATACCTTAATCTCTTTCGTATGCAAATGAATTAGTACGAAACAAATTTAACACGCGGTATAATTGATTTTTTATTTTTTATGACTACATCATTAATTTAATATATAATAAAAATAAATATTTGAAATAGTGTTGATGATTTTTTCATTTAAATATATAATAAATATTAAAATTAAAATTAATTGATAATAAAAAAGATTAATTACATTAAAATACATGACCTTTTACTCTTTTTTCAATTTAATCACGAACTTTTTTTAATATAAAAAAATACATGACCTTTCTATTTTTTCTCAATTTAAACAAACTTATTCTTTTATTAATTAAATACACGATCTTTTGGTATTTTCTCAATTTAATAATTAATTTTGTCTTTTAAAATACATGATCTTTTATTTTTATAGTTTAATCATAACTTTTTTTCATTAATAAAATACGAAAATCTTAATTAATAAAACTTAATATACATTACATATTTAAAATATAATGTATAAATTACATATTATAACTATATAAAATAATTTTAAAAAAAAAAAATGGGAAGTTAAACTAATTAAAACTTCATGTACCTAATTCACGTCTAAAGGAAAAAAAAAAAAAAGTAGTGTGTCAAAAATTTTAAATTTTGTTATTAGAATTTATCATTTTTTAATATTTATTTTCAAGTTACTTAAAGTTAAATTATTGATCTGATGCACCTGTTGGATTACATGGGAAATTTAAATCTAAAATCAAGACAATGAGAAAATGAATTAAGCTGTTGTAATTTTAAATTTAAATTTTTATACTTTTATAACTTAATAAAATTTTCTATTAATAAAATATTTAACTATCTTTATTAATAAAAATCACCACCTATTAAATATTTAATATATAGTATACATAAATTTAAAAATTATAAAATATTAAAAAAATTATGAAATGATTTTTAAAAAAATCATGACTAAATTTATTTTTAAAAAATTTATGATTAAATTGAAAAAATATAAAAATATTGTGTATTTAATTGATAAAAAGAAAATTTTATATTAAATTGAGAGAAGATAAAAAAATCATGTATTTTTTTTATAAAAAGAAAAGTGCGTGATTAAATTAAAAAAAAAAAGGAAATGGTTGTTTATTTTAACGCAATTAACCCTAAAAAATGGATGTTTATAATACCTTAATGTATAATTTGAAATTAATTATTTATTATTAAAAAAAATACAATGTAAATCTTATATAAGATAGGGAAGTATATCATTCTAGCCTATCTAGTCAGGCTCCCCATTTAGGTAAGTGACACCCAGGTTCGATTCCCAATCCCACCTGAGTACTGAGCTCCTCACTTAAGTGAGAAAGTCAGATTCGATTCCTATTGTTGAACTAAATACTAACTATACTAACAGTAACAGATAAAAAAAATATATCATTTAAAAATTTATTATTATTTATAGTTGACTTGTTTTATTGTTTAATATTTTTTAGTAATACTTATTATGTGTTCTTATATTTATATATATTTATGGAGGAATGCTCATGAATATATTATGAAATGTGGAACATATTCTTAAAACATAAATAATCTTTAGGCAAAAGCTTGTGCACAGAACCACATTTTGTGTGCCTTTAGAATTTTATGCTAAATTGTATACATTTTAGTATAAAGATGTGTACCCTTTATTTTACAAGGCAAAAAATTGCGTGTGCTTAGGTGCTTTGGAATTTTGTGTTAAATTGTATACCATTTAGTATAAAGATGTGTACCCTTTATTTTATGAAGAAAAATAAAAAATATAATAAAAAGTGTATACCTTTTAGAACAAAATGGTGTACCCTTATTAATTAAAGTGTATATATACCCTTTAGAACAAAATAATGTATCATTATCCATAATAAGCTTGAAGTTTAATCAACAACTTCTGTTTGAGCTAGAATGAGCTTGAGCTCGATAATTTCTTTCGAGACGATCTCAAACTTAAAATTAACCTCAATTATTTCTTAACAAACTATACTAAATTAACTCGAACAAGTATACTCTGACAATGTACTCCCTCCGTCACCCAAAGTATTTCACACTTTCCTTTTTTATTCGTCCCTCAAAGTATTTCACACTTCACTTTTATTAAAATTGGTAAAAAATAAATTATTATAATATTCACTTTTTACACACATCTCAATATAATACTTACTTTTTCACATCTTCCAACAACTTTACACACTTTTTTCATTAAATTAACTAAAATATATATTCTCTCTCTTACTTTATACATTAAAAATAAAATTTTCTTTATTTCCGCGCACACCAATACATGAAATACTTCACGGGACGGAGTAAAATTTTGTTAATCAAATCTCATCTTTTAATGGTGATTGTAATATTGACCAAAATGGCCCAATCCATTAATATCTAAGCCCATTATAAATCTGGCCCAAATTAAAGAAACGTTGCATTCGCCCTTGTGACGAAAGTTAAAGAAAAAGGGGAAAAGAATGGCGACGGCGTGGGGTGCATTCTGGGGAACCAGAGTACTGGAGATAGTTAAGAAACACGATTCCGGTGGCCTTGTTTGGAAGAGAATTAAGCTCACCACCACCCGAAAAGCTAATGCCAAGAAACGCCTCCGTCGCATTTGGCAGGTATCTAATTGTTCATCCACTCACTCACTTCTTTACCTCTTAATTGAAACAAATTCGATCAATGGATAGTCTTGTTTAGAACAATTTAATTAACTCAATATGAGTTTCATCGGCTTTGTGTTTTCTTCGGAAAAGCAATGCGGAATTAGTGTGACATCGCGAGCACCACCTGTTCGACGAAAGTCTTTACTAATGGTTCTTTGTATTGGCTTCATGAAAATATATGTGTTGACTGTTGTTGTTCTTTATTTATTCATTTATTTGATTGCCTTTTGTTATAATTTTCCTGTTTGCTGACGAAAAGAATGACATTAGAATGTTAGCTGAAGATACTAGCATTTCGAAATTTTAATCTAAATGCTGCTTAGTGTAATAATTGATTTCACTTTCCATTGCCCTTGATATCGTAAGATAATGCTTGAGTGGCAAGGCTATATTTTGATTATATCTGGTTATTGAGAACTACTCTCTAGGGAGTGGAATTCATCAAATAGATTAAGTTAATGGCAAGTTTTGAGGGATTTAGTCTCTAATTAAGAAGTTACTACCATGGATATATATTAATTCATCCTTCTAACTGATCCCAGAATTGATTGTGTTGATTTAATTACTACTGAAAGGTAGGAGATGCCTCATAGTATCTGTGATCTTACTTTTGTAAAAGTACAAGGGGAACTGAGTTTTGATTATGCTTTGTTGAACCTTGCATATAATGATGAGAATTCATGCCATGGCGCTATCAGTACAGATGATTATGATGATGAAAGCATGGGGATTTGTCATGATCATTTTATAATTTTGTTTTCATAAAGCTGCACTTCAAGTAAAGGGCTTAGGGTTGAGTTCTAGTGTCACCTACAGCCTCTGTGAGTCTTCAAACGATATTTTAGGATCTGAAATTGTACTTGCGAGGTCACAGAAATTTTGTGTTGTTACTGTCACATTTCCTGTTTTAGAGGCCTTATGGTTCATGAGTGCCAAATTTGTTTTTTCTATTATTGAGCTATTTTTTGATAGAGTCAAGGGTATTGAAAGAAGAACAAAAATAAATACTAATATATATTGGATAGAAGATAAAATGAACACAAAGGTTCTCAGAAAAATTCAAGAAGAATCTCCTGTCCAAGCAACCGCCGAAGATACAATTTTGAAAATAAATATTTTGAAAGTTCATTGTCCTATCATTTACTGGAATGTATTTATAGGCTTTTGGCTTTGAGAAGTTTGACAGCCATAATAGTAGAAGTAAATACTCTATTTAATATTTATTGAGTGAGGCTCCTGTGCACCCGGGCACACGGAGCACATTCCGTGCGCCTTTACAATTTCCATGCCCCTTTGCAATTTAAATCCTTAGCAATACATAGGTTTAAATAGAATTGGAGGGGGAGGGTTGTGTTCCCCGGGGGCGCAGGAGGTTTTGCCATATTTATTTGACCACTCATGTAGATTGCAGGCCTTCTTGCCTCTTTGCCTTCTTATGTAAATCTGATCCCTAACAATTCCTCCCTCCTTCCAAAGTGCCTTGTCCTCAAGGCGGAAATCGGGAAATCGATCAGAGAAATCCTCAATATTTACCCAAGTTTTATCAATGGATTTTTCATGACACTGTGCAAAGACTTGCTTACAGCTATCATCCCCTCTCCACACCTCCTGTTTCGGATAAAAAATTCTGGAATGAACTTGGGATCCTTTAAATTAACTTGCTGGGAAGTTGCGAGACAAGTTGGTGTTCTCCCAATACTTTCTTTAAATGTGTCTGATAAATGAGATCATTGTAACTTCCAGAACTGTGGCCATCAAGTGTTACGAAAGGATAATAGTCTAATGGGACAGCTTATGGCAATGGGTTGATGACATAATATCAGTGCAGAAACCGGTGGCTTTAACAACATTTGTTTGTAGATCCCTTTCAGCTTTGATGAATTCACTGAATCCACCCTTTAAAGGAACTCCAACTCTCAACTTCTTCCCTCTTGTAGGAATTTCCCATCCTTTAGGTACCTTAACTGTCTTGCCTGGCCATACAATTGCAATATTATCTTTCTTTATTGAGTTCAAAACCTCTGAAATCCCATATTCCGATGTCCAAAATCCAACTCTGCTTTCACCTCTCCCAATCACATTCACTATCTCATATGCAGATTTTCCATGCGTGTGTTTTTGTCATATCCAGCAGGCTGGACCAATTGGTAGAGTCAAAGGGTATTGGAAGAAGAACAAAGATAAATGCTATATATTGGATAGAAGATAAAATGAACACAAAGGTTCTCAGAAAAATTCAAGAAGAATCTCCTGCCCAAGTAACAGCCGTAGATATAATTCTGAAAATAAATATTTTGATAGTTCATCCTCCTATCATTTACTAGAATGTATTTATAGACTTTTGGCCTTGAGAAGTTTGGCAGCCATAATAGCAGCAGTAAATACTTTATTTAATATTTATTTGACCACTCTATGTAGATTGCAGGCCTTCTTGCCTCTTTGCGTTATATAAATCTGATCCCTAACATTTTGCATGTAATTTTTGTTATGATTGATATTATCCCGCGCCTCAGGCGCTCAGGCTCAAGGGTCTGCGCCTAGATTGTTGATTTTTTGCTATTCCAGGCTCATGTATCAAAGGCGCGCGCCTAGGTGCGCCTAGGGCGCGCCTCTTCAACATCCTTTTTTTTTTTTTTTTTTGAAGTTGTTACTCAATTATTAAAGGGTTTACACGTTTTAAGATAAAAATGGGCAGCCCACTTATAAAATGAAATAAATAGAGAATTAGGGTTAGGGTTTTAGTACTTGAACTTTCAAAACAAAGACAAAAAGGTGGGCTGCCTTCACCTCTACGATCTGCCGCTTACTTGAACTTTATTTGTGTGTATGTTTTATCTGTTATAATACTATTATGAGTTATTATGTATCATTATGTGATGCTATGTGATTTTTACTTTAGTTTAGTTAGGTAATATGATTGTAAGTAGGATATATTTGTGTATATACATTGTAAATTCAGTTTTGGGCTGCCTTCACCTCTCGCTTTTAACAACTATGTCCTGCATACAAAGTTGAGTTGGCTAATCACTTGAGGTTGTATTCATTCTTGGGTATGTTAGGAAGTTTTTAGATTGAGGTTAATCTGTCTAAAATTCACCCAGTGCAATTCAAGTTGGAATCATAACTTGAAAAAATTTCCCTAAAGTAATATTACTTGGAAATTTCACATGTCATTGATGAATATTGAACTAACTAATATTTGGGGGTAATGTTGTTGTACAGTTCACTATTTCAGATATGTTGCTCCCCAACCCTCTTTTTCTTTTATGTCTTCGTGGGTGGGAGCGATCTCTTTTGATGTCAAAACCTTCAATGAAAATCTCTCTTTTACAGAATGAGGCTGTTCTGCGAGCTTGTTCTGAGCCACCACCCCAGGAAGTTTCACAGGCTGAAAGTGGTCGAACTAATGCCCAAGAAAACTAAAACCTCAAGGTTAGAATTGAGCAAAGTATGAAACCTCTTTCAGACTATGGGACTAGGAAAGGAACACATAAATTGTTATGCTTAGTTGTAATGCTGTCATTATGCCTAAACTATGGCATGATTTTGATTTGGAATCCATGCCTTTAAACTTCCAAGTCTTCTTATAGTATTTCCTTTTCTAGGACTAGTTGAAGTCAACCCTGTGCATCAGCCTGTGGTATTTCTATAAATGTTTCTCACTGGTTCTTGTTTGACTGCAACATGAAATTCATACATCCCATCTTATTTACCAAACGTTTATTCAGTTTACTTTTCCCTGAACCCTCTAAACGTATCTGTTTCCTTCACTGCTCTTCTGTGGACTGTGATAGTCTTATGTGCATCTCAGCAGCTGTTTCTCTAGGTGGGTTAGTTTACTAAGTTCGTTATTCTTGTGTCATAGCTACTGAAACTTAGCCATAAAGAGATAGTAGTCTTATTTGGTGAACCAACCCTTGAGATTGAACATTATGAAAGGGATCATATGTCGTAGTTTAGGTCATAGGTAAAAGGATACTGAAAATATCCAATTGAATGAGTAGGCCATCTTGGAGATATAGGAAGTTATTGTTGATGGTTTGAGAATCACCGAAAGCTGAAATTCCGAAGCCGTCCCTATCGACCCTGAAGGGTTGATGTTAACGTCGAGGTTTCAAGAATCGAAAATTCATGTTTGCCATTACGGAGATAGGAAACCCTTGTTGGTATGATTTGGAAAATACAGGGGCATAGCAAACCTGATGTGAATTCTCTTTACTCAACCGTGACACCAGTCGTTTTTTTGTAGATATTATGTGATTAATTAATTATAAAATATCCATAATAATAATATAAGTCCAATCAGCTGGTTGGTATAAGGAGGCAGCGTGTGAAATCCTTCAGTTCAATTTAAGGGGACCTACACACCTTTAATACTATTTCTTTCTTTTGGGTAGACTTGTGTGTGTTTAGGGCCTTAGGCCGTATTATTTGAATGTAATGAGATGTCATTGTTGCAGAGATTCTAAGCAAACTACACAAACTTAATTTTGTACAAACAAATAACACTGCAAGTGGTTCTTCTTTGAATTATTCAACTTACATAATTGCCTAATTATTCACATTCCTTGTCTGCAACTGTAATCCCTAAACTGCCCCAACTTCCCACCCAACACCCAAATCCACACATGGGTCTGCATTTATTTTATTTTACTAAAGGTTGAACTTTTTAATTTTGTTTTTAAAATATCCTCTATATTTATTTTGTTATGTTAAGCACGGAGCAACACAAGTATTTTGTTATGTTAAGCATGGAGCAACGCTTGTGTGAGGCCGTTTAATTATTTTTAATTAATTGTTACCTTTTTTTTTAATTGTTCATGAAATAGTTTACTGGATGGTTGTCACTTTTTATGGATCTTTTGGTGAAACATTATCACTTCTTATTATTCGTCTTAGAAACTTTTTCATGAAATGGTTTTGCGCAAGTGTCTGCCATTAATATTTTGTTTATTGAACTCTTCAACCACTCAATCGAATTATAACAGAATTAGAAGTAGATTGGCTCAATTAAAAATAAGAAATGTAAATTACTATAAGAGCTAAATTTGGAATTTCAAATATGAGCGAGTCTCTTCTCACCACTTGATTATACATTATTATTATATAAGATGATAAAATATTTCTTGCAATGATTCACATAATTAATTATGTACACCCTAGTAGTTAATGGTCTATTATACCATTAAGGATTAGTATATTCAAGAGTATAATTGTCTTTTAAATTCATTAATAAAATGAGTTTATGTACACCCTGATTTACCTGACTAGTTTATATGCGCGTACAAATGGTTGTCTTCAAATATTCAAAGCAACTTTTGTGTATGATAGTTCCACTTTTCTTTGATTAGTTATAACTTTTCATCTATGTTGTCAATTGTTCATTAAATAGTAATTTAGAGTTATAACTTCTCTTTAACTACATATCATTTGTTATTAAAGATTTTATCATTTCTTATTCAATTTTATCTTTAACCCTATATCAGTTGTTATTAAAGATTTTATCACTTTTTATTCACATTATGAAACTCATTCCATGTGTTGTCTTACACAAGTTTTTCAAATACCTAATACATACACACACTCGATTTTAATCAAGATTATGGTGCGAATAAGATCATATATGATTGAAACCTAAAAAGTGCGACTGTTTATATGCATATTATTAAATTAAAATTCTCTAGTAGGTTGTGCAATAAAACAATACTCCCTCTATATATATATATATATATATATATATATATATATATATATATATATATATATATATAAATAAAGAGGGAAAAAACGCATTTGGGGCAAATACTAAAAAGCAATACAGAAATTCTAGGACTAGTGGGGTTCCATAATTAGTGATTGACCTAATTTGGTGATGCCGTGAACTTTTCTTGTGTTTGTTGCCTACCACTATGGGTATCCCCATCACAGACAATTAAACCCATAAGTCAGCTATGCGAATTTTCTATCTCACTTTTATAATTAACAAAAACAAATGTTACCTAGCTTTAATTAAATAAAATATAAAGTATTAAAGATATACTTCAAACATATATATGATAATGAGGTGAAAACGTATGTATGCGATATAATTAAAATATATATATGAAATCCTATAGAGACATGGCCTGAAAAGGAGGTGTATGGATTGTGATATATACTTATCGAATCGGTGACGTGAAGAACTCCAACAGCCCTTAAACATATATAATTCTCCACCACTGTCACAAGGAACTCTGGTCGGCAATTTTTATATTTTTATGCTCCTTTTTTTTATATTATAATTTAACTTTTTTTTTTGTTCATGTGTTATTTTACCTTTTTGTAGTTTATAGTTTATTTTACTGCTTGATTCATGAAACCTTGTCGTTCATATTCTGGTTTACTTCCGGAGTTTAATTTTAGTCGTTGGGGTTTAACGATAATTTTATACTCCCTTTGTTCGCCTAAAAAAATATCATTTTTTTCTATTCGCCTGGATTATTGAGTATTATTGTTTAATATATATATAGTGAGTATTTGTATTAGTTGTATGTGTGAGTTTGTGGGTCTTTCTTTACAAAAAAAAAATGGTGTACCTTTCGAGTGGTCGATAAAAAATGACAAAAAATATACATTTGCGGTGGACGAGAAGAGTACTACTATTATAATTCATGTAATATTATACCAATGGTCCATGATATCTTAACCCTAGGTTCAAGGTTTACGGGATTCTTAAAGTATAATTGTCTTTTCAACTATAATTGTAGAAATTTCACGATATAATAGTTGCACGAATACGTTCCCCACGGTCAAGGAAAGCAAGTGGTGGCTTACTTCCGTGGCTCAAATTCAGCCCAACACCAAGAATACACAACACTAACTTTACACTCAATACTCAATAGTGTAACTCATTAAAGGTCCTGTAAAATATGTTGATATTCAGCCACCTTAATACAAAGACCAATTGTATATATACCTTTTATTATAAAGTCAACAAAAATATAAATATACTCGTTATGTACGAATTTACTATTGGTCTTTGTATCAAAATCTAACTTATACATGCATGAAAAAAAAAACGATACTCTATTGGTAAACAAGATTTTATTTATTTATTTTAATAAATCACTAAAATCCCATTTACCATAAGTGTCTCATATTTTTTTTAAAATATATGTGTGTATTATGAGAAAGAGAGATTGGAGGTGTTTTTTGTTGGCTTTGTTGTAATTAATGGGGATGTGAATTAGGTTAAAATTGTTGTATATGCCGCCCGTAATCCCCTTATCATCCACCTGGCACAATCTTGTGCTAATTATTTTACCATTACATGACATTATGATTTCATCAATCATATGAGTTCTAAACACCCTGAAATCATCATTAACCTGCTAGATAGAGAATCTTGGAATACATAACCAATCTGTATTTTTTTTTTTATGTTACACCCCTCCCCCACCTCATATTTTAAGTAATTAAAAACATTTTTTTCGAAGCATGCTTGAGCTTATGACGACAATGCCCTTGCATGTTCGATTCTTGTACGCAACACACAAGACTACTGAATTTAATAAGCAGATACATGTACAATCTGCTAATCTTGTGATTATAAAAATGCTTTGTCGTGCTTAATTAGGTCAATATTTTGTATTAAGAATTAAAAAGTCAAAGTTGTACATGTTTATAGTATATAGTTGGAAGAGATATTGGAGAATCATTTTGCTTAATGTTTAAATTTCAACTTATTTATTGGGGGGCCATCTCTATTTAATTTTTTTTTGTCCAATCATATGGTTTTTTCTCCCACATTATGCCTGTTTTCAGACTCTACTCTCACCTACAATCACTTTAATTTCTAATGTTTAGTTATTTATATTCCCTAGCTAATTGAACAAGTGAAATTCTCTTGCTTGTGTACTAGGATAAATTCTTGATCTCTATTATTACATGATTCAAACTTAGGGGGAACTTGATTCCTAAAAAAAAAAAATGGGGCTTTATAGGTTGAAAGGAACCCCATGCCATTGCTATCTGTGTTGATATTACAAAGATTATGTTCTTATTCTTGTGCTTTGTAAAAGAATTCTCTTTTTGAACAAAAAAAGCTCACTCCAATGCATGTCTTTTGCACATGCTCTCTCCCAACTTCCAATGTTTATGATTGAACCCAATATTTTTCTACACTGCAAGAGTTAGGTATACATTGAATCATTGAGAATTATCAAGGATTCTCATCATTTCTTATCAAACATGAAGAACGAAAATCAATACCTTTCATTCTCATTGCCCACTGCCAGAGCATCTTATCAAGTGCCCCCTTAATCAGAGCTTGTCTCATGGGAAATCTAATTGTACGTAAAAGCAATTATAACTTGAGAATTAAAGTAAATATTACTAATAACTAATCATTTGCCATCTAAATGTGTTGCAAGGATACAAATGATTTGATGGGCCTTTTCTAGCACTTTTCTTCAATCATGTTGCATGGTGAACAGTGAGATTAGTTGTTTGGGACACACAATTGGGAGTATTTATGATCTTCTTGAATTGCATACCCTTCCAATTTGCCTGAATTATGCTAGATTAATGTTAAAAGTAGATTACTCTGTGCATTGATTGATTCATGATAAGAAAATAAGTTGAAAAGGGAGTATAGAGGGGGTAGGGGGGGGATTCAACTTTTTAGTGCTACTCTATACATCTTAATTAAGAAGATTGCTTCCTTGTAAAAGTGTTGTGAAAACTATCACAAGTACTACTGCTTTCTTCATGTTCCTCCGTCTCCGGCGTGTTTTTGTTCGATATTTGTGTGATTCCGCTCGAACCGGACGAGGAATTCGCCGGCAAGAGATTCAAATCGGCCCGCTCCTTTCGCCCCATAAAATCGTAGAAAACCGGCCCCGAACCGGTTCTCTTGGCATCATGATCATCACCACTACCACCCTTATTGTTCCTCCTCTTCAAAAATATTCTACATAGAACCCAATTCTCCTGTATCCATCACAAAGTTATAAGTATGGTGATCAAAGGGGGGTAAAAATGGAATTAGTGGAATGAAGAAATAGGTACCAGGGGCAGGGGAGTGGTGTTAAAGAGGCGATATTCATGCATAATCCAATCAGTTCTGCATCCCTTTGGGGGCTTTCCTCTGTAAAAAACCAGTGTCTTTTTCATCCCCACAATCTGATGGCTCCTTGCACTCACGATCTGCTTATCCAACCCGGTTGCCTTCCAGTAACCCGACCCGGTGGCCCGGTTTGATCTGTTCCCATTCGGGTACTTAACTTCTCTGGTGCTGAAGAAATACCTCTCCTGCTCCCAATCCCCTGTTCGTCATCAGTAGTGTTCATTCTAGTGAGATAAATTTATACTTCGTTTAATTGAGAGAAAGGGGTATATGGAATTCAATTAATTAATTACCAGGTAAATCCCAGGGGTCGGACTTGCAGACTTCGACTTCAGGGATGATGGAAGCTGGTAGCGGATAGGAGAGTACCTTGCGCTTCAAGTACTGTACGATGAGCTCTTCATCAGTGGGGTGAAATCTAAATCCAGGTGGGAGTCTGAGGATGCCATTCTTGATAAGGCTCACTTTCTCCATTTATTAATTTATCAAGTTATGAGTTATGACAACAGAACAACAACAGAAGATGTTAATGCTGTTGTTGTGGATGGTCATGCAGGTGTGTCTTATAAGGGGAGAATATATGCACACGCATGTGTAAGGAATTGAATTCAATTTCTTACAAACAAGGTAAAACCACAAGAACAAGAGACCACTAGGACAAGAGAAGAAAGAGGGAGGGAGAGAGAGAGAGAGAGAGAGAGAGACTAGTTGTGTGTGTGGTGGGTTATATGTGAGGAGAGAGAGGGAGAAAGTTAGGCTTCTTTATAGCAAGAGCAGAGAGAGAGAGAGAGAGAGAAGAAAGGGAGTTTACGTTTGGAGAGGAGAAGAGGTAAGGGGGGAATAGAATATAGTAATATGGGTTGTCTTGCCCTGCCCAATGGGGCTGGGGGAACCCATTTGGCTTCAACCACACTCAATCTCTCCTCACTTACTTTCACGCATTTTTTTAAGATATGCACACCACCATCGCATCACTATTTTTTTCCCTACTAAACTAATTTTATTCTCAACAATATACGAGTATTAATTTATTTGTATTACCTCTTCTTGCGGAATATATTCTGTATATCGAAATTTCAACCGATAAAGCGAGGTTGGTAGAAAATAAAAATTGATCAGTGAATATACACTATAACTACTTATTGCACATAATTAAATGCGATCAATTGAGATAATTAGATTATTCTTTAAAATAAATTAAATTACTTTATAAAAAATAATTAGATTATTTCTTGAGAGAGGTGTTGATTCTTGAGAGAGGTCCATACACCTTCTCAAGTTAATAATACTCTCCAATTAAAAAAAAAAGGTATACGGTTATGTTAGTGAAAGATGAGGGAATACTTTTTGGAATATAGAGTATTAATATATTATAAAATTAGGATTCTTTTGAAAAAGGTCATAGTATAACAAATAACATTTGTCATTTTAAAGAGTATTCATGTACTAAGAGGGGCATGCACATATCATATATTGCATGAAAGTATCTCTTTAAGTACTCTTAATAACACACAAATATTGATGGTAAATATCTATTAAATATTTTATTTTAATACATTTTTTTAAAAATCTAATATGGCCTCAAATTTGGCAACATTGTTTTAGGGCGAAAAGACCAAATTCTGAAGGTTTTCTTCCCTCACAATTGTTTGCAATCTTTGTCTCTCTTATTTGGCTTATGGCTTATTTTATTATTTCGTACAAATTGTTCTTTGGAGTACCTTTTGGGAAAGCCCCGTCCCCGTGTGTGAAAACTGTACGTAGACTATAGAATTCAAATTCAAAAGCAACGTTCAACGGTTACTTCTGTAAATTACGGACGGTAGGAGGGGTAAATTGGGAATTTCATTTGTAGTTGTAGTGTTTGGGCCCATGGCACATGGAGGTGAATTGACGAAACAACCCCGGGAAGAAGGTGAGTTGCGGCTCCGTAAGGGTGAAGTCGCCCCATGTCATGCTCAAATCTTAGCTGGACCTCACAACGACCTTTGCAAATTGGGGGGCTTTGCTTAAAGTACTTTAATACCCCTAATCACTTATGATTCAATAATTCTATTGCAAACATTTAAAACCCTTTTTTAAGTTTTATGAAAAGGACTATGAGGAGTTGTGCATTCGATGAGAGTGGATCCTCTCATGTTACTGGAGTAATTTACACTCACTGTAGCACGTTATAATGAGAGGAACTGCAATGAATTTACGGGAAAGGATCTACTCCCGCATTGGGGGCCTCTACGCTAGCTTTTACAATAATAATAATTGGATTACATTCATGGTTAATTTTAAATACTCCATTTATTTAACTTTTTAATTGATTCAGTTATTTGTATTTTTTGTGGAGGTTTAAAAAATATTAACATTTGTTTAATAATATCTATTTTATAAAAAAGTAATGTATTTTAAATTTAAAAAAAATTGGCCATCTATCATAAAAGGCGATACTCTTTTCATTTGAATTGTTTCATGAATTGATAGAGAAATAAAAATGAGTAATATTTTAATTTAAAATAATATTTCCTCTGTCCATGAATAATACTCCATCTGTCCGCCCGAGCATATACATTTGTTTTTTGCACGTGGATTAAGGAGTATTATTATTTAATGGATAGTAGTTAGTTGTATTAGTGAGGTGTGTGAGACCTATATATTAAATGTATTAATGATGTATGTGGGTCCCATGTGTTTAAAAAGAAAAATGTATACATTTGGTGCGGACACCCAAAATAGTAAAATGTATATCTTTCCGGCGGACGGAAGGAGTATTCACCTTTATTATACTACAGATATTAAGGAAAAAATTACTCCCTCCGTCCCAAAGAGAAATTCACAGTTACTATAAATATGGAGTTTAAGAAAAAGTTAGGGTAATTTGGTATTTTTAGGTAATAAATAAATTATAATGTAAGTTATGTGAGTTGTAAATGGGTGGCAATTTTGAAATTAAAGTTGTTGTAAGGTTATTGATTTGTGTGTATTTCCTTATTTGGGGGTGTGAACTTGTTTATGTGACGAATAAAAATAGAAAGCGTGAATTTGTTTATGGGACAGAGAGAGTACTTTTTGACTAATTTTATTAACTTTTAGGAGTAATTTAGTATTTTTTTAGGTAATAAATAAAATATCAAATATGTTATATGTAAAAAAAAGATATGCCGTTTTTTAAATTAATATGTATTTATTAAGTTTTAAATTAGAATGATAATTTCTTTTTGAGGGTGAACAATGATGTGGACAAATCAATGAGAAACGAGTGAATAATCTTCAAGAATAGAGAGAGTACTTATTAAGAAAAAGTGATAGCTAATCAATGTAAAGTGTTAACACTGATTGAATTATTTTATAAATAAATAAAAAGTTATACTTCCTCCGTCCGGTTCTAAGGTGTCCGTTTGGTTTTTGCACGTGGATTAATGAATATTATTATTATATGTAAAGTGAGTAGTTGTATTAGAGGAAAGCGATGGGCCATATTGTGTACTTTTTTACTAAATAGGGGAAATTGATACTTTTGAGCCGAACGCCAAAAATAATAAAATTGACACCTCAGAAGCGGACGGAAGGAGTAGTATTTTAATTATGAGTGCTAAGTGATTAATGAAGAGTGATGACCATCCAATTGAATTATTTTATGAACAATTCATAAGATGCATAAAAAGTAGTACTCCCTCCGTTCGATTCTAAGGTATCCATTTGCTTTTTGCACATGAATTAAGGAGTATTATTATTATATGTAAAGTGTGTAGTTGTATTAGAGGGAAGTGGTGGGTCATATTGTGTATTTTTTTACTAAATAGGGGAATTGATACTTTTGAAGCGGACGCCAAAAATAGTAAAATGGATACCTTAAAAGCGGACGGAGGGAGTATAATTTTTAATGAAAAGTGATACATTATCAAGAAAATGCTATATTCATCAAAATAAATTATTTTATAAACAATTTTTCAGATGGATAAAAGGTGATCGCATTTTTAATAAAAAAGCATATAATCAAAGAAAAGTAACATGTACATTTGAATTATTTCAAGAACAATTCATAATATGCCGGATAAAAAGTGATAACATTTTTAATTAAAGAAGATAATTGATCAAGAAAAATAATATCTGTCGCATTAAAATATTAAAAGAATGATTTATTGAACAGATATAAAATTATACCCCCTCAACTTCGATAAGCTCTTAGTCTTTAAGAAAAATTATTTTTTGACCAACTTGATTAACTTTTGAGGGTAAAGTTATATTTTTAAGTAATAAATAAATTATGTGTATTAGGTGATAGTGATATTTTTAAAAATATGATGTATTGATGGGATATTTGTTTTCGAATTTTTTATATTTTTGGATGGTGAGGAGTGTAATGAAACAAACAAATGATGAAAGAGTGAAAAGTTCAATGAAACATAGGGAGTAATATATTTAATAAAAATATTATACTTGGTGATATTCATCTAATTAAATTATTTAATAAAAGAAAAATAATGACAAATTCACATAAAACAATTATAAATAAAATAATAATTCATTTGTTAGACTTTAACAGTTACGAGTCGAGTCGAACTCGAGCCTTAAAAAGTTGAGTTCAGCTCCCGAGCAGCTGGTTTAATTTAACACCTCTATCCTATCTTATACACCCAACATATATACTATATTATTTACTTATTACAAAACGTATCAAAATACTCTTAAAAGTAATAACTTTCTCTATGTGAAAAAAAAAAGAAAAAAGTGAAAGCATTTTGGGGACGGAGAGATTATATACTCCCTCCGCCCGCCGAAAAGGTATACATTTTACTATTTTGGGCGTCCGCATCAAATATATCATTGTTAGTGTAGTTCATGGTTTCTATTTTGCCTCTCAAAGGAGTACTAATTAACTCATAAATTTGATTTTTATTTTTAGAGTTATTATGGTATAATAACTATAATTTTATTCTTATTATTTATAGAGCATAATTAGCGTGGACCTTGTCCAACAATTCCAACAATTCCAAAGTTTATGACCGCGGGCCCTACCCCCTTTATCACCCCAAATTTGCTAGGGTCCTATTTTTTAGTAGCCACTATTAATAAAGTACAATTTTAAATAGACACATCTCTTAAAACCAATTTTTACTAATCACTTTTTAGTGGACTCCCCAAATTACCCCCATAATTTTCAGATAAAGGACGAAAATAAAGGGGCCATCATGAAGTCAGTTTTGACTGCAGTAAATGGGGTGGGTGGACCACATTTAAAGTTTTTAAATTTTGGATGTGAGTTGGTGGGGTATATCATTAACGTCATTTTTACTTCTTTATCTCCCTTCTTTCTTTCTGTCTCTCTCATCTTTCATCCAACATTCTCTCTCTTCTTCTCTCCCTTTCGTCCCAAAGTGTCAAGCACAGTGCCACCAATATATCCATCGGCCGGAATAGGCGTTTCCGACTAGGTGCATTTCGGTGAATTTTGTAAATGACAAATTTTTGGGTATGTATAAAAACAGTGTTATTGGCATCTCTAAATTGTGAGTTATTTGTGTATAATGTTTCCTACACTGATTTTTAGTACATTTTGTGTGGTTTTGTTTATATGTGTAAAATGTGAAATTAATTTTGTATAATGTTTCGTACATGTTGTGGTTTGGAAATATAATGTGTTTAATGTGACTTAATTGTGTATACATCATGTGTTGAATGTAGGACCGCAGTGGGGGTGTTCATTTTTTTTTTTGAATTTTTTTTAAAAATTTTGGTTGGCCGAATAGAGGTTTTTTGTAGGCCGAATAGAATAAATCTTTAGACCGAATAGAATAAGTGTAGGCCGAATAGAGCAAAGTATAGGAGTAATTACTTTGAATTTTTTTTTAAATTTTGGTTGGACGAATAGAGGTTTTTAGTAGGCCGAATAGAACAAATCTCTAGACCGAATAGAACAAGTGTGGGCCGAATAGAGCAAAGGGTAGGAGTTGTTTTTTTAAAATTTATTTGAATTTTTGGTTGGCCGAATAGAGGTTTTTAATAGTCCGAATAGAACAATTCTTTAGGCAGAATATAACAAGTGTAGGCCGAATAGAGCAGTGTTTATGAATTTTGAATTTTTTGAAAATGGTTGGCTGGTCGAATAGAGCATATTTGGTAGGCCGAATAGAGCAATTTTTGTAGGCCGAATAGAACAGTTTGTAGGCAAAATAGAAGGAACTGTAGGCCGAATAGAACAAATATTTGAGTGTGCAAATATTTGGTCAGTGGCTGCAATGAACTTATACTTATTTTGACCATTATGACTTTCTGTCTTATTTAGCAAAAAAATTATTTGTGCAGGGTAACTGGAAGCGTCCTTCTATGCAGGGCCAGAACTGCAATATACATAATTACTGCAAACTTGGGGTTGTGATGAAAATTATCCGTACACAGTTAACTAGGGTTGGGGGTAATGCAAAGGAGATGTTTAGGATATCATGCTTTGGTCATTTCTGGGATTTCAACGATGATTGGAACGCGAATGCTCATCTCCACACTCTCATGACGCACACTCTCATGACGCCGGAGATTATATTTGGAGGGACGATTTAATTGCTAGATATTTTCAGGTTGGGAACGAGTGCCTTATATTTAGCAGGGTAGAGTTCATGAGGATAATGAGACTCTGCTTTCGGGATAGACACGGGTTTGATACGAATGTGTCGTATCGTATCCCGTTTAGTGGGGTTTACGTTAGGTATTATGGTCAGGGCGAGAGACCATTAGTCAGTCAGATTGCTAGTGACTTTGAAGGCAGAAGATTTACACATGTTAGCCCCGAGGATGCGGTTAAAATTGCCAAGGTGCTGTTGTTATACTATTTTATCCTTGGGTCGGATGTCACCAAGGTGGGTGTAGACAACTGGGTCTGGGAGCTAGTGGAGGATGATGAGAGATGGGATTTATTCCCTTGGGGGCAGGTCAGTTATATAACGCTACTGCACTTTATGGACCACATTTTGACCGAACTTCTAGATGGAGCAAACCCCGATCTGTACAGATACCACTTTTACGGGTGCACATTTGCGCTCCTGGTATGTGTTTTATTAGATTACTTAAACTTGTAGTGTATCTTCAATTTCAGCAACATTAATTATCTAACATATGTGGTTTACGTGTGACAGGTTTGGGCGTACGATCGTCTACATTCCCTCACTGCATCGTATGGCCATGTCCCTCACGATAGGAAGAATCTAAAGCCACTTTGCTTGCGATGGATTTTTCGTAAAGTGAAGAGGGTTGATAGGAATCTATTTAATTGGGTATGAATCTTTAACCCATTTTAGTGAATGACAATTCAGTAAAATTGTATGTAAATGTATTGGTTTTTTTTTTGCATCAGGATCTTGATGTGATGGATTTTCCGCATGTCCTCGCTGATGAGCGTAGAGCGGGATATTGGATTGGCATAGAGGATGATCCTCTGGAGGGGTTGATCATGGGGATGTACACCAAGGCATTTTCTAACCCAAGACGAAAGGCCGTCCGGGGGCCGGATTACTCATATCTACAACAGCGTACTGCAAGGGAAGCATACAATCCTTCTAGTAATCCATGGGATCAGCAGTACTATTCGGGTGCGGCTGTTGATGATTTTTGGAAGGGCCAGCGGACAGATGATTCAGCGGCTTGGACAACAAATTGGGATCCCCATTCTTACCAACCTCCCTATACTACTAGTCCTGACCACATCGGACATGCTTCAAGGGAGATGAGGTATGCTGAGCCCAGTTCATATGATCCGAATAGTGGCTGGCATGCTCGCATTATAAATGAGCTTGACGGACAGCAGCACTATGACGCTGACGCACAGCAGCACCCTGACGCTAGGGTGGATGAGTCCCCAGTTTTTCATGGGAGTGGGTTTAGGGACGCCTATGGAGATGATCAGGAAGTCCACGGATATGATCAGGCTTTCAAAGAACGGGTCTTTCGTAGGTTGGATCAGCAAAATGAGTTGTTACACCAGCTTGCTTGTTAAGTTGTGTCTGAATGTCAAACAATACATTTGTTTCGACAGGCACTTACGAGTGAGATCAGGCGCCTTCGAGCTGATCTTTCCCAGACCCAGTTGTTTGAGACTGAGCCATCGAGCGTGAGGTCAGGGGTTAGACATTCCCCATCTAGACCGGTGGAGCATGTGAGTCTGATGGCCCCCACACCCGGCGTTGCTGAAGATGGTATGATGCATGCTAAGCGGCCAAGAAATCCAACTGCAGCGTTACAGTCTCCATTCACAACAACTGAACGGGAGCGCCAGTAGCAATTGTTCCGGCGATTTATTACAAGCAGAGATCTGTAAGTGCTAGTTTACTATTTTAGACGTTTTCATATATTACTTTTAAACACTTTTGATTGTTATTAATGAATTATTGAATTCAGGATCGACGTTGGTCTCTGTTATGGAGTAGGCAATGTTTTTTTTACTGAGATGGAGGACCCCAGTGCTTAGTTTTCTGACCAGGTAATACCCTAGAGTGTTCATGTGTATACCTAATATGTAAATATGTTCATTATTTCACATTTTTATTAATATATTTCTATATGTTTCAGCACATGGATGCATACCTCCGAATATTATCAGAGCGACCATCTGACATAGGCGTACACATTCATCAGTTCGACGTTCATAAAACCACCTCTCAGTGATTGTGCAACAAATCTCTAACATTGTGCATATAGGTAGCTGTCGCGCCCAAAGGATGACATTGTTATACGACTCAGCTGCATTTGAGTTCATAAACTCGTACCTACTGACAAGACAATGCACCCTTGACCATTTCTCATATCCCCACGACCCAACTAATTCCATTAACTCCTGCGACCGGGTACCACATTGCAATAAGCTGATGCACCTGCAAATAACAAGTTAGGAATGCGAAACATTAATAAAAAAGACATTGTACCGGCTCATTCTTGAATGTAATATTACAAAAGTTGTAGATGTTGGTAGACTAACTTATCAAAATCTGTCGATAGGTATGTATCCATCGCACGCTGATATGTATACAAAACATTCTTTCCAAAGCTGACCAATCTGTGCTTTAAATGGTAGCCGCATAGACCGTGATAGGCATCAGGATAGACAGTGGAAATAGCGCGTGCAATACTGCAATGACCGTCAGAAACTATCAACAAATCTCGTGGACATCCGTAGGCCACTCATAACCTCTCTAGAAACCACGTCCACGAAATGTTGCTCTCAACATCGCCAATGCCTAAGACGAGTGGAAATATCTGATGGTTTGGATCATGCGTGATTGTGACAAACACAATTCCTCTGTGCCTCCTGGCCCCTTCGTATGAGTGTCGTCTATGACAATGACTGGACGACCAGACTCTAGAAACCCCCGACTCGATGCTCCAAGTACATAAAATGTAAACCTTAAACGGTCATCTTCATCAATAGAGATTCGGGTGTGCATACCTGGATTTGCGTATTCCAACTGATACATGTACGCAGAGAGAATTTCATAAGAGCTGTCGTGATCCCCGTATGTGTGTCCAACAACATAGTGTTTCACCTTTAACGCTATATTGTAGCTAATGTTGAATCCAAAATCAGTCCTGATCTCTTCTCTCATCGTCTGGGGTCGGAGGCCAGTAACCTTATCAAACTGCCTAGTAGCAAAATATTGACCGATTACTTTGGATGACACTTGTGTAGGAGCAGACCTGTCTGGATCATTTAAACAACCATGATGTTCAACGAATTTAACCACTGCTCACAACCCATAGCTCATTCTTGCGTGCATCTTAAATGGACACCCTGTTTGACCCTTCAGGTTACATTCAATGTTATACCTGGTCGTGCTAGATCTTTGAACATGGGTCTCCACTTCGTGCCGCAAGTTATACATTCCGACGGCTATCTGCAACTTCTCTTTTGTATCAAATACACTATTCTTTTGAAGAACACCAGACGTATCAAACTCAGGGCCAATCAACTGATCTACTCTGTTTGATTAATCCGGAATGCCTATGAACGTGGCAGGTGCATTAGTTTCACATAAAAATAAACTTTAGTTCTATTTCTATTATAAATAAACATAGCTTCCATACCTGGAATCAACCAAGGACGGGTGTTGGGCCGTGTACTACGCAGCTCTTCTAGCTGCATTTCAGGACGGGGCAAGTCACGATTAATCGGTTCAAGAAAGCTAGGGTCGCCTTTCCGACGTATGTAATTACAGATTTCTTCATACAATTGGCGTCTTCTTTCCTCAGCACCATCATCACTTTCGCTAGAAGACTGAATAGTATCATGTTGTATGTGATCCCCTTCTTCGACAGTCGTATTCCTGGGATCATCGTCATTACTACCATCTACATCATCCTCACCCTCAAGAACGACAGCATCGGCTTCAACATCTAGACATTCTCTAAAACCAGAACACTGCATCTCTGAGGCCGAACTGTACTCCATATTCAAATCAAAATCAGGCCTCCCACTAGAATGTGCCCTCATACGTGGGTCATTGCTCGTACCAGCACTTCGGTCATCATAACCCATCCTTGAAACCATTCTACTCTCTGCACCCGCGATAGGACAGAGTGTCACGTACACCATTCCTACATCAACACAGTTGAATACTTCTGCCACACGTGCATCATTCTTTATCTTATATTTAGACAAACGGTCATCGTAATCAATTAGAGAATGAACTACATAACCCTAGTATCCCAAATCAGCTTGTACTATGTCATGAATTTCTTTTAGCAAACTACTATAACACAGACTGTCCTCTGGCAAGAATAACCAGTTCACCACTCCACTTGTGTATTGCAACCCTTCCCAAGCTCCACCCCAAGACATCCCAACTTTTTTATAACTCATCTGCACATTTTTTCAAGAAAACTTTAATGTCATCAACATTAAAACATTAGAAAATCAGTTGCAACATTAAAACATTAGAAAATTAGTTGCAAAATTAAAACATTAGAAAATTTATACTCATACTGTATTCTATTCGGTCAACAAATTAATGTATGCATCCCTACACTGTTTCAAAATTCGGCCTACCTTGACACACCTTAAAAAGTCTTAGTATTTTTTTTCTATTCGGCCAATGTTTCCTCTATTCGGCCCAAAAGGTTCTCCTATTCGGCCTACTAAAATTGCTCTATTCGGCCTACATGTTTTTTAAAACTGAAAAATTCGTGGAAAATTTAGTTCTTCTATTCGGCCTACGTCTTTCTATTCGGCCCACAGAGTTTGTCTATTAGGCCTACAAATGTTGTTCTATTTGGCCTACGAAGTTTCTGAAATTAAGAGAATTTTTGGGCTATTCGGCCAGCAGTTGTTCTATTCGGCCTACTTACTAGTGTTTAACAAATTTGAGAAGATTACTTAAAAAATACGATCTCACATGAGTGGTGAAGATTTAAGAGAGAAAAATTTTTGAATGTTACAAAATTATTCTACTTGGCGTATAATTTTTTCTATTCTATTATAAAAACGTTGAATAATTAGAATACACTCATGAGGCATGTCAAAATTATAAAATTAGGGCATTCATAACTATAAATTAAGACATTCATAACTGTTAAAACAAGTTTAAACATACCTTGTACACCTGCTCCCCAAAATCTCACACCTCTCTAAAAATACTAGAAATTTGCTCCCAAATGCTCAACCTCTAAAATAACTAGTACAAAATTTTTTTATAAATGTTGGACGACCACCCCCATTTCCACTATATATTACCTCATTTTTTGTATGGATATGAGGGAGCACATGCCTACATATGAGTACTAGGTATTAGGTATTGTACTTCCACACTTTATTCAGAAATAAAGAAGAATCCGATTCCTTTACTGAACATTTGGCACTTTTGGTCAAAAAGTGTGAAATCTCATTCTCGAAACATGTGAAAAGTGGGTCCTCCTTAAGGGCATTTTGGTTCATTCCTTTAAAAATGGCTAGAAAAAATTATGTATAACATATGCGACCACTTAAAATTACACTTAAGCAATAGTGACCACTTTTTGGCATTTCCACAATTTGCTACTTATGAGGCGATGACCAGTTTTTTTTTTTTTGTTTTTTTCTCCTATTTTTTTAATTTATTTTTAGGATTTAAGGAATATTTTACCCTTAGGATTTATGGTATAATTGTAATTTTACTATGGTTGTTTAGAGTATAGTTTATCATAGAGTTTAGGGTATAATTGTAATTTTATCCTTATAATTTAGGGTATAATTTAATATTAGGTTTAGGATTTATGGTATAATCGCAATTTTATCCTTATTGTTTAGAGTATAATTTATCCCTAGGATTTAGTGTTTATGGTATAATTGTAATTTTACCCTTGTGGTTTAGGATATAATTTAACTTTAGGGTTTAGGGTATAATCATAATTTTACCCTTTAGTTTAGAATATAATTTACTCATAAGGTTTAAGGTATAATTTATCCTTAAGATTTAAGATATAATTGTAATTTTACCCTGATTTAGGGTTTAGGGTATAATGGTCTTTTAAATATAATAATTTTTTTAAAAAAATATTAATGAAGGAGTGGAAATTAATTAGGGGGTGAGGATCACATGTTCCACCAATTTATTTGGTGGTAGTTGGGACGGGTTCCACTCAAGTTGCATCCTTATTTGTATAATATTATAATTAACAATTTCTGTGACATAATTATCTTTTTTAACTTGTAATAACTAAAAAATTCACAACGTCATAATTGCAGCAGATACATGCCCCAGCTCCCCAACACATAGGTAATGGGTGAGATATCCACTTAATTATAAGGAAGAGTCTCAAAAATAAATATCATAAAATATATTAAAACGTAAGTTAATTAATTAATCAAATGAATTATAATCAATTTAAATTAGGTTTTTCAACCGAACACCATCTAATCGAAAGCTATAAATTGATTTAAATTCCTTTAATACGATAATCCAAATTAAGAAGAGGTGCAAATTAGCAAAGGGATTAATAAATGAGAAGCAAATTAACAAGTAATTAGTAGGGTGCTGAATTCTAAAAAAATGTGTACCCACCATTAGGAGCCCCACGCCCCTGCCCTGGGGATTGGTGGAGGTGGTAAATCTCAGGATGTGCTTGCAATTGACCAAATTCATGCCAAAGGCAGGATTCGAACCCCCACCCTACAGCAACCAAGCTCAGTTGAAAGGTCTTTCCACCATCTCTCTGCCACTTGAGCTATATCATGGGGCTAAGGGTGCTGAATTCTAGTGTGCACGCCATGTTTAGCCAACTAATTAAAAACTTGTTTGATTAATTTATTAATTGTTTTAATTAAGAAAATTAGTTTTTGGTACTAGATTTAGAATTATTGCAAAAGAAATATGGTTTTCAGGAGGGGTCCTCGAAATTGACAACGCATTTGTGATTCTTCACACAATTGGTCTTGCCGTTTATTATCTTATCTTTTCAATCGGTGGAAAATGAAGGGCTTTTCTATTTTTTATTTTATTTTTATTTTTTCCTATTCTACACAAAACACCAATGATACAAAATACTATATATATATATATATATATATATATATATATATATATATATATATATATATATATATATATATATATATATACAAAAATATGTTGCATTTTGAGTGACAGATCAAGGGGTGATCACGGTGAGGTTCAGGCGGTTTTTCAACGGAATTTAAATTGTCTTGTTATATACGGTTCGTTCTACATTTAATTTTAAACCGCGGTTTTTCAATTATAATTCATCGATCGGTTTTCAACGGTTTGGCGATCGGTTTTGGCGGTTTAGCGATTTTAATAATAGGAAATAATATAACTATATAAATAATTTGAAACTTAAATATAGATAAATATGCATGTTTCAATAGATGTACTTTAGTAACTCATGATGACAATTACAAAAGGTATAATTCTAAACTATTCTAAAATGTCAATTTCTTAGGAGTAAGAACTCTTTTTTTTATTTTAAATTTATAATATCTCATTATAATCGCGAATTTAAATGTCTCTATAGAGTTTAAATAAGTAATTATCGTAAACGTTTTTTTAAAGTTATCATCATTTGTTAGAAATTTAACAATCATAAGTTTTGACAATGAGCAAAGGTTTACAAGAGTATAAAAAATTGAAATTTCAACATTTAAATAAGTTTAAATCGCATATGTATAATATAAATGTACACAATATATGTATAGGCGGTGCGGTGTGGTGCAATTTTAGAAAAAAATCAAAATTACACAATTATGGCAGTGCGATTTTCTCAAATATAAATAAATTGTGGTTTATATAAGTAGATCATTAGTGACGGTGCAGTTCGGTACAGTTCGGACAGTTTGAGCGATTTTGAAAAAGTTATGCTCAGCCTCGGGGCAAAATGTACTGTCACGAATAATTTATAATATATTTTTATGCACATGAATAAAAGATAATACTCTTATGAATAAAAGATAATACTCTTATGTGTCCAACTAATATGAGTACGGTGCATTTATACTCTGGTAGGTTAAATTTTAATTTAATTTTTACTATTAAATAAAATAATATAATTATTTTTTATTAAAAAACAATTACTCACTATACCCTATTTTATATCTATAAACCCTAGGTCTACCGAATGCACTTTAAAATCACTCCATAATTACAATTCATATGAAATTAAAATATATATATATATATATATATATATATATATATATTTACTTATATATATATTCTTAATTTTATTAATTTTTGAGATAATATAATACTCCATTCGTCCTTTTCGAAGAGGGTCTTTTTTTCATTTTGGCGTCCAATCCAAAGAGTCTCCTTCCCTTTTTTACTCACATGAGACCCACACACACTAATACAATTAAAATATGAGACTCACACTCCCACTAATACAACTATCCAATACACATTAAATAATAATATTCTTTAATCTACGTGTCAAAAAGCAAAAGACACTCTTAATGAGGGACGGAGGGAATATTTTTTAGTAATAAATAAAGACAAATTATTTTGTATACATAGGTGCACCATACTTTCAGAAACTTATACTCTTATGAATAAAAACATACTCCATATAGACTAATAAATAAAAATGTATACACTTTGTTAGCAAATTTTCTATTAAATTTTTTTAATAAAAAATTGAATGTACAAAAACTATATACTAAGAAATGAAGTATATATATATATATATATATATATATATATATATATATATATGTGTGTGTGTGTGTTGGATGGAGTTTTATATTTTATTATGAAGTTCTATTTGATATATTATTTATATTTTTAATATATTTTAGATATGGTGAGATAAATAAATGAGAAGGGTAAAGATGTGAGAATTTCTCAATAAATGAAAAGTGATAATATTTTAAAATAATATTTAATAAATAAAAATTGATATGGTGTAGTAGATTATTTTATGAGTTGGTCTCTTGTGCCCCGGATGCACATACATTTTTGCCTTATTTTGTTAACAATTTATAATATAAATAAAAAGTAATAATATTTTTAATAAAATGTTACTATAATTTATTACGAAAACATAAAAATGGTCTCGTATATAAAAGAAAAATAGAAAAAAAAAGTGTAATTGAATGGAGAGAAGTACGTCTAAAAAATCTTTCTAACAACGAAATTCATTCCATTGGTAATTACCGACGGATGTCAACAAAAATTATAATTTTCTATTAGCAACAGAATTCTAACAAATTTTTTTATGTTTTAACCAACGGAATAAAATCAGTTGATAATTACCAACCGATTACCAACGAAATCAAATCAGTTGATAATTACCAACCGATTACCAACGAAATCATTATATAAATTGCCAATGAAATTTTTGGCAACAGATTACCAACAATATTATTTACTAATAGAACTAAATTTTCGTTGCTACACTACTTTACCAACGAATTCTATTATTAATCTGTTGGTAATCAATTTAACAATAAAATTAAGATTTTTCCCGATGAATTTATTTTTAAGTGTACATGAATATTCTCGGTCTTTCTCTCCATATTAATTACTCTTTCTGTTTCAAATTTATTTTCACGTTTATTGTTTACACGAATATTAATAACAATCACTTTTTGACTTAATTTAGGGGTAGTTTGATATTTTTGGGTAATAAATAAATGATAAATATGTCATGTTTGTTAAAAGGGTGGTAACAAATTTGAAATTAAAGTGTCTTAGAGGGATATTAATTAGTTTTTTAAATTTTTTTTTATGAAAGTGTAAAATTAAAAATTGGGATGTATCAAAATGAAAATTATAAAATTAAAGTTGGGACGAAGAGAATATTATGTAAGTAAAAAATATCAAAATCGTTCAATATATAATATGACTGATTCATCTATTTTACAATTTTGGGCCGTCCATTCTTAATTTATTTATTTCCCCTTTTAGACACATGACATCCATATAGATTAATACAATTAGAATATAAGACTTATTATCTCACTAATACAACTATACATTACACATAAATTAATAATATTTCTTAATTAAATTAATAATATTTCTTAATCTACCAACGAAAATAAACTCATAGATTGATAATGGACCGTACGTAACATTTGGTATTTCATGATAATAATAATTATATTTCCTATAATTGTCATAAGGGTTTACGGTCCCAAATGCCTCCACAACGATGGGCACTCACGTCAGATAGAGGAATAAATGACAAATAAGCATATTTCAAGTTATGGCCCATCTCAAGATTTCCTCAAATCTTTCTTGTCTCACTATTTTGGATCACAGACTATTATTTAGATATTGACCATATAGTCTAACTGAAATGACTTCCATGCCCATCAAATGATTTTCATAATACTACGGTATAAAATTAATGAAAATGTATCATTTTACCACTTTCACGTATAGTACCTACTTTAAAAATATTTATTTTATTTATGATCCAAATACACTCCTCTTACCCATAATTCACATGAGAATATATTTTTACTTTTTGAGTCTACAGTTACAATAAGAAAATGTGACATTATATATTTTGCTATATATATAGTATATATTTTTATTTATATATTTACTCATTTATGTCATTTATTCTATTGAAGAAAAAAAAAGGATTTTTCTAATTAAAATAAGTTTCTTTAAAAAAAAAAAAACTAGGCCGAATAGGCATGTATATGGTCATGGCTGAATAGAGTAAAGTTTGAGTCGAATAGACAAAAATTTAGATCGAATATAGTTACATGTATCCGTACTAAAAAAAATTCGACATAAAATACAATCAGGCCAAATAGACATATAGGACTTGAGCATAATAGGATTAAATATAACTGTACTTAAAATTTTTTCAACATAAAATACAATTAGGCCGAAAAGACATATATAACTTAAGCCGAATAGAATAAAGTTTGACCTGAATAGAAAAAAATGTAGCTCGAATAAAATTGCATATAATTATACTTTTTTTCGATATAAAATACAATTAAACTGAAAAGGCATATAATACGTAGGTCGAATAAAATAAATGGTAAATCGAATAAAAATTATTTTAAGTCGAATAGAGATATAGTTTTTCTATAAATTTTATTTTTTATTTTTATAAACTGTGGTATATTAAAACTCAGCAGGGATGAAATATTAAAATGTGATTTCCTATTATATCTAATTTTCTTTCAATTAAAATCTCATAAAAAAATAAATTAGTATATTAAATTATTATTAATTTTATGAAATATTAAAATGTGATTCCCTATTATATTTAATTTTCTTTCAATTAAAATCCTATAAAAAATAAATTAGTTTATTAATTATTTTGAGGGCATGTAATTTTAATTTTTCTTTCCTTTTAAAATTACTATTCTAAGTTATTTACAATTTATTTATCTACAGAAGGGTGACGTATATGAATAGTATATTTCATATCATACGCTAATTCATACAAATTTATTATTAAGGCAAGTCTTGTGATCGTATCGTTTATAAAAGTTCAACTTTAACTATAACTCACAATTTTGGGTTATACTTGAAATTTAATTGAAATTTCGGATAAAGACCTAATATTTATTTAAGTCTCACTTTAAGATCTAATTTTTTAAGTCTTTTAATTTAAAGTTTAAATTTAATTTCTTTTATCAAGCTAGGACCCAATTTTTATACTTATTTTATTTTTCCTAATCTTGAAACTTGTTAAATTGTATTTTCTTGCTTCAAGTTATGCATATACTCCCTCTATATCGCCCAAATAGATTATTTTATTATATTGAGCGTCTCGTCCAAATCGTACAATTTTTCTCTTTTAGTAAAAATGACCCACCACTACTCATCACATCTCTCTAATACACCTCCTCACTTTACATAAATAAAATTATAATACTCCTTAATATACGTGCAAAAAAGCAAATGACATACTTTGACCGGACGGAGGGAGCATATTTTTTTTAAATATACACCTTCAAATCCTATGATGACATCGAATATATATAGTTTTAATTGAAATTTCGTAATGTTCTATAATATATAAAAAAATTGAATTCGAAAAAATTTACGACAAGCTTTTAGTTGAAATAAATAAAATAAAATTTAAATGAGACTTTTTTAAATCCCAAAATTGAGAGTTACATTAAAAAAATGCATTTTTATATGAAAAAAATTCATTGAAACACTTATAAAATACTTAAATTGAGACTTCAAATTAAAATTGGGTAGTTGCATGAAATTCTTCTATTTAACATGTACTCTCTCCCTCCCACCCATTCAGAGTTTTTTTTTTCATTTTGAGTGTAACACCCAAAAAGTATTCTTTCATTTTTTATACACATGAGTCTCACACACACCCACTAATTCAATTAAAATATGAGACACACACTCCCACTAATACAACTATCCACTACACATTAAATAATAATACTCTTTAATTCAAGTAAAAAAGTAAAATACACCATTTAGGCCGGACGGAAGAATTATTTGTTTATCTATAATACTCTATCTATTTGGTATTTGCCCACTTCTTTAATAATCACCCCCAAAAAAATTTTGAATATATGGAAAAATATTTAACATGATTATCGTTTAATTATTTCAAACGATTTTGTAATCTCATTTGAATTCAAATTCCATATTTTCTGAATCCCAAATTGATAAAAAAAAAATTATTTGTGCATATCTTTCATACACTTCTTCCATTCCAAATTAAATTTTGTGCTTTTTATTTTCGTTTGTCTCACATTAAATATTACACCGAAAAAATGAAATAATTACATCAATATGTGATCCTAAAAATATATTTTAATTACAAATTTATCATCATCTCAACTAACACACATAACATACTTTATAATATTTTTATTACCTAAAAATACATTATTTTTTGAGAGTCAATAAAATGAATATAAAAGTAATTTTTTTAAAATTCGCAGTAAAATAAATTGAAACATGGGAATATATAGATATTTGACTGAAAAAACTCTATTACATTCAACTCATAATCATAACATAGATCACACAGATTCTCTTTCTTCAATAAACTTGACAATATGGTTGAAAAAAAGAATCAATAATGCCAAGAAAAGATAAGGGGTGTAGTGTTTAGATGCTCATCTTTTTCCAAGGAAACTTACCTGATAAGCAACACACATGTTTAAATATATTTGTTACAAAAAAATTCATTACCAATGAAAGGATTAATTATCACAATCATTATATTCATAAACTTAGGTAGTAGTTAGCTAAAGTCCTGCAAGAACTGTACAAGGAAATTATTAAACTTTTGGGGAATAAACTTATTGGATTCCACGTCATTAATACTAAGCTATTTGAGATTTTGATAGTTGATTAGATGCGTTATCAAATTATCAAATTCTATACCAAATATTTTTGCCTTAATTAAATAATTTACATATGATCATATATGGCAAAATTTAATTGAATCACGTAACTGTCTTCGATTGAAAATATATATGAAATTGATTACTGCTTTTCTAAAATAAAATGATCGTGGATGGCCTAATTTGTTGCAGTCATGTTTGAATTTTTGTATGAATTTGACAGCCTTATCACGTTAAAGCTCTTATAATTTCAATATATTCCTGCAACGATGTTACTATTTTAATTTTACTATGATTTATATATATTTTTAAATTCATTCTAATAATTTAGATAGCTCTTTTGTGAGGCAAGTATATATGAGACGAATTGCGAGTCGACTCAACTTATTTTGTGAGGCAAGTATATGTGAGACGAATTGCGAGTCAAATTGACCAATTGTTAAAGTATACTATATAAGTAAATTATTTTATTGATAGTTAAAGTATATGTATATAGTGAATCATATTATAACAATTTAAAAACATGCTTTAATACATTATTAATTATCATATTTTAGAAAGAATTCTTTAACTTCGAATTAATATACTTTACTGATATAATAAGAATATTTTTACTTCAAATTAATACTTTCATCCGTCCCATCCAAATAGTCATTTTTTTTTCTATTTTGGACGTCTCACCCAAATAGTTTCCTCTCTCTTTTTACACACATGAGGCTCACACACACTCATTAATACAATTAAAATAAAAGGTTCATACCCTCAGGACATAGCTCAAGTGATAGAGGGGAGGATGGAAAGGTCTTCCAACTGAGCTTGGTTGCTGTAGGGTGGGGGTTCGAATCCTGCCTTTGGCATGGATTTGGCCCCTTGCAAGCACAAGTTAAACAGCGAGCCCTCCCTAAGCCACTTGAGGCACATCCTGCGATTTACCTCCTCCACCAATTCCCAGAGCAGGGGCGGTGGGGCCCCTAATGGTGGGGTACACCATAATAATACTCCTTAATCCACGTGCAAAAAGTAAAAACAAGCCTTAAAGTGGGATGGAATGTGTATACTTTACATATATAATAATTATACTTTAACAACGAGTCAATCCATCCCACGTTATTATAGTCTCACAAAAGAGTTTATCAACTACTTTATCCTTATTGTTAGTTTTTAGTTTTTTTTTTTGGTTTTTTTATTTAAATATACACAATTAATACCATTTTACTCTCAAAGTTTATTACATTCTCTATTTAAAAGTTGTCACAATATTATGTGCAATTGGTGCATGGCGTTAGGATATGTGTACATTCAATTCATATATTTAATAATAAAAATATACTCCATAAATTACTAATAAATTAAAAATTTTACAGTTTTTCTAACTCTTTTATAAAATATTATTAGTTTTTATAATAAAAATTTAATAATACCGTTGAATATATAAAAGAAAAATACTAGTCTATTATTCACAAATACATGTATTATTAAATTAAAATTAATACACTTTCTTAGAAAAAATAAAATTGGATATATCTATGCCTGGTGCACGAAATACCCTCTCTTAGGCCATCTCCAGGAGTTCGCTCTATTTTAGCGCATATTTCACACTAATTTAGCACAAAATTACAATACAATTCCAGCAGCTTGCACTATATTTTCGCACTATATAGAATATTCTTAGAATATTCCATTTTATATTAAATTTTAAATTAATATTTATATGATTAAACTAATTTAGGATTTAATAAATTCAATAAACTATATATTTATTGATATCAATTTAATAAATAAAATATATTTATTATTAAAATTTTAAATTACATATTCTATAATTTACAAATTATTTAAAATAATTATAAAAAAATCAATCTTGAATTTAATGATACAATAACATAATTAAAAATCATGACATATTAAAATTTAATACAAAATATTAATTTCTAAAAATACAGTAATTAATATATATTAATTTTAAAATATTAAAAAACTAAATAAATTAATGTAATAAAACAAAAACTAAACAAATAAAAAATAATAAAATTACCGTAAATATTAAAAGTGAGAATTATTAAAAGAGATGGGATCAGCAATTGCATAAAACGCAAAATTAAAAGAAAAGGGTTCAGTTTTGTTAATTAAAAATATTAAATATAAAAATGGATAAATAGATTATATTATTAAATATACATAAATAGTAGATAGCGCAAACTTATTTTCTGCGCCACATCTAGCACGATTCTGTAGCAATCTTTATTTTAGCACAGTATCCAACGCACTGCTGGAGAACAAATTTTGCGCTAGAGTGGCGCTCCAGCACACTACAAAGATGCTCTTAGGAGTTTTATCATCAATCATTTTTAGGCTAGGTTTGTTTGCGGTTTTGAAAACCGTTTGACTTTTCAAAACACTACACTATTTTAGATGAAGTCTTAAAAAAGCATTCTAATCTATATCTACAAATTCTATTAATCATTATTCTCTCGTTTTTCATATATTTTTTGTACTTAATTAATACTAATTTTCTTCTCAAGTATTTTGCTACATCAATTAACATTCTCTTATACATACTTCCTCTGTCCGCTGCAAAGATAATCGTTTTATTATCTTTGGTGTCCGATCCAAAGATATCCGTTTCCATTTAAGGAAGGCATGGGTATCCCTTACAAGCTAAGATTTCCCTTAAACAACCTTGTAGACTTAGAAAAACTGCACTGAGCTTGGTGTGACTCAAATCTTAATATGATTTGTTCACTGCCTCTAACAAATCATCTATAGTTTCTGCTGCAGTCTGCACATGTAATGACTGTAAAGCCCAAAACCAACCCAAATCATTCACATTAGTGTCTCGACTTTGAGGGGATTGAAAGACTAGATGGAATTTGAATCCGTCTGAGCTTGCAACCTCTCTCTATTCTGGGTTAGTGTCCTTTATATGAGGCTTTGCATTATCTTATTGAATAAATATTTCCTTACTAGCTCCAACTGGCCATTTAGCTTTAATAGCTGGTAACACCTGAAATCAATGTCACCAATAAGGATTTTTACAATAATTCTTATCCAGGAAATTGATTTCAGGTTTAGCTACTCAATGATGAACACAATCTGAGAGTTACACACACTTAGATAAATATATGCAGCTTTAAATGAAATTACCTGACTGATCAATACATTTTTTGTCAGTCTTTGTGACTGACAGTATTGCCTTTGTTTCAATTGTACCTGTCTCTCTGTTTTTTTAATTCCTTTGTCCTGAAACTTTTTCAGTAAATGGAAAAATACCTATTTTTTCCATCAAATATGCACTCACCCATAGAATCATAAGCAGGTCTGGCCACTACACATAGGAACATAACCTTTATGATAAAACTTTTGCTTTGACATGCTCTATATGGTTCTGTTTCCTCTGTAGTTAAGTAGTATCTCTCTAATGCTCTTGTGAGAAAGAACCACTTCTCATCTATGTGTACATTTTGTGTCATGCTCTTAAACTTGATAATTTTGTCCTCTCTAATCACCTCTAATGCATCTAGACAGAATTTCATCCTACTTATCTTGTTATTCTCAGACACAGCTGGCTTGATTGCATTAGTATGTGCTCTCATCAGCTCTTTTTTAACCCAATCACCAACTAGAACCTTAGAGACCTTCATTTCTTTTGCTATGCTTCTATATGTTCATCTTTTCTTCAACTCAATGATTTCCAACTTGTCCTTATCATACTTCTTGCTTATTGGATGCTCTCTTTATGTTTTTTTATTCACTACATGAATAGCCATACCTGCAGCCATTTGTTGCTTTGCTCTTGCCCATATACTTCTAACGGTTTTTCTTGATACACCAAATGTAGAAATGGCCTTAGTGATTCGGCCATGTGAAGCTTTGCCATTTGATAAACCTACCAACATGAATTGAACAATAGCATTAAGCTCATTTGTACTTAGATTTTTTTTTGTCATTATGTTGGTTGGAAGAAACTTAAATTTCTTTTTGCAGGTGTAAATATATTTATGGTGTAATTTAGGAGGGAATTAGAACATGTGTTGGAGGGAATTAGAAATTGATATGGAGGGAATTTTGATTAACATATTGGAGGGAATTGAAAATATAATTTAGACCTAACATATGTACTTTTAATTTTAATTTTTGGACATGTAATGTTACTTTAACATGTGTACATAATTTTTTTTATATTTAATGTAGTGTACAGAATTTGATTAACATATGTACGAATTTTGTGGCCCCACCAGTAAAGTGTGATGTGGGATTTGAGTTTGTACAGTTATCGATTAATCACTTTTTGGAGTGATTAACCAATTCAAAAACTGTTTTAAAGTAAGGGTATTTAAGTAAAAGTACACACTCCAATTACCCACTATACATTTAATAATAATGCTCTTTAATCTACGCGTAAAAAGCAAACGGTTACGTTTGCACCTGACGGAGGGAGTACTATGTAAACTCTATGAATAAACATTGAAAAGGGAGTTTTTTATTCACACCAAGTTAATAGTACTATTTTATAGGCTTTACATACTTACTAAAAATAAAAGAATTTTTTCGTACTAATAGCATTTAAATGGATTTGATTTCTTTCTAAGCTCGTTAATTAAAAGTAAGAGCTCCTTGGATCACAATCTAAGAAGGAAATGAATTAAAATATCACATGAAATTAATTTATAAATAATTAAGATAATTATTATACTACTCATTCCATATCTATAACGTTTATAGATATTATTAATCTATTTACAAAAAAAGAATGTAACTCGCTTGGTGAGACGTCTTAATTAGTAAATATAACGTTATATTAGGATGAGATTATTTAAAAGGGGCGACTATTTACACCCCGAATTTACTTAACGAATCTCATAATTTATAAATTAAAAATATATTTATGTGAGAAGAAGTAAATATCCTTATAAGAAATATATTACTTGATTTATTACTAAACATGCCCCTAAAATTACAAACCATACCCCAAATTTTTATTAAATGAAGAAATATTGAATGGGTATTTCAAACCCCGGCGACACCTAGTTCCCGATGGCCCTAACGATCTCTGCGTATTATTAATCAGACTCATTAATACGTCCCACTGACTAATCATCCATCGTCTGCACCTAGTCAAGAAAATGGTACATTACGGACAAGAAGTTTGATGATACTAATGCTTGAGTATGTTTTGGCAGGAGTTTGTGTAAGGAAGGAAGTTTGAATTTTGAAATAGTGAAGGGAAAATAGTGGTGTATTTGAGGGGGATAACCCGAGAGTGGAGAAGGGAGTGGTGGTGCCACCAGAATGATTCTTATAAACGGCGAAGTGGACGCGGAATTTTCAATCCCGCATTCCCCATTAATCCGTAACTATTGTTACACGCATTCGCTGCATCATCTCTCAGATCCAAGGCGGTCACCTTCGATGATATCCTGATTAATTATTTTTTAGGGTTTGTTCATCAATTTTGGGGTAAATAAATTTAATTTTAATTAAAAAGACAAAACGGTCATGGATGAAGTATGTTTAGTAATTGGTGCTTATTTAATGTAATTTTACTTTAGTGGGGTATATTTAATAATTGAGATTTGTTTAGTAAATGTGCGTTAGCTCACCTTTTATTTATGAAAGATAGGAAGATGGAAATTCCAAACATCAAGGGTTCCACCCCTAATTTTCTACAATTAGAATTTATAGAAAAATGGGTAGCTTCAAAGGCTTCTGTCCCCTGTTTAAAATAGACATGTTTTTTTGAGGGGTGGAATAAAATTAGTTGAATTGATTTATAGTGAGTGTGAGTAGGAATCTTGGGACGATAATTAATGAAATTGTATAAATTGGATGTAACGTGTGACAGGTTGTCATATAGTTGAATTGGATCCTCAAACTATGACAATATTTTGGGTTTCGTAAGGAGAAGGGAAACTCCATATCCCTTTTACTGTGGTTCACAAATTTTTTCTTTATTAATATTTTAATTGGATTTAATTTTATTGTTTTCGTATGTGGAACATTTATGAGTTAAAAATATCTTCATGAATTCAGTTTTTCTTTTTCTTTTTTAATTTTTAAATTTTTTAATTTTTATGAAAAGAATACTCTCGTGTAAGATGTGATATTAATAAATTATTAAGACTGAATTTATGAGATGTAAAATTAATGCCATTTTCAATGCAGGAGTAATTTTTTAATTAGAGAAAATATTTGGGTCATATTATTGTTTTCTTGTTAAATCAAACTCTAAGCACACATTATAATCTATAAGTGTGATTAAGAAAAGAAAAGTTTAAGTAAGAGTAATTAATTACAGGAAGGTATAAAGGATAGTTTAACAAAAAAAATGAAAATCCTTTTAGAAGAAATTACAACTTTTTCTATTCAAGTTCATAATAGTAAATACTCCACATTCTTTCTTCCTTCTATTTAAATTAGTACTCCCTCCTTCCCAGAAATATTGACGCATTTTTTTTTGCACAGAAATTAAGGAGTATTATAATTTAATATAAAGTAAAGTGAGAGAAATAATATTTAATATATATTGGGTAGTTGTATTAGTGGTGAGTGTGATGTGTGCGTGGACCCATGTAAATAAATAAATTATTTTTGTGTGGGTCTCATATTCTTAAAAAGGAAATATGTCAATTTCTATGGGACAACTCAAAAAGGAAAGTATGTCTATATCTTTGGGACGGAGGGAGTACTTGTTATTTTAGAATACTTCATTTATAAAATTAGAAGGCTCCCAAAATATTAGAGTTGGTCTCTTGTGTCTCCGGGTGCACAAAGTGGGTAAGAGTACAACATTTTGTTCTAAAGAATATATACTTTAATTAATAAGGGTACACAATTTTCTTCTAAAGGGTATACACTTTTATTTATTTATTTTTATTTTTTTCATGAAATAAAGGGTGCAAGTCCTTGTACTAAAATGTACACTATTTAATACTAAATGGTATATGTGCGCACGAGTCACAAGTTTTTGCCAAAATATTAAAAACTTATTTAGTAGTCATTATTATTAAGTATTATATATTATTTTATTTTTCTTACGAATTCATGTTAAACTATTTTTATGAGGCAAACATTTGAGATGGGATGAAGTGACGGATAAAAAGTAAAAATATTTTAATAGAAAGTGACATTCAATTACTGAAAAAATGATATTAATGTAATGAACTATTTTATGAAAAATTTATAATATAAATAAAAATTGATTATATTTTCAAGAAAAAATAATGATTAATTTTAAGACATTTTCACGCAAATGTTACTTATCTTTATTTTATAGTCTTTATTTTATTTTATTTTTTGGAAAAGTGCCTATTAAAATAAAAAATGTATACCATGAAAACCAGTTTCATATAAAACTTTTGTACCCACCCAATTCTAGGACTAATTACATTTAGACTTTTAAAATTAATATTAAATCCAAATCTATGTTTATTTTGGGTTTGGAATTAAAAAAAAATGCATTTAAGAATAGTTGAATTTAATAAATATAACAATTAATGTTAATCTTTGAGAATTTAAGTATGAGAGATTTTAATTTTATTTCATATTAATTGATGTATAAGAGGTAGGATTGATGTATGTGAGAGGGTAAGTGGTGATGTATGTAAGGAGTAAGTGGAGTTTATGTAATGTGATTTTACTAGTTAACCCAAACTAAAATAAAATAAAAAAATGAATTATATAATTCTAAATTTGGAGTAAAAAATAAGAACAATTATAACCTATAATTCATAAAGAGTTGATATCATGTGCACTGTCTATTAATTCTTTTTTCAATAGTGTAAATGTGTTTTAACAAATGTATATTTTTTTTACATTAAAATTTTCATTAAAATACTAATAGAAATTCGCTAATAAAATGTACTATAAGTTTTTATTTATTAGTGTATATATATTTTTTCATTAATGTATAAGTTTTAAATGTAATGCACGACGCATCCGGATGCACATGAGAATTCGTCATTCATAAATATTAAGTTCTAGGAACAAAATAAGTTATAAATCACATATTTCATATGTCCGCTTTAAAGAGTTTTTTTTTTTCATTTTGGGTGTCCGCCCCCAAAAAGTCTCATTTCTTTTTATACACACATAAGATTCACACACACACCCAATAATACAACTACTAACTATACATTAAATTATAACAATAATAATAATACTATTTAATCTACTGCAAAAAGCAAATGAGACCTGAACGGGATGAGTACAAATTAAGTGTAAGGGATTATTTGGTATGGATTACTATTGTTTATTTATATTACTCCCTAATACTCCCTCCATCCGTCGGAAAGGTATACATTTTGCTATTTTGGGCGTTCTCATCAAAGTTATATATTTATCTTTTTAAATACATGAGACCCACACACATCACTTATACATTTAGAGGTTGTTTGGTAACATTGATTAGCTAGGTATTGATGCACTATACCACATAATATCACGTTTGTCTCGACGTATTCATAATACATATGACGTAGTATTAATAATACTCTTTTCTTGGCATACCATCTCAAGAGGTGGGATACACAATATCATAATTTAATACCTAAGTATAAAATGTAATTTTACCTTTATACCCTTATCCAATAATAATAATAAATAAAAATAAAAATTAATAATTTATTAATAATATTAAATATAAATAATAATAATAATAAATAAATAATAAATGATAATATGAATCATTATTATTATTAATAAATAATAGGAGTAATAATAATTAATAATAATAATTAATTAATAATAATAATAAATAGTAATAAATAATTAATAATAATAAGGGGTAAATATGTCATTTAACTAATTATTCCATTTGTTAATACTTAATAACAAACATAAAAATAATAATATCTAGTTATCCACAATCTCATTTTTTTCATAATACCAAACAATAATACTCCCTCCGTCCCGGGTATTTTTACCTGTTTGTACGAGCACGAAAATTAAGACGTTTTATTTTTTTAATATATAATGTAAGAAAAAATATGGATAAATTAGTAATTTAAAAAGAAAAAGTAAATAAAGTTGTTGAGAATAATGAATAAAGTGTAAAAAATTAATTAAAGTTGTTGGGATTGTAAAAAGTACTCCCTCCGTCCCGCCCAAATATCATCATTTTACTATATTGGGCATCTCATCCAAATTGCATCATTTCACTCTTTTAATAAAAATGACCCACCACTACCAATCACATCTCTCTAATACACATACCCACTTTACATAAAATAATAATACTTCTTAATCTACGTGCAAAAAGCAAATGATGCACTTTGACTGGGACGGAGGGAGTATGTAATAAAATATTATGTATTTTTATCATAAATGGAATGGGTAAAAATATGTGGGATATTTCAAAAAGAAAAGTGGATAAAAATGCGTGGGACGGAGGGAGTACAATTAATCACGAATCAAACAAATCTCATTATACATAATTCTTTATATCTCATACTCACAAATAAACGATAGCTTAATATATGAATTCCAAATATTTCTTTAATATAATTATTAATTATATATTAAATAATAATATTTTTAATAAAAAGTAAATGTTTACTTAATGAGTGAACGAAGGGAGTAATGTAAAGGGAAGAGGAAAATTGGAATAGAAGAAAAATGATAGATGAGAGAGAGAAAGAGTAGTGTTTGTGGAGATTGCGGCTGAGGGTTTTTCTTTTCTTTTTGCCAAGTCTCGACTTGTGTTGGTTTGGACTCCACTTGGACTAGTCAAACCCGGTTGCGTCTCCCACTTGGACAACCTTTTTACACAACGCAAACTTCTTTAACCTCCAACTTCAATTATTGTCTCCTTATCAATCAATCAAATCTCTACTTCAACCTCACATTCACCTTTACTGTTACACGGACCAAATTTATAATAATCATTATTCAATAATAAATATAATTTTAAATAGTCACATTTCTTATATATAATTTTTATTAATCATATTTTGATGGACTCCCTAAATTATTTTTATAACTATCAAATAAATGATAACAATAATGGGGATATGATTATATCAGTATTGACTGCATTAAATAGGGTGGTGAGATCACATTTAAAATTATAAGAAATATTTTTTTTAAAAAAAATTTAAAAGAAAATTGAAAAAATATTTCTTCTATTCGGCCAACACTAATTGTTCTATTCAGTCATAACTTTTTTTTCTAGAAAAATTAAAAAAAAATTGAAAAAAATATTTCTTCTATTTGGCCTATTCAGCTAACAATTTTGTTCTATTCGCCCAACACTTTTTTTTAAAAAAAAAATTCGAAAAAAATATTTCTTCTATTCGGCCTATTCGGCCAACACTTTTTTATCAAAAAAAATTTTAAAAAATTCGAAAAAAATATTTCTTCAATTCGGCCTATTCGGCCAACAATTTTGTTCTATTCGGCCAACACTTTTTGTTCTAATCGGCCAACACTTTTTTTCCAGAAAAAATTAAAAAAATTCATACGAATAAAATTAATGCATCTTTTGTATTTTAATAAAAAAATATATTCATGAGGAATATAAAAATAACAAATTAATGAATTCAATAGACTGTAAAATAAATTATTGTATTTTTGTACTTTTTGGTCAAAAAGAGACCTCAAACATGTGATCAATGGGTCCCTTTCAAGGGCATTTTGGTCTGTTCCATTAAAAGTGGCTAGAATAAATTGTTTTTAAGATTTGTGGCTACTAAAAATTACTTTTAACCAAGAGTAGCTACTTTTTACCATTATCACTATAAATAAAAGTGTTAATTGTTAATAAAATTCACTCTTTAATTTAATATTTGTAGATAATAAATAAATTGTGGGTTAAAAAATAATGATAAATTTAATATTAAAGGTGGATGGAATGCAGTAATTTGTTAGATGTCATTTTCTTTTATAAAAATATGAACTTAAATTTGAAACGGACTAAAAGAAAAAGTTTGAATTTGAAGTTGAGACGAAGAGAGTATTACTCCCTCTGTCCCCTTGATAAGTGTTCGTTTGCTTTTTGCACGTGAATTAAGGAGTATAATATTTTAAAGTGTAATGAGGTGAGAGAAATAATATTTTAATGTGTAATGGGTAGTTGTATTAGTGTTGATTGTGGGGCCATGTGTAGTGGTTGAGTATAATAATATTATTGTGTGTGTCACATCAATTCAAAAGAAAATGAATATTTTGTATTGAAATAGACCAAAATGGAAAAAATAAACACTTATCAGAGGGACAGACGGAGTAAAATATAGCACACACTTCCCTGCAACCAGTTGCATAAAATTGTTGTACATGTGTACAATCTTATACTTTTTCATTGGGATCTGTTATGAATATTATATCTCCCTCCAAATATAAGCTAAGGTCCAAGAGGAAAGATTGCAGACTTATAGAGATTATTGAGAGTTGAGACCAACACCATCTGAATAGAAGCATTAGGCCGAGGATAAGGTTGGCCCACTAAAAAATCCAATAATAAGCAAAGGCCCAAAGGCCACGAATAATAAAAGCCCAAATTAGGCTAAACATATATACTCAATCGGCTTAAAACATAAGCTTGACATATTTACTATCTTTAGTTAGACTGACCTTATATAGGTTCGGTCCGACCGAGGATAAATTCAGCTTACCCTCCAATGTGTGATTATTCAACTAAGAAGTTAATCAGATACAACATCTCAAAATGGATAGAAACATGTCACTCACTTCTTGTCTAAAAGGACACAACACAATGAACATTTTACACTCTCTGAACCATCGAAAATCCACCATAGGATTGGGACCACCTAGTGAAATTGGTAAATGTTATTTCACTGGAAACGGTTACATCGAGTACTTACGTACGATGCGAATACAAAGTCTAGTCCCCCTATCCAACCTACTTAAGCAAAATGCTTAGGGTGAATAATAAAATACATCAAGAATTCATATACAAAGACGCTATCTGAAGCATGATTCTATCTGCAATGTGTTTTGGAGACAGCATCCTTGTGCCATGCTGAAGGGCATTCCTTTCCATCCATATGTGATAGATCGTGGTAGCAAAGGTGATGAAAAGGAGTCTTCTTGCCTTTTTGTTGGTCCTCGTATCCTGGATGATCTTCCTGAAGGCGTCTGTGACTGATGTCAGCCTTCGTCTTCTCCATCCAATCCATCTTCTGACTTGATCCCAAATATTTATGGTGTAAGGGCAGTAGAAAAAGATGTGCGATGTGGTCTCCTTATCGAAGCAGAAACCACATCGTTTGTCATCTCCCGTGCACCACACCCTATCCTTAGTAGCTACTCTGTCTCTATGCACCAGCCAGAGTCTGAAACTGTATTTCCTCACAATCCATTTGTGCCAAATCTGTTTGTAGACAAAGCTCGAGTCCGCTGTGTATCTACTCCTCAAATAATCATACATGCGACTAGCCTTGAATACTCCACTGTCACTACACTTCTCCATAGTATCAATTACTCCTTCACTACCTTCAGATTCATTCCCGATGGTATTCCTAATAGCAATGAGCACTCTCCATAAGTATGTAGAATTATTACCGGGAGAGGTCACTAGATCCGAACCTCCCCATCTCATATGATGCAACCTCATTGCTCCAGGAATTAGGACAACTATGTGAATGTGAGCAAGTGTGATGGAATACATGGAATATATAAATAGTCAGCCTCATATATTTTCTGTTATGTTTTTCATTACTCCATCTTCACATAGCAAAGAGTGCTGAGAAGTTGAGGTTTTACAAAAATAGCATATATTGCAATACAAAGAGTGTTTGTCCCTATTCTCCATGAATCTCATTTGATGTGGCTTGGTTCTTATACTCCTGATCCATCTAAGCTACTCAAGCTAAGTTAACCCACTTCAACAATCTGCAAGAATCTACTATCAACATGGTCCATGACGTATTTTAATTCATTAACATAATTCATTCTCCTCTTATATTCCCTCCGCCCTTGTATATACATTCACTTTGTTATTTTGGTCCGTCTCATTATAAAGTATCATTTTTTTTGTTAATGTTTTGTTAATGTGACACACACAAAAAAATACTAATTATTATACTCAACCCACTATACATGAGGCTCGCACTCAACACGAATATAACTATCTACTGCACATTAAAATATTATATTCTTCAATTTTCTACACATTAATTACACTACTCTACGTGTAAAAAACAAATGAATACTAGAGGATAGAAGGAGTATCTATATGTATATATGAACACACGTTATCATTCATTCTAAATAATTTTTAAGTTCACCTATACAGTAATAACAAAAAGCTATAAAAAATTATTCATTCATCTCAAGTTAAAATTTAGTATATTTTTCGTTTTCGTTCATCTCATATTAAATTTTACAACCCAAAAAAAGAAATATTATATTAATTCTCAATCTTAAAAGTACATCTAATTACAAATTTACTACTTTCACATAATACACATAACACACTTTATAATTTTTTTATTACCTAAAAAATACTACGTTACCCTCAAAAGATTAGTAAAGTTAATCAAAAAATAAATTTTCTTAAATTCCTATTTCTTTTTCAACCCCTCTTGTCCTAGGCCGACACTTCTAGCTTTCTTTTTTTCCTGTCGTAGGCATCCATTGTAAACTGGTGATGTGATGATAAGTATGTCAAGTTGAATTAGAAATGAAAATAATGGATTAATGGAAGTCAAAACTTAGAGAATGAGTTCTCTTCGACCTTCTTTAACTGAGTTAGGGTGCTCCTTCGGGTAGTCGGAGAAAGCATGGATGAACTGGTCTTATGCTTTCGTTCCGCTTGCATAGGCTCCGCGAGAGTAGGCTGATGAACTTATATGCGTGGGATGAAGAAGCATCGGTGGAAGGAGTGGCCTTCAAGTCTTTTTCTTTCCAGCAACCAAGCCCTCTCAAATGAGTACAAATTATATTTTCTAGCATAAATAATGATTTAGTATATTAAATAAAAATATTTACTAATTTTAAATAAATTTTATATTTGAAACATTTAAAATGAATTTTTTTTTAAAAAAATCTCAATCCTAAAAGTACATCTAATTGCAATTTATCAATCTCACCTAATACACATAATATTCTTTATAATTTTTTATTAGGCAAAACTTGTGTGCACCCGGGCACACGGGGCACACTCCGTGGGCCTTTAGAATTTTGTGTTAAATTATATACCCTTTAGTATAAAGATGTGTACCCTTTATTTTCTGAAGAAAAATAAAAAAATATTAATGAAAAGTATATACCCTTTAGAACAAAATGATGTACCCTTATTAATTAAAGTGTAAACCCTTTAGAACAAAATAATGTACCTTTATCCATAATACTAAATTCTAAAGGCGCACGGCGTGCTACCGGGCGCACGCAAGCCTCACTCTTTTTATTATCTAAAAATACTACATTACTCTTAAAAAATCAATAAAGCTGGTAAAAAAATAAATTTTCTTAAACTTCATATCTATAGTAACTATGGAGGTATTTTGGGCCGAAGGGGTAAAAAAAATCATCAACCCTAAAAGTATATCTAATTACAAATTTATCACTCTCACCCAACACATATAATATACTTTATAATTTACTCCATTTATTACCTAAAAATATTAGGTTATCCTAAAAAGTCAATAAAATTTATAAAAAATAAATTTTTTAAACTCCATATTTACAGTAATTATGAAGGTATTCTTAGGATAAAAGGGAACAAATTATATTTTCTAGCATAAATAATGATTTAATATATTAACTAAATATATTTAATAATTTTAAATAAATTATACTATATTTGAAACATTTAAAATGAAAAAAAAAAAAGAAAAAAGAAAGCAGTACACTATATGGTGCGAAAGTAATGTAATATTAAAAAATTAGAAAGGAAATTAATAATAATATCATCTTTCACCATAAATGATAACAATAAGTGAAATACATAAATTTGTCAAATACTTTTGTGACATCTTTTCACGAAATTTTGTGAAACAGATAAGAAGTTATATTTGATCGATGAAAAGTATTTAATTAATTATTTTTATCTGTTCTGTATAAATATTTACGTTTGTTTTTTCCACGGAGATTAAGGAATATAATATTTTAATATATATTGAGGTGAAAAAAATAATATTTTAATATATATGAGTAGTTGTATTTGTGTAGTATTGTGGTTCATGCATAGAGATATTTAAATGTTTTGTGTAAGTCCCACTTACTAAAGGAAATGCAAATCTTTTTATGGGACGTCCAAAATGAAAATGCGTAAACGTTTTTACGGGACGAAGTGAGTATATTTTTATGAATAATTCATAATTTAATAAATAATAATAATATTTTTTAATAAGAAGTAATAACATTTAAAAAAATTAAATGGTACCTAATAAAAAAATCTAAATTGTCTCACACTTCACCTAAATTTTTTTTTTGTTTTACCAACAAAATATTCCGTTGTAAAACCTGAATTTCATTATTAAATTAGTTTACCAACGGGTTAACAATGAAATTTGTTGGTAATTTTCTATGGATAAGGTGGTGGTTGATAAATTTTTAGGAACGAAAATTCAATTATATTGGTAATTCATTGCTAATAATTCTGTTGGCAATTTATATAATGGTTCCTTTGGTAAATAGCAACAAATTTTATACCATTGGTAAAAATATAAGAGTAATAAATTCATTGATGTTCTGTTGATAAAGGAAAAAAATGTAATTTTTGTTTCAATTTATTAATAATTACTAATAAATTGAATTTCGTTGTAATTTTTTTTTTCTTGTATAAATTTCCATATCGTTTCACTTAACTCTTAGTTGTCTTATATAGTATTAGTACGGACATCTTATTATACGAAAGACAAAGACTTGTGAGAGAACGTCTATGATAAACACGGATTTTACATGTTTATATAGGTCGTTCCATAGTTGATTATTACATAATTTTATTTATTGTGTGGAGTTATATGCTTAATTGTTAAATATTAGAACTTCACGGGTATTTTGGAGTTATTGCAGATTTTAGGTCTAATTGAAGAATAAAAGAAGAATTGATGAAGTTAGGAAGCCATGAAGATAATGAATTAATGAAGCAATGGACACACATGATATGCAGTAGGTGTTCGTGGCCAGTTGTATGTGTTAGACCAAGTTGATGGCTCGTTTGGTCTAACGAAAGCTTCATTTGGGTGAACGGAAACGTCGTTTGGTCTATCCAAACCATTGTTTGGTCGAACCATTCTTGTGTTGGACCGAGTTGAATGCTAATTTTCATGCCGTGAGTTCCAGCAAAAATCGACGATCATCAGGTCGAGTTGGCCATGTTATTTGGTCGAGTTGATCATCAACTCGACCAAATCATCACTTTGTTAGACCAAACCAAATCATCGTTTGGTCGGATCATCCATTAGTTTGGTCGAGTTAATGAGGATTTTAATGCGTGAGATTTATTCTTCATTAAACTTGCTCTCCAAGCCCTAGCCCATTAAGTCACTCTTCCACGGGATCTCAACTCCTCTAAATATCCAATTAAATCAGAATAGAGGGATCATCGAGTCATTCATTGAGTCATCCACGAAATCAGTCCAGAGTCAGTCCGCGTCCAAAGAACGTCGTGGAGTCATGAAGGCAAAAGTGTAGAGACGAGACGACGCTTATTTATTCATCCGGTTTAATCAGTTTATTTAATTTCATGTTGAATTTAGATCTATTTTATTTCTTTATTTTCTTTATGGAAGCTTAAACTTCCAAATTCTAGGGTTGCACAAGTAGTTTGGTTTTGGATTGTTTTGGTGCGTGAACCCTTTATTTAATTCAAACACTTTATTTCTTTTATATGTGTGATTTCTCTATATGATTAATTGTTTCACAACCAATTACTCATATCTGTTTATTAAACCAAGAAACAAAAGTTGAGGATTAATATTGATCACTTCACACATATAACACATCTAGTAGTCATATCATTATTGTGAGACAAAAGGTGTGAGAGAATTCAATCCGCTAAATCTGTTGGGAGTTAATTGATGTGATATTTACGTTATTGTTATATTCATTGATTGATCTACTTGTGATTAGATTCTAAAGAATTAATTACATAAATTCCAGATTGTTTTAGGAAATTATGTTATAATTGAATTAAAAAATTCCACCCACTGCATGACGAACCAAGTGAAAATGTAATACCTAGAATTGTTTTTATTATTTTTATTTTCGTCCAATTCATAGTCTGCATTTGTTCACTCCAGTCATTGCACATTTATTATTTTATTTTATTGTTTATTTAATTCTCAAACATCCTAATATTTTCCTTATTCTTGGACAAATGTTTAATTAATTAGATTTTAATTCATTCCCTGTGGATTTGATACCTTGCCTATCTGCTTTGCTACATACGTCTCGTACACTTGCGGAATATAGTGTTGCTTTGCATGTTAGTAAGTGTTTATAATTTGTGTTGCAAATATATGCTATCAGTCTCACGTAAGCCCTTACGTATCGCTATAAAATATTATTACTTTCGCTTATAAAATGTTATCACTTTTTATTTATATTATAAATTGCTCATAAAATAGTTCACTGCATCATTGTCACTTTTTATCGATTGAGTATCACTTTTCGTTAATGATGTTATCACTTTTTCTCCGTATCACATAAGGAATTATGTGAAACGATCTTACCCTTTACAAAAATAGAGTAATAATCACCAATATAAGAATTACAAGGTCAACTAACAATTAAAAATACTCTCACACTCCTATTTCAATTTTTACATATTTCTAATTTGAGCGTCCCACTTCAATCTTTACCTTTCCTTTTGGTACACGTGATCCACTAAAAACAATTAATATATTACCAAGGACTGACATACAACACTAATAAAGATACTTGCAATTGCAAACGTAAGCATTAAAATGGGAAGCAGAGATTACTCTGAATTATTTTGAATGATAACATTATTTAAACTATTTAATCAACATTTCGTTAATCTTTATAATAATTTATATTTCCTATATCAATTTATGTGAAATTCTGTTTTTAAATGAGTTATTTTTGTCCAAATATAATCTTACACTTAATTGATATTTAATTCAACAATTTAAATACAAGCAACGGGGGTTTTCTTGTGATTAAGAAATTAGTATTGAGTAAAAACTGCACAAAATAAAGGAGAAATATCAATCATTTAGGCCTAATGCCCTTTTCCTTTATGCCATATATATTATAACTTGTGTTTCACCTTTCCACTGATATCAACTTCACAATTATAATCCTCAAGCTATTATTAATTATAAAAACAAAATTTGGTGATCAGTTTCTAATCCTAAAGTCAAAGAGTTGTATGAAATTGTTTTACGAAGGAAACGAATAAAAAATGATAATATATTCAATGAAAAATTATAATCAATTAATAAAAATGATGATAGTAAAGTGAACTATTTTATAAACAATTTATACTATATCCCATCTGTTCCATTTCAATCTTTATATATTTTCAATTTGGGCGTCCCATTTCAATCTTTACATTTATCTTTTTAGTAAATGAAGTCCACACAAATTAATTATTTATCTCTATATGGGCTTACACATCACACTAATACACCTACTCGCTTTACATTAAAATATTACTTCTATCACCCCATTACACATTAAAATACTACATTATTTAATCTATGTGCAAAAAACAAACATAAAGTTTGAAACTTGACAAAGGGAGTACATGAAAAGTGATAATATTTTTAATAAAAAAAATGATAACTAATTACGAAAGTGTAAAATGATTTTAAGTTAAGACGATCTCATCCAAGACTGCTTCAATCCTGAAAAGGGGCGATCTTAATGAAATAGTTATATGTGAGACCAGTCAGCTCATTATTAAATTATGATTATTGTATAAATAAAATACGTCATTGCATGGTTTAAGTATGATTTTTTTAAGTATCATGAATGATGCGTTAAAGTATGATTTTTTTTGTGTTATAGTATGATTCACTTATTCGATAATTATATGTTAATGAAATAGTATTACCTCTGTTCGAATGATCTTTCCACTTTTAATGTATTTACGAAATTTAAGAAAAAAATATAGTTTGATCAATATTTTTACTTTTGAATGTAATGTTGTATTTTTAATTAATAATATATGATAAAGTAAACTATACTCCAAATAAAAGTGGCATTTGATGAAAATAGGGGTTTACTTGGGACATAGCAGTACTCCCTCTATATGTTGGCAAAGTTTTTTTTTTTTTTTTACATTTTGTGCGCGTACCAAATATATACATTTCTCTTTATGGAATCGACACACTTAATAATAAAAAATAATAATTCTTAATTTACGTATAAAAAACAGACGTGTATTCATTTTATTGGAGAAAGTATATTGTAGTGAGTAATTGATATTCCCTCGTGATCTTACTATTATGTGACCAAAAGCTAGACCCAACTTTTCAGTTTAAAAAAGTGATTGCATTTAGTCTTATAATGTTGGAGCAGTCAAGTGAAAATATAGATTATATAAGCAACGTTTAATGACCAAATAAGTAATCAATAATATAGTGGTGATAATAATTTACAAGTAACCTCTAAAAAATATAAATTAATTATGTTGGGTGATGTGTATTGTGTATTAGTAAACATTTAGTAAGTTTTAATTAAATAGTCTAATTAAATAGTCTAATTAAAGAACGGCGCAGGAGGATGCTTAATAATTAAAAAGAAGAAGTAAACCATTAAAATAAGCAAATTTCTAGAAAGAGGGAACAATAAAATTCAAAAGTCACAATGATGTCTTTAGTTGACCACAGGCATTCCAGGAGTAATTTATTGAAAGATTGGACTTTAGACATTTTTTCTTAAAATGAAAAAAAAAAAATCATGAGCACAAAAAAAATCATGTAACCTTAGATGGATGGAGAGGTAAATTGCAAAATATATTTGGAGTATATTTACTCTTTAATATAAAATTTCTTTCATCCTGGGTATTTTTTTCCATTTATATGTATATGGAAATTAAGATATTTTATTTTTTTAATATATAATGTAAGAGAAAGTAGAGATAAATTAGTAATTTAAAAAGAAAAAGTGAATAAAGTTATTTGGAATGATGAATAAAGTGTAAAAAAATAATTAAAGTTGTTGAGATTGTAAAAAGTAGGTAATAAAATATTATGTATTTTTGCCAAAAATGGAATAGGTAAAAATACGTGGGACACTCCAAAATGAAAAGTGTGTAAAAATACGTGGGACGAGGGAGTAACTACATTTGTAAAGAATCATACTCCGTATCTATATAAAGACAAGATTAAGTACAAGAAACACTCCAAAACATATTATTTTGAGATAAAGAAAAAAGATATATAATTCATTCTTTGTTTTATATTTATTTATCATAAATATTGAGAAAAATGACATTTCTAACTAATTTTATTATTATTTTTGGATAGTTTGATTTTTTTAATAATATAAAATAAGTTGCATTTTAGATGAAGATGACACTTTTTTAAAATTATTTTATTTTATAACGTTAAAATGTTAAGTGATGTTGATGTGGAGAATGAATTGCTTAATCTTTTTACAATGATACAAGAGATTAAATAGCAGTACAATCTGATAAATACAGAAAGTAGAATATCCTATAATACAAAGAAATAATCAAGATGGATCCCATGATTCCAGGTGATGATTTCGATTGATATAACGTTATTTTAATCAAGATCCCATGATTCAAGGTGATGAATTCTGATTGATCTATCCTTCCTTATTATCCTCCTTCAAGCAAGACCTGGGACGAGAAACCATGCGAAGCTTGTGCCTAAAAAATTCAAATAACGGTCGAGCTAGGCTTTTAGTAAAGACATCCGCAATTTGAAAATCAGAGTTAACAAATTTTGTAAGTAACTTTCCGGATGAAATGAGCTCACGAATGAAGTGATAGTCAATGTCAATGTGTATAGCACGTTTGTGAGCTATATGATTTTGGCTAAGAAAAATTGCACTATTGTTATCGCAAAGAAGAAGTGGTGTACTATTAAGTGGTACTCGCAATCTTTAAGCAAGAGAGTTATGCCGACGATTTCAGAAGCAGTATTAGCTAGAGCTAGATATTCAGATTCGCAACTTGATCGAGCAATAGTGGATTGCTTCTTTATACTCCATGAGACTAAATTTCCACCAAGGAAAATAGAATATCCATAAGTGGAGCAACGTGTATTTGGGCAACGAGCCCAATTTGCATCTGAGTAGCCAAAAAGAATGAAGGACGAACCACGAGTGAAGGACATACCAAGATTTAAGGTGACTTTAATGTAATGAAGAATTCTTTTTACCGCCGCAAAATGTTCTGTTGTAGGAGATTGCAAGAACTGACTCACATGGTTGACTACATATGAAATGTCTGGACGTGTAATAGTTAGATATTGTAAGGCTCCAACCAAAGAGCGATAGTGTGTCGGATCCGAATAGGGAAAGCTATTTGTAGTGAGCACTTGTCCAGCTGCTAAAGGTGTAGAGATGAGTTTGGATTCTTCCATCTGAGCTCGAGTTAATAAATCATAAGCGTACTGGTTTGACTTAAGAACAATCCATCAGTAGTGTGTTCAATCTCGAGACCCAAGAAAAATTTAACCGTCCAAAATCTTTTATTGCAAACTCCTTGTGAAATCTGGAAATAAAATTAGAGATCAAAGTATTGTCATTTTCAGTTATTATAATATCTTCAACATAAACTAATAAATATAATAAGGAAGAACCACAAGCTAAAATAAACAGCGACGTGTCTACCCGACTCCGTAGAAAACCAAGACCAACAAGAAAGTCACTAAATCATTGATACCACGCTCGAGGAGCTTGTTTCAAGCCATAAAGTGCTTTCTTAAATTGGCAAACATGGTTAGGAAAATGAGGATCAATAACTCTCGGAGGTTGTTCCATGTAAACTGGTTTAGATAAGACCCCATTCAAGAAGGCATTCTTGACATCCAATTGATGAAGATCCCATTTGTTCATAACTGCGAGGGTCAAAACCACCCTTACTGTGGTGGCTTTGACAACAGGACTAAAAGTGCGGGAGTAATTGAAACTGGGAAGTTGACTGAACCCTTGAGCTACTAAGTGTGCTTTAAGACGATCAATAGACCCATCCGACAGAAACTTGGTGTGAAACACCCATTTTGAGCCGATAATGTTTACTCCTAATGGCCACGGCACAAGCTCCCATGTATTATTTTGTGCAAGAGCTCTCATTTCTTCATCCATAGCAGCCATCTAGTGAGGGTGTCTAGCAGTAAATTTGAATCCACGGGTTCGTTTGAAGCGACAAGAGCATGTATGAGTGAGGTTGAGGAAATATCCGTAATGTGCCTTGGTTTAAATATGCAAGCCTTTCCTCGTATTATCATTGAATGGGTAGGAGCAAGTGGCAGATGAAGTGCATTAGATGGGGCTAGAGATGGTGTAGCAAGTGGAGATTGTGGAGGATCTGGCACTACACGTGGCTTAGGGACCAAGTTTTGGTCTATTGAAAATAACATGGATGTTTATGAGTCGACGTTCGAAGTAGAACAAACTCGACATGGACTGGAAATAGTGGGCGACTTGTCTTCAAGAGAAGAAGATTCTTGTGACTGTGGATCAATAAAATAAGAAACATTTAAGTTAGAAATGCAAGAATGTGTTGTTTGTCCAGAATAAGGATAAACCAGTTCATCAAACTTTGCATGGCGAGTGATATAAACACGTTAAGTTGTAGGATTAAGACGATGGAAGCCTTTGTGTTGTACACTATAGCCGATGAAAATGAAGGGTTTGCTCCGAACAGAAAATTTATTTGCTGCATAATCTCGTAGACAAGGAAAGACCCTGCAACCAAAAGGGTAAAAGTGTGCAAAATTCAGAAGCTTATGAAACAATATTTCAAATGGAGATGCCCCTTTTAACACAGATGATGGCAACCTGTTTATGATATAAATAGCAGTAGTAAAAGCTTCTACCCATAAGTATGAAGGAACATGAGCGTTGAACATTATTGCCAAGCTGGTTTCGGTAATGTGGCGGTGTTTCTGTTCGGCCCGACTATTTTGTAACGGAGTATATGGGCATGACATTATGTGATGAATTCCTTTTGAAATAAAAAATTCTCGAACACGATTATTAGTAAATTCAGTTTCACCATCACTTTGAAAAGTTTTTATTTTGCATGCAAATTGAGTTTCTACCAAATTTGTAAAAGACACAAGATTTGCAAAAAAATTCGATTTGTTAATGAAAGGATATAACCAAGCAAATCTAGAATAATCGTCAATGAACACTATATAATAACGAAAACTAGAGCGAGCAGTTATAGGTTCAGGACCCCAAAGATCACAATGAATTAATTCAAGTACGCTGTTTGCACGTTTTTCATTTATTGTAAAAGGTAGTCCCGCACTTTAAGCAAGTTGACAAGGGGTACATATTGAAGGTTTTGGCAGAAGAGATGTGACTTTCAAATAGCCTAATTTATTTAATAAAGAAACAACGTCAAATGAGACGTGACCTAATCTAGCATGCCATAGTTCAAATGAAGCACATGAAACATCATTTTTCAAATCAGCAATGAGTAGAGGATGAGCACGTTCCAACACGTATAACCCATTTTCACGTTGGCATTTTGCAAAGATTTTCTTTGTGTGGCTATTCTGAATAACAAAAAAACTTGTCAGTGAATAAAACATCAAGAGGAAAATCAGAAGTACGTTTACTGATTGAAAACAATTTTTTTGTTAGATTTGGCACAACAAGAACATCCAATAATTTTATGTCTTTTGAAATATGTGACGTGCCAATTTTAGATATAGGTAAATTTGCACCATTACCGACGATGACACAATCTCTACCAGAGTAAGCTTGAGAGGTGTCTAAAGAAGAAGTTGTGGGAATCATATGGGTAGAGGCGTCTGTGTCCAAACACCAATCAGACACAACATTTGGAGATACATTGCAATTTACGGAGAACATCAGCTAAGTTGGCCATCACATTATTTGGACCACGGACATAACATTGGTCGCAGGAATCGGCATAGTGGCCTTCTGCGCGACATATTTGACAGTGAGGAATACGGTGTTGACCACCACGCCCTCTACCATGATGCCTTTGGAAATTTATATTTCGATTCAAGTGAAACTGACTCATGTTTTGATTCCACCAGATTTGTGCTGATTTTGTCCATAGAATGCAACATTTGAGGAACCTGTGGAATCAAGAGAATCCTGAAAGAGAGAAAAACTTTCAGCTTTTGATAGTAAGTCACGAAACGTGGGTAAAGGAGTGAGGGCCATTTGGGCAGCAGAGAAACTAGAGAACGTAGAACCAAGGCCTCGAATGAACCAATGTGCCTTGTCCGTGTCGTCCACAGGTTTTCCAATGGCAGCAAGTTAGTAACATAAGTATTTAAATTGACGATCGTAATCCGTGACAGAACGGGAACCTTTCTTCATGAGCTGTAAGTCGTCTTTCAGACATAGCTTGCGGGATTTGGAACTGTGGCTAAAAGCTGTTTCAAGCGCTAGCCATACTCCTCGAGACGTTAGCAACCGAGAGTTTCGGCTAATGATTCCTCAGTGAGAGAAGAAAGAAGGAGGCTGAGCAGATTTTGGTCATTCATTCGCCATTCTGCATATGCCAAATTTGGAGTGGAGGTGCCACCATTTGTGACGACGGTGATTGGTGGGGCTGGTTTCGAACCGTCAATATAGCCTAAAAGATTTTGGCTAGATAAAAGTAGTATCACTTAACTTCTCCACAAGAGATAATTAGTAAATGATAACTTAACAGTTATCATATGAATGAGAGTAGCATAAGGGAGAACATCATTTTGCTGCGCCATTAAAATTTTTAAAGAAGAGAAAATATGGCGAATGTGAAATGGGTTTTCAAACCACCCTGGCTGATACCATGTAGAAGTGGAGAGTGAATTGTTTAATCTTATTACAATGATATAAGAGATTAAATAGCAGTACAATTTGATAAATACAGAAAGTAGAATATCCTATAATACAAAGAAATAATCAAGATGGATCTCATGATTCCAGGTGATGATTTCGATTGATATAACGTTCCTTTAATCAAGATCCCTTGATTCCAGGTGATGAATTCTGATTGATCTATCCTTCCTTATTAAATGATATTAGAGATGCAATTTTTAGGAAGTGTAAATTATAATATGGAATGGAAGAGTGCTAAGTATTTTTTTCCCTTAGAATTCTTCTAAACAATTTAATAATTTTTAGTTTTCATTTACTTCTGTATTTTGAATTTGTATTTAATGAATTTCATACGAAATTGAATCAGAAAGTGCCATCATTTTACATGACAATTATTTTTTTTAACCATAAATTGTACATCAATCACGATTTTGTGTGATGATGTTACTAGATACAAATGATTCAATACTTTTGTCTTCAAATTAAGTACTCTAGTAAAAGGGCTGAAACTTAGGAGCTTACTTAGAATAGCATTGAAAAGTTATAAAATGATTAAATAAAAAAATAACACTAAAATTTTGGATTTTGTAGTAAATATTTACGAGCCGGATAAGAAAGAATTGTGCACGCACTTGAACTTTATAATTATTGATAAGTGCAAGAAGATAATTAATGTGGAACGATCTAGAAACTATATAATACCAATTACATAGATAAATTTTATTTTATTTTATAAATAAATAATACAGTATTAAAATTTAGAGAGATGAAATCATCATGAGAATTAAGATTTAAAAATATAAAAACTTGTTTACATGCATGCAAATTTAAATATATATATATATATATATATATATATATATATATATATATATTTTGTTCTTGTGGTGTGTAAATTATAAGTTTGATAAACTTTATAGAAAAGCAATGACCAAAATACAATTGGGAGACTATTTATAATTAAATATCTTGAAACGAAAGATAAGAGGAAAGAAGTCCCATTGTCCCACAACGTACTTAAGTTGTAATATTAACATCATTCTACCTAAATGTTTCGTCTAAAGCAATATATTTCGTCTATTTTCAGAAACTCATGTCAAACTCAATGCATTTGTCTGCAAAATCTAAATTTTCAAACTTTTTTGAAGAGAGATATTTGCATGTAATTGATTGTATTTATGTTGGTCTTGAATTTTCTAAATAATGATAATCTATGTTTGTCTTAGGTTTTAGTATACATGGTAGACTTTAACGGTCAAATATGTCAAATATTGATAAGTAATGTTTTTTTTAATTAGATCATACCGACCTGTTCAATCGAAAATCAATCTGAAAACAACTACTTTGGAAATAGAGTTAAACCAGTTCAAATAAGGAAAACCAAACGTACAAATTGAACTGTCGGTTATATATTTTTTTTCAATGCTGTGTTGCCTAAATACAGTTGTCGTTCTGAGGATTTTTTGCAGTACTTCTAAGTTCCAAGACACATATTACTTTCTCTCTCTTGAAAATATTGTTATCAAAATCAGTGATTAGAAAACCAGATCGGAGAACGAACCGAAAGAGACAACGGTTCGAGGTTCAACCGCTCGAATCGGTTCAAAAGGGCTATTCAACCGAAAAATTGAATTTTACATATTTTCAATTATATTTTATAAAATTACCAATTATAAAATTATATAATCACCTAAATTATTTTTTAAATTTTAAAATACAATTTAAAATCAAAATATAATTAAATAAAAATATTTATAATTTATAATTTATACTACTCCATACATAGTTTATAATGTACCCACTTAATATTATAATTCATAATTTAATCCAAAATGTAAATATTATGTTCTAAAATAAATAAAAATAAAAGTGAAATATCATAAAAGTTTAAAAAAAAATAAAAAAGTAAAAAAAATAATTAAAAAAAATATTGAAACCGGTTGAACCGGTTTTTCCGATTTGACTTGTTCAACCATATCCAACCTGTTTCTACCCCAGTTCAACTCCATAAATGGTTTTCTAGCCCTTCCGGACCGGTTCCGGGACCGGTTGAACTGGCCGGTCCAATCCCCAAATTTGCTCATTAGTGAGCTTATGGATGCTCATGAGGGCCTTGTATTGCTTCAATGGATCCCCTTAAAGGTCTCGGGTATGATTTTAGTCTTTTTAGGTCAAGATCAAAATAAAGAATAAAATCTCGGGCCAAGCGGATCTCTTCTCAGGCAGGATCTCAATGTTGCACGCTTAGCTGCACTCCGTATCTCGCTGCATTTTCAAAAGAGTCGTCCTAGAGCACTTCGTTAGATTTGCGTGTGTTAAGCATATAACCCAACTAGCATGATTGAGCCCCGCAGTGGTAGAACCTAGTGAACCGGACATATTCTTTCCCAACCTCTTCTTTTGCCTTCGGAAAGCCGAGGAACTTCGATCCGTTAATCAGCGGAAGTATAGATCTGCCTGTGCGCCCGAGAAGAAGCGAGAAATGCCACTTTTGACACCGGTGAGTCCTTCTGTGGATTCAGACTTTGATCTCCCATTGGCATAAACCAGTTTCAGATCATTGATCAAAATAATAGAGGCATAGATGGGCTCGAGAAATGTCTCGTCCTTTGAGTTCATAATTCCTGAAAAATGATTTGAATTCTCTGTGTCATTTTTGTACACCATCTTTTGTGCCACTATTCAGATCATAGCCTCATAACATGGGAGAGATAAATCAATAACTCCCTCACTTAACAATGTTAAATTCCCGCTTAGGAAAAATAGTGATTATAGTATTAGGAAAGGATTGTTATTATTTATTTATTTTTTTAAAAATAGAAATTCTTCTTTTTAAAAAAGGAAACATTCAAACACCATTAACAAGAACACGCAAGAACCGTTCATGATCTCTGTGTGTTCTTGTTCATGGTGTTTGAATGTTCCTTTTTTTTTTTAATAAGGATTTTTGTATTTACAAAAAAAACAATAAAATAATCACAATCCTTTCCTAATATATCGCTATTTTTCTAAGTGTGGATTTAACACCATTAAGTGGTGATGTTTGTTTTTGGGTTATGTGAAGTTTAAAAATCATGAATATTAATGTTATGTTTGTTTTGAGTTTTTTGATAGGATAGTTTTAACTTTATGTCAAAAATCAATGTTTAAGAATGTATTAATTTATGTAAAATAAATAAATGAGAGAGGTGAGATAAGGAGAGAAAATGTATTAATTGAGGAGAGAATATATATATATATATATATATATATATATATATATATATATATATATATATATATATATATATATATATATATATATATATATATATATATATATATATATATATATATATATATAGAGGTGGTTTTTAAAATCTTAATGTGGAAAAAATAAATAGATGAGAGAGGTGAGATAATAAGAGAAAATATATTAATTGAATAGAGAGAATGTATATAGATATATATAGAGGTAGTTCTTAAAATATTTGGATTTTGAATTTCAATTTCGAGTTTTAAAACTGGAAACGAATTAGTGAAATTTCTCACTCTCATCTAATGTGGCAACTATTTGAGTAGCGGCACAAAAGATGATGAACAAAAGTGACACAGGAAATCTGAGCCGCCTGAAAATGAACCTAGTAGCAGAATAAGATCAGAGGCCCAAAGAGGCGCTGTCAATCACAACCGACACCAAGAAAAGAGATAAAAGTTGCATAAGACCCAACCGACCCTTCTCAATGGCCCATCAGAGGCCCAATACCCTCGGCCTACAAGGGACACTTCACAGAGCAACATATGTGGAAGGCCCAAGCGGCAACATGTTATGTTTGATTAGTCTGTTTGTTCACTTATTATTAACGTTATTCCAGCCCAAATCCTAATCGGACGAAAACATCAATCAACATGTATGATCATAAGTGCTTCCCGTCCCATTCTAATAGTTACATATTTTCTTTTTGGTTGTCTCATCCTAATAATTACATTTTCCTTTTTAGCATATGATACCCACACAAATTAATTTTTTCTCTCTCCATGGGAACACACATCACACTAATACACCTACCCACTTTACATTAAAATATTATTTCTCTCACCTTAATACACATTAAAATACTATATTAATTAATCCACGTGCAAAAAACAAACGTAACCATAAGGACGGAACAGAGGGAGTATAGTGTAATTAATTATAAACATACTTTAATAGTCGATAAATATACTTTACTTATATAATAAATATACTTTAAATAATGAGTCTCATAATCTGTCTCATATATACCCGTCTCACAAGAGAGTGCCCTTTAAATATATTGAATAATTGTATAAAAAATATAACAAAAATTAGGGTGATTCTGTGGTGCACCTGCGGTTAGTGGGTCAAAATAGAGGGAATAGGTAGTTTTTTTAACTAATTTAATTATTTTATTTTATTTGATGATAGTAATCGAATTTAAATATAATATAATAGTTAAGATCGTCCAGGTGCACCGCAGTTGGACTTCAAAAATTAATATAATTTTACTAAAACAAAATACTATATTTGTTAAAAATCTACCTCAAAAATAAATCTAAATTTATTGATCAACAATTTAATAAATGTTTTGAATTTCAAATAGACGATAAAATATTTTCTTCAAGAGTTCATATCTGTACATTTATATTTGTATTAATTTTATTCAATTTATTTCATTTCAATTTATACATATTTTTAATTTTGGCATCCAATTTTAATTTTTACATTTTCCGTTTTGGTAGATGGAACACATAAAACAATTAATATACTCCCTCCGTCCACTGTCAATCTATCAATTTTACCATTTTGGGCAGTCCACTCTTAATCTATCGATTTCCCTTTTTAGATATATGAGACTCACTCACACACTATTACAATTAAAATATTGGACTCATACAACCCACTAATACAACTAACCACTATACGTAAAATAACAATACCCCTTAATTCACTACAAAAAACAAATGGATATATTGAGGATGGACGGAGGGAGTATCTTTATGAGATTCATAGGCAACACTAATATAACTACTCACTTTATATTAAAATATTTTATCTTTCAATCCACTACATATTATAATACTATATTTCTTAATCTTCGCTCAAAAACAAATGTAAAGATTGAAATATGATAGAAAAAGTATGTGTTTTTTAAAAAATGTACTATTATTATTTTATTATATCGGTTTTCATTAAAAACACTAATAAAATATTAGCTATAAAATCACTAACAAACCATTTAAATTCTTATTCATTAAAATATTTTTTTTATTTATAAATTTATACTGTATATTAAAATATTTTTAATATAAATGTACGAAATTAACGTCGTCCACGTATTGGACAGGAAAATTTGTCTTTCTTCAGACTTTATTCTTTCAAGTTTAAATGGGCTCAGCTAAACACAATTAATATCTTTAGTTTACAATAATAAATATGGTATGTCTTTGCAATCTCAACATTATTATTTTTCTTTGGTTAACTGCAGTAAAATACACTACATTTTTTTATTTTTTCAATTTAATTTTGAACTTTATTTTTTGTAAAAAAAATACACGATTTTCTAATTCTTTTTCGATTTAATCACGAATTTTTTTCAATTAAATACATGAACTTTTTGTATTTTCTCAATTTAATCATAAATTTTTCTTTTTTATTTAAATACATTATTTTTATTTATTTTCCAATTAATTATAATTCTTTTGTAAATGAAAAAAAATTCTATTTAGCAGTTTTTACTTTTTACGTCATCTCTTATTAATAATTATAATTAGCAGTTTTATTAATAATCACAAAATTTTCCTTTTTATTTAAATACATTGTTTTTATATATTTTCCAATTAATTATAATTCTTTTGTGGATAAAAAATAATTCTATTTAGCAGTTTTTACTTTTTACATCATCTCTTATTAATAATTAAAAGAATTAAATTTTTTTTTTAAAAAAGTACATACTTCACATAATTAATTATTCCATTCAACTTTTTTTTATTTAAATTTATCCAATCTCAAATGATCTAAAAAGATAAGTAATTATATTCAAGGTAAATTACACTAATTGAATTCTTACGAAAAAAAAAAAAAAATATATATATATATATATATATATATATATATATATATAAATATTTAACATATAATCTATGTATTCCATTTACAATATTTAACGTGAACTGATTTTTTATTAATAGAAGAATATATAGTAAAGGCAAAGACTTCCTAGAACCATTTTTTTTTAAATCATACAATCGGATTTTTTAGTTAAAAATGGGTTCAAGTACTATAGTCGGGTATAATCATTTTAACACAAACCCACTTATCGCTCTCTACTGTTAGAGGATAGGGCTCAAGGTTTTGGGAGTGAATTCATCGTTTGTGGACGCTGCCACCGCACCATGGCAGTGAAACTCGTGAAATTCAACGGTGGCGTAAACATCTACCACCAAATTTCTAGTGGAATTAGCTGCATCAAAGAGCAAGAGGCGCACAACGTGTGGAAGATGATTTTGGTAGGGAGCAGCTACAGCGGATTCATAAGGCACATCATGCGGCGCAATCCCCGGAGGCGGTGGAGAAGGTGGTACTATGTTGCAGCGACGTTTGCTTGGAGGAGAGGGATCTTAGGACCACAATGGAGGAGTCTCACCCTTTGCGGTTGCCCGCACACGCGCTGGATTTGGGGCTCTCTATATGAAATCAAGTGAGAAACCAAGTGGGTGTATAAAAGTGAAAGAAATTGAATGTTGAAATTTCAATTGTTGAAAATATGGCATCAGATAATCAATAAAATGTAGGTGGTTTGATGAAGTATCATTGCTTGAGAATGAATAGTACAACAACAGCAGCTCAAAATCAAAGGTTGAATTTCACCAATGTCCATCAGAACCCACGTGAATCTGCCGACTGGCCGGGCTTGGGATGATCTAAATGAGCTGAAGGCCTTTTACAAAGGCTTCTTACTGAAGACCAGAGTCGGAGAGGATGATTTCTTTCGATTGGTTCATTCGTATCCCAACGTGGCCCGTGGCTTCGCAGCAAATCTGTCACTGGAAGAAATGAGAGAAATGAAGAAGATGGATGGATTCATTTCTACAAGGCCACAGAAGAAGCTCTCTTTGCATACAACTCACACTCCTAATTTCTTAGGACTGTACCAGAGTTCAGGATTGTGGTAGGGTCTAATTACGGGGATGATATCATTATTGGACTTTTGAATATTGGAATTGTTCCTGGTTATTTGTATTTCGATGATGCAGATATGTCTCATCCTCCTCCTGCAAAGAGGAAGAGAAAATTCGAGTTCAATGGCATGTCAGGGTGCAATAATAAGCTCATCGGGGCCAGGAATTTCGTCATAAGGCTGAAGTTTAGTCCATGTCTAGAAATAGCAAGAACTATGTGGCAGTGTAGTTGAACAGAAGATGTTGAGCAACGAATGAAAATGGTAGTCCAAAATCATAGTCCTTCCCGCCATGCTAGATGCTCAGTTCTCAATCTTGTACTCTGTTCATATTGATTCTGTTATAGTATATTATTTTGTTTTGTCAACATCTTTTATATTATTTTTTTCAATAAATTGAGTTACTCTTTATAAATAATTGAGTTACTGTAACAAGTTTTGGATTACTCTTCATATTGATTCGGTTATATATTATTTTGTTTGGTCAATATCTTTTAGGCTACTTTTTTCAATCACTCTTTATAAATAATTGGGTTAATCCTTTATAAATAATTGGATTCAACAATGTTATTTTTTTTTCTATTAATTGAGTTACTTTTTATAATGAATTAGGTTACTCTTTTCAATAAATTAGGTTACTCTTTATAAATAATTAAGTTACTCTTTATAAATAATTGGGTTCAACAGGGTTACTTTTTTTTTTATCAATTGAGTTACTTTTTATAATAATTTAGGTTACTCTTTTCAATAAATTGGGTTACTCTTTATAAATAATTGGATTACTATAAACAAACTTTTGGATTATGCTTTATGTTGATTGTCTATGTGACATGTTCAGTTTGGTCAACAATGTTATTTTTTTTATTAATTGAATTACTCTTTATAATGAATTAGGTTACTCTTTATAAATAATTGAGTTACTCTTTATAAATAATTAGGTTACTATGAACAAACTTTTTTATCTCTCTGTGCAGCAATACAAAACAATGACACTAATTATGCCGTTTTAATTAGTAAATGAAGTAGTAAACACAGAACAACCTCCTAGAATCAAGAGGTACAAGTTTGTATTTTCATCACAAAGATCCATCACGCAACTTCAAAATCATAATAATATAAACTTCTAATAGCCTGAATTGTGATTTCAAGCTCCATCCCTTCAAATTCACACATTACTATATACCTTCAAAGCATACTATCAAACAGTATAAATTGTGATTTCAAACTCCATCCCTCCAAATTCACACATTACTCTGCACCTATAAAGCATACTATCAAAAGTATATTAAGAATGCTGAAAAGGCTTACATGCACCTTGCCAAGCAGAAAAGACATTTTTAAGTGCAACAAAACGCAGCTATTCTATAACCAAGCAACCAAATTGGATTGATTGATTTTGAACATGTTACCCAAACCTCATCATCATATAAACATCCTGCTAACTCCTGTCGATCCCCATTCGCTTTGTCTCCTACTCCTCTACGCCCTTCATACCTCCATATTAGAGAGGCTGAAAACACCATAGCCACCAAGATCCATAGTGCACAAAGCAAGACCCTCCAGTTCAACCAAATTAGTTCAACCAAATTACTTGGGGCCGTAGTTTCGTCTAACTTGATTGGCTACCAAGTACGATCGAACACCCCTGTTAAGGAACTCAGTCTCTTCACACCATTAGTTTACTGTATCCTAACCAATCAATGAGTTCATTAACTAAGTAATAATATGCCATAAGAGATGAAAATCAAACTGCTATATGAGTACATTACTCAAGAGTTGAGAGAGTAATACCTAAATTCACATCAAACTGCTATATGACATTATTAGAGAGAAAATCAAGCTTAAACATCCATATCAAAACACATGAGACTCCTTGCACCAGCACCATAATTTTTTTTATCCCATACAGCGCCGCCCCTCCCAACCCACACATTTGCACGAAAACTGCACTACTGGTGGAATATAGGCTTATTACATAATTTATGAACTCAATTTAAGCAATTGAAATTGTAAGATTTAGCATACCCAAAGATCAACTTGTTCTATGGGAATCAAATTCTCAGACTTGTCTTCAGGAATTGATCTTACAAACCACAGATTTGTTGCTGCTCGTCCCCGTCACACTATCGCTCACCAAGGCCACCCGTCACAGGAGCGCTGCCATATCGGCCACAGCCAATTTCTCGATCTCAGAAGACTCTCTCTCTCCTTGATGTGCTTTAATTTCCAACGCACCGCTGAGAACCTCAACCTAGACCACTTCAATTCCGTATTCGCGACGATGGGTTTCCATCGGCAAGAGTCGAAAAAGATCCGAATAACTCTGGAGCAGACAAGGACGCACTGCTGTGGGTGGAGTACGAGAAAACAAAGAGGCCCATTACCTTCTTTGGGGACGAAGCGGTGGAAGAAGTTGAGGGGAATGGTGGTGACGAAGCAGAGGATGGCGGAGGAAGGGAGAGGGGAAGGGAAAAGAAAGAAATGCTGGGTGGGGAGGAAGAGAGGATCCGCGAAATTGAAATAGGGATCTGGTTGTACCAAAAATTTAGTAGGACCGGTTGTAGTGTAGTAATTCTCTTATTTAATATTTATTTCTAACTTATGTTTAAAGTTTGTCAAAGATATGCGATCGTTAACCCTTACATAAAACAAATAGAAAATGATAATAGTAAGCTCTGAGACAAATAAAATATAAAATACTATCATTTTATTTATACTATAAATTATTTTGAATACCATTTTCTATTAATATATTATCATGTATGACAGAGGCAAGGCCTTGTCTTAAAGTTTAGCCTTAGAGCATACTATTAAATCTTAAAATATAAGTATCTTTTAAACCCATAAATAAAAGTTCTACAATGCTCATACTCTTTTACGATCACCAATATTTAGGGTAAAAAACATGATATTAAGTAGCAAGCACAGCTGTCATGATTCAAAAGAAGATCACAACACTCTTGATTTCAGATTTAAACTTTACAAATACCAGCCAATTCAGACGCCTTTAAAACTTTCTCAATACATCCACCGCGTCTCGTCAACAATGTGAATTTACACTCTCAGTGCTCGTCGTCGTCGTCTTCTTCTTCGACTAAAAGGATCGGTAGACAAATCGAAAACAATGCTTGAAAAATGCTCCATGAAAATTTTCCCCTTACCCTAATTCATCAAACACGATGCTTCCACAACCAATGTAATCGAAGCTGAGGTGTAGACGGAAGCAACATTGTTCTACCAACGCTAACTTACATGTTATTTCCATCGAAGCTCCCTTGAGCATTTTGTCGTCTTTTTTCTCGCCAATTTTCACCCCACATTTTTGCTTCAGCCACAGCTCGTACCCTTTCTGCATCTCGGTTGTTTGACATCTTTGCAGTCTCTCTACGCGAGTCGTCTCTCTCAGATCCATCCAGTTCCCACTTCCTCCCCAACCCTACCCCCTCCTCGTTCCTCAACAGTCTCCCACCTCTTTCATCTTTGTTTCTGTTGTCTTCCTTATCCCCACCAACTCTGTTGACATAACCCTGAACTAGACTGGGATCATATGCCTGATTTGCCAGGTAAGACAGTGCCGTTACAACATCCCCAATAAGAGGACGAGCAGCGGCCTGTTCCTGGATACACATAGAAGCCACGGCTAGAGCTTGATAAAGACCACGCATTGGAAATTTCCCTTGCAAGATTGGATCCGCCAGCTTTGCAAATTTTTTACGGTCATTGAAAAATGGTCGTGCCTGCACAAGAGAGAGGGTTCTTTAAAGAAACAACCACAACATGAAACAAGCAGAATAGCATTGTATTTTGATTATAGGGTATTACCCATGCAACAAGGTTCTGTTCACCCTGTGGTCGAGTGCTGTCAATTGCTTTACGCCCTGTGATGAGCTCTAAGAAGACAACTCCGAAGCTGTAAACATCGGACTTGACTGTCAATTGCCCAGTCATGGCATATTCCGGTGCACAATAACCATAGGTTCCCATGACCCTCGTGGATACATGCGACTTGTCTCCTGTGGGACCTAGCTTTGCAAGACCAAAGTCTGAAAGCTTTGCGAAAAACCCTTCGCCTAGTAAAATGTTGGAAGACTTGAAATCTCTATAAATAACAGGAGGTTTTGCCTTGTCATGGAGATACTCCAATCCTTTAGCTGCACCAGCTGCTATCTTCATTCTTGTGTTCCAATCAAGTGGCTCCTTACCAGGTGGAAGATCTGAATATTAATTGCTCACATTTTAGACAAAGATTGAGCGTTTGCGTTATAAAACCTCAATAGCCAAAAAGAGGGTAACCAAACTGCCAAGCCCAGAATCATAGAAACATTCACCTAACCTTCTATGGGAATACACTTTACATCATTGAACTTTCTTTGCCTTCAAACACAGACGAAATTTACAGATAATAAGAATATACACATAAGCCAGGATGCCAGCACTTAATTGTGAGTGCAAATCAGTGTATTAGGAGGGAGGGGTGAGGGGTTGGTGTTCTGCTCTTAAAATAAAATCTTTCACAACACGCACTGGCATAAAGAAAGAGTGACTTAATCTTGAATATTTCTTGCAGCTAATTAATATTGACACATTTCCAGATGAACATAAAAGAAAACGCAACAATAGGATTTCAAATAATTAATCTATTTGACTTACATTGTGACTGTGGAGATCTAGTTTATTATCTGATTAGTACAATTGATGTAGAGTTGCCAAAAATTTTCAGGTATTCTAAACATGAACTAATGCAATTTTAAAATCAACCTGTATTTACACGCTCCACTAAATTTATTTTGTGCAAAAACATACTCCCCCTTAAGTTTTCAGTGAAGAACTAACTCCTTAATAGAGGAAAATATATCTTTAATTGCTTATGCCTTACGGTGAGTTTTAAGTAAAGCAATGTGCCAATGCCTTGTAGAAGTATAATACTCCATATTTCGTTCATCTTGTGCCTCAATTAAAGATAAGCATTTAATGTGTAGATTCCTTAAAGCTTACAAAAATGGTAGTCATCCTTACATTCTAGTGTAATTCTATTACGTTGGCAATAAGAACTACTATGTAAAATGGTGAGCCAAGCATTTTATGGTAAAAACCAATCCCTTATGAATAGTTTTATGGATGGTGGCTGTAGCAATCAAGAACTTAAAAAACAAAATACTCGACCAATACAAGCCATATATTTTCACTTAGCAAAATATGCCTGGAAAGAAACCAAGACCTGATACCCTGGAAAGCCTAACACACATGTTCAATTTAGAAATGCACAAATCAAAGGAACTTATGAAAAAGACAAAAATTGAACAACAGTTACCGTGTAGGTGGTCTTCTAAAGATCCCAAAGGCATAAACTCATAAACCAGAAGCCTTTGATCCCCATCAGCACAGTAGCCCATTAAACTCACTAAGTTAGGATGGTGTAGAAGGCTGAGCATTAGAACCTCAACAAGAAATTCTCGGTTACCCTGAAGCCCATTCCGATCCAATTGCTTAATTGCAACGACCTGCCAGAGTAAGTAAACCTTTAGAAATGTCTGCATTATTGAGGATTAGGTTGCATAATTGCAGAATAATCTGCATTGTCCCATGGCGACATAAAATCACTAATCCCAATGTTGTTATTTGCTAATGCAAATCAAGATGCTCCCCCAAATGCCCAAGTCAGCAACCACATATCTTCAACAAACCAAAATTTGATCAAGAAATCCACTGGGGCGGATGATTTAAGAAAGATATGATGGCTGATAACCTTATCCAACTTATCAGGATCACTCTCTTTAAAACTAAGTCATTAATTACACATACTTGCCCAAGCCAGATGGGTTGACAAATACATTATGGAAGAAAATTAATCCAACTAATCAAGATGACTCTCTCACGCGTCTAAGCAGCCAACCACACATCTTCAACAAACCAAGATTTGATCAATGAGTTAACTGGTCAAATGAGTTGACAAAGATGTCATAGTTGATAACTTGTTTCTATTAATTCATTAGCATACATCAGCAACACTTATAGGTTACAGTAGCAGCTTTCATATAGTTGAAGAGAGGTAGGATATTCTCTGAGCAGTCTAACTATGTGAAGTTTACAAGTTACATTAATCTGTTTAACCAACATATAGCCACAGATTGAAGAATTACAAAATACTGCACAAAGGGAGATAATAAGCTGTGATCTCTACTCAAACTTTCAAGTAAAGTTTATAGGCTCACCATATCCATATCAAAGGCTGTGAATACAATATTTTGCATCATAAGACAACACTATGATGAACTCAAACTTAAGTGCTCAAAAGAAGTGACACTGGAAGTATGAACTAATTTGAAGAAGAAACTGCATCATTAACAAGATAGATCAAATGCATCACAATATTGATCAATTAATTAAAACTTTTACCTGACCATTGGAAAGTCTTCCCCTGTACACACGTCCGAATCCCCCCTCTCCTAAGAAACATTCTGGCCTAAAGTTATTTGTGGCATTAGCAAGTTCCCGAAAAGTGAATGTTTGAGCAGCAATCTGAGCATCGGGCAAGTTCAGCCCCAGCCCCGATGCTTCCTTCCTTAAGCCAACATTGCTCCTTGTCTTTAGCCTGTCTCCCCCTGCAAAATCAAAATCAATATGAAGCAATCTCCTAGAAGATATAAAAATTCAGTCTAATGTGGAATCCTGTGAATTGAAGGAAATCAAAAGTAACAATCTCATATGAAACAGAGTTTATAAATAAACAAAACTCAAACAATGTGCAGGAAACAAAGGAAAGTTGGTATCATCAACACCAATTTAACTGTAAAAGTAACCAAACACACCAGCATTTCAGCAATATAATTGGGCTTATGTGAAAACCAATTAAGGAAATGTTAAATACCAACTATTTCAAAAGTAATATATTTAGGCATTCACAGAGAAATCAGATCGAACACAAAAATCACAGTGCCCCCTTGAGATCTAATTCAGTAACTGAAATGTTGAAAAGGCAATTATTATGCATTAATTCCTATGATACAACTATAGGGTCTACATCAAGCTTATTTAGGAAACCAATTAAGATAAAACCACATGGAAAAAAATCCCAAAGTTAACAAATATGAACTGTTGATAAATCCAAAGAAGTTAGATCAGATCAAACAACATGGCCCAGAAAACAAATAAAACATTAGATAACAGGGAAGCAACCGAGGGAATAACAAACATTCTAGCCTTCTTATGATCAAAACCAGACGCATCATAAGGCAAAAAAGATACAACAGCACAGATTGCATGTCTTTCAGCAAGTGCTCTTCAATATCAAATTCCACCAAGTATTGAGCAAGGCCCAACGAACCATGAGAGCATATTTCAATAAGGCAAACAGGGGAAAAATGTGAATGAGCTTTTACTACCCTGAATTTGGACAGCAGTAAGCTGTAGTGAGGCAGGACAATCGGGTGCATCATAGATACACCAGTAGAGCATGCTATATGAGCTGCCTTCTAGCGGCAGAATAATCTTGTTGGCCCAAGGAGTGGAGAAACACAAAACAAGGGCAATTGCTCGAACCCAACAGAGAAGAGCAAACTCGAACCAAGAAAGAAAAAAAAGGATCGACAAGAGAACCTTTATCGTCCAGAAAAACAGGGGAAATAAAATCTACAATCAGCAAATTAAGCAAATCACTTAAACAGTGGTCAGACACATCCAAATTAACAAAGGGCTAGGGGTAGAGAGAAGGAGGAGAGAAAAATGTAGAGAGTGAGGGAAAAGCCTGGCTCATGGATGCTTGAAGGGATGCTTTGATAAATGCTTGAAGGGATGCTTTGATTAAACAAAAATTACAAAACCAAAATCATAAACGCCTGAATCCAGAGATAGAAAACACTAACCAGATGATAATTTAGATATATTGGAAGGGATGCTTTGATGGAGTTCCTTGTGATCATCTCTCCCCTTACTGGGATAGAGCTTTTCCTCCTCCCTTGCATCGAAACAAGGAAAACAACCCATCTACCTCCCTCAAAGATCAAATCTTTGAAGAACCCTTAGCTTCAAAAATCCAGATTCACACCAATAATTTAACAAAATTTCATCCTCTTAAATCCAATCCCACCATAAATGCCCAGAGATATAAACAGGGGTACCTTCAATTTCAATGAAATCCCTCTTTCTACATATGATCTTTATCAATCAATCAATAAAAAAAGAAGAGCAAAACAAATACGAATACTGAGAAAGAGTGCTAATGGTGGAGTACACCATTACTCATTTCATACTCATATAGTCATATACTTCGTGTACAAGTGTGAGGTTGTATGCATCCGTGGATACACTGTGTTCACACCCACACTTTGGCCACTACCACCCCTTTGACCAAATAATTATTACTTATTTAATTGATTCACCTCCCCCATTTAAAGTGCCCTACTATAAATGATAATCTAGTGCCCTACTATAAATGATAATCTAGATATTGGATTTTCATATTATATTTGCATTAACATTGTTGTTGGTGTGCAAAAAGAAGTTCATATACTTATTTGATTAGCTCTTAGATTATAGTAATTTCCTAAATAGATTTGAACATAGTAGAAATTTGTCAAGAGTAATTAGTATACATCAACCCTTTAGGATAGATTTTCCTTTAATTTGTTTTTTCTGAAAAGGATATAGTGCATATGTCCCATAAAAAAATTTATACGAACTTATGTCGCTTTAAATTTTAAGGTTTATTTGAACATAAAATTTGAGAAATGATTTCTAAGTTCCTCGTTCAAATCCTGCCCAGAAGCTCGAGGACGGATGAAAGTCTCCTAAAAGTCCGATTCGCGAGGTGAAAAATGTTGGAATACAATATTAAAAGTTATTTTCTTTTACTATTTATATGGATTTTGAAAACATGATTTTAAAAGTAATGAGCTTTAAAATTTAATTAAATAGCAATAATTTATGTTTTTTTTATGAGTTATTTTAAGGTATGTTTTTAAATTATTTTAAATCAGTACTCCCTCCGTCCCCATAATAGCCTTCACGTTTATTGTTCTACATTGTTTAAGAAAAGTTATTTTTTTACCAACTTTATTGACTTTTAAGGGTATTTTAGTATTTTTAGGTAATAAATAAAGTGTAAAATAATGTTATGAGTGTAAAAAAAATGAGTGACAAAATTAAAATTAAAGTAATTTTGACATTATTGATAAAATTTTGTTTTTTTTATGTTAAGGTTATTGTGGGTCAAATAAATGAGGAAAATGTGAGAATTGTTATGGGACATATGAAATATGTAAGAAGTGAATGGTGATGTGTATAAGAGTATGTATGTTAATATTATAAGGTAAATTTGTTAATAATATAAGGTTTATGTATTAATATTGTAAGGCTTATTTATTACTCCCTCCGTTTCATGATTAAGTTCATCATTTCCTTATTCATCCGTCTCAAAATAACGTTCATCCTCTAAAATAGTAAATAATATTTTAATCCAAAACTTCAAAAGTACATTTTAATTTCAAAATTCAATCATTTTTTTAAACACACAAAACATACTTAATAAATTATCTACTACTTAAATGTATCATATTACAATCAAAAGCTAATAAAATTAGTCAAAAAGTAAAATTTTCTTAAACAACGGTAAAAATGAATACAATTATGAGATGGATGGAGTAATACTTTTGCTAAAAAATAAACAAATAGTGGAAGACCATTCTAAACATGTTCAACTATCTTCGCTCAAGTAATAAAATTACTCGGTTCTCAACTAGAGAATCAACTAAACAAGTATTTTCTTGTTTAGACTTGATAACGCTAGGTTGTGATTTCTGTTATTGCTAATTGTTCCGAACTTGTAAGGTGGTTGATTTGGAATTGTGTGAATTGTTGCTGTTGAATTTGCTGAATTGTAATGGAGTGTTTAGAATCTGAATTTGTAATAACTTGTATACTTGTGGTATGATTGGAACGATCTTGGATGTTCTGTTAATCTTGATGTTATATTTCCTATAACATGCGTTAGATGAGTGACACATGTATGGAGAACAAAATCCCAACCATTGCACTTAGGGTTTAAGCTTTTCTTTTAGAGTAGTATGTTTTATTATATTATACGTGTCAATCATCCAACGGTTCTAATAGGAAATGTAACACCAAAATGTAATAGAAAAACCAAACCCAATTAAAACGGGTATTTGATAGGGATGTAATCTATTATGGATTATTGAGCTGATATTACAGAGATTCTGCCTTTACTTGAAGTTGATTTGATTAGCAAAAAGGGACATGTTTTAATTCTTGAGTGTATGAAGTTCATTCAGTGTGTGCAAGTTTAATGGTGTAGCTTGTAGTTCTTAGTTTGTAACACCTTTAGAGGTATTCGAGAATGAATATCCTTAAGGCAGATCTATGTCATAAGTCGGTACATATGGTGCCTTATATTTTATTTCTCTTGATTTAATAAATTATCTTTAACAAAAAAAAAAAAAACTCATTTAGTCTATAAAAAATACCCAAGTGAGATTTGAGCCTTCATTGAAATCATGCATACAACATAGCATGATTATTCCATTCTAGTGTGTAACATTCTCATGCATGTATTCTAGAACTTGAGTCTTAATCTTGCTTGAGGCCATATGTTGTGATTGATGATGAAAAATGATAATAGGTCATCCTTAATTTTTAATGGGTTACTTAGCCAAAATAATTCCCTATCAAATGTTTTCCGTTGAGCCTAAAAAAGCCTCATTCTTTAGCAACCTAAGAGTAATACTCACTTTGAACCATTTATCTTGACTCTTGATTGTTCTAAATCTAGTAGAGGACTAAATGTGTTTCAAAGTGTGCAGAAAGAGTTGGTAGTAAGTTTGGAAGAAATTAATTTGGTGCTAAAAAGTGATGAAGCTCGGAAATGCATCAACATGAAAATCATGGAATAATGCTTAATCTAGTACTCCATATAATCAAACACATCATGGAAGTGCTTAAATCTAGTATCATATGAAGGATGTGTGGGATAACGCCTAAAACTGGCCCAAAAGAGAAAAAAAAGATGGAGATGTCATGCTGCTCTTGAAGTAAAGGAGATGAAAAAAAAAATGCTAGAATTGAAAGGGATGGAAGAGTTAGAGTTGTAGATGCTTGGTAGTTTTAAGTTTTGCAAGAGAAATCGCCAACTTTAATTCTCTACTAGTTGAATCACTTTACCCAAATTTATTCATCTTAACCAAATAGCCTACGTTATAATCATAAGAAAAGACCTATTTGATATCATTGTTAACTCATGTTCTTAGTGGTGGAGGTTAGAGATAATTGTCAAACTTATAGTCGCACATGCATGTGAATTGAATTTGGGTGTATGCATTTTACTTATATATTTTTGAGCGTAAGAGTATACATCATCCAGTAAATATAGGTGGATTGAGCATTTGGAAAGGTGAATTGATTGTTTTGACATACTTGATTTAACGATTTATGTTTTTGTGTCTGAGTTATATACACCCGAGTCATGATAATTGCATTATTAGAGACCTATAATTCATTGCATCCCTTGTCTACTTGTGATTTTCCCCTCTCATTCTCCTTCTTTGATCTTTTTCGTTGTTTGGGGGCGAACAATATCTTAAGTTTATGGGTTTTGTTGAAAGTGAAAACTCACATGTTTTTAAGGTTGATTTTATACCACTTTGACTGATTTGTGTTCATAAATTTGCACGAGTCTCATGATTTCTAAAATATTTGAGAAACATGTGCTACTAAGGTGTTTTATCATATTTTAGGTCGAATTTAGGGAATTTGGGCTATCGGTGGGAATTTGAGTTCTTTTCTAATTTTAGATTCACATTTTCTTTTTAAGTTTTGATTTAACATTTTTTTAATCTTTATTTTAATTTAGTGATTTATTTTCATATTTTTAGTTTCTTTTTCATTTAGTTATTTATTTTATTATTTTTCTCATTTAATTATTATTTTTTTGTCTACTTGGATACCAAGTATGTCCAACTCAGTAATTTCGCCGAAAAATCCCAAATCTGATGGTCACGTGACATTCAAGTACTCAATTTCGGCAATTCCATGAATTTCTATCGAAAAAGGGACAACATTGGTGCAGATGAGACAAATGCCCAAAACCTATCTTTTTGGAATAAAAATTGTACATAACCAAATTAATGGGACAAAATTGATTTTTATCCTTGAAAAATTACTCTATAGACTTTAGAATGATGAAGTATTACTCTTTTGAATAAAAAATAGTCAAATTATGGTATGTTGTGATATTTTTTAATTTTATGTTGAGATAAGTAATATTTTTTTCATTTAGAAGAGTAATAATTCAATACTCTCTTGAGAGTGAAAATTCACATATTTTTAGGGCTGATTTTACACAACTTTGACTGTTCGTGTCCACAAATTTGCATGAATCTCATGATTTCTAATATATTTATTAAACATGTGCTACTAAAGTATTTCATCATGTTTTAGGTCGAAAATAGGGATAAAATGGAGCAAAATAGAAGGAAGCTGGACAAAAGAAAGAAAGTTCCTCAAGTCACCTGACTCGGGTCAAGTAAGGACGGTCGAGATGCAGAATGTTCCAAGACCTTGCTGGACCCCCTGAGTGACCTAACTCGGGTTGAGCAAGGATAGCTCACTTACAGAATGGTTTTTTAACTTGCTCAACCCTCATATTCAACCTTGCTTGGGTCGAGTCACCTTGTTCGATTCCTATTGAGTAATGGTTCCCTGTTTTCAAAATAGAGGCCCAATCTGTATTTTTACACCTTGAGTGTGTTGCTATTTTTGAGTTCGATAAACAACTTGGTCACATACATTATTATGATAGAACCCTTGTACTTGAGGGCACATATCTTTTGAGTAATAGAAAAAAGGTGAACGCACTCTAAAAAATAAATTTTCATGTAGTTAAAGGAGTAATATTAAGGTGCATCTATAATATCATTTCTTATCCGTCTCACTGAACTCATTCAATAATATAGTCTCACACAATTTTTTTATATATGAGTTTGTCTCTTGTGAACCCATTGTACAACACCCTAATTTTACAAAAACTATTCTTTAATACATGAAATTTAATTTTTAGAGTAATTAACTATTATTCTTTTGAATGAAAAATATTATTCATTTTAATAAGAATATAGAAAATAGCAACATATCATTAAAAAAAATAATAGTTCATCACTCTGAAGAGTAATTTTCAGGGGAAAGTCTTGTGTGAGACCATCTAGCATGACACCGATTTTAAAATTTTTTTAAATAGTTATCACTTTTTATCAAATATGTTGTAACTTTTTGTTAAAAATATTATTATTTTTTATTTATATAATAAATTTTTTATGAAATAATCAACTGCACAATGATTTTTTATTAATTCGAGTACCACTTTTTATTAAAATATTTTTTCCTCCGACCCACTTAAAGGAGTGCACTTTGCCATTTTGATATGTATCAATACAAAGAGTTTGTTTCTTTTTTTATAAATGGGACCATACAAAACAATTAATATAGGGTGCGGCTATTGCACCCCCCAAATTTCTTAACACACCCCAAAATTATTTAAATTTTAATATTTTATTTTAACATTACTAAAATACCCTTTTATTAAATATAATGTTAAGAGATACTCTTTTGTGAGATGAGTTATTTGTGAGACGGATAATGTACGCTTATTTTAATAATGTTAAAATAAAATATTATAATTTAAATAATTTTGGAGTGTGTTAAGAAATTTCGGGGGTGTGAATAGCCGCACCCTTAATATATCTCCGGAACCCACGCACACCACTAATAAACATACCCACTATATATTAAAATATTATTTTCCTCTCATTATTTATACATTAAATATTATATTCCTTAATTTACGTGCAAAAAAATATCCTCCTTTTAATGGAATAGAGGGAGTATCACTTATTATCCGTCTCACAAAAATTTTCTCGATTCTCACACAAATATTATTTTATGTACTAAAAAATATTGGATATAAGATAGAATCAAGGAATATTTGGAGATATTATTGAAGAAAGAATTCTAGAAAAAGGAACAAAAATCAAAGTGCAAATGTATTCGGGTCAAAAGGCGGGTCAGGTGGAAAATTATTACTAATTTGGTTTGGGTTAGGGGAATCATATTATAATCCGGGTAAGGTGCGTAATTTACGGTTCGTCAGCACCGTATTTGGCACGATAAAGTTTGATTTCACACACAATCACATTCTTATTGGAACCCAAAATATTAGGATTGATTCTCTTTAAATATAAATAATAAATAGATACTTAAAAAATCAGGATTTATTCTCTTTAATTTCATGATTTTTCTCCTTGAGTGAATTAAAATTCAGAACCAATCAATCAATTACACACATGAATTCATCCTAATTTTTAAGTTGATTATTACAAGAATTAATAATTTTAGGTAATATACTGGTGTAAACTTAGTTTACTATCCATCTAATTTTATCATTTAATACATGAAAAATTATTTTTTATGGAGATTAATTATTACTTATATAAATAAAAAATATTACTCCTTAAATTTCAATATTTTGTAATAATTTTTTAGTATATTCTTGATGAACATAAAAACTATTTTCTTTAAAAAAAATAATAGTTCTTGTTTTTAAATAGAATTTTTTTAATTAAAAATAATTATATAAAATCAAAATTTATGTTGAATCGAATTTACAAGATACTCTTTCATTATTGCGCACCGTTGGATAATTACACAAATAATATAATAAAATATATATTCTAAAAGGAAAGTTTATGTCTAGGGGCAATATTTGAGATTTTGTTCCCGGTACACGTGTTACTCATATAACGCGTGTAATAGGAAATATAATATCAAGTACCAAGTGTAACAGAATATCCAAGATCATCCATTAATACACAACTAAGATAAGTTATATGTAGTATTTAGTAAGGTAATTATCATGCATGTGAATCAAATTCACGATGTAAATTCTTGGATCAAAACATTTACGTTATGGAACCCGATTTACATAAGATTAACTCATTTAATAATATTTCTCATAAAATTATTTAAGTAATGATAAAAATATTCTGAGTTTAAAAGAAATGATAAAATATTTTGTAAACTCCGGTCTACGAATGTTATTCTATGTAATTAAATTCAGAAAATATATATTTATTTATAAAAATATATATACTAATAAATAAATATTTATACAAAAAAAATTTTAAAAAAATTTCTATTAATTTTTTAGTGAATAACTAAATATTAAAAAGTGATAAATTCTTTGGCAAAGACTTGTGTGAGACATCGGACTTATGTAGAAGATAAAAAGTGATAACTTAATTATTATTTTCGCTATAAAATATTACTACTATTTTTGCAATAAAATATTATCACTTTTTATTTATACTATAAATCTTACGTGAGAAGATAAAAAGTGATAACATCATTATCACTTTCGCTATAAAATATTACTACTATTTTTGCAACAAAATGTTATCACTTTTTATTTATACTATAAATTGTACATGAAATAATTCACTGCACAATTATAATTTTTTATCGATTGAATATTACTTTTTATTAATTATGTTATCACCTTTTATTCGTATCACGTAACACGATCTCATATAACATTTGCCCAAATTCCTTTAAGGAACAAATATGCATTATTTAATAAAATTTAAATTAATACATATTGTCGACTACTAACTTTGTGCACAGTAACTATTAATAAAAAGACAAAATGGGACAGAATATCAACTTTTAAGTAACTATAATAAAAAGACAAAATACTAATTATATTCAGATTTTACATTTTAAGTATATAAAAAGAAATCATGTTCGAAATAAAAATTTACTAATTATATTTATAAAAAAAGTTATCCATCCGTCTCATTAGAAACATGATAATTTATTATGTCATGTTGTTAAATAAAAAAAAAACTTGGAATAATTACTATTGGATACACACTTAATACATATTATTACTATGAGATACATCAATTTAAAATAATTACTCCTAAATACAAAAAATTAAGATCATTTACCTAATATACCCTCAATTTAATGTGACCTAACAACTTTAATGTTGTTCATACATAACATTATTTTTGCTGCACATAACATTTACGGCTTTTTTGTTGCAAATAACACTTACGATTTTTATTTTTTTATTGATCATAATATTTATTGTTGAACGTATTATTTTTGCTGCACATAAAATTTTTTCCTACACATAAATTTTTGATTTTAATGCACATAAAATTTCTTACATAGCATTTGCTGCACATAACGTAAATGATTGTGTGCAGCATATTGTAAGGGTAAAATTGAAATATCACTATATATTTATGTAGTTAGTAGTAATATTTTTTTAAGTTTGTATCTTATAGTAATTAAGGAGATTCCAATGTACCTAACACTAAGTACCAAAAAAACTTTTATGAGACATTCTCACGTAATGTGTTTCATAATATGAATTAAAAGTGATATATTTTAATAAAAAAAATTAATATATGATTGATAAAAAGTGATAACAATCCAGTAAATTGAAATATAACAATTTATAATATAAATGAAAAATAATAATATCTTTAATGAAAAGTGATAATATCTTTATTGAAAAATAATACTTACTAATTGAGATAAATAAGACAGCTCATCGTGAAACGGTTTTACATAACTGTTGTTGATTCAAAATTCATATGAGTTATATCATTAATTTTAGACAAAGACTTGTATGAGACCGTCTCACGTAAGCCTTTGCGTGAGACAGATAAAAAGTAACAACATCATTATCACTTTTATTATAAAAATGTTATAACTTTTTATTTATACTATAAATAAATTGTTTATGAAATAGTTCACTACATTTTTATTACTTTCTATCGATTGAATATCATTTTTCGTTAATGATATTATCACTTTTTATCCGTCTCACACAAGATATGACCTTAATTTTATGAGAGAAATATAGTTTTTTTAACATAAAGATAATATTTTAAAAATAAAATGCTTTAAAATATTGTTCACCTGCATTGAGTGATTATAATTTTAGGGTGTAAATATTAAACATAGTCGAGTGATAAATAAATAATAAATATATGAAAATTGTAACGACACGGATAAAGCATATTAAATGCAGAATGACATGATTGAATTAGCTTGGTAGTCTAAAAACAATATTTAAACCAGTCTTCTTCTTGAAACTAAAATATAGAGTTTCCCAAATCCTAAATAGGGAGAAGGACCAAAAATATTGTCATGCAAAAAATCATTATAACTAAATGAATTATTATTGAAATACATATGTAATCTCTAAGGACAACAAAATAGCTAGCATAAGAACTTTCTATAAGAATTGAAGGATAAATTTTAATTCAATGGATGAGATGTAAATTGGAAAAATTAACCACGCGTGCTGGGAGTGATTTGAACTTAAGACAAAATCAACTCATTTGGAGTTTGTAGAACATGATCAAGTTGGTCGGTTGCAGGCAATTTTTTGTGGTTATTACGAAAGATTCTTATCCAGTTTATCAGCTCAAGATTGTAGCTGTGTTTCCAAGCTTTTCCATTGGTGTATGGAACGATTATTTTTAAAGTCATTTAAAGGTGTGAAATAACTCACAGAGACAATTGATCACAATTTCCATTTTTCACAACTTGCTCTCTCATATCAGCTTTGATGTATTTTTTTTAGTGATTCTTTCTCTTATAAATGATCCATCAATAAGAGGAACACCTATACCTCAAAGTTGATGTAGATCTTCATGGTTGAACCTCTACAATTATGTTCTACTTGCTTTTACATTAATTATTCTTGCTACTATATTAAGTGTGATTCGAAGTACTACAACGTCTAATACCATATTTGAACAATTGGCAAATTTTCAATATTTCAAAATGAATTCAACGAGGTTTGATATTAAAAAACTCACGGAGAAGACAAATTTTTAGTTTTATGAAAGTTTAAGATGAAGGTCATCTTGGTTCAACAAATAGAAAGACCACTTTACCATTTACCAATTACTATTTTTTATGAATAACACTGTGGTAAAAGGTAAAATTTTAGTCGCAAATTAAACTTGTTCTTCACTCATACATTATTTGAATTAGAATTTTATATTCCCCTAAAAAAATACAGTTAATAATATTTGTGTCAACTAGAATAAATAGTTAAGTTTTAGTGTAAGATCGATTAATTAATTTAATTACACATATTTTAAGTAATCTACAACTATATCAAAAGGGTAAGTAAAACTTTAATTATATCACATGCTCATGCTAGGCAGAACGTAGATAAAAACAATAAAATGGGGTGGTTGTATCATTATGATGAATTGGATTCCTAAAATATTAAGTTTACAAGTTGATTTTTTTTTTTTTTTTTTTTGGAAAGCGTTTACAATTTGATATTGATTGAATATTCATAATGTGAATATTGTTGTTGTTGTTTTTGTTGTTGTGGTGGTGGTGGTGTACGTTCACACAATGTTTTAGAGTTCTCATTCAAATTTGAATTAATCATGTGACAATTATAATCATGTTTTCACATTCGGTAAGAATAATGAATGCTTTTCAAATAGTTAGATACTCAAACAAACTTTAGTTATTTTTACTCCATTGACAAATTAAGTAATTTCTTTATGGGCCCATTGACCCTTGGCCCTTGATATCACAATTTTAGTGACGAATCCATGAAGCTTGGGCCTTAGATTCTACAACTTGGACTCAGAAATTGATAAAGAAAAAAATGAAAAAGGAAATAATAAAATAAACAATATTGTATTATTAGGGGGGTTCGAACCAAAAGGTTTCACATGATAAATCATGCTCTAACCAATGTGCTAACTAATTTTATAAATATTATTTGCTATATATATATATATATATTAATTATTTAGAAAATCTTAGGGGCTCAGTGACAACTTAACTCCAGTTACAGTAAAGAAGCCATCACGAAAAATCTTTTCAGAGCCATTTTTTACCAATCCACTAAGCTTATGTGTCCACAGTCCACTTCATTGGCCGTTTGTTATCCTCCTCGGGAAGAGCCCAAGTTCAAAATATCGGATTGGCCTTTGAGTCTATGGTCCTCCCAATCTTACCTGAGTGAGTGACTTACCTCATAAGACTCCAAAATTGCATGGAGTATATATTATCTGTATTCTTTCTACCAAGTTAGTCTATCAACAACATTAAATATTACGCCCTCGTGCCATTTAAAGAGAATATTTTTTCCATTTTAGACGTCTCACCCAAAGGTTCCATTTTCTATTTTACACACCTCCTCAAATACAATGAAAATATGGGTCTACACCCCCACTAATACAACTACCCACGACACATTAAATAATAATACTCATTAATTTACGTGAAAAAAGCAAAATGGTCTCTTTTGAAGGGACGGAGGGAGTACAATTTATGAGAAAAGTCAATACACATTAATTCCCAAAAGATTAAAAGGAATTCCCTGGTTTTTTTTCTTTAACATATAATGTCATTTGACCTATTTATATTAGATTCGTTTGGTTATAACTTAGAGCGTCTCCAGCAGAGCCGCATACAAGCCTGCAACTACAATTTGCATCCAAATTCACCCTCCAGCAAATCTGCAAATTCTTCTGCAAAATAGAGAAATTCACTGTAGCGCTGGAAAAATCCAGTCGCTACAGTAATTTCTTCATATTCTTTTTCTTTTTTTATTTTTTTAACTTATTTTCAATTATTATATTTAAATAACATTATATATTATAATGGTTAACATTTTAATAGTTAATGATATTTTTACGATTAATGATAAATATATATATATATATATATATATATATATATATATATATATATATATATATATATATATATATATATATATATATATATATATATATATATATATATATATGTATATATGATGTATCACATTAACATCCACTTTTATTTTTCTTTAATTTTTTTTTACTTATTTATAGTAATAATTAATTTAAATAAGTGAAAAAATATTATGATTGTTATTTTTTAATATATATATATATATATATATATATATATATATATATATATATATATAAATTTATGTTGTATATGTGAAATATAAAAAATTCTATATTTTTAAATAAGTTTAAAAACATATTTACTTGAATAATAAAATATATTGAAAATTAAAATTACATAACATATTAAAATCCTAAACACAAACTTACATCACATTAACATATTATAAAACAGACCCTTCATTGAAATAAATTGATAAAACAACATTACTAGTACAAAAAAGAATAAAGAACATAAACATAATAAATAAACACACAAATACTAAATAATCAGAAAGACCATCCCCGGACGCTCCTCCAATATCTCGAATAAATTGGCCAAAGAAATCGGAAGCGGTATTTAAATTTTGTTGTTCGTCTAGTCTTCTCTTTTCCATGATTTTTTGTTTGCACACGTCTAGTAAAATCACGTCGTACGGGGTCCAAAATGGTATCCAAATTCACCATTATGAGTTTGTGTTCTCGTATTAGTTCTTTTAATTTATTGTTATGCTTTTTAACTTCAACCATTTCACGCATTATAGCAGCATCTCGATCTTTTTTTCAGCAGACATGTGTAACATTTTACGCATTTTTTCACCCTCTTCTTGTAACATGTTTGCTACAACAGATGTTTCTTCACCTTATTTTCTTTTCAATTTAACTTTTTTTATCCCCTCCTGTCATCTCAATGAAGATCCTCCACTATCATCGCTTAAATTGATTGCAAATTCTGACAATGGGCTTGTGGAGATATAGGAGATGCCGACGTGTTTACTTGAGCACTTGAACCTTCTTCCTCTGCAACTTCTTCTACGTATTTCTTCATAATAGACCACACATACGCAAATTTGAAACCATCTGGATATTCTTCATTTTTAAACATCAACTCATTTGCCTTGTCCCACTACATATATACAAAATATTAAATCGAGTATGAATTATAATAAAATAAGTATGATTTATAATTAAATGAAAATAAAATATTCCACTTACAATGTCTTCATCATTTACACCAATTGGACGAGAATATCAAACTTGTTGTAGACATGCCTAGAACTTTCTACACTCTTTAAGTATGAATCGGAAACGGTATTGTAGGGATTTTTTAGTACGAGAGATTGATTGCGGTGACTTTTCAGAATTGAATTTTTCAGTAATACGAAGCCAAAATTTGTCTTTTGTTTGATTTCTACCGACAATTGGATCTTGTGAAACATTAAGATAACAAGTGTAAAGATTTTTATCATCGGAATAAGAGAAATTTTTATCTCATTTAGACATTTTAGAGGGAAGAAATACGAAAATAACAATAAGTTGAGTGTGAAAAGAGAAATTGCAGAGGTTTGTGGTAGGATAAGGGTTGTGTGTCACTTATTTATAATAAATATTAGACTTCTCACATTTTCCAAAGTCATCATCCAACGATTGAGATTTAAAGATGATGTTATACTATCAATGGTTGTGATTTAAAGAGCATGGATTGTGCTTCTTTTCTCTCTACACTTTCATCTAACGGTTGGGATTTAAAGATGATATTTTTAATCAATAGTTGAGATTTTCAGTACATGGATTGTGCTTCTTTTCTCTCTAAACTTTCATTTAATGGTTGAGATTTAAAGGTGATATTTTTTTATCAATGGTTGAGATTTTAAGTACATGGATTGTGCCTTAATAAATAGTGCAATTTTGGGTTGGAGAATGGACACATGCTACCACTTACTAGTACTTCAAAATCAAAATTTTTCATCACTCCACTCATACATACAACAATGAATTTTCATGAGATATTTTCTTCTTCATCAAGCTCATCAAGTGATGAGTTTGATGTATTTGCCCAATCAATATTAGAGAGTTACGATAATGAAGAAAAAATTATTGTGCAACATCTCCGAAACAACAATGTATTGATGGCTGAATGTCTTAGCCAACAAAATGCAAATCCAAGGCATGGAGGATCAGTGCAAGGTCGGAGAACTATTTTTCTTGATCGAGAAGCAGCTGCAGAAAATTTCTACAATGACTACTTTGCTGAAAATCCAACGTATAATGAATATCACTTCCGCCGACGCTTTCGAATGTCTCGTGATTTATTTCTTAGAATCGTTGATGCTGTAAAAAATCACGATGATTATTTTATACAACGAAGGAGTGCAGCTGGAACGCTTGGTTTGTCAACTTTACAGAAGGTGACGGCCGCAATTCGTATACTCGCATATGCAGTTCCAGCTGATGCAACCGACGAGTATATCAAGATTGGAGAATCTACATCCATCGAATGTGTTAAAAGATTTTGTCGTGCTGTTGTTGAAATTTTTTCAGAGCAATATCTAAGAGCTCCTACTGCCAATGACGTTGCAAGACTACTCTACATAGGGAAGCAGCGTGGATTTCCACGTATGTTAGGAAGTTTGGATTGTATGCACTGGAAGTGAAAAATTGTCCAACAGCTTGGGCGGGACAATATTCTGGTCGTAGTGCATCTCCAACAATTATACTTGAAGTTGTAGCTAACTATGATTTATGGATATGACATGCATATTTTGGGATGCCGGGTTCCGACAATGATATAATATGTTAGAGACCTCTCCTTTTTCTCTAACCTTACTAGAGGCATTGCTCCTCCAGCACATTATATTATTCAAGAAACAAGAAGTGGTAGAAAATGAGGCCAAAAATGGCGGTATTGTTCAAACTATCCATGAGCCTGTCGGGCCAAAAAAAATATTTTGCAACAAAACAAGAAGCTTGTAGAAAAGACGTTGAACATGCATTTGGAGTGCTACAAAGTCGATTTGCAATTATTGCAAACCCAACACGTTTTTGGAAAAGAGCTGATTTGAAAATGATTATGCGTGCGTGCATAATAATGCATAACATGATAATTGAAGATGAACGAGATTTTAATGCGCCAATTGAGGAAGCAAGAGAAATGCCACTTCCGGATGTTGAATTTGCGGATAGTGATCCAGCTCGATTCCAAAACTTCCTTACTCGATAAGCACAAATTAGAGATACAAATGCCCATTTCAACATTCGAAATGCTTTAATTGATCATTTATGGATGAAGTATTCCAACTCGGAGGATTAGAAATAATCATTCTTAATTTTAAGTGCTGTAGTTTTAATTATTGTGGTGTTGTAATTTTAATTTGATGTTTATGTATTTTTAATGTAATTTTAATTTTAATTGTTGTCTTAATTTTTCATGTTTAAATAAATTATAACGTAATTTTAATGATTATATATATTTTTTAATTTTAGGCATATTAATATTTTTATTATATATTTTTTGTATTTCAAAATAAAAATAATAATAATAAATAAATTAAATGTAAAAAATTATTAAAATAGTATTAGTAAAATAAATGTGCTGTAAAATGGAGTCAACTGCTGAAGATGATTTACTGAGTTGTCTGCATTTTTGAGGTGAATGTACTACAAAATGGGGCTAACTGCTGGAAATGACCTTATAACAATACCGCCACACTAAATACAGATCCATTCAAAACCGACCATCTTCATTCTACACTTTATAAATTACAAGAATTGTACACACTATTTCGCAACGTAATTTAGCCTCGCATATATCATATTAATTTTGAATATGTAATTGTTTCTCTTCATCATTTTGACCTACATAATAAAACTCTCTCCATTCTATTTTAACATTTGAAAAATTCATTATCATTTACACATCAAAATATGTACGTGTATACTCCATCTGTCTTGAATCAAGACTTACGTTTCTTTTTTTTAACATAAATTAAGAATATAATAATATTTTAATGTATAGTGAGTTAAAAAATATAATCTTTTAATGTATAATCAATAGTTGAATTAGTATTGTCTGTGGGCTCATATAAGAATACTAAATTACTTTACGTGGGTTCCACTTATCAAAAAAGTGAATGAATGTAAACTTTACTTTACAATAAATCAAAATGGCATAATGTAAACCTAACAATGAGACATAACTTACAAGAATTTATCATTTGCGTAATTGACTCAAACCCGATCCATGATAGATTCGAACCCGCCGATCCTGGCGAAACCTATCAAAACTCGTCCCTGTGAGCGGTTTGAAACTTGAGGTATTGCAAAATATTAAAGACTAGTATGAAACCCGCGTGCTACGCGAGATTATAAGTTTTTTTATATAATATAAATATTTTATTTTAATAAAATATTTATTGAATCAAAATATAATTATTAAAATTTAGTAAAATTTAAATCTAATTCAATTACAAAACCAAAAAGAATTATTGGATCATAAAACTTAATAATAATAGAATAAAAATAGTAATTTTTAAGATTAAAAAAAATTAAATTTAGAAAATACCACTAAAAATTATCAGTTTGAAATGATGAGATTAGAAAGACATTACATGACCAAATTTTATGAATGTTAGATTAAATAATCAAAGTTTAAGCAAAAGGAAGAATATAATAGCTTGTTGAATTAATTTTTAGTTTTATTATGTAAATTCTATAAGTAAATATGTGTATATAAAAAATACATGGCTAAAACTTGTGTATTCAGGAACACTGTACGCTCCGATACCCTTTAATATTAAATAATATATTCTTTAATATAAGGATGTATATCATTTAAACCATATGCAAATTCAAGATAATAACAAATGTTAGTACATGTAAACCACAAAATTTCATTTATAATTAATTTTTGAGTCACTTTAATTTCGTCCGTTAGGGGCAGCAGAATATCCTCTCTATCTCTTATTAATTTCCACACTTTTTATTTTGGGCCTTCAAAGGATAGGTTTTGCGTGAGACTATTTTACACTTTTCAAATTAGTTCTCACTTCTGTTATCATTTTCCCTAGAGATGTAAGCGAATCAAACCGTTCGCGAACTATTCGAGTCTCGAATAGTCTATCAAACTTGAATTTTGAGTTCGAATAGTCTATCAAACCAAACTCAAGCCTAAGGGTGTTCGCCTCGAAAACTCGCGAACATATTCGTTTATGGACTCGTTAATGGCTCGCAAACGCATTCGTAAATTTTATAATTATTCTTTAGTATTATATATTATTATTTATTTATTAATATTCAATAATTAAATATTTTGTATTAAACCACACAAATATGATAATAACTTAAATGATTATTTAAATATTTAAATATTTTTTTATCGTTTATTATTATATTTTGTTAGTTTGTTTATTTAATATTATGAATAATATTAAATGTTTATAAACGAAACATTCTTTTAATATCCACGTACAAAATTTTTAAATGTTTATGAAAAATGTTCATGAACAAGTTACTTTATGTGTTTGCGAACACGTTCGTGAGCCTTAACAAATAGTTTGAATTCGAGTTCGAGTTCGATATTTTTTATCTTGTCGAGTTCGAGTTCGGGCTCGAGTTCGATAATTCCTTAACAAACGATCCTCAAATTTAGTAGTGTTCGACTCGACTAGGTTCGATTACATCCCTAATTTTCGCTATAAAATACTATTGCTTTTCATTTACACTATAAATTGTTCGTGAAATAGCATTGTCACTTTCATTACTTGAGTATCAATTTTCATGGTAGGAGTTATTACTTTTTATTTGTCTCACGTAACGATCTCAAATAGTCTTTGCCAAAATCAAAAAAATCACTTTTAAAAAAAAAATCTCTATCCAACTACGCAATATTATAAAAAATTCAAATGAAAATAAGAAGGGGGACAAAGAGAAAGGAAGCAGAGGAAAACGAAATTAAAAAGTCAAACAAGCGGCTTGCCAAAAAGAGCCTAAACAGGTTGCTCCAAGTATTAAATAGAGAATAATACATGATTAATTAGTACATCAAAAGAGCCAAAGAAATGGCTTAAACAAATAAACCCGACTAAAATCATTAGAGTAGCCAAGAGCATGGCCCGTGACTTGCGATGGGCGGTGGAGTGGAGCAAAAACGGTAGGGGCTGATCTCAGGCTTTAAGATCAGCAACGGGCTTAAATTGGCAATATAGTCATAGGCAGGGAGATGCCGCCGGAGTGAGTAGCCCTTCTCCCCCTTTGTTAGTGGATTCCACAAACACCATGCAAGTTGGTGCCAAACTGCGCTCGAAACGAGCAGCATGGAAACCGCTATAGAGGAGGACAGAACTGTCACGGCTATGGAGGCTGTAACACTCGCCAGAAATGCCACTGGAGCAGCTGTAAAAGAAGAGCAACCAGATTTCCGGCAATAAGAAAAAAATACGGCAAAGCATGCCATCGTGGGGAGTTTAAAATCCAGCCGTAAGAGGAGAAAACCATATTTGGTTATTTTGGGAAGCAAACAGCCAAAAGAAAAGGGGTGGGAAGAGAAGACCAAATGAAGCAATTAATGCTAAAGCCCCTAAAAGAGGAAAGCTAAAGGGATAGCTTGGAAAAGATGATGGAAGGCTAGCCCAAACTATCTGCAGCCGGCAGACTGCACAGTCAGAGTAGGTGGCGCCGGAAACCGTGCACGACTTGGTTAGGCTGAGGGCGTTGCTTCCAGTCGAGAATGAGCCAGGAGAGATCCGGCGAGCAATGGGAGAACCACCGATGGGAGATGGAGACCATTGGAGCACAGCGGTCAGAAACAATGGCTGAAACGCCAAGAGTGTATCCACAAATTTGGAAGGATGAAGAGGCTGCCGAAAGTTGCTAACTGGCAGCCCTCCGGCGAATGCCGCGCTAGAGGTAGCAGTGAAAGAGAGCGCCGTGGCTGCGCGGAAGATGTGAGCACTGGAGTCTAGCAACGCAGGCTGGAACGGGTGGCCGCAAAGCAGAAATCACCGAGATGTACGGCGGCCACCACGTGGGCAGACTGAAGAACAAGAAAACACAACGTGGTGGATCTTGGTGACGCTGCCACCATAAGTTGAAGACTCCGGTGAACGGAGAGGGTGGTCGTCAGTTGAGCAAAATAATGTAGCCCATGAACTTTTACTTTATTTTAATCACTTAATTAAGTCCAACATATTATTTGAATAGCTAATATAATTGAATATTAATATATTGTCCACAATTAAATTATATAGGAAATATAAAATTTTTAACAGTCTCCCACTTGGGCTATATATTACTTTCCGAAGACAATTATATTAAGAATTCTTAGTACACAACTTTATTCTATTCATTCAGACTACCTTCAACAATCTGGTCTTTTTCATATACTAACAATGGAATTACCGCGGCATTCACCACATTACTATTCGTGATTAAACCCCGACAATCACCATAGTAATATATTTAATGACATAGATCAAATATGATGAGTAGCATGGAAATTACATGTAAAATGTGATTAACAACATGTCTATTTCCAACTGGTCTAACTTTAAACTTTAGTGAGATCAATCCACAATGCAAATATCACAAAATAGAAATTAACTTAAATGAATTCAGAACCAACCAAAAGGTCATCAACTTTATTCTATAGAATTCCGAATATCTTAAATATGAAGTTCAATACATAGAACATAAACTCCCACTAAACTAAGGTAACATAAAAAATAACACCCATTTGAGCAGTATGCTCATGAAACACCTTCAGGGTTAATGCCTTAATTAGTGGATCTGCTAGCATGCTATCTGTTCCTATGTGTTCAACAGTAATTTGTTTATTCTGAACTCTCACCTTAAAAACAAGGTACTTAATTTTAATGAATTTTGATTTAGTAGCACTTCTATTGTTATTGGAGTATAGCACCGCTGAACTATTATCACAATACATTTTCAATGGTCTTTCGATACCATCAACCACACGCAACCCAGTGACAAAGTTCCGTAACCATATTGCATGATTGGATATTTCATAACAAGTGATGAACTCTGCAGCCATGGTGGAAGAAGTTACAAGAGTCTGTTTGGCAGACTTCCAAGAAATAGCTCCTCCAGCCAACGTAAACACATAACCCGATGTGGAACGCTTGCTATCTTAACATCCAGCAAAATCGGAGTCAGAGTATCCAACGATCTCCAAATTCTCCAACCTCGAGCATATAAGCCATTGTTCTCTTTAAGTAACGCATTACGCGTTTGACCACTTTCCAGTATTACTCTCCTTAATTGCTTAAATACCTCCCCAAAACTCCCACTATAAATTCTATATCGGGAGAATACAAACTTGAGCGTACATAAGACTTCCTACTGACGCATAAGGAATCTTTTGCATCTCATTTTTCTCATGATCATTGCTGGGGCACTGCTTAAGACTGAATTTTTCTCCCTTAGCCATGGGGTGCCTAATGGTTTGTTTCCTTTCATGCCGAATCTTCCTAAAACCATATCGATATAGCTCTTTTTTGATAATCCAAGTATACCTCGAGAATGATCTCTAAGTATTTGGATTCCTATACAAAAGAGACGTCACCAAGATCTTTCATTTAGAATTTATTTGCAAGAAATCTCTTAGTTTCGTGCAATAAGCCTATATCATTACTTGCAAGAAGAATATCATCGACATATAAAACCACGAAGACATATTTACTCCCACTGAACTTGCAGTATACACAATCATCAATACTATTTACCTCAAAACTAAAAGAGGTGATGATTTGATGAAACTTGTGATACCATTGATGGGATGCTTGCTTGAGACCATAGATGGATTTCTTTAATTTGCACATTGTAGACTTTGCATCTCCGAAGACAAAGTTCTCAGGTTGTGCTATATAAATGGTTTCCTCAATGTCTCTATTGAGGAAAGCAGTCTTTACATCAATCTGGTGTAGCTCTAAGTCAAAATGAGCTACAAGTGCCATGATAGTTCTAAAAGAGTCTTTCGAAGAAACTGGAGAGAAAGTCTCTTTGTAGTCAACGCCTTCCTTTTGAGTGAAGCCTTTAGCAACTAGAGAAGCCTTATATCTTTCGATATTTTCTTTTGAATCCCTTTTGATTTTAAATATCCATTTACAACCAATGGGTTTAACACCTTCAGACAATTCGACAAGATCCCAAACGTCATTATCACTCATAGACTTCATCTCATCTTTCATGGCGTCAATCCATCTCTGAGAGTTAGAACTACGCATGGCTTGACCAAAAGTGACAGGGTCATCTTCGGTCAAACCAACGCCATCCTCATGTTCTTGTAGAAATACTATATAATCATCTGAAATAACATTTCTCCTCTCTCTAGTGGATCTCCTTAATGGCACTTCTTAAGGTGGTTGAGTTTGTTCATCAGCTAATGGAGGAAGGATTTCAATGTTGTCTTGATTTGAAATAATATTTTCCATATGAGTCTCTGGAGTTGTCTCTTGAGCAATGATTGGTAAAGTAACCAAATCATCGTCAACTCCTGAATCTTCCTCGAAGACAACCTTCCTCATAATCTCTTCCCTCCCAAACTCAATATCCTCAAGAAATTTGGCATTTCCCATCTAAAAAAAGGTTCTTGATGTGGGATGGTAAAACTTAAAATCCTATGAATTATCAGAGTAACCAACAAAATAAAAGCTTACCGTTCTTGATTCCAGTTTTCCTTCATGTGGCTTATAAGGTCGCGCTTCAGCTGGACAACTCAAAATATGTAAGTGTCTAATACTAGGTTTCTTGCATATCCAAAGTTCATAAGGGGTTTTCGAAACTGCTTTACTTGGTACTCTATTGAGAATGTATACTGCTGTTTTCAAGGCTTCTCCCCAAAGAGACTCTGGTGAGGAGGAATGACTTATCATACTCGTTACCATATCCTTAAGAGTCCAATTCCGACGTTCAGCAACACCATTCATGCGAGAGAACCTGACATAATGTATTGCAAAACAATTCCACATTCTTTGAGGAAAAGTACGAAGGGTCCTTGGCATTATTATCCTGATCCATCAAACCGACCGTAGTATTCACCTCCACGATCAAATCTGACATCTTTAATTTTCTTACCAAGTTGAAGTTTAACTTCAGCTTTGAAAGATTTGAAAACGTACAATGATTGAGGTTTCTCATGAATCAGATATAGGTAGCCAAAACGAGAGTAGTCGTCTATGAACGTGATGAAGTAACGTTGCCCATTCTATAATGCTATAGGGAATGGACTATATATATCAGTGTGAATAAGTTCTAAGACTTCTTTGGCTCTTTCGGCTCCTAATTTCCTCATATTAGTTTGTTTTCCTTTTATACATTCAATACAGACTTGAAAATCTACAAGATTTAAGGGATTAAGGATTCCATCAGACACAAGCCTTTGAATTTTTTATTTAGAAATATGGCCTAAGCGCTTGTGTCACAAAATGGTAGAATCCTCCGAAAATTTTCTCTTTGTACCTCTTGAATATGTTTGCAGAATAATATTATTGGAATTTATAAGATTAAGCATGTAAAGATTATCAATTAAATGGTCATCAACAATAAAATTGAAATTTTGAAAGAGACATACTTTATTATTTTCAAAAGACCAGGAAAATCCCAATTTATCCAAAGTATAAATAGAAACTAAATTTCGTCTAAAAGACGGTACAACAAATGTCTCGAATAAGTCTAAATAACAACCACTCTTTAAATACAATCTAAAGGTTCCAATAGCCTCTACTGCAACTTTATTGCCATTGCCCACAAAGATGAATCTTTCAGCATCATTTGGTAGCCGGCAACTCAGGCAATCCTGCAAAGACATACTTATGTGAGTAGTAGCACCAGAATCTACCCACCAAGTATCTTTAGATACAAAGGATAAATTAACCACAGAACAAACCAAAGTAAGAGATATACCCTTCTTAACACGCCATGCAGCATACTTGGAGCAATTTTTCGTAAAATGATCCCGCTTCTTACAGAAGTGAAATTTATCATTCTTAGGTTCAACCTTTTGCTTCTTTTACTCGGAAGCAGCAACCACAGTACCCTTCTCCTCTGAAACAGCAACTACAGTACCATTAGGTCGATTTCTTTTCTTGCCTTGAGCATTTGCAGCCAAGTCATGAGCACTTTCAACTCTATCTTTCTGCACTCTCTCTTCCTCTTGCACACAGTAAGATATAAGCTCATTAAGGGACCATATGTCCTTTTGAGTGTTATAACTCACTTTGAATTGCCCAAAGTGTGCCGAAAGTGAGACCAAAACCAAGTGCACAAGCAAATCATCAGAAATGTCTAACTTGAGTGCCTTAAGCTTTGATGTGAGATTAGACATTTCCATGATGTACTCCCTTATGTTCTCTTTGCCTTTGTACCTCATGGAGACAAGTTTAGCCAAAAGACTACTTGCCTCCGCCTTTTCATTTTTGGCAAAGTACTGCTCAACAGCCTCAAGGAACAATTTGGCATTTTTGCTCTCAGCAATAGAGCCCCTAAATGCCTCCAGAATGGAGTGCTTCATGATCATCATGCACATTCGGTTTGACCGATCCCACTTCTCAATTTTAGCCTCATTAGGATTTTCAGCAGTAGCAGTAGATCGATCAGACCGAAGAGCCAGATCCAAATCCATACAGCCAAGAACAATCTCAAGGGCCTCTTTCCAGGTCTTGAAGTTTGTCCCATTAAGCAATGAGATGTTATTGATTTGTTGAGAGAAGTTAGGAGCTGTAGCAATAGAAATTAAATAGAGAACTAGTTAAGTATACTCACAAAACATTCATGTCATAAAGCAAATTATGAACGAATAAGTAAAATAAATTGGGGACCCATCTCAAGATACCAAGTGTAACATTAACCTCGTCTATGGACAAAAATTAACTACAGTGGTAATCTTGGTTCAACAATCAAGTATTGACAATAAGTTCTGTCAAACAAGAGTCTATCTATAGACCGACTAATGCTCACATGAACAATCCAAATAATGATCACATACTTATTATCACATGTGTGTTATTATTCTATCAAACTGTGCCTACCTATGAGCCGAACACAAAACATATGAATAATTCCATACCCATCTACGTAATATCAATAAAGTATTTCTCCACACACAGAGATTGCTTTGGCAACATGATGCTTCAATTGACTAAATTGAAAATTTTACTAGACTAACTAAATAAATATTTAAAATATTAAATTTAATTAAACGACATTGAAATGTCTCCCCAATTTAAATAAGTTCATTATGTGTTCTGAAATCTGAATGAGAATGAGATTCATAAATTAAATCTCTATTAATTTTTAGTAATAACACATAATACTGATAATTATATAAGCAATCAATGCATGCCCAAATCACTAAATGATAAACATGGCAAGAGTAAAAATTAGTCCACGTGCCACTGCCTCTTTTCTTTTTATTAACCTCAAAATCAGTCACTGGAAAAAAAATTGAAAAAACTGTAGCCAAGTGATTTCAGTAGCCACTGCACAATACCTCAAACTACTGAACTTTTTTTTTAATTACAGTTCTTCAAAATGACATCATGTGGCCAAATCATACACAGAATTTGATTGGAAATATGTTGTCACCAATTTTAATTGCATAAAAAAAAAAGGATTGATAGATTTAATAATAAATTCACATGTTAAATTTAATCAAAGTAGGTCAGTATTTGAGATGATATAGAAATCAAAGCATGTATATTTTTGGGTCCGATTTTTAGTAGCCACTATTAACAAAGTACAATTTTAAATAGCCACATCTCTTAAAATCAATTTTTACTAGCCACTTTTTAGTGCACTCCCCAAATTACCCCCATAACTGTCAGATAAAGGACGAAAATAAAGGGGTCATCATCAAGTCAATTTTGACTGCAGTAAATGGGGTAGGTGGACCACATTTAAATTTGTAATTAGTGGGTTGGTGGACCACATTTAAAGTTTTAAAATTTTGGATGTGGGTTGGTGGGGTATATCATTAACATCATTTTTACTTCTTTCTCTCCCTTCTTTCTTTCTTTCTCTCTCATCTTTCGTCAAACATCCTCTCTGTTCTTCCCTCCCTTTCGTCCCAAAGTGTCAAGCATAGTGCCACCCCTTTCTGAGTTTTGTTCTCTATTTGCGGTCTCCCACATTATCCATCGGCCGGAATAGGCATTTCCGACTAGGTGCATTCCGGTGAATTTTGTAAATGGTAAATTTTCGGGTATGTATAAAAGCAGTGTTATTGGCATCTCTAAATTGTGAGTTATTTGTGTATAATGTTTCCTACACTGATTTTTAGTACTCATTTTCGAGGATATGGCCTACATTTTGTGTGGTTTTGTTCATATGTGTAAAATGTGAATTAATTTTGTATAATATTTCGTACATGTTGTGGTTTGGAAATGTAATGTGTTGAATGTGACTTAATTGTGTATACATCATGTGTTGAATGTAGGACCGCAGTGGGGGTGTTCATTTGTTTTTGAATTTTTTTGAAATTTTGGTTGGCCGATAGGGTTTTTGTGTAGGCCGAATAGAACAAATCTTTAGGCCGAATAAAACAAGTGTAGGCCGAATAAAACAAAGTGTAGGAGTAATTATTTTAATTTTTTTGAAATTTTGGTTGGCCGAATAGAGGTTTTTTGTAGTCTGAATAAAACAAATCTTTAGGCCGAATAGAACAAGTGTAGGCCGAATGGAGCAAAGTGTAGGAGTAATTATTTTTATTTTTTTTAAAATTTTAGTTGGCCGAATAGAGGTTTTTTATAGGCCGAATAGATCAAAGTTTAGGAGTTTTTTTGAATTTTTTTGAAAATGTTGTTTGGCAGAATAGAGCATATTTGGTAGGCCGAATAAAGCAATATTGCAGGCCGAATAGATCAAGTGTAGGTCGAATAGATAAATATGAAGTGGGAATAATCTGATAGCACTGACCTTTGCCGAATAGAGCAATTTCTATAGGCTGAATAGAACAGTTTGTAGGCCGAATAGAATAAATATTTGAGTGTGCCAATATTTGGTCAGTAACTGCAATGAATTTACATATAATTATGAGTTTCTGTGTTATTATGTAAGCTGGTTGAATTGATGCAGAGTACATATATATGATGTGTGTTACATATTATTTAGGAAAAAAATTTATTATCAGTTTCAGCAACAGTAATTATCTAACATGTGTGGTTTACGTGTGGCAGGATTGGGCGTACGAGCGTCTTCCTGCCCATGCTGCATCGTATAGCTATGTCCCTCGCGATAGGGAGAATCTAAGGCCACTTTGCTTGCGATGGATTTTCGTAAAGTGAAGAGGGTTGATAGGAATCTGTTTAATCAGGTATGAATCATTAATCCATTTCGGTGAAGAAAAATCAGTGATATTGTACCTAAATGTATTGGTTTTTTTTTGCATTAGGATCTTGATGTGGTGGATTTTCCGCGTGTCCTCGCTAATGAGCGTAGAAGGGGGTATTGGATTGGCATAGAGGATGATCCTTTGGAGGGGTTGATCATGAGGATGTACACCAAGGTATTTTCTAACCCCAGACGAAAGGTCGTCCGGGGACCTGATTACTCACATCTGGAGCAGCATACCGCAAGGGAAGTATACGATCCTACTAGTAATCTATGGGATCAGCAGTACTATTCGAGTGTGGATGTTGAGGATCGGTGGCAGGGCCAGGGCACGGATGACTCTGCAGCGTGGACGTCAAATTGAGATCCGCATTCGTACCGACCTCCCTATACTCCTAGCCCTGACCAGAGTGGACATGCATCAGGGGAGACGAGGTATGCTGAGTCCAGTTCCTATAATCCGACGCATCATGTTCCTATTTCCTCCGCTCGTAGTTGGCATGCTTGCTTTGTAAATGAGCATGACTGACAGCAGCACCATGACGCTGTAGTGGATGAGCCCCTAGTGTTTCATGGGAGTTGGATGGGTGACGCCCACGTATATGATCAGGAAGACTACGGATATGACCAGGGTTTCAAAGAAAGGGTCTTTCGTAGGTTGGATCAGCAAGATGAGTTGTTACACCAGATTGCTTATCAGATTGTGTCTGAACGTCAGACATCACATTTCTTTTGACAGGCGCTTACGCTGGAGTTCAAGCGCCTTCGAGCTGATCTTTCCCGGACCTGGTTGTCTGAGGCTGAGCTATCGAGCTCGAGGTCAGGGGTTAGATATTCCCCTTCTACAGTGGTGGATCCTGTGAGTCCGATGGCCCCCACACCTGTCGTCCCTGAAGATGGTTTGATGCGTGCTAAGCGGCCCAGAAATTCAACTGCAGCGTTACAGTCATCATTCACAACCACTGAACGGGAGCGCCGCTGGTAAATGTACTAGCGACTTAAGACAAGTAGAGATCTGTAAGTGCTAGTCTACTATTTTAGACATTTTCATATATTACTTTAAACACATGACACCTATTGTTAATGCATTGTTGAATTCATGGTCGACATGGGACTCAGGTATGGAATAGGCAGTGATTTTTTCACTGGGATGGAGGACCTCAGTGTTTGATTTGACGACCAGGTAATTGAGAGAGTGTTCATGTGTATACTTAATATGTAAATATGTTCATTATTTCATATTTTTTTGTAATATATTTCTATATGTTTCAGCACCTGGATGCATACCTCCGGTTATTATCAGAGCGACCAGCTGACGTAGGCGTACACGTCGAAGAAGATGTTGGATCCTACTGCATTCTGGACATGCAATTCTCTGTACGTAACAACCACATTACAATGGACCATAAAATTTACCATTTAAATTTAAGACTAATATTATACAATGATTTTCCTGTAAGGTCCGAGTTCAATCCGTATGGAATAAGCACACGAGGCGGTACAAAGATGACAAAACGATATTTGCCAACATAACTGATGACTTGTTGACAGATCTTCGTGAGTAAGCCCAAGGGCGATTGCCCGTGTGGAGAGGGTCGAGGCCATGGTTAGAGTGTGACGTGGTATTTTATCTTAACCCTTGATGTAATTAAATAATAATATCTCCTACTTTGACCAAGTGTTTTACATCTAATATCTGCATTCCTTTTAACTTACTTTGGCAGATATTGTTCATAGTCTACACGACAGCGCACTACTACTCGTGTGCACTGATTAACCAGTTCACCACTCCACCTTTGTATACCAACCCTTCCCAAGCTTCACCCCAACACATCCCAACTTTTTTATAACTCATCTGCACATTTTTTCAAGAAAAATTTAATGACATCAACATTAAAACATTAGAAAATTAGTCGCAACATTAAAACATTAGAAAATTACACTCATATTGTATTCAATTCGGCCAACAGATTAATGTATGCAGCCCTACATTGTTTCAATATTCGGCCTACCTTGACACACCTTAAAAAGTCTCAGTATATTTTTCTTCTATTCGGCCTATGTTTCTTCTATTCGGCCCATAAGATTCTCCTATTCGGCCTACTAAACTTGCTTTATTCGGCCTACGTGTTTTTAAAATGAAAAATTCTTGGAAAATTTAGTTCTTCTATTCGGCCTACGTCTTTTTATTCGGCCCACAGTGTTTGTCTATTCGGCCTACAAATGTTGTTCTATTCGGCCAACTAATTTTCTAAAATTAAGAGAGAAATTTTTGGCCTATGCGGCCAACATTTCTGATATTCGGCCTACAAAGTTGTTCTAATCGGCCAACAAGTCTTCTTTTATTCGGCCTACTCACCATGTTTAACTATTTGACAAAATCTAGGGTTAGTATGTAATGCACCGGGTGCACTTAGTACTTTATAGACTAAATATAGGGTGTAATGGTGAAGAATAAATGCAAATACAATCTAACATGAGTGGTGAAGATTTAATGTGGAAAGAATTTTGAATGTGACAAAATTATTCTAATCGACATACAATTTTTTCTATTATAAAATGTTAAATAAATAAAATACACTTATGAGGCATGTAAAAATTATAAAATTAAGGCATTCATAACTGTTAAAACAAGTTTAAACATACTTTGTACACTTGCTCCCCAAAATCTCACACCTCTCTAAAAAACTAGAAATTTTCTTCCAAATGTTCAACCTCTAAAATAACTAGTAGAAAATTTTTTAATAAATGTTGGACCACCATATATATATATATATATATATATACCTCATTTATTTTGTATGGATATGAGGGAGCACATGCCTACATAGGAGTACTAGGTATTAGGTATTGTACTTTACCACTTTATTCAGAAATAAAGAGGAATCTGATTCCTTTACTGTACGTTTGGTACTTTTGGTCAAAAAGTGTGGAATCTCATTCTCCAAACATTTGAAAAATGGGTCCCCCTCAAGTGCATTTTGGCCAATTCCTTTAAAAGTGGCTAAAAAAAATTATATATAACACATGTGGCCACTTAAAATTACACTTAAGTAATAGTGACTACTTTTTGCCATTTTCACTATATTTTTTCAATTTTAACAATTACAGAGTTCGAGAACATGTGATCGTCAATAAAATAGGATCCAAAAGCTGTCATTTAAATTAATAAACAATCCAAACATATAAGCATTAAAGCTCCACTTTACAAGACATTCAGTTTCTCAATTTATTGATTAAATCATACACAATTTGATTAAATCAATAGTTGTTGTTAGTGGTTAGGTGTCAACCAAAGTTCCACACCGGTTAGAAGTGGAGAAGGCTGTGGGTTTATAATTTTGGAGGAAAATGTTGGTTGGGTGTCAACCAAAGTCCCACATCGGTTAGACATGGGGAAGGTTGAGGGTTTATAATTGAGAGATGAACTCTCCCTAGCATGAGGCCTTTTGGGTGTGATACCCAGAGTGGTAAAACCGTGCGGGCCAGTGGGCGGCCCAAAGTGAACAATATCATGCTAGTGGATTGAGTGAGCCCGCTCCCTGGACGGATAAACCCAACAGTTGTCTCATATAAGTAATTTGCATTCCTCAAGTTACACAACTGGATCCAAAAAATAAATAAATTCATGTGGCGCAACCGTAATAATTAAACAGCAATTATCGAATCATGTAATTGCCAAAATATTGATCAAATTACAAAAAAATAATTTTACTTCATGATTCAAATAATAAATGTTTGAATCTAAAATCAATTTTACAAATTTTAGAGACAAAATTAGGGTGGCTCTGATACCACTTGTTAGAAATAAAACAATTAGATCCAAAACACCTTAATCCCTAACATGATTCAACAAGATCCATAAAATAATTAAATAGAGGAATATCTGGATTCATTGATCTTCTTATGCTGAATTAAATGGAAGATCAGCAGGTGTAAAACCTTCCTCCACTATGCCTCTTGATTTCCCTCAGGACCTTCGTAATCTTTTCAGATGTGGAAAGAGAAAACTGCGTGCAGCTTAGTGTCTGGGATCATAACCTAGGGTATCTATATATATATTACTCCAATCATGCCACCCATAATCACCTGATATGTAATATTAGGTATCTACTCATTGGCCCATATCAAATAATGTAGCCCATGGACTTTTACTTTATTTTAATCACTTAATTAAGTCCAACATATTATTTGAATAGCTACTATAATTGAATATTAATATATTGCCCACAATTAAATTACATAGGAAATATAAATTTCCTAACAGCTGATACATATACAGTTCAAATATTTGTAAAACGAAAAAAATATCGACCTCATTCACAGTTGTTCCTATGGATCGGAAATCATATAATAAGTTTATCAACTGAAAATATCAGCAGGTTTTTCATAGATTAAATTTTAAAGATAGGAATGATTGCCAAGAAAATAAGCATATAACATTGTTAAGTGCCTAATAATCCACCTGTAAACAACACAAAAGGAGAAATCAATTGATGCTTCACATAAGATTTACCAATCTTTGCATACTTAGGATTGGAGAAGTTTGCAAACTGATATTTAAATCACAACAAACATTTAGTATTAGAGTTAAAGAAAGTGTTCCTATAAGAATGAAGCATTCATTTAATTAAACTGTAAGTGACAACATAGATTAATGAGTTGGACGATGTGAGTTAAGCATTCATGCAACTAAGATGTTACCACAAAAGCTACCATGAAATTCATTTGGTACACTTGTAGCACTCACAGTCTAAAAGCTTATCATCAAGTTGAGAACATATGTTCATGTATATAAATATTCTGTGCACAATTCATGTGATATTTTTGAGGTTTTAGAGATTGGATAATGGGACATTAGGGAGACGATTAATGTGAGTTGAGAGATCATTTTCTCTTGTTAATTGGGTTCAATAGGAAGATTTAAACTTAATTGTTGTAAGCTGATAAACTCCAATAATATGTGTTATAGATGAATTCAATTACCTCTGGATCTAGCTTGTAATTAGCCAATCCACACAATTACTTGTGTGGCTCTATGCAAGCATCAGTATATAATAACATGCTATCAACTCAATAAAAAAATCAATGGATTGATCTACAAACTAGCTATATATAAATGAGATTAGCCAAATAATTGCACAATTAAATTGAGAGAATTTATAGAGGCTTTTAATAAGTGATTTTATCTGGATTACTGTTCAAATCAACACAAATTCAGCGGTTGTCAATTCTGTACTTATTGCCAATTAAAATCGAAAAGCATACAATTAGTTTATGAGAACAAAATGGAAGAAACCAAAACTGGAGAGAAGAGTGAACATCACAACAGTTTCTTCGTCACAACTTACTTAATTATCAACAAAACTAATTATTTATTTAATAACCCAAAGAAATATGCAATCTTTTGAAACAAAAGAAATCCAAGAAGAAATGCTTACGTACCCAAATCTGAATCTTTAAACAGTAATGAAGACGGCAGTGGGCGGTGAGAGATGGATAGGAAGCGATGCCAATATAAATGAATATAACGCAGACGAAGAAACTCACCATAACTCCATTCTTAACGGCAAACAAAGATTATTCTCACATCAGCATTTCATGTCAAGTGACAACTCAGCAGTAAATCTCATTTAGTAACGTGAGAAAAATGAAAAAAAAAAGTTAGAAAAATGTATAATTAAAATTTTATCCTTAAAAAAAATGGTCAAAAGTATTACAAAATATAACTGAAATCGTCACCCATAGAAACGGTGAAAGTATCACTAGGCATATTTACAGGTATTCTAACAAACTATTAAAAATATATATTACTCCTACTGCTCCAAAAAAACAAATAAAATTTTAATACATCATATTTTCATCAAGGTCAGTCTCACCTAATATCCCTGATATACTTTATCATTTATTTATTACTTAAAAATACAACTTTACCTGTTAATAACATTGACTTTATAATAAAACAACTTTTCTTAAATGTCGTATCTACAGTAAATGTGAAAGCTTCCGAAATGGAGGGAGTACAATATATAGTATAAGTAAATGTATTACAACATGTAACTAAAGTAATTTTATTATCTAAAAATTTTATATATTTTTAATCTATGTTATAATTTTAAAGGTTAATTAACATACCATTTGTAAAGTATAACTCCACACATATAATTTTTCCTAAGTGATCACTTATTTAGTCTATGTTAGGACCACCTCAAACCTCACTTGATATGGAATTGTAGTAGTATTTAATAATTTTAAAATGTCAAAACATTTTTTATTTTTTATTTTTTTGGATTGCTTAGGTGGAAGTAGGCAAAGATTAATTAATGGAAGAACAAAGAAGAAGTTGAAAGTAGAGAGAAATTGCAAATGTTTGCATACCAAATATAGAGATGAAGTTAGGAGAGTTGGGGTTGGTACACTTGGTGTACGGTACACCAAATGTTGGGGGAAAGAAAACTTGTTTGTTGTAGTTAGGGATGTGAGCGGGTAGGGTACTCGCTTATTTTGGGTACTCGTATCTAATTAAAAAAAACTACTCGTATTCGTATACGTCTCGTTTAAAAAATTTATTATAGTACCCGCACCCTTCCCACTACCGTTTATCAATACCCGATACTTATACCCGTTTAATATTCATTTATTTTATATATATTTATATTTTTTATTGTCTAAATAAATATAATAATAAAAATTACATTATTATTAATTAAATATAAAATAAATATAATATAAATTGTATTATTTTAAATAAATATAATTAAATAAAAATTATAACTATTAATTAAATATATAAAATATCTTATCATATATAAATTATATAATATATATTAAATTTTATAAAATATATATATATATATATTTTATTGTCTAAATAAATATAATAATAAAAATTACATTATTATTAATTAAATATAAAATAAATATAATATAAATTGTATTATTTTAAATAAATATAATTAAATAAAAATTATAACTATTAATTAAATATATAAAATATCTTATCATATATAAATTATATAATATATATTAAATTTTATAATATATATATATATATATATATATATATATATATATATATATATATATATATATATATATATATATATATATATATATATATATATATATATATATAATCGGGGTACCATCGAGTATTTGAGGCATTACCCGAACCCGTCCCAACCCTTAATGATATTTTTCACAACTACATGTACTCGTCCCAAACTCGTTTACAACTACCTGTACATACCCATTAGGGTTCGGGTAGATCGCATATCCGAAAATACTCATCTCATTGTCATCCCCAGTTGTAGTGATATGTTTCTTGTCTTTTTCCAATCATGGAGTCATAACTCATAAGTAGGTCCATGTTCTGACCTTGATCTATTTTGTGATCCATTTGGAGTTATAGGGGTTAGATCATCTTCACCATGTCTTATTAATGAATCATCAATTCACTCTTTTACTCTCTCTCCTAAATTTTGGCCTCTTTTGCCTCCGTGTATAAAAGCAAGCATGACATGTAGACCTAGTTGAGTTTCTTGCATCATAGAATATAACTTTCTTTGGACATAAAATTGTAGAATAGGAGTTCAATTAATATAGAAGATATGAGATTGATCTTTTACTATTGCAGTTGGACAACAAAGCTCTCCAAAATGTTTTTAGTCATATTTGTCATTTAAGTTTTATCAAGAATGTTTGTTTGAAGATTATATGGAGTTAGAAAACTATAAAAATGATCATTTATATTTGTTTTGTGTCAAATCTAAGTGTGTAATGTGGTGGTGACATATATAATAGAGTATTAATTGATCATTTATGTTTGTTTTGTGTTTTAGTAATATATGTTTTAACTTTATGTTAAATCAAAGTGTGAAATGTAGTGATGATATGTATAATAGAGCCCTAAAACAATCCTAGAAGCATTGGTTGAATTTTATTTTCTTACTTATGTGTCAATCATATAAATAATGACATATGAGATGATACAAAAAATGACATAGGAGATTTCTTGTGTGTTTTTTATAGTTCCTCCGTCTGCTCGAATGATCTTTTTTTTCATTTTGATTGCCCACTTCAAAGAGTCTTATATTCTTTTTTACACATATAAGACTCACATACCCACTAATACAATTAAAATATAGAGTCCACACTACCAAAAATACAACTACCCACTATACATTAAATAATACTCCCTCCATCCCAAAAATACATTAATGTATTTGGTGGCACAAAACTTAAGAAAAGTAATTTTTTGGGGGTATTTTGGGTAATTGAATAGAATAAAATGTATGATATAGTTGATTTTGACTAGATTGTGTATAGAAAGAATGTGATATTTTTGTAATATTGTAGTATTGTAAGGTTATTGATATTGTGTATTGTTTCCATTTTTAAGGTGCAAATGTATTTTTGGGATGAACCAGAATGGAAAGTGTGAATATATTCTTGAGACGAAGGAAGTAATACTTCTTAATCCGCGTACAAAATAGTAAATAATCCTCATTTGAGCGAACGGAGGAAATATATGTAAATTATGCTTATTTTTAATTAAATTGTGTGTTCTAAAATAATTTAACTATTAATAAATATATCAATATATTATAACCATCATACAAAATCGTCTCAAATAAGTACAGACAGGGGCGTATCTATGTGAAGGCAGCCCCGGGCTCAAGCCCAGGGCTGCCCACCAAAAACTCATTATATTATATGTAAATAATTTGTATTTTTAAGTTTAACCCAGCCCAAAAAAAATTTAAGCCCACCCAAATAAAACAAAAAATAAATATATCTTCTCAAATTATATAATATATTCTATGAGCCCATTACAATAAATATTAAAATTTAGCTCATTCTCCATCCACTTTTAAGAAGGTGATTCGTGTGTGTATGTGTGTATATATATATATATATATATATATATATATATATATATATATATATATATATATATATATATATATATATATATATATTATTTTTTTATTTTTTTTAATAAATTTAGCTCACCCTACTGCGGTTTTCTGAATTCGCCCCCGAGTACAGATAGACTTTCTCTAATAATTTATAAATATTTTAAAGCCAATTATCATGACCGTTGGTACACAGTCACAAACTAGTGCATATTTTAATTAGAATATACTCCCTCTGTCCCACTCAAATGGTTCATTTTTGCCATTTTGGTCGTCACAATCAAAGGGTCCCCTTTCCTTTTTTATACACATGGGACCCACACACTCCCTCTAATACAATTAAAATACGGAGCCCACACTCCTACAAATACAACTACCCACTGCACATTAAATAATAATACTACTTAATCCACGTGCCAAAAGACAAAAACAACCTTTTTGTCGGGACGGAGGGAGTACCAAAAACAAAAGCAATATATTTAGGTTGCGTTCAAATTAGGTGGGGTTTATCTTTAAAAAAGCACGTCACTTTTTTTTTTGTCCCCCTAATTAACTTGTAATTGGATCAAACATAATGAGATATACGTTATATGGCTATATAAGGCCTGCCTTCCTTTTAAACCCAATTGCTTATTTGTAGAAAAAATTCCATACAATTGGGTTGAGTGGCCCATTTTCAAATGAAATTTAGAAAAAACTGAGAAGCCTATTCTTTTTCAAGCCCAAATTCCCTTATCATCCCAATTCCCATATTTCCCTAAATATTTATACTCCACACGAACTATCAATCTTTCCTGTATTCCGAAAAATTCTTTAACACCTGTCCAATATTCCTCACAATATATTACACGATAATAACATTTTATACTTTATTTATCATTTTAAAAAATTAAAATTTCCAAATATATCAATAAAATTATGGGTGAGTCTTAGGTGATCATGGCTCACCGATAACCTCTCATATGGAGAGTATGCGCTGTGTACACTCCATATGAGAAGGTCATCGGTAACCCGCCTCTAAAATTAATAAAGAAGCAATTTCCATGGATAATATGAAGTACCAGAGTACCAAATGTGGACGATAGTGTTTGCCTTATGAAGAGTTAGTCTACTGTAAATCGAATTTACGGACAAATAAAGAAGAACATAAAAGACACAATACAAGAATTTATGTGGAGAAAAATTACGGACCAAGAGAATACCACTATATGAAAATTTTTTACAGTCACATAAAATTTCTCTCTTCCGACCTCAATCCCTACACTCTTACAATTTTTTGTCTAATTCACACATTTCTTCCCACTCTCACAACCGAGAATAAAAGAAAGGAATTTAAAAATAATCAAACATAAAGATTAAAGTGTACTTGATTGGTGCACTAGACATCAAAGGTCTTCTTATAGAGCACCAATGATCCCTCCCCTTTTACACTACAGTCCAATATGAGACAAAAGCAAAGGAAAAATCACTTCTTTTATCTTTGACAAATCTAACAGGGACCACTGTTATGATTGGAAAATGACATAATAATATCTTAATTAATTAAAAATAAAATATACTCCCTCCGTCCCTCCCAAACATCACCGGTTGCCTTTTGTGCATAGATTAAGAACTATTATTATTTTATGTGTAATGGATATTTGTATTAGTAGTGAGTGGTGGGCCACATGTGGTACTTTTTTTACTAAAAGTGAGAAATGGGGACTGTAACGACAAATTTTTGTATTTATGATAAAAATAAATATAAGAGAATTACAATAATAATGCAGAAAGATTAAACTTGAACATTTTGGAAACAATCTCTATATATCCTCTGATTCTTCTTTCGAACCAATTTGGCCTTGACTTGACTTTGATTTGACTTGTGTATTGACTTTGACTTCTTTAACTGGAGTGTATGCTGACTGTGTTGACATCGTGTATGTTGAGCCAGATCTTCAAATAAAGCTTGTCCGAACTAGGATGTCTAGTCTTGAAATGTTGATCCGGAGGCTTTGAACCTTTGTTTGGATTGAACGTTGACTGAGAGCTTTCCACGAAGAACACTTGATTTGGGGGACTTGGAGCATTGATCCCGGATTAGTAGATGTTCTTGACTTGAAGCTTGAATATGCTTTGGAGATCTTAAACTTGAAGCTTTGGAGGCTTGAAGACTTGAAGTTTTGTTGAAGATCTTGAGCTTGAAGCTTTGGAGGCTTGAAGATCTTGAAGATTTGAAGATCCTCGCTTGAAATTTTGAAGACTTTGAAGACTCGAAGATCACTTGAAGGTCCCGAGCTTGAAGACTTGAAGATCCTCGAAGGTCTTGAGCTTGAAGATTCGAAGATTGCTTGAAGTCTTGAAGATCCTCGAAGGTCTTGAGCTTGAAGACTTGAAGATCATCGAACGTTCTTCGCTTGGAGTTTCGAAGATTTGAAGATCGCTTGAAGATCTTCGTTCATTCTTCGCCTAAGGCTTCGAAGACTTGAAGATTTGAGGGAGTGCTGCTCGTGTTCTCGATCTCTTCAGAAGCGTCTCGTCTTCGGCTGCTTGAATGTGTGTCTGTGTGTTCGTGAACGAATGGTGGAGACCCCTTTATATAGGTGAGAAATGAGGTCCAGGCTCTTTGGGCCTTATTTAATGGGCTTGGCCCTCAAACTTATTGGACCATAATCGGGTCTATTTTATTTGGCCATGATTTAATTTATCTGGGTTTATTTGACTTGGGCCAGACCTCATTTGACTTAGGTTTTAATTGACTTGAGTCAAGCCTCATTTAATTTAAATCCATTTTATTTGTTGAGATCAAATTAATTATCAATTATTTATTAATTTATTTTATGAATTAATTTATTTAAATTCCAAAATAAATTAAAATTGATATTTAATCTAGAAAATTTACGTATCGTCATTTAATTGGATCGTAAATTTTAATTGCTTACAGGGACATTTGGATGGGATGACTAATATAGTAAAATGGTGACCTTTTAGAGGGACGGAGGGAGTAATAAGCCTACACATTTGGTGAATGATCTTGGATGTCATGTTACATTTTGGTGTTACATGTTACACGCGTTAGATGAATGACACGTATGTGGAGAGCAAAATCTCAACCTTTCCCCTTCAATTTTTATAATAGGAGATGTAACACCAAAATGTAACAGGAGATCCGAACCAGTTGTGAATCGGGTAGGAAAGAAATATGAAACAAAAATGGTATTGAGTAGGAAGGAGTAGCATAGTTTATAAAATAGAAATGAGTCGTGGAGAGCATACATTAAGTAGGTGTGCATCATAACCGGGTCAACTTTGAACCACATCCAACCAAACAAACCATCACTTCCAAACATATATATATATATATCCATTAATAAACAATCCAATCCAATCCTTAAACACACTTACAAACTCACAATCTTAATTAATGGAATCTCTCCACAAATTCAACAGCTTCGACAAAAATCCAAACACTCCAGGTCCACCTTCATCCACTAATGACGATGAACATTGTGTCTCAGATAAACGTGAAATCTCCAACAGTGTCGACGAATTCATCACCCAACTCTCCGCCATTGACGACAAATCCAAGGATCCGCCTCAAGTCCCTGATTTCGTCGAGTCCTTCTCCAAAATCGTCGAGTCCAGGATCATGAGGTATAATTCGGGTGAATTGAACGCCAAATTTGGGAAGATGACGGAGGAGGATTTCTTCTTCATCCAATCCGTCAAGCGCATCTCCAAATTGACCAACGCATTGAGCGAGTTTTCGTCGGATACCAATGTCAATCCGTCGGTCAATCAAACCAGCGCGGCGTTGCAGCGCGCCATGGTGTTCTTAGAGGAGGAATTTCGTGCATTGCTCGATGATTCCAAGAATGATGATCAAATTAGCAATACTGTTTATAAATCCTCCTCGTCGTTTAATTCCGACCGCTGCAGCCTTCAACGGGAGCCGGATTCCGATGATTATCCGGCGTATTCGCCGGAATCCGTGGCGAAAATGCACGAGATCGCATCGACGATGATTTCGGCGGGATACGAAACGGAGTGCTGCCAGGTGTATTACATTTCGCGGCGGAGTGCGATCAGAAACCACATGGTGAAGATGGATCTGGAGATCGTGCTGAACATGGACGACATGGTGAAGGTCACGTGGGAGACGCTGGAGGCGGAGATCTCGCGTTGGATCAACGCCGTCAAAACTTTCGCCGACGTCATCTTACCGGGGGAGAATCGCCTCGGCGAATCCATCTTCTCCGACAACCCACTCATCTGCCGGAGTTTACTCAGCAGCATCGTCCGCGGAGTGGTGATTCAGCTCCTCGATTTCGCGGAGGCCACCGCCATGGCGAAGCGATCCGCGGAGAAGCTGTTCAAGTACCTGGACATGTACGAAGCGCTGCAGAATCTGATCCCGGTGATCGGCGGCTCCGACGAGCTCATCGTGGAGGTCTCCGCCGCGGTGGACCGGATCGGCCAGTCTGCGGTGAGCAACTTCTGCGATTTGGAAAACTCGATCAAAAGCGACGGCGCACGTACGCCAGTCCCCGGTGGCGCAGTGCACCCGCTCACGCGTTACGTGATGAATTACCTCAAGTACACGTGCGAGTATAAAGACACGCTGGAGAGAATATTGGGGAAGCATACTGAGATGGAGAAGAAATACCTCCACGTGTCAAACAACCAGCCACTCTCGGCCCAAGACTTAGAGAAGGAAAGTGAGAGCCCACACAACTTCGAAACAATGGCCCACACGACGCCGTTTTCGGTCCAGGTAGTTACAGTGATGGACCTTCTAGACGGAAACCTTGACAAGAAATCTCGACTGTACAGAGACCCATCGTTAAAGTACATATTCCTAATGAACAACGGTAGATACATACTCCAGAAGGTGAAAGGGACGAAGGAGATCCTCCAGGTGATGGGCGACACGTGGTGCCGGAGAAGATCGACGGTGGTGAGGCAGTACCACAAGAACTACCAACGGGAGACGTGGAACAGAGTATTGCAGGCTCTGAACCAAGAAGGGCTGGTGGTGAACGGGAAGGCCAACAAGTCATTGCTGAAGGAGAGGTTCAAGATATTCAGCACCATCTTCGAAGAGATATACAGATCGCAGAGCACGTGGGTGGTGAGCGACGAGCAGCTCCAGTCGGAGCTCCGGATATCGATCTCCGCGGTTGTGATACCGGCGTACCGGTCGTTCGTGGGGCGGTTTCGGCCGTATTTGGACAGCGGGAGGTCGGCGGACAAGTATATTAAGTACCAGCCGGAGGATGTTGAAAGCATGGTAGAGCAGCTGTTTGAGGGTAATCATGCTTCCATGGCCAGGAGGAAATAAATAAATACTCCTAGTTACCCAGTAATGTATTTCTTTCTTTTCTAAGTTTTGGATTTATATTTTTGCTTCTCTTTCTTTTTGTGATATAATTATGTCAAATGTAATATAAGATGTATTTTCTTCCACCAATTGGCAATTACATCCGTTCGGATTTCAAATATACAAATAAAAATGCCATTATTTGGGTATGAGAGTATCCCTCAATTTATTCTTCACGATAGATAAAGTCGTAGTCGTAGACCATGCATTAAAAAAAAAATTTAAAAATCTACTTTTCATCAATTTTATTGTCTTTAAGAGGTTAATTTGGTATTTTTAGGCAAAATATCTTGTGAATCATGCACCAACTTTCAAAATTTATACTATAAATAAAAATGTATACATTCTGTTAACGAATTTTCTGTTAGTTTTTTAATTATTAAAGTTATACAATTATTAAAATACATATATACACTATAAATAAAAAAGTTATATATATATATATATATATATATATATATATATATATATATATATATATATATATATGGATGAACACGTACAATCGAGTGTACAGGATATCAACTCTATTCTTTTTAATTAATAAATAAATTATAAAATATGTTATGTGTGTTGGCGTGTGATTAATAAATTTATAATTAAGATATATATTTTTAAGAATGAAAATTAATATGATGTTTTCTTAGTAGGATTAGGTTGGACGAAAAAGAAATGTGAAATTATATTGATACATGTGATCGGTGTCATTTTCACCTATATTTTAGTATCTTTTATTATATATTTTTGTGTAATTTTATTCATTTTGTATATCATTTGGTGGTGTTATATGAAGATATGGAGATGTGTGCTTTGAAATGATAAATATGTGATTTTCATGATTAAATGTCTTAAATTGTACTATATTTGTGAATATTTAAAGAATTGGTAAATTGGTGTAATTTGTGTGATTTTCAGGTGAAAATAGATTCTAGACCGATAAAGAAGATGTGAAAAAAAACGGAGCTCAATTCGGAGTTGAAATGAGGAACAACGAGCCAAAGTAAAATGCTGAAAAACGCAAGTCTAACTTGTGTAATTTTTTTGTATTATTGTGGAGCTCAAAACTAGAATTGTGATATATGGTTGGAAAGCCACAGAAGAGAGGATCACGTGAGCGCAAGAATCATTCGAATCGGAGATCAGATGTGAAAGTTATGCGCGAAACGGTGAGACTGCGTTGCACATGATGACCCTACACGGCCCTTGTGCTGCTACACGGCCCGTGTAGATTCAAAAGACAGTTTTATGATATCCACTTATTCTATAAGCTTCCATGGGGGTATAAATACATGTTTTGACTACAAAATCTGAGAGGAATAATTTTGGATCAGTTTCCACACACACTAAACACCTAAACCACACACATTCATCTTCATATCTTCCACACTTCACTTCATCCATCCAATCCACTTGATCTTCACAAATCCATCCATAAATCCATCCATCCACCAATCTAAGAAGAGAAATCATCATTGATTGAATATTTTAGCATGATCAAAAGGGAGCCAACTTACCTTTATTTTGTTATTTTCTTCATTATTTGGCTCAATTGGAGCAAGCTAGCTAGCAATATGATTGGTTAGGTATTATGTAGATTTTGCACACCACATGTTTGATGAAATGATTGTTATGAATATTTTCTATCATGAATGCTTATTCACATTTTATGTATGATTTCTATGGTTAAATTCTCTATTCATAGTGTTAGGATGACAATTCCAATATTATGTTTAGTGATTTAATTGAATCATTGATTGCATGAGATGACTTAGTTAGTATGAGGAGAGGTAAGTCATACCCTTCAAGTGCTTAGAACCTCATGATAGGACATTAGTGATGAACTAGTGAGGGGAACCCAACTTATGATCATAGTACCTTCATGGGAATTGATGTAAGAACAATCCTAGGAGATTTAAACTTGTAAAAGAGTTGAGAACTTAATCATCTTGTCCATAGGGGTTAGGGGTACAAATGTGATTGCCTTAATATCATAACATGAAAACCATCAATGCATATGTGTGTGTGTGTGTGTGAGTCTATATATACCTTACCAAGAATGTTGTTTGTCTTACATAATTCTTAGATTGTTCACCTTCACCCATCATCCATCTCATTTGTACATGTTCTATCTTTTAATTGCTTTCTTAGTTATTAGTTTTTAGTTTAACCAACCCTCCTTCTTTGATTAGTCATACTAGAGTGAAACAACTTTCAAATACGGCTGCCCACTTTCGCCCTTGGGTTCGATATTTCTAAATTTTGCACTTGGTCACTACGGTCTACTACGCGATAGAATATGCTTGCTCTTATCAATTACCAAAATTGAAACCAAGTTCATGGTGCCGTTGTCGTGACGAAAGCCTTCGGTGTAACGTGTTTGGATTTGTTAGCTCTACTTAGTACATTTTTTTCTTATTTTTGCATCTATATTTGCTTTGTAAAATTTGTTCTCACTTGTTCTTCTTAATAGGTACGACAACCTTGAAAGAAGGGGAGAAGAAACAAACCAAAAATAGAAAGTGGAGAGAATTGTAGTAGCTCTTGAGAAGAGCTAAAAATGGATCAATGCTACAATAATGGAATATATGGAGGATGGCAAAGGCCTTACAATGTGAATACATTTCAACCGTATCAAGTAAACACTTATTCCGTTCCAAGTTCTTACAATCAAGTTCCTCCGTTTAAGTGTTGATCAAGGGAATTATCTCCAAGGACAAAGATGACAACCACCAAGTGAAGAAGTTAAGCCACCCATAGAAGATAGAGTGGGGAAACTCATGGAAATGTTGAATGAAATGATTGAAGAAAGACAGAAAGAGAGAGAAGAAATAAGGAAAGAAGATGAGGAAAATGAGAGGAGATTGAAGCCATAGAACATCAATTGAGTCAAATGATAAGTGAACGGAACACTCTCTACGACATGGAAATTTTTGATAAAAAGATTGAAGAACGGAACTCATGGAAATGTTGAATGAAATGATTGAAGAAAGACAGAAAGAGAGAGAAGAAATAAGGAAAGAAGATGAGGAAAATGAGAGGAGATTTGAAGCCATAGAACGTCAATTGAGTCAAATGATAAGTGAACGGAACACTCTCTACGACATGAAAATTTTTGATGAAAAGATTGAAGAAGGGTTAGATGTAGAAGAGTATTCGGAGGATAATGAAGAAGACTCAAGAGATGTTGAGCTTATTGAGGATAAGGTAGACAAGGTAAAAGAAAGCGTAAAGGAGGAAAATGAGAAGAGTAACGAACCTAAGGTAGAGGAAAGCTTAAAAGTGGAAAAGGTTATCAATGATTTCTTCTTCCTTGTTGATAAAGAAAATTCAAGTGAAGATGAAGAATCAAGAGATGAGTATGAATTCGATGAAGTGGAACAAAGTCTAAGACCACTTGATGATGAGTTTGGGAGTGAAATGAGCATTTCTACACCATTTGACTCTTCAAGTTGCATTGAATTTCAAAGTATTGTTTATATTGATTTTGTCTTACCTATTGATTCTTCTCAATGCCTTAGGTACAAAAGAGAGCTTGAAGATATGTTGGGAACATACTTGATAAAAAAAATAAGTGGTGGTCTCAAAAGGAGCGGTTAATGGATTGTAAGCTCAAACGAGTGGAATTTTTAAAGTCAATCTCGAAGGATGCTACTATGTTCGTTACTTGCCACAAATGCCTAATAGAGAAAGAAGCACAAAGATTAAAATTTGATGGCAAGAACGAACGATATCCTTGGCCATTCCGATGAGTTCTCCATGATCCGTCCGGCTTGAAGATGTTAAACTTAGCGCTAGATGGGAGGCAACCCATCGTTTATTTTAATACTTTCATTTAAATGCTTTGATTTAGTTTTTGTATTTTTGGCATGTAGGTTGATCGTGCTCGTGAGAAAAATGCATATGGAAATACGAAAAGTGTTTGATTTGAAGTGTGAAGGGATGTTTCACTACTTCTTGCAAACTTAAAGTTCAACTCTTGTTTCACTTTAAGTTTGGGGGGATAGTGCGTGGTGTGTCATACCTTGGATTGTTGTGATGTATATACTTCTCTACAAGAAGCTCATTGGTGGAAACTACAAGGGTAAGTCCCACCACTTTTTGCAAACTTAATTCTCAACTTGTTTCGATTTAAGTTTGGGGGAGAGTGCGTGGTGTGACTCACCACTTGAGTGTGCTTATTATGTTGATTGAGACATCTTCTTGTAAAATTGGGTAAATTTTAAAATTTTTCTCATGAGTATTAGTTTGATTTTGGTTAGTTTGGTTGTGTTGAAGTGCATGTTAGTTCATATTTTGGTTACAATTGTTGAGCTGATGATTTTTGATGAAATTTTGAGCATATATGAGGTATATTGGAAGTACAAAAATAGGGCAAAACGAGGTATGAAGTTAAAAATTAAAAAAAAATAGGGCAAATGCTACACGAGCCGTGTTCAGTACACGACCTTGTAAGAGGTGGCCGTGTACTGACATCAGAAGGTGCTACTCGCCCAGGGTCGAGGGTGAGCTCCGAAGCCGTGCAGGGAATAGAAATACGGGTCGTGTGTGGAACACGACCCTGTAACACACAGTCATGCTCGAGTATCAAAAAACGCTACAAGGCCATGACTGAGGCCGTGTAGCGAAGCACGACCCGTGTAGTGTCTGAAGGCAGTTTTAAAAACCCGAGTTCGCGAGCAGTTTCAAACACGTCATTCACTCTGTACGCATCCCAAGGTTCTAGTTCGTCTTGTATGCAGTTTGTTTGTCCGTACTAGCCATTTCCACCTCTAGATGCCTTTTCAGGGAGTTTATTTTACTACTCATCATTTCCATTTGCTTAGCATATACATGATTTTGATTTGGATTGTTTGGATTAGTATGTTACTTCATATGTTATGTACTTGGGAGGTTTAGTTGCTTTTTTTATTTTTGAATAAGGTGGCGAAATTTTGAACTTAAACGATATTGGATGATGAGGATATGTGCTTGATTTTCTTTTGATGGATGAAGTGTCATTTTTACATGTTTTGTGTTGTTGTCTTGTTCCTTGTTTGGTGAGTCTTTGCTCATGTGTTTTGTTTGTATTTTTATTATAGTATAGGGTTGTTTGGTGATTTGTTTCGGGATGTTGTGAGTCATTTTTGAATGTGAGTAATGGCATGTTGTTTGTGATAAAGTGATGTCGAACTGTGTTGAGAATCTCTACTCTTTAAAATTATGACATGGTCTATTTAACTTGTTCAATTTTGAGATGAATTGAAGTGTAATAGGTTCCTTAAGGTCCGAGCAAATGCTTGTGAGCATTTGAACCTCAACCGTGCATCCATGGTTAAATTTCTTAATGAGTGGATCGATTGAGCCTTGATAAACTAGAACTTGCTCATGGACTACGGGAATGAACCCGATTGGTGGAGGTTAGTGATATGATCTTAGGCCATCCTTGTTACTTTAAAGTCATTGCTATATATTTTCTTACCTTATACATCATCCCTAGTTAACCACTTTGAGCCTTAAAGCCTATTTCTTGTGATATTAGCACATTACAAGCCATGATTACATACTCAAGCCTTATATATATACCTTTTGTGTGGGTGATTGAAGAGATGATGGTTTACAAGGTTTGATGTGAGAATTATATTAGAGAAGAAAGGAAATGGTAAACAAGCAATAAAAGGATGAAAAGAGCTCAACCAAATGCACATGCAACCTCAACATAAGAAAAAAGGAGTAAAACAAGAAAAATATGCTCAAGGAACGCCAAGTCAAAGAAAGGAAGCATGCAAATTAAAAGAAACTCAAGAAATCCAAGGAACGACAATGATTAGTGCTTGTGATTAGAAAAGAAAAGAAAGGAAGATAGAAACATGAAGAAGTTGAAGAAGCTGATCATCTCTTCGATTACTTACACTCGATGAGTCATTCTTATCCATAATCTCTCTACCCTTACCAAAAAGCCTAACATTACATCCAAAAGTAAAGTCCTTTTTGATCATTAGTTGAAGCCTTGGTGGCTTGTGAATGTAGTCCGTGAGAAAGTCTATGGTGCGTCCGGTTCAATCGATTGATGAGTGAAAATTACCCTACTTCATAGAGTGTTGAGTGCATTTTAATACCCATTGTGAGTTTGGACCGGAAGGGACTTTATCGCTCTTAATTTTCTTAGACTTGAACTTGTTAATTTTTCATGTCATGATTTTAATGTTGTAGGATTGCTTGATATGATTTGTAGTTCTTGTTACTTATGATGTGTTGTTGTTTATGTTCTTTAGGTCTTTCTCTAGGTGAAAATTCCCCCTCTCGTTTTCTCATTTTTGTTGCTCGAAGACGAGCAACACTTTAACTTTGGGGGGGTTGATCAGTGTCATTTTCACCTAGATTTTAGTGTCTTTTATTATGTATTTTTGTGTGCTTTTATTCATTTTGTATATCATTTAGTGGTGTTATATGAAGATATGCAGATATGTGCTTTAAAATGATAAATATGTGATTTTCATGATTAAGTGCCTTAAATTGTGCTATATTTGTGAATATTTAGAGAATTGATAAATTGGTGTAATTTGTGTGATTTTCAGGTGAAAAAAGATTCTAGACACGATAAAGAAGATGTGGGAAAAAATGGTGCTCAATTCGGAGTTGAAATGAGGAAGAACGAGCCAAAGCAAAATGCTGAAAAATGCAAGTCTAACTTGTGTAATTTTTCTGTATTCTTGTGGAGCTCAAAACTAGACTTGTGATATATGGTTGGAAATCCACAGAAGAGAGGATCGTGTGAGCGCAAGAATAATTCGAATAGGAGATCGGATGTGAAAGTTATGCGCAAAACGGTGAGATTGCAATGCACGCGAAGACCCTACACAGCCCATGTGATGCTACACGGACCGTGTAGGTGCAAAAGGCAGTTTTATGATATCCACTTGTTTTAGAAGCTTCTATAGGAGTATAAATACATGTTTTGACCATAAAATCAGAGAGGAATAATTTTGGATCAGTTTCCACTCACACTAAACACCTAAACCATACACATTCATCTCCATCTCTTCCACCCTTCACTTGATCTTCTCAAATCCATCCATAAATCCATCCATCCACCAATCTAAGAAGAGGAATTTATCATTGATTGAACATTTTAGCATGATCAAAGGGGAGGAAGTTCACCATCAAAGGGTAGCCAACTTCCTTTATTTTATTATTTTCTTCATTATTTGGCTCAATTGGAGCAAGCTATGGAATGTATTGATTCTATTATGATTTGTAGTGGTTAGTCCTCATGTGAGGCTAGCGATATGATTGGTTAGGTATTATGTAGATTTTGCACACCACATGTTTCATGAAATGATTGTTATGAATATTTTCTATCATGAATGCTTATTCTCATTTTATGTATGATTTTTGTGGTTAAATTCTCTATTCATAGTCTTAGGATGTCCATTCCAATATTATGCTTAGTGGTTTAATTGAATCATTGATTATATGAGATGACTTAGTTAGTATGAGGAGAGGTAAGCCATACCCTTCAAGTGTTTAGAACCTCATGATAGGACATTAGTGATGAACTAGTAAGGGGAACCCAACTTATGATCATAGTACCTTCATGGGAATTGAGAGTAAGAATAATCCTAGGAGATTTAAATTTGTAAAAGAGTTGAGAACCTAATCACCTTGGTCATAGGAGTTAGGGATACAAACGTGATTGCCCTTAATATCATAACATGAAAACCATCAATACATGTGCGTGTGTGAGTCTATATATACCTTACCATGAATGTTGCTTGCCTTACATAATTCTTAGATTGTTCACCTTCACCCATCATCCATATCATTTGTACATGTTCTATCTTTTAATTGCTTTCTTAGTTGTTAGTTTTTAGTTTAATCAACCCACCTTCTTTGATTAGTCCTACTAGAGTGAAACATCTTTCAAATACGGCTACCCATTTTTGCTCTTGGGTTCGATATTTCTAAATTTTGCACTTGGTCACTACGATCTACTACGCGATAGAGTACGTTTGCTCTTATCAATTACCAAAATTGAAACCGAGTTCAACATGCTTGCTTTCCTTTTTGCACTATTTTATTCTTCACTAAAATAGACAGTAACGAAATGACCATCTCTTATTTTGGGCCTTCAAATATTAGCTTAGAATTCTGGAAATTGGTGTGCATTGGGTATAGTGGGCTTGGTTGGATATAATCGGATTGTTGAGGAATGTAGTGTTTGAGATTAGCATGCATCACACCATAATTTGCAATTTTTGCCATTTTTTTAAAGAAAATATAAATAAGAAAATTAATTGGAAGTAAATAAGATATATATATATATATATATATATATATATATATATATATATATATATATATATATATATATATATATATATATATAAAAGTTAAAATTAAAAATTACTCCTTCCGTCCCGGACTTATGTTCGCCGATACAGTAGATACAGAATTTAAGAAAAGTTACTTTTTAACCAACTTTATTGACTTTTTAGGGGTATTGTGGTATTTATAGGTAATAAATACATTATAAAGTATGTTATGTGTGTTGGGTGAGGGTGATATTTTTGAAATTAAGATAACTTTTGAGGTTGTTGGTTAATGTAAAGTTTCATTTTTTGGGTAGTGAAGATAAGTATGGGACGGAGTACATATTATCTTGGAGCAAGTAAGCAAGAAAAAAAGTACGATAAAATATATATATATAATAGGGTTTATTAATTATAGGTGCATGTATTTTCAATTTAATTATTAATAAATACATTAATCTAATATAATTATTGCGGGATACATAATGATTTTTTTCACCCAACATTTCTCTGGTTCACAACGTTTAATATTCAACGTTTATACAGAACAATAATTTCGTAGAATACTAATATACACTACATCAAAACTAATATTCAACGTTTAATATTAGTGTACACTAATGTATACTAATATTCAATGTTTATAGAGAACTAACATTTCTTTTGTCAATGTACACCAATGTACACTATTATTATACTTATCACTCTGAGATTTTAGGAGAGGGAATTTAGGAAAAAATCATTTTCCTAATTCTCTCTGCGATCACTTTCTTTTATTCCTCTCTCTAAATGCACATGTACAGATTTTGAAAAAAATAATTTAGGAAAAAATCGATGTACAAATTTTGAAAGAAATAATTTAGGAAAAAATCGTTTTCCTAATTATCTATGAGGTCTCTTTATTTATTCTTCTCTCTAAATGCACGTTGATGTACAGATTTTGAAAGAAATAATTTAGGAAAAAATCGTTTTTCTAATTCTCTCTGCGATCACTTTCTATTATTTTTCTCTCTAAATGCACATCAATGTACATATTTGTCTTCGTTCTTCTAATTGTGACTTCATTCTTCATTTTGTGATAAGCACACGTGTGTACAAATTAAGGTTGTATTCAATGACTCTATTTTCGACAATTATTTAAATGTACACTAATGTATATTCATATAAATAATTTATTTATTTATTTCTCCCAAAAAATTATTTATCTCAAATGAGTGGACAGTGATGTATATACATATAAATAATTAATCATGTTTTTTTTTTAATTTGCTTCACACGATGCACACTGATGTTCAGTAAGTATGAGTAATATGGGAAAAACAAAATTAAATTTTGTATTTGTGCGTAATTTTTTTATAGCGAATGTATGAATTAGTAAAATCTAAATACGTTTTGCAGCTATTATTTATGGATCCAAAAATATTAAATAAGATAGTTAAAATAAAATATAACGCGGACGGCGGATCTAGTCTATTAAATATATATGTGGTATGTTGAAATTTTTTAAACGGATTTACCATTATTTGTACAAGTTCATTAAAAGTGTTGGGCCCTATCATGTTTGCAGTCAGCAAGAAATGCAGTAGGTTTCTCTCAAGGAAAATGGACCAACTTTTGAAATAAAAGAAAATTACAGCCCATCTATTGGCAAGCTTGATTAATTGGGTCGATTAACCCTAAAAATACATGATTAGGACTTTTCCAGCTCGTTTATGATTAGCTTGTGGGCTAATAGGGTTGACCCATAGAGTTAATTTTTTTTTATTTTTACCTTTCACTGTTCCTCTATTCTCTAGCCCACCTTCTCACTCATCTTCTTCCTTCAGACACTGATACTTTTCCTCACTTATCTTTTCTCCCTAATACGGTCAGAGTCGGTGATATTTTCTTTCACATCTTTTCATCCCCCCCCCCCCCCCACCCCCCAATTCATTCTCTTCACTTATCTCCTTGCACTCTATAAAAAATTATTTTGCTCATCACATATTTCATTCTATCTTATCATTCTACACAAAAATAATTATAATGAATAAATATAAATAAATTAATTTTAGTTATTGCAAATTCCATATCAAATTATAATATTTTCTAATAAAAGAATTTCGTGTATTAATTTTACTAATTATTTTAAATACTAAAGAATTAATGAATTAATTTTGTATTTATTGTGGGTGTAAGATTATTATGGCGTAGTGTCATTAATAATTAATTAAATATATAAGATATTTATTATAATCAAATATCTTAAATAAATATATGGTTTAAATAAATAATATCTATAAGATAAATAAGACTATATATATTTATAGATAACAATCACATTGATAGAGTGTGATTTGATAAAGATTTAATATCCTGTCCTCTCTCCACCTATGAAAGAGACACATTTTTATGAATTCTCTATCACATAAAGTTTTACGTACCCTGTCCTAAAGAAAGGGGGTGAGGAAAGACAAACCAGTTCCCGGCATAATTCATAGGAACGTATCACAGTAGGACCGACATTAATGGCATCTCAAGGTAAGTCTTCTAATCGTGTTTATGTGGTGTGAAAATCATGAAGATCTAAGATACATGTCAATTAATAAATTAATGGTTTATGAAATTATGCTTACATGTGGTATTAGAGCATGCTTTTGGATCTCATGATTTTCCATTGAATAAATGAATAATGTTTTATGAAGATGCAATATGATTGAATGAATCTGCCAATTATGTACTAATTAGTTGGAATTACGTTTATGAAATTAGTTGGAATTGATTCTCGTGTATTATAATGATTATTCCGGGAATTAAGCACTATGCCGTTAAAAATATTCTAATAATGATATGATTACTTATTTTGAAGAATTTTGATATTAATTAATAGTATTATGTATTTATTCAAATTATTGATATAACATGAATTTATGTACCATGTATAATTAATTGTGATAAATTGATGTGTCACAAATATAATAGAAATAATAATTGTCCTATTTAGTTTTTTAGACTAAACAATTACAGATTGATTATGGAAGTTAATTATGTCAGAGTGTGATTTTTAATATAAATTTACGCAACTCCCTTTAATTTTGAGAGTATATTAATTTTCTTTAATCGCTGATTAAGAATAATAATAACTAATTACAGTCAATAAATCAATCTGCCTTATTCATAAAATGACTTGAATGTCACATTGTAATGCCAGTTATTAACATATTTGTAATTATAAAGTGACTCATGTATTCCTCTAACTCTCCAACTAAAGGGATTTAATAATATTAATGAAATCAATTCATCCTAATGTTTATGACTTGTATTATTTTGATAATAATTAAAGTTATTTTGGGGATATATGATATTAGAATATCTCACTTATGTTATGTATGTTTTACAATGACATATTTATTTTGTTAATGTATCATATATATTAAAATGTTAAATTTGTTAGAATACGAATAAAAACTATACATGATATTTATGACATCTTTATTGTGATATGTATGGATATGTAATTTATATTTATGAGGACAATTTTAAAGTTTTAATTAAAGATATTGACTGTGATTTATGAATGTTTATGAAATAATGATTTGATTATTACTCATCTATTGAGTATAATCTATTATGAGAATATAATCTTTGATAAGATTATAATGAATAATTTAATATACGATTTATATTTATTTAATGTTGGTATGTTAATCATCAAAGTGTTCTGACCTGAAAGATTATAAAGATAAATCATATAGTTAATTTTTAATTTCTTATATTTGTGTGATACTTGAATAAAGAGAATTTATTATATGAGTTGTTAAAAATTTCATAATTATAAGACTTTAAATTCACCTAAAGATTGCTAGCCTTTATAATTCATGAATATGAGTGTAATAAATTGATAATTAATAAATTATGTCAAACTGTTTTGTATGTCCAAAGATGACAAAATAGTTTTAATGGATATATTTAATTGTCAAATTATATTAAATTTGCAAGTATCATTATGATCATGATTGTATGTTGTTGTATCACCCACATGAGAACTTCAATATACATTTATTGCTTTCGATCCTGAATCTATTATTAAATTACTCAAGGTATTTATGGAATAAATTATGTTATTCTTAAAATACCTATATTAGTTAGTCTCTACTCGCATGCTGCGTTTGTTTTATTATAAAATGGATTAAAGTAATTTAAATAGTGAGAATAAATCTAATTTCACCAAAGTGTTTTGAATTTTATTTGTCACTTCAAGATAAATTGCTTCTTTGCTTGTACTAGCAATAAAAGCTAAGTTATCTGACTATAATGCTTCGGTTAGATCAAACAGATTGAGGTTAATATTTATGCGAATAAATGTGACTAAGAAATTAAGTCTATCATACATAAAGTTAAAAGTGTCAAGGAATTTATGAAATTAATGAGAAATTATTCATAAATTACTAATAAACCTCTTGACGAGAAATTAATGGCTACTTTGATCACCATAAAGTTTGATGGTTCTCATGGCATACATGAACTTATCATTAATGATAACTAATATTGCAGCAAGACTTAAGCCTTCCATAATAAATGCGATTGAAAACTTATTAGTGCAGTTTACAAACTCATTACCTTATAAGTATGATATGTTATGAACCATAAGAAATATAAATGGAATGTGAATTAAATTCACGTGCTAAAATCATGTTGGTTCCAAAAAAAAGGGAAAGGTTTAAGAAAGAAATAATGAAGTTGGAACTAAACGTAGTATTAATATTTGGGGTATTAAGAATGAAACCTTTCATGATCTAGACTCTTACTGATCTTGATATTTGTGTGAATTGCAATAAAGAAAAGCAAGCTAAACACACAAATAATAGAGTCTCGATAAATACACAACTTCTTATAATAGTTTACCCCACTAATTTTGAGTCTTATGATAATACATTTCTTGAGGGAATAAGGGTATTTCATCATCTTTAATTTTAAATTAAATTTTCACATTATAGTTATATATATCTTACAAGAAAAGTTTCATTCCATAAATGCTTGATAAGCATTTATTAATGAAATTGAGATAATTAGATAGAAAAGTGAGAATTTTAAAGATGGCAAAAAGTGACGAATTTTATGGAAAGTATGATGAATTATCATGCTCAATCACTAAATTACTACAAAAGCTGACATTTATACTTAATGTTGCACACAACAATAAATTGTTGTTACAGAATGATATAATCGTACTTTATTGAATATGGTTGGAAGCATGTTGAATGATTAATCTATACCCATTTTTTGTGGATTTATGCTTTTAGCATATTTTAAATTGCCCGGTAGGGATAATGATTTACATCCCCATGAAAAGAAATTGGATAAAAGAAATTTGACTGATTTCTTCATAAATTATGCTTAAAGTCTAAAGGGTATGTATTTTATGGTCTTAATCATAGTATGAAAATTTTAAAACTGGAACGTCAAATTCAATATGAATTGTAAAATCAGTAGGAGTATAAAACCATGAATGTGGTTATTGAAGAAGTTTGGTTGAGAATTTGAAAATACATTTATCTAAAACTTCTTCTAAAGTTCTATATAGTTTTTGAATAGCCAAACAACTTTCAAGGACAAGATATAAGTTATTTTACTCTCTTAATGGATTTGATTTTACTAAATCAATTATCAATGAGCTTTCATTAGATATATCACATTAAATAGCATTAAGAATGTCTTAAGGACAATATATCCGCTATTTCTAACGATGACATATGTGGTATAATAAAATAAGCTAAAAATTGACATTTAATAAATGATAAAATTCCAATTTTGGAACAAGTTATGGAAAGTACTAATTCTATTAAATGAGTAAATGCTTTGAAAGACTAGTTGAAATCAATGGCTCATAATGAAGTTTATATCTTGTAACAATTGCCAGAAAGTTATAAAAGAATTTGATACGGATGCATCTTTATGATGGCAATATCGAAAAATATAAAACTAAAGTCGTTGCTCAAGATTTTACTAAAAAAGATGGCATAATTGTAAAGAGATATAACAAGTTATTTATATACAGGACTTTATTAGAATTATCATGACTTTGTAACTCATTATGACTTAGAGTTGCACCAAATGAATGTTATGTCTGCTTTTCTAAAAGAGGATTTGGTAGATGATCAAGTTAAATGGATCAACTCAAGAGTTTTTCCATTGAAGGAAAAATATCACATGGTGTGTAAACTTAAAGAATTAACATACAAACTTAAGCATGCTTTCCTTTCATGATATCTTTTGGATTTAAAGAAAACATCATAAATCGATGTGCATATCTGAAAGTCAGTGGGAGCACATTAATTATATGTGATGATATACTTGCTTGCAACTGATGATCTTGGTTTATTTGTGAAACCAATAAATTTCTCTTAAAGAACTTTGGAATGAAACATATGATGAGACAATTAAAGATGTCTCCGTAAGTATATGTTAATAAAGTTCAATAGAGATTATGGATGGAAAGATGTTTGTAAAGCACGTTCCAATCCGGAAGGGGGATAAGTTTAACCTTATGTAATATCCAAGAATGAATTAGAACGTATTGTGATATTTCTTATGTATATGTTATTGGTAGCTTATGATATACAAAATTATACAAAGATCAAATATCAGCCTTGCTGCTAGAATGCTTGATCATTATTAAAGAGTTTTAGAAATGGATGACCAGAATGTTGCATAAGGAAATATTAAGGTATTTGTATAAACTAAAGCACATGTGGTTACTTATCGAAATTTTAATTACGTAAAAGTAATTAAATATAGATTCAGATTAAAATGATTATATGATGCAAGAAATTTTATTTCGACTTTATGTTTCTTAGTCGGAGATATTGTATCTTGCAAAAGTGTGAAAAAGTTTTTGAAAACTACATTCACTATTAAAGTTTACTTGTGGCATGATTTGAGGCTAGAATTTAAGGTAATTGAATGTGAAACTTAATTTCAGGACTTGGAATAAGTTGACAATAATGGCAAGTCACTGAAAACTTATTATGATTATTCCGCTGCATTGTTCTTCTCTAAAACGATGGATATGTCAAAGTTGCTAAAACATATGGAATAATAAGAAAAACTTCAGAAACAAAGATGTCAATTGAGCATAATGACACCAATCTTATGATTTTGGATATGTTACGCAAATGATCTTATATAAAGACATTCATTGAACGTTACATGAATATGAGATCATTGAAAGATTGTAACAAATTTATGATGAACAATTGACATTAAGAGCTCATTATGGTATGTTTCTAATTAATATATCTTATTTTGTCATTTTAGTATACATGAATGTTGATATTAGTTAAACAAGATTTTATCTCGAATTGAGATATTTATGTGGACCATTATTGATCTTTAGGTTGATGAGTCACGTTGGATAGAAAACTAACATCATAGTACATGGAAGGAACTATGTCGAGTAAATGATATAGAACCGCCATGACTTGTGTTATTCTACTCAATATTGGCTTTATGAATTGACCAATTACTTTGTCTTATATTGCTCATTATGTAACTTATTTAAACCCTCACGTTTAATGTTTAATTATGTCACTCGGCCAAGTGGGAGAATGTAAGGTTATTATGGCCTAGTGCCATTAATAATTAATTAAATATATAAGATATTTATTATGATCAAATATCTTAAATAAATATATGGTTTAAATAAATAATATCTATAAGATAAATAAGGTCATATATATTTATGGATAACAATCATATTGACAGAATGTGATTTGAAAAATATTTAATATCCCGATCTGATCCTCCCTCCACCTATAAAAGAAACACAATTTTATGAATTCTCTATACGGTGTCCTAAAGAAAGGGGGTGAGGAGAGAGAAATCAGTTCCCGGCGTAATTCGTAGGAACGTATCACAGGAGGACCTCTATTAATGGTGTCTCAAGGTAAGTCTTCTAATCGTGTTTATGTGGTGTGAAAATCGAGGACCGCTATTAATGGCGTCTCAAGGTAAGTCTTCTAATAGTGTTTATGTGGTGTGAAAATCATGAAGATCTAAGATCCATATCAATTAATAAATTAATTGTTTATAAAATTATGCTTACAGTGGGATGCATTATCAATTTAAATTTTAAATTTATATTTATAATTTTTTGTAGTTTTTATTGTATAGCTCGAAAGGCTGATCAGTTTAGCCCGAAATTTGTTAGAGTTAGGATTAAGTTTATCTTTTTAACTGTTCGTTTAAACAAATCTGATTAGTCCCAAACTTGTGTAACTCGAAGCTAGATAGTACTAGCCATTACTGGCTCGTTTATCAACTCTAAGCGGTAGTGATCTGATGCATATTTAAGGAATGAAAATACTCATGATTAAATATAAAATAAAATACAGGGTAGAAAATCTAAATTAGCTTAATAATCCTTGTTTTGAGTGTTAGTGGATGAGATAAATTGCATAATATATCTAAAGTTATTAGGATAAATACTTTTTTCATTTTAAAAATAGAGATTGAACTATTATTTAAGAAGTTAGAATTCCCTATTTCAAAATATATTTCAATTCGTATTTCATAATTTTTTTCTATTAAAATATTATACACTAATTAATTAATATTAAATCAATACATATTGATCGCAATGCCTATTCAATGAGATTTTAGCATTCAACCATACATCTTTTGTCTTTTATTATACATGTAAATTCACTTGCAATATTTCTTCTTATTTTTTATGATTAAAAAAAAATGAATACGATTATAGAATAAGTGATAAAAACATTGCTAGCTCAATGCAATGCTTTTTATATGCAGACGTTACATTAATTTTCAAATTAATTGCATGCAAAATTTATAGATTAATTAATTAATATTGAGTCCAAAATTGTACAGAAATTGGGTCAACCCTCAAATATTTGCAATCTCTGACCACTGCCGCATATCTATCTCAAAAGAGGTAAAAAGGCAGTAAAACTGGAGGGGGGGACAACCAGTTCATGGAAACTTAATTTCATGTCGGCAAAGAACACCGAAGCTCCGCCGCTGCCGTACTGCCTCGCCGCCTCCGCCGTCGCTGACTCAGTGCACGCGCAACCAATTTTTGTCCAAACTTTTGGGGGACAAAGTATAAATACCCAAAGATCTGTACCCCTCTTTGAAATATTAAACTTAAAAGTCTGTTTTACCCACGTGCATTTTCAGGGAGTTTGAGGCCCCAAATTGCAAATATTTGAAAGCGATGACGTCATGTGGTGGTGCACCATTTCCGATGATTTCTTTTTCCTTTTCAGTGCTCTCCCAAAATCTTCCCAATGGCATGAAAATGTGGAAAGTGGAAACATACATTCATGATACTTTTCCTTTATTAACCAATCATGCATTTAAAGTTCTACCAAATGTGAATAAATTTATGTGAGACAAAAAGTAATCACTCTTGGTTAAAAATAATTTTTAGTAGCCACAAGTCTTAAAAACAATTTATTCTATCAACTTTTAATGGAACATACCAAAATGCCCTTTAAAGGGACCCATTGATCACATGTTTGAGAACTCTTTTTTGACCAAAAAGTACAAAAGTACAATAATTTGTTTTGCAGTCTATTGAATGCATTAATTTGTTACTTTTATATGACTCATGAATATATTTTTTATTAAAATACAAAAAGATGCATTAATTTTATTCGTATGAATTTTTTTTAAATTTTTTCTGGGAAAAAAAGTATTGGCCGAATAGAACAAAAAGTATTGGCCGAATAGAAGAAAATTGTTGACCGAATAGACCGAATAGAAGAATTTTTTTTTTTTGAATTTTTTTTAATTTTTCTGGAAAAAAAGTGTTGGCAGAATAGAACAAACAGTGTTGGCCGAATAGAACAAAATTGTTGGCCGAATAGAAGAAATATTTTTTTTGAATTTTTTTTAAATTTTTTTGGAAAAAAAAATGTTGGCCGAATAGAACAAAATTGTTGGTCGAATAGGCCGAATAGAAAAAATATTTTTTTTCGAATTTTTTTTTAATTTTTTTTGGAAAAAATAGTGTTGGCTGAATAGAACAAATAGTGTTGACCGAATAGAACAAAATTGTTGGCCGAATAGACCGAATAGAATAAATATTTTTTTTCGAATTTTTTTTAAATTTTTTTTGGAAAAAAAAAGTGTTGGCCGAATAGAACAAATAATGTTGGCCGAATAGAACAAAATTGTTGGCCGAATAGGACGAATAGAAGAAATATTTTTTTGAATTTTTTATTTTTTTTGAAAAAAAAGTATTGGCAGAATAGAACAAATAGTTTGGCTAATAGAACAAAATTGTTGGCCGAATATGCCGAATAGAAGGAATATTTTTTTCGAATTTTTTTTAATTTTTTCTGAAAAAAAATATTTCCTATAATTTTAAATGTGGTCTCACCCACCTTATTTAATGCAGTCAACATTGACATAATCATGCCCCCATTATAGTCATCTTTTATCTGACTGTTATGGGATAATTTGGAGAAGTCCACTAAATAGTGGCTAATAAAAATTATTTTTAAGGGATGTGACTATTTAAAATTGTACTTGGTAAAATTTAGTCCGATTAATTATTGTGAAATAGCAATGTGTATCCCAACCACATTTGCTAGGTGTCTACTAATTTTTATTGCCATCTAATTAAAGCCTAATTTATTTCTTGCAGTTCGTTTTAATGATATCGACGACTACATGAGACTAGGACCCTAATAAGTGAATTTAATGTGTATGTGGAGAATGTCATATTGTAATGAGGAGTATTATAAGGTTTGAGGATTATGTTTTGATTAGATAAAGTATTATAATGTGGTGTAGGATATTACTCCCTCTGTCAAATGTCAATGTATCAATTTACTTTTTATACATGGATTAAAGAATATTATTGTTTTATGTATAATGAGTATTTGTATTAGTAGAGGGTGTGTGTCACATATGTCTAAAAAGAAAAATTGATAGATTAAGGGTGTACGACCAAAATAATAAAATAGATAGATTAAAGATGTACGGAGAGAATATATTATTATGCATAGATATTAGTTTAGGATTTAGGGTAATCTGATCAGTGTGGTTTAAAATATAGTACTCCATTTCACCTTTAGAAGTTAGAAGTTAGGGTATAATGATATTTTAATTATAATAAATTAAAAATTTTAAAAAAAACAACAATATTAATTGAGGAAACCACAAATTAATTAAAAAGAGACTAATTAATTAAAAAGGGACTAAATTTTTATTAATTAGGGTACTGAGGGCCACATATTCTCCAAATAATTTGATTGAATTGATTCCACCAAATAAAAATTATATTTTTAACCCTCTCATAATATGGATTCTTTGAGATTATCTTATATAAGATTAGCTCAACATAATATTTATTTAATGTCAACGGATGCAGTTTTCACATTTTATTTTATTAAGTATATATGTCGAAGACAAAGGGAATAAAGAAATAGTATATCATAAATAGTGTCTTAGTATATAATAATCGTCCTACCTGTTTCACTCCGGATACAGTTGTTTGTTAAATGTAAAAAGTTTGTGATAATTTTATTAGTATTTTAAATATTGTCATGTGGGTTTCTATTTTTAGAAGTACCCATGAATTTTGAGATAAACGGTAGAGAGTGTGGATAAGTAAAGAAATGAATGGAGTATAAGGCATATTTTGTTTTTTACTAAGTAATTCAAATCTACTAAACGAACCTTAATTGCTAAATATACTACATTAAAATTACAATAAACAAGCATCATCATGCATATTCATATATGATCATTTTACTCTTTTAAAAAAATTAAGAAAATATACTCCATGAATTTGAGAGTCGAAGAAAAAATATATATAAAAAAATGGAGTAGAATTTAATTTAATAGATTATGAATAAAATTATATTAAAATCAATTTAACAACAAATTAAATTAAAAAAATTACAAATCATACTAAACTAACTAAAATGTAAATTTGACATTTAAAATAATTATAACAAAATTAACACACGAATTAATCAAAAGAAATATAATTTAAATTTAAAAAATAAATTAAAAAAACACGTACCGTCAATTTTTTTTTAAACTTGGTGAAACCTTTAGTGGAATAATTTATGTTAGATAAATTCTCTTGTGAGACATTATATATGTGAGACGATTTGTGAGAAGTGTTAATGTATGTCTATTATATAGATAAAGTATGTTTAATGGTTGTTAAAGTATGTTTTCTAAAATATGATAAATGATGAATTAAAGTATGATTTTAGGGTGTTATAATATGATTCATTATTGATATAGTTTAACTATAAATAAGCATACTTTACCATACTTTTGTAATGGATCAACTCGTCTCTTAGCCGTCTCACAAAAAAATCTGTCTCACAAGAGAGTTACTCATTTATATGTATGGTGGAGAAATTTTTTCTTTTTAATTTTATTTATTTAATTACAATTATTATTTTAAATTTTTAATTTTCTTATTAATACATATTTTATTTAATGAGTTTATTTATAAAAATTGTAAGAGCTGATATTAGGTGCATCCAGAGTTAAAAGTTTATTTTGACTCATAACTATTGAAAACTATTTTGTCCCATAACTATTGTTCCAAAAAAAATATTTGTATCGATTTTGTCTCATAACTATTGAATTTGTTTTAATTTTGCCCAATTTTCACCGGAACCCTAAAATTTTGCCGGAAATTGATCACGTGTGTTGCACGTGAGAGATGAAATTGGGGGAAATTGGCGAGCACTGCTGACCTGGACATCCAAGTAAAATTCGTACAATAGAATCGTTACGTCACAAATTAAAAATAAAAAATTAATAATTAAAATATATCCACCCTTCTGCTACGTCAGCACACACGGATGAGAGAGAAAGTGGAAGAACTGGAAGGAGTAGAGCTTCAACCTCTGTTTCTCCAAATTCAAGTGCTTCGCCACTGTCATCCTCTCTGCCCCCGCCTCCCATCTTCGACGATCAAGACCCAGACCACCAGTTTTCCGCCGTCACCAACCCTACACCCCGGAATTTCAACTCCCTCTACGACTCCTCCGATCTCTCCACCGCCGCCGCCACCGCCGAGGACGAAGAAGACTTCTTCACCTCCTCCTCCGACTTCACCGAAGTCGCCGACGACTGCATCCCCGACTTCACCTCCGCCTTCGCCTCTCTACCACTTCCTTCTCTTCCCCCAGCACCTCTAACTCCATCTTCGAACCCCTGAACCGCCGCCGCGAGATCCGACCGCGGTGAGCGGCGGCGTGGCGGTGCAGGCGTACATGGAGTTATCCAGAACTGGCAAGTGACGGAGTTGGCGAGGGAGAAGCCGATCAAGAACCGAACCACGATGAAGGATTCGGTGGTGGAGATGAAGCAGGCGGCGAGGACAGCAGGAGCGGTGATATTAAGGAATGAAGAATATATTTTCATATATTTGTTTATCTTGTAAATCTTAGATTGATTGTTTGGTTGAGAGAGATTTAAGGAAATTGTTGTACCTCACTCTCAATCTATATATATGTCTGTATTCTTCTCACAATATATGAAAAACATCTTTCATCATCTTATATGGTATCACGAGTGGTTTCGACCTAACTTTTCTCTTTCACCCACCACAACGTGCGTTTGAATCGCCATGTCTGAGCACACCGAAACATTCTCCTTCACCACCACCCGCCCTCCTATCATCCCCATTACTGCCCATCACCATCTTCCAATTCATCTTGATCATACCAACTATCCTTCATGGAGGGCTCATCTCGTTGCCCTTCTACGTGGCCATAACATATTAGGGTTTGTGGATGGCTCCCACAAATGCCCTACTCTACTTCCAGACAAATCCAACCTTGAGGATGTTATGCAGTGGACTCGTCAAGACCAACTGCTCCTTGCGGCCATTTTTGGATCTCTCTCCACTACTGTTCTCCCTTTAGTTGCATCTGCCGCCACATCTACCGAGGCTTGGGCCGTTCTCACTCGGTTGTTCGCTGGAAAATCGCGATCTCGCGTGAACCAACTGAAGACTGACTTATTTCGTGTGCAGATGGGTGATCGGTCCATCACCGAGAACCTGCACCATGTCAAAGTGAAGGCTGATGAACTAGCCCTTATTGACCAGCCGGTGTCCTCTGATGATTTGACACTATTCGTCATCAACGGCCTTGACCTACTGCCTTCACTATGACTGGAACTCGCAGCTCTTTTTCATCATGGCATGATCGACTTGGCACCCATCTATGAACACCAGTTCTTTTATAATAAATTCATTTCGTTTGCCTGTAATAAAACAGTATACTTTGGGCACCAGAAAATGTGAATCTTGTCTTTTAAGCAAATCTCATGAACGGCCATTTTTGGAGTCATCATTTACTTCTACTCATCCTTTGGAATATATTTATGCTGATGTTTGGGGCCCTGCGCCAGTTGTTTCTATTGATGGTTCCAAATATTTCTTGTTGTTCGTTGACTTGTTTACCCGTTATTGTTGGGTGTATCCGCTACGTGCTAAATCGGAGGTAACCACTTTATTCCCTCAGTTTCGTAGCTTGGTTGAGAAGCACTTTGGGGATGTTGTTCGAAATTTATATTCTGATAATGGGGGAGAATTCATTGCTCTACGCTCGTATCTCAATCAACATGGAATTTCTTGGTTCACAACTGCACCTCACACACCGGAACAAAATGGTCTTGTTGAGAGGCGCAATCGACATATATTGGAGGTGAGCCGATCGCTTATTCACAAGGCCTCTTTGCCATCGTCTTTCTGGTCACTGTCTGTTCAAACTGCCGTCTACTTAATCAACAGAATGCCAACACCAATCTTGCAACAGAAAAGCCCATTTCATGCTTTGTTCGGGAAGGCTCCAAACTATCAAAAACTCCGCATTTTCGGTTGTCGTTGCTACCCTTGGCTACGGTCGTACTTACCTGGAAAACTTACTCCTTCTTCTCTTCCTTGCATCTTTATTGGATATTCCTTATCTCAAAATGCATACAAGTGTTATGATGCAAACTCTGGCAGGATGTATTTATCGCGGCATGTGCGTTTTGTTGAGGATGTCTTTTTGGGATTTTCTCCGTCATCTCAGTCACAGTGTCAACGTCCACTCACAATTTCCGTTCTTCCCACAGTTATGCCCTCTTCGGACTCCACCGTGTTGCATAACACCTCACCACCATCGACCACTGCTCATATGCCGACTGCTTCGTCTCCCGCTCCTACTGCTGATGAGGTGAACTCAACTGACAACTCGGATTGTCATGCTACTCGTACGCATGTCATGACAACAATGAGCCTTAACAACATTCATAAACCAAAACGGTCTTACATGGCCAGCAAGCACCCCCTTCCCGAAACAATCGAGCCGTCTTCCGTCAAACAGGCACTTTTAAATCCACTTTGGAGGAGTGCTATGGCAGAAGAAATCAACGCCTTGCAGAAATTCGGCACTTGGGATCTTGTTCCACCTCCTTCTGGTGCTAACATTATTGGATGCAGATGGGTGTTTCGAGTCAAGCGACACCCTGATGGCTCTATTGATAGGTTCAAAGCACAACTCGTTGCAAAGGGTTTTCAACAATGGCCGGGTCTTGATTTTCGTGAGACGTTTAGTCCGGTTGTCAAACCGGAACTATACGTATTGTTCTATCCATTGCACTTCACTACAAATGGCCACTGCGACAGATGGACGTTAGCAACGCTTTTCTCCACGGAAATATAAATGTTCCTGTCTATATGCATCAACCACCGGGATTTGTTGATCAACACTCTCCACACCATGTGTGTCTCTTACGTCGCACCTTATATAGTCTACGACAGGCACCGCGAGCATGGAATACGGCCCTATGCTCGGCTATTCTGTCCTTTGGTTTCATTCAGTCACGAGCTGACTCTTCTCTTTTCATCTACAAACAAAGGTCAGCAACAATTCTCATTCTTGCATATGTTGATGATTTAATCATCACAGGCTCTTGCGCTAGCACCATTTCTGAGGTCATAAAGCATCCACAAAAGGTTATCCTAGTCAAAGACATGGGGCCACTGACATATTTTCTGGGCATCGAAGTTGCTTCTTGCCGAGAGGGTCTCTTTCTATCACAACATAAATACACCATTGATCTCCTCAAGAAGTTTTCCTTGGAAGGCGTGAAGCCTGTTGCTACACCAATGGCTCACAAGCTGCCTCCCTCACATGGCTCTACTGATGCCACAGAGTATAGAAGTGCAATCGGTGGACTTCAATACCTTACATTCACGCGACCGGATATCGCGTTTGCCGTCAACAAACTAGCTCAGCATATGTCTTCTCCTTCAAGGACTCATTGGGATGCTGTAAAGCATCTATTCCGTTACTTGAAGGGCACTCTACATCATGGTCTATTAATGCAGCGAGCTTTTCCTAGGCACTCCTTGCAGCTTACTGCCTACACTGACTCGAATTTTGGTGGAGACTTGAGCGACTGCAAATCAACTTCTGCTTATGTAATATTCCTTGGTTCGAATCCAATATCATGGCGCTCCCGAAAGCAACGTGGTGTTGCTCGCTCGTCCACGGAGGCCGAATACCGCGCTCTAGCTTCCGCCGCATCTGAGGTATGCTGGATACAACACCTGTTCGGTGAACTTGGCCTTCCTTTCACCTCACCTCCACGGCTTCTAAGTTACAACATGGGTGCCACACGCCCACAATCCAGTCCAGCACTCAAGAATGAAGCACATTGCAATTGATCTTCACTTCATCAGGGATCTTGCCTCGAGGAACTGTTTATCGGTTGCTTATGTTCACACAGATGATCAGCTAGCTGACTTGCTTACGAAGTCACTACCTAGGCCGAGATTTCAGACTCTTCGATCAAAACTCTTTGTTGCTGATGGAACGTCGATTTTGCGGGGGCGTATTAAGGAATGAAGAATATATTTTCATATATTTGTTTATCTTGTAAATCTTAGATTGATTGTTTGATTGAGAGAGATTTAAGGAAATTGTTGTACCTCTCTCTCAATCTATATATACGTCTGTATTCTTCTCACAATATATGAAAAACATCTTTCATCATCTTATAGGTGAGAAGGGAGACGACGGCGGTGACGACACGTGGACCGAACAAGTCGCAGGCGGAGCCCACGGCGAGGCTGGAGAAGATGGAGCCGATGAAGTGTGCGAGCAAGAAGCTTCCCGGTGCAACCTGCTGGAATCCAAAAGTGAATTTGCCGGAAGAGGTTGATCGAAATTTGGGGAATAGGTTTTGATTTTAATCGTGTATTCTGTTTTGTTAATCCTGTTTGTTTGTTTTTTTTTTTTAGTTTAGGTTTTTATTTTAATAACATAATTTAAAATATATTTTAGGAAATTAGGGGTTGATGAGTCATCTTTTTATTTTTTAATTTTTTTATTAATTTGATGATGGGGCAATTTTAGTGGCCTAATGCCCACATGTCCGGGTCACCCTCCTCACCGGATTTCCCCAACTTCATACATCACGTGCAGCGCACATGGTCAATTTCCGGCGAAATTCTAGGATTTCGGCGAAAATTGGGCATAATTGAAACAAATTCAATAGTTATAGAACAAAATCGATATAAATATTTTTTTTGGGACAAAATCTAAAATTTTCAATAGTTATGGGACAAAATAAACTTTTAACTCGGTGCATCCATATGTGTATAACTTTTTATTCTATTTTGTATACATGTTTCTTAATAATTGTATATTTTTTTTCACACTTATAAGTTTTCATTAAAAAAATTAGCATCCATATATGTATAAGTTTTTATTCAATTGTGTATACATATTTTTTAATAATTGTATATCTTTTTACACTCAATTTTTCATTAAAAAATTAAACAATTAAATTGTATACATTTTTGTTCATAATTGTATATGTTTTTATTTATATTAGTATACGTTTTTGAAAGTGGGTGCACACTATCTTAAGGTGCACCCGAGTGTACACTATAATTAGTCAAATTGTAATATTTTTAATTCTAATTAAAATGATAAAATAGTCATGCATGGGTATGTTTAGTAATTTATGTTTATTTATTATAATTTTAATGGGATGTATTTAGCTATTGAGGTTCATTTAATAGATTTGGGATACAAATAGGGTCCTTTTTATTCATCTCATAATATTATTGGTGAAATTGTTCTATAAGACAATTTTCAATTTTTCATGATAGAAAATTACTCACTTTAAAAAAAAAATAACTTTTTAATCCTCTAATAAAATTAATTTAGTTTGACGATCTAAAGTAAAACTTGTTCTCTAAATAAATAAGAATTAATGTTTATATAAATATCAATTTTCTATTTTTTTTCAATTTTGTTTTGGCTAGCTTAGTTCACCCGCAAACATGTAAAATTTGAATTTAACGTACAAACCGCCAGTGGTGACAATTAATGTTGGTATAATAATAACCGCATCTATAATTTAGGAAAGAAAACTTATCGATTAATAATGGCAAAGACTTGTGTACAACCTTTAATTGGTACAACTTCGGTACAATTTCTTTCCTTCATTTTCAGTATGTGTTTTTCTTTCTTTTTTTTTTTTTTTTTTTTTTTTAATTTTAGCTGTATGTTACTGTTTTTTTAATTTTAGGGATATAATTACAATTTTACCCTTGTGGTTTAGGGTATAATTTATCCCTAGAGTTTAAGGTATAATTGTAATTTTACTCTTGGTTTAGGGTATAATTATTCCTTAGGGTTTAGGGTATAATTGTAATTTTACCCTTGTGGTTTAGGGTATAATTATCCCCTAGGGTTTAGGGTTTAAAGTATAATTGTAATTTTACCCTTGTGGTTTAGGTTATAATTGTAATTTTACCCTTGTAGTTTAGGGTATAATTATTCCATATGGTTTAGGGTATAATTGTAATTTTACCCTTGTGGTTTAGAATATAATTATCCCTAGGGTTTAGGGTTTAGGGTTTAGGGTATAATTGTAATTTTACCCTTGTGATTTAGAGTATAATTTATCTATAGGGTTTAGGGTATAGTAATTATTTAAATAAAATAAATTTAAAAATAAAAACAACATTAATGAATGAGCAGAAATTGATTAAGAATGGTGGAGACCAATGTTGTACCAATTCAATTGGTACAACCGGTTGCCACCCTAATCCCTTTCATTAATAATTCATACACTTTATGATATAATAACCTGTAAATAACATAAATAGATGACATTTATATATACGTATATAAAGTAGCTTTGTGTGAAACCGTTTTATTTATTTATTTTTTAATAAAAATTAGATATGATTATTTTTTTATTTATCTTACGAATAATTCATGAAAGAAATCAGAATGTCATATTGAATGAGTTGCATAAATAATGTTATAAAATTTTAATACAATATTAGTGCATGGAAGTGATAGTCATCCAATTAACGAACTATTTAATGAATAATTTGTAATATAAAAGAATAATAATAACATTCATAATAAAAAGTGATAATATTTTTTCATTAAAAAATAATATTCCTTCCGTCCACAACTCATCTTTAAATATTCTATTTTTATCAGTACATAACTCATCTTAATACCAGTAACCAATAAAGAAAAACAACATCAAACCCAATTACTTCATAATACAATTTAATTTTAGTTATACCATTAACACATTAGTTACATAATATACTCTATAATTTATTTATTATTAAAAATGTCAAAGTATCCCTAAATGTAAGTCAATTTTTTTCTTAATATGCATGTAAGTCAAAATGTAAATTTCAATAATAAATGAAGGGAGTAAAGTTATGAAAAAAAAATAAGCAGTCTTACTGTAAAATGGTCTATATAAGTATTTCTCTTCACAAAACAGCTCAATTGAGCGGTTTTTCATCTATCAAGTACTATTTCTTTATTTAAATATGGAGTATTTTTTATTATGCTCAGAAGCTTATTACAAAAAAGTGTCACCCAAATTTTTTACTCCAATATTCAGAAGTGGATTAATTCACACTACACAAAAATTCATTTTTAGTAACAGAATTTATTAACGAAATTCAATTTATTGATAATTACCATGGATTGTCAACAAAAAATATACTACTAATTTTCTTTTAACAAATAAATACCAACGAATTTTTCATATGCTTTTACCAACGGAATAAAATTCACTAATTACCAACAGATTACATATGCAATCATTATATAACTTGCCAACGGATTACCAACGATATTGAATTTTCGTTGCAAAAAATTTACCAACCACCAATTTATCAATGAATTTTGTTGTTAAAAGCAGCAGAGCGGGAGAAGTCTATATACGTAGGTATCTGCTTTGCTCGGCCACATAGCCACCCCTAGTTTTATGTTGAAGGGTGGGTAATTGATAACAATAGATGCATGCATGGGATATTTTACACGTGGATTATGTTCATTGGAGGATGGAGAATAATCATAATGTGTTGCATGCAAGCTGGAAGCAAGTTGTGGCAGTTGAAACAAGCCAACAAACTCAACTGACAAAAACTGTCAAATTGGAGCAGTGTGAGCAGCCATTTTTGGAGCGGTTGTTGGGCACTTTATTGAGCTACTTGGAACTGGCTAGATGGCTGCATCTCAACTACTAAGTGAGGGCTTTCTAGTGGAGGTTTAACTGGATCAATAGGTTAAGGGAGTAGCAAGATATAAGGGGCTCAAAGTGGCTTGATCACAGTAATTTTTGCATTTTGAGTTTGACAGTTTCTGTAGCTTCGTTTTTATTCTTCTTGTTACAGATTGAGATCAATCCAATCTGGTGTGTAAGTATTGGGTAATAATAAGAGTTCTTCTCCCCAAAGTGGATGTAGGTTATTCATAACCGAACCACTATACATCCTTGTGTAAGATTACTTTTCATTTCAAGTTCTATCATTTTATGTGTGTTTGATTCTTGAGTGTTTTGTGAGGTTTTGTGTGTTTATCACAATAATTGGCGTCGTCTGTGGGAAATCCAGATATACAGCAAGCATTCAAGATGAATACTACAAGATTTGATGTTGAAAAGCTCTCAGAGAAGTCAGATTTCAACCTATGGAAAATCAAAATGAAGGCAGTCCTAATGCAGCAAGGTTTGATGGATGCTCTCAAACCTCCTCCACCAGTGAAGACTGAAGTCCTCAGAGATCCTCAAGCTGCAGCAGGTGCTGTAAGAGCACAGATGGATGATCAGGTACTTCAAAAGGCATATTCTACAATAATTCTATGTCTAAGTAATAAAAAACTCAGAGAAGTATCAAAGGAGACAACAGCTATTGGGGTATGGAACAAATTAGAAGCCTTGTTTTTGGTTAAATCATCTGCCAACAAGATGCATCTGAGGCAAAGGCTTCATGCATTCAAAATGAGTGATGAAAGGTCTCTAATGGAACAAGCTGATAAATTCTGCAAGATCACAGATGATCTGGAAAGTGAGGATTTCAAGCTGTCCAGTGAAGACAAGGCCATCATGTTGCTGTCAGCATTGCCAAGATCACAGAGGCACTTCAAGGATGCTGTTCTCTATGGAGGGAAGGATGTAGTACTGCTTGAAGATGTATTGAAAGCACTTAGATCAAAAGATCTAGAGGAAGGGGCTGACAGCAAAGAAAAACCTGGAGCAGAAGGACTCTTTGCCAAGAAAGGAAACCAAAACAAGAAATGGAACAAATGAGGTAATTCTGATCAAAAGATGGGTGCAACAGGACAGTCAACTGGAAAGAAGTGTTACTACTGCCATGGACCAGATCACTTCAAGAAACAAAGTGCAAAATGGAAAGCTAACAAGTCCAAAAGGGTTGATGCAACTACTGGAAATCAGAAGAATCAAGTCAATCAGGTTGGTGAATCTCAAAATAATGCTGGTATGGAAGGTATTGAAGCTCTGGCCATCACATCATCAGATATGTCTGTTGAGTGGTATTGGATTCAGGGTGTACATTCCATATGACACCTATGAAGCATTGGTTTGAGGAATTCAAGCATCAAGAAGGAGGATTAGTATTATTAGGTGATGATTATTCTTGTGAAATAAAGGGAGTGGGATCCATCAGACTGCTTATGTTTGATGGAGTTCAGAGGCTTCTTAGGAATGTTAGATATGTTCCTGGATTAAGAAGGAACCTCATCTCTCTTGGGATGCTTGATACTCAAGGGTATGATTCAAACCTGAGGAGGAGAGTTCTCACTGTGACTAAGGATGATAGAATAGTCATGAAGGGAACTAGGAGATCTGACTTGTACTTTCTGGATGAGAGTGTTGTTGTAGGACAGATACACAACACTGATCAGCAGGATGACGCCAAGCTATGGCATGGTAGGCTGGGACATGTTAGTGAAAGAGGAATGCAAGAATTGGTTAAACAATAGCTGATCAAGTTCAATACAAATGATCAGATTAGACATTGTGAGCATTGTATTCTTGGTAAGTCTAAGAGACTTAAGTTTGGTGAATCGAACATACAACCAAATGAATAATGGATTATGTTCATTCAGATCTCTAGCGACATTCAAAAACTATAACCAGAGGTGGAGGAAGATACATAATTATCATCATTGATGATTACTCAAGGAAGCTGTGGGTATATGTTCTGAAAACCAAGGATGAAGCATTTTCTACATTCAAGGTCTGGTTAACAGAAACAGAAAATAACACTGGGAGTAGTTAGATGCATGTTGAGCAGTACATGTTTAAGTAAGATATTTTGGGGAGAATTAGCTGCAACTGCAGCTTACTTGATCAACTTATGTCCTGCTACAGCTCTGAATTTTAAAACTCCAGAAGAAGTCTGGTAAGGTAAGGTTCCAAGCTACTCACACCTTAGAGTTATAGGCTGTCAAGCTTATTTCCATGTGAAACAGGATAAATTGGAACCTAGAGCACTTAAATATATTATGATTGGTTATCCAAAAGGTGTAAAGGGGTATAAACTGTAGTGTTATGAAGAGAACAGACTCTTGGTTAGTAGAGATGTTGTTTTCATTGAAGATAAGATGCCTTTGATTAAAGATGATCAGAGAAGAGAGTCTGAGCTTGAGGTGGAGCCTCAAAATATGAACAGATTAGGTGAAAGTAAAGAGAACTTCACTAACAGAGATACAGACGAAGTATCAAGAGTTAAAGAACAACCTAATACCTATCAACTTGCAAGAGATAGACAGAAAAGAACTATAGTGCTACCTGCAAGGTATGTGGAAGCTGATATAGTATCATTTGCACTATATACAACAATTGAAATTGAAGCTTATGAACCAAGAAACTACACTGAGGCATTGGCAAGTCAAGATAGTAATAAGTGGCTGATAACCATGGAGGAAGAGCTATTGTCTTTGAATAAGAATGGAACATGGAGAATTGTTGACAAACCAAAATCTCATAAGCTAGTTGGATGTAAGTGGATTCTCAAGAGAAAACCAGCATCTGCAGCTGAAGGTGGAGTCAGATACAAGGTTAGGCTAGTAGCTAGGGGTTTTTCACAGAAGGAATGAGTGGATTACAATGAGATCTTCTCACCTGTGGTTAAACATTGTTCAATCAAAGTATTACTAGCACTAGTGGCTCAATATAATCTTGAGCTTCATCAGATGGATGTAACTACTGCATTTCTACACGGTAAGTTGGAAGAAAGTATCTACATGAAGATACCAGAAGGTGTTACAGTTGAGAGGGCTGATACAAAACCTGTTTACTACTCAAGTCTCTGTATGGACTTAAACAAAGTCCCAGACAGTGGTACTTGAGGTTTGATGAGTATATAATTGCCAATGGATTTCAGAGAAGTCTCTATGACATTTGTGTATACATCAAGGAAGAAAACAGCTGTTACACATACTACTCTATGTGGATGATATCTTGATTGCTTGTAAGAGCTCTCAAGGCATTGATGTAGTGAAGGAATTACTCAAATTGGAGTTTGAGATGAAGGATCTTGGTGAAGCTAAGATGATACTAGGTATGGAAATAAGCAGAGACAGGCCAGCTGGAGTACTTGTGTTGAAACAGCAGTCTTATCTTTTTAAAGTACTCAAAAGGTACAATATGGATCAGTGCAAACCTGTTACAACACCTGTCAAGCAAGGGTTAAGTCTGTCTCTACTTGGTGGAGCTAAAACAGACAGAAAAGTATCTGAAATGAGCAGAATTCCATATGCAAGTTCAGTGGGCAGTCTTATGTATGCTATGGTTTGCAGTAGGCCTGATCTTGCTTATGTAATGAACTTGATTAGTAGATTCTTAAGTTGTCTAGGGAAGTAGCATTGGGAGGCAGTCAAATGGGCATTAAGGTATGTCAAGTGAACTGAACAATTTGGTTTAAAATTTCAGAAGAGGGAAGCAAAATTAGAAACTGTCATTGGATATGTTGATGCTGATTTTGCAGCAAACTTAGATTCTAGGAAGTCTCTTACAGGGTATGTGTTTAATATGTATGGAACATCAGTGAGGTGGAAGGCTAGCCATCGGTCTGTAGTGGCATTATCAACTACAGAAGCTGAATTTATTGCCTTGACAGAAGCAATTAAAGAAGGGGTATGGCTTGTTGGTTTGCTGAAAGAATTGGGAGAATATCAGGATGCTGTAGTGGTATATTGTGACAATCAAAGTGCAATACACTTAGTTAAACATTAGGGATATCATGAGAGGACCAAACACATTGATGTCAAGCTATACTTTGTGAGAGATATGGTGGATAGTGGATCTGTTGAAGTTAGAAAGATTGATACATCTGTAAATCCAGCAGATGGACTTACTAAAGCTTTGCCAGCAACAAAATTTGAGCTGTGCAAGACTTTAGTTGGTATGGTTTCAAACTTACAGGTTGCTGCTCCTTAAAAAGCAGCAAGATGGGGAGGAGAGCTCAAGTTTGAGCATGCATACATCTAAGGTGCAGATTGATAACAATAGATACATGCATGAGATGTTTCACACGTGGATTATGTTCATTGGAGGATGGAGAATGATCATAATGTGTTGCATGCAAGCTGGAAGCAAGTTTTGGCAGTTGAAACAAGCTAACAAACTCAACTGACAAAAACGGTCAAATTGGAGCAGTGTGAGCAGCCGTTTTTGGAGCGGTTGTTGGGCACTTTATTGAGCTACTTGGAAATGGCTAGATAGCTGCATCTCAACTATTAAGTGATGGCTTTCTAGTGGAGGTTTAACCGGATCAATAGGTTAAGGGAGTAACAAGATATAAGGGGTTCAAAGTGGCTTGATCACAGTAATTTTTGCATTTTGAGTTTGACAGTTTCTGTAGCTTCGTTTTCATTCTTCTTGTTACAGATTGAGATCAATCCAATATGGTGTGTAAGCATTGAGTAATAATAAGAGTTCTTATCCCCAAAGTGGATGTAGGTTATTCATAACCGAACCACTATACATCCTTGTGCAAGATTACTTTTCATTTCAAGTTCTATCATTTTATGTATGTTTAATTCTTGAGTGTTTTGTGAGGTTTTGTGTGTTTATCACAACAGTAATAATCACAAGTGCATAATAACATTAAGTTGTTATGTAAAAACATAAGTGTGTAATAAAGTTTATGCATCCCAAAATGTCAGCACGTTATTAATATGGAACTGGCCTGATTTATTAGGTCACATTGCTGGAAACCTATTTAATGGTGTACACCACCATTAGGGGCCCCCACCGCCCTTGCCCTGGGGATTGGTAGAGGAGGGATGTGCCTCAAGTGGCTTATAGAGATGACTCACTGTTAAACTTGTGCTTGCAAGGGGCCAAATTCATGTCAAATGCAGGATTCGAACCCCCACCCTACATCAACCAATTGGTGGAGGAGGTAAATCGTAGGATGTGCCTCAAGTGGCTTATAGAGAGGGCTCACTGTTAAACTTGTGCTTGCAATGGGCCAAATCCATGCCAAAGGCAGGATTCGAACCCCCACCCCTACAGCAACCAAGCTCAGTTCGAAGACCTTTCTACCTTTCCTTCTACCCGTTGAACTATGCCTTGGGGGCTGGAAACCTATTTTATAATCTAATATATGTAGTAAACCATTCAACTCTTAAGTTCGTACATTATTATTAATTTCCACCTACTCCTATTAATTCCTTTATCTTACACCCGCTGAAATTGTAATGATTATATCCGTACTTTGAGGTCGATTATACCCCAATTTAATTCCAAGAAAATAAATTCTCTTCATTCCGGATAAACACCCTTCAAGATTAGTTTTTTCATTAACTTGATGACTCTATTCAAAAGAAAAAAAATTTATAGACCAATTTTAAAAGGGGAAAGACTTGTGTGACATTGTCTTATAATAAAAAGTGATACTCAAGTAATGAAAAGTGATAATGCTATTTCATGAACAATTTATAGTATAAATGAAAAGTGATCGGCATTTTATAGCGAAAGTGATAACATTTTATAACGAAAGTGATAACTAATTTAAAATATATATGGTCTTACGAAAGACCTACCCATTTTAAAAATAGGATAAGTTGGTGTACAAAAAATTTTAATACTCCCTCCGTCCCACGTATTTTTACCCACTTTCCATTTTGGGATGTCCCACGTATTTTTACTCATTCCATTTTTGACAAAAATACATAATATTTTATTACCTACTTTTACAATCCCAACAACTTTAATTAATTTTTACACTTTATTTATCATTCTCAATAACTGTATTCACTTTTTCTTTTTAAATTACTAATTTATCCCTATTTTCTCTTACATTATATATTAAAAAATAAAAGGTCTTAATCTCCGTGCCCGTACAAACGGATAAAAATACACGGGACGGAGGGAGTATGTTATTTGCATGATTTGTAATGTCATTATAATTTTTTTAAAAGAAACATGACATATCCACGTCAAGATAACCGGGTGATCTATTTGTTACAGCCGGTTAATGAACGAAAAAGTTGATTTTCTTAAATTTAACGGGATTGATTTCAAAATCGAGAAAATGCATGAATAGACCAAATTTTAAAATTGGTGTAAGTTAGGGGACAAATTTCTTTATTTTTCCAAAAATAAATTATATTCTCTCCGTCAAGTCCAAATAAACTCATTTGCTTTTTATACGTAAATTAAAAAGTATTAGTATTTAATACGTGGACCCTATATTTTAATTGTATTAGAGGGAATGTGTGAGTCCTATATGTGTATAACGGGAAATGAGACCCTTAGCAGCGGACGCCCAAAATAGAAAAATGAAACTCTTTAAAGAAAAGACAATCAGCGAGTAATCTTGCTAAAGTATTAATATATTTTTAGTTTTTATTTATTTGTATTAAATAATTTATTAAAATGTTAATTTTTAATTATAATTTCATATTGGAATATTATGTAACACTCACATTCCAGGTCATCTTCCTTTAAATGATTTCTTAAACATGTTAAATTTTTAGACTTAGATTCATAATTTTATTTAAATAAAATCTTGTGTTGATAAGAAAAGTTTTTTTTAAGTTGATATTCGATCTATCTTTTTAGCTCTGGACAAAATAATTCCTTAAAAAAGAAAAAAAAATAAGTGGAGTCAAGAAAGGATCTTAAAGTTCATAATACAAACGTCCTACCCAATATTAATTAAAACAACTAAATCCTAAAATCTAATAAGGAAAGCAATTATTTCTTCTCACTTAAATGTACAATAAACATTGCATGTGTCCAAAGATGGATAACGGCGTGTGCTATTTATTTCATACAAATTGATGAATTATTTTCATCATGAAATTCGAATATATATTATTAAAAAATTATGAAATCATAGAAAAATTATATTTTAACTAATTAAAATCATAATTTAAATTTCATTGTAAATATTGTTGGGTTTGAATGTGCAAAGCAATTATTGCATTGAGTATTTAATTTCAGGGTACGAGCGTTTTGATTTTGGAATGTATTGTATTATGAGCATTAAGGTATTTTCATTTTATTTTTTTTTTTGTATTAATTTTGAGCAATAAGCTGGTATCGTAATATTTTACTAGTATATTTACGAGTGATAATGCTGGTTGGTTATGACGCCACCCATATAATTTCAACTCTACTAACGATAATTTGCATATTTAAAATTGTTTAACTAATGTTTTTATTTCTAACGATCTAATGTTTTATTAAATAAATAAAACGACAACGTGAAAAGATTATTGTTGATCACGATAATTAAAAGTACATCGTCATCAAGTAATAATAACATATCACTTAAAAAAAATAAAATTAACCAACAATTTGGGCAACAGATTAATTTCAGTGGGTAAATATCAATATATTATTAATAAAAATTACATTTATCTTTTAACAATTCAATATACGAACAAATTTATAATATTTTTATTAACGAATAATATATATACTCCCTCTCTCATCCCACAAATATTTGCACACTATTTTATGCACGCATATTAAAAAAATGATAATTTTTAGGGGTATTATAATATTTTTGGTAATAAATAAATGATAAAATATGTTAGATGTGTTAGATAAATGTAGTTTTTATGTAAATAAAGTGTATGAGGAAGGGTGATTGTGTTTGACTCTTTACTTTTTTTAAGAAGATAAAAACTTTTGTGGGACAATTCAAAATGGAAAGTGTATCATTTGAAATGAAACGGGGGAATATCCATTATTATTTATTAACATAATCCTTATATAAATTACCAACAATATTATTAGTAATGAATTATTAATAAATTTAAATTTTCATTTTTAAAATATTATACTAATCACCCCTTTGCCAACGAAAAAGTATCAACAAAATTCGGTTATCAATCATCCGTTGATAAACCACTTTTTGTAATGACATTAAAATTTTTTCTAATATAATATTCTATTAGTAAAAAAATAAATCCTTCGTCCGCTTTTAAGGTGTTCATTTTACTGTTTTTGGTCGGTTTAAAGGTATCAATTTCCCCAATTTAGTAAAAAAAGTACACAATATGACTCACTACTTCCCTCAAATACAACTATCCACTTTACATATAATAATAATAATATTTTTTAATCCACGTGCAAAAAGCAAACGAACACCTTAGAATCAAACGAGAGAATAGTTTTTTAGTTGTATGATTCCTTCTATTAAAAAAAATTATATTATTATAAATGTATGGTAAAAAACTATAATTAAATTATTGGTTTAAAATAATTTATTGAAATATATTTCAAATGTCACAATAATTAGTAAAGAAATTCTTATAAAAAATATTAATTTCGGAAAATTTTTATGAAAGGATCCATTTTTTTAATTTATGTCTCAATTTTAAGCTCCATTTTAGAAACGTCTTATTTGAAAGCTCAATTATATTTCTCAAATTAAGGCCTGTCATAATTTTATTTTTTTGCGAATTCAATATATATTATAAAATAATATAAAATATTAATAAAAATAATATATATATATTTAATTTTATGATTTGATTTGAAGGTGTAAAATAAAAATTTTAAATTATTCTGTATGACTTGAAATAAAAATATAAATTTCATGGTAAGTTTTAAAATTGACTAATTATAGTGTGCACCCGTGTGCACCCTAAGACCATATAAAAATATAACCAAAAATATATACAATTATGAGCAATAATGTATACAATTTAATTGTTAGTTTTTTTAATGAAAATTGAGTGTAAAAAATATACAATTGTTAAAAAAAAACATGTATACACTATTGAATAAAAAGTAATACACATATGGATGTTTAGTTTTTTTAATAAAAAATTTAGTGTGAAAAAAGTATACTATTATTACAAAAAAAAAGTATAAAAAATAGAATAATATGTATACAAAATAGAATAAAAAGTTATACACATATGGGTGCACCCAGGTGCCTGGGTGCACCCAATATACACTCTTTAAAATTAGAAAAAAGTAACAAATATAAAAAACTATCCCTTAATTTGAGAAAAAAACTAAATTTAAATCTTAATTTGAAACACTTATAAAATCGGGTTTTATTTTGAGACCTAAACTAAAAATTAGGTCTTGATATGAAAATCTTCCCTATTTTTAAATGCATCATCTCGATACACATTATTTCTAAATTTTGGGTAGTTATGGTAATTGGTTAATCTTTAAATTTGAAAAAATAAAGTACGAAAAATGGAAAAATAGGAGAAAGTAAATTGTCACGATGCTAGACCGGATGTTGTATCATTTTGACCAACACTTCGTATAACAGATTAAAAAATAAATATTAATGTAAACAATGAAGACGAGTGTTTATAGTAGTTCGGTCATCAAGATCTACATCCACTTGTGTATAGGAGGTTATTTTTTTGATGCATCTATTTACAAGAGAGGGAATCACTTAGAAACAAAGGAAATGCATATTTCACAATCAATGTTGTGATTTCATAAAATTGATTAACTTCCTCTTATGTGAGCTGGTTTGGGCTTCTTAAATGATATCTTAAATAATCGTTCCATATAATAATGGAAAGCCTGGAATTCCAGCTTCAATCTTGAGCTGATAATCATACAAAAAAACCTGTTTTAACCCCAATAACCACCGGCAACATGCCTACTTGACTTGATTTAAAAAAACTCTATTTTAACAAATTTTAACTGTTTGTTGCTTCCAGATCGTTTTGCATGCGTTCTAAACCATGTTGAATATCTAAACTGCTCCCAACAAACTCAACTAAGTATTCTACATCACTCATAACCCATTGGATGAAGATAATTTACACCCAATATTTACATTAATAAATGAACATAAATTTGAAGATGGATAATTGGTAAATGTACATAGACAAAAAAAAGTCACAGACAAAAAAAGTTATAAGCAATTTCAATAAAGAAATAAAATATCATTTAAAAAATCATAAAAGTAAACAAAACAAAATAAAAAAAATCCAAAAAGTAAGTTACAGAAACCGATTGGACTGGTTTAATAAGAATTTTCAATTTTGACCGGTCGAACCCGGTGCAACCTTGAAATCCCATTTTTTAGGTGTTTCGAATTGGTACCGGCTCCGATTTAAAATTGAACTGATTGAACCGCCCGATCCAATCCGATTTTAACAACATTGACCATAATAATCTTTCTTATACCTGCATATGTAATGACTATAACACCCTATTGGGATGGCCCATTCGAGATGTTTGAAATCATTCTACATTTTAAGTAATTTTATTATGCGATATGCCTCCAGGACATGTAGCTAAGTGGTAGAGAAGATGACGACAATGACTTTCAATTGAAATTGGTAATTACTGTGTGGAAGCATTTAAAACAGAAAATGCCCACATTAATCATATATTAATACAAAAATCATTAGTATTTGAAACATGTTATAGGTGTTATATCTCACTTCAAACATGGGTCAAGGTCCAAGAGCAAAATAATAGGCCCAAGGAAGCCACGAGGCCAAACATCCAGCAAATCGAGCTTACAAATCTGAAGATAAGGCCGACCTAATACATAAACCAACAATACAAAGAGGCCCAAAGGCCAAGAATGATTATGCCCAATCCATGCTGCATATATACACATAAGACCGGCTTAGCACAAGCTGGTCATCCTCATTGTCCTTAACTGAACCACCTTAATTAGACTTGGCTCTGCTGGATTGAGGATAAACTCAGCTAACTCCACACCAGTTAGCTCATCCAAAACTTAACCATGTATGAACATCTCAGAATGGATATGAGCAGATCTCTCTCAACATTCCTGATAAAAGTACATTATACAAATGACATGATTCAGCTTTAACCAATAAGAATCCTCTATAGGATTAGGACCACCTAGATAACAATTTTTTGGTACAAAAGATTTTCAAAAGGATTTCTAAAAGGCTGGAGATTCGATTCCTTTCAAGATACATGGTGATGACTCATTGGTCCAAGGCTAATGCATAGAGTGAGAGCATGTGCGAAGATGATTGGGGGAACATATAAATAGCCAACTACATATATTTGCTATTTAAGTTTTTATTACTTCATCTTCTCACTTGTAAAGAGGGTTGAAAGGTTGAGGGTGTAGAAACAATTGATCATAATATAAAGAGAGTATGATCCTATTATTTATGGATCTTGTTTGATGCGCTTTGTTCTTGATCAGTCCAATGTTGGTATAATGGGTGCACCAAACAATCACTTGCAATAGGAATACTAAAATAAAATACTCCCTCTGTCCATCCTCAATGTATCTATTTGCTTTTTCCACGTGAATTAAGGAGTATTATTATTTTATGTGTAGTAGGTAGTTGTATTAGTGGAGGGTGTGAGTCTCATATTTTATTTGTATTAGTGGAGGATGTGGGTCCCATAGTTCAAAAAGGAAAATGGATAGATTAAGGATAGATGACCTAAAATGGTAAAATCCAGACCTGACCCGTTTCAAAATGGGTCCGGAGTGGACCGCCCCATTTTCAGTTCGGGGCTGTTCTGGGTCGGCCCAAATCGTGCGTGCCGGGTGGGTACCTGCGGATCGGGCCCAAATTGACACCCATACTTACTAACTAATTAAATCCAATTAATTTAATTAATTGATTAAATTAATTTTTAACATCTAATATAATGAACCATCAATAAAAATACATTCGGCAATTTATTATCCTCCATCAATTTGCATGATGGAAGGGGTGTAATAGTGGGGTTCAACTTATTTCAAGTAATTATGAGACATGAGTCATATCTGCTGTAATAAATTTATGCCTCTTCGCTCCTTAATGTTTGATCGCTGCATATCCATTTCATTAAATTTTCCAAACTAGAAAAAAAAATAAAAAAAAGGGAACCACACTACTTATATTACTTCAACTATATTTCTCAAAATATTAAATTACCACTCTTTTGTCATCATATATAAAAAAAAAATTTTAATATGCTTTTAAATGAAAGAAGAAATGCAGCCACGTCATTAAAAAAAGATAATTAATAAAAAGTCGCAGTTGGAGAGTAAAGCATTAATAACTACCAGAAGAAGAACCGTCGGGGAACAGTATAATATATACAATATGTGGGTCAGTTATTATCAATTACTGCATGCGACATTATTAATTAATAAACACACACTCATTACTGCAATACATACATGCATTTACACACACATCCTTTTATTTTGGTTTATTCTATTATTATATTCACCCACTCCTCATTCATTATTATCACTAAGTATCGAACTTTTATTCAATGCTAATTTATTGACCAATCTTTTGTACCAATTTGTTATGCCCAATCTTTAATAAACAGTTACTCTGTTATCTAATTATCTACTCTATCTAGGGAGTAATGTTGTTATATTGCACTTTCTTTCTGGGTGTGTCCTTTTGTTGTCTCACGTTTACCCTTTTTAAGCAAATAGTACATGCACGCGTTGAGACAACAAAAGACAAACCATTCCCACCCCCCAAATCCCCAACTATAAATACTTCCTTTCCTTCTCATCATTCCTCACACATCATCAATCTATCCTCGGACTACTTACACTCTCTCTTTTCTCTTCATTCCGATTCTTGATTCTTTACTATACTACTACTTAGTACTCCCTTCATCCCGAGTTAACATTTACTGTACATCTGCAAGCATGCAATATCAGGTGGATTCTCGTAGCTACTACTCCTCGTCCTCCTCCTCCGTCCAGGGAGGCGGCGGCGCCGACCCTTTGGATAGGGTGGTGCGGCTGGCCTCCGGCAGCGCGGTGGTGATTTTCAGTATCAGCACGTGCTGCATGTGCCATGCAGTGAAGAGGTTGTTCTGTGGGATGGGGGTCAACCCGACCGTGTACGAGCTCGACCAGGATCCACGGGGTAATGAGATCGAGAGAGCGCTGTCTCAGCTCCTCGGCGGCGGCTCAGCCGTGCCGGTGGTGTTCATCGGCGGGAAACTCGTCGGAGCTATGGACAGTGTCATGGCTTCACATATCAGTGGCACTTTGGTTCCACTACTCAAGGAAGCTGGAGCACTTTGGCTTTAATTAAAAGAGTAATTAATATTTCACCAACTGCCCTTTTTTTGTTTTTTTTTTTCTCTTTTTTTTTGTTTTTGTTCTAATGAAATGGTTTAATATAGGATTAATTTCTTGTATTAGTAAATCAACAACTATGGTACTAAGGAAAGAGGCTAATTTCCTTTGTACAAAAAGCTGAATTATTAATTAATGTACTTTAATCTTATATTTTCAGTGCATCTTGCAATTTCTTTCTTGAATTTTTATTTTTTTAAATATTATAAATGTGGGAATTTAATTTAATTAGGTGTGTAATGCGTGCATGGGCCAAAGAGGGGGACCCTTTGGAATTAATTTTGAGTTAGTGAATGGGTTGACGTGTATGTCTGTTATATTATTATTATTATTATTATTATTATTGTGATAGATATATAATTAATCAATTATGAACAACTATACGCACAAGCTATTATAATAGACAAGCTCTATAATTAATACATAGGGGGGAAAAATTATTATTCTGAGAAATATTAAATGAAATGATGGTTTACCCGCAACAGAATTAAATAGTGTGTGCGGGATAGTGTGGCTCGTATTTATTGCAACCCAATCTACATTTAGTTTGATTTTTATTTAAATATGTATATAGAATATTTAATATATATATATATATATATATATATATATATATATACACAATTTATGTTTCATCTTTTTCAACAAATATTATGCAAATTGAACTATCGCAAGAATGTCCTGTTATTCTTCTGTGTTTCATGTTTATATATTTTAGTGCATGTTAAATTACAGATATATATAGAGAGAGAGAAAAAAATAGAGATACGATTGAAGGAAAATTAATACAGTATATATACTGTAATAATAATTATTTTTAAAATTTTAAATTTTAATTATATTACGTGTTATTCAAAATCTAGGCAAAGACTTGTGTGAGACCGTCTCACGTAAGTACTTACGTGTGAGACGGTCAGAAAGTGATAACTTGTATATATGAAAGAGATAATAAATTAATGGAAAGTGATAATGCTATTTCATAAATAATTTATAACATAAATAAAAAGTGATAACATTTTAGAGCGAAAATGATAACATTTTATAGCAAAAATGATAATTATTTTAAAAAGTAAAAAATAATCTCACGTGAGACGGTCCTCAAAATCTATATGCAACGAGAAATGAAACATCAAGGTAAACAGTAAATTTGGACAAAAGAATTCATACTCCTTTCGTTTCGGATAACTCATCATTGTTACTGTAAATATATACGGAGTTTAAGAAAAAAAATTTATTCAATTTTATTAATTTTTTGTGTTATTTTATTGGTAGGAATTATGAAACAGTAGGTCATATTCTATTTGAGTGTGGGCATTCATTAGCGCAGCGGCACGATGTATTTGGGAGCGTGTCACGTGGTTATTGTGGAAAGATAAGGAACAATGCTATCTTTTGTAGTGAAGAGTTTAAAGTGGGAAAAATACTTAATGAATTGAAAACTCAACTTAGAGTTGGATTGGGAAAAAAACGATCATAGATTGTAATATTAAGGTACTTCTCACACCTAATAAAATCAATAAAATTTATTTTTACCGATAAACAAAAAATTTAAGACAAAGACTTATGTGAGATTAGAGATTACAAAGGATACCGAGTTTTTTTGAGTATACATGGTCATATCCAATTAAATTATCACTATCAATATCTGTCACATATCCGTTTAAAATATTACTTGCCATGCTCATATTTATCCTGAATCCAATTGTACTACCCGTACCCGTAGGTAGTCGAACTCTGACAAACATGTTTTTTTTCAAAAACTTATATTCATATTATTTTTCATATCATACAATTTAGTAGTTTTATTATACATTGAAAATTATTATATAAGTCACATGTGGGCTAGCGATGGAGTTATTTTTTAATAACATAATCATGTGTTCAAATCTTATAATAAATATGCAACTTATACTTAATGTATGTGTTAAATGGGACTGGTACCATATGGGTATCCGATACCTTTACCTGAACATTTATACGTGTTATCTATACGTGTTAGGGTAGCGGGTATTCAAAAGTTTAAATCCATATCTTACCAAAACCCTAATGAGATTATTTTTCAGTTCTCAAACTTGTCCCAAACCCTTTTATAAGTACTCGTACCTGTTCTAATAGGGTTTGGGCAGGTCGAGTACCCGATAATACCAGCAAAACTGTCATCTCTATGTGAAACCGTCTCACGAAAATACTTATGTGAGATGAAAAAAAATGATAACATTTTAATAAAAAATGATACTCAAATTTAAAAAGTGATAGTGGTGCAATAAATTATTTTATGAACAACGCATACTATAAATAAAAATTAATGACAATCTTAATAAAAATGATAATACCTTTGATATAAATAATAATAATTATTTAAGAAAACGTAAAAATAATTTCACGTGAAACGGTCTCAGCAAATATTGCCCTATTATTAATAATTACTCCCTCCGTCCCACCACAAGGAGTGCATTTTGCCATTTTCGTCCGTCCCAGCACAAGAGATACATTTTCATTTTTAATAAATGGGACCCACACAAAATAATTAATATATTCTATAAGACTCACACACCACACTAATACACCTACTCACTATACATTAAATATATTATTTCTCTCTCTTCATCTATACATTAAATATTATATTCCTTAATTTACGTGCAAAAAAGAAATGTCACTCTTGTTGTGGGACGGAGGGAGTATATTGGTTCAACAATAGACTATAAGTTTGGTTGCATATCTCAACAGATTATACAGTATGCAACATGTCCCATAAGTGTCATAATCATGTATTGTACAATAAATTATAAGTTAGTCTCCAGTATAAATCCTGTGGTCCCCTTTAATTTAAACCCAAACAATACATAGTGTATAATAAGATTGAAAGGGAGACCACACAATTTACACCGTGAACCTGACTTATACAAGTGTTTACCATAGATTATATGTACTGTGTGAAGCAGTGTCCAATACATGCATGTAATGTGCGCAACTTATCTCATATACACAATAGATTAAGTCTAGAAGATATAGCGGAGTGATTTGCGCTTCTTACAGTTAATTTCATATTTTAAGGGTTGGTTAATTGCGATAATGTCTTTAACTATTTTGAACAAACATTCATGCAGATGGGTATTCCTGATAGCACACTCTATAAATGTGTTGTTGCAATGTACCTAAAAGTAATGTATCTAATTTTTTTTTTATATAATAAGATATTAAGCATTTTATATAATTAGATATTTGAATCTAGGGTGAAGAAAGGTGAAGAAAGCTATGAAAGATAACCATTATACTATTGTTAAGTTTCAGAATGGGGAAAGATATCATCTGTTTATTTTTCTGAGGATGTTTTTCTAACAAATCCGGTATGTTAGTTTTTCTCAGGAAGTTTTTCTAACAACTCTGGTATAACCTCGAAAAGGTCGGCTACAAGTCCATAATCAGCAACCTGCAAATCATATATATGCCATCTCATGAACAAGATATTCACACCTAAAAGAAATTAATAGATCGCATAGTTTAAAAAAAACTAATAGCCAGAAGAATCAGACAATGCAACTTTCACCAACTCAGGGCAGTTCATATGGGGGATTCTATAGGTCAATGCTACGGGTGTACGTGTGCAAGGGATGAACCGTAAAAAGTATAGTTTTAGAGAACTTGTATATACAAATTTCTGAGAGGATTTAAATGATTGTGATAATTCAGTGATGATTTACGGTATATTTTAATCCTTATCGAGGTTATGTAATAAAGTAATCTAAAGTTCTCCTACGTTGCTTTTCCATTAATTTTTTGTCAACCTGGAACATGCTCAAGATCGAAACCAATGGTTGCTTGTGCTCTAGGTGGGGGGAGGGGTAGGTAATAGGCAGATGGTTTGACGGACCTGGAAAATGGGTGCGTCAGCGTCTTTATTTACAGCAACAATGACCTTAGAATCTCTCATTCCAGCTAAATGTTGAATAGCTCCAGAAACGCCAAAAGCCATGTATAATTCAGGAGCAACAATTTTCCCAGTCTGACCAACCTGGTAGGACATCAAAGCTACATCAGCTACAAAAAATGACAATTTTACAATAATCCACCTATATAATTTAAGGATCATCACCCATTTATATCTATGGTATTGAAGCTTTAAGTTTCAAACTCTAGGTTAGTAAATAATTACAATGTCAACATCAACTAACTACATGTGACCAAATGTGAAGAAAACTACTAAGGGGGTGTTGGGTATTTTTGGAAGGAATGGAATTGGATTTGGAATAGGTTTGATAACTTTCATTTAGTAGATGTATGGAGGATTCCCATAAATTTAGGAATAAAAATTATAATATTGTTATACCCAATCACACTACTATACTTCCATTCCCATTCCACACCTCCCAAAGTTACTAACCAAACACCCCTCAAATGTAGTTGGAATAAATACCAACCTCTATTTTATGCAATGAATTCTATACGAAGGATAATGGAAGAGAGCATATATGATAGGCAAAAACTTCATTTTAGTGGCTGCCTTCCATGCCTCATTTCAAAGGGAACCTCAAAATGGCTTGTTCTCACGTCATTCCATCCATATTCCATTCCCATTTACTTACCTCATTTGGGTTCCTACACAAGGGATGCCATTCCTAGTCCATTTATTTTTGTATCTTATCTATATGCATAATGATTCAGTAATTCACAACAGAAAAGAATGAGAGGAGATTGGTGGTTATTTTTAAACTTTTTCTACCTGAGTTTCCAGTGTCCTTAAGAATGAAGGTATAGGTATCAATTTCTAAATCGTAGTTTGATTCTATCATATATTTCTTACAAAATCCTTAACAGGGCTCTCTTATGACTTTCCTACTACAAGCTCAGTTTCTGGAAGAAGGAACCGAGTGCTTTAAAATACATTAAACAAGAAGTCTAGAAAAAGTTGCATAGCTCACCTGAAGTTCATTTGGAACAAATCCAGCATCAACAGCAGCACGAGTGGCTCCAACTGCAAGATACAATTCTTCATTATATGAGATGCCATGCAAAAAACTGACGATGTCTATAATTAGATGGGGCAGATTTCAGATATAGATGAGGCAAAGTTCAGATACACAGACGAAATATGAAGAGTCAGATACAGATGAGGCAGATTTCAGATACATTGTAGGAATAAGGCAGAGTTCATACAGGCAGCAATATAAGAGTAAAATTTGAGTATAATTTGATTAATCAGATTTCAGATACACAGATAGGAAAATCAAAATCACAATAATCATACACTAACACAATAAAGAGTTCAAGCAAATTATCCAGCAGAAAATTGATCAATATAACCAAAGTTTCAAATAAAAACAGATGAACCCCTTTAGACTTTAGAGGTCAATAGCTTATAATTCTAAGTTAAAACTGAGAAAAACCTGCTGCACCAAGTTTCTCAGCTAACTTCTCTATAATTTTGAAATTGTCAGCACTTTTTAGAGCTCGCCCTCCAGAGACCACAATGCGGGCATTCCCTAGATCAGGGCGTTCTGTGTCTTGAGAGGAAAGGCTTATATACCTTGATTTGCCAATTATATCATCTGAAACAACAATACATCATTTTCTGTCAGAAACTTGAAGTTCCTATAACGAAGATTATAATATGACTTGCATGCCTACCAATCTACAATTTAGTAAAAACCAATTTTTGCTGCTACCCAAATTTTTTAATCTACAAGAAAAGCTAGAATTTTTATAAAGGTTGCGGAGTATTACACACCTTCACTTAAGGTTAAAAGATCAACCTTTTCAATTAATGCATCATTAGAAACTGAAGTTGACGCTGGTAATGGGGGAAACGATGTAGACCTAATGGTCAACATGCAAGGATCTGAACCAGTGTAGTGAACAGTACTAAGAGCATTCCCAGCATATATTGGCCTGCACAGTGAAAGAAAATTCACCAAGACCAATTAATTATCCCATGAAAACAAGAGATTCTAATATCTGAGTAAAAATTTTGCTGGAGAAACTCACATCAGGAAAACAACAAGTTACCTAACAAAATTATTAGACCCACTGATCTCAATTACGTCAGTAATGGGAGAAACATCCAGAAGTGCTGCTGCACGAGGGAGAACATTCTTCCCAAAAGAACCTGAACCAGCAATTATGTGTGAGTAATTTCCTTTCTGCTGCACCAAATGCACTAGTTTAGCCCATGGTTCTGCTAGAGGATACGTGAAATTGTCTGATTCAGCAAGAAGAACCTGCATATCAAACATGAGAAAAATCTGTAATCCAAAAGGGTAAGTTTAATTAAACCTAGGAAACTGCACATCAGAAGTTGCAAAAGTGTTCATGCTTATTATAACTTGACAATGTTTCACCAAACAGGTTCCAATTCCTCACTACGTAAAACTTGCAATGTCTTACCAGTTTCTAGTAGTTATATTACTCTATGTATATCTGTTAACCTACCACCTCCACTTCCAAGAAAATAGATTGGTTACTAAAATTTGTGCATCTAAGAAAAAACCAAAGTTGTGGAAAGGCCATGTCTCTCCGGTACACCAGAACATAAGAAGAATTTGATTTCTTCTCTGTATCAGTATCCATTACATGAAGGCAAAAGTGCATCACACTATCATGGTCTACAGCATCCTAATTCTAGCAATTAATGTAAAATGCAAGCAGACCACCAAAACCCAAGTAATAAGTTTCGTAATTATTTCCCTTCAAGCACATTCTACACTAAGCCCTCCACAATCCACATACAATCGATCATGTCATGATGCCCTTCGTTTAAATCACAATATACATAAACTAATTGTATACAATTAAACAAAAATAGAGAGTACCTGAGAAATGAAAGGATGGAATGATGCGGCATGATTAGCAGCTTCATGTAAGGAAGGACCTGAACCAGCTAGTAGTACAGATACGGAATTGTCTTTGCCCACAAATTTAGCAGCCTCCACTGCACTCAATGACGAAGCTTTAACCGATCCACCCTCATGTTCGGCCAAAACCAGTGTGCTGAGCTATTTGAATAAGCAAAAGGTTACACAAAAAATCTTTTTTGTCGTCCATACAGCCATGGAACAAAAATACTACTCCTAACATCTTCTTTTACTCTCCAATTTCAAATTCTTCATAGTTCATCCAGATTTTAAGCCCCACAGAAGCTTGAACAACTATAAAACTAAAACTACATCATCGAAATATGAGGCACCTAGTTTTATCAATAAAACAGTTAAGGCCACCAAAAAAAAAATTGATATGCAAACTTAAAACAAGCAATTCCAGAAGATATACACAGTCATTCCGTTAAAGACTTCAACATGAATAAGATTTAATCAAGCTAGTCGCTCCTTGAGAAAAAGAAATTAAATTATTGATTGCTACGGCATAAAAACACATTTTACAAGGTAAATTTGGAATAAAACAGGGCTTACGCATCGCGAGCAGAGAGCAAAACGTTTAGCAGAAGAAAGATTTCGCAATGCCCCGAGAAGAGTCTGAATTCTCATCTTTTTTTCTATGCAAATTCTTTTTCCCCTCTTTTTCTTGCTCTTTTTCCTTTGAAGCTTGAACAATAAGAGCTTGAAACGCCGCCGTTTTCGGATTCTGCCTAACTTTTTCCCCTAAAGATTGAATTGCCACGTTAGTAATGGGGTGAGGATGGATGAGTTTGATCGCGCCTTGTGTTAAAAATAACAAAATAAATAAATAATTAATGAGTGAGGCTCCTGTGTACCCGGATGGACGGAGCACATTTCGTTCGCCTTTGCAATTTTTATGCCCCTTTGTAATTTAAACATCCTCCACGTCCCGGGGGCGCAGGAGCTTTTGCCATAAATAATAGAGAAAGTATCCTGTAAAACAATATTTATGTGAGTGCGTAATCAAATATAATTGTTATATAAGCAAAGTATGATGTGTAGTTAAAATGTGTTTCTTTTTTATAATATATGATGAATGATATACTTAAGTATTTTTACTCGTTTGTACAGACACGAAAATTAAGAAGTGTTGTTTTTCTAATATATAATGAAAGAAAAAGTATGGATAAATTGATATTTTGAGAAAAAAAAAGTAAATAAAGTTGTTGGGAATGATGAATAAAGTGTAAAAAAGTAAATAAAATTATTGGGATTAATAAATAAAGTGTAAAAGTAAGTAAGATATATAGTGTAAATTTACCATTTATGGAATGGGTAAAACTACGTAGGACGGAGGGAGTATCAAATGTACAGGTCTTATGATTTTGATATGTTGCATTAGTTGTCTCGTTAAAAACCTTAGACTAAGAAAACTCAACGGGAAAAACTTAGTAAAGGGAAAAAGAGTACAACTATTAGTTTTCAGGACTTAATCTTCTCGATTGTTTAGAAATTACCGCTCCCCCTGAAAACAGGGATACATTGTAATATAATTGCTGATCTTCAAGATCGAAAATTTAAAATTTACTTGGAATCGTCATTCCCCCTGAAGACGACAATCTTTGGGTCTAGATAATACAATACTACAAGGACATACTAAAATATAATTTGGGAGCAAACAAAACAATGATAAATATTTTACATGAGCAAATGCTATTTGTAATACTCACTGCTCTTCTAGAGCATATAAATTTGTCATGTCTTGCATAATATATTTGTTGGCGTTCGATCATTTGGTTAACGTGAACCGTTAGGGTTTTATACAATTATATATTTAGCGGAAGTAAGAAAATATAGAAACGTATTACCTTTAACCAGGGTCTATTGAAGAAGAAAGATTCTCGCCGGCAGCCTGCGCAGTCTCACCGTTTTGGGCATAACTCTCTATCTGATCTCCTATTTGAATGATTTATGCGCCAAAATGATCATCTCTTCAGTGACTTTCCAACGGTGTATCACAAGTCCAGTTTAGAGTTCCACATAATTTTAGAAAAATTGTGGAAATTGACGAACAACAGCAACAAGCAACCTTCCGATCTTCTACTGTATTCCCAAGTCCAATCTCGATGTCGTGTGGGGCGACGATCTTCGAGATCTTATCATTCTGCTGTTCTCACACCCTCCTCACAGCGTTAGACGTGATTAATTAGGGTTTCAGGACAGTTGAGATGACTTATATATGGGCTACAGCAGGGACCAGGATGAGAAATTAGAGTTGGGCCTCCATTGGGCTTAAGTATCCAAGCTTCGCCCAAAGCTTATACTTAAGTCCAATAATAATAAATACCACTGAAATATTATTACTGCACTACCGTTCTAATCCCATAATTACGTTATGGGCTCCTTCTTATTATGAGCTCGTTAGTCTCCCCATGTTTAAGATATACAATGTCCATTAATTAATTAAGTTACTGACAACTCTATTAATTAATATCTCATCCGATAGTAGTACTACTCAACCTGATTATTATGCCTGAATAAATTCACTAGTTGGGTTTACATGATAATTCTTATGAGCTCCTCAAGGGGACATCATCAACCTATATCGGACACAGATTCCTTCTACAATCAATAGCACACTATATAGACAACACTATTTCCCAACTCACCGAGTTTATTGATTTAATTATATGCAAATCTCACCCATTGATGAATCAAAAAATGCATATTGCCTTACGTGTCGAGGTTATTGTATAGGGATTAAGAGCACGAACATCCATAATAACTGAGATCAAGTTCTCCTATATAGTCAGTATAAATCGAACGATCTCAAGCGGTCCTGCTCAATACACACAAAGTGCACTAATGTGATTCTATAGTCAAGACAAACTAATACCAAATCACGCTACAACCATCCTGATAGAGAGACCCCGTCTATCTCGGTTGTGAGCATCTGTTTATATTTTATAAGGAAACTGATAATATGATCTTTCACGTGTTGTCGAACAACATATTATCTACAGTATAAAGTAAATGTTCTATTGCATCGGACATATAAATAAATTATAAGATGCAATCATTTGATCATATGATTTTCGTTTCAAATGAATTGTTATAACATTGTTCATACAAAAAGTTAAACTTTTAGTATACAATCCAACAATCTCCCACTTTTATTAAAAAACTATGCTGTCATGTCTTCTGCTATACATCTGATTCTCACTCCCACTACACAACCATCAAAAGCTTTCGCTTTAAAGTCCATGTAAAAGGATTTACTAGGTTATCATACAATGCAATTTAGGCGACAACAATCTTCCCCTCATCATATGATTTCTCGTAACAGGTGGTACTCGCGCTCCATCTGTTTAATTGATTATGGGCTCGTGATTCCTTCAAGTTTACAACTGTACCATTATTGTCACAATAAATTGTGATACCCTTGGGAAAACTTAGAAACCACATCCAAGTCCATCACGAAGTTTCAAGAGTCATACAGATACTTTGGTTGCCTCAGAGGCTCCAATTTATCAACTTTCCATGGTGGAGTCCGAAATATATTTCTATATGATACTCCTCCATATTATGGCTCTACTTCCTAAAATTAAACGCATAACCTTGAGGTGGATTTACTGTCGTCCATATCTGATTAGAAAAATTCGAATCTATGTAACTCATAAGAAGCAGTAAATCAGCCCGGTAAGTCCACATATAATTTCTAATCCTTTTCAGGTACATAAATATATATCTTACCACAGTTCAACATTCTTTTCGGGTTACCTTGATACCCACTGTTCATGCGTTCAACAAAACAGATATCCATTCTTGTGGATAACATTCCTTAGATTAAGCTTCCTTATTCGCCAAAGCATAAAGAACTGCTTTAATCTCCTTTATCTTCTTTTGTGTCTTAAGACACATTTTCTTAGATAAAGTCACATGCTAAAACGAGAAAGAATTGTATCAATTCATGAAGCTTGAGATAATCGCAAGAATATTTCTTGCTTATTTTAAGTCCTTCATTTCATACCGCTTTATGGGCCATACCCATACACCTGACAATACTCTTTCATTGTCTCCATTGAGCAAGATACCATCTACGTATAGTACAAGAAATAACACCATGTTTCCGTCACTCTTTTCAATACACAAGACCCATTCAGCATTGATTAAATCCATATCACTGGATTTCCTCATCAAAATGAATGTTTCATGATCTTGAAGCTTGCTTTAGTCCATCGATGAACACTTTTAAGCTTACACATAAAATGCTCTTAGCCTTTTCCAATGAATCTCTCTGGTTGCTTCACATAGATATTTTCCTCAAGACTTCCAATCAGGAAAGCTGTCATGACATCTATTTGATATTCCTCATATTTCATATGAGTAGCAACAGATAAAAGAATTCGAATTGACATAAACATAGCTACCGGCGAACATGTTTTCTCATAATTGAACCCTTTCTTTCTGAGTATACCTTTTCGCAACAAGATTTGCTTCCAAGATTTTCACCTTACCGTATGATCCTCTTTTATTTTGTGTGATCACTTCCAATGCCTTTTACACCATTTAGTGATCCTACAAGCTCCCAAATTTGATTTAGAATCTATAGATCCTATTCCAGAAAACATTGCATCTTGCTAAGATATCAAATTTTTATTTTGTAGTGGTTTATCGTATTCGTGGGTCAATTCCATGTTTATTAGGGACCAAGTCTCACGATTTTCTTGAAATATAATTTATCCGGTTGTAGAACAACCCTCGCACTATGACAAGGCGCTTCATGAAATTGTGTATCAGATGTGACACGCGATGCAGTTTACTTGTGATATATCCTCTTGTACAATTGGTACTAATACTTTGTGTTTTCCCTCTCACTTCCTTTAGAACAACTTATACATAGGTATGTTATTAATTACATAGTTCTTTTCAAAAATCTAGTGTTTGTGTTAACAATCACCCTTCGATCTTTTGGACTAAATAAATCACCCTTCATCTTTCTAGGATTTCCCAAAATGAAATTTGTAATTCCAAATAATTCATCATCTATCTAACCATTTCATAAGAGTCTTATTCCTTCTCTCCACCACACCATTCAGCTGGGGTATGCCCGGTGTAGACAACTTGAGATTTAATCTCATCATCTGATAAATAACTCCTATGTTATCCTAAGAGATCCTCGCCACCACGATTAAATCGTAATGTCTACATCTTGATCAGATAGTCTTAGGACTGCTTAAATCAGAATAAACAAATTCCAATATATCTTTGGCTCTACACCCCTTTGCCTTGAAAAACCTTTAATCATTTTACTTCCAAGCAAGACTCGCAAGTCAGATAGTTTCCACTTCAGATAAATCCAATTGTCCATCGGCTATCTACCTTTGAATCCTACTCAAGTTAATATGATTTAGACTTAGATGCTAAGAGTATGTTTAGTTCATCTCTGATAATTCGTATATTAGCATGATTATTTGGTGGAAATTCAAGTCTATTTTATTGAATTATATGTTATTTATATGCTAATATTGCCTTATTTTATCTTTAAGAGATAATTACCTTAATTATATAAATTGATGTGGAAAAGGTTGTTAAGTGGAATAAATTAGGAAATAAATCAGCCAGCATATCTTCCACATATTTGAAGGATCGGATCTCTCCCATATTTGAAGGATCGGATCTCTCCCAAATCTGTATAAGGCTCGATAAAAAGAAGATAGAAAAAGGAAGGAGATATTTTGAAAATCAAGCAGATAAGGAAAGAGATCAAGCAGATTACTTGGGGGCAAGAAGTTAAATAAGGGAGAGATATATTTAATCTGGGAGGAGACACACAGGGGGGAGACACATGAGTTCCTGGAGAAAAAAAGAGGCATTAGCGTTTTCTCCCCTTCGAAGGCAGATTTGGACGTGAAAGTGAAGAGCAATCAGATTTATCGGTTTTTTTATTTTTAATTTTATTTTTATCATGAATATGTGGGGCTAATCCCCTTTTCTAGTTTAGAATTTCGTGAACCTCCCGTTGAATGTTAATTTAATTATTAAGGGTTTTTCATTGAGTCTTTTGTGCAAATTTATTTTATTATATGCTTTAATTTTCTTTATAGTACTTTGATAATTAATTTAGCCTGATCAACTAGTTTAATTATTTAATTGCTTAATACTATTTCGTGATCCACAATCCGTAATTGTTGTGAAGAGTGAATTTAGTAGCAAATAGAGAAATTTCCCTCTAAATGTAATAGGATCTAGGTTGTATGATTCCTAGTCGGATTTCATAGCCTAGTAATTCTATGTTTGGAGTCTTAATGCGTTTTCGAGTTTGAATCCATAGGGTCACTCATAAATAGTTCAATTTAGTGGTCGTACCCTTGAACTTAAGAATATTCGGGTTGATTGGACGTACTGTCAATCTAGGAATTTGAGTTTGCACACTAGGCTAGATGTTTAATTCCTGTAATTAATTAATTTAGTAAGCAGGAGAGGATCGTCATCCTAAACTAGGTTTTTCTCACTTGGCTAATTTTATAATTAATTTTCGTTTACTTTGTTATTTAAAAATTGAGTTGATTTATTACTTGTGTTATTTTCGAATTTTCTCAAACAAAGCTCTCCCTATTTATTTTTATTTGTTTTCAACACTTTAATTTAATTAAAATCTCATTATATTCTCTTGGGTTCGACCCGTACTCGTTGCTATACTAAGTATTGGAGTGAGTCGAAAATAAATTTTAGTTTGGTAGGCTGGCGACAGCCTATCAATCTCCGAAGGTTCCTTTCTCTTACTAAGATTAGAAGATGAATTATTAATTACTATTTATTGCATCCGTGGGATAAACATGATTTATAAGTGTACAAATTGTCACCAACATACAACAACAGATTATAACTCCATCCCTCATCACTATGACCATGTCATTTAAATGAAATGGAGCATCCATACGTAAATGCATAGAAACTGAAATGAAATTCTTTCTATGAAAATGTACGTAAAGATACTTTCTCATAATCAAACGTTTATTCCTATCAAAAGATAAATAAACAACTCCCACTGCAACAGCCTCTACTCTCGTAGTTTTACCCAAGTCTATAATAAACTCATCATCACTTAATTGCAGACATTTAGTGATTTTGGTATCTACACACAACGTGTCAGTAGATGTCATCCCTAATCATGCTTCAACAACTAGTGAATGAGATACTAACCTTGTTCACATCTTGATGAAATTGGATTCCCTTCGCCACATGTTTTGTTAAAAGTTCCCCACCATATACAATCTATCGTATTTAAGGTAGAACTTGCTCTAAACATCCAGAAAAATTATGAAGAATAAATTGATCTAGGTTTCCCTTCAATTTTTACTCCAAGTATTTCCAATTCATTCATCAAGTTATCCATGACCTCAAGTATCTGAAGAGTCGCATGAGACCATCATATTTCTATAAACCTCTCACCTCTCTACTAGAGACTTTAATTAATAGGCATCACAGAACATCCTTAGTGAGAACAGATTTTTATTTTCCTAAGCACTAAAAATTAAAACCAAGATTCTTTTCTAATTATCTAATTTTGGACCAGTAAATATGTTTCTTTTAGTAAACAATAAGCGAGATAAAACCATTTGAAAATACAGAGAATCATAAATAAATACACCGATCAAATCTTCGAATTTAACTATTTATATTGATTCTCTCAAAATAATATAAAATAAAATTCACCGACATCTCAAGCACCGTGAGTCTGCATGCCACGTTAGTGTGGACATATACAAACCTGAATATTTACAAGAGAATATTTTACCCATTAATTTCATTCGTCAACCTAACTTCATGAAAAAATAATTAATAGTCGATTCCTTTTTAGCCATGCAAATAGTAGCCGTGACTCCGTTAGGGAGGATACATATTATTTACACCTAAGTGTACACAATTATTTGATCTCAAGTCCATTGCACAAGTTTGTGTGCCTTACAGTTGGAGAAGTACACACGCGCTCGGATAACTTCCTACAATCATCAATTATAAGTTTGTACCATTGAACCACATATAAACTCATCCGTTAGGGAGGAAGGTCTATGCCAACACACAAGTTCATATGCATCACACTATAAATAATAATTATTTAATGATGTTTGTACCAGTGATCCGTGAATAAACTCATTCGTTGCGGAGAAATGTCTATTGCCAACACGCAAATTTACTCGCATCACTTACAAACCAATAATGGAGGCCGCGGGAATTATTTAACCAATTTTCTCTCCGACTTAGTTATTTAACACCGAGAGTTTTTACATGCATATAGTATTCAACAATAAAATACGCATCCTAGCATGCTCCTATTACACCAATTAAGGCAATAAATCACAGAGAATTATGCATACATATATAACAATAATCAGATAATTAAATCAATTATAAACAGTTATATATTAGCGAATTCGATTGTTCGCCACCAAACACGAATGTCGATTAAAACTTCCAGATTATCAAATTTTGAAATTTTCCAGATTATCAAAATTTTGAAAACATCGATATCAACTGTCGATATCGTCCAGATTATTGAAAACATCGATATCGACCAGATTATTAAATTTTTAAAATTATCGATATCGACCGTTGATATCGTCCAGATTATCAAAATTATCGATATCGATCAGATTATCGAAATTCTCATTATCATCCAAATCATCGAAATCATCGATATCAACATGCAACCATATATAACAATAATAGACAATTAAATCAATTATGGCAGTTATAAACACGAATTAAATCGCCACTTAATAAGGAAGTCTTGTCCGACACTCTAGCTGTTGAACCGATGCCTTACGGAGCAAGAAAAATTGCTTGCGCCCTAAGTCGTTCAACATCACCGGTTGCCTTGACCCGAAACTCGCCAGAACACATCGAGCGAAAAATGAATGCGTCTGCCCACAATTCACGCCTACATGACTCGTGTCGCCTACTATCGGCGGTTGTGCCGACAGCCATAGCCACTCGTGCCGCACGCAGCGCCACGCCTTTACTAGACATTCGCCGGTACGACATGTGCTGTAAGCCGGCACTAGTCGTGCCGAATGCCACAGCCATCGTTCATCACTTCCGTGAGCCATGCATCCCCAGAAATTCTATCGGCACGGGTCGTGCCGGCCGCCCGCACCTCTCGTGTGGACTGACAACATCGATCATTCCCACCACGTCTCCTGCGCGCTACATCCGTGTTGCCCACGCCTTCCAGCCGCTCGCACAGCCGCATATCGTGCTGCCCACGCAGTCGTGCCTGCCAAGCCCGCCGTCACCTTGCCAGCCTGCACGTATCGTGCTGATCTCCAGCGTGGACCAACGTCGCTCAATGCCGGCACGACTCGTGCCAGCCACTGGCACGGCTCATACCTCCCGCCTCTGCCACGCCGCTAGCAGTCCAGCGTCCGATAGCATTCGACACCGCCCTCTGCCCAACCTGCCGGTACGACTCGTGCCACCCTTTGGCACGACTAGTGCCACCTCCCAGCGCTGTCTTCGGATTGTCCGTGTCTACGCCATACAGCCGCGTCCCGCCTACCGTCAATCGCTGTGTCTCATCTAGCATGCAGCCATCGACGACAATCATACCAATGTATCCGGATAGAGTATTCAACAAGAAACAATAATTTCTAAACCCTAGTCCACGTTTGCCATACAAACCCTAGCCTAACATTTCACGCTTTACCACAAAACCGAAGCTCTGATACCAATTGTTGGCATTCGATCATTTGGTTAACGTAAACTGTTAGGGTTCCATACGATTCTATATTCAGCGGAAGCAAGAAAATATAGAAACGTATTACCTTTCAACAGGGTATGTTGAAGAAGAAGGATTCTCGTCGGTAGCCTGTGCAGTCTCACCATTTTGGTCATAACTCTCTCATCTGATTTTTGATTTGAGTGATCTATACGCCAAAACGACCTTCTCTTCAGTGGCTTTCCAGCAGTATATCACACGTCCAGTTTGAAGTTCCACACGATTTTAGAAAAATTGTGGAAGTTGACAAACAGCAGCAGCAAATAACCTTCCGATCTTCTGCTGTATTCCCAAGTACAATCTCGACGTCGTGTGGACGACGATATTCTAGATAATCTTAATCTACTGTTCTCACACCCTTCTCATAGTGTTAGGCGTGATTAATTAGGGTTTCTGGACAGTTAAGATGACTTATATATGGGCTACAGCTGGGACCAGGAGGAGAAATTAGAGTTGGGCCTCCATTGGGCATAACTATCCAAGCTTAGCCCGAAGCTTATACTTAAGTCTAATAATAATAATATATACCACTAAAATATTATTACTGCACTACCGTTCTAATTACATAATTATGTTATGAGCTCTTTTTTATTATGAGCCCGATAGTTTCCTCATGTTTAAGATATACAATGCCCATTAATTAATTAAATTACTAACAACTCCATTGATTAATATCTTATCCGAGAGTAGTACCACTCAACCTCATTACCATGCCAGAATAAATCCACTAGCTGAGTTTACATGATAATCCTTATGAGCTCCTCAACGGGACATCTGATAATTCATATTTTAGCACAATTATTTTGGTTGAAATTCATGTTTACTTGATTGACTTATGTGCTAATTGGGTGCTAAATTGACTTATCTTGTCTTTGGTAAATTAGAGCTTTAATGTTATAAATTGATGTGGAAATAGGCTAATTTGTGGAGGAAACTCGTTGCTGCCAGATAAGCTGACACTGAACTCTTCAGTGTCAGTGGAAAGTAACAAAAATTCAGAATAAATAAGGAAAGTGGCAGCTGGAAATATTCTCACACGTTTTCTCACATTCCAGAATTTTCCCAAATCAGGCCCATATCTTGTGGGATCACAAAGAAAAAATATAAAAAAAGAAGAGATTTTGGAGATATTTTTGGAAGAACAAATAAGGAAAAAGATCAGCAGAAGAAGGGAGGAGATTATATTTATTTCTGGGAGGCTGTTACACAAAAGAAGACACGTAAAATTGCAGCAGAATTGGCGTGAAGAAGAGAAGGGCATTAGAAGGCAGTTTTGAGATCGTGAAGATTGAAATTCATCAGACATCATCGATTTTTATTCTTTAATTCTGTTTTTACTATGAACATGCGGGGCTAATCCCCTTTTCTGGTTTAGGATTTCGTGAACCTCCCGTTAAATGTTAGATTAATTATTAAGGATTTTTATGTTGAATCTTTTGTGCAAGTTTATTCTATTACATGCTTTGATGTTCTTTATAGCAGTTTAATAATTATTTTAGCCTGATCAACTAGTGTAATTATTTTATTGCTTACTGCTATTTCATGATCTACAATCCGTAATTGTTGTAGGAATTGGATTAAGTAGCAAATAGAGATAATTCTCTCTAGGTATAATAGGATCTAGGTTGTATGATTCCTAGCCGGATTTCGTAGCCAAGTAATTCTATGTTTAGAGTTTTAATGTGTTTACGAGTTTGAATCCATAGGGTCACTCGTAAATAGTTCAATTTAGTGGTCGTACCCTAATTGATGAACATAAGAACATTCGGGTTGATTGGTCGTACCGTCAATCTAGGGATTTGAGTTTGTACACTAGGCTAGATGTTTAATTCGTATAATTAATTAATTTAGTAAACGGGAGGGGATCGTCATCCTAAACTAGGTTTGTCTCACTTGGTTAATTTTATAATTAATTTTTAATCTACTTTGTTATTTAAAAAATTAAGTTGATTTATTGTTATTGTTAATTTCAATTGTCACCAATTCAAAACCCCCCTTATTTATTTTATATGTATGCAAGACTTGAATTTAATTAAAATTTTATTATACTCTCTTGGGTTCGACCTGTACTCGTTACTATTTTAAGTATTAGAGTGAGTCGGAAATTAATTTATTTTGGTATGCCGGCGACAACCTATCAACATCATCAACCTATATCGGACACGGATTCCTTCTACAATCAACATCACACCATAGAGACAACACTATTTCCCAACTCATCGAGTTTATTGATATAATTACATGTAAATCTCACCCATTGATAAATAAAAGAAATACATACTGCCTTACGTGTCGAGATTATTATATAGGAATTAAGAGCACGAACATCCATAATAACTGAGATCAAGTTCTCCTATATAGTCAGTATAAATCGAACAATTTCAAGTGGTCCTGCTCAATACACACAAAGTGCACTAATGTGATTCTATAGTCAAGAAACTAATACCAAATCACACTACAACCATCCCGATAGAGAGACCCCGTCTATCTCGGTTTTGAGCATCTGTTTATACTTTATAAGGAAACCGATAATATGTTCTTCCGCGTGTTGTCGCACAACATATTATCTACAGTATAAAGTATATGGTCTATTGCATCGAACATATAAATAAATTATAAGACGCAATCATTTGATCATATGATTCTCATTTCAAATGAATTGTTATAACATTGTTCATACAAAAAGTTAGACTTTTAGTATACAATCCAACAATATTAATTGCTCATCTATACAACACATAATGTACTCCCTCCGTCCCACCCAAATGGTAACTTTTTTCATTTTGGACGTCCTACCCAAAGATTCAAATTTTCTTTTACACATATAGGACCCACACACCCATACTAATACAATTAAAATGTGGGACTCATCCTCCCACTAATACAACTATAAACTACACATTAAATAATAATGCTCATTAATCCACGTGTAAAAGGCAAACATTGCCCTTTGAGCGGGACGGAGGGAGTATACTCCATCTGTTCCACCCAAAGAATCTCTTTTTTTATTTTGATCGTCACACCCAAAGAGTTCACTTTACTTTTTTACACACATGGGACCCACACACACCCACTAATATAATTAAAATATGGGACACATATTCCCACTAATACAACTATCTACTACACATTAAATAATAATACTCCTTAATCCACGTGCAAAAAAATAAAAATTACCCTTAGTGTGGGACTGGGGAGTATTACTCTTGCAAATGGAGAGAGTGTGCTGTTAGTATCCATTCGGGTAGTGATTGGCCCAGGATTTTTTTCCAGGGGGCCCAAATATATTATGGAGTATAATGTATATACTTCCTGTGTCTCACTTAAAAATATACATTTTGTCATTTTAATACGTTCAACTACAAGTTATTTATTTTCATTTTTGATAAAACACACACAAAATAAGTAATATTTCTATATAAGCTCAAAGACTAAAACTTACCCGATACATATTAAAATATCATGAGTTTCTTTTTAATTGGTAAATCACTAATCCATATATGTATTTCACTAGTAATAAAAATGATGGGAAAAAATTAAAGGAAGAGAAAATAGTTTCTCCGGAGAAAATCGTTAGCAGGAAAAAACAGTGATAGAGAATGACGTGGCGATTTAGGGGGCATCATTGCAAGAAAGAAGATGGCAACGGAGAATAAAGACGGCGGAAGAAGACGACGGTGGTGTTGCTGATGTCTAAAGTAGTACCTACTTGTGTGTTTAAGCATAAAAGAGCGATATCTGAAGTAATGGTGAATTGGGATCAAGTACTCATCATTTTTAGTTTTCAAGATGTGAAAGGAGAGATTCTCAGCCAACTATAAAGCTATAATCAACACACCACTTAAGAAAACAGACATGATGAGTCTTTTGTTTAGGTGACGGATGGAAAAGCTCTTGAACTATATCAGAAGTAAATTCTTGAATAAATGTAATTTTCTTTGATAATATAATTGAGGTGGCTATTTACACCCCGAAAATACTAAACGTACCCCATAAAATTTTTAATTAAAATATCCCATAATACCCTTAACCCTAATTGTTTTTTAAGCTTTAAAATTATCTTCATTCAAGCTTCGAATAAAAACCCATGGATTGAAGAGACAAATACGAAAAGCGTAGCAGTCTCCGATTCCCTCTTCTTCATTGGAACGATCGTGATGTTGCTTAATTTGCAGGTATAATTTTGAGAAAATTTCCTCTTCTTTATTGAAATGGCCGTGAACAAATAAAGCTTTGTCCATCACAATGGCCACGTTGAATTGCAGGGTGGGCCACAACAGCTACAACATCATCTCCTCTCTTCACTTTTCCACGACCGTGACCGACGCAACAATTTTATCCCCCATCTAATTCCTTTTCTTCCCTTCAATCCCTGTCTTCTTTAACAATTTTCAAATACAAGAGAATAAGAGAAATGAGTGACAACATATTCATAATGATGGTGTAAAATTAAAGAAGGAGTGATAAGAATTTGACACGACACAGAAAATTGATTGGGCATCATTCCAAAACAATCCAATGAGAAGAACCAAAAGGAAATGGGCTACCGAGGATATAGTGTCAAAGTTAGATTAAATAATTAAAAGGATATAATTGTCATAAATGAGGTGCATACAACAAATTTATTATCTTTTTATAATAATTATTGGAATTTAATTAGTAAATAGGGTACATTTAAAATTTTCAGCACCCTAGAAGATTATGTTGAGAATTATGATTTTTTAATAGCCGCACCCTAGAAGATTATGCTGAGAATTATGATTTTTTAAATAGAAAATTAGCCAAATAATTAAGAAAAAAAAAGTTAAAAAAAATCACAATTGTCATATTCCAGAAGGAAGGCGTGGTTTTAACTCGAGAAGGCTCCACAATCATCCAGAATGAACCCGTTGCATGCAGATTGACAATAATGCCCCCATAGCCTCAAGAAATATGAAATATCTCTTGAATATTCTAGAACGCTCCATCACTCGCCCCTCCCCTCATAAATACCTCCCCCTTCAAACGATCTTCATCAACACAATCACAAATCAGAATCTTCACAAAAATTTGTAACTGCAATTTTACGTAATCATCAATACTTGAATTATAAATGGAGAGCCCTTTCTTCACAAATCGCCGCTGGTACCAACACCCTGAAGTCACCCGCAATTACCCCACTTCAAATCGGCGCGTACCCGTTTACGATCCATACAATGAGGCACATCGACCCGTCCATCGCCAGATGGAAACGAACTCGGCCCCCAAAGTGATACGGATTCCGATTCGTTTCGTCGGATCCGAACCAGTGGACCGTGCCGGATCCGCCGTTAAGATACAGAAGGTTTTCAGGGGCTTTCTGGTGCGGAAATGCTTGAAGAAGGTTAGGGATATCAAAGTCCAGGTCGAGGAGATGGAGGAGATGCTATCGAAGAGCGAGGTCTCGGATTTGTTGCGGCGGGATGAGAAAGAGAGGCTTCGAATGAACGAGACTTTGATGTCTCTGCTGTTCAAGCTGGATTCGATCTGTGGGATGGATTTCGGTGTTAGGGTATGCAGGAAGGCTGTGATTCGGAAAGTAATTTCGTTGCAGGAAAGAATAGATTCAGTCGTAACCGCTGATGTTGAGCAAAGTGGAGAAAACGATGATCAGATGCCTGAAATCGAGGTTTCCGTAGGGACTGAGAATTTTGAATCCGATCATCTGGATAATCCGACTGGTTTCGAAAATGTACCTGAAATCGAGGTTTCTGAAGATTCAAACAAACCGGATAATCCGACTGAGAATTCAGGGGAATTGGAAGATTGTGGAGAGAGTGTTGAGAGTGCAGATTGCAATGATGATGGGATAATTGATGTTGGGGTTGATTGCGAGGTGAAGTTGAGTGAGTCAAATGGCGACTCAGTGGAGAAGAGGTGGATGGAGGGAGGCGATGATGAGAAAGAGGGTGGTGGGGTGGTGGAGAAGAAGAGCGATCGAGAGCTGCTGGAAAGGATGATGGAGGAGAGTGAGAAGATGAGTCGGATGATGAGCGAGTTGTGTGAGAGGAACCTGAACCAAACCAGGACGCTGAACGCGCTGAGTCACCGAGTGGAGCTGCTGGAGAAGGCTTTCGTGTGCGATATGCAGAGGAGGAGGAAGAAGAAGGCCAAGCCCACTGCAACATGTTAACTAAATTGATTCAGCATTTTTTTGTTTATAGAATTTTGAACACGTTTGATGTCTGTATATTGATCTTTTTGTTGTCAATGGAATTTGTAATAGTTCTGATATGAACGAGGCTATTGTGACTTTGCACCCATAGTGATTTAAACTCTTATTAATATATGGGGACACGGGCCCCCAGGCATAGCTCAAGTGGTAGAGGGGAGGGTGGAAAGGCCTTCCAGCTGAGCTTGGTTGCTGCAGGGTGGGGGTTCGAATTCTGCCCTTGGCATGGATTTGGCCCCTTGCAAGCACAAGTTTAACAGTGAGCCCTCTCTATAAGCCACTTGAGGCACATCCTGCGATTTACCTCCTCCACCAATCCCCAGGGCAGGGGCGGTGGGGGCCCCTAATGGTGGGGTACACCATATATGGGGACACGGTGTTCTAAAAGCTTTTGCCTTATAAATTTTAATATTTCAAATATTTTACCTCAAACTGGCTTTTGTTCTGCTACCCTGTGTGGCTGTGTTCCACTTCTTTAATTATATGTATTTTATTTTATTAAAATAATAGTCTTATAGATGATAGAGATGCGATGGATAAAATTTATACTTAAAAAAATATTGCCTTCATTTAAGGTATTTTTATCCATTACTCCTTTCGTTCTATAACAATTGATACTTTTTTTTAGCACGGAGATTAAAAAATATAATAATTTAACGTGAGAGAAATAATATTTAATGTGTAGTAGGTAGTTAGTTGTATTAGTAGTGAGTGTGATGTGTGTGTGGGATCATGTAAATAAATAAATAATTTTTGTATGGGTCTCATGTTCTTAAAAGAAAATATGTGAATTTATGTGGGACAACCCAAAAAGAAAAATGTGTTAATATCTTTGGGACGGAGAGAGTGTTAAAATTAAGAATTGTTTTTTTTACTCCCTCCCTCCACTGTTAATTTATTCATTTTTACTATTTTGGGTCGTCCACTCTTAATTTATCAATTTCCCTTTTTAGATATATAGGACACACACTCTCACTAATACAATTAAAAATATGAGGCTAACACCCTCCATTAATACAACTACACATTACACATAAAATAATAATACTTCTTAATCCACATGTAAAAAGCAAACTCATACATTAACAATGGCCGGAGGGAGTAATATATAATGTAAGAAAAAATATGGATAAATTGATAATTTTAAGAAAAAAATAAATAAAGTGTTGAAAATGATAAATAAGGTGTGAAAATTAAAGTTATTAGGATTAATGAATAAAGTGTAAAAAGTAGATAAGATATATATAATGTATTTTTACCATTTATGAAATGAGTAAAAAATGTGGCAAGCTTAAAATGGAAAGCAAAGAATAAATAGCGAGTAAAAACTACTGTGTACTTGGAGCATCGATGCATCTAGCTAATCTCAATCATTAGATCCATTTTTTACTTAATCCTTACCACTCAATAAAATAAAATAATTAAAAATAAATTTAATAACTTTCCACTACATCCTCAATTTACCCTATAAACCTCCAGCTGCGCCACAGAATAACCCCAAAATGTAACGTGTTATTAAACTCTTGTACAAAACTTTTTCATATAAATATTATTGCATTTTACTAATTAGAGTGTTATAATTATTATTACACTCAATTTTTAGTATATGAGATCCAAACAAAAAATAATTTATATACTCATTACCGCAATAATAATTATGTTTGCTTTTGCACGAATATTAAGGAATACTTATAATATTTATGTATAGTTAGGTGAGAAAAATAATATTATAATATAGAGTGAATAAATGTATCAGTGTTGTGTATTAACTCTATAGAAATATAGTAATTCTTTTGTGTGACTCCAATTTACCAAAAAATGAAAATGTAATTATTGAGGTAGGACGTCTAAATTGGAAATATGTAAATATTTTTGTAGGACAGAGGGAGTATTTTCATAGAGCTCATTCACATAATACAATACAACTACTCACTATATACTAAAATATTATATTTCTTAACTCATTATATATTAAAATATTAAGGAATATAATATTTAATGTGTAGTGAGGTAAGGTGAGAGAAATAATATTGTAATGTAGAATGAGTAAATGTATCAATGTTGTGTATTAACTCTATAGAAATATAGTAATTGTTTTATGCGACTCCAATTTACAAAAAAAAATGAAAATGTAATTATTGAGGTATGACATTGGAAATATGTAATTATTTTTGTAGGATGGGAGAGTATTTCCATGGAGCTCATTCACATAATACAAAACAACTACTCACTATATATTAAAATATTATATTTCTTAACTTATTATATATTAAAATATTATTTCTTAATATACGTGCATAGGGTGAGTATGTGATAGATGATGCAATATCACGTAACCGAATAAACTCTTATTTAATTGTTCTTATTTCAAATATTAATTTATTTGTATTTTTATACACTGATAAATGGTAAACGTATAATTAAAGTTCACAAGAACAAATATCAAGTAAGCCATCCACAAGAGACGATGACTCTACCCAACAAAGAGGGCTCGAAAAAGAACGAGAGACCCTAGCTAGACGATGTGCCACTATATTGGCATTACAACGAACAAAATGCACTACAAACCCAGGATTTGACAATAAGAATTATTTGCAAGCTGTCAAGGTATCTCCAAAAGTTGAATCATCTTCCCAAACCGAATATACCGGATTAGCTACTAATTTAGCATCAACTTCTACTATAACCTGACTCATCCCCGTTCTCTTGATCCATGAAAGGGCTTCATGTAAGCCCAATGCTTCTCCTTTCTCCACTCTAGGTTTTCCCGCCAAAATCAAGGAACGACAAGTCACAAACACATCTTGATCATCTCTCAAAATCGTACATATACCAATTTCATAAGAGTCTACAAAGAAGGCCGCATCCACATTAAATATTAATTTATTTGTATTTTTATACACTGATAAATGGTAAACATCTTAAAACACACTAATAGTGGCAATACAATTTATGTATTTTCAAGAGTGTTCTCATTTCCATGAATCTCTATCAAATATTGATTCACTAAACGTGAAATACGATTTTATTTTTTAAAAAAATTTTATTTTTTTAAAAATCACTATTTAAAAAAAATTAATTTTATCCTTACACTCATCCATTTAAAATTCATATTCACGTTTACGGTAGATACAAAGTTTAAGAAAATAAACCTTTTGATTTACTTTTGGGGATAGTATAATATTTATGGGTAATAAATAAATGATAAAGTATGTTATATGTGTTAAAAAGGTGATAAGAAAATTGAAATTAAATTATGTTAGATGAATATTAGTTAGTTGTTTTTTCCTTTTATAAAAATGTGAAGTTGAATTTGGGACGGATCAAAGTATGAAGTTGAAATTAGTATAGAGGGAGTATTATTTCTAAATTTCATTATCAAAAAAGAAAAAAAAGTAACTTTTTAAAATTTTTGAGATTAATATATTATTTATAAACTTACAGGTACAATGTGTATATATATATATATATATATATATATATATATATATATATATATATATATATATATATATATATATATTACTAGCAGGTACATTATCCAATAATAAATATAATTCACTATATATTGAACACATTAAATACCCATTTTAACCCTATTATAACATTATGTATTCAGAAATTAAAATAACATTAATCTCCATGAAACTAGAAAATTTGTTGGGAGTAGTCAATCCACTAAGATAGAGCCGCACACGATATTCACATTTGTGTTCAATGTCAACCGATACATTTTAAGTAAGCTGGAAGTTGACTCCAGTAATAGTTCGTGAAATATTGAGAAAACATTTCTGAATACATTGTTATTAAACATTAAATATCTGAATACTTATTGATTTTGAATACAAAAATATTTTAATAAATGAATTTGAAATACATTAAATACACTCTAAATATTTCGTGGAACATTGAGAAAATATTTCTTAATATATTATTATTGAACATTAAATATATGAATACCATTTGATTTTGAATACAAAGAACATTTCAATAAATGAATTTGAAATATATTGAATACACTCAAATATTTGTGGAACATTGAAAATGTCAAACAAAGATAAATAAAGAAATACCTACTTAATTACAACTTGCAACTTAAACTTTGTACATTTGGATAAATTTACCATTCATGGATGACTTTAATTAAGCACAACATTAATTTAGAAAGAACTACAAATTTTGCTTGGGCTTTCTACTCAATTCAGAGTAGGGACCGCCCATTAGTTGTAGAATTCCTTCCCACAAATCCTGAGGCAATGCATTTTGAGAATCTCTAAATATCAAGTTACAACTACATGAAACATTGTATCAGTATTTAAAGTCAATCTCTTCTATCAGTTGGTCCTTTTGCCACCTTGCATATCCCTCAAAGAATCAAAAAATCTTGAGGCTTCAATGTCCCCTTCTTCACCAATTGTGAAGCTTCATTCAACATATTTCGAGAACCAAATAAACCTTAGAAGTCACCTCTTCAAAATCAGATACTCCACTTGTTTTTACCCATCTCTTAACATAACATACTTTCATCAATGGCACCACCAAAATGCAAAGGACAGTTTGCAAAAATGATGCAAGGGCATCGATCCAGCCCTTGGGCCACCTGGATGGCTGCGGTAAGCATTTGGGGTTCGTCCCACATCGGATGTGCTGGGCAAATATTGTGGGTATAAATGTGGCGGGGCAAACCTCCACTCTTGATCATGGTTTTGAGGTGGAGTTAGGCTCGAACATTTATAGCCTGCATCAGATTGGTATCAGAGTCGGTTGTGGGGTCGGGGCTCTAAGGGAGGGGCATCGATCCAGCCCCTGGGCCACCTGGATGGCTGCGGTAAGCCTTTGGGCTTCGTCCCACATCGGATGTGCTGGGCAAATATTGTGGATATGAATATGGCGGGGCAAACCTCCACTCTTAACCATGGTTTTGAGGTGAAGTTAGGCTTGGAAATTTATAGCCTGCATCAAAAAGTAGTTGCTAATTCAGAGTTAGATGGATTCATTTATTTCATTTGCTTATCATCTGAATACTAGTGATTTGAACTCAATTACTCCTGAATACCAATGCACAAATCGGATAAAAAAATGAAAAGCAAATTTTGAACACCTTAACTTTTTTAAATATTAAAAATCAGAATACAAATGAATTGAACCCAAATGCTTAGAATCCGAATACAAATGAATTTGAATACAAAAGTATATTTCTGAATACTTGAAATCTGAAACTAATTTTAAATTCATGTATTAACAATATCATTTTAAACAAAAAAAGGATGTAATATTTCTTACATAACACAGTGCCGAAAAAACCATAGGTAATTTTCACACACCAAGATGAGTCTTATACGCAAATGCATTATGGCAGCCCATGCATCAACCTCTTGCAAAATATAAAATCAAGATTAGTAACTATTAGTATCTAAATGTAGAGGATAGTTCAACTAGGACTGTCCATTAGCATTTAGAAAATAAATATAAAAATAGTTGGCAGTCTTGCCTATATTTTTGCTCTATTTTACTTCATCACTTTGTTAAGTTTTATATTGAAAATAGATGAATAATTTATGGCTATACTACAAAAGGGAATCTACATTCACAACAGACACAAGCATAGAACATTTATATATCAATAGTGTGCATGCGCAAAATAGAATTGTACTTTGCAATAGTAATAAGTCAATAAACTATGACTAGAACATAAGCCAGCCTAACTAGTCCACAAAATTGTACCAAAAGAGATTAAAAATAAGAAAGGGTATTCCATATTTGATTCTAAATACAAAAGTCTCAGGGGAAAAAATCATGTTAATTAATATATGGTACTTGAACAGCCTGCTCAAATAAACTATTAAAAATTAACAGATGATACTTTCTGAATACATCATTATTGAAAATGAACTATTTTGAACACTTATTATTATTGATCAAAAAATGGTTTAAATGAAAGAATGTGTATATTCATCATGCTGCCCACTTTCCAAATGCAATTCTGTATAATTCTAAGTAGTCTAATGGTTTTCATTATTTTTTTTATTAAAGAAATCTGAATACTTCGTGGATAATTGAATTTGTAGGTAAATTTTTTATCAATGCACAAAGTATCCCCATACTATTTTGAAATAGATCAAGATCGATGGATACCTAAAATGTAAAGTTGGTGCATCTACGAACTACTTTGATCTGAGACCTGGTCTGGAAGATAGGTGTTTTACTTTGATTACTTTCCCACCATTCAACAGACATTACATACAAATAACCACATATTGAACCCAAAATACTCTACTCGACATAGCAAATAATATTTAAGATGGCATGAAATACCACCAAATATCGAACACCATTAATTAACTAAAGTTATTTTGAATACTTATAGTTGTATTCAAAAAAATATAATTGAAGCTATTTCTAAACACATATTGTTGTATCAAAAATTGAACACATACAATTCAATACCTGTATCACACATCCCCAAATTCAATACGTAAAATTGATTATTTCCCAAATTGAACATGAAAAATTCAATACAATTAATTGAATAAGCAAAATAAAGAATTCCCCAAATTGAACACGAAAAAATATCAAGATTACTTCAATTAATGGATCGCAAGACAAGTTTGTATAAAAAAGAATTGAATAAGAATTTAAAAAAAACCTGACATCGAATCCACATGTAGTTGAATAGGATTAGTTCAGGTGACTCTAAAGCCGGAATGAGTGGACGAGTGACGGAGGATCCATCGGGACCGAAGAGCAATAGGTTCGCACTTGAACCTGTAGAAAGGTTTGCGCACCCATTTCAAAGGGCGAGGTGCGAAAATACATCTAAGTGGGGTTTGTTCTTTTGAAAGAATTTTCTTCCCTTACGCAATATTCTGTCGGATTTGACAACTACCTTCCATCGAAGATGAGCTCACACAAACTAGGGTTTATAGAAAGAAAAAGTGGAGGAGAAGAGAAAAAAAAGGGAAGAGTCGTGATATTCAAGATAATGTCATGTGAAAGATGGAAGATGATTACTCCCTCCGTCTCATTTCAGATGACACACTTTCTATTTTGGGTTGTCCTATAAAAGTTTTCACATTCCTAAAAAACAAAAAGTCAAACACAATCACCCTTCATCATACACTTTATTTAAAAAAACTACTCTTACCTAACTCATCTAACATACTTTATCATTTATTTATTAACAAAAAATATCATAATATCCCTAAAAATTATCACTTTCTTAATTTCCGAAAAGGGGAGTGCAGACTTTCTTGGGATGGAGGGAGTACATTTTAAGAAAGATACATCAGGGATATTTTGGAGATCTTACCCTATATATTGTACCTGCCAACAATATTTTTATCTATCGTATCCAATAGTAATATGAGAGTATATTTTATACTAGGTAGTAATAAATCCATAATATATAAAATAAATTTTGTGTTTGGTTGCTATAAATTTATAACATTTTAAAAATAATATATATTTAAATATTATTTTTATTGAGTTGGTTTTTTTTGTAAGAAAAAATAGTTGGAACAAATAATTATAAAAAATATAAAAAGAATATAACAAATTAAATGATTACAAATATTTTAAATATATTAAATTTTTTTGAAATGACAAATATATATATATATATATATATATATATATATATATATATATATATATATATATATATATATATATATATATATATATATATATTTTGATCAAATGCAGTTTGTCAGCTTCATTAAGAATTATACGCTCAACTCCAAAACCACATTTATAGGCTTATAGCTAATGATTAAATTTTCATTTGTACATAATAACAATGATGACAACAATAACAATGATGACAACCACATTTATATGCTTATAGCTAACGATATCGTTCATTCCGAAGATTCATTACTATTACTATTGTTTACACGTCATCGTATATTAATAGATTTTTTTTCTAAAACGAACCTATTAATTATAAAATCGTGTCAGTAAGATGATGTTTATATAAATAATGAAATAATTTAGCAATTCTCAAATCTTCTTTCAAATACTAACCTCTTCCATTTTCAAAAAAGAACTTATTTCTTCGACTCTTAATATTGTCCTGAATTTTCTGCAACTCCATCCTCGCAAGATACTAAACCTGTCTCAGGCCTTTCTATTATACAGAAACTGCGAAAATCAACACAACATCCATTATTAATTACAATAAAATAATAATAATTCGAAGCAATTTCAAAAATCAAAATAAAAAAGCAAATAAAAACCCAAATAGACAACCCAAATTACGACATAACAAAGACCACACACCTCATATGATGACAACTAATCAACCAAAGGAAATTTATAAGTTTTAAGTTGTTCAATATGCATGATCATAACCTTCAGCCGCATCAAATGCACTGTACTAAAAAATGCACAAAATAATTTTCTACCAAGTGATGAGCAAACAAATTGCATGGAGTTGAAATCTCTTTAAGAGCCTAGAATATGAACCTCGTTAATTGTGAAATGCCGGTACAAATCCGAATTTCAATTTTAATTATGTATCAAATTTAGAGGACTGCTAAACTAATATTCTTTAATGCACAAATCCAAATTTCAAATTTTTTATTATGTATTAAATGTAGAGGACTGCTAAACTAATATTCTTTAATGGCAAAAATTTGTGTGCGCCTGTGTGCCTTTAGAATTTTTTGTTAAATTGTGTACCCTTTAGTATAAAGATATGTACCCTTTATTTTCTAAAGAAAAATAAAAAAATATTAATGAAAATTGTATATCATTTGGAACAAAATGGTGCACCCTTATTAATTAAAGTGTATACCCTTTAGAACAAAATAATGTACCCTTATCTATAATACTAAATTCTAAAGGCGCATGGTGTGTACCCGGGCACACGCAAGCCTCACTTTTCTTTAATATAACCTCCCATTTCCAATTCCAACTCAACTATCGTGTTAATTTCAACTCTCTTAGATTGATATATTTGAACAATTTTCACCTAAATTTGAGAATATCTATATACTTACTAAGATTTTGGGAAAAAATATTTTTTTTTACAATGCTGAAGCTTTGACAAAAGCATCACTTTTTTCATTGTCATGCAAGTTTCTCTGATCAATAAGAAAAAGAAGAAAATCATAAGGAATTATATATTGGATATCAAATCCTTATTATTTGCAGCCTACACATGAGTTACCAAAGAAATTTACCTTATTGATGATCCCTAATAAACAAACTGACAAACTGTTTAATTAGCATATTAGAGTGACTTGATTAAGTACTAAAATATTCTCCTCTCTATAAACTTAAGCTTTTAGATGAGGTGGTCATTTAACATAGTATCAGAGTTCATGGTTAACAAAGATACAGGGTCACCGCCACCCATTTATGAGAAATTCCACATGCAAGGCATGAGGTAAAAAGTTAACTCCGCCTGCATGTGAGGGGGCGTATTAGAGTGACTTGATTAAGTATTAAACAATTTCCTTCTTTATAAACTTAAATTTTTAGATGAGATGGTCATTTAACATAGCATCCAAGGCTTCTTGCTTGAACTACATTTGAAAGAAGCTTAGCTTATACATCATTTGTAAAAGATACTTAAATTATAGAAAATCAAGAATTCCAGAAATTATCTCACTTTTCTGTATTGAAAACTACAATAAGAAAGCTGATTGTTACTTCAAAATCGACAACTCTAAAACCAACGAGATCCAAAATGTATGGAAGAAACAGATGATAGAAATACTCATGGAGAAATTGAGATCCAGAAAGTCATTAACTCATGGAGAGTCCCATGAAATATGATAGAATGGTCAATAATGATGGAGAGAAAAATGTCTGGACTTGAAATTAGGGCAAATAATCAAGTTCTCTCTTTATAAAAGATTTTAATTGCAAAGTAATTACCACGGTTCGGAGTTTTATCATCGAATGGGTTAGATGCCAATGCAAAGAGGCAGAGATCTGGGAGGTTGCGGCGCCATCCAAAGCCATGGAGCGCCATTAGTTAGACATTGGACTAAAGCTTGTCATGGAGGTAGCATCTGGAGTAAGTGGGAGAATTAAAATGGCACAGGGCAGATGGTGCGTGAGAGAAAAGAGGAAGAGGCGTGGGCAAAAATATGAGAGAAGAAAAACCAAAAATCAGAAAACATAATTTAAATTTAGAAAAATAAGGGAATGACACATCAACAATGGAATAGTGAGAAGTTGACAAGGTGAAAACCTTCATTTAGTATATAAAAGATATCAGAGTTTAGTTGATTCCATTTGAATATTTTGGGAGCTGTAGAATAGACATTGCTTGACATTTGTGTTCAATACATTAAAAAGAGTTAGTTTCTTGTGAATCGGGTTTATGATGTAAACTCTACAGGCTCATTTTAATTTAAATCTCTAACAATACATAAATTATAATAGGATTGGAATGAGCACCACAGGATTAGAGTGATAAAAGACCCGAATTTACATAATAAAATATATAAATCGAATTTATAAGAGTGTTCGTGTAGATGGGCTAAGAATAGACAATGGGCCAAGCTTTATGCGGAAGGTAATTGCAGCAATTCTTGTGTTTTTCATTTTTATTTAATTTTGCTCGTCTTAATTCTAGATCAGGTTGCGTTACTTTCTCTGTCTTCCTAATTATTTGAAGGGTGTAGCTTAGGTGGAATCACTTCCACCATATGGATTAGTGGTACATGTGGTCTCCATCCTTCCTAATTAATCTAATTAACTCATATGTAGGAATGTAAGTAAATTAAATCATTCGCAAACTATTCGAGTCTCAATTCGATAAAGTATTCATTCGAGTTTGTTCGTTAACTTTAACGAGCCAAACCAAGCTCAAAATTTGAGCTCGAATAATTTATCAAACCAAACTCAAATTTAAGCGTATTAGGCTAAAAAACTCGTGAACATATTCGTTAACGAGCTCGTTAATGGCTCGCGAATGCGTTCGTAAATTTTACTATTATATTTAAATAGTATATATATATTATATATATATATTAGTATTTAATAATTAAATATTTATATTATAAACACAAATATGATAATAGTTTGTGTGATTATTTAAATATTTAAATATCTTTTTAACTTTTATTATTATTTTTTGTTGGTTTGTTTATTAACATTTTGAATGACATTAAATGTTTATTAATAAAATATACGTTAAATGTATACGAATGAAAATATTTATATGTTCATAAACAAACATTTCATGAAAAAATTAATTTATGTATTCGTAAACACGTTCATGAGCCTTAACAAACAGTTTGAGTTCGAGCTCGAGTTCGATATATATTTTTTCGACGAGTTCAAGCTCGAGCTCGAGTTCGATTATTCCTTAACAAACGATACTCAAGTTTAGTAGTGTTCGCTTCGACTCGATTCGATTACATTCCTACTAATGTGTAGTCTCCTTCTCAATTAATGTTATATTTTTATTTCTTTCTAATTGTATTATATTTAAGGACCATTATGCTCTAAACCTTAAACCCTAAAAGTAAAATATTCCTTTCATCCCACCGAAAGGTCTCTATTTTACTATATTGGGTGTCTCATTCTAAGGTCCTCATTGTTAGATTGTATACTAAAAGTCTAGATTTTTGTATGAACAATGTTATAACAATTAATTTGAAATGAGAATCATATGATCAAATTCACTGCTTATTGTGGATTACGTAGATTCGTATTTTTTAGTCAGATTGGACGGCAGTAAATCCACCTCAAGGTTATGTGTTTAATTTTAAGAAGTTGAGTCATAGTGTGGAGGAGTGTTATATAGAAATATATTTCAGACTCCGGATTCCATCATGGAAAGATGATAAATTGCAGCCTATGAGGCAGCCAAAGTATCTGTACGGCTCTAGAAACTTCATGATGGACTTTGATGTGATTCTAAGTTTGCCCAAGATTATTACAATTTATATTGATGATATTGGTGCAGTTGCAAACTTGAAGGAATCACAAGTCCATAAGGAAATTAAACACATGGAGCGCGAGTACCACCTGTTACGAGAAATCGTATGATGAGGGGAAGGTTGTTGTCACCTAGATTGCATCGGATGATAACCTAGTAAATCCATTTACAAGGACCTTAAGGCGAGAGCTTTTGATGGTCGTGTAGTGGGAGTGGAAATCAGATGTATGGCAGAAGACATGACAGCATAGTCTTTTAGTATAAGTGGGAGATTGTTAGATTGTATACTAAAAGTCTAGATTTTTGTATGAACAATGTTATAACAATTAATTTGAAATGAGAATCATATGATCAAATGATTGCGTCTTATAATTTATTTATATGCACGATGCAATAGTCCACTTACTTTATACTGTAGATAATATGTTGTGCGACAACACGCGGAAGATCATATTATCGGTTTCCTTATAAAGTATAAACAGATGCTCACAACCGAGATAGACGGGGACTCTCTATCGGGATGGTTGTAGTGTGGTTTGGTATTAGCTTGTCTTAGCTATAGAATCACATTAGTGCACTTGTGTGTATTGAGCAGGACCGCTTGAGATCGTTCAACTTATACTGACTTATAGGAGAACTTGATCTCAGTTATTATGGAAGTTCGTGCTCTTAATCCCTATACAATAACCTCGACACGTAGGGCAGTATGTATTTCTTTGATTCATCAATGGGTGAGATTTACATGTAATTAAATCAACAAACTCGATGAGTTGGGAAGTAGTGCTATCTCTATGGTGTGCTGTTGATTGTAGAAGGAATCCGTGTCCGTCATAGGTTGATGATGTCCCCTTGAGGAGCTCATAAAGATTATCATGTAAACCCTGCAGGTGGAATTTATTCCGGCATGATAATGAGGTTGAGTGGTACTACTCTTGGATGAGATATTAATTAATTGAGTTGTCAGTAACTTAAATTAATTAATGGACATTGTATATCTTAAACATGGGGAGACTAACGGGCTCATAATAAGAAGGAGCCCAAAATGTAATTTTGGGATTGGAAAGGCAGTGCAGTAATAATATTTTAGTGGAATATATTATTATTATTGGACTTAAGTATAAGCTTTGGGCTAAGCTTGGATACTTAAGCCCAATGGAGGCCCAACCCAATTTCTCCTCCTGGTCCCTGCTGTAGCCCATGTATATAAGTCACCTCAGCTTATCTGGAACCCTAATCTAATCTAATCTTATTCATTATTCACGTGTGATGAGGGTTGAGAGCAGAATGAGGAGGTCTCGTAGATCGTCGCCCACACGACGTCGAGATCGGACTTGGGACATACGGCAGAAGATTAGAAGAGAGGATCGTCAGAGCACAAAGATTATTCAATTCTGACATCAGACGAGGAAGTTATGGCCATTCTCGTGGGACTGCACAGTCTGTCAGCGTGAATCAATTTTCTTCAACATACCCTGGTGAACGGTAATACGTTTCATGTTTTATTGCTTCCGCTGATATTAGAAACGTATGGAACCCTAACGGGTCATGTTAACCAAACGATCCAAGTGCCAACAATTGGTATCAGAGCTTCGGTTTCGTGGTGAAGCGTGACACGTTAGGCTAGGGTTTATGTGATTAATTTTTTGAAATTAGGATCGCATGTTTAGGGTTTTGGTTTTACTGTGCAAACCATGAATATCCCTATGTGAAATATACCCTATATCATATCTGTTCGTCGATGGTTGTGTGTGAGAGGATTCGACGAAAACTGTTCGTCAATTTCACATGGAAGGAAGAAATTGAGAGAAAATCCAGCGCAGTGATATTGCAGAGGCAATAACCGGAGTTTCAACCGTCGGATCAGTCTGAATTTTGGTCAGCATGTTCGGAGTTTGTTGGTATACATTCTGAACGGTTAAGATCGTATTTGAAGCTTTGTGTTGTCGGGAATACGCCGAAAACAGAAGCAGGTTTTTGGGCGATTCTGTTCTGCGCAGTCGAGGGAAAAGAGTCGTTTATCGCAAACTGACCGTTGGATTGACATGTAATTTGGACAGAATGTTCATAACGTACAGGAGTACATTCTGGACGGTGGAGATTGGATTCCCTGGTTCCTACAGTTGCGAACCCTGTACGACAGTAGGAGTAGTTTGATGTTGCGCGTTGGGCTGAACTTGGTACCGTGCAAGTAGGCCCTTGGACGAGCGACAGTTCGAGCGGATCTGCATCAGGTTCGATCGATGCTACACCAGGTTCGAGCGGATTTGCATCAAGTTCGATTGGTCTGCATCAGGTTCGATCGATGTTGCACCAGGTTCGATTGGTCTGCATCAGGTTCGATCGATGCTGCATCAGGTTCGAGCGAATTTGCATCAGGTTCGATTGGTCTGCATCAGGTTCGATCGATGCTGCACCAGGTTCGAGCAGATTCACATCAGGTTCGATTGGTCTGCATCAGGTTCGATCGATGCTGCACCAGGTTCGAGCAGATTCACATCAGGTTCGATTGGTCTGCATCAGGTTCGATCGACTCTGCACTAGGTTCGAGCTGGTTTGCATCAAGTTCGACTGGTCTGCACCAGATTCCGCGTGAGTCTTCACAATATGACTGGGCAGGGTGCCAGAGTGGTGGAGCAGGCTGCGGGGAGGTCGATCCCCGTCGCAGTAGTCCGCATTCGTGATTGGTGGCGAACAATCGAATTCGCTGTTATATAACTGTTATAATTGATTTATTAATTGATTATTGTTATATATGTATGCATGATTATCTATGATTTATTGCTTTAAATAGAAGCATGCTAGATTGCGTATTATATTTGGTATATTATATGCATGTATGTTGGAGTGTTGATCAAGTCAACTTATTTTTGGCAATTTATTTCCTTATATATAACTTCTATAATTGTTTTATTGGTCAATTATTGTTATATATTTGGAAGTATGAGCATGTTAAGTTGCGTATTTTATTTTTGAATATTATATGCATGTAAAAACCCTTGGTTTTAAATAATTAAGTGGGAGAGGGGATTGGTAATTAATTCCCACAGCCTCCATTATTGGTTTGTTAGCAATGTGAGTAAACTTGCGCGTCGGCATTAGAGCCTTCCTCCCCATCGGATGAGTTTATTCATGGATTGCTGGAACAGACTTCATTAAATAATTATGTTTGTAATGTGATGCATATGAACTTGCGCGTTGGCATAGACCTTCCTCCCTATCGGATGAGCTTATATGCGGTTCACTGGTACAAACTTATAATTGATGACTGTAGGAAGTTATCCGAGCGCGTGTGTACTTCTCCATCTGTAAGGCACATAAGCTCGCGCAATGGACTTGGGGTCAAATAATGGTGTACACTTAGGTGTAAATAATAAGTATCCTCCCCATCGGAGTCACTGCTTTTATTTGCATGGCTAAAGAGGAACCGACTATTAATTATTTTGTCATAAAGTTAGGTTGACAAATGAAATTAATGGGTAAAACCTTCTCTTGTAAATGTTCGGGTTTGTAAACGTCCACACTATCGTGGCTTGCAAACTCACGGTGCTTGAGATGTCGGTGAATTTATATTTTATATTGTTTTGAGGGAATCAATATAAATGGATAAATTCGAAGATTTGATCGGTGTATTTTTTTATGATTCTCTGAATTTCAAATAGTTTTATTTCACTTATTGTTTACTAAAAGAAACATATTTACTGGTCCAAAAATTAGATGATTAGAAAAGAATCTTAAATTCTAATTTTACTGCTTAAGAAATACATGTGTGTTCTCACAAAAGACTTATCATGATGCATATTAAAGTCTCTGGTGAAGAGATAAGAGATTCATAGAAATATGATGGTCTCATGTAACTCTTCGGATACTTGAGTAAGTTAAAAGGCGGTAGGTCATGATTGAATTTGATTAATGAATTGGAAATACATGGAATAGAAGTTGAAGGGGAAACCTAAGTCAATTTTATTCTTCATTGTTTGCCAAAATATTTTGAGCAAGTTTCACCTGAATTACAAAGAGGTTGTATATGGTGGGGAACTTCTGACAAAACATATGGCGAAGAAAATCCAATTTCATCAAGATGTGAACAAGGTTAGTATCTCATTCACTATTCGTTGAAGCATGATTAGTGATGGCATTTACTGACATGTTGTGTGTAGATACCGGAATCACTAAAAGCCTACAACTAAGTGATGATGAAATAATAATGGACATGGGTAATACTACGAGAGTAGTGGCTGTTGCAGTGGGAGTTGTTTATTTATCTTACGATATGAATAGACGTTTGATTATGAGAAATTGTCTTTACGTACGTTTTCATAGAAAGAATTTTATTTCAGTTTCTATGTATTTACGGATAGATACTCCATTTCATTTAAATGACATGGTCATAGTAATGAAGGATGGAGCTATAATCTGTTAAGGTACGTTATTGACAATTTGTATACTCTTAAATCATGTATATTCCACTGATGCAACAAATAATTATTAATAATGCATCTTCTGATCTTAGTATGAGAAAGGAACCTTCGGAGATGAACTAAACATGCATTTGGCGTCTAAGACTAGATCATTTTACTTGAGTAGGACTCAAAAGTTGATAGTAGATGGACCGTAAGGTTTATCTGAAGTGAAAACTATCGGACTTGCGAGTCTTACTTAGAAGTAAAAATAATTAATTACCTTTTCAAGGTAAAGGGGTGTAGAGCCAAAGATATATATGTTGGAATTGGTTCATTCTGATTCAAGCAGACCTAATATTATCCAGGCGAGAGGTGGTAATGAATAATCGAAGATTATTCTAGATACCGATATATTTATTTGATGCACTGTATGTCTAAATTCTTTGATTTATTCAAGAATTGAAAGGTTGGTACAGTAAAGCATCATGGAAAATATATCAAGTAATGACGATTTAATCATCATTACGAGTACCTCTTAGGATAATTAGGAGCTATTAATCAGAGGTTGAGATTAAATCTCAAGTGGTCTACACCGGGCAAGCCCCAGCTGAATGGTGTGGTGGATAGAAGGAATAAGACTCTTATGGTAATGATTTGATGGATGATGAATTATTTGGAATTACTTAATTCATTTTATGGATAAGCCCTAGAAACAGTAATTCATTTGAATGTTTGTCTATTTGTGGGATATGCTATAAAAATGAAGGTGATTTATTTAGTCTAAAAGATTGAAGAGTGATTGTTAACACAAACACTAGATTTTTGGAAAGGGACTATGTAATAAATCACATACCCATTTATAAATTGTCCTAAAGGATGTGAGAAGAAAACACAAAGTATTAGTACCAATTGTGCAAGAGGATATACCACAAGGTAAACTGCAACGCATGTCACATCTGATACACAATTGCATGTAATGCCTTGTTGTAGTGGGAGGGATGTTCGACAACCTGTTTAATACATGTTTTGAGAGAGTCGTAAGACTTAATCCTTAGTAAACATGGATTGAACCCACAGATACGACGAAGCACTACAAGATCGAAATGCGATATCTTAGCTAGTGCAATGATGTTGAAGTAGAATTGATGAATTCTAAATTAAATCTGAGAGTTTGTAAGACCACTAAATGGTGTAAAAGCCATTGGAAGTGGTCATACAAAATAAAAGAGGATCATATGGTAAGGTGAAAACCTTGGAAGCAAAGCTTGTTGCGAAAAAGGTATACTCAGAAAGAAAGGGTTCGATTATGAGATAACCTGTTCGCCGGTAGCTATGCCTAAGTCGATCCAGACTCTTTTACCTGTTGCTACTCATATGGAATATGAGGGATAACAAATAGATGTCAAGACAACTTTCCTGATTGGAAGTCTTGAGGAAAACATCTATCTTAAGCAACCAGAGTGATTCATTGCAAAGAGCTAAGAGCATTTTGATATTAAGCTTAAAAGTGTCCATCAATGGACTAAAGCAAGCTTCAAAATTATAGAACATCCGTTTTGATGAAGAAATCCAGTGATATAGATTTTATCAATGCTCGGATATGTCTTGTGTATTGATAAGAGTGACGGAAATGTGGTGGTATTTCTTGTACTATACGTAGATAGTATCTTGCTCATTGGAGACAATGAAAGAGTATTGTCGGGCGTATGGGTATGGTTGATAAAGCGGTATGATATGAAGGACTTAAGAGGAGCAAAAATATCCTTTTGATCACGGTAATACGGATTACAAGAAAGGATGTTATGCTTATCTCAAACTTCATGAGATGATACGATCCTTACTTATTTTAGCATGTGACTTTATCTAAAGAAATGTATCTTGTGACACAAAGTAGATAAAGAAGATGAAAGCAGTTCCTTATGCTTCGGCAAATGTGGAAGCTTAATCTAAGGAATGCTATGCACGAGATTGGATAACTGTTTTGCCGATGGCATGAACAGTGGGTATCAACGTAACCCGGCACAAGAATGATGAATTGTGGTAAGACATATATGAAGTGCCTGAGAAGGACTGGAAATTATATGTAGGCTTACAGGGCAAATTCACTGCTTATTGTGGATTACGTAGATTCGTATTTTTTAGTCAGATTGGACGGCAGTAAATCCACCTCAAGGTTATGTGTTTAATTTTAAGAAGTTGAGTCATAGTGTGGAGGAGTGTTATATAGAAATATATTTCAGACTCCGGATTCCATCATGGAAAGATGATAAATTGCAGCCTATGAGGCAGCCAAAGTATCTGTACGGCTCTAGAAACTTCATGATGGACTTTGATGTGATTCTAAGTTTGCCCAAGATTATTACAATTTATATTGATGATATTGGTGCAGTTGCAAACTTGAAGGAATCACAAGTCCATAAGGAAATTAAACACATGGAGCGCGAGTACCACCTGTTACGAGAAATCGTATGATGAGGGGAAGGTTGTTGTCACCTAGATTGCATCGGATGATAACCTAGTAAATCCATTTACAAGGACCTTAAGGCGAGAGCTTTTGATGGTCGTGTAGTGGGAGTGGAAATCAGATGTATGGCAGAAGACATGACAGCATAGTCTTTTAGTATAAGTGGGAGATTGTTAGATTGTATACTAAAAGTCTAGATTTTTGTATGAACAATGTTATAACAATTAATTTGAAATGAGAATCATATGATCAAATGATTGCATCTTATAATTTATTTATATGCACGATGCAATAGTCCACTTACTTTATACTGTAGATAATATGTTGTGCGACAACACGCGGAAGATCATATTATCGGTTTCCTTATAAAGTATAAACAGATGCTCACAACCGAGATAGACGGGGACTCTCTATCGGGATGGTTGTAGTGTGGTTTGGTATTAGCTTGTCTTAGCTATAGAATCACATTAGTGCACTTGTGTGTATTGAGCAGGACCGCTTGAGATCGTTCAACTTATACTGACTTATAGGAGAACTTGATCTCAGTTATTATGGAAGTTCGTGCTCTTAATCCCTATACAATAACCTCGACACGTAGGGCAGTATGTATTTCTTTGATTCATCAATGGGTGAGATTTACATGTAATTAAATCAACAAACTCGATGAGTTGGGAAGTAGTGCTATCTCTATGGTGTGCTGTTGATTGTAGAAGGAATCCGTGTCCGTCATAGGTTGATGATGTCCCCTTGAGGAGCTCATAAAGATTATCATGTAAACCCTGCAGGTGGAATTTATTCCGGCATGATAATGAGGTTGAGTGGTACTACTCTTGGATGAGATATTAATTAATTGAGTTGTCAGTAACTTAAATTAATTAATGGACATTGTATATCTTAAACATGGGGAGACTAACGGGCTCATAATAAGAAGGAGCCCAAAATGTAATTTTGGGATTGGAAAGGCAGTGCAGTAATAATATTTTAGTGGAATATATTATTATTATTGGACTTAAGTATAAGCTTTGGGCTAAGCTTGGATACTTAAGCCCAATGGAGGCCCAACCCAATTTCTCCTCCTGGTCCCTGCTGTAGCCCATGTATATAAGTCACCTCAGCTTATCTGGAACCCTAATCTAATCTAATCTTATTCATTATTCACGTGTGATGAGGGTTGAGAGCAGAATGAGGAGGTCTCGTAGATCGTCGCCCACACGACGTCGAGATCGGACTTGGGACATACGGCAGAAGATTAGAAGAGAGGATCGTCAGAGCACAAAGATTATTCAATTCTGACATCAGACGAGGAAGTTATGGCCATTCTCGTGGGACTGCACAGTCTGTCAGCGTGAATCAATTTTCTTCAACATACCCTGGTGAACGGTAATACGTTTCATGTTTTATTGCTTCCGCTGATATTAGAAACGTATGGAACCCTAACGGGTCATGTTAACCAAACGATCCAAGTGCCAACACTCATTTACCCCTTTTAGTAAAAAGACTAAACCCTAAACCCTCAGGGGTAAATTATATCTTAAACTATATGAGTAAAATTATAATTATACCCTAAATCCTATGAGTAAAATATACCATATACCACAAGAGTAAAATTACAATTATACCCTAAATCATAAACCTGAAGGTAAAATTATATCCTAAACTACAAGGGTAAAATTACAATTATATCATAAACTCTAAACTTTAAGAATAAATTATACCCTAAATTACAAGGGTAAAATTACAATTATACCTTAAATCATAAGGGTGAAAGTATAATTATATCATAAATTCTAAGAGTAAAATATACTTTAAATCCTAAATTTAAATTAAAAAAAATAAAAAAATTAAATAAATTAAACAAGGAGTAGATGGTCATTGCCTAGTAGCGAATTGGGTATCTGGAGTGAGAAGGGAGTGGGGGCCTAGTACGGTATTGGGTATTTAGGACAATATAGATTTTTGGATATAGAATTGCGGTCTCATGAAAAAAGAATACCTATACTAGTTGTTGCATTATTTGAATATACCTCGTTTATCATAATTATTTTCTAAACTATTGTTATATAAGCTTTGATAATGGATTGGAAATTGCATAAATGAATTTGCAAGTATCACAATGTAGAAACGCTCAAACATTATCATGAACTCTAACTCTACATCGAGAAAATCAGATATTTTCATTCAAAACATAGATAAGAGTTTATACAGCTATTAGTAGAAAAGGAAGTGAGCAGCGGTTCCTATCTAATACTCCATCCGTCCTGTTTCAACGTTTACGTTTGTTTTTTGCACGTTGATTAAGGAGTATAGTATTTTAATAAATAGTGGGTGGAAATATATAATATTTAATATAAAGTGGGTTTGTGTATTAGTGTTGGATGTGGGGACCATGGTGATATATTAATTATTTTAGGTCGGTCCCATATTCCAAAAAAGGAAACATAAACATTGAAATGTGAGCCCAAAATAGAAATATGTAAACATTGAAATGAGACGGAGGGAGTATGGTATTAGGAACAAACACATAATACCCGAGATAAACCTTGGAACAACATGCTCTCTGTGTAAGAATCCATTTTATCAAAAATAATCTCTACTCAAATCCTCCAACCGCAGGGAAATAAATACTCAAACCCTAAATACTCACATCCTAATGCCCATGGGCCATAAAATGAATAAAAACAGAAAACAATCAATAACACAAATATAAAGCAAAACAACGTCTAGGCCCATCAACTTCAACCCTCCTCCTCTTCCGACAAATATAAACCTCTAGACCTCCTGTGCTCCTAACATCACCCCCTCCTTTCGAAGGAACCTTGTCCTCAAGGTTGAAAATGGGAAATTTATCACGAATATTCTCCACCCTTTCCCATGTCTCATCTTCCGGAGGTAATGCTGCCCATTTTATCAACATTGCACCATGCCCCGCTTCCTTCCAACAAATATCAAGTACTTGCTCTGGAACAACAGCTGGAGTTCCTTCCGGTGTTAAGGGTGGCAAAGTTGGCTGAATAACATCTGCATCCCCACCCTATGCTTAAGTAATGAGATATGAAACACCGGATTAATACGTGAGCTAGTTGGCAAATTTAATCGATATGCGACTGATCTGATGCGCTCCAAGATTTGAAAGGGTCCATAAAACTTGGCAGCTAACTTTTGATTAATCTGTTGCATAATGGATTGTTGCCGATACGGATGTAGGCGTAAGAAAACCTAATCACCAACCTCAAACTCTTCAGATCGCCGCTTTGCATCGGTATACTGTCGCATTATATTTTGTGCTGCTTCTTAGTTAAATTTTAACTCTTTTAACAACTCATTCCGATCACGCAGCTGCAAATCCACTTCATGGATAGCTGAAGAACCTGGTTCATGAAAAAGAATAGGAACTGTTGCCCTTCCATAGATAACCTCAAAAGGTCATATTAATGGAACTATGGTACTAAGTGTTGTACCAATATTCTACCCAAGCCCAGCGATTTTCCCATTCTCTAAATTTATTAGCTGTCATACACCTCAAATATTGCTCCAAGCATTGATTAACCCTTCTATTTGACCATAAGTTTGAGGGTGATACAACGAATTCATCTTGAGTTCAGTCCCTTGCAACTTAAAAAGCTCTTGTAAAAATTTGGTAAGAAAAACATGATCCCTATCTAAAACGTTGGTTTTAGGAATCCCAGGTAAACGAACCACATTTCTCATAAACAATTCAGCCACATCTTTAGCAGTATAAGGATGGCTCCAGGGTATAAAATGAGTATACTTTGATAACCGGTCAACCACGACCAAAATAGTATCTTTGCCATGGGATCGAGATAATCTTGTAATAAAATCCATTGAAATATCAGCCCATATTTATTTCGGAATAGGCAGTGGAGCCAACAACCCAGTAGGATGTCGGGTGTCTGATTTGTACGCTGGCACAAGTCACAGGACGGAATAAAATGAACTACATCCTACTGAAGACCAGTCCAATCAAATAATCTTCCCAATTTGTTCGTTGTTCGCAAAATGAGTGAATGACCCCCAAATGCAGACGCATGAAAATCCCGAATTAGACACTTCCTAAGCTCACCCTCTAGTACCCAAACTCGTCCCTTTTGTGTCAAAAAAACCATTGCGCACTCTGAATACTAGGTCTGAATCTGACCCTCCAAGCACTTGTTGCTGCCGCGGTCCCATGACCTCGTGGTCGAGCTATCTCACTAAATTTTGCACAAATATTTTGGTAGTAGCCTACCAGCCCCAAAAATCCACGTAACTCGGTGACGTTTCTTGGTGTTGGCCAACTCACGACACTTTTTATCTTTCATGGGTCCACTCGTACTCCCACAAAAGAAATAAAGTGCCCCAGATATTCTACTTCTGTCACTCCAAAGAAAATTTTTTAACCTTAACCACAAATTAATTCTCCTTTAAAATTGTTAAGGCCACACGTAGATGACCCACACGATTGACTGAACACAAGTATATCATCAAAGAACACTAAAACAGATCTCCTCAAATGTGGGCGGAAAATATGGCTCATAATGGACTGAAATGTTGAAGGTGCATTACTTATCCCAAATGGCATGATCAAGTACTTAAAGTGCCCATGATGAGTCTGAAAGGCTGTTTTATCTATGTCATCAGGATGCATACGAATCTGATGGTATCCAGCCTTTAAGTCAAGCTTAGAGAAATATTTAGCTCTATGTAACTCATCCAACATATCATCAACTGTAGGAATGGGAAAACGGTCCTTGATAGTTACTGCATTGAGCGCTCAAAAATCTGTACAAAACCTCCACGTGTCATCCTTTTTCTTGACCAACAGAATCGATGAAGAGAACAGACTGGTACTGTAGCGAATTAATCCTGCTTCGAGCATTTCTTCAACCTGTTTTTCTATCTCATCCTTCTGAAAATGCGCATATCTATAAGCCGCAACATTCACTGGCTTCCCTTCATCAACTAAACGAATGCGATGGTAAAACTCTCTACTTGGTGGCAACTGATTAGAAGCTGTAATTAACTCTGGAAATTCATCCAAAAGCTGCTGCACTTCAATTGGAAATGCGGCTACCGGTTCCATGTTGGTACAGACTACATCTGACGTCAACAGATAGAACTCTGCCCCTTGATTCCACTCCCTTAGTAGTTGTTGTCGCTCGATCTCCTCTGGAGATTGATAGCCAATTCCTTTCAATAGCAACAGCTCATCCCCACACCAAAAAATTAAGGATAATTCATTACAATCCATTAATATTGGACTCACACTTTGGAACCACGGCATCCCAAAAATAATATCAACGTTGGGCGATGGGATCCTATACAAATTCAACCCAAATTATAAGCCTTGTATGGTTACTTGTACTTTTTCAAACCTGTTATAACACTTAATCTCCCCACCCCAAGTTCTAATTGAAAAAGGATCAGGTATCCTACTAATAGGTAATTGCAACAGTCTTGCCACACCATTTGAAATAAAATTCAAACTAGCTCCACTATCAATCAAAATAAGTACCTGAAAATTGCCTATGGTGCCATAAAATTTCAGGCTCTTATTTTCTCTTCCGTTCATAACATGCAATGATTCTTCCTTGGAAGGTGACTTGATGTCCCTTATCTGAGGTAGCTTAATCAGGTTTTCCACTTTGAAATCTTCATTTGGGTCATCATCAAATCAAGGTGGTGCCTCTTCATTCATTACTTTTTCGGGATTGACCTAGAAACACATCAGTTTGGCATTGGTGCATGCGTGATTCCTCATGTACTTTTTGTTGCACGTAAAACATAAATCCACTTGTCTCCGCCGCTTTATTTTCTCACTGGACATTGGAATTTGTCCCTTCCCTAAGCCACTCTCATGCATACCGATATTTTTTGAGATGGTCGGAGGATTTGGTTGGATCACGGTTGCAGGTTGGCCCCACACTTTCGGCTGACCAATTTTGCGTAGCCCCAATGCCCCACATAGCTGCTTCGATTATTACTGTTTTGGGTCTTAGATAAGCGAAGTTGTTCATCTTTTTTAGTTGCTAACTCAATTGCCTCGCGTAAATCACGGGGATTTCACATTTTGAGTTTACTAGAGATTTCTTGTTTCAATCCAGCCATAAAAGCACCTTTGATTGCTCTTGGTGGCCAATAGTGAACATGATTAACTCGCCTCTCAAATTCTTTCAAATACTCTCGGAAGCTTCCAGTCTGTCTTAGCCTGTTTAGAGCCTCATCAGCATCCTCCATCTGTAAGTTCCTAAAACGTAGTAGCAGCCCTTCCTTGAATTCTGTCTAACCAACCTCTCAATACTCATTGATCTAAGTACACCATCACCACCACTGGCGAGCTTCTCCATCCAAATAGTAAGATGACATCGTTACATAATCTCGAGTGCGAACATTCATTATCTTAAAATATTGTTCTGCCTTGTCAAGCCAATTAATGAGATCTCTCCCTTCAAACTTTGGAAAGTCCATTCGGATCCCTCTTGGATGATGCTCCTGGTATCTTTCAGCATTTCGGCTGATCGCTGATGTTTCAGAGTCAGTCTCTTCATCATTCCCTTCATTAATGTCAGTCTCATGATCAGATTCATCTGCTTGAAAAAATGCTTGATTGCCCGCAAAAGGATTGACATATTCGCTGTCGTGTCCTTCTTTGCCTCTTACACCCACTCTTCCCCCTCCACCACAGTAATGTCTTCCATGACCGCTACGCTGCTGATTTTCATGGATTTGTTCGCGTCGAAAATCCCTTTCGTGATTCAAGCAGGATTTTATCCGTCTCTCCGATCACGTCTGCGAACGCTGTTGGAGTTCTCCTCACGTTGAAGGACAATTTCCCGCAGCATCTCACTAACTTGAGCCAATGTTGCTTTAATATTTTTGAAACGTTGTTTGTTGGTCACCATAGTTGTGGAAGCTTGTGGTTTCTCGAAACGTGGCTCTGAGTCTAATTGTTAGGAAAAACACAGAATACCCGAGATAAACTTCGAAACAGCACGCTCACTGTGTAAGAATCCTTTTTTATCAAAAATAATCTCTATTCAAATCCTCCCACCGCAGGGAAATAAATACTCAAATCCTAAGGTCCATGGGCCATAAACAGAATAAAACAGAACACAATAAATAATACAAATATAAAGGCAAAGCAACATCTAAGGCCCATCAACTTCAACCCTCCTCCTCTTTCGATGAACATAAACCTGAAGACCTCATGTGCTCCTAACATATGGCAACCGCGTCTAACTAATTACAGCTGGCACCTCGAGAAAGTTGGCACCTCCATTGCATGCGTATGGTATACATCTAATATCTCCAATACCCCCTCCTCAAGTTGGAAATGGCTTCATTCCCAACTTTCAAAATGAACTTAGCGAACTGAGGGCTATTCAATATTTTGGTGAAGCCATCAACTATCTGCAGTGAGGAAGGGACAAAGCAAGGATTGACAAAACCTTCCTTGAACTTATCGCGAACAAGGTCGAAATTAATCTCAAGATATTTAGTTCGCTCATGAAAAACAGGATTGGCAGTGATGTGAAGTGCCATCTTGTTATCGGAATGAAGTGGAATCAAAAGACTTACAGAGTGTCGAAGATCCTTTAAAAGATAATAAATCCATTGAAGCTCACAAACAGTAGACCCCGAAGCTCTATACTCTGCCTCCATAGAGGATCTAGAAATTGTGGTTTGTTTCTTACTCTTAAAAGAAATAAGGGAGCCCCCAAGAAATATGAAATAGCCAATGATGGATCGTCTACTGTCCTTGCATGCTACCCAGTCAGCATCGCAATAATCTTTCAAAGAAACGTCATTACAAGATGGATAGAATAAACTAAGAGAAGACGTAGCCCGTAAATAACGTAAAACATGCATAGCAGAATTCTAGTGTGTAGACATATGAGAGGTAACAAATTGACTTAACTATTGCACACAATACGTAATATCTGGCTTGTCATATTGAGACAAAGTAATCTGCCTACCAACCGTCGATATTGATCAGGGTTATCAAGAGGTGTTCCATCTTTAGAAGTAAGATGAAGGCTAGATGGGAGTAGAGTAAAAGCTGGCTTATAATCTTGCATATGAGCATCTTCGAAATTATCCAAAACATACTTCATTTGGCATAGAAAGAGACCACCTGCATCCCGAGAAATTTGAATTCCCAGAAAGATTTTACTACTATAGGCTTGATGAAGAAAGATTTTAAGAGTAAAGATCATTTCAACATCAGAACATGTGACCAATATATCATCAACGTAAACTAACATGGCCAAGAATAAGCCATCTCTGTGCATGGTGAATAGACAATGATCATGTGGGGATTGAGTCAACCCAAAACCAGAAACCTTTGTTTGTACACGGCTCAACATTCCATTCTCTAGAGGCTTTTTTATACAGACTCTTAATCAACTTACAAACCTGACCAGGCTTAGCCTTTGTATAACCTTGAGAGGGGCTGCATGTACACTTCTTCAGTAAGATGCCAACGGAGAAATGCATTATTAACATTCAACTGATGTAACTCCCATCCATTCATAGATGCAATAGAAAGAAGAAATCGTACGATAACAAGTTTAGCCACAAGAGAGGAGTCCTCAAAGTAATCCACACATTCTTGCTGAGTGTAACCTTTTGCCACCAGCCTAGTCTTATATCTGTTTATGGCCCCCATCCTGATTCTTTTGATTTAATATACCCATTTACATCCAATAGCAACCTTCCCCCAGGTAAGTCAGTAAGGACCAAAGTATGATTGCTCTAAAGAGAATCTAACTAAAGATTCATTGCTTCAAACCAAACATCTTCATTTGCTGCTTGTTTAGAAGAAAGAATATTTTAAACTTCCTTTTTTAAAAATTCCACGCCATTGTCACTTCTAACTTTCTTAACATTTTGATTAAACTGTCTTTCCACCATAACAATGAATCTCTGTAAAACACTTGCAACTTCTAACTTCACTTTCATCAAAAAAAAAAAAACCACGTACATCGACTAAAGTCATCCACCACCGTAAAAAATAAGGAGTGTGAGTAAAACACTCATCCCTGCATGGACCCCAAATATCAATATGAATGAGTTCAAAGCAACATGTAGTATGTATTGAACTCTTTCCAAAAAGGCAAACGATGTTGTTTTGCTTTATAACAAGTTTCACAAGAGGTAACAACTTGTGAAGCAAAAGAGTTACAGAGAGGTTTCAAAAAATTCAAATGATTCAAAGTACTAATAGAGGCATGACCAAGAGCCCTATGCCAAGTCGCCAAAGAAATGTTGCAGGCTTGGTTCTCCCTAGGTTGATTCGTCAAGAAATATAGATTCTCTTTCAGTTGTCCCTCAGCCAGTGTAATTTTAATCTATAGGTCCTGAAAGAAACACATGGAAGCAAGAAAAATGCATAATCTCTGCAAAGTTGTGTATACTTAAAACTTGAAATATATAGGACTTCCTTCAATGTGATATTCGGAGAAAGGACCACCGTTCTTAAAATTATTACCTCGTCCAAAATTGTTGGAGGATTTTGCCACCATAGCCACTGAATCCATCTCAGAGACCGCAATATGAACACAAGGTTGTCTCTCAGCAGCAAGAAAGAGAGAAAAAAAGCCTTATCAATAGAGGGAAGAGGATCCATGAGCATCATCTGATTGATTGAGAAATTCCATAAGCTTATCATCCTGATATCGATTCACCTCTGGCTCCAGATAACACAATTTATCCCACAATTTGGACAACTTATTGAAGTATTCAATGATAGTATTATTACCTTGCATAACAATATTGATATCTCTCTTCACCTTGTAAATCAACGACCCATTGCTTACTCAGATCAATCTATGTAGAAAACACTCAAACATTATCATGAACTCTAACTCTGAATCGAGAAAACCAGATATTTTCATTCAAAACATATATGAGTGTTTATACAGCTATTTATAGAAAAGGAAGTGAGCAGCGGTTCTATCTAATATGGTAACCGAGTCTAACTAATTAAAACTGGCACCTCAAGACAGCTGGCACCTCCATTGCATGCGTATGGTATACATCTAATATCTTCAATACACAATTCCAATAAATTAAAAATATTCTTAAAGGACAAAGTCTCTTGTGAGCATAAAATTAATTAAGTAAATAAATTAAAAAGTTAAATTTGATTAAATAAATAAATAATCAGATGTAAGACTGAGAATTCCGCAAAAATTCCAACAACATATATAAATTTTTATTAAATTAATAAAATTGAAGAAAAATTTATAAAAATTGACTATGTAATTACACAAAAGAAAATCCAAAATATTAACATGAGGTCACATACTAAAAATTAAACAAATTCCAACCTAAGTTACTGTTTCCTTAATACATCAAGGCAAATTATTTGGGTTAAGTATGCGCATTATATTAATTTTTAGTATTTGAAAAATTAGGTTGTAGAATAGTGAAATATTACTATTTTTTTAATGAAAAATATGATTTATAGTCAAGAAATGATAAACAATTATTCTTTTAAATAAAATTTATTACTCATAGTCAAATTTTGATATTTTATGATTTTATTATGCACAATGCTAAATGTCCAGAATATGGGCATTCATATTAGTTTAAAAGTATATACTCGTTCCGTCCCGAAAATATTGACATATTCTTTTTGGCATGGAGATTAAGGAGTATAATAATTTAATGTAAAGTGAAGTGAGAGAAATAATATTTAATGTGTAGTGAGTTGTTGTATTAGTGGTGGATGTGATGTGTGTGTGGGCCCATATAAATAAATAAATTATTTTTGTGTGGGTTTCATATTCTTAAAAAGGAAATATATCAATTTTTGTGGAACAACCCAAAAAAAAAGTGCGTCAATATCTTTGAGACAAAGGGAGCATTATTTTTCTCTTTCATATAAAAGTACTAAATCCTAAAATTCTATATCCTAAATCCTAAACCTATAAACCCTTAATCATTATACCCTAAATTACAAAATTAATTACATTTTAAATTAAGTAAAAAAATCGAAAATTCTGGATGTTCAAAACTTCATATTCTAGACATTCATCTCCACCATTCTATTATATTCCCTCCGTCCTGCGAAAAGAGAATTTTTTTTTACGTAGATTAAGGAATATTATTATTTAATGTGTAGTGGGTAGTTGTATTAATGAGAGTGTGGACCCCATATTGTAATTGTATTAGAAGGGGTGTCTGGATCAATGTATATAAAAAATGAAAGAGGACTGATGGGACGACCAAAATGAATAAAAGATCCTCTTTAAATAGGACGGATGGAGTATATACGTGTAAATTAAGGTGATGGGAGAATTGATGAAAACACGTGTAAAATTTTATGTCACTCCCATCATCTCAATCTTAAGTAATACTCTCGTCTCAACTTCAACTTCACACTTTCCGTTTTGATCCGTCCCAAATTCAACTTTAATCCGTCCTAAATTCAATTTCACACTTCCATAAAAGGAAAAAACAACTAACTAATATCCCTATAACATACTTTAATTTCAAATTTGTCATCGCCTTTTTAACACACATAATATACTTTATCATTTCTTTATTACCTAAAATATCATATTGCCCCAAAAGTAAGTCAAAAAGTTACTTTTCTTAAATTTCGTATCTACCGTAAATGTGAACTTGAATTTGGGACGGAGGGAGTAATAATTTGAAATTAATACTATACGCGTGTCATCTCCAAAATTATTTATCATACGTGTCAAATTAATATGAAATTTGGATGCTTACATGACTTCTCTAAAAACAATTCGTTTACGTGCTAAAATTATAGAGAATTAAATTAGATGATGGGTAACACTTAACGTTATTATTTAAATATTATGAGAATTTTTATGTGTTTTAAATATTTATTACTATGTTAATTATGCGATTATCATAAATGTGAATTCTAGAAACATTTTTATTTTCTGGTACATTGAATATAATTAATTAATTTTTAATACATAATTACACAACAATTTACTATAAATATCTTTTTATGAGTTTATGTTTATTCACATTATTATCATTTAATTTGATATAATATAAAAATTCTAAAATAAATAAATTTATATTTAATAATATATTAAATTCAAAAAATAAAATAGATTATAATCCGTTCACAACATAGCAAATTCGATAACTAATACTCCCTTCGTCCCAACTTTAATTTCACACTTTCTGTTTTGATCCGTCTCAATTTCAAGTTCACACTTCTATAAAAAAAAAACAACTAATTAATATCCCTCTAACATACTTTATTTCAAATTTGTCATCAATTTTTTAACATACATAATATACTTTATTATTTATTTATTACCAAAAAAATATCATACTACCCCAAAAGTAAGTCAAAACGTAATTTTTCTTAAACTCCAAACAGTAAACGTGAAAATGAATTTAGGACGGATGGAGACGGAGGGAGTAATAATTTATCATTCAAAAGAGTAATAATTTATTAGTTTGATGAGTAATAGTTTATCATTTAAAAGAATAAAAATTTTAATGCACCATTCAATGAGTTTACAAAATAATTTGTGTTACTAAAATTATTTAAACATTTTTAAAAATTTTATTATACGATAGTCAAAATCATTATTATTATATTTTATTAAACTACGTTTATATGTTTATATTTTTCTTTTATCTATGTAAAATTTAAATTAGTATATTATAATTGAATTTAACACTAGTTCCCATATTCACTGGTGCATACTTACAGAAGAAATGCGCGGTTTTACCTCGAGAAGGCTCCACAATCATCCAGATTGAAGCCGTTGAATATGGTTTGACCATAATGCCCTTATATCCTGAAGAAATATCTCTTGAATATTCTAGAACCCTCCTTCCCTCGCCCCTCTCCTCATAAATATCTCCCTCTTCAAGCGATCCTCAGCAACACAAACGCAAATCAGGGTCTTCAGTAATTAATCTGTAACAGCAATCGTCATACGCTTGAATTACTAATGGAGAGCCCTTTCTTCACAAATCGCCGCTGGTACCACCCCCAGAAATCACTCGCGGCAATCATCCCACAGTGCCCCTTTACGACCCATTCAATGAGCCACACCGACCCGTCCGGCGCCCCATGGAGACGAACTCGGCCCCCAAAGTGGTGTGGATTCCGGTCCGTTTCGTCGGATCTGAACCAGTGGATCGCGCCGGATCAGCCGTGAAGATACAGAAGGTTTTCAGGGGCTTTCTGGTGCGGAAATGCTTGAAGAAGGTTAGGGATATGAAAGTTCGGGTCGAGGAGATGGAGGAGAAGCTATCGAAGAGCGAGGTCGCGGATTTGTTGCGAAGGGATGAGAGAGAGAGGCTTCGAATGAACGAAACTTTGATGTCTCTGCTGTTCAAGCTGGATTCAATCTGTGGCGTGGATTTCGGTGTTAGGGTATGCAGGAAGGCTGTGATTCGGAAAGTGATATCCTTGCAGGAAAGGATAGATTCGATTGTAGCCGCTGATGTTGAGCGAAATCGAGAAAACGATGATCAGATGCTTGAAATCGAGGTTTCCATAGCGACTGAGAATTCAGAATCTATTCCGACTGCTTTCGAAAATGTGCCTGAAATTGAGGATTCTGAAGATTCAAATAAATCGCGTAATCCGATTGAGAATTCAGGGGAATTGGAAGGTTGGGGAGAGAGTGTTGAGAATGCAGATCCCAATGATGATGGGATAATTGATGTTGGGGTTGATTGCGAGGTGAAGGTGAGTGAGTCAAATTGCGACTCAGTGGAGACGAGGTGGATGAAAGGAGGCGAAGATGAGAAAGAAGGTGGTGAGGTGTTGCAGAAGAGGAGCGATCGAGAGCTGCTGGAGAGGATGGTGGAGGAGAGTGCGAAGATGAGTCGGATGATGAGCGAGTTGTGTGAGAGAAACCTGAGTCAAACCAGGATGCTGAACGCGTTGACTGACCAAGTGGAGCTGCTGGAGAAGGCTTTCATGTGCGATATGCAGAGGAGAAAGAAGAAGAAGGCCAAGCCCTCCTCAACATGTTAACAAAATTTATATACTTTGGATTTTTTAAACACACTGTGTTTTGAACTTTTGGTTGTAAATAAAATTTTATTATAGTTTTGATTGTTCAAATATTTTACCGGATTTCCTTATTACACAGTGGTGTTATGCCTAGCTAGTGTTCCACATCTTCTTTCATGATGTGTGTTTTAATGAAATAATATAGTCTTAGAGACAAAATTTATATTTAAAAAATATTAAATCTAAAAAGAAAGTTAAAATTGTCTTACATGCTCAACCATTAAACATGTAATACCATGTCTAGAGTTAAACTAAGGTGCAATAAACTTATACTCCCTATTCACGTGTTTTCTATATTTTTTAAGAAAAGTTACAATTTTTTATTAGAATTACCTAAAATATACTCTCGAGTAAATCTTGTACGATATTTGATTTTTCTATGAAAATTAAGAAATATAATATTTTAACGCATGAGAGAAATAATATTTAATGTAAAGTGAATATTTATTTTTTTGCATGAAGATTAACAGATATAACATTTTAACAGCTGAGAAAAATACTTATCGTCCACCAGAAATGTATACATTTTGCTTTTTTGAGCGTTCGCGCCAATAGTATACATTTTATTTTTTAAACATATGGAACCCACACACATCACTAATACATTAAATATATGGGTCTCACACACCTCACTAATACAACTAACTCCTACAAATTAAATAATAATACCCCTTAATTTACGTGCAAAAGGCAAATGTATACCTATTGGGCGGACGGAAGGAGTAATATTTAATGTAAAGTGAATAATTGTCAAGTGGATAATTGTATTAGTGATATGGGAGTAATATTTTTCAATGAAATGAGATTTAAAATTTTTCTTTAATATAAAAATATAATTTTTCTTTAATAAATTATTCATTTTGCAATTGTTGACCCGATTCTAGCCATTGTTAATACTGAAATAGAACAATACCAAATGTATATATTGAGCAAAAGTTGTGAAGATCGGATTGAAAAAATGATGAAGAACCCATGTCATTATATAGACATTTTTTAAAACATTGCATCTTTTGTTTAATGGTAGGAAGATATTAGTTGTGATTTTTTATGAATAGGTGTGAATTAAATATCTTCGGAAATGAAATTTTTACAGTAAAATATTTTTTCAAAAAAAAAAACAACAATAGGAAAAATTGCGGGAGGGTATACACGTATTACGTAGTATGGTTAGTTTTCAAATAACGGGTGAATGTATTGAAAAAAGAGACAGTTTTTCTTTTTTTATTATTAAAGAAATGATAGGAAACAATTTAAATTAAACAAAACAGCGGTTTTTACTGTTTTCTATTCTATTTTTTTTTTACAAAAATAATTAAGTTCACAGGAACAAACATCAAGTAGGTCATCCACAAGAGACGGTGGCTCTACCCAACAATGAGGTCTCGAAAAAGAACGAGAGGCCCTAGCAAGACAATGTGCCACTATATTGGCATTACGACGAACAAAACGCACTACAAACCCAGGAATTGACAATAAAATTTGTTTGCAAGCTTTCAAGATATCTCCAAAAGTTGAATCATCTTCCCGAACCGAATATACTGCATTAACTACTAATTTAGCATCAACTTCCACTATAACATGACTCATTCCCATAGCCTTGATCCATTAAAGGGCTTCATGTAAGCCCAATGCTTCTCCTTCCTCCACTCTATGTTTCCCTGTCAAAACCAAGGAACGACAAGTCATGAACGCACCTTGATCACTCTCAAAACCATACCTATACCAGTTTCATAAGAGTCAGCAAAGAAAACCATACCTATACTGTTTTCTATTCTTTAACTTAGAGAATATATATTAAGATGTAGAGTACAAGGTGATAATTTTTATAGTAATGAATAATAATACAATTGATGAAGATTATAACAATGTTGTGATGTATAATATAAATAAAAAGTGATAATATTTTAAAATAATACTCCCTCCGTCCCTTGGTAAGAGTGTCATTTTATTTTTGGACACGTGCATTAAGGAGTATTATTATTTAATGTGTAGTGGGTAGTTGTATTAGTGGGTGTGTGGGCCCATGGTCTATATGTCCAAAAAAATGGAATCCGTTGGGTGGATAACCAAAATGGTAAAATGAGACTCTTACTTATGGACAGAGGGAGTATATCACTTTTTATAAAGAAAAATAATAATTCAATTGATGAAAATTGGTGATAATAATGCTTTGACCTATTCCAGGGACAATGTATTGTATATATAAATAAAAAATTATAGCATTTTAAAATAATTGATATTAGTTTTAATAAGAAGTGAGAATTATATAATTAATGATCTTATTTTGACATTAAAAAACACTATTATGCGTGTAGAATTGGAATTAGATTAAGCGGCATTGCAAACAGGAAATCTGGGAACAAATTTAGAAGAAGGATAAAAAATAAAAAAAACATTGAAAAGCTGTCGAAATATAATTTTCAGTGATAGAGATTTAATTACAATGTTGTGCAATTCTAATAGATACGGAAAATTTTGTGTGCCGACTGTTTTATGAAAAAAAATTACTTCCCCGCATCATAGAAGTTGCGGCATTTTTTTTTGTTGTACCACAAAAGTTGTGACATTTTATTTTCAAGTATATGAGATCGACACAAAAATATTATTATATTTATATGGAGCCCACACACACTCCACACACACCACTAATACACCTAACCACTACAAATTAAAATATTATATTTACAACTCACTTTCCATTAAAATACTATACCCAAAAATGTTACAATCTTAATAGGACAGAGGGAGTATTGAGATGAATAAAGGGTGATAATATTTTAATTAAAGTGATACTCGAATTATTAATATTAGTGCAGTAAAATAATTAAAAACAATTTGTAATATGAATAAGAAATGATAAAACTCTTCAATACTCCATATTTGGGAAATTTATGGATCAGAGAGTAAATGCTTCGAGCATAAAACTCTTGGATACTCCATTTAATTTTATTAAATTTCAATTACTTAAAATGTTTTTACGAATACATGTTTACACCGCAGCTAAGCCTAAATCTGATAATACGATGAGGTGGTCTTCCCCTTGTTATATTTCGTACTAATGTCTGATATTCACTTTCTGCCTTGCTTGGTGTGTGATCAATTCATTATCTATTGTAATAGGTTAAGCTTTCAAAGGATGGACGGACAAATTAAATGACAGATAATAGGAGTATAATTTAATCTGATCGATTATTAGGAGTATTTTTCATTCATTCTGCTTAACTACTGGATATATATATATATATATATATATATATATATATATATATATATATATATATATATATATATATATATATATATATATATATATATATATATATATATATATAATCCACATTTCTTTGTTTGTGCTAAGACTCTACTACATGCATTATTGTGAAGTTTTAATTGCAGCTGAATTGAAATCTAGGTACAATTGTTATAGCGGCTACATTGGTCAATCTAGCTACTTGGACAATTACCAAAAGTGTAAGTGGGTCTATATTTTTTTGATTTGAAGTTGGAGGAGATCGTTGTAAAGTATGATGCAACTGCGTTGGATGTGAAAAATGTGGTCTATGGGGAAAGCTTGGATCTTGGTATAAAGATGTTAGTGCTAATCATCGTTCATTTCTCTGCTCATATATACCGTCCCTTCCGTCTATTGTTTGTGATTGACAATGGAATGCTGCACTTCACTTGCAAAGGAATATTGAAGTAATTGGTGTGGTGAATTTGGTTAATGGTTATTGAGATGGGAAATTAAACCATTATAATTAGTGGGTTGAATCATCAGAGTTTGTACAAACCTTGTTTAATAGTCGAGTACTTTGAGTTAATTATATGTAAAGAGATGTGCAATCAGAAACATTCAACACTAATTAATTGCAAACCACAAATATTGCTTATATATTCTCCCAACATCACCTAATTAATTTCCCTACCTATTTCACTCTTCAATTTGTTCCTGAGAAAATCCTACTCTCGCCCTTTAGTTTCATCTCTTTCATATTGGATTGGACCGCAAGTAATATATATATAGGAGCTGGCTTATTTATGGTAATTAATCAGATCTATAAATAATTAAGGAAATAATAGTATATGGGAACGGGATGTCATAAATACTTCAACGGTTGATTAATTAATTTAGGAAATAAAATAGCTAACGCAAGGAAAAGTAATCCTAAAAAATCTATATATACCTTGTCCTCCTTTCTTCTCTTCTTCTATATATACACACTCCATACCATACAAGAGTTAGAATAATAAGTAATATTACCATTCTAAATATTAGGTTGTTTGGGAAGGAATATGTAGATTACCCACCTGCTAATGTTGATACCATATTGAGGTTGTCTTGTTGTAGTACTTCAACAACACACCATCATCATCCCACAGTACCCCATCCCCATGAGAGTTCAATCCAAGATGATCAAGATTCAAGAAAGATTTTAAGCTTGTTTGGGAAGGATATAAAGCCTAAATCTGATGATACCATGAGGCGCTCTTCTTCACCTTCTTCTAGTGGTTTAACAACACACCATCATCCGTACGTGGTTTACATTCTTCTACAATACTCCATCAGAGTCCAAGAAACACTGACCAAGATAATCAAGATTCAAGAAAGAGAAAAGACGATTGCTTTCGGTGGTGGTGGTCATAAAGAGAAGAAGAAGAGAAAACCGTATGAGAGGAAAAAGCCCTATGTCAAGATAACAAAATAAGATAATAATGAAAAAGAGCCTCCTCTGATCCCTCCAGGGCTACTTCAAAGAATGCAGAGTAGACAAGGCGAACCACAATTCTTGTATCAAAAGAAGTTGACCATGTCGGATGTCCACAAACATCATAATAGGCTATTTATCGACAAAGCTGGCAAGATTACAGTGAGGGGGTTCTTGAGCCCGGACGAGCTTGATGATCAAGGCGGGGTGAAGGGGATATTCAAGGCCGTGGATGGAGAAGGTGGGGAGTATAACTTGGGGTTGACAACATGAGTCAATTAGTGATCAACAAAGATTGGCACAAATTGGTTGTTGCCAACCATGCTGAGGAGGGAGATCAAGTTCAATAACCTCTTTGGAGTTGGAGCTAAAGCTATGAGAAACAATGAGAGAAGATGATTGGACGAAAGTGAACCCATAATTTAGCAGCATTTTTAATAAGTCATTAGTTCAATAGATGTTTGCAGAGACTACTGCTTTAAGTAGATATTGGAGATATGAGAGCACTCTTTGTTCAAGCATTTCATCATACAACTGATATGCGTATTGTTTAGTATACGAATTTGCAGGCATGTCAATTAATATTTATAAATACACTCATTCTAAATCCACGAATTTGTTATCATGATCTTCCTCCAACGTTTTGCGAACTGCATATCTTGCACAAGCATGTATGCACTTCGTTAAAAATCTTTATTTGTGTACAATCAGAGTAGCACTCCGTCATACAATATGGTTTCTCATTTCTTTCGACTGCTTCCATCTCCGCCACCAATAGTGCACTGGAGATTGACCCGATTCTAGCCATTGTTAATATTGAATGGGAGGTGTATATAATAAGCAAAAGTTGTAAAGATTAGATTGAAAGAAGAATGAAGAACCCATGCCATTATATAGATGTTTTTTAAAACGTTGCGTCTTTTTATGAATAGGTGTGAATTAAATTTTTAGAATAAAATATTTTTCAGAAAAGTGGCGGGAGGGTATATATGGAGTATGATAATTTTAAAATAACTGGTGAATATTGAAAAAAAGTGACAGTTTTTTTTTTTTTTTTTGGTAAGAGACGATAAGAAACAATTTAAATTAAACAAAACTACCGTTTTTTTACTCTGTGTTATATAACATAACAACATTAATTATAAGGAGATTTTTTTTCTTATAGCTAGATAATTTCTTTCATCAATGTAAAGAATTTTCAATAAATTATAATATTTGACTTTTGATAATGTAACATATAACCAAATCATATAAAAAGTTAAGATATATGTACATATATTCTAATTATTCGAAAGAATCTTGACTTGGATGTTTTTTAAATATTACTTTATTACATAATTCAATTGAAAATTATTTATTACTCTCATTGTCTCTTTAAAAAAATGTGCAACTAAATAGAGCCAATTTTGTCTCTTTGCTATATATTTATATAGTTGTTAGTATTTCATTTTTTTCATTGTATTTAAGTGCAATTATGATCAAAGTATGTAACTTTTAGTAATAAATCCTTAATTTCACGATTTATCTAAAATAAATACTCCATCATCCCACGTATTTGTTCACGTTTATACAGGCATGGAAAATAAGAAGTTTTTTTTTAAATATAGAATGTAAGAAAACGTATGGGTAAATTAATAATTTAAAGAGAAAAAGTAAATAAAGTTATTGAGAATGATGAATAAAGTATAAAAAAGTTAATAAAGTTATTGGGATTGATGAATAAAGTGTATAAAGTAGGTGAGATATATAATGTATTTTTTTTATACATGATTTGATACTAATTAATTTATTTATATCGAATGGTTTATTTATTAATTGTATTGATTATTTATGAAAAATTAGGTCAAACATTTTATAATTAACTAAAATAAAATAATTAAAATATTTTAAATATTTGCTATATATATATATATAATATTATAAATAATATTTAAATAGAATATTACTTTTTACTCATGATTATGATTTAGTATTTCTGAATTAACTATATAATAATAATTCTATTTTTATTAATTATTATTTTTAAGAAACTAATGTAATATATATATATATATATATATATATATATATATATATATATATATATATATATATATATATATTATAATATAATATAAATAAAATTAATTTATATATAACATTCTTTTAAATATTCATAAATTTGTAATAAATTTATTGATTTTATTTTTATATTTAATTTTATAATTTCAAATTATATAAACAACTAAAGAAAATAAATTTTATAACTCATATGTCAAATTGAATAATTAAGATATACTCTCTCCGTCCCGAAAAAGTTTGCACCCCCCTTTCCGGCACGGAGATTAAGAAAGTGATAACTTTTAGGGGTATAATGGTATTTTTTTTGTAATAAATGATAAAGTATGTTAGGTAGAGATGATTTTTTTGTAAATAAGGTGTATGGGGAAGGGTGATTGTTTTTTACTCTTTGCTTTTTTTGGAAGGTGCAAACTTTTGTGGGACAGCCCAAAATGGAAAGTATGTCATCTGAAAGGAGACGGAGGGAGTATGTAAATAAATAAATATTAATATACTAAATTTAAAAAATTAACAAATATTTACAAACTCAATTTTAATATTATTTGATATGAAATAATGATTTAACTTGAATAGATTAAACTTTCGATTCTATACATGAATTAATTTTTCAACCTCTTATTCTCTAGAGGTAAATCGATTTAATAGTACTTGAATCATCGATCTTCTTTCACTTGAATAATACTTGAATCAATACTTTAGAGGTAGATCTTAAAGAGTACTTGAATCGATTCTTAAGAGGTAATACTTGAATCGATTTTTTTCCTTGAAGAATCGATTCTTAAGATGAAAACCGATTCAAGAATACTTGAATCAATCCTCTTACTCTTGAAAATTTGATTTTTAAGATGTAAATATATTCAAGTATCTCTTGAAAAATAAAATTTTCAAATGTAAATCTAATCAAGAATACTTGAATATATTCTCTTCTTCTTGAAAGAATCGATTATTAAAAGGTAAAACAATTCAAAAATACTTGAATTAGTTCTCTTTCTTTCGAATATTACTTGAATCGATTTTTTAAAAGTAGATCGAATCTCTACTTGATTCGCTCTATCGAAATAAATTTTTATACTTTCACAAATCAATTCTCTAGAGGAGATTTAAATCGATTCGAGAATACTTGAATCAATCCTCGTACTCTTAAAAAATCAATTTTTAAGATGTAAATCTATTCAAGAATATTTGAATCGATTATCTCCTCTTGAAAAATCGATACTTAAAAGGTAAAACAATTCAAGAATACTTGAATTAGTTCTCTTCCTCTTGAAGAATACTTGAATCGATTTTTTAAAAGTAGATCGAATTTCTATTTGATTCGCTCTATCGAAATAAATTTTTATGCTTTCATAAATCAATTCCCAAGAGGAACTTGAAGAAAGCTCATATTCTTCTTAGAGAAACGAATGTGTGTATTTATATTGAATAACCAAAAAGTCTTATTTATAGGTGGGATGAGAGAGAATATTATATGGAATATTCTTTTTTCCCTATATATGATTTTTAATTTGATATTAATTTATTTATTATTTATTGCATTAAAAGATTTAGTAACTAAATAATGATACCCAAATAAATAAATAAAATATTAAAAATTTAATCATTATTAAAAATAAGAAATACATCATTTTAAAAAATAAAATATTAAATAAGGAAGTTAATTAAAGTAAATAAGGAAAATATTAAAAAAGTATTAAAATTTTTAAAAATTTAAGAAAATTACACGTCACATTGGAGCGCTCTGGAGACGACACGTCACCAAGAAAAGTTTCTGCTATAGTATACTTAATATATATATATATATATATATATATATATATATATATATATTTTTTTTTTTTTTTTTTTTTTAAGATCTTCTCATAAATTTATTTTTGAAATTTATAAAAAGTAATAATTTTTATAATAAAAAATAAGTACATAATAATTAATAGACAAATTCTCTTGTGAGACTCTATTTACATGAGACGATTTGTTAGACGTGTTAAAATATGTCTATTATTTAGATAAAGTATGATTAATGGTTGTTAAAGTATGTTTTCTAAAGTATGTTGGATTATGCATTAAAGTATGATTTCAGCGTGTTATAATATAATTTATTATTAACATACTTTAACTACAAATAAGCATATTTTATTTCTACAATAAGCATACTTTATAGATGGGTCAACCCGTCTTACACCCATCTCCCAAATAACCATCTCACAAGAGAGTTTCTCTAATTAATAAAATGATAATGTGTTGTGAACTATTAATTAATCCATGAACAATGAAATGAAATATGATAAAGACCAAAGCTTTATTGTTATGAAATAAATCCAACTTAAAGTCCAATATATCAAGGGTCAGTACTGTAGTAAATAATTCTGGAACTGCAGCTTTAGTGGGCTATTGGCCCAAACATGCCTAATATATCGAATTATCATTGGGGAACACCGTTTTATTTACATTATTTAATTTATTTCTAATTTAATCAATTATACCTCCTCCAATCAAATGATCAATAGTTTCAAATTTTCGTGTCGCTAAAATTTCCCAAATTTAATAAATGCTTTCGATTATACGCTCCTCAATACATTTTATTTTATTAAATTTCATTCAAATCTAATACTCCCTCTCCATCCTTTAATAAATTATTCATTTTGCAATTGTTGTACATATAAAAATATAAATTCCACCAGCCCCTTTATTTTAATTCTTTTAGTTTAATGAAATTCTATAATGCTCAATCACGGTCCTACATGAAATAATAATTATTTTGTGTGGATTCAACTTGATAAAAAATGAAATGTAAACATTAACTTCAACCCAAAATGAAAAACGTAAATCTTAACGCGGGACGGAGGGAGTATGTAACAGAACATTCGATGTTAATAAATCATTGAACTCTTCCAAAATATGTAATATGAGATAGTATAATATAAAAAATAGAACATCTTATGTCATTGAATTCTTGCATATTTGAGAGTTTTTGAGGTACACCATATATGAAATAATTGATTGAATTTCAGTGTCATTGAATCCTTGCATATTTTGCATTAATATAAATAGTCAGATTGAATATCAAAGTGGCAATGTCCATTTGAATAGTTTGGATATGTAAAATAGACATATTGCTTGACATTTGGGTTCAATAAATTGAAAATTAGGGTATTTTGATCTGATTTTATCCCCGTGTATGGATTGTGCCTGGCATTCCATATCATGAAGATGGTGGTAGAAGTTGCTAATTTGTTTATCCTGATATTGCGTGGGTTTCCTCTTTTCTTCTTGTGCAACTATTTGGATATTGGTTGCTAAAGTAGTGGTGTTTCTGACTCACTTTATGGACATTGGTTTCTTCAGTATTAATGCAGAATCCAATTCTGTTTTTGGTAAAAGGTTTTGATTTGGATAGAAGCCAAAGTCGAAAGCTATGTTTGGGGTCGTCCACCTATACCAGATTTTAGAGTAGATGAATCTGTTTGGGATCTCTTGTCCCAACTATCTTTAAACCTAGGAGCTGCTAAACCTGTCTTGCACTATGTTCATGCACTACACATCTTGCCATTCTGTTTGCAAGGGATTCAGGGTCTACAACTTGGGCTGCTATCTTGTCTCTGATAAGCTCATAATAAATCAATAACCTGGTCAAGTGCAATAAAATGAAATACAAAAAAAAAAAAAAATTGTAATGTAGTAATCATTGCCTTGTCTTTTTTTTGCATTAAAAATGGCCCCCTCAAAATCTACACCAATTGTCCTCTACACATCTAACGAACCCGACTACAGATTACATAATAAACCGCCATGCCCAAAAATTAAAATATACAGATAAAAAAAAAACTCTATAAAACTATACAGATCCCTAATAATATACAGTAATTCTGAAAAAGATCATTACAACAAATTTGCTATTCAATCTTCTATCCTCTGTATCTCCCCCATCATGATTCGATTGCTAGTTACCTTAAACCCAAGAAGAGCTGGGTCTATCTGTCTACCTTTCTTACCTTTCTTTTTGTTGTTTCGAGACCCAGACATCCCGTCCGACGCCTCTGAAGCTGCAGCTGTTGACTGAGTTTCTTGAGATGGCTTCTTAGCGCTGCTCTTGAGCATATCACTGAACGACGTTTCCAATACATCTGCATCATTACAGGATGATGTTCTTCGGAACTGTACATCTCTTCGACCGGATGTCTCCAGATTTCCTACAGAGCCTCCAGATTCTCGTCTCACCCCTGCAAGCAGGAAAATGCCAAGAAAGTTAGCAGAGAATAACAGCAACCAAAAACCTCGTGCGATAATTTATAGCTTAATGGTTCACAACTCAGAGAAGAACAGCAAGTGGAATCTTACCATCAGAAGGCATGACATTAGAAACATTTTTCCCTCTAGCAATGAGATCAGTTACTTCGGATAACCCTTCCTGAGAAGATGCAGCTCGTGAGACAGGTGGACGCCTCAGCAAAACATTTTCAGGTCCTTTTGAACTGGTGGGTTGTAACCTAGTAAAAACAATAAAAACAATAGGAATAAGAAATGGAGGACTAAAATAAATAACAAAGTGATTTAAGCAGGTCAAGACAGAAAAGAGAAATATTCCAAAGCATTAAACTCAAATATACGCAAATGTCAACATAATAAAGAATTGTCTTGATACAAGAAAGACACTCATTTCTTGAAAAAATCTGAAACAAAATTCTTTTTTGAACAAGTGAACTGTGGAAAATTAATGCATGTCGAAAAGGATAGTTTATCTTCCAAAAGTCCAAAAGAAAATGAACATCGAATAAAAGGAAGCAGTCAATGTTTCATACCTATCTCTGCCAGCATCCTCTGAAACAGACTCATCTGATTCAATCTTGGCATTCTGAAAACCTGACCATTATGATTAAGATCATGTTACTCTTTATGCCATAGGAAGCCCAAAAGAACATGGCGCACACAAGGAAATTGTAGAAGTTACCAGCAGAGCTAAATGACTTGTGACTGCTGAGAACATTCACCGGCTTTTCCCCCCGGTCAGCAGATGCCAAGCCAGCCTGATCAACTAAGCCTTCTTGGGCCTCTGAAATCATTCCCTGAATGTTACCTTCATTTATGAGCTTTTTTTTTTCTTCCACATAAGAAAAGGTTAATTTTAAACAGCCTTAGTTTTAATGTTAAAATTTGGATCACTTACCTGAGTGTCTTCATCAACGTTGGCAGCAAATGGTTTTCCTTCGACTAAGGCTCCGCCTTGAGATCTATAAGGCAATCCTCCAATTTCAAGAACATTGGTTATCCCCTCTGATAATCGACTCTGAGGTGGTCCAGAGGAATCAGAACCATACGAACCAACAGTGAATGAGTTGCTGAAACCAGATTTTTGGTCTGGATGAACACTAAATGACTGGTTGGCCATGCTGGTCCCGGAGTAATGACCTGAAGCTGGCCTTCTCTCATTTAGCATTCCATTAGTCATATCAAACTGTTCACTAGATGTATTACCAGATTTTTGCTGTAGTAATTCCATAAGTAAACGCTTTGAACTGTCATCATTTGTCCCAGCTGACATCCACAAACTAGGGTCTTCAGTACTTCTTTTAGCATCCAATTCCCTTCTTTGCCTCTCTTGAAGATGTAATTGTTGAATTCTTGACTCCATCCACTCATTTGATAAATGACCATTATTATCTAGCCACTGACCTTCCATTGCGTCCATCCGTGAATCAAGGAACTGACTTGGGTTTAAAGGATGGTTGGTGTGCTGAGAGTACAAACCAGACGAGAAACCTCCAACTTGACCACCAGAGTGCATTCGTGCAATCTGCTCCTGCATTTCTAAGCCTTGAGCACGAGCCATGGAGTTCACGACATCACGATTCACCCCGGCAGCCCCACCAGGCAATGACAATGACCGCTCAAAAGGCATCATCCCAGGCTCATAAAGACCATGTTGAAGTCTCTCTTGTACCGACAGATTACGTTCAAGGAGGTTCAGATGGTCCTCAGTAGGTGGTATCTGTTGTGAATAAAAGTCCAATGGGCCAAATCCAGAAGAATTAGCTCTATGTGCGGCAACGGGATTTCTGTGGAACTGACTAGCTTCATCAAGTGCCCACCCAGGATTGATTTGTCTTTCTTCCAATTCCAGTCGCTGTCTCAGCCCCAGAGGCAACTGCCTTCCATGCAGCTGATCTTGCTGAAGAATCTGTTGATCCATATGATGAATCTGTCCATGCCTTCCACGTGATAAGAAGTCCAACAAGTCATTTTGATGCACTTGCTGAGGCATCTGACCATATTTTGACTGAATTAGCTGCTCGATGGAAGGTTCAGCATGCCTAGAGGGAAACTGGGACCGCTGCTGCAGATCATTCAAAATTTGCTGCTTTATTAGCACCTGTTCCAGAGCAGCATTTGATCTAAGAGCATCAATACGTGACTGCCCACGACCAGGTTCACGTACTTGACTCTGCAGCAGCTGCTCAAGAAGAACCTGTCGAGCCTGAGATTGTTGTTGCTCTTTCAACAACATTTGCTGTTGATGGAATTGCTCCTGTTGTTGCAGCTGCTGATGCTGCTGTTGTTGAAGTTGCAGCTGCCTCTGCTGTTGCAGCTGAAGGGCCACCAAGTGTTCAACATCTTGTCCTGGTTGATTAAGAAGCTGTTTGTGGTGCATCAGCTTAGAACTTGGGCCCCCTTCAAGCATTGCTTCATTCAGGTGTGTATTGTGAGAAGGCATCATGCCATGAGGTTGAATGTGCTGCTGCAATAGCTTCTCTGCCAAATCAAATTGGTTAAAATCTTGGTCCATTCTTGAAGAATGGCGGGCATCCATGACATCTTGATACATATTGGAACCAGTAAGCGTATTATTGCCATAAACATCATTCCACGTCTCTGGGGCATGAGTAGGATTACTCATTGCACCAAAAGGGGCAAGCCTTCCAGATGCATTTGCATGTTTCTCCTGTGCACCTCCACTAAAAGGAGGTGCCTGTTCATTCCTTGAATAAGTACTTTCAAGCTCAGACCACAACAAACTAAGAGGATGCAACTTATTATCCTTCTGATTTGATATGCCAGAATCCATCATTTCATTAGCGAGGTAAGACTGGTTACCACTATTTGTAGCAGATTCACCATATCCTCTGGATATCTTCCCAAGAGCACTGCCACTACTTCCAGGTCTCCCAGGAAATACAATTTCTGTTCAAAGAAAAAGTTAAAATTTCAGAACAAAACGAACATAAATGTGCAGGGATAAGTGTACAAAAAAAATAGCCATCATTTTCCACACCAGAAATCTTTTTTCCTGAGAGTTCAAGTGTTGAGGAAGATGATGATTATATTCAGATGCATATAACTAACCTTGATGTGCAGGGATAGCATCAAAATCAGGTAACTGCCAGCTAGATTCATCTAGTACAGTAGAGGGAATGGATTCGGGAATAGGAATGCCAGACTGCATGCTTGCTTCAGATGTACCCTCCATTACAACAGTCTTGTCTAGATTAGAACCTAAATCAGCTCCACTATCATAATCCTGCCTAAATTTTAAATGAGGCATGATATCACCCAATTCCAGGAAAGGCGAATCATCAGAAGCATCTTCCAAACGAACAGGTAGATCAGTCCCAAAAAATCCTTGCTCAAACCATGAAATGATGTCCACTCCAAGAAAAGGGCCCTGTATTTCCCCCTGAGGATCCCGATAATACAAACTCAATTCTTCAGGAGGGATTCCTCTATCTAGCTGATATTCATTAGCTCTGATCCCAATCTTAGGTAGCTGGCCATCCCACTGCAGCTCAGATATAGGCATAGACAAAATAGAGTTTGGCTCGTGGGGAAGTTTATTGTTATAATCCAACGATGTGGCCAATCTGGCATTGTCAAACAGAGGGTGCTGGTTGACAGAAGAATCAGAACCCTTGTGCTGAAATTCATCAAACTGAGCACTGTTGAGAGGTTGCAAGCTGCCACTAGTCAGTTCCGTTCCATTCATAGCCTCAGAAACTTCATATCTTCCTTCATGATCAGCAGCTCTCTCTGCTGAAAGGTAAAAATTATTTCAGGAGTTAAATTAGAAAAGTTTAGATATATACAAAATGTAGAAAAATACTCACCATTTAAGAAAGTTTTAGGAAAACTATTATAGATGATGCTGTCAACACCAGCTAGATTATTATCAACTGAATCTTTCTGAAAGTTATCAGATAAATCTTGGGTGGTATCAGCAGACAAGGAGACCTGCCTTCCATTGGTAAATTCAAGGTCTCCAACTTCTACAAATGAATAAAAAAAAGTATAGTAATGTAATAAGCATAAACGACAAGTGGAGGGAGTTATGAAAAAAGGTATATGTATATTATTCTTCGAAGAGTGAAAAACAAAAGTACCTGAAACATTGTCAGCTGATTTTCCCTTCTTAAATGAATTATATGAGGCTCCACTGCTAGTTATTTTTCCCTTCCATATGTCATTCAGCATGGCCTGTAACATAAGAAGAATTGTCACATTTCTATGGGATTCCAAAAATGACATCAATGCAAGCATAGTTGTGCTTTGACAAAGGAATATAAAGTGGACTGTAAGCCTCACCTCTTGCTCAGCATCTGGAGCCACAAAAGCTAAAGGTTCAACAGCATCTAATTGAGTTATCGGGGATACTTCCTCCAAATTGTCGGGCAAGAGTTCCAGGGTTGACTCCAGCTTTTTCTTACGGTATATGTCAAGTAGTTTACCCCTTGGATAAGCAAACGTTTCAACAGAGAGATTAGAATTTCCACTCTTGTCATATTGAGCAGCACCAATTGGAGTGGCAGTTGGAGGTCTCCCAATGGAAGCACCCGATCTACCACGCCCTACAGTAAAGCCCACATTTGAGCCCTCTACTCGTCCCCTTTCAAGTCCAAATCCTGGTGCAGCACGGTTTCCAGAGCCAGCAGGATTTCCCTCCATCCTGTGTCGAGGCCTCCACTTATCACGAGTATCTGAATCACGTTCGGGAGCAGCACGGCTATTTGAAACAAATGATTGAGCCTCTACCTGAGACTCTTCCTTCTCCAGATTTGTCCTTTTCTCTGGTCGAGGATCCTTTTCTTTGTCATCCGGACCCCACCTTAGAGACCATTTGCTATCACGCCTTGTTTCATGTCCAGAATTGCGACTGCTGACATCATGCCATCTGTCAGTCGCAGACAAAGATCTATTTTCAGTAGTTTCTCTGCCTGCAGCATTGTCCACTCGTCTATCCACCTTCCTCCGATCCCTTCGACCAAGCAATCCAGTTTCCCTTTCTTCTTCACGCCAGCGACGTCCACTATCAGGCTCTTGAGCAATCCTTCTCCAATCTTTTTTATCCTCAGGTGCATCTGCGCGCCAAACCTCCTTCTGGTTCAAATCAGCAGAACTGCCAAGAGACAATGAACTGGGCCCACGATTCTCCTGGTAAAGAGAGGAAATGTATATATATAATCAAAGGACACAACACCAATTGATATGGAAAGTATTCCCAAAATGGGTATATTATGCCAAGATAAATCAGACAATAGATCAGTCATGAGATCTTATTTGTAATTTTATAAAGGTACATATTGGTGAAATAGGATCCCGCAGTAGCCATTTATTCCTCAATATTGAAACAAAATTTTGCAGCTTAACACCTCCAGAAATGGATGAGATATAGCTAACTTCCACACAGCTAGGCATAAAAAGGATTGGACAAGACCTTAAAGAGGAGAATGGAACCAGCTTTATTATTTTCAATGCAGAATAAAAAAAACTCAAGAAGATCCATAGAATCCCTCAAGTCAATGCAACACTAAAATGTCATGAAATTCATGCAGTGCTGGATCAATCTTCTAATAACAGGCTTGCACGCCTGTTAGTTAAACCCCCAAAAGATTGATAACATGCATCAACTAGATATTCCAATGAAGTCTTAACATCTCCCACAAAAAAAGTAGATATTTCAGACATAAATAAAGTTTCTTAGAGAATGTAAAGATTATGAATCATTCAGGGTAAAGCCTCAAAACTCAGTGCATCATTATGTTAACCTATAAATCATGGATACCAGGCACCTATAATTTTACCATTTTAGGTTCATTTGGCTTAGCATAGAGCCACTGTGGAGACAGGGGGATACTCTCCGAGACTGCTTGGTCTGCAACAAACAGATAAACGGTCAAAGAAAGCAAGAAAAATGCAAGAAAGATAGCATGTGCAGAAAATACTCCATTCATATAATAAGCTTGTGAGAAAAACACTAATTACCCTTTGATTCATCCTGCAATCCCACCAAACCCTTGTCTTCATCATTTCCCAAGGAAGCTTCATTTAAAACACAAAAATATATCATTTAAAGGAAAAAGAATAAATCAAAAGGAGGACTTATATAAAACAGGCACATCAACTGATGTAATCATCAAGAATCCACTTCTTATATGAAGCGTAATAATAATGAAATTCAAACTACAGTTCAAAAAATTTTGCTAACAAGAGCTGTTAACATTGACAGATTAACCTAATTAAGAGAGAAGAATTATTCCATGAAGAAAGATAAGATACTAGATAACTAGATTTTCTCATCCGCAGAAAAACTACACATCCCTAGAATCCAAGGGATGAATAGGCACTAAATCAGAAGTGAAGAACCAGATTTGAAACCCTAGGACCCAAATTGAAAGTTGGGTTGCCAATACAGATCTAACAAATCAAAGTACAGTATCGGGCATAAGATAGCCAAATCCAAACAACTAAAGTAAATCAAAAGAATAAAAAAATCCACACGAAATCAGAAAGAGCGATTTACCTTTCGGAATCCACAACTGATCGGACGCCTTCGAAGCCATGAGATCCTCCGGAAGATCCAGCTTGCTTTCCGCCATTCCAACAAATTGATATCTTGCAAGATTTCAAGAAAAAAAACACAGAGCTCAAGAAAGAATCACACACGAGAAGGAGAAAAATAGTGAGTGAGATTGAGAGAGAAGTGAATCGATGAGTAGCAAGAGAAGGAATTCAGAGCGAAAGAGATTCGAAAAGCAAAGAGACAGATGCATACATAGGTGTATGAGTCGAAGCGAGAATTAGGGTTTGTGGGAGCAATTGAAAAATGCAGAGAGAGAAGATGTGCAGGGAGGAGAAAAACAGAGAGGGTGAGGGTTTGGGTGGTCAGAACAGCCAAATCAAATAATCGGGAATTACTATTTTATGATTTTCGGCGAAGTCTTTAAATATTATAAAACGACCCCATATTAATATTTTTCTTATTACCTTGACCCTCTGCCCCGTTTTTAGTCCTCCTTTGCGCAATACTAGGAGGCTTTAGTCCGGCATATCACTTGATTGCCTTTTTTTTTTTTTTTTTTATAACATGGTATTAGAAATTATTGAAAATAAAATCAAGTGTTTAGTTATATTTATGCCCGATTAATTTTTGTTCAATATCTTTAATATAGAAGAATTTAATTTTGCTTATGTATTATATCATGGAATTAATTCAATTTTAATAAGGAAAATTATCATGTGCATCGTTTACATTTTCAAAAGGAAAAATCGCTCCTAGGTACACATTTTTACCCTAAATTACTAGGAAATGAAATGAATTTAAAAAATTACTCTCACATACAAAATATTAAAGTAAAATATAAAAAGCAAAAGCTCATGTTTCTCCGGGCGCACGGATTCAGACCCGTGTGTCCAAACCCGACCCTACCCATATTTCTGACCCGACTCGGAATATATAAGGAAAAAAGGAAATCCTAATTCATTCTCACCATTTCACGATTCACACACTCTCTCCCTTTCACGCACTCTATCTAATTTTCAGCGCACTGTGGGTCATCTTCTCATCTCGGTTCTTTGGCTACTACTCGTCGCTGATTAACGACGGTGTATGTGGTAGTTCCGTCGAGTAAAAGTGTCGGTTGTAGAATTGCTATTGGGTCTAGAATTGCAAGGTACTTTTCATGTCTTAATCCTATCATCCTACTGAAAATTCTAGTGAATTTCAATGGTGTTGATTGAAGAGAATCGAGTGCTTTTATTGCAATTTCACAGTTTTGTCAAATACCGAGTTATGATTATTACTGATTTTGTGTTCCTAGGGTTTCCTATTGGTTTTTTTTCCCTTTTCCTCTTCGTGATATTATGATATATAGTTTAGAGTGTAATTAAATGTACTAACAACAAAATCCTATTTCATATCCTTTTTTTTTGCTTTGAGATTTATGCTTTCAAGTTTTAATGTTAACAATATGTGAAATGCAGTTGTTGGGAGAATGATGGTAGAAGAAATGTTTATTCTTATAGTTTTTGTTGTTTCAATCTTTACTGTGATAGATTCACGAAATAGTTGAATTTCAAGAAAATAAATAAATGAGAAACAGAGTAGAAGAAAGAATTTTCCAACTTTCAATTCAAGTGAGGAATAGCACTCTGTTTGAATTTTACATTCCTTTTGAATGAGGCATCATGATAACCATCCTATTATGTGTAATAAACATATTAAGAATGTTCACTCAGAAATCTATGGTTATATTTTGAAGAACTCTTCAAAAGATTCTAGAGATATATTGTAAATGTTATTAATAAGTTAGCAAACTAGCACAGATATTTCGTTGTTCATTTAATGTTTTTATTCTCTATATTTAGTCTTCTAATATAAAGCAATTCATCACTTTAGATTTGATATTTAATTATGCATTATTTTGTATTTGTCATGAGGGCTTGTTGCTTTGTCGTATGCTAAGTATTGTAATGTTACTTTTTATTTCCATGGTGGTTAATGGAGATTATAACTTTTGTAGGTAAAAGGCTATTGAAGAGAAGAAAAGGGCTGCGAATGAGAAATAGAAAAAATTGGATAAAGTTAAACAAGAAAAGAGGCATATTTGATGGTGTGGAAAAAATTAGATAAAGTTAAACAAGAAAAGATGCATATGTGATGGTGTTTGTCGTATGCAAAGTGTTTGTCGTATGCAAAGTGTATGGATTTTACAGTGTTTTGAGTTTATGTTTTTAAGGTATTATAGCATGGTGCAAATGATATATTATTGATGAGTAAAGGGTACATATGGTCATAAAGTGTATGGAGTTTACAATGTTTCAAGTTTATGTTTGTAAGGTATTATGGCAAGGTGCAAAGAGTATATTGTTGATGAGTAAAGAGTATATTGTTGTCATGTAAAGATTATATTGTAGTCATGTAAATTGTATAAAATTGTAAAGGGTATATTATTTATAAGTAAAAGGTACATTGTGGTCAATCAAATAGTATGAATTTAGAGTGTTTTAAGTTTATGTTGTTAAGGTATTATGGTACGGTACAAATGGTATATTATTAATGAATAAATGGTACATTAATTGTGGTCTTGTAAAGGGTATGCAGTTTACAGTTTGAGTTTATATTGTTAAGGTATCATGGGCACAGTGCAAAGCAAATGGTATATTTATTATAAGTAAAGAGTATATTATGGTCTGGAGTTTATAGTGTTTCAAATTTATGTTGTTATGGTATAATGAAATGGTGCAAAGAGTATATTGTTGATCAGTACATGATATGGAGTTTAGAACATCTATTGTTTACAAAGTTTCAAGTTTATATTGTTAAGGTATAATGACATGATGCAAGTTGTATATAATTTTGTACTATATTAAAGGGTACAACTTTCAATAACAATGTCAAAGATTCAATTTAAACGATTAGAACTTACTCATTCAAATCCAAGAAATGTAATAATTTATAAGCATCTCTCACAATAATTAACTTGTTATATCACTAAATTAAATAATTAAAATGGCTAATAACCACAAGGATGCATATGCCCATAATCGGACAACAAAAAAGGAAAGAAAAGCTAGGAATACAAGGGTATTAAACAGTGCCCTTTTAGGCTTCACTAGTATTGATAAACCAAGCAGAACAATAAACAATTAATGATCAAAAACTTGAAACAAAAAATATTAATATACACACTTTCATTTGCAAACCCTTATTGATTGTCAAGTGAAGTATATAGCTTCCAAGCAACAACAAGTAGGTGGTAAGCACCATTGTGAAGAGACTGATAAATGGGGTAGAAACTGCTTGGAAGGTAGCTGCAGAAGGCAACATATTCAGTGTTTATATGAGGAATGGAAACTGCTTGGATGAAATAAATATGTAGTTTCCTTATCTTTATCCTTATACTTGATTTCAGCTGAACAACTACAAGCTGAAGAATGAACATTGGAAAGCAATACATGAGAACATAACAAGTTGTTTTTGCATTCCAATTGTAACTCAAGACTCCTCCACCTCTGCAAAGAAGCATGAAGAAGACAAACGAGAGTCAGAAATAGGCATGGTTTTTCTAATCCCAAGTTCAACACAATTAAGCAATTGCAAAAAATACAACTAACTGCAAATTTATTGAATGAAAATTAAGGATTTTGAATGCAGGTACAATCATTACAACTAAAGGGTATATCAGCTACTATTGAAGGGTACTAAAGTGAGTATTATATTATAGTATTTAAGAGTATTACTCGAATTCATAAATTTATGGATATAGGCTCATCAAATTATGTAAGTTGTTAGATTATGGTATAACTAAAACATATCTTTGAATAAAAAAATTAAATTAAATTAAATTAAAAGCAACCAATTATACTCCAAAATAGGATTTAGTTTTACCCTGCTAAAGATAAAAAAAAATAATAAAGTAGTCCACATAGTTGACTTGTCATAAGCCCATAATCCAAAATGATCAATCTCATTTCTAATGACCAGCTTTGGAGCAGTTGGCTGCAAACACTATTATGCAAGTTGGATTGAATCCTCATATCTTGTTTATCTAACACTATTATGGAATTTATCCAATATTCTCTATGCATGCTTATAAATAAAAGGTGAATTCTATTTTCTCTTTGAACGCATGTACAGTCATTTCAACTAAAGAGTATATCAGCTACTGTTGAAGGGTACATTGTTGTCATTCAAAGAATATATTGTTATCATGTGAGCTGTATGGATTTGTAAAGAGTATATTACTGATGAGCAGAGGTTACATAGTTTTCATGATGTAAAGAGTACGGAGTTTAAAGTGTTTCAAGTTATTATAAAAGGTATGATGGCATGACGCAAAGGGTATATTGCGGATGAGTAAAGGGTACATTATTGATGAATAAATGGTACATCATTTGTCATGCAAAGGGTATACTAGTCGTGTAAATTGTACTATGAGTTATGAATGAGTAAAGGGTACATTGTTGTCATAAAAAGAGTATATTACATATGAGTAAATAGTACATTGTTGATGAGTATTGAGTATATCATTTAAATATTGCCATTGTTGATGGAATTAAAAGATAATTACAAACATGTAGAATAAGGGAATAAAATTTAAGAATTGAAGAAAATTGTGTTGACAGATGGGGTGTTCAAGCAAAAAAATAGTCAATTACATACTATTCTGCAATATAGATTAAAAACATAAAAATTGAAAGACATTGTATATGATATAATTAAACATAGACTTCAGAAGTTAATTCAATATGATCCAACAAAAATGCACAAAACAGAAAAGAAAAGAGATCAGTATCTAGTGTTTAGTGTACACAATAAGCATTCTTACGGAAAACAAGCATCTTGGCTAATACTATGAATTAAGACGGAACTATGCATCTTCATCTCAGAAGTTTCGATAGATGACAGGAATTAAGGCGAAATTGGAGAAATGAAGGGATTAAATCTAGGTTACCTTGTTCTGGAGTGAAGAATCGAAGGTAGAATCTCACGATGTAGAATTGCCCAGATTTATCGCCCATCCTCTGCACTCCGTCACCTTGTTCTGGAGTGAAGAATCGAAGGTAGAATTTCATGATGTAGAATTGCCCAAATTGATTTCCATCCGCACTCCGTCCTCCGCAGCATTGAAATCACACACTCACGATGTAGAAGAGGCTTCTGCTCAATTAACTTGAGCCATTTCTTCAATTGAGATTATCCAGATGAATTGAAATCGCACAGAAGAAATTTGGAAAGAGAAGGTTTGTAATCGCCAGAGGGGAAGCATGAAATCTCGCAGTGAAATGTGGTAAAGAAATGAAATTTTAGGTTTTTTTAATTTATATGGCCTGTTTAATGATGGGTTGGGTTGGGTTGGGCGCACGGGTATTGAGTCCGTGCACCCGGACACACAAGAGCATCCCTCAATACAAAATATAACCTTAATTCATTATAATCTCATACACTTTTATACCACAAACCTTAACCCCTTCACTCACCCACCGCCGTCGGACCACTGCCGGACCACCACTGGCTCCGGACCATCGCCGGACCACCGCCGGATCGCCGCTATACCAAAAATAAAATTGTACAAAACAAAATTGTGCAATACAAATTGTGCAAACACATAGGGGTATTTATAGTATCACAATCTATAATTGTGTAGTTATGAGTATTAGTTCTTTAAGCCATGTAGTTTATAGCAATTATGCATTATTTCATGTATCACATAGTAAGTGACCCCTTTCTAAAACATATACACTTTTAAATAAAAATGTACTATACACTAATGAATAAAAATGTATACACTTTGTTAGCGATTTTTTTATTAATTTTTTTTTAAAAATAAAAAACTGAATGAAAAAAATTATGATTTGGGTTGAAGGATGTTGTCATTTGCAATGATGCTTTGTTGATTAAATCTCATGATTTGGTATGATTTCGAATGAAAGGGCACATCTATTCTTACCCCTAATTTTACTAAATGCACTCTATAAATTATAAAACTAAAATATTCTTTCGTGTTAAGATATAAATTCCCTTATATAAGTTATAATTTAAAGATTTTGAAGAATTTTAAATTGTTCAGGCGCCACCGCCAACGGTCATTTCAACGGCGAACTTGGTGTAGTAGGGAGAGGAGGGCGATGAGCTGTCTGATATTAATAGAGTTGTTGCAGAGAGACAATACGAGCAAGAAGAAGCTTCGTCTTCATCGACATCTCAGAAACTTATTGATTTAATGAATAATTACCAAAAAATCTACTCTTTTAATTAAGAGTGTAAAATGAATTTGCGTTTGATGAAAAAAGGTAAAATGATCTAAAATGTGCTATGTCTAGTAATTTATGTATATATCTTCTAATTTTAGTAGGGTATATTTAGTAATTGAGGTACATTAAGTGAAATTGGGGGTGCGAATAGCCGTGTCCAGAATGAAATTATGATTAGAAAAACGAAAGAATATACATTCCTTAATTAGTTCCAAACATGAGTGGATAAAGATCATAACATGATTGTTATAACTTAAGAATAACATAAGTAATAGAATTTACATTCATTAATTAGTTAGAATCTTATTATTGATATTTTTATAATGATAATTTTAAATTTTAAATTATATACAAATATTAAATTAATTAAAATATCAATGAAGATTTTATATAATTTATATATATATATATATATATATATATATATATATATATATTAAATAGACGATCAAGATTAAGAATGAATGGTTTCTAAACACAGTAAAATTGAAAAGATGGAGAAAAATTGAAGATAAAAATAGAATATCAAGTTTGCTTTATATATATATATATATATATATATATATATATATATATATATATATATATATATTCTTAATCTTGATCGTCTATTTAATACTTTTGATCTCAATCATTAATCATATTTATGCCAATAATAATTTTTTTATTTTTTTATTAACAATATAAGTTTGGTAAATATTATAGATATTTTTTTGCATATTTGACTAATTATCAATGAATATATTAATTTTAATCAATATTAAATCTATCTATATATATATATATATATATATATATATATATATATATATATATATATATATATATATATATATATAAAAGTAAACTTCTATCTATATATATAAAAGTAAACTTGATATTCTATTTTTATCTTCAATTTTTCTCTAACTTTTCAATTTTACTGTGTTTAGAAACCATTCAATCTTAATCTTGATCGTCTATTTAATACTTTTGATCTTAATCACTAAATATGCCAATAATAATTTTTTTATTTTTTAATTAATAGTATAAGTTTGATAAATATTATAGATATTTTTTTGCTTATTTGACTAATTACTAATGAATATATTAATTTTAATTAATATTAAATGAATATTTATTTAATTTAATTTACATAAAATTTATATTTTAGTAAAAAAAATTTCTTAATATATTAAACTAAACTATTTAATTTTAATTTAATTTTAGAGATCATATTTTTTTTATTGAATTTATTTTAGTTTTGATTTATATTTTTAGTTAATATTTACTTTGAAATACTCTCTCAATTTAATTTAATTTAATTAATCTATTTTAAAATAAAATATCGTCATTCATCTAATTGATTAAATTTCAATATACTTTTTAATGTAACATCATAATAAAAATTTTAAACGTGATGGGTACGAGTAGCACTAAAATGACATGGGAGAAATATATTTTATACTCCACAAAAGTTTATGCAAAAATACACGTTTGGTCATTAAGATACATAAGATATAGGGTTGATTTAGTGTACAATTGTTGTGCACTAAAAACATGATCCGTATTATAAAATGAGTCATATATAAGGTAACTAGCATGAAACTCGCGTGCTACGCGGAATCAATAATGTTTTTTTGAGTTGATATTAGGTGCACCCGGGTGCAAGGATGCACTCATATGTGTGTAACTTTTTATTATATTTTGTATACATATCATTCTATTTTGTATACGTGTTTCTTAATAATTGTATACTTTTTTCACACAAAGTTTTTCATTAAAAAAACTAGCATCCATATATGTATAACGTTTTATTCAATAGTGTATAATACATGTTTTTTAATAATTGTATATTTTTTACACTCAATTTTCAATAAAAAAACTAACAATTAAATTGTATACATTTTTATTCATAATTGTATATGTTTTTGTTTATATTTGTATACGTTTTTGAAAGTGGGTTCACCCTATCTTAGGGTCCACCCGGGTGCACAGTATAATTAGTTTTTTTTTATTTAAATGATATTAAATATTTTAACATAATTAAGTTAAATATTTTTATGCTATCGTAAATGCATATAATTAATATTTTATGTAGAGTAAACTAAATTACATATAAATCAATTGATACTAAAATGAGTACAAATTTTAGAAATTCCTAAAACTGTGAGTGGATCTATATTTATTCATTTAATTCAAATTTATTATTATTATTTTTTATTTTCAAATTTAATCATTTTCATATTGATATTTTAAAAAAAGAAAAAACATCAGAGTTTCCAACTGTAATTCAATTCAATCTTTACCATCTACACAATCTATTTTATGTTTTTTTTTTCTTTTTTATCTTTATGAAGAAGATAATTAAATATTATAAAATACATAGACTTTTTTTAATGTATATAATAAGAAAAAGATTAAGTTTGAATATTTAAATAACTTTTTAAAATTTTAAATAATTCATTTAAATTTCATGATTTTTTTTAAAATTTTATGAACAATATAGAAAAATACGGTAACATTTCTAGAATAATAAATATAGAGTTTTAACATTAAATTTCTAGACATTATAGAAAACGTTCACGTGCATTGCATAAATCATGTGCTATAAACATCTCATTAAACCTAAATTGAGGCAGCTACAATCGGTTCTTTGACATCCAAATCTAATTCTCTCATTGAAACTTTTGAATCATTGAAATCATATAGATTCAACAAAACTTTTTTTATTTTTTTTATTTTCACCCAAATAGTTGCATCCTTACATAAATTTTGTATAGCATTTGGATCCCATATTGTCCAATAGAAACTTCCATCTTAGGTTGCACAATTTAACAAAGACATGTAGGTGAGCATATATTTCTATAAAATTAAAATATTAAAATTATAAAGATTCCACTAATTTTTTTGTTCAACAGAAACTTCTTTTTTAGGTACACAATTCAACAAAAACATGTAGGGGAATATATATCCAAATTTATGGGTAATATGTTTGCTCAATAGTACAATTGCATATGGTAATTAATTTACACAGGTTTAAATTCATTCAAATTCATTCATGGAGTCTGAAGAGTATTAACAAAGAAAGTAACCATGACTTTCGGAGGCTTGGTAGTCAAAACGCTCAACAACATTCATTGCGTTGTTAGTTTGCAAAGCTACAATATCTACACCAAATTAAAGGAACTTCTTTTTTAGGTTCACAATTCAACAAAAACATGCAAGTGAGATTATATCCAAATTTAGGCGTAATGTGTTTACACTACAACAAAATTTTATATGGTCATTAATATACACAGGTTGAAATTCATTCATGGAGTCTGATCATGACGAACACAGAAGGGAGCCACGACTCTTAGAGGCTTGACAACTAATGCTCTCAATAGCATTCAGTGCATTGTCAATCTGAAAAGTTGCAATATCAGCACCACATTATCAACAAAGACATGTAATACTTAAGGACATTAGTTAGTATTTTATCTTATTCTTTATGCATTTAGCAAGTCATTATCATTATTTTCAAAGTCAATAATCAATATCAGTGGCTCAATTCTTCAAAATTTCGAAAGATTGAAAATAAATTGTACTTTAATAATAAAAGCACAAAGCAGATGTGGCTAGCTCTAGTGACTAATCTGAACAAAGACTAAATGTCCCTCGTTACATTCGAGGGATTGACAGTTGAAAATTGATACACACACATAATAAATAAAAAAAATAAGCACTACCATTTGAGACAACATGTAATACTTAAGGACATTAGTAAGTATTTTTTTTTTGTTCTTTATGCATTTAGTAAGTCATTATCATTATTTTCTAAACAAAAACTCAATGCCCCTTCCATTTTGATGAATTGACAGTTGAAAATTGATACACACATTATAAATAAAAAATAATCACTATAATTTGAGACAAACCTTGTCTACCATTTCAGTAGAAACGACCCCAGTTTCTTCCATCAATTCTCTGATTGCTACAGTCCTTGGTTCATCACCTTCTTCGATACCACCCTATATGTATGTAAGAACGTCTAGCAAGCCAATATGGTATAAAATAGTAAATTTGTTAAAAAAACCATTCTGCAAACAACATTGATTGCATATTTTATACTAATACTCCACCCAAGACTTATTATCCTACGATCACTTTAGAAGCCCAAGAAAGACATTCTATCATATTCATGATAAGAGTGCTTACCGCACTTTCAGTATCCAAAGATAATAATCCTCCCAATTCCCAAAATTAAGCTAATAGCCTAATAACAAAATATTCAAAGCAGTAAACCTCATGTAGTATCTAAAAGAACTGGTCGATAATTTCATGTTTTTGCTTTGAAATCTCATCCTCTCTCTCTCCAACTTCAACATACATCATCACATGGGTACTCACATGAGCAATCTCTATTCCTGATTCATCTTCTCTCTCTGAAACCCTCACCTGCAGGAATCCTCACCACTGCAGAGCAGTGGCTATTTGATCGAAATCAGCCAATAAGGTTGCTCTACATAGAGGGCAGTGGAGTGAGACACATATGTATCAATCCAATTAATATGAAAAACATGAGTGCGTTTTGCTAATAATCTAAGCTTATCTTCAGGCTCAAATTCACACAAGCAAACAGACTGTCAAATGGACCTATAAAACAAAATAAAAAATCAGAACCCACCAAAAATCGTGAATCAATAAACAAAACAGAACCATGTCATCTCTGAATTTTATAAATAAAGCAGTCCGAATCAAAAGCAAGGAACAACCAAATCGATCGAACTTTTAATTTGGATTAATGATTGGTCGTATATAGTCGGGATGACCATTAAAGAATTTATCAAACCCAAGGATGGAACGTGCTAGAGTTTAAGCGATCTCAAGTCTATCGTGATTTTATAAGAACGACGGAATAAGATGGAGGATAAGAATGCAAATGAATGCACCTATACTAATGAAAATAAGATAAATGCAAAGATAATAGATGAGTTCCAAATGATACAAGGATGAGATTAGCAACAATCATGGCATAGATAATAAAGTAATCATGCAATTAATTCTAATATATCATGGCATAGCATAGAAGCGATCACTAATTCCACATAAACTCTCTCTCGAGATAGATAGGATGTATGCCCTCAATAAGGCTCCAAAAAACACTCAAGATCGATACTATAGCGAACACCTCCCATTAGGTACTTATTGCTCTACGAGTTCCCTATCATAGGCAATATTCTCTTTCAAGGTATTATGAATTCACTAATGGCTTGGTTCTCCTCACCTAATTAACTAATCTTTTGATTAAGCTAATAAAATATTCTATCAAAGGGTTCTAAATCTAGAAGGATATCTCTATCTTATTCTAAATTAATGCACATGAAGTGTATGATGAAATGATTCAATGAACTATCCTAAACACATAATTGATTTCTCAATCTAATCACATATCCATGACAATTAATCACACAAATCATACATATACATCAAGCAATTCACATCAATAATAGAAATAACACAAATGCTCAATTAAGATTAAAATCAATTTGCATAAAAACTAAATTATCCAACACCAATCATGGAGCTAATCTCACAAAGGAGATTAGTCTATTATAGTCTTAGAGAAAATAACATAGACAATTTTATCTACAAATCTCATAATCAAACTATAAAGAAGTTCACAAAAATTAAAAATAGATTTCCCCTTTGAAGTTTTTCAATGGAGATCTCCTTCTTCTTCTTGTAATCTTCACTCTCTCTTACTTCCTTGATCACTTGGATGGTAGATTTGATGGAGGGGATCAAGTGTAGATGGATGGATGAAGAATGAGGTGTAAAATGAAGGAAATAGTGTGTGATGTGTGTGTCCAAGTGAAACCCCTTTCTCTCCTCAAAATTTGGAAATGGGGGTATTTATAATGGTGGAGGATCAAAGGAATTAGGGCAAAATTTGGATCAAGGGCTTAAGTGGGAAATGGACCTTTTTTGTGTAAAATTCGAATTCTTCAGGAACACGGCCATGCCACCTCACACGGCCTAAAAGAGACCGTGTTTCTTCTGTAACACGGCCAAACATGGCCGTATTTCTCCTTCAGCCCGTGTTTCTTCTGTAACATGTCCAAACATGGTTGTGTTTCTCCTTTAGCCCGTGTCTTGCTTATTTCAACTAAGAATTGAGATCCATTTTTTCCCACGTCTTCCTTTTCGCGTTTAGAATCTATTTTTACCTAAAAATCATACGTTTAAGCTCATTCTCACACATTTCCATAAAACACAAAATACCACCAAAATATACACAAAATACGGATGAAATATGAAAACACATAAAAAGACACTAAAATCTAGGTGAAAATATCACTCATCATATCCCCAAACTTAAAGTGTTGCTCGTCCCCGAGCAACGAAAATGATAAATAAAGAGGAGAAATTTTCATCTAGGAAAAGACTAAATAAACATAAGCAATAACACATCAATAGCAATAAGAACCACAAATTATGCTAAGTCATCCTACAACGTTAAACTCATAACATGAAAAATTAACAAGTTTAATAAAAAGAGAATAAAGTGTAATATAGTCTCTTTTTAGTCCAAGCCTCACATAGGTTATTAATTTCACTCAACACTCTATGAAGTGGGGTAAATCAACACTCATTAACCGATTGGCTCGACTTGCTATAAGCTTGCTCGTGGACTACATTCACAAACCACCAAAGTTTCAATTAATGATTAAAAAGGTCTTTATATTTGGATGTAATGATAGGCTCTTTGGTAAGGTAGAAAGAATATGGCTAATAGTGACTAATCAAGTGTAAGTGATCGAAGAGATGGTCAATAATCTCCATTCCTTAACTTTTCTTTCTTCCTTTCTTATCTTTATTGATCACAAGCACTATTCATCATCATTTTCTTGAGCTTCTTTTGATTCATGCTTCCTTTCTTTAACTTTCATGATTTCCTTGAGCACATTGTTGTTGCTTTGCCTTTTTTCTTGTTTTAAGCTTGCATTGCATTCTTGTTTGTGCTCTTTTCATCATTTTTCTTGCTTGCTTACCATTTCCTTTTCTTTTTTTGTTATCTCATCAATCCTTTCTAGTTACCATCTCCTCAATCACCCATACAAAAGGTATATATATAAGACTTAAGTGGGTAATCATGACTTGTAATGTGTTAAATTCACAAGAAATAGGCTTATAGGCTCAAAGTGGTTGACTAAGGATAATGTTCATGGTAGGAAAATATATGGCAATGACTATAAATAACAAGGATGGTCTTAGATCATTTCACTAATCTTCACTAATCGGGCTCGTTCCTATAGTCCTTGAGCAAGTTCTAGTTTATCAAACACAACCGAATCACTCATGAAAAAAATAACCATGTATGCACTGTTGAGGCTCAAATGCTCACAAGTTTGTACTTGGACCTTGAGAAACTTATTAGACCACATTCTTCTCAAAATTGAACAAGTTAAATAAAAACATATCACAATTCGAAAGTGTAGAGATTCTTAATCATAACTTGCTATCACTTATTACCACAATATTTCATCACTCACATTCAAAAATGACTCACGACATCCCAAAAATAAACCACCAAAATAACCCTAAATAAGAATAAGAAAACACACAAAACAAACAACAAAGACACACCAAACAATAAATAATCAAAACACATAACATGCAAAAATGACAACACCATCCATCAATAAATAATGAAGCACTCATTCAAATCATCCATAACAATTAAGCTCACATTCATCCCTATCTTTGATTGAAAAGTAAACCTCCCAAAAACATAACAAATGAAGTAGCATGCTAATCACATCAATCCAAATCAAGATCAATTAGAAGCAATAGAGTGTAGAGTAAACTCCCTCAATAGGCATTTGGTCGTGGAAGTTGTTAGCTCCAAGATCCATTTGTGCTTCCAATACCTATCATTTATGCTCAAAGACTCATGAAACATCATTAGCTCAATAATTGCATTAAAAATATAGATCATCATGCACTTCAGCACCACCAAACGGACCAAAATCAAACCAAAACTCATGAGAAAATTTTTAAAATTAACCCAATAATACGAGAAGTATATGCTTACTAACAAAACATGTATGTCACACCATGCAATATTTTTATGAGTGTAGAAATTGCTAGAAAATAGGGGGTCCATCTTTAGCTAAGATTAATATAATTAAGGTTGCTTTTAGTGGTTAATTTCTTTAATTCCTTAATATTTATGGAGAGGATTCTTTTGTTAGAATTTGTAGGATTTTGAGTTTAAATGAGCTTCTACATTCAATTACGAACACGTGGGAAAAACCGAGGCTCAATTCGGGGTTAAAACGAGTAAAAACGGGCTAAAACAAAAAAGACGTGCAAGCTGAAATTACAACAACATCAGCTCGGCCCAATTGATTATTAAGCCCATTTCCCATGTCCAATCTATTTCATTTGAAGCCTGCCACACATTCATTTAAATATATTGATGTGGGCCCATTTGAACTAGTTTTTTTAAGATTAAAATCCAATTGCATAATTATTTTGTTATATATGTCAAGATTGATGCTAATCTCATCCTTGCATCATTTGGAACCCATTTTCTTGCATTCATTTTATCTTAATTTCATTAGTTTAAGTGCATTCATTTGCACGCTTATCCTCCATCCCATTCCGTCGTCCTTATAAAACCACGATAAACCTGAGATCGCTTAAACTCTAGCACATTCCTCTCTTGGGTTGGATAAATTCTTTAATTGGTCATCCCAATTATTAACGACCAATCAAATGGCGCCGTTGCCAGGGAGGTAACAGTCGCTAGTAGTTTGACGAAGGATTATTTAGAGTGGTCTTAATAAGGACATTTATTTTTATTTTTGCATCTTATATTTGCTTTAGAAATTTTGTTCTAATTTTTCTTTCTCTTGTAGGTGTATATTTTAAGAAGGAATAATAAGGTGAACAAGCCAAAAAAAATATGAGCTACATGGAAAATATTCAAAACATGATGAATGCAAATGCTCTTCCTAATGTGGAAGCTCAAGGAGATATAAGGATAGCTCAAGGGGTTCAAATTCCCAATTTATAATTTCTTCTACAAGTTTATGGGAATCTTTTCGCTCATCATCAACAAGTTTATCCTCAAGTGCTTCATAATGTATACCCTCAAGTTTCTCAAGGCATGACGAATATGACTATTAGAGATCATCTCCAACCGAGGGTGGTTCAACAAATTATGGCTCCTCCGATCAATGCCAACGATTTTGAGTTAAAGGCGAGTTTGATTCGAATGGTTCAATCAAGCCAATTTGGTGGAGATCCAACAGAAGATCCAAATGACCACCTTGTCCACTTCATGGAGATAGCGAATACTATAAAAATGAATGGGGTGATTGAAGATTGCATTAATATGTGACTCTTTTCTTTTTCTTTAAAGGATAGAGCACGTTCTTGGCTTGAAACGATCACTCCGGGGACATGCAATACTTGGAAGGATCTTGCTCAATATTTTCTCAACAAATACTTTCTACTTTTAAAGACGCTACAATTGTAAAGTCTCATTGCTCAATTTAAGCAATTGCCTCATGAAATCTTTCATGAGTCGTGGGAGAGGTTTAAGGAGATGTTGAAGAAGTGTCCTCATCATGGTTTTTCGGAGGAGCAACAAGTGGGATTCTTCTATCAAGGCTTGAACGGAAGAGATCGATTATTTGTTGATGCGTCATCCGGTGGGTCGATTTTTGGCATCACCGCTCAAAGAGCAATAAGAATGTTTGAAGAAATTGTCATGAATACCTCCCAATGGCATACGGAGAGCATAGAATGGAGCTATGATTTGGAGAATGTAGCTAAGTGTGATGTAGTTTTTCACCCGACGTTCAATTCGGGAAGAAAAGTACTAAATGATGAGAGAAAATCATCCTTGGAGGATTTGTCGCATAAGTGTATTGAGGGTAACGAGGCTAGAATGAAAGCATGTGAAGAGAGAGTTGAAAAAATCGAGTTGTTAGATCTTGATGTGAAAAATTCTATGGAGGTGAGGATGGTATCTATGGAGCATCATTTAGGCCAAATCTCAACCACCTTGGAAAATATACAAAGAGAAATCAGTAAATCTTCTACATCAGAGACTAAGGATCAATGTATGACTCTCTACTACTCTCAGTGTGAGTAAATAATGGTTGAAGAAGGGTTGGAGGCTTGTAAGGTGGTTGATAAAGAAGCCGAGAGAGGGGATTGGGGGCAGATCAGCCGATTTCCACCACCCATTCATTTCATTTCATTTGTTCTTTTGTTCCCCAATTCATCTCCCATCATCTTCTCCATTTGACCAAGGAAGCAATGGGGATTGAGAATGCAAGAGAAGATAGAGGCTTCATTTGAAGAAATTCAAGAGGAGATTTTATTTTATTTTGTAATTTTCTTAGGGTTTATTTATGAAATTTTGTAAGGCAATTTATTTTGTTTTGCTTAAGACTATGATAGGCTAATCTCCTTTGTGAGATTAGCTTCATGATTGGTGTTGGATAATTAAGGTTTTTGGCTAAGACACACCAAACAATAAATAATCAAAACGCATAATATGCAAAAATGACAACACCATCCATCAATAAATAATGAAGCACTCATTCAAATCATCCATAACAATTGAGCTCATATTCATCCCCATCTTTGATTGAAAAGTAAACCTCCCAAAAACATAACAAATGAAGTGGCACGCTAATCACATCAATCCAAATCAAGATCAATTAGAAGTGATAGGGTGTAGAGCAAACTCCCTCAATAGGCATTTGATCGTGGAAGTTGTTAGCTCCAAGCTCCATTTGTGCTTCCAATACCTATCATTCATGCTCAAAGACTCATGAAAGACCATTAGCTCAACAATTGCATTAAAAATATAGATCATCATGCACTTCAACACCACCAAACGGAACAAAATCAAACCAAAACTCATGAGAAAAAATTTTAAAATTGACCCAATAATACGAGAAGTATATGCTTACTAATAAAACATGTATGTCACACCACGCAACATCCCTCCAAACTTAAATCGAGACAAGAGTCATGAATTAAGTTTGCAAAAAGTAGTGAGACTTACCTTCTCACTTCAATTTAAGCACTCCTCGTATCTCCAACATGCATCTTCCTCACGAGCACAATCAAACTACATACCAAAAATTGCAAAACAAAATCAAATCCACAATCCTTATTGAAAACACTAAATAAAGCAATAAAGATAATGATGGGTTACCTCCCATCTATCACCAAGTTTAACATCTTCAAGTTGGACGATATTATTAAGCTCATGAGGTCTTGAATAGTCCTTAGGCACTATCATAGATTTCTTCTTGAAGTAGTGCCTTGTGCTCTCCCGCTCAACTACAAGAACGTTTCCTTTTTTGTTGAATAATTCAAGCAATTGTTCTCCGAAGGTGTTCTTCACAAGGAATTACTCTTTCCACTTGTTCCACTTCTTCCATGGGGCTTTACATGAGTTTTGAACTTCAACCACATCCCCCAGTAAGAATTCGGGCATTGATAAGTGTTGGTGCCTTCTTACAATCCTTTTCCTACAATTTTCAACAAACAAATTTTTATCAATAAAATCATGAAAATTCTTAAGAGAGTTTGAAATTTCAATAGAATGTGAAGGTTTTTTCTTGTGTGGAGTAGAGTTAATGATCTTAGTTTCCGGAGGTTTCTTTTCTTCCATTAGTGCATGAATCTCTTCTTGATTTTGAAGTTTTACTTACTCAAACATCACTTCAAGAGACTCAACAAATCTTTCAAATTCCCCCTTCAACTCTTATTTCAACTCTTTGGCTTTCACCCACTTAGGAACTCTTTCTCTCTTCTCCTTTATAACCTCATCAACCCCCAAACTATCATCTTTTCTATCCTTAACGACCATGCATTCTCTCTTTGTTTCGGAGGTAGAAGGCTTATTGTTCTCTTCTTGAAGTCTCTCCACGGTGGGCACAACTTGACTAACTTAGTGCTCAGTGGAATCTAATCTAGCACCGAATGCTACAATTGCATTTGTCACCATTTCATACCAATTTTCTATTCGATCCATTCACGCTTCATTAGACTTTCTCTCATGTTCCAAGCACTCCATAATCTTTTCGATCAACTCATCTCTAAGCCTTTCTTTGTAGTCACTTTGGGTAGAATAAAAGGTGTTGGAGTCTTGAAAATTTCCCCATTATTATGGTTGATTTCCTTCTTGATGTCTAGAAAAATTTTCTTAAAAAACATCTTCCACACCTTGAGGGTATACTTGTTGATGCATTTGATGAGGGACTCCAAAATCTTCATAACTTTGTTGTTGGAATTGCATATCTTGTACTCCGAAATCCGGTTGCAAGTTTGGCTCAAAATTAGGCATTTGAAATCCTTGAAAATTTCCTTATGTATTCGTAGCGAAATGAGCACTTATATTTACCATATCTCGAAGAATATCCAAGTAGCTCATATTTTTGGGCTTGTTCACCTTCTTCTTCCTTCTCAAGGTATACACCTATAAAAGAAAGAAAAATTAGAGCAAAATTTTCTAAAGAAAATATAAGATGCAAAAAAAAAATCCTTATTAAGACCACTCTAAACAATCCTTCGTCAAACTACTAGCAACTGTTACCTCCCCAGCAAAGACGTCATTTGATTGGTCGTATATAGTTGGGATGACCAATTAAAGAATTTATCGAACCCAAGGGAGGAATGTGCTAGAGTTTAAGCGATCTCAAGTTTATCGTGATTTTATAAGAACGACGGAATATGATAGAGGATAAGCGTGCAAATGAATGCACCTAAACTAATGAAAGTAAGATAAATGCAAAGATAATAGATGGGTTCTAAATGATACAAGGATGAGATTAGTAACAATCATGACATAAATAATAAAGTAATCATGCAATTAATTCTAATCTATCATGGACATGGCATAGAAGCGATCACTAATTCTTCATAAACTCTCTCTTGAGATGGATAGGATGTAGGCCCTCAATAAGGCTCCAAAAAGCACTTAAGATCGATACCATATCGAACACCTCCCACTAGGTACTAATTACTCTACGAGTTCCCTAATTAGGTACTAAATCATAGACAATATTCCCTTTCAAGGTACTATGAATTCACTAATGGTTTGGTTCTCCTCACCTAATTAACTAATCTTTCGATTAAGCTAATCAAATGTTCTATCAAAGGGTTCTAAATCTAGAAGGATATCTCTATCTTATTCTAAATTAATGCACATGAAGTGTATGATGAAATGATTCAATGAACTATCCTAAACACATAATTAATTTCTTAATCTAATCACATGTCCATGACAATTAATCACACAAATCATACATATACATCAAGCAATTCACATCAATGATAGAAATAACACAAATGCCCAATTAAGATTAAAATCAATTTGCATAAAAACTAAATTATCCAACACCAATCATGGAGCTAATCTCACAAAGGAGATTAGTCTATCATAGTCTTAGAGAAAACAACATAAACAATTGTATCTACAAATCCCATGATCAAACTATAAAGAAGTTCACAAAAATTTGAAATAGATTCCCCCTTTGAAGTTCTTCAATCGATATCTCCTTCTTCTTCTTGTAATCTTCACCCTCCATTGCTTCCTTAATCACTTGAATGGTGGATTTGATGGAGGGGATCAAGTGTAGATGGATGAATGAAGAATGAGGTGTAAAATGAAGGAAATGGTGTGTGATGTGTGTGTCCAAGTGAAACCCCTTTCTCTCTTCAAAATTTAGAAATGATGGTATTTATAATGGTGGAGGATCAAAGGAATTAGGGCAAAATTTGGATCATGGGCTTAAGTGGAAAATGAGCCTTTTTGTGTAAAATTCGAATTCTTCAGGAACACGGTCATGCCATCTCACACGGCCTAAAAGAGGTCGTGTTTCTTCTGTAACATGGCCAAACATGGCCGTGTTTCTCCTTCAGCCCGTGTTTCTTCTGTAACACGGCCAAACATGATCGTGTTTCTCCTTTAGCCCGTGTTTCTTTCTATTATTCATTTCTTGCTCGTTTCAACTCAAAATTGAGATTCATTTTTTTCCATGTCTTCCTTTTCGCGTTTAGAATCTATTTTTACCTAAAATCATACGTTTAAACTCATTCTCATACATTTCCATAAAAACACAAAATACCACCAAAATATATACAAAATACGGATGAAATAATACGAAAACACATATAAAAAGACACTAAAATCTAGGTGAAAATATCACTTATCAATTAATTACCAGTATCCCACGGATCAAACCCAAAGATGCAAGTTTTCTTCAAACAACTTGATGATAAATTACGACAGATGAAGTAGCAGCCGCAATTACTAAAACCACAATACAAAAAATAGTGGACCCATAATTTCATTTCACATGCAAATCATCGTAAAATGAGTACCTGAGTTTTAGAGAATTTTTACCTCAATCCGCGCCGGCGCTAATCGAGTTTCTGAAAACGGTTTTTGAGAATTAGAGATACTAAAGTTTTACTACATAAAAACACAAGAGAAACCAATGATGACAATAGATAAGAATTAAAATTTAAATAGAGCATTGAAGAAAGAAAAACACAAGGAGAAAATGCAAGAGTAACAAGAATAAAATTAAATTGAGTAACATAAACCCTATGGAGAACATTGAATTAAAAATATTAAAAATCTTAGAAAATGACACATGAGCACATAATTCGGTGGAGTGTACACTTGGCAAATAGAATTCATATGGGATGGACATGTGGCAAATGAAAACATTCATTTAGTTAAGTAAAGATTTACATCATTTTATGTTTCACTCCTCAGACCTCTTTCTCTCTCTAGGTTTCTCTCACCCGCATCCCAAATCATCTTCCTCAATCTCACGGTATGATCAAAGTCAACGATGCGTAGGAAATCACCTTCATCGCTCTAGATCTAGCTCTTCAACATCTGTATCACTTCAGATTTGCTCTCTATCCATCTTACCAGATTTGTTCTTTGTCGTCGGATTAGATTCAAAGATATATATTTATATTGCTCATTCGTTGCTCCCATAAGAGGTAAAGCACCTCTGCGCAGAGCGCCTCTACTGCTCCCTTTCATTTCTTCTCAGAGATGGAGCACCACCACATTTCGAAGTCCCTCTCCCCGTCGGCACTCTTCATATTATACTTTCCTCATGGCATTTTTTTCAATAATTATTTTTTCAATTTGATTATTTATTTTACAGATTCAACCTCAGTTTACATTGGATGATGTTAATTTAGTATAATGTAATTTATTCTTCGACTTGTAGTTTCAATCTCAAATTGACATTGGATGATATTAATTTGGTATTTCATTCAATCATTTTTTTTTCAGTAACAGCTGATGTTTCACTGTATAAGTTTGTTACTTCTTCAGAAATTAAATACTCTTTTTATAAGAAAGTGTATTACTTTTAATAAGTGAGTGTATACATTTAAATCAAAAGTGTATGTTTTTTTGTATTTATTTTTAAGCAAATTATCATGTGCACCACTTCCAAAAACTTATATATTTATAAATAAAAACATATACACTAATGAATTAAAATGCATACATTTTGTTAGCGAATTTTCTATTTATTTTTTTTAATGAAAAACTGAATGTAAAAAAATTATACAATTATTAAGAAACATATATACACTACTGAATAAAAATTATACAAATATGAAAGTTATACTCATATGAATACAGGTGCATGGGATATAAACTCTTATTTTTATATTGTCCAAATTTTAAGTTAAATGGTATAAATTTCATTAGTACATGCATTAGATCTTAAAAAAGTAAATATTTTTTCTTATTAAGGAAGTGTATACGTTTTGATAACAAAGTGTATAACTTTTAACAACAGAGTATATAAGTTTTAATTAATTGCATGATACTTTTGATTTGTAGATTTAAATAATTGCATAGAAGGTTGCTTATGTTAACAAATATAATTAAAATTCAAAGTTGACAAGTCATGTCCTATGTCTAAATGATATTTCCACTACTCAAAGTCTCAAAGGACTACTAGATAACTTAGAATCATCACTATATGATTTTCACGTAAATGCATCTTCTCCCCTATCTGATACCAATGTTATTGCCATTATAAGCAGCAATAGGAGAAAGTAACCAACAAAAATTCAACCACACTACAACTCAAAGCCTCCAAAATCCTGCAAATTGATAGTTTTTCGATTCGAGAGTATAACATTCAAGTTTTTCCTTTTATTTCCCACAGTATCAATGTTACTATAACTATACTCACCACACAATGTATCAGATCTACCTTCACATAACATTGAATAAGAAATGGTGAACCAAGTATTCTATCACATACCATCCTACATTAGTTTAATAAAATTTATATATTTTTATAACAAAATTTATATACTTCATGTATACAAAGTATACACAGATTCTCACTATACACTAATACAATTAGTTATTAATAAATATACATTTATTAATAAAATGTTATACAATAAGACAATAAAACTTGTACACTTTTAGTATAATCACGAGTTAAAATCAATAATTTCTCTAATTGAAACTTTTCATCAATGGCAGTCAAATCACTCTTCAAACACCCCCATTATTTATTAATAAAAATATTATACAATTGTTAAATAAATGGTGTACACTTTATGTTGAAAAAATATACAGTAATAAACATACAAATTCAAAACCATTGAAAATATGAATAGAAACAACACCGCTTCTAGACACTCATCAGCGAAGCCACCCGTGGAGAAGAAATCAAGATCACCACATAACTCATATCCTCAAACATCATCATCTCCTCCCCACAAAAGCTTGATGTTGGATTACAGATTTAACATCATAAAAAGACCATACATCCCAACATGTTAATACATGAGTAGATTTGCGATGACATTCTCCATTTGGCGGCATGGAGGATAGATTCCGAACAGATCTGGACGGCTTGCCGATAGTGAATCGTAGGTATAAAGCCAGATCTGGATTAGTAGTTTTTATCTGGCTGATAGAACTATAGAGGACGGAGCGCGTACGGTGGACAACATCTGGACAGCGCAACTGCGAAGGAGATGGATGGCGGCGAAAGATAAGATATGACGGGGAGGAGAGACAAGAAGATGAAATGAGAGAGAGACATAGTTGAAGAGAAATCGCAAAAGGGAGAGAGAGAAAGATGAGGTGAACAACGAATGAATTGGGGCTCAAATAACCCATAGACTTGATTGAGTATAAGTATTCCTAGTCATGGGTCAAAATTGATCCAGTTGCACCTTAAAAACCTATTGCACAGTAGTATTTGCCTAATTCTACATGTTAAAGTTTTTACAAATAATAATGCTTTTTAATTGTTAATTTTGACCCACGAGTATAATAAAAGGGTTTGGAATGTATTGTAATAAAAATTTGAATGTGACGTGTACGAATAGCACTAGGATAAAAGTTTATGCAAAAGTACACATTTGGTCATTAGGAAACATAAAATATAATTCTACAGGTTAAAGTACTTACAAGTAATTGTGCTTTTTAATTGTTAATTTTGATCCACGAGTAAAATAAATAGGTTTGGAATGTATCGTAATAAAATTTTTGAACGTGACGGGTGCGAGTAGCACTAAAATGACATGGGAGAAATATATATTATACAAAAATTTATGCAAAAGTACACGTTTGGTCATTAAAAAACATAAGATATAGTTCTACAGGTTAAAGTACTTACAAATAATAGTGATTTTTAATTATAATTTGGACCCACGAATATAATAAACGGGTTTGAAATGTACCGTAATAAAAATTCTAAACGTGACGGGTATGAGTAGTAATAAAATGACATGTGAGAAATATATATTATACAAAAGTTTATGCAAAAGTACATGTTTGGTCATTAGGAAACATAAGATATAGTTCTACATGTTAAAGTACTAATAGCGTTGGAAAACATATTTGGTACAAATACGGATAACAATGAGACAGGTGTTTTTCGGTACCCTAAGAATGTGTGATATTTTTATAAATATAGTATTACAGTGTAAGTGAGAGGTTAGTTGTTATGATTTTTTTATTATTTTAGGAATGTAAAGACTTCTAAGGGATAGATAAAAATAAAAAAAAGATGAAGACTAATTTTGAAAGGGGGAAGTAGTATAATTTTTTATTATAATATTAATTTAAGCATTAAAAATTAACATATATAAAAAAATGAATATTAAATGGATACAAGTAACATGTGTGATATTTCTGAAAATATAGTGTAAGTGAGAGGTTAGTTGTTATGATTTTTTTATTATTTTAGTAATGTAAAGACTTCTAGGGGATAGACAAAAAAAAAAAGAAAGAAAAAAAGATAAAGACTAATTTTGGAAGGAGGAAGTAGTATAATTTTTAGGGTTAATTGCATTAAAATACATAACCTTTTCCTTTTTTTTTCAATTTAATCACGAATTTTTTTATTGTCAAAAAAATACATGACCTCCTTATTTTTTATCAATTTAACCACGAACTTTCTCTTTATCAATTAAATACATGACTTTTCTATATTTTTTCAATTTAATCACAAAATTTTCCTTATAATCTTTTATATTTTGACATTTGTTCAAAATTCTTTTGTTAATGAAAAATCAATTCACATTAAATAATTTAAACATAATGCATGGATTGCATTTTAAATAATAAATAAATTGTAAAAAAATTCATAAAAAATCACGTAATTTGTTTCAAATTTAATTGATTGTCTTTTTAAATAATTTGAGGTTCGATAATTTTTTTTTAAATTAATACTTGAATAGATAATTAAATAAGAAAAAATAAAATATTTATTAACTAAATATTATAAAATAAAATAAAAATAAAAAAACTATAAAAAATCCACATAAAAATGTTTGCAAGAAATATTAATTGATGTGACCTTTATTTTTTTAAAATTAATATAAAATTCACTTCCTAATTATTATTAATAAAATTATATTATATAATTTATATTTAATATATGTATAAAATATCATTCTTAATTAATATTAACCGGAGTAAAAATATATCTAGTCGTTGTATAATTGGGTTGTCTTAGAAGTTTATTTTTCTATTAATTCTTAAAAAATTATTATTAGTAAGAATTTGTCAAAACTGTTTAATAGACATTTTTATTTATGAAAGAATTTTGATTAAAATACAAAATATTAAAATCATGTATATTTAATTAACTAAAAAAAGATAAATTTGTGATTTAATTGAGAAAATACAAAAAGATCGTATATTTAATTGATAAAGAGAAAGTTTGTGATTAAATTGAAAAAAAATAGAGGGTCATGTATTTTTTTACAATAAAAAAATTTTGTGATTAAATTTAAAAAAGAGGAAAAGGTGGTGTATTTTAATGCAATTAACCCTAATTTTTATTATAATACTAATTTAAGCATTAAAAAATTAACATATACTTATAAAATAAATGAATATTAAATGGATACAAGTAACCTGCAATTTGAGATGGGTACGTGTATTATAATTGACATTTTTAATGGGACGTGTATGAATATATGTAGTTAATATTTGAACTAATACGAGTAAATAAGTGTTTTCCCTGAACGTTGTCGTCTTTAAATACAAGTAAAAATTGATATTATAAAAAATAAATAAATGTACGTATTATAAGATTTAATTAATAGAAATTACGTTATATTAACAAAAAGAAAAATTACATTCATATACTATGTATAAACAATTATCATTTTATTTATAAAATACATAAATTCATATAGATAAATAAATAAATATATTATAATTAACATAAAAAAATAATTTAAATATAAAAAATAAATAATTTTATACTATAATATACTTATTTCCATACAACGCACGGATGTGTACGATCTAGTTTACAAATAAAACCAATTATACAATTGAAAATAAATTAAAATTTTCATATTATTTAAAATTAAAAAAAAGTCGCACATAATTTACAAAATTATTAAATAGTATATAAAAATAAAAATAATATTTAATATTGTAAGTATATACATATATTCTATTTAATAAATAATATTATTTTTATATAATTTATTAATTTATAATTATAGAATAAATATTAGAATAATTATATAATTTCTTAATCAAAATTTTAAAGAATTTAAAGTTTACTTAAAATTTTATTTTTAATAAATAAATAATTTAATACCAAAGTTCTCAATCAATATTACACATTAAGCATAAAATATTAACTTAGTTATAATTTTCGTAATTATATAAATAGAGATGTGTCATAGATAAAAATAAATAAAAAATAATTTTAATATATATTTTATGCTACATTTAAAATAAACAAATGTAAAAAGTTGATTCCTTTAAATAAGGAATAAATAATGGTGGGAGGAATCATCATTTCTTTTTTTATAAAATGATTATTTGAAATGGAATCATGATTCCGAGAATAGAATTAGGAATGATAATTTCATTCTCATTCCATTATATCATACTAATCATACATATCGATAGGGATATTCATTTAAAATCTTGTATATAGATACACACTATTTATCTTTGACGATATAATTTTCGGTGGATCACATTTTTCAATAACGATTCAAGTTTGTGGCGATTCTTATCTCCATTCTTGATCTCAAAGACATGCACATTTTAATCGAAAGTAGCGGTACGAACCGAAATGAGACAAAATGTAATTGAAATCAGTATTATTCCGATTTAAACCGGTAGTTTCTCTATTTCCTATTCTTAACAATTAGAGGCTGGGAAGTTTTTTTCTCCTAAAAAACTAGGAATCGGGAACCGGAGGTTTTAAAACCAAAATGGAACACCTTAGGAGCGGTTCGGTTCCAATTCCTAATTTCGTGACATCGGTGATTCCGAACCGAAATGCATGCATACTCCTAGACGTCGAGTATGATACTAGAGAGGATCTATTCGAAGCCATAAATGATCTATGCGATGGAAAAGGTTTGAGCTCTTGTTGTCAAAGACGTAGTAGCAATGAGTCCTTATTTGATATAGGTTGTGTTAATTAGTCGATGGAATTAAATGCATGTAGCTAAATTTTAATATTCGCAGGCTTGTCGGTTTAAATTTATTTCTTTGTTAGTTTGTTATTGCATTTAGTGGGCCTATCCACTTGATTGATGTAGTATTTGTTTCTTAATCTTCGTTACAAGCTTATTTATCATATATGCAAACAGTTTTACAGAACGAAGATTTATTAGAGGATAAGAAGATATATTATTTTAATAAAAAAATGATATTAAAATTAATGAAAATGATAATTATACTGTAAATTATTTTATAAATAATTTGTAGTATAATAATATTTTTAATAAAAAGTGATAATATATTTAATATCCTAATATATATATATATATATATATATATATATATATATATATATATATATATATATATATATATATATATATATATATATATATATATATATATATATATATATATATATATATATAAGCAGAATAAATCCAATCTTGACCATCTATTTTTAAAACATATCTCAGTCACTCATTAAAATAATTAAATAATTATAATTATGACATTTTCAAATTAGGAAATAATTTAGTAAAATTCTAACTATCTATTTTTCATAAAATCTCAGTCACCCATTAAAATAATTAAATAATTATAATTATGAACAAATCTCAGTCACTTATTAAAATAATTAAATAATTATAATTATGACGCCTTCTTAACCACCGTTGTAGCTTGTGAATGAACAGGGCTTGAAGAGAAATTTTGTACGCAAAACAACCTTCCTATTGGATTCCAGGCATTGAGTGCCCTTTCCGCTCATCTTCCTATAAAAACGGCTGAGGATTTGACTTGACTTAATTATATTGGGATTTATGATCTCTCAAACAGCTATGATGAATGTAGTTTGAACATGGTGATTATGATGAATGTAGTTTGAACATGGTGGTCATCAATCTAAGTCAAAGAAACCTTTTCAAATTAGGAAATAAGATTTTATTTATTAAAATTTTAATAATATTAAATTAAATATATTATTTTGTAAGCAAATAAAATTAACAGTTCAATTAAATGACAACACATGGATTTTCATTATTAAAATATCAATTTTAATTTATTATATTTTATTTGGGGATTTAATAAATTAATTCCTAAAATAAATTGATAAATAATTTATAATTAATTTAAGTCCAACAAATTAAATGAGATTTACATTAAATGAGGTCTGACCCAAGTCAAATAAGTCAAACTCAAATGTAGCATGACCCAAGTCAAACAAGTGCAAGTCAAACAAAGTCTGGAAAGGTCAAAGCCTACAGAATAGATGTCAAATCAAATATTGACCAATCAAATTGCAGAGATAAAAAGGCCCAAGCCCGTAGAATAATGTCAAATCATCAATTGACCAATCAAATTATGAGTTATATATGGGGCTTCCTCACCGTTCACCTATATAAGGAGCTCTCCTCCATTAATTCTAGACACACCGAGAGCGATTCTCTACGAAGATCAAAGACTTCAGAGTTGTCTGAATAGTTCTTTGAATTCTTCAACGAGAATCAACTCAAGAACGGAATACATTTGAGATTCAGGTTCTAAACTGCTCGGATTAAGCGTTCTACAGTCAAGTTTTTCAGTGAACGGCCTATAATCTGGGATTCAGGTGCTAAACTGCCCGAATTAAGTGTTCTACAGTCAAGTTTTTCAGTGAACGACCTATAATCCGGAATTCAAGCGCTAAACTGCCCAAATGTAAGCATGCTTAAGTCAAAGTTCTTCCAAGAACGGCCAATAATCTGGGATTCAGACGCTAAACTGCCCGAATTTAAGCATTTTTAAGTCGAGCACTCATTAAAATAATTAAATAATTATAATTTAGACTTTTTCAAATTATGAAATAAGATATTATTTATTAAAAAATTAATAATATTAAATATAAATCAAATCCTAACCATCTATTTTTCAAAAAAATCTCAACCAAGAATAAATTCAATCCTGGCTATCTATTTTTCAAACAAATCTCAGCCACCCATTGAAATAATTAAATTAAATAATTGTAATTATGACTTTTTTAAATTAAAAAATAATTAAATAATTATAATAAATCCAATCCTGGCCCTGATCATCTATTTCTCGAACAAATCTCAGCCACACATTAAAATAATAAATTAAATAATTGTAATTATGATTTTTTTAAATTAGGAAATAATTAAATAATTATAATAAATTCAATCCTTGCCATATATTTCTCAAACAAATCTCAGTCACCCATTAAAATAATTAAATAATTATGAATATGACTTTTTCAAATTAGGAAATAAGATACTCCATCCATCCATCCTCAATGTATTTATTTGCTTTTTGCACATAGATTAAAGAGTATTATTATTTTATGTGTAGTAGGTAGTTATATTAGTGGAGGGTGTGAGTCCCATATTTTATTTGTATTAATGGAGGGTGTGGGTCCTATAATCCAAAAAGGAAAATGGATAGATTAAAATGGACAGTCCAAAATGGTAAAATTGATAGATTGACAGTGGACGGAGGGAGTATTATTTATTAAAAAAATTAATAATATTAAATAAAATTCAATCCTAACCATCTATTTTCAAACAAATCTCAACTACCCATTAAAATAATTAAATAATTGTAATTATAACTTTTTCAAATTAGGAAATAATTTAATATTTCCAAAGGGTTTAGGTTTAGGGTTTTAGGGTTAAGGGTTTAGGGTTTTATGGTGTATGACAAAATGTTTTCAGTCAGTCATCCGTTAAAATAATTATATATTGTAATTATTTTTTTTCAAATCAGAAAATAATTCAGTCCAAATCTTGACATCTAGATAAATCCAATCCTGGTCATCTATTTCTCAAACAAATCTCAGTCACCCATTAAAAAATTAAATAAATAATTGTAATTATAACTTTTTCAAATTAGGAAATAATTTAGTCCAACCTAGAATAAATCCAATCTTGGCCATCTATTTCTTAAATAAATCTCAGCCAACCATTAAAATAATTAAATAATTATAATAAATCCAATCATGGTCATCTATTTCTCAAACAAATCTCAGTTTAATGTTTCCAAAGAGTTTAGGGTTTTAGGGTTTAGGGTTTTAGGGTTTTGACTTTTTCAAATCAGGAAATAATTTAGTCTCAATCCTGACTATTTATTTCTCAAACAAACCTCAGTCACCCATTAATATAATCAAATAATTGTAATTATAACTTTTTCAAATTTAATGTTTCCAAAGGGTTTAGGGTTTTAGGGTTTAGGGTTTTAGGATTTATTTTAAACAAATCTCAGTAACCCATTAAAATAATTAAATAATTATAATTATGACTTTTTCAAATTAGGAAATAAGATATTTTTTATTAAAAAATTAATAATATTAAATATAAATTCAATCATAACCGTCTATTTTTTAAACAAATATCAACCACCCATTAAAATAATTAAATAATTGTAATTATAACTTTTTCAAAATTAGGAAATAATTTAATGTTTCCAAAGGGTTTAGGATTTTAGAGTTTAGGGTTTTGACTTTTTCAAATTAGGAAATAATTTAGTCCAAATCCTAACCATTTATTTATTAAACAAATCTCTGTCACCCATTAAAATAATTAAATATTTATAATTATGACTTTTTCGAATTAGGAAATAAAATATTATTTATTAGAAATTAAATAATATTAAATACATTACTTTTTAAAAAATTGAAAAATATTAAATAGTATATTATTTGAATATAATAAAAATTTTTAAACAAATCTCAGCCACCCATTAAAATAATTAAATAATTGTAAGTATGACTTTTTCAAATAAGAAAATAATTTAGTCAAAATCCTGACAATCTATTTCTCAAACAAATTTCAGCCACCTATTAAAACAATTAAATAATTATAAGGGTTTAGAGTTTATGGCATAATGTTTCCAGAGAGTTTAGGGTTTAGGGTCTACAGAGGGTTTATGGTTAAAGGTTTAGTGTTTAGGTTTTGGGTTTATAATATAATATATGTTTTCATTCAGCTGTTAGGCTTTTTCTGCGCACTCCAATTAAAATCCTCAAGTGTATGGATGTCAATTGTAGAGGCAAGTACCCCAATTAAAATAAAATATCGTTCCCACCGAGACAGCTAACTATTTATTTTACTTTAAATTACTATTTAACTAGAATTATCATAACCAATTTCTAGGATTTGAATGAATTAATAACTAAAGAATTTAAATAACAATTAACAAAATAAATAAAAGCAAGGAATATTCGAGATTGAATCAAGAGAGAAGTAACAGCTCTAAGGTTTCAGTTGTAGTGCAATTGATTTGATTTTCTAGACGTCATATTGTTCATTCATGCTATTTCAATGAAAATACATCATAAGATAATGCACAAACAGTTTTGAACTTCCTTCCTAGATACTAATAAAGCGAATTTCATAAACCTCCGGATTGCCAATTCGACTAACATATATTTTCTGAAAGTAATACTCAAACTTATTCGCTTCCTACTTGATTTCTTAATTGCATTGTTCCACTAAGAATATCAAGTATCTTATTTACCAGCCCTTAGGATTATTGTGTTCTCGGGCAAACTACTATAATCTCTAGCAAACAGACAATATTAAATATGTATGCACACAAGCTAACACAATATACCAAACATCACGGGCAATATCAATAGCATGATATTAAGACGTTACAAACATATAATATAATCTGAAATAAATCAAATAAATAAGAATCTTAATAGCATAAAATCACAATACTTTGTCTAGGGTTCCAAATCAACTACCCTAACCTTCAATCCTTAGAAATGTAAAGAGTTTTTAGCCCATGAGGTCACAAATAACTCTCATGGCTATCAAATACATAACAAAATCACAAAAGAAGAAATTAAGAAAAGAAAACAAAACCCTAGTGTCACGTGGCTTGCGTTTTTCCTCCGTCTCTCTGATTGGATTACTCTCTCAACTGCACTTGATTCTTCCTCCAAACTGATGGGATGAATGGATGGATGAATTATGATGTGAGTGGATGTGGGTGGATGGAGCGTGAATTGAATTCACGGTGTGTTTCTGTGGTGAATGATCGGTCTTATCTCCAAGTGTTCTGATCCCCCTTTTATATCATGGGCCACGAAAACTGACTCTCCTGGGCTCTATCTCACGTTTGTCACGCACATGGGATTTAAAATTCCTGATTTTTGGCCCAACTAATGCAATACGAGTTGTAGTGACCAACTCGAGTTGCCAACACGACTCGAGTTGCTTTATGATGCATCTCGAGTAACCCACCTCGAGTCGTGCGTCCGCCTGTCAAGTCGAGCTGCCATGCTCTGAAACTGATTTTTCTCCATACATCAACACGAGTCGAGCTAGCAAGTCGAGTCATCGCCTGTCAACTCATGTTGACTCATTGGACAAAATTCGATGCTGCTCTGCCTCACACGACATACAACTCGAATCGTCCTATACGCAGCTCGACTCGAGCTGCAAGTCGAGTTGCGCAAGATAAGTCGAGTTGGCTCACTGATCAATTCTGCACCTCTATGTTACCTTACTCGACTCGAGTTGCTAAGTCGTGCTGACTCATGCAACTCGAGTAAGCCCCTTCTCAACTTTTTTCTTTCCCGTCTTCGATTTTGCTTCATTCTTACCATGTTTTAACCTTCAAAACTCCACAAAAACCATTAGAAGCACCATAGTCGTGCAAAATACATAAACCACGCATTCCAATACGAATATATGGCCTTATTCTAATAAAATCAAGGTATTGTGAGATCAAAAAGATGTAAATTTCTACTCTCATCAACCCCCAAACTACCATGTTGTTCGTCTCCGAACAACGAATTCAAAACAAGAGAGAGATGAGAGTTGAAATTCTATAGCAAATAAGGGATCACATTTATCTGAACCAAGATAATATACTCAAATGCTAAAATTACTATTCAATTGAACATGCACGTCACATTTATCACTTTCTATTTCAGAATGCTCATCATCCACTCTCACGGATAGTGTTTACACTCATCGCTCAAGTATGAGATTTACACTTTCAAGGCTAAAATATATGTAGTCAAATTAATTCACATGCACGCGTAACCATAAGCTTGACAATTATCTAAACTCTCCACTAATTTGAAAAACTTAACGATGGGATCACAAAAGACTTGCTAAAGGTTGTAACGTTGGCTCTTTGGACAAGGGTAGGAACATATAGGATAAGTGACTCAATCACTAGTAGAGAATTAAAAGTAGAGATATGTCTTCAACACATATACTTGGCAAATCAATCTCATTTTTTACCTCTTTCAATTTCTTTTCATCATTTCAATTCTCCCATTACTTTCAAGCTCAACGTCTTCTTTTCATCTCTTTCTCTTCCTTTTAAATTAGGGTACCAGTTTCAGGTACTACCCTATAATTGGGGTACCAATTTCGGGCACTACCCCACCTTTTTGCAAGTTTTTAACCATACTTCATCTTCAATCACTTTCCACCAACATTCATCTTTCCAGATTTCATTTCACACTACACCAATCTGTCTCCTTTATTCTCTACTAGGATAGGTATTTAAAAGCTTTTAAAGGATTAAATTGGCTATGTTTATAGGCTTCCAATGAATAAGGCTTTAAGACTCAAATGGGAAGCTATGAATAATATAACAAGGTATGATAAACATTTAGCAAGTGACTTAGTAAAGAACAAAATGGCCTAAGGTCATTTCCCATCATCTAATCAATCATCTAATCTCAAGCAGATTAAAAGTCAAGTTCTAGAATACATGCATGTAAACGATGCTCTCAAGAATAAAACCAATCATGTATAGTTTTTAGGATTCTTAGAAGCTCAAATCTCACAAGGTTCAACAGAATAATGAGCACTCCTACATAGGCTTATGAACCAATTTTAATACATACAACAACTTTAAGTATTCCAACATCCAAGTACACATCTAGTTGGATCATCACCATTATACCACAACACCACATTATCAATTAATCACAATTTCAATTCAATCAAGTGTCAATAAAAAGATCCAACAATCATCTTCAAGAACCCAAAAATAACCACACTAAACTAGGAAAAGCATACAACAAAACACACAAACGACACACACCTGGACAATCACAAAAAATCGACCTCTCAATATAATCAAATAAATTAAAAATACCGAAAAATCGCAAAAAATTAATCATCCAAGCACACAACACAATGAAGCAACTTTACTTTGGTGCAGCAAGACGCAAATGTACACGTATCCCCCTAAAATTAGATCAAACAAAGTGAGAACATAAGGTTGTAAAGAAGTGTATACCATAGTCGAACAACACCTAATAAAATTTCTACATTGACACAGACTCAATAAATCAAATAAAATGGGAGGGTCGGCCCCCAACAGCCGATCATGTTTAATGTCAGAGAGTCACGATGGATACCTCTTTCTCGAACTACTAAATTGAAGCATAGTCCCCTTGCATTCGTACCTTCAAGTACTTCCTTCCTCTATCATTAGCTGCTACAACCACCTTACCTTTCTTCGTCACCAATACAGGATCCTCCATGGAAAAACACAGACTGAACAAGTTAGAATTTTCAACACCCAGGAAGGAAAATCCAGAGGTAAATCCGGAGGCTTCAAATATGGATCATCCATGATTCCTGCAACCAAAACATTATCAAACATAACATCAGAGTTAGTAATAGGATAAGTAAGAGATCCGCTTGCTTTGTCGATCTCCTTTACTACTTCAACTCTTTTCTACTTATATTCAACTTTCTCTGCCACATGTTTCCTTCTCTCTTCATCAATAGTGATCATCTTCTTTCGATTCACCATGTCAGCTGTGGTCTTCCTTATCTGTTCATACCTGGCATCACCTAATGCAAGTAACTTCTCAAGGTAGTCAATACATGCATCGTTGGACAAACCCTCAAACTCTGCATCAGACAAGGCAAAGTTCTCATCATGCTTTGTGTCCACTACATCCACAGACTTGCATTGCTGCTGATCTTTAGGCCACTGCATATCTTTATTCAACAAGAAAACCACTTCCTTATCATCGGCTCTAAGCTTCAACTCTCCATTGAATACATCTATCTGAGCTCTTCCAGTAGCAAGAAATGGACACCTTAAGATAAGAGGCGCGCCATCCATATTGAGTACTAGGAAATCCACAGGAAAAATCAAATCTAACACCTTTACCAGCACATCTTCAATCACTCCCTCGGGGTATGTCAACGATCTATCTGCTAACTGTAAAGCAACAGATGAGGGTTTCAACTCCCCCAAACCAAGCTTCTTGTACACTGATAAAGACATCAAGTTTATGCTGGCGTAGATCACACAATGCTCTTCTTGACGATCCTTTTCCTATCTCACAGGGAATGGTGAAGCTACCTAGATCCTTCAATTTATCTGGTATCTTTTTCTGAATAATAGAGCTACAGTTTTCAGTCAGACTCACTGTCTCCACACTATTCAGCTTTCTTTTCCTCGAGATGAGTTCCTTAATGAACCTCGCGTAATAAGGCATCTGATCCAAGGCCTCTGAAAATGGAATAGTGACTTGGACATCCATCATAACTTCAGCAAACTTTCTAAACTTCTCATCCAAGCTCTTCGACAACTGCTTTTGAGGAAATGGAAGTGGTACATTTGTTTTTGGAAGTCCCAAATTATCTCTCTCGAAAACCTCTTCCATTTCTCTCAACCTCTTTGCCCACTGCCATTTTTTATCTGTAATAGTTTGATCAGATTAGTTCACAACAGAATTTGGATATGCTGGAATTAATGGAGGTGAGCTTGTATCTAACTGGGGTTGAACGGCATCTTGAAGCTTTGTCTGATTCGCAGGAACGTCGTTTGGCTCAACATGATCACCCCCAATCTTGACTCGGCTTGAACAGGGACTAAACTAGTGACCAAGTTACCTTGCTCTTTCTCTCTTCCATCCTGCCTCATTTCTGTCATGTCCTGCATCAATTCTTGACTACACTGCTTCTCGGACCTCAAAGTAATCGCATTTGCACTCTCCTTCGGGTTGATTTCTGTATCTGAAGGAAATTTTCCCTTCATTATCTGCTGCTGCTGCTGATTTACCATAGCAGAGATCTGACCCATTGAATATATGAGACTCTGTAACTGCTTATTCATTTCCTCATTCTGTTTCGTCATATTGGAGTCCATGAGCACTATACAGTTATTGATCTTGTTGATGGCAGCATCATTCTTCTGCATGTATTTTGCCAACACATCATCAATACTTGGCTTCCCCTCTTCAGTTTTGGCTCCATGATCAAAATTAGAAGGGAATGGAACAGCATTATTTGGATTTGAATAAGCAAAGTTCTCATGCCTTTGCTGATTCTGCCATCCTCCTTGATTGTTGGGACCTCCCCCTTGGTTATTACTTTGGTTAGAATTTCCTTGGGGGTACCTATTTTCCTGCCAATTTAGAAGCGCTCTTGAACCTTGGAGACTCTGCCCCATGGCCCAGTTTACATCCTCAACCCCTTGAACATTCATTACTACATCATCACTTGCTGGCCCTTGGTTGTCTCCCCTAGTATTTGATATTAATGCAACCAGGTTCTTATTCATCTGCTCCAATTGAAAGATAACCTTATCATTTCTGTCAGCCTCGGAAAACTTCTCTTCAACTTTTGCCACTCTGCTAAGTATATAACTTCCACAGATCCTCTCTGACAGCCAATCTCTAGAGTTTGTGGAGATATCATCAAATAATTTATCAACAGCATTCGATGTTTTACCAAAAATTGTTCCTCTAGCAAATGCATCCACCAACACTCTCAAGTCATTGTCGAGGCCATTGTAGAAGACACTGATGAGTTGAGACTTCTTAAATCCATGTTGTGGGCATCTTCTCAACAGATCAGTAAATCTCTCCCAAGCTTCTCCAAATGACTCATCTCTTCGCTGCTTGAATTGATTTATCTCTTGTTTCAGTAAAAGAATTTTTCCAAGCGGCATAAAACGGTCCACAAACAGCTGCTGCAACTCTGTCCAATTAGTGCAACTGTCTCCTTTGAGCTTGTCATACCACTCCCTCGCCTTGTCAACTAAGGAAAACTGAAAAAGCCTCATCTTCCATCTGTCATTGGTAGCATCAGCGGCTTTAACTGTATCCATGTAGCTGTTGAAGCGCTTCAAATATCCATAGGGTTCATCAAATACGCCTCTAGTAAAGGGGTTTTTCTCCACCATATGTATTAGGTTTGGCCTTATGTCGTTCGCCTCATCAGCTTAAACGGCCCCAACTATGCCTGATACTCCCAAGTTAGTAGACTTGAATGTCTCCCGGATGATAATGTCATCCTCATTTGCAACTCTTTCTCCCATAACTGTTGTTTCTACTACTGTCTCTGATTCAACTTCTGATTCAGCCGCTTCTGGGATAGTCTGATCCTCAATCTGTTCTTTATCCTCCTCTAAAACTGCTTTAGGCTCAGGTATATCCACTTTCTTCTTCTGAACTGGTGCCTTAGCAACCTTTGGAGGTGCTTTGAAATTCTTTGTTGCTCCTCTCCTCTTTCTTGCAGATGCTTCAACCTTTGGATCAAATTCAAGATTTTGTGTTCCCTTATTTGACCTGGTGTGCATGCAACTTCAAGAAAATTCAAGGTGTAGACAATTAAATCCCAAAGCAAAAATTCTAATTAAATAATTAATAAAAGCAAATAAATAATTTACTCTCCCCGGTAGCACGGCGCCATAAACTTGTTAGGCTTTTTCTGCGCACTCCAATTAAAATCCCCAAGTGTAGTAATGTCAATTTTAGAGGCAAGTACCCCAATTAAAATAAAATATCGTTTCCACTGAGACAACTAACTATTTATTTTACCTTAAATTACTATTTAACTAGAATTATCGTAATCAATTTCTAGGATTTGAATGAATTAATAACTAAAGAATTTAAATAACAATTAACAAAATAAATAAAAGCAAGGAATATTCGAGATTGAATCAAGAGAGAAGTAATAGCTCTAAGATTTCAGTTGTAGTGCAATTGATTTGATTTTCTAGACGTCAAATTGTTCATTCATGCTATTTCAATGAAAATACATCATAAGATGATGCGCGAACAGTTTTGAACCTCCTTCCTAGATACTAATAAAACGAATTTCATAAACCTCCGGATGGCCAATTCGACTAACATATATTTTCTGAAAGTAATACTCAAACTTATTCGCTTCCTACTTGATTTTCTAATTGCATTGTTCCACTAAGAATATCAAGTATCTTATTTACCAGCCATTAGGATTATTGTGTTAACAGGCAAACTACTATAATCCCTAGCAAACAGACAATATTAAATACGTATGCACACAAGCTAACACAACATACCAAGCATCACGGGCAATATCAATAGCATGCTATGAAGACGTTATAAACATATAATATAATCTGAAATAAATCAAATAAATAAGAATCTTAATAGCATGAAATCACAATACTTTGTCTAGGGTTCCAAATCAACTACACTAACCTTCAATCCTTAGAACTGTAAAGAGTTTTTAGCCCATGAGGTCACAAACAACCCTCATGGCTATCAAATACATAACAAAATCACAAAAGAAGAAATTAAGAAAAGAAAACGAAACTCTAGTGTCACGTGGCTTGCGTCTTTCCTCCGTCTCTCCGATTGGATTGCACTCTCAACCGCACTTGATTCTTCCTCCGGACCGATGGGATGAATGGATGGATGAATTATGATGTGAGTGGATGTAGGTGGATGGAGCGTGAATTGAATTCATGGTGTGTTTCTGTGGTGAATGATCGGTCTTCTCTCCAAGTATTTTGATCCCCCTTTTATATCATGGGCCATGAAAACTGACTCTCCTGAGCTTTATCTCACGTTTGTCACGCACATGGAATTTAAAAATTCCAATTTTTAGACCATACTAACGCAACACGAGTTGTAATGACCAACTCGAGTTGTCAACACGACTCGAGTTGCTTTATGAAGCATCTCAAGTAACCACCTCAAGTCGTGCTGCCAAGTCGTGCATCCGTCTGTCAAGTCGAGCTGCCATGCTCTGAAACTAATTTTCCTTCGTACATCAACACGAGTCGAGCTAGCAAGTTGAGTCATCGCCTGTCAACTCGTGTTGACTCATTGGACAAAATTTGATACTGCTCTGCCTCATACGACATACAACTCGAATCGCCCCATACGCAGCTCGACTCGAGCTGCAAGTCGAGTTGCACAAGACAAGTCGAGTTGGCTCACTGATCAATTGTGCACCTCTACGGCACCTTACTCGACTCGAGTTGCTAAGTCGTGCTGACCCATGCAACTCGAGTATGCCCCTTCTCAGCTCTTTTCTTTCCCGTCTTCGGTTTCGCTTCATTCTTACCCTGTTTTAACCTTCAAAACTCCACAAAAATCATTAGAAGCACCATAGTCGTGTAAAATACATAAACCACGCATTCCAACACGAATATATGGCATTATTCTAATAAAATCAAGGTATTGTGAGATAAAAAATACGTAAATTTCCACTCTCATCATCAGCCACCCATTAAATTAAAATAATTAAATAATTATAATTATGACTTTTTCAAATCAGGAAATAATTTAATTCAAATCTTGACCACCTATTTTTCAAATTAACATCCGCCACAATTAAAATAACTAAATAATTATAAGGGTTTAGGTTTAAGGTTTGTTGCATAATGTTTCTAGAGTGTTTAGGGTTTAGGGTCAAATCTTAGTCACCCATTAAAATAATTAAATAATTATAGTTATGATTTTTTCAAATCAGAAATAAGATATTATTTACTAAAAATTGAATAATATCTTTGAACATATTCAAAATTTTCAAACAGATCTCAGCCACTCATTAAAATAATTAAATAATTGTAGACACGAAACTTTAGATGAGTCTTTTAAATTATTTGCAATGGAAGTTTGGTTGAGTTAATTAATAGTAAAATATTTCATTAATTGATTGATGTTTCTAAATTAGTAATATAGAATTTGATTTTATAATTTTGAAAAAGATGCATTTTAACCTCATTGCAAAAGATATTAGTAAACCTTATGAATTGATCAACTTAACAATCTCACAAAGTTTTAGAAGTGATTTGCCCATAATTACATTAGACTTTAATATTTAAACATTAGGTTAAATATAATTCAAATAAATAATATTTGGTCAAAAATCATAAAATTAAGTGAAATTGTTGCCCTAAAAATATCACATCTCGTGCAACGCACGGGTTCAGTAACTAGTATAAAAAGAGAAGGATTATTCAAGTAAAAGTAAACGTAATTTTTGCCCATCATATTTTTATGATGTTCATGTGAGATTTTCTAACTTTGATTTTTAAGTAAATCTCGTTAAAAAGTAGAAAAAATCACGCTACTCTGATGGTGTTGTGAGATCGTTAAACACCATTTTTACTCTTTCTATATAATTAATTTTCATTTATTCTAATAATTATTTCTGAAATATTATATTTTATCGATCATGTATTATTTTACATGAAAAATATCATAACATTTTATTTATTTCATATAATTCATTCCTTGAAATGGTCCCATAAACGTTTTAGCCAATGTATTTTAATAATATATAATGATAATATTTTTGCTTATTTAGATTTATTTTCATGTTAAATAAAATAAGAGCAAAATATTGTACTATATAATTGTTTGTACGTACAACCTTATGATTCATGCTGGACTTAGCGTAACTATTGTGAGTTGAGTAATATTTATGCATGTGTGCTTTATACATTTTTCTTATAAACTATACTCCATACTGTTATTCTTTTATAGATGCATTGAAATAATATTTTTGTGTAATTGATGCACACAAATTTTTACCTAACTATTTTAACATTTTAATTTATATTTTTTTTACAAACTTTTAGAAAAAAAATGTAGCCATACGTTATATAAGTTTAAATGATTTAAATAATAATAATAATAATAATAATGGTAATAATAATAATAAAATAAGTAACAAAAAAGATTTTAATGAAGTTGATATTAAACACAATAACATTAATACTTTTCTGATATGACGAATACAAATATTTTAGTCATTTAATATGCACAAAATATATTTTGTACATTTTATTAATTAAGAATGGAGTGACGATAAAAATCCTAAAGACAATAATAAAATAGAACCTAAAGCTAAAAAATAAGCTTAAAACTATAAATCAGACTGAATCATATAATTATAAATAAATTAACTATAACAACACTACATAAAAAATAACAAACTCTCAAATAAAAAATTAAAAGTGATTCTGGGTGCATCCATATGTTCATGGTAGAAAATGGATAGTAAGTGGTTATTTAAAAAAAAAATTATATTATTTTATTTAATGGTTAAGATTAGATTAAAAATGAATGTAACAATTATGATCGTCCAGATACACCGGTGCACTAAGTGCACCACAATCGCACTCAAAAATTAATCCTAGAAAAATATTTTTGGACACTTAGATGCCCATAATATCATGGCATTTAAAATTAAAGCAAGTCTAATGCAAAAATGCCTCTACGTGAAACTGTTCACTTCTTATTGATTAATAGTTAGTATTACTCACTTTTCATTTATCACAATAATATTTCAAAAAATAATTCAAATTCACGTCCACCCCTTTTCACCTCAAATAGTATTAATTTTTAGTATATACTCATTTTCTATCTGTCTAACACATGTTTCACACAATTTGTCTTAAAATTATATATGTAAAACTTTCTACATCTTCCCTCCTCAATTTACAATAACCATATCATGGTTATTAGTAACCCATTATGCAGAACCAAAAAGAAAGTTGTGTGTGTGTGACTAAAATGGAGTGTATCAATTATATAAATACATGCCTTTCATATGCTGCTCATCCCTTTCATATGTTGGATATTCAGGAAGTAGACCAGCCATTGTTGAAGAGTTGGTAAACTGTTCTACCCATGATCCACTCTGACTCAGAAGATGATAACTTGGCTTTCTCTCTGAGTTGAACCACTGCTTCTTTTGCTTTTTAACCGCACTCTGGGACAACGTAGGGGAAGTCATTGCATGAGGCTCGAACAATCCGTTCGCTCGTCTCAGATCCATCCGTTCAACTAAACAATAGATTGATTGATTGATTGTATATAAATCACCTTCACCACATGATGCGGTTAGCTCCATAGCTGGAGACTATTTTGGATAAAGCGTCGGCTAGATCTTCATACGGGTATGGATTTCTTGACACTCTGAACAGAGCACTAAATTTTATGTAAACCTGCATTTGTTAAGATGGCAATGGCATTAACCAAAAACACAGGACAAATGAACCCTTTACTAACTACTCTTTCGAACCTTCAGTTTATGCATTTCATGGGTTCAGTAGATGAAGTATGAAAGTGGCGTTTTCGGTGGATATGGCATGAATAATTGAGGACATTCAAAGACAAAAGCAGATGTAGTCGGATCGGAAAGCAAGAACCTTAACACACTACTGAAAGACTTATATGTGATTTCAAAAGAGATGACAGAAAGCAAGAAAATACCTTCACAGATTGAATGTAGTTTAAAAGGTCTTGTTCATATATTTTATGAAGGATGGGAAATACTTTCCCCTATGTACAACTCAAAAATCAAGAAAGCATCCTTAAATGATATCTAGTTCTACCATTCTCACTTCCCTAAACAATAATAGGTTAAAGTCTTACCTGTGGAAATCTAGAAAGGTTCAGCAGTTTAGAAAAAGTTTGTTCTTCATCATAGTTCCTGAAAGGAGACCATTGTGAACCTGGTAATAAATTACTATATGTGACGGTGGAAGATTCTTCAGAATACTAAGTAATTGGTAGCTTACTGTGGTGTGTTTCTGAGAGATGGAGATCAAGACCCTGGAAACAAGATTACATCTTTAATTTATTACTTGTGTGGCAGAATAAAAATATGAAAATATACTATCTGGGAAGCAACTGAATGGGTGATTCAAGAATTATGTTCAACGAGGATACTAAGACCTTCATGCACATGAAACCGACTGGTGCCCCAAGCTCTCCGGCTTTGGCGAACATGGCCTTCACAACTTCATTTGTCATCTGCAAAACCATTAAAAATTAATTCGGTTGATCCGAAGGTTATAAAGTAATCTTCTCTTCAAATGTTCCTTTTGAAAGTAACGTACAAGCACAGGCTGAAGGAGAGAATATAAGTTTGAGCAAGATTTGAGGGGATTAACAGAAATCAAAGATCGTAAAAATGTACACTAGAATGGATTGAAACACACCAGTTCACCAGATGGCCACAAATACGGATTGAAGCGCACCGCGCGATAACCATCCTGGCACAACATCATTTGAAGTTAACATGATTCAGTGAAACTGAACAATGGTGTAAGATACTTAAAGACACTTTAAACCTTAGAAATAAGATCTTCAAGCTGTTTAATGCCAGTGCCATCTTCAGCTGGATTCGAAAGGCAACAACCAACAAATTTAGATGGATATTGGTTCAACACACTGTACAAAATTAAACTTTTTGTAAGCTATGGTCAAGATAATATGATTTGCAGTTCAATTTTACAATTTCAACAAAAATGAAAAAAATGGAGCATTATTAGATATGCTGATGATCACCATATTGATGGCTTTGCCTAGCAGTGCAGCAGAATGAAGTTTGAATTCAAAGTTCTTTCTGTTACCATAGCTATTTTATACTAATACAGCTCATAATAAAATGGTGCAAAAATCAGAAGGTGGAGAGGAGCATCTTAGGAGAGACTGACCTTGTTACATAGGAATGATCAAACTTATGATTAATGGGCTGCACTATGAGGGCACCATCTACTCCAGCTTCTTCCATGCACTACAAATTACATACATATATTTAGTATATATATACACTCGTTTTTGGTTTTATGGTGGAGAAACATCAAGAAAATCTAGGAATAACACCAATAATTCAAAACTCAAAAAGCACATTTCTCTTTTTCAGAAATAATAAATAAATCCACACACAACCCCCCTCCCCCCAAAAGAAAGAATCAGGCAAATAGAAGATCATTCCAGCTCAACTACCAAATCAAATTTCTCCCTCTAAAAATTTAGCATGAAAGAGTAAAAGAACAAATTCAGCAAAATCCTACCTGAAGCAAAAAGTCAACATGACCCGTCAATGTGGGCTCCTGACCTGGAAAATACGGGTATTTTTCTGCAGCCTAAGAAAGGGGAAATCCCACTGTGAATTCAAGGGAACATTTGATTTAGGTTAGGAAATGGAAGAGGTACCCGCTGAGGTGACGCCCAAACGTGCACATGGGAATCGATTACTTTGGGGGAAATGGCATCTGCCATTTGTGCTCTGGTTCGTAATCTACTATGCCTTGGAGGGGAGAGTGAGGGAGAAGCCCAATGTAGTCCTTGCAAGCGGCCAAGAGTGGGAGGAAGTTGAGCTGTGAGGGGCTGCAACAACCTGTGTCTTGATACCATCACCACAGGCATAGGCATGCTCGAATATTTTAATGGTGATGTTTAGAATTTTCTGTTAATTTTAAATAAATAAATAAAATTACGTGGATGCCCTAGAATCCAGATGGAGCATAGTAGACATGCACAAAATATAACCAAAATTATACCCTACAGCAACCAAACTCAATTGAAAGATATTTTCACATTCCACTCTACCACTTGAGTTATGTCATGGGGGCAACATCTTTCACACTTTGTCATACAATAGCTTTCACACCTAAAAAAAAAAAAAATCAATTTTACCCAACAACCTCAAAAATTATTTTAATTTCAAATTTGCCACCATTTTTTACACTCGTAACATTACTTTATAATTTATTTATTATCTAAAAATACTACAATACCCTTAAAAAATAAATAAAGTTGGTCAAAAAAGCAAATTTTCTTAAACGTGAAAGCTGAAACGGGACGAAGGGAGTATATTCCAATTCGTTTCTGATTCCTCATTTCATGGAACCGAAATCGGCGATTCCTCTATTTTTTATTTTACATTTTAAGGCTAAAAATAAAAAAATAGAGAGAGAAAATCAAAATCGACGGTTTCAAAACCAAATTGAAACCGTTCTATGACCGATTCGGTTCTAATTCTTTATTTTCTGTAATCGGAACTGAAACTGACGTCTGGACCAGCGTGCATGTCTAGCCCTACATTTGTTACTAGCCCATTGAATCTAAAATTTTGAGGGTTACATGGGTTTAAAGGATCATAAAAGTGATGATATAGGTTTCTTTGATACAATATTCTCCCTCAATCCACTTTAAAAACCCATTTTTTCATTTGGTGTATCTGGTTATGCGCCCCTAAATGTGTTGCTGCCCTACATATGAAGTCCACACATATCTATTCCTACAAACTATAGGATCCATATATATATTAATACAATTACTTATTATATATTAAATAATAATACTCATTGATCTACTTGTAAAAAGCAAATACGTCTCTTTTAAACAAATGGACTGAGTATTTTAATTTCATGATGAGTGCGTAGGATAGTATTAATTGATAAACAAATTCTTTCATGCGCTTAGTGCTCCTTGTACCTATATTAAAAATTTATACACTAACTAGTGACTCCCAGTGTATTACACGAATTAATTATTTTATCAAATTAGACTCGTAAAAAAATTAGTGGGTAACATTTTATTCATTATCATAAACATTTCCTACCATATAAACAAGTTCATAGCTAGCTTAATAGCAAAATGACATTCTATTATTAATTTCTTATGCTGTAAATATCCAAAAAAGGGTAAGACTTACCTAAATATTAATGTTTACAACTTAAGCATCAAACACATCGAAATGACAATTGTTTATGCCATAAACATTCAAAAGGTTAGTGCCTAACATAAATATCAAACTTCTAAAGGCCTCTCCAGCAAGGCTGGATATGGGCCTGCAACTGAAAATCCAGTCACGAACTCCCTCTAGCAAGCTCGCAAATTTGGATGCAAAACGAGAAAAAACACTGCAGCGTTTGGAAAATCCAAATGCTACAATGATGGATGCATCTTTTTTTTTTTTTCTTTTTCTTATTTACAATTATTAGTTTAAATAACATAAAATATTTTAATGGTTAATGATAAATTAATATGTATGTTGTATATATTTAGTGTCCACTTTTATGTTTTTTTTATTTTTTTACTTATTTACAATAATTAATTTAAATAAGTGAAAAAATATTATGATTGTTAGTTTTAATAGTAAATTAATATATATGTGAAAAAAATTCTACATTTTTAAATAAGTTTAATTTGTTTATTTATGTACTCCCTCCGTTCGCCTTTAAAGGTACCATTTGCTTTTTACACGTGAATTAAGAAGTATTATTATTTAATGTACAGTGGGTAGTTGTATTAGTGGAGGTGTGAGTCCCATTTTTTAGTTGTATTAGTGGATGTGTGTGGGTCCTATATGTATAAAAAAGGAAATGAGACCCTTGGGGGCGGACGCCCAAAATTGAAAAATGATACCCTTGAAAGTGGACGGAGGGAGGATTTTGTAATGTTTTTTCAATTTTAAGCGTTGTTTTAATTTCATGTTTAAATAAATTATAATGTAATTTTAATGATTATGTTATTTTAATTTTAGGCGTATTAATATTTTTATTATATTAGTTTTTGTATTCAAAAATAAAAGTAATAATAAAAAATAAATTAAATGTAAAAATAAATAAAAATATTATTAAGTAATAAAAGGGAAAAAGGTTAATTAATACCCTAACCTTTTCACCCCGGATCATTTAAGTCCCTAAACTAAATTTTTGTTCATTCTAGCCCCTCATCTTCCAATAAAGGATCATATTGGACCCTTTTAGCTAATTCCCCACCTTTTACTACTTTCAAATTTTATTTTTAATTTAATTTAATTTAATTTTTATTTTATTTTTTATTTATTTTATTTTACCTAACCTATATACTGAATTTTCCTTCAAATTTCATTTGTTTCTACCGTTTCAAAAATTGAGTAAAAATAAAGTGCACAAGCCATGTTGTAAAAGGTGTGTTGTAATTTAAAATCTTATTCTTGATTAATTAATTTAATATTCTTTGTTTTCACCACCTCAAATATTATTGGTATCCATTTATTTTAATTTTTTAAGCGCCACGCCAAAATATGTTTAATTTGTGATTATTACCAAAAATAACATAAGAAATAATTAATTACTTATAGTAAATAATGTGTTGTTAAAGCTTGGTTTGGAAATATTATAAAAATTTGAAAGAAATAGTCAAAATACTCATTTGTTTGATTTACGAAAGTTAGAGGTGCATTTGATCTCTTTTTAAAAGATGAAGGGCTTACATGACCAAAATGAAAGTTGGAGGGCTTAGTTGATATAAGTTTAGGGTCATATTCGACCCTTTATCCTTAATGAAATGAATGTGCTGCAAAATGGAGTCAATTGCTGGAGATTAATTTATTGAGTTAACTGCATTTTAGGGGAAAATGTGTTGCAAAATGGAGTTAACTGTTGGAGATGGTCTAAGTGGTGCATTATACTTGAAATGTCATAAATAGGCTCATAGATAGATTCAACCTCAAAAGCCTGTTGATGCATGCCGTTATCAAGTTTTTATCAACCTCTATGCTGATAGGCAAATCATTCTCTTTGATCAACTTTCCTTTCCCCTTGTGTTATAACTTATTGTTGATACCTCCATTTGCCTTCATGATTTTTAGTGGACAACCTTGCAAACTTAGAAAGACATTGTTGAGTGTAGAAACTGTAATTTTTTCATTAGAGATCTCACATTCCTTATCAAACCATCAATATTATAACCTGTAGTTTCCACCTGTAAAGACTTTAAGGCTCTAAACCATCCTAAATCATTGATATTTGTATTTGGTAAATTTGGAGGTTGGTTTAGGAATATGATGTTGAATCCATAAAATATTACAGCTCTACTAAACTGTGAATCATTGCCAAGAATGTGCTATTTTGCATTGCCTTGTTGGATAATTATATCTTTTGCTCATATGTGGAGTCCATTTTCTTTTATAGCTGATATAATTTGTAAGAAATAGAATGAGAGAGAGAGAAAAAAAAAAGGCATATAGCTATCACCTTTTTAAAAAATCAGAAGTTTAGGTGACTTGGATATGCTTTAAACTAGATGGTGACCTAATTAATGAGGTCTAATAGTTTATTTGATTAATTACACAAGCCTTGATGACATCTTTGTTGACGTTATTGATGGTTTAATAACCATAGTCCTCGAACCTGATTTTTGGAATTCTTTTGCGCTGGTCTTGTCTTTTTGAAGTGGAAAATGGTTATTTTCCCATCAAATAGCACATATCCATCACTAGAAAATATAGGCATTGATACTGCACAGGCGAACATTGCCATTGTAATAAATCTTTTGGACTTACATGATTTATGAGGTTCTTCCCCTCGTACTAGATAGTACCTCTCCTTGAGCCATTCATTTATAAATAATTTTCATCAATATGAAGCACATTGTGCATTCCATCACATAAGTTATTTGATGAAATGCCATGATTTATAGATTGCAAACAAAAATAAGCCTTTGGAGTTTTTTTAATTCTTATTATTTTTTATAGCTAACTCAGAAATTATGGCATTTGTGCGTGCTTTGATTGCTCCTTATTTCATTCACATACCAACGTTAGTTTTACTGACCTTTTGACTCAGTTGGAAGTGCTCTAATTATTGATCTTCTTTCACAAGTAATATCCTTAACTACATTAGGATCAAACTACACCTTTTTAGGCCTTGACACTCCTTTTATAAGGCCCTAAATTCTTTAAAGAGGATATTCTTATTTTTGTTTTTTCAAAAACATATAGAAAGATAAATAAATAAATAGTATAATAAATAAAAAGAGTTGTCCTAGAACATGGGCGTCACTGAATGTAGCACATAAGCGGAAGTCATAACTTGATGTTCCGGGACAAGAGCTACAACATCAAGTAGTTTATATTACAAAACATGCTAATATCGCCAAAATAAAAAATTCTACTTAAGTCACGCTTCTTCACCTTCTGTACAATCTGAAATTCAAAATAATAGAGTGAGCGTCTAAAATACACTCAATAGGGGAACATCAATGATTGTACTTGCTAATATATATAAGTAAGATAAATGTATAAAATAAAATAATGTAGCAGTCGATAATATGTGTCAACAACGGCTCAAAGTCTGCCAATATGTCAATTTGTGCTGGTTTTGGCTGCGTCCGGCAATATGTCAATTAGTATCGAGCTGCAAATGTGGAAATATTTTTCAATAGTATATACATGTCTATTACATACACACATTAATAATAGAAATCATTAATATGGAATGTAATAATACTCGGTGAAGAGTAGAAGTTACCTCTACCTTAAGATGAGCAGAAAATTAGGACAAATTATTTGGTATCTTGAACTCATGAAAAAATTTGCTATACTGAGTTTAAAATTTCTAATAAAACTAACTTTATGTTTTTCATAAACTAAAGGTGAAATTAATATTTGTAATCTTAAAATGTGGATTCTAATAATTTACTATATTTAAGTCGCATAAAAAAGACAATAATTCTACTAAAAATAAGAATTTAATAAAAATCAAATTTAATGTTTAACACGTTTAAAAATATGCATGAATCTATGTGAATTCTTCTTCTTATTATTTTAATAAAATAATCTGTGTTTATGCACTGAGTTAATGTTTTATGGGTGTGACACTAAATATAAATAAAATTGTGCATCTAAATAGTGAACTAAATTTTCCACTTATAATTACCATTTATCAATATCTCCTTTATATTCTCTAAACTCTAAACTTATTGTAAATTATTAAAACTAGATTTATACAGTTCCAATTAAAAATTCAAAAATATTTTTGTGATCCACTTGAGACGAGGGTTAAAACCATGTATTATAATATTATAAAAAATGTGACCAAAATTCAACCTTACGTGTACAAGCATACTTCATTTTTACGTCAAAAATTAAAACAAGTTATATGATTGTACTCCTTGAAAAAAAATGCTTCAAAATGGTATATAATGTAACGTATCATGAATGAAAATTTTAACAGAAAATATCTAATAATTAAGACACCGAAACAACAAACAAATTTAATATTTGAAATCCATATACGTTAAGAGACGAATATTTTAAGATATAACACTATAAGGTTTTATTCCCGTCGGCAAAAGTTTAAAACAAGTGAATTTAATACTTAAAGTCTACATGGTGAGAGGATCATTTTAACCTATAATGCGATAAGAATGGACAATTAAAAGTGAACTAACCTCTTAATCCCGTAAGCTCTTCCTTGTGTATATATGTGATGTTGTATTTAGTTGTGCATGGGTGCTTAGTGCTCGGCCCTATTTATAGTCAAATTTGGGTTAGGTTCCTATAGGTAATCATTAGTCCTATACAGTAGCTGCACGTACGTGGCATGCATGTCAAAACTTGAAGACGTGGCCTTATATATAAATGGTTTACATGTGTGGCTTAGGTGTTTCAAAGGCTGCATGTTAATCTGTTTAAGTAACCCACATGTACTCTCCCTAGCCAAGCATTTAGTTCCTCTGATTTATTTGACTACGAACTTGACCGTACACTATTCATTACTATATATTGTTCTATTAATATATTATTAGTACTATTTTTATCAGGTAAATATTAGAGGTGTTATACCTTTTTTTGTTTGAAATGAAGTTGAGTGGCAGACCTAGAGCCAACTGTTTATGTGCATTTAATGGGGATTGGTGAAGGAGGTAAATCGCAGGATGTGCCTTAAGTGGCTTAAAGAGAGGGCTCACTGTTAAACTTGTGCTTGCAAGGGGCCAAATCCATGCCAAAGGCAGGATTCGAACCCACACCCTGCAGCAACCAAGCTCAGTTGGAAGACCTTTCCACCCTCCCCTCCCCTCTACCACTTAAGCTATGCCCTGGGGGCAATGTGCATCTATCCATATATTGAAAATGGTTCTTCTTGAAATTCTATATTTATTTGCTGCTTCGGTGCATCCTTTGTCTTTCCATAATTTATTTTACTATCACAGTTATTACTAAGAAGATACTGCCAATTGAATTTCTTTTAAATGGGGTGAGATTTGGATTTGGAATGGCCATTAATTGCAAATGCGTTCCCTTGAGTTGATTTTAATGATTGATCCTATATTTATTTTGTTGAATTGGAAGGAATTTTTCAATAAATTGAAAAGGGCAATTAAGATGGAATGAGAAGAAAATTTTCAACTTATTTGATAGTTTAGGTGGATTATGAAATAATTCATGTTGATTCTAAATCTAATGTGTAATGTTCAAGTAGAAAAAATGTACAAGACTTAATTATCCAAATGGAATTATATGTAACAGACTAAATTATGTGTATTTATGTACTGTATTTGGGATTAACTTTAATCCCAAAGTTAATCTGAAATGATCAACTACTCAGATGTACAATTTTACCCAAAAAAAGAAGAGTTGAAATATATATTTTTTTAAAAATAATGTGGTATAGTAAATACTAAATGGAAAGGTGGTCCGAGAGGAAAGAAGTATAAAAAATTAGAGCTAGTCTCATCTGAATCGAGTTTACGGAGTAAACTCTATAACCACTCTTTAATTTAAACACTAACAATACACATGGTATTATAGAATTGAAAGGGGATCAAAGACTCTACACCGTAAACTCGGTTTATATAGAAGTTTGCCAAAAAAATTATATACATATGAAATTCGGTTCGATTTTCAATTATTTTGATTCTTTTTTTATTTGAAAACCGAACAATAAAATTTACAAAATAAAAAACGGAACCTAATTTTGTTATTCAAAATCAATCGAAATTGTTATTTCAGTTCGATTCGGCTCGCCTGGTTCTAACGGAAATTGGCTCACCCTTGGTTCATTCAATCAACCAAACATTCCATCAAATTTGAGGAGAGGATTCTTTGAGAGGATTAATTTGTCATTATCAAAATATCCAATACCCTTCCAGACATATTTAAATATCGTCAGCTCCGTCATTCTACTTACCTTATCTTCCAACTACAACCCCTAAGGCATTGCCAAACCCTCACACAACTCACCCTCACTATCTTCTCCTCCTCCACAGAGGGAAGAACCAACAATGGCGGCTTCATTTGCATCTCTGGTATGCTTGCCACATCCTAAACCCTAACTTTTCCCTTTCTTATTTTGGAACAATGATTTTTTCTTTTTTTTTTTTGCTTGTAATTTGCATCTATTTGATTAGCATTTTTCCGTTGTTTTGAATTTCTGTGTGTTCTTTGATTTGCAGTCGAACATTAGCTCTATTTCAGCTCCACGAAGTGTTGCACCTGCTAAAACTGCGAGCTCGGTCTGCTCTTCCGCATCTCTGAAGCTTCGTGAACATGCGTTGTCTTCGGCGACCTCTTTCTCCGGCTCTTTCAGCCTCTCCACTTCAAGTTTGAATTGTCCTACTAGTAGTATAACCAGCTCTATGTCTTTCACAGTTCGAGCCATGGCAGAGGTTTTGTTCGTTATGATTTATTTTCGTGTTTGAAAATGCAGTTGGCTAAATATAATTTTAAAAGAGTACGTTTATCGATGTAATGGCTTCTGCTTGTGGTCTTTAGTCTTAATGAATTAACGAGATTTGTTTAGTGAATGTTCCAATCATTTCTTTTGTCTAAATATGGAGAAATGTGGAAGTAGACCAATCATTGTTAATCTTTAAATGAACTTCTGGCTTTTTTGCTTAATATATGTGATATTTATATGTCCTCTAGGCTTTTTATTTCGTGAATTGTCTTCATACTGATGTTATTATTGGATACCCTCATTATGTGCTCATAGTTATTAAAAGCGCGCCTCCCCAAGGCTATACCCCTGGAGCTTCAATATAGGTTTTCAAGGCACGAATTTTCAAGGCGCGCGCCTTTGTGCGCCTTTTTGCACCTCGACGTGTGCGCCTTGGGCGCGCCTTAGGCACGCCTTGAGAATGACCTGTTTTTGTGTTGTTTTTCATTTTTGATAGTTGAAGTAACACTTTTATAGTGAAATAGCACTTTTAATTAGGGTTTACCAGTTCTTCCTCCTGAGTTTAGACCCATCAAGATGCCCTTTGTACTATAAGTCTATATCCCAAATATTAAATTAGGGATTTAAGAGTTAGAAGTTACGGTTCACTCTTCACTCCACCTACGCGACAAACACATACCAATTGCTCCAGCCTTCAATTGCCTCCGCGCGTCCGACGGCGGCGACGGCACGCCTGACCCTCTGTCGTCGCCGTCACTCGCCGCCGCCGTTGCTGCCGTTTTGTCTGCCTTCCGTAGCCGTCTTACCAGAGCAAACTAGTATTAACCTTAAAGTTATAGGGAAATCATCGGGGGCAACTACCATTTGGTCAAAAAGGAAAGGGAAAGAAGTATGAAGGAAAAGAGAACTACTTTAAGATTATTACATGAAGAGGATGAAGAAGAAGATAATGTTAGATTTGAAGAAGAAAACGATTTTAATGAGGAAGAACAAATTGATGATGAAGAAGATGATAATTAAAATATATTTGCTTCTAGATTTTTGTGTGATGCTTTGATTGACTTATTTTATTTCAAATATTATGAATTTTCGTATGTGCATGTTTAATTTTGACTTAAATGGCTTAGTTCATATGTCATACTCATATAAATTGTTATATTATATGCCTTATAAAATTATTTTATTAGGTAAATATGTTGTATATTGGTTATATTTATTATAGAATAAATAATGGTGTTATATTATACATTTAATTCCGAGGCGCGCCTCAGGCACAAATATGCCTCGGTGCGCCTTGGTGCGCCTTGCGCCCTTAATAACTATGTATGTGCTTGTTGGTAGAGTGAAAAAAATTAGTCGGATAAGAATTTATCTTTTTTAGATATTAGATTCACTATATTCTTGGTTTATTGGCTTTTTTTCATCATGCTCGTTATGCTTCGTCAAGTACGATTGGTTTTTTTTTCTTTAAATCATTTCCAGAGATATGATGGATGAAGCATGATGTGAAACACTATGGATGTTCAGGGGGTTATATTAATATGACTCAGTTGGTGACTAGTTTATGAGATGATATGCTACCATAATGCAAATACAGAATTCGTTGTTTTCAATAGTGAGAAAGCTCCTCAATAGTAATTTGTTGTAAAGCTTTTACACCCTTTTTTTTGAAGTATAGAGGATAAACGTATGTTCAGAAAAGGAAATTATCTTCCATAAACTGAAAAGGAATAGTTTTATTTAAGTTTGTTTGTTTATTTGTTTATTTATTTATTTTTAGTTGGATTTTTTTTTTTGTTTTTTGCCTACTTTGAGTTGCCTAGCTGTACTCAATATTTACATCCTTGACTTTTTATGCTTTCCTTAGGAAGCTACATTGCAATCAAAAGTGACAAACAAAGTTTATTTTGACATAAGCATTGGAAACCCAGTAGGAAAGCTTGTTGGAAGAGTTGTTATTGGATTGTATGGTGATGATGTGCCACAAACTACAGAAAACTTCCGTGCTTTATGTACAGGTACCTACTATTTCAACCTCCAAAACTTGTTACTATGTATTTGGTTACCTTTGACTTTATCTTTAATGGATATATAATTGAACAGGGGAGAAGGGATTTGGTTTCAAAGGTTCTTCATTCCACCGTGTTATTAAGGATTTCATGATTCAAGGAGGAGATTTTGACAAAGGCAATGTAAGCTCTTTCAATAGCTAGCACATGTTAAATATTTTGTTTGCATATGCTCTTTTATGGCCTCCTGGCATTGGTGGAGATATGGTGCTTTGCTACTTTATGTTGAACTAATGGTGGTTTCTTTATTAAGAGCTTTTTGAATTTGGGCTTGTCTTTTGGTTTTGTTCAAAGAGCCTTCTTTGAAAGCTATGTTGGTGGCTATATTATCTCTTCTAGCGCTGCACTTTTTGCCATTGTTCGTACTTTGTAAGCCTTCACTATTGTAAAGCTGTCTCTTTAAATTCGGAAAGAGCTTATTTTAACACACAATTTTAATGTTATATGATTGCAACAGGATTGAATGTATGATATCTTGCTGTCTTCAATCTCTTGGATATTGCTAAAATTCTGAGAAATATTTTATGCAACTGTTAGAATTTTAGGTTCAGAACTGTGAACTCTATAAGAGTATGGTGTTATTAAGTAAATTGTAAGCTGATTCCATGTAAAGTATTTCTTCTTGAGTTCAATCCGACAGCATATCATCCTTAGTCCTTTGGGTCTGGCTTTATCTAATTTCTAGGCAAACTGTAGTGTTTTTTTTTTCTTTTTCTTTTTCCTTTCTGCTTTTCTTATCAATCTTGTAGCTTGTTTCTGTTTTGCTTGCGTATCTCTTTCAAACTTATTTGTACAGTTGGAAACTATTTGGCAGAAACTTTGCAACGAGACACTCGACTTATGAATCACATTCTAAACCATTCTATAATTACTGCTGGAAGATTCAATAGAATGGTTCATAACTAGCCTCAATGCATTTTCATAAGTGGTAGCAAGAAATTCTTTACATTCATTGTTGCATAGAGAACAAGTTCACAAACACCTTCGTTTGCTGTTTATGACATTACAAGTAGATGTAAATTTAATAATGTTGATTTACATACATTTTATCATGATTTTGACTTCTGCTGCTATAGAAGTCGTTTCTAGTTGTTATTGATTTTTATGTTTTAGTTTTATTGTTTAAATCTTTTTTAACTGTTGGAGCAATTTATCAGTGACCACATTATTTGGACATGTTTCTTCTCAGGGCACTGGTGGTAAAAGCATATACGGTCGTAATTTTAAAGATGAAAACTTTAAGCGTGAGTTTAATAATTTTCTTTCGATAAATTGTTCATGGTGTATTTCATTATTGTTAGTGACTACTAAGTGCTTACCATTCTATTTGTTAGTGGTTCACACTGGACCTGGAGTTGTTAGTATGGCAAATGCTGGCCCTAATACCAATGGAAGCCAATTTTTCATTTGTACTGTCAAGGTATGCAGATCTGTGAAATATATTTCCCTATCGAGCATCCAAACAATAAAAATAAAAATGCATGTGGTAACTTCTGTATCTTGTTCCTGTTCTTTGAAGTCAAAATGCAAGCACAGTCTTGGACCCCACTGCATTTCTGTTTCTTTTCTTTTTCTGTAAATATCACGTAATAGAGATGTTTTCATATGCCTTTTCACTTGTGGATAAAAAATAAGGGACAAAGTGTTGATGTGGGGAAGCTTAATTCTTGATATAATATCCACAATACATACTCTCACAAAAAATTTCAAACAGTTTAAGCGCTATAAATCAAACAAGTGAAAGTTTGATGAGAAGGCTGCAACTTTTACTCTCCTTCCGTAACTTCATTGTGCATGCAGCAGATATTTTAAATTTAAAAATGAGAGAGTTTTGGAGTTTTTCTTTTATTAAATGCACTGTGGTTGTGTCAGTTGTGAACACAAATGCAGATATTCTCACTGTTTCACCCAGTTCATATTAATTGATCATCCTTCTGTGACATTCTAATTTTCTTACTCTTTTTCTTACTTCTGTAACAAAACACATAAAATAATATCAAGAAAAGTAAAGTTTTGAATGTTTAACTGTGATTAATACATAATATAATTTAAAGAACATTTTTTTTTCTAAAAAATGCACTTAATAATATAATCTAATTTCATTATACAAATACTTAATTCTAGCACAGCTATGTGTTCAATCAAGCCTTGTTTTACATAAAGAAAAAATGATTAAACTTCATTGGTTTTACATTCAACTGTTAAAAACGAACAAAAATAATCATACTGATATTACTCCTCTGCCGATGCTAACACCAACCTTTTAACCCTAAAATGTTTGTGCGTCGGAGATAAGCAACTAGTTAAGTGGGAAGCTATACTTATTAATGATGAATGTTGTTTGCAAGACATCATAAAAGTTATCGGTAATTTCGAATTCCTATTTGAGATTGATTTGTCGTTAGTAAATAACATGACAGTTCACCTGGTGGAATACTTTGAAAAGTAGTACTTTAAGTACTTCAATTTCATTTAAATTTTATAGGCTAATTCTTTTGGTTTATTTTATAATGTGAACTCGCTCATATAAGAAAACTTTAAGTAAAGTTTCTGTTAGGTACATAAACTAGGGAGCCCTAACTTCACCTAAAACCATGGCTGAAAGTGAAGGGTTGACCCCCACTTATATGCCTTTCCACACTTGCGTGTGGAACCGATGTGGGACATCATAACAATCCATCCCCCTTCGAACCGGACGTCCACGGAAGGCACACTCCGGGTGGCAACCCGCATACCTAGGGCCCACAACTCCGGGTGGCAAACCCCCTGGGCCCACACATCGGGTAGCCCCTTCCCGTGGTCTGTCCAGATCCGGCAGGTCGGACCAAATTGTTAGACACATAAATTAGGGAGCCCTAACTTCACCTAAAACCATGACTGAAGGTGAAGGGTTGACCCCCACTTATATGCCTTTCCACACTTGCTTGTGGAACCGATGTGGGACATCATAACAGTTTCCCACCTGAATATGCAGAACAAAATTTATTAGATGAACTAAGAAAAGAGTGCATCCTAACTCTTGGATATTTCATCATCTAAACCACGAAATTTAAGAGCTTTGAATTTCATTCTGACTTAGTAACATGAATTAATTATAAAATAAAAATTTATAAATAACCAAGCTTATACTCCGTAATTTAGGCTATACAAGAAAAAGATGTTAAACATTAAAAGACTGGATTCAAATTTGAGAAAGGACGATGTTTCTGAATTTTAGGATAAAAGGAAATCATAAATAATCCCAACCCGACACTTATTTCTTAAACTCTTCTGTTGACCACAGAAAACTCCATTCGTCTCTCTGTCAAAAATATTTTTCTTTTTCTCCTTTTCATTTTCTTCTTCTAGCCAACTTCTTTACAAAATCTCATAATAGCACACTCTCTCACTGAAATCTACTGAGGTTGTTACCCAAGGAGGCAATTAATGGGAGTTGAGGAGGCTAGAGTTCTGAATGAGAGATTATATCTAACAGTATGATTTTGTAACTAGTTGTTTATAGACATGGGAAAATTTTGAGAATCCTTGACTGATATGAATTCTGCCTTTTTTTTGTAGAATATGGTGAGAAAGGAATTTAAATTTTAAAAATATCATTTATAATACTTAATACTGATAACTATATATAGTGCTGTGTACGTAAGTATTGAAAATCTCTACGCAGAGTTTAGAAGATTACCTATGACTTAACAATGTTATAACATACATAAGATTACAGCAGAAGAGTTAAGAAGTAGATACAACAAAATTTGAAAAATCGTCTGACAGGCTAAAACGTTTGTGGTTTAAAGGGAAAAAATACATTCAGAAGATGCGATTGGGAAAGTTACAAGAGAACACAATAGTGTGATCTCAACAATAAGATCAATCAAATTGTGATTCAATCAAAAGGGAGAGAACAAAACCTATCAGTAAAAACCTATCCTTAAAATTAAATCCGAAGACTGTAAAGGGTATTCCAATGGGGGAAGACAAATGTTACAGATGAATGTTATCACATCCTGTATAAATTATAGTAGTTGACAGAGATCAAAGCCTAACTGCCTTTTATAGAAAATTATCTGTTCTCTCTCTAAAGTGCATCCATGAACTCCAGGCATCAATTTATTTATAAATATATAAACGCAAATTTAACTAATGTTCTACTGGAGGAAAGTTCCAAACAATTCCTTTTTGCATTATGTAAAGTGATCTTTGTGTACCAATTCCTTTTTGACTCTAACAAATAATGTCCTTGTCTTTATCCAAGAACGTGAACTAACAATCCTCCTTGTCTTACTTGTTTTTGTCCAAGAACGTGAACTAACAATCCTCCTTGTCTGCTTGTTAGAGACCATAATATGCTTGCAAAGTCGAAGAACAACATTATAATGGAATTGAGTTAAAGAAAGGCAGAAAAAATGTGTGATTTAAGAATCACATACTCCCTCCGTCCCAAAGAGAAATTCACAGTTATTGTAGATACGGAGTTTAAGAAAAAGTTTACTTTTAGGGGTAGTTTGGTATTTTTAAGTAATAAATAAATTATAAAGTAAGTAATGTGAGTTGTAAAGGGGTGACAATTTTGAAATTAAAGTGTTTTAAGGTTATTGATTTTTGTGTATTTCCTTATTTGGAGGTGTGAACTTGTTTATGGGAAGGACAAAAATAGAAAGCGTGAATTTGTTTATGGGACGGAGGGAGTATGATTTATGAGATTTTATACCATGGGAGACATGACTTAGATCACTTTTCTGCCTATGTCATTTCCCTTTTAGTTGTGTCTTTTACTTGGAACTTGAAGTTTTCTGTAAGAGTGCAGTTTTCATGGTACTATAATGAGTTAATACATAACATGTTGACTGTTGCCTGCATAACCAACAGACTCCATGGTTGGATGGGAAGCATGTTGTGTTCGGACAAGTTTTGGAGGGCATGGATGTTGTGAGGTTGATTGAATCACAAGGAACCGACAGAGGTGATCGTCCTACAAAGAGGGTTGTTATAAGCGAGTGTGGCGAACTTCCAGAGGTTTAAAATTTTGATTTTCCTATAGATAGGACAATCAAGAGATTTAACTGCTCTTTTGTCATCTTGTCCTATTTGCGATATAGAGGACCTTCTGTTCTATTAGGCTCTGTTCAACTCTGAGTTACTTGTATTTCAGTATGAGGAAAAAAGAAAAGTAATTGTATTTTTTGTCAAATCCAACCTGCTGCTTTTGTAGTAGTGCAAATTTTCCTCCTTTTCACTATAATAATCAATTAATTGATGTAATACTGTAGTCATGCGAAGTGCACTGCGATTACTCATTTTGGCACCATGTATACTGTAATGTTTGATAACCTTGGCCGTTCGCCTAGACGTTACTACTGGGCTGTGATATCTGATTACAGAAAGTGTGTTTTTTATACTCAAGCAGGGCCTGGAATTTAGAATCAAAAACTCAGAGGAAGTTGGATGGAAGATTACTTGTGTCTTAGATGTAAGCTTCAACCGTAGAATGGAAAGCCACATGACTGTGTATGAAAATATATGAGTGATGTGTGTGGGGTGGTATTTATATACTTTGAGAAATGCTTCCACAGCATTAGGGGTATGAATATCACTCCTGATGTGACTTTAAATCTAACTATTTTCTAGTTCAATAATTAGTATACATTAAATGTGATTTCACCTTTCACTTGACATGGCCCAAACTTAGAAAATCAAGGTGCATTGCGCTATCTTGAATATCTTGTGGTCAGTTCGATCTATATAATTTGCCATATTTAATTCTCCACATGATTTCTATACTCCCTCACATTTTCTTTTTGAACGAATATTATGAAATATAGTATTTTAATGTATATTGAATTGAAAGATATACTACATTGGGTAATTGTATTAGTGTTGTGTGTGAGTCCTATAAAGATATACTCTCTTTGTCCCAGTGTAAGAGGGTCTTTTGCTTTTTTATTAAGGAGTATTATCTTTAATATACTAAAGGAGAATTTAATTTTGATGAGGTGTCGTCACCAGAATTAATCTCAATTATTTTAATTTTAATTAAAATTAAAAATCTCAATTATTCTAATTATTAATTAAAATTTAATATAGATAAATACATATATTATTTTAAGATTTGAATATAATATTATAAATTATTATTATTTAAAAATTTAATATAGATTAATACATATATTTACTTTAAAATTTAGAATATTTATCCCATCTCCACCTATAAATAAGACTCTTTATTAATTCGTTTTACACACATAATTTATTCAATCATGACGAACAAAAGCTTTCTTCAAATTCTAAAAAAAGGTATTCGTTTTTATTATTATTATTTTTATTGATTATGTTTTGTTGTTGCGTTTATATTTCTTAAAATTTTATTTATTTATTGATTTTCGTTCGTTTTTTTTAATTGTTAGTATATGATTTTTCTACGAAATGAACATTATTTTTCATGATTAATTTTTTTATGATTTTACTTTTGTTTATATTTTACTTACTATTTTTTATATTCTCTTTTGATTATTGTTATGGGTATTATATCCTCCATACTTAGTAGGCCCAATACCCAATAACCCTTAAATACTTAAAGAAGGAGACCTAATCTTAAAGCGGCCCAATTCGGGAAGGAGTATTGAATGGACAGCTAAGGTAGCTCAAAGGAACCACCTCCAGTCCAAAGGTCCAAGTTAAGAAAGGTCGAGGAAGGAACCCAATAAAGGGACAGAAGTCCGAAGCACCCTCGGCGGCATCCCTCCCCCTACCCAGGAGTTCGGACGAACAACACAGGACAAAAGCGGTCTGTAACACCCTGCAAAGATGAACCATGACACCCAGTCTCCTCCCTAGGCTGGTCGGCGCACCAGGCAACTTCATTAATGGCGGTTTGTCTCCATCCAGGTGGCACGACGGGATTGGACGCCTACTAGGGTTTTGTTGGTAGTATAAATAGTTTCTCTCACAAGAGAGAAATAGATTATTCATTCTCACTTTAGATATTACACTTGTAATTAGAGGATTTTATGAGTGTTGTTCTAAGGAAAAGTAATAAAATCGGTTGAGTTCTTTAGTGGGAATTCGCTTTCCTATTGTTTGCGATCTCTTATTTATGTTTATCTTTTTTGATTGTGATCGTTCTTGGTTCAGCTACACGATAATCTTTATCTCTTAAACATAAATTAACTAGCCAAGAACACACATCAACAATTATTTTTATTTTTATTTAATCTTTTTCTTTTAGTTCAACTTTTCTTTTTTCTTTTAATTTTTAGTATGTAATTTATTATTTTTTTTATTTTTTACATAATTAATTTTTTTAACGGTTAATTAAAAAAAATAATTCATTTTGTTATGGTTTTATTTTGATTATATTCTTTTATTTAATTTTTTTTGTTTGTTTTAATTCTCTTTTTTGTTAATTATTAGTATGTATTTTCTTTTTTACGTTATCATTTTTTTTTGTGATTTTACAAATTTATTTAATTAATTTTGTTATAATTTCCTTTTCTTTTCTAATTTGTATTTATTTATAATAAATTTATATTTTATTTTTAATAATATACATTATTTTTATTATAGTTTTTTTATATATTATTTTAAAGTTTTTTTTGACAGATTTTTTGAAAGTTTTTTAATTATTTCCGTTATTTCCTTTAAATTTTATTTGTTCTAATTTTTTTGTCTTTTCTTTAATATATTTTAACCAACATTAAAATTTAATGATACCTAAATATTTTTTTTAAGATTGAATATGGATGTGATATATTTTTTAATATATTTTTTTATTACTTTCCTTTTTTTTAAGATTGAATATGGATGTGATATTTCTTATTTATTTATTATAATTTTTTAAATATTTTTTTAATTTTCTTTTGATTAATTTTTGTTTTATTCTGTTTTTTTGATGAGTATGTAAGTTTTTTTTCTTTAATTTTTTTGCGTTAATAATTTTTTTTATGGTGAGTTTTATTATTTTTTAATTAAATTTTTATGATCTTTCTTTAGATTATTTTTGAATTTATTTAATTTCTTTTTGTTTTAATTCGATTTTTTTTAAATTTTATTAGAAATTTTTAATCTTTTGATTTTTTATGTTATTAAATTTTTTTCATGATTAAATTTACAAAAAAATTTGAATTTTAATAATGTGTCTCATCTGAATTAATTTTAATTTTAATAATTACTAATTAATATTTTATGATAAATACATAAATATTCTTATAAATTTTCTTTAATGTTGAAATATTTATATTGATTAGATTAAATAAAAATTAAATCTAATCTAATCTAATCTTATCTTTAATATAAAGAGTTTAATTTTAATAAGGTTTCATCTCCATAAATTTTCTAAATTTATTTAATATAGATAATTATGTATGTTTATTATAAGATTTGAATATGAATGTTATCCAATCAAAAATAATTACTTCCTCCGTCCTACGCTTATGTTTACACTTTCCGTTTTCGTCCGTCCCTCACTTATGTTCACCACCCAAAAAGAGAAACTTCACATTAACCAAAAACCTCAAAAGTTATCTTAATTTCAAAAATACTACTCCCACCTAACACACATAACATACTTTATAATTTATTTATTACCTAAAAATACCACAACACCTCTAAAAAGTCAATAAAGTTGGTCAAAAAGTAATTTTTCTTAAACTCCATATTTATAGTGTCACTGAACTTAACAATGGGACGGCGGGAATATTAATTAAAATTTATTGTAGATAAATACATGTATTTACTTAAAGATTTAATTACGTATTGGATATAATCAAATCAAAATAAAATCTTATTTAGTTAAATAAATAAATTTAATTTTCTCTTCACTTATAAATAAATAAGAACCTTTATTCATCCATTAAACTATATATAGAGAAATTATACTCTTGAAGCTTCCTTCAAATTTGTATTTAATTTTTTATTTATTTTATTTAATTTTCTTTTGATTGTTTGTTATATTTTATTTTTTCTTTTGAATTTCTTTATATTTTAAGTTCAATTTTCAGAAATTATTCTCTTCAAATTTTCTTTAACTTCTAAAGAATAGATGCTATTCTATTTTTAATTTATATTATTCAATTTTTTTTATTAATTTTGTTATATTTTTATCTTATATTTTTAATTATTAAATTTAATCAAAAGGTAAACCATGACGTCATGGTGTGCATAAATTCAAATTTTACAATCTTTAATATATTGAAAGAGTTATAATAATAAAAATATTAAATTATAAAATATAATTATATTAAATTTAAATCATATATTTTTTTAAAATGATAACTTTACATAAACATAAAAAATTAAATTAAATTAAATTTATCCCTCTCCACCTATATAATAAGAATTTTTATTTATTCGTTCACATAAATTATTCACCACAACGAACAAAAGCTATCTTCACTTTTTAAAGAATTTTTTTTATTTTTTTAAAATTAATTTTTGCTGTTTGTTTTATATTTTTAAATTCTCTTTTACTAATTATTTTGTTTCTATTTAAACTTCTTTTTGGTTTTTATTTATTTTTATTTTTTTGAAAATTTTCATGTGAATTTTTGTGCAAATAATCTACTTTTCACATATAAATAAAACTCTTTATTCGTTCTTTATACTAACACACGTAAAGAACAAAAGTTTTTTTCAAGTTCTATTCAAAGTCGGAAGAAAGATATTATTTTTTTATTATAATTCTGTTTTTCTTTTAATTTTTTTATATTTTAATCTTTTGATTTCTTTAAATTACTATTTTTTATGGTTAATATTATAATTTTTAAAATTAATTTTGATAAAATTTCTTTTTTTATTTCATTGAATTGATTTATATTATTGAATTGATTTATATTATTTTTTTATTAATTAACTTTATTATAATTTTTTTCTTTAATAATTAAATTAACATATTTTAAAAATTTTTGATTAATTTAATTCTGCAACAAAAATCATAACAAAAATTAAGAAATCAATTCAATAAAATTTTTTAAATTTTATTTGGTAAATCAATTTAACAATGATATTAAACTTTTATCAATGGGAGCAAATTTATTTGAATGTATATAAATGAATTTTACTCTTCAATATAAACTTATATTAAATTAAAATTGAATAAATAGTTATATTAAACTTGAATTATATTTTTAAAATTGTTGAATAAATAGTTATATTAAACTTGAATTATATATTTTTTTAAATTGTAACTTTACAACCCGTGTAATACACGGGATCCATACTAATTATTTAATATGTAGTGGGTAGTTGTATTAGTGGGAGTGTGAGCTCCATATTTTAATTGTATTAGAGGGAGTGTGAGGGTCCCATGTGTGTAAAAAAGGAAAGGAGACCCTTTGGGTGAGACGACTAAAATGGAAAAAGATCATCTTTGAATGGGACGGATGGAGTATAGATTATTTTGTGTGGGTAATAGTTGTATTAGTGTCGTGTGTGAGTTATATAAAAATGATGTACCCCACCATTAGGGGCTCCCACTGCCCCTGTACTGGGGATTGGTGGAGGAAGTAAATCGCAGGATGTGCCTCAAGTGGCTTATAGAGAGGGCTCACTGTTAAACTTGTGCTTGCAAGGGGCCAAATCCATGCCAAAGGCATGATTCGAACCCCCACCCTGCAGCAACCAAGCTCAGTTGGAAGGTCTTTCCAACTAAGCTCGTGTGTCAGTTATATAAAGATATATGGATTGAATTGTGTGGGATCCATTTATTATCAAGGGACATGTAAACCTTACGATGAAACGCTTAAAATAGAATTGCGTAAACGTTAGGTTGGGGTAGTACAATCTTAATAACTAATAATTTTATCATCTGAAGTCTATTTAATTACATGGTAAACTGTTAATAACTTTCGGATAATGCACATGAATTGATTTGATAAAATGATCGAAAAGTTATTGAAGTTTGATAAGAAGATTGACAACTCCTATTGAGATTACTAATATTTGAGCGACTGCAATGTACTCGTGGGATTCTTTATTCTAATTCTATTACTAGGATTCATTTAATGGTGTGATTTTTGTTCTTTATTTGATTTCAATTTAAATGCATTTGCGTACGACTTATTTTTCTAATTTGAATTACTTTCCTCTGTTCACATTTTTTTTCTTTTCTCTATTTCTTTAGTGATGAAATGAAATAAGGGTGTAACTTGATTTAAAAATATATCAACTTAAACCGACACACTTTACTTACTTTATCATTTATTTATTATAAAAAAATTCCAAAATACGTCTAAAGTATCAACTTTCTTAATGTTTTTGAAAAAAATATGAAAATATTTTTGAGACGGAGTGAATATATATATACTCTCTCTATCCCACAAAAAGAGGGTCTTTTGCTTTTTGCATGTTGATTAAAGAGTACTCCCTCCATTCCATCTTTATGATTACGTTTGCTTTTTGCACGTGGATTAATAAATATAATATTTTAATGTATATTGAAGTGAGAGAAATAATATTTTAATGTAAACTAGGTAGTTTTAATGTGTATTGAAGTGAGAGAAATAATATTTTAATGTAAAGTAGGTAGGTGTATTAGTGTGATGTGTGAGTCCATGGAGAGAGAAGTAATTAATTTGTGTGGATCCCATTTGCTAAAAATGGAAATGTAACCATTAGGATGGAACGCCCAAAAAATATGTAACCATTAGGATGAGACGGAGGGAGTATTATTATTTAATGTGTATTAAGTAGTTGTATTAGTGAGAGTGAGAACCCCATATTTTAATTGTATTTAAGTGTGTGTGAGTCTCATGTGTATAAAAAAAAAATAAGACTATTTAATTAGGACGTGAAAAATGAAAAAAAAAAGTTACTTTTAAAGGAATGGAAGAAGTATATTTTTATACTCCCTCCGTCCCACGTATTTTTCTCACTTTCTATTTTGGGGTGTCCCACGTATTTTTACCCATTCCATTAATGGTAAAAATATATTACACATCATATATACTTTTTACACTTTATTCATCAATCCCAACAACTTTACTTTTTACACTTTATTCATCATTTCCAAACACTTTATTTACTTTTTCACTCAATATTACCAATTTATCCTTACTTTTTTCATACATTGTATATTAAAAAAATAACTTTTTAATTTACGTGCCCGTACAAATGAGTAAAAATACCTTACGGAGAAAGTACTATATTTATATTTAGAAAAAAAATGTCGTGTAACATACGTACTACACACCAGTGTACTGGAGTACTATTTTTTAAGAGTTTCATCAATAATTAAACTTTCCACGTTTGATAAAATTTCTTTGATTGGTGGGAGTGACAATGATGGTATTTAATTATATCATTTTGATTTGGGAACATTAGTGGTTTATAGTGGCAAACTTGTGACACTACATGATCACTCTGTCAAGGTCGAATATTACAAAATCAATTTAATTGGGATCTTATTAATTTTTTTTAAACCAATCATTTCAGCTGTACTAAGCTGACAAATTATCAAACCATATAATATTTTTCTATTAATTTGTACTCCTTTCATTCCACTAATAATATTTTCACATTTAGATCAGTAACATAATATAAATATGAAAATATTTTTTTTAGGACAGAGGAATTATATTTTAAAAGACATATAATTATCATCATGTAAATGTGAAAGTGACGTACTTAGTGAGACGTGTCATGGTAAAATTATTTTACACTTTTGTAATGAGTTGTCATTTTTTTTTATAAAAGATGCTATCACTTTTCTTTTGAAATATTATTACTTTTCATATACTATAATATATTTATAAAATAGTTCATTGTACCATTATCAATTTTCATTAATTGAGTATCACTTTTCATTAAAATATTACTCCATCGTCTCATAATGAAACTCAAAGTTACTGTAAATACATCATTCTAGAAAAATCATTTTTTGATTTCCTTTTAGGGTAATGATATTTGTAGATAATAAATTAATTATAAAGTTTGTTAGGTGAGTTATAATGAGGTGATAGTTTTGAAATTAAAGTATGTCGTTAGGGTTTTGAATCGATTGATATTTCGTTATTTGGGGGTTGATCTTATTTATGAAATGAACAAAATAATAAATGAGAATTTGTTTATAAGATAATGGAAGTATCACTTTTTATTAAATTCACGGAAGTCATTCCGTTTATTTCACAATATTTATGGAAGAAGGAAATACTATTTTTCATCCAAAATTGGCTTAGGGTATTAGGTCACATATTAAAAAATATACGGAAAGTAAATAAAATAAAAAAAATCCGACTAAACCTAAATTCTGATATCAAAAACAAATTTTGTTTTCCCCAAATAGAACTCAACTCACTCATACACACACCAGTATTGTAGATAGAAGTGACAAGAAGAAAAATAAGTAAATTTTGTCCACAGTCCAAGACCAATTTTGTTTTTTCATCCAAAATACTCACTTCGTCCATTTCCAAGGGTATCATTTGCTTTTGGGCACAGAGATTAAGAGTATTGTTATTTAATATGCAGTAGATAAGTAATGTGTAAGTTTTACCTTTTTAGCCCCCCACCTTATTAATATGAGGAGGGGTAAATGAGTAATTTGTAAATAATTTAGGGTTAGTAGGAATATTATTAGTGGGTCCCTCATTGTACATAAATGAAAATGAGACCCTTAGACTCGGACACCGTAAATGATAGAATGAAACACTTGAAAGCGGACGGAGGGAGTACTAAGAACCAAGGTTGCAAGTTTAAAACGTTAGTTCATTATTTTGGGCCAACAAGAAATTGTTACATTACATGATGGACTATGGAGATGACTAATCAGTCAAGTTTGTTTGTTTGTTTTTTTATTTGTACTTATTATTAATTTTTTTTCAGAAAAATTTCCTAGAAAATGCCATGTTACACATTAATTAGCCGAAAACCAACCAAAATTTCGTGGACTATCATTTTAAGAGACTCCTATTGACTAGTTTTCTGCTGTTTACTTAGCAAACATAACTTTCATTTTTCTAATATTTGTCAATTTACTTTTCAATTTGACTGATATTAATTTGGTTCTCTCGTCTCTTATCCGTGAAGATAAAGTAGAATAAAATAGGTCACGTGATAGTGTTGGATTTTATGGATGATTTCACCGACAATGATATGTTGAGATGATTTTTATTAACCGTTGTTGGTGAATATGAATACAAAGATTGCGAATTTTTATTGTAAGAATGGAAAGTATCATGATAGAATGTGTGATAAACCCCACCAAACCCAACTATATAGGACTAGGCCTACAATACCGGGCCACCAAACCTATATCACGACCCATCAACTCAACCCAGTTTCATCCCCCGCCGGCTCTGAGCTACCTTCAAAGAGATTTACCGTTTGTCGGTTAACCTCATAAACCTCTCGAAGAGATAATCAAATTAACCTCATGGACTAAATTGATAAAGAGAAAAGAAGCCCTAGTACACTCTCCTCAAACTTAGCACAATCACGAAAGTTAAATGTGCATTTACGGAGATAAGATGTGCATTAAATGCACCGAGAAATATGACTAACTTTCACTTATAATCTATTTCATATAATAGCATTGAAATGCTTGTAAAAGACTCTCCCTACCCTCTCCAACATTAGAATACAAAAAACAACAATCATTAACTCTCTTATACTTACTTTCTTTTAATCTTTGCTAATCATTTATGTTAGATTTGTTCTATTTATACAATAAAAGCTATATTAATTATCAATCCAAAAAAAGGGATAAAAATCACCATGGTTTATTAGCAAATCAAGAAGAAGACATAAAAGATGCCGATTATAAAAGAATAGAGAAAAAAAATAGTTGGTTGAGTCAATCCATTAAAAATAAAATAAGGGAGAAAAAATAATTGGTTGAGTCAATCTATATTTAAGGTGGGTGGGGCAATAGCAAAGCACACATATCACACATTCTTGGGAGGATAGGGCAAAAAAGACTGCCAAATGATGTGGAAAGATAATATTTGCCAACCCACACATCACAAACAAAAATTCATGTGCCATATACACACATGGGTTTATTACCAAGTGGGACGTTGGCAGTATTGATTTTTATTTTTATTTTTTAATTAATTAATTATTTTATTTTATTTTAAAATTTAATTTATAGGTGTATTTTTGGGAATACACATGAATTTTTTTATTCAGACTTAATTTTTAGGCAATATCATGAAAGAGTTTACGTGAGATAGATAAAATGTGATAACTTCAATAATATAAAATGATATTCAATTAACTGAAAAGTGATTACAATTTATTTATTTATAGTATAATGAAAAATGATATTAATATTTTATAGCGAAGATGATAACTAATTACAAAAGTATACCGTGATAAGCTTTTACTCAAGGCGTGCCCTAATTTTTTTATAGATTTGCCTCTTGACTTCTAACCCTTTCTTTTAGTTTTTAAAAGTTTGCCCCCCTATAATAATATAAAAATCAAAACAAATTTCTGGATTCATCTCTACTCATGTATTTGTCACCTTTTACTAGCATTAGCTCATTATTTACTCCTTGGCATCACATTCCCTATTCTTGAGAACTACCTTTATACTACACTACATTAGTAGGTGGTGTAGATGCTTTTGCTTTGCAAAATGACCCTCATCTCCACCCCCCGCACCCCCCCCCCCCCCCAAAAAAAACACACACACACACAAGAAAATAATGAGTTGTGGTAAAAAAATGCCACAACATGGAGAATGAAGAATAATATGTATAATTAGAATGACCTCCAAACAAATGAAGGGTATAAAAACACAGCAAATGTACAGTTTCCTTTATTTAGCTTTACATGTTTAATAAATCACTGCATTGCCTTTAGGCCTAAACTATTTCTTTTAAGATCAAGAACTAAATCTTTGAGCTGCTCTAGGTACATGTTTAAGCCAACTAATATTTACTGGAACGAGGGCGCCGTTTGGTTACCTCTCAGGAGCATGATTTGATGAGACCTAAATTGTAAAGGAACTTCTCTGATCTTGATCGAAATAGACTACCCAAAGAGAATCGGCCACCACTCTGCTGCTCTGGAGGTGAACTAGAGTAGGCATCCTCCTTCACTCGGAGTATAGTTAATCCTATTTCTTTCCTAACTGCCTCAATGGTTTCACTTTTCACCAGATGGCCTGATGCATCAGTTACGTAGAAGGCGTTTACAGCTTGTGTGCCCCTTGTTGTGACCTCAGCTCTGGTGACCGACAGTCCATTTTCCCTAAAAATACGAGTAACATCAGATAGAAGACCTACTCTGTCCTCGCTGCATAATTCCAATCTTATTCCCTGCATCATGTCAAGTAAACAGATGTAACTAAACATGAACGCATTGGGGTGTTGAGTGTGTGTGTGTCAAAGCTGCATCATCGATTAGGCACCTCAGATGATCTTCTTTTGATTGCTGCTTCCAAGCAATGAATTACACGCTGTCGCTCTGCTTCTGAATTAATGGGGCATCCATCCATATGTCTTATGTAATATTCCTAACAAAGCAAAATATTCAACCCAAAATTAAAAGTGGGACTCAATAGGAAGATTGATTGATGATTGCGTAAGGCTTTTCGAATGCATAGATTTGCATAAAACCAAAATAAATTATACGTGGTCCACATGACTCGAACTTGGCAGCCAAGAACCAAATAAAACGAGACCATGTTATTTATTGCATATCTATAGTTCTCTTGGACAAGGAAACTACTATGTATGCAAAGAAAATTAAATGCATAACAAAAGTGAAAATATTTACATTGTGGCATGTTCAATTAAATCGTCACCTGTTGAGCCTCAGGTCCTTCAGCGATAATGGTGCCATGAAATATAACGTATTGCATATCTGTTATGGTGCATACTGTATCGAAGATCAGCTTAGGTCGGTCTGGACACCTCAAGTTCACCACCGTGTACCCTTTTTCCTCACAGTTTTCAACATGGACACGAGGTTTCATCCGTTCACTAGTTGAAGTAACAACGCTCTGATCATCATAATCACGGTCAGCATACATCATCTGATGCAACCTTCTCTGTGTATGGGTAGAACCAACAGAAACAGCAGTGTTGGCACTTCGCCATTCTCTGTTTCCTTTTAGAATGTAGAGCAGAAGCTGTTTGATGTTATTGAGTCGATCAGGGTCGTTTATTGCCAATCCATTCACTTCGTCAGTGATGTAAACAACTGAAGCCATTCTTGAGTTGTGGGTCCATACTTCTGCTGCTACTACATTACATTTGTGGTCGGCAAGAACAGCAAAGACCTCGGAGAGCAACCCTGGTCTGTCTCTACCGGACAACTCAATAGTAGTGTGCTCTGCAGCAGATTCCACACCCACAGATCTTTCAAGTGACGAGAAGCTACGCCCTCTTCGTCCCAGGGACTGTAATATAATTTAACAAGAAGGATCATTTGATGATGATGCGATACTTAATACAGGACTTAGTCTTAGAATTAAGAACAAAGCAAAAGAAACCACAATATAATAATCAAGCAAAGAAAGCATTCATTATTCATGCTTTGAATAGTGCTATTAATAATACTGTATTACAAACTTGCAATACAAATATTTCACACATTACATATAATCAAGGTTATTTCATAATATATAAGCAATCGGATACCGCCTCTCCTTTGGTTCCAATTGAAATGCTACACAAAATTAAACAAGAGACGAAAAATGTACCACTCCCACTCCATAGAAAAGCCACAATGTTGTTTCCAAAAAAGACGATGCCGCAAGCAATTAAGAAAGATGGATATCAATCTAGAAAGCAATACAACCTTCTTGTTATTAAAACCAAAGGATGATTTTGGATAAGTGAATTCTACCTGTTGAATTCGATCAGATATTGTATCATCGTTGACCTTATTCCCGAATTCATCTGTAACATGAAAGACTGCATTCGACAATCAAAACCAAGAAATCTTGCATTCAGTACTAGAAAACATCATCAGATTCTCAACCAATTAACACAAAAGGATAAATGAAACTCACCATCCATAAACCATTCACCATCAGAAGAAATGTAAGCCCTCGTGATTATCAGATTCAGATCAGTAAGAACTTGCACCACCTCCAACAGGCTTCCCCTCTTATTAGCACTATCAACCTGCAAAGTTCCCCAGAGAGAAAACAATCATGTAATTAAATCAATAGTTCTCAGATCAAACAGTAATTTTTTATATTCCTAATTCAATCAAAATCAATTTAAGCAGCAAACAAGAGCCCTCATACCTTGATCAAAGTTGCCTTCCTGTCAGATGCATTGTCAATATTCACCCTACAAAGTCCCAATTCAAGAACAAGAGTCAACAAACACACACACACACACACAAATATTTAAAATCTATTTTCTCGAGATAGAATCATTATTTCACGAAGATTACACCTTCAACATGCACACAGAAACACAATTGACCAATTCAAGGAAATCAGCAGAAAAATCTCCAAGTTGAGTTAATAAGAATAGGAGCGAGATTATGAGAAATTACTTTGGAGGGTTCATTCTAGTGACCAGCTTCTCAAACTCGTCATCAACTCCAACTGATGAAGACCAGTAATTCATTTTAATGAGGGAGAGAAACAAAGGAAGATTTTTGCAGAAAGAGAGGAAGAATTGAGAGTGAAAAAAGAAATCCCAGATAATAATTTCTGGTGTGCAGTGAAATCAGAATGCGTTGGTGAATTCAGAGGAGAAAAGGGGCCTCAAATGTTTGTTAACAAATATGACAGTGGGCCGCGAGCTGTACCAAGAGTTTTTGGAGGGACTCCTTCTCACACACAACGGTTTCACTTTTTCATACATGTGAGAGAGAGAGAGAGAGAGAGAGTGGATTTGTTTGCAGAGAAGAGAAGAAAGTAGAGATGGAGAAAGGCTTAGGAGTCATGGTTACAAAGGCTGGCTGAAACGGCCTTTGTCTTTCACCCCTCAAACCCCACTTGCTTCTCTACGGATCATATCGAATAAGTTATACTAGTATATTTTATTTTATATAAAATGTTTTTATAGCTATTTAAGAAAATGTTAAAACAATTTCACATGCTCACAATCTCATACTAATGTTGTTACTTTAGAGATAAAATAATTACTCCCTCCGTTCTACACTTATCTTCACACTTCCGTTTTTGTCTATCTCATACTTATCTTCACCATCCAAAAAATGAAATTTCACATTAACCAACAACCTCAAAAGTTATCATATTTCATTCTCACCTAACACACATAACATTCTTTATGATTTATTAATTATCTAAAAATACTACAATACCCCTAAAAAGTCAATAAAGTTGGTCAAAAAACAACTTTTCTTTAACTTCGTATCTACCGTACCGGTGCAGATAAGTATGGGACGGAGGGAGTACTATAAATGCATACAATCCTCTAGAGTGAGGCTATTGTGCCCTGAGACATCGTACCCCTTTGCAATTTAAACTCCTAACAATACATATATTTAAATAGAATATGGAAGGAACACACAAATTTTTGCCTAAAAAGTAATCAAACTGATTCAATGGACGATTTAATAGAAAAATTAAATTTCACATATTTTTATTATATTACAAATCATCATTTAACAAAAATGTATAATCACTAAAATTATTTTACAAAAAGTAAAGAAATCAATTTAACTAAAAATATTTATAATTTATAATTCTTACTTCATGCACAGTTATTACATACCAATATTATAGTTATAATTGGACCAGAGATCGAACTGGTGGCCCTAACGGTTCAAGGTCAAATTGTCGATCAAGAAAACGAAAATTACATATTTTTTTAATAATATTTTATTATATTATACTCTCCCGTCCCATAATAAGTGTCACACTTTTCGTTTTTGTCCGTCTCATAATAAGTGTCACCACCCAAAAAAGAAAACTTCATATCAACCAACAAATTCAAAAGTTCTCTTCATTTCAAAAATACTACTCTCACCTAACACACATAACATTCTTATAATTTATTTATTATTTAAAAATACCACAATACCCCTAAAAAGTCAATAAAGTTGATTAAAAAATAACTTTTCTTAAACTCCGTATCTACGTTAACGGTGACAACAATTATGGGATGAAGGGAGTAGTATACCCCCTACGTCCCATCCTTATAGTTACGCTTCGGAAGCGTAACTATAAGGATGGGACGGAGGGAACGGAGTATATGATTTTACATTACCATACATGATATAAATGTGAATAATAATCTATTTGGGTTGAAAGAGGTAAAATGGAGTATATAATAGTAGCTAATTTGCTACAAATTTAAATTAGGGATTTTAGGACTGAAAAGAAAAATAATTTATGATAGTTCATTTGATTTGATTATTTAATATTTAATCTATCATCTATTTTAATCACAAGTATAGAGATTAAATTAAAAACGAAAAGATATCAATCAATCACTAGAAAATTGAAATAAATGTGGAAAAATTATGCTAGTTAACAATTTAATTGATGAAATGATTTTATTAAGTCAATTATTTAATTAAGGAATAATTGGAAATGAGAGTGCGAAAGATTGCAATTTTTTTTTTGTGTTGCAGGTCCAGTTACCGGTTCAATCGCCCGATCGGTCTGATTTTATATTTAAATTATTTTAGTTTAAATTTTAAAATGATAATAATCTAATTATTTTATAGAAGTATTTCATCTTAGTTTATGTGTAATTTTTTAGAATACGAGCTAGTCTACTTCTCATCTCGGAATAATTCCGCATTTTTTAAACGTAGTTCTTTTATTAATAATTTTTTTTAGAAAATTTGGTATATACCCCATCCGTCCCCTTGATACATATCTACTTTTTCATTTTTTGGTCCGTTTCATTACAAAGTATTCATTTTGATTGATGTGACCAACAACCACCACACATGACCCCACACTTAATACTAATACAACTACCCACTACACATTAAAATATTATTTCTTTCACCTTATTATATATTAAATTATTACACTCCTTAATCCACGTGTAAAAAGTAAATGAATACATTTCAAGGGGATGAGGGAGTATTAATTTTTTTAAGTAATTTGGTATTATTCTTATAAAGTAATGAATAAAATAAAAAACATTATATGTGTTAGGTGGAGATGATGATTTTAAAATTAAAATATAAAATTAATTAATTTATTGAATTTTTTTTTAAGAGCGAATACTATTGAGCAACAAATAAATAACAGACGCATGCATAAAAGATTAATAATAAAGTTTTTGAAGTGAAGAAAATTAGAGACATTAGTTTGTACTAAATAACATGTCATGACAAGTATAATTACTCAAATAAAATAAATAATATTAATATTTTTTTTAAAAAAATGCATAATTAACTCAAAGTGTCTTTCTCACCCTACATTTAAAATTGTTTATTCCAAATAAAAAAAAAAGAAAAATAAAAGTGAAAGGGAAAGATAAGATCCATTTCACTCAGTCTACAACAATATTCTCTCTCTAGATTATTATTTTTTTAAAATTTAGTTATCACATTCACTCATTGGGTTTATTTCCTAAGATTATGTCTTTCCATAGTATATTTTACCTAGATTTTGGTTATAAATGATTAGATGAAAAGGAATAAAGTAATGATGAGGTGTAATCGCATAGATAAATTAATTTAATTGCGTTCATATCTTTCTTTCTTTTTCTAAAATTAAAAGAATATACAATGTCAGATAATGGTGGAATGTTAATAATTAATTATAAATGAATAGCCACATGAAACATTTGTATTAATTAGTGAGGTATAAACTATTATACTACAATAGAGTATTAAGGTGAGAATAATTGAACAAATAAATTGAGAGTTCAATAATATGTAACATCGATGCACTGAACAATTGAAACCATTAAATCAAATTTTAATTTAATCTCTATTATTAATTAAATTAAAAAAATAAAAAAAATAAAAAAAATAAAAATATACACTACCCCACTTTTAACCTATTTTTAATCTGTAAATTATGGAGTGCACCATTGGAACCAAGACATGTTTGATTATTGTTTGATGAAGAATATATATAAATAAATTGATTAATAACATTAAAAATACTGAATATTATATATGGTGAAGCAAACATGATACACTTAAAATATGTTCACTATTGATAAGGTAGGGATGAATAGGAAAGAAAGATGTAAACTAATTGATAAGATTTATTGTTGCTTCTTATCAACTTGTGGATCTAGTTTAACGTGTCTTGTGTCCAACTGTAATATATTTTAAATTATTATAATTGAAAAGTATTTACTACTAAATGTTTATTTTAAAGTATTTCTGGATAAATTATATTTGTTCAATGTTTATATATGAGTTTTTAAAAGAATGGAACGTTTTCAATCTATTAATTTGAAAAATCATGTTAATTATCAATTCGGCTTAAATAAGAATGCGCCGCGCCATATACGTTGTCACTTTAAATATACATGCATAACGTAATGATTGATGTCATGAAAAATAAGTATGAATACCATATAATTTATTATAATTGATAAAGATAAAATTATGTTATATTAAAAAAATTACATTTATATTATAGGTAAAAAATATATATTATCTGTAATTAATTAACAATTTATTTATAAAATATATAGATTTAAATAAATAATTATATATATATATATTATAGCTAATATAAAAACAAAAAATTAAATTTAAAAATAAATAATTGCAGTATAGTAATTAATACCGTAAATGAACGAATGGATTAAATTTAGTACATAATTAAAACAAATTATCTCCAAAATAATAGAATTTATACGTGCCACTTAAAAGATAATAACGTATAGATTAAAAAGTATTATTATTATTATTATGTATAGTGAGTAGTTGTATTAGATGGAAGTGGTGAGCCGTGTGATGTACTTTTTTACTAAATAAAGAATATGGATACTTTTGAAGTGGACCCCAAAATGATAAAATAAATACCTTGTAAGTGGCGTTAGAAAGTATATTCAATTAATAATAATATAAATTTTATTAAAATACTGATTTAAAAAAAAACCAATTATGTATAAATAAATAAATACTAAACGGTACGGGCAATTCACGTGGATAACAAATTTGAGATGATTAAATGTATTATAATGGTTTTTTAAAGGCTAATTCTCCTGTGAGTGCATTAAGGTGAACAAACTTTCATAAACGTATACAATTATAAATAAAAATATATACTTATGAACAAAAATGTATATATTTTGTTTGCGAATTTTTCTGTTAGTTTTGTTAGTTTTTTTAACGCTTGCACCCGACACCAATTCGTTCCCAAGAGGAATCAAACCTGGGTCACTCACATTTGTGAGGAACCCAACAGTAGCCAAGTAGGCTAGCACACTTAATTAAATTAAAGTGATACCTATCTATCACCATCCCTAATTTTATTTTAGAGGGAGTATCCTAATTTTATTTTAGGGAGGAGAGTATACTTTTAGATTATTTTGAAGTGCAAAGGGCATTTGTGGTTGATGAGTAGTTTTTTTTAAGGTTTAGTTTTATTTTTTAAAATTTTAATTAATTTATTTGATCTAATGATTGTTATAAGCTGGTTTTTTTTTATCTAAGAGTTTATATTAACTAGTGCCCCATATGCACACTCTAGTTTAACTCATAATTTTAATTGCACATTCGAGTTTAACTCATAATTTTAATATCTGACTAAAATTTTAAATTCCAAATGTTCCGGGGTCATTACTGTAATCTGATCATTAATTTAAATCTGGAGCCAGATTATGATGATTCTTCATTTGTTTGACATACGACTGTTTCATTAACTAAGTTTTGCTACTCCAACATTTTAAGTATACAAATTAAAAAATAAATAAATGATTAATAATCTTTATCTAATAATCTATATCTGCCCTAAATTAATGTACGAATTTGGATAAGATCGTCCATATTTAATAATGATAATGTTTAAATTAAGTGATTCATGCATTTTGGTTAATGAGTTAAAAATAAGGATAAGTTGATAGTTATTATTATTTTATAAATTTTATTATTTTATTTTATTTGATGGTGGAAATAGAATTAAAAAATAATTTAAGGGTTCAGATCGTCCCAATATACCATATATTCATTAATAAAAATAAATATAAACTAATAAATAAGAACTAATACAGTTTGTTAGTAAAATTTTAACGTATTTTTTTTAATAAAAATCGAATATATAAAAAAAAGTAACATATTATTAAAAAAAACTCCGTCCCATAATACTTTTCACGTTTATTGTTCTACGTTGTTCAAAAAAGTTGCACTTTTTGACCAACTTTATTGACTTTGAAGGGTATTGTAGTATTTTTAGGTAATAAAAAAGTACTCCCTCCGTCCCAGAGAACTGTTCACCTTTCCTTTGTAAATTACAAAGGAAATGTGAACGGTTATCTGGGACGGAGGGAGTATAAAGTAATTATATGTGTGTGAAAAAATAGTAACAAATTTGAAATTAAATTAACTTACGAGGTTGTTAGATAAAATAATGTTTCTTCTTTTGGGATGTGAAAGATTTTATGAGACAAACAAATGCGGAAAGTGCGAAAAGTTTTATGGGACGAAGAAATTATTAAATAAAACTGATATGGATATGGATACATGCGTATATTCGAGGAGTTGGTCTCCTGTATCCCCACACAAATTTTTGCTATATTCGGATGTATAAGATATCAACTTATTACAAAAATTTATAAAGTATGTATTAGAATAAAGTATGCATTACAAAAATTATTACAAAAATTTATATAAGTATTTATTACAAAATGAAAGGACGTTGAAAAAAAAAAAGAAGGCAATTCGCCATAAAACGCGTTGACAACAAATTTTTTTATTTTTTTTTACATTTCGTTGACAACATATTTCATCAATTATATAGAACAGAGTAACTGAAATAAAATTTCAATATATTTTCAAACGTTTACGACATAATTCATCAAACGTTGACGATATAATTCATCAATTACTTAGAACATAGTAACTGAAATGAATCTCAATATAATTTCAAATTACATAAAACAGATTAACTGAAATGAAATCTCAATATATTTTCAAAGTTTTATACAAATTATTAATTTTAGTTAATCTCAATATATTTTCAAAAATTTATACAAATTATTAATTAAAGAGATTTGTTTCATTTCAAATAATTTATACACCACCTCAAAGACAATTACTCCTTAGATTAATGTTTAGGTTTGTTGATATAATCTTTTAATGTGAGCACTAGATATATTAGTATTGTATGTAAACTCTTAGTTTGGAATAAATCAAAATGACAAATGTAAAGGAGTATTTTTGAATAAGTCATGACCTTTTAAAGATAAAACACTTATAAACTTATTTAAGAATAATAAATATGAAAATATATTAATTATTTTGTGTGAATCCTACTTACAAATAAAAAATGTTGAAATAAATCAAAATGACAAATGTAAAGAGTATAAGATAGGTCATGAATGATAAATTTAAATATTATATGAATTACAATAATAAAAGGGTGAGTCTGATGTAAACCCGATTCACCATTCATTTTAAGTTACTCCCTCAGTCTCACAATACGCTTCACATTTACTGTTCAACGTTGTTTAAGAAAAGTTGCACTTTTTAACCAACTTTATTGACTTTAGAGGGTATTGTAGTATTTTAGGTAATAAAAAAGTATAAAATAATGGTATGTGTGTGAAAAAGGAGTGACAAATTTGAAATTAAAGTAACTTTTGAGGTTGTTAGATAAAATAAATTTTCTTTTTTTTTGGGATGTGAAGGGTATTGTGGGACAAACAAATGAGAAAAGTGTAAAAGATTTTGTGGGACGGAGGAAGTACTTTTTAAAAAGATGAATTGCAATTTTTTTAATAAAAAATATTACCACTCATGTTCTGCTAAACAAGAATATAAAAGTCACGACATATTAGAATTTTAAAGAATAATAATTTTCATTTAGAAAAGTAATAATTCATCTGTTTAAAAGTAATATCTCATGTAATGAAGATAATTGGTAAGTCAAGCTACAAGAATTTGAGAAATAATATTTTTTATTCAAAATATTAATCCTTCATCTTACTACAAAGTAATTTCTTATGTAAAAAAAGAATAATAATAAAAAAAAACATAGCGCATGTATGAACCTAATTTACACAAGTGTTTGCCATAATAAAATTACGAAACAGATTTGTTGAGATCGTATCACGGTGAGACCATTTTACGTTTTTTTTAATTAATTATTACTACTTTTTATTAAAAATGTTAATATCACTTTTATTTCAAAATAAGAAAAATTACTCATAGGTACACACTTTGTACCATAAATTACTAGGAGATACAATGAATTCAAATAATTACTCTCACATACAAAATATTAAAGTAAAATACCAAATATAACCTTAATTCATTATAATCCATACACTTTTAAACTACACACCCTAAACCTTACCCACCCATTGCCGGACCGCTGTCGGCCGGCTGCTGGACCACCGCCAGCTCACCGTCCGAGAGTAGGAGTATATAATTTTATCGCTGCACATGAAACTTACGATTCACACATTTTTTTGCTGCACACACTTTTTTTACTGCACATAACTTTTGCTGCACACGAACTTTTATGCTGCACACAAACATTTATGTGCAGCACATTGTAAGGGTAATATTATAATATCACTATATATTTATGTAGTTAGTAGTAATATTTTTGTATATTTGTATCTTATAGTAATTAAGGAGATTACAATGTACCTAACAATAAATACTTCTTTAAAATATTATCATTTTTCATTTACACTATAAATTATTTATGAAATTGTTTAATGCACTATTATCACTTTTTCATCAATTAAGTATAATTTTTTATTAAAATATTATCAATTTTTATTTGTCTCATGAAAATCATTCTATAAAACAATTTCACACAGTTTTTTTTGCCTAAAATTACAATCATACTTAAAAAAATAATAATAAACCATAAAGACAAATACTAATCCTACGTAAAATTGGCATAAATGATTCATACTCCACCGTCCCGCATTAAGGTTTACGTTTTTATTTTGGGTTGTCCCAAGTTAAGGTTTACATTTCATTTTTTGCCATGTTGGGCCCATACAAAATAATTAATTATTTCATGTAGGGCCACACACAACACTAATACAATTACCTTTTGAATTAAATATTATTTATCTCGCCTCATCACATAATAAAATATTTTATCTTTTAAATCTCGTGCAAAAAGTAAATGTCAACCTTAATGCTGAAGTATGTATTTTTCGTTCATTAAAAACACTCACTTAATTCAACTTACCTTCTAATAGAGTGGAAAAAGGAGAACATGTATATGGTTGGGCTGTACTATTGCATTTAAAATAAGAAATCCGCATTTTCTTTGCTTGATTAAATAATAAGTTTGAATTTATTTTCTACCTATAATTTTTGGGCAATTTTGGATGCACTTAATGTACCGGTGCACCATAAGTTTATAGGTTAAAATGAGGGAGTAGGTAATTTTTTAATTATTTATTTTATTTATTTAATGGTGGAGATTGAATTATAAATTGATCCAACGATTACAATTGTCTAGATGCACTGGTGCACCCGATACACTCTACTTGGACACATAATTTTTACGATGTGTTTTATCCAAGTCTTTTTTTATTAAAGAAAAATATATATTTTATTATATAACATTTTAAAAAAATTTGATATCCAGTGTATCCAGTGCACGCTTGCACCGATATGTGAATAAATTTTTATTTAATATTTTATACAAGTTTCTTAATAATTATGTAGTTTTTTTACATTCAGTTTTTCATTAAAAAAACTTACAGAAAATTCTTCAGTTTTTCATTAAAAAAAACTTAAAAATTCGCTAACAAAGTGTACACATTTTTATTTATTAGTTGATAGACGTTTTTTATGCACTTCAATTAAAATCCTCAAGTGTAAGGATGTTAATTGTAGCGACAAGAACCCAAGCTAAATTATCGATCCCAATGAGACAGTTAATTATCTATTTATTCTAATTTACTAACTAATCAGAATTGAGTAACCAATATCCAGAGTTTTTGAATTAATTAACTAAAGTACGGAAATAATAAATAACTGAATAATTAAAAGCCAGAGAAATAAATTCATGTTTTAAATCAAGAGATAAGGAACAATTCTAGGTATTAGGTATAAACTAATTAATTTGGTTCTTAGACTTCTAAGTGTTCATTCATGCAACATCAATGAAAATACACCACTTAATCCTGTTAACCTACCAGATATGACCCGATTTTAAGCTAACATTATATTTTGATTTATTTCCTAAGGTGCGTGAATATTAGCAACCCTCATTTCTAGATACTAATTAAAGCAAAGAACAATACCTTCGGATGGTAAGTTCGACTAATAAGATATTCTCTGAAATTACTACAAGATTTTATTCACTTCCAATTTAATGTTTAATTGTATTGTTCCACTAAACAATTCAAGTTCTGATTTGCCAGTTCATTAGAATTAATGTGTTCACGGATAAACTACTTTAATTCCTAACAGATAGACAACGCAAATAATGAACGCACATAAGCTAACACAATAAACCAAGCATCACAGGCAATGACATGAATTATTATGAAGACGTTACGAAGTATAAAAACAAAGTCTGATTAAATAAATAAATTCAGAATATCAACTGCATAAATTCTCAATCTTGGTCTAGGTTCCCAAATCAATTAAATCAAACATCAAACCCTAGAACTGTATAAGAAATTAATCCATGAGATTACAATCAACACTCATGGCTATGCAATTCATATCACAAATCAAGACAAAAGAAAGGAAAAGATAAGAAACATAAAACCCTAGCGTAAACGTAGTTTGGTGTTCCTTCTCCGTCTCTCTGATCGCCTGATCTCCCTCAATTAGCACTTGGAACCCCCTTCAAGATGGATGGATGAATATAAACTGATGTGAATATGACGTGTTCTAATTTTAGGAGTGAATTCACGATAGGAATGGATGAGTTCCCTCAATTATGTGTTGATTTCCCCCTTTTCAGCTACCATATGCAAATGACTCACATAGGTTCTATCGCTAATAGGAAAGATAATTCCTGCATCTAACCATGAAAGCACTTATTTTCTAACAACCTCTTGCATAGCAGGGTTCAACCTTTGCTGGTGCTGCATAAAATATTAATTTTCATCTTCAAGTCTTATTTTATGCATGCAAAAAACAGGATTAATTCCTTTCAAATCTTCAATCGACCACCCTATAGCGGACTTATGCTTTCTTAAAACAACTAGCTACTTATCAAGTTCACTTTTAGATAGAGAAGAAGATACAATTACTGAAAAAGTTTTATTCTCCCCCGAATAAGCGTACATGAGATGATATGGAAGTGGCTTGAGCTCAACTTTTTTCTCTTCCTTGATGTTGTCCCCTTCAACACGTAGAGGTAAGTATTGATTTGTCCACATAACTTCATCCACTACTTAGTCTTCGTGCTTGTACCTGCTCTCATCAATATTAAGTAAGGTTTTAAGAAATTCAATAGCAAGTTCATTAAACATTTAATCAAGATCAGTAGTAGGTAAAGTAAGAGATGCGCTTATGCATGTTTCAACAGGATCCGTAGACAGGATTAAAGACAGGTCATCCTCCACGATCTCCTCTACTACTTCCACAAACTTGCATTCCTGCTGTTCTGTAGGCCACTGCATCATCTTGTTCAAAGAAAAGAATTTCTTTTTCATTCACCCTAACCCTCAACTCCCATTTGAACACATCAATCAGAGCTCTTCCAGTTGCAGAATGGACGCCCTAAGATCAGAGATGTTCCATCCATGTCATCCTCCATATCAAGAACAAGGAAGTCCATAGGAAAAAAACTAGATTCGACACCTTCATTAGCACATCTTCAAAAACCCCCTCGGGATATGTCAATGACCTATCTGTTAACTGTAAGACTACAGATGTAGGCTTCAACTCCCCCAAACCAAGCTTCTTGAATACTAAGAAGGACATCAAATTTATACTGGCTCCAGGATCACATAATACTCTCCTAGTTGGTCCTTTTCCAATCTCACAAGGAATGATGAATCTACCAGTATACTTCAACTTTTCGGGCAATTTTTCCTGAATCATCCAGCTATAGTTTTCTGTCAAGTTCATTGTCTCCACACAGTTCAGGCTCCTCTTTCTGGATATGAGTTCCTTGATGAACCTTTCATAGTACGACATCTGATCCAAGGCCTCGGAGAAGGGAATACTGATCTGGATGTTCCTCATTACATCAGCGAGCTTTCTGAACTTCTCATCAAGGCTCTTTGTCAAGAATCTCTGAGGGAAAGGAATTGGTACCTTTGTTATCGGAAGTTCCAAACTATCTTTCTCGAATACCACTTCCGTTTCTATCAATTTTTTACTTTCTACCACTTTTTATCAGCGATTTCCAGTTTAGATTGGCTCTGGACAGAATTTGGACGCACTGAAAATCTCGGAGGACAGCTCAGCTCAAGCAAGCCACCTTGGGAAGGGCAAACTGAGCCGAGCTGGAGTTGGTCCGAACCCTGAACCATATCTAAATCGGTCTGAACCCCGCTAGGCTCCAGCTCAGCACCTTGGGGACCTAGCTCGGCCGAGCTGGCTATCGAGCTATGGTTTAGCAGTCCTGTTCCGTCCCTGTTTCGTCCTGCATCAGTTCTGTTTCATTCTGAATAAGTTCTGGACATTTATATTGCTTTTCGGACCTCAAAGTGATAGCATTGCACTTATTCAGGTTGATTTTTGTATCTAACGGAAACTTCCTTTTCTGAAACTGCTACTGCTGCTGATTCATTGTGGTGGAGATCTGGCCCATGGTATATGTCAGATTCTGCAACTGCTTGTTCACTTTCTCAATTTCCTTTGTCATATTTGAGTCCATGAATACAATGCAGTTATTAATCTTGTTAATGTCAGCATCATTCTTCTTCATGTACCTAGCCAACACTTCATCAATACTGACCTTTCCTTCTTCAGCCTTGGCTCCATAATCAAAATTAGGAGGGTATGGAACTGTATTATTCAAATTTGAATAAGTAAGGTTTTCACGCCTCTTTTGATTCTGCCAGTTTCCTCATTGATTACTAGGACCTCCCCCTTGGTTATTTATTTGGTTGGAATTTCCTTTAGGGTAGCTATTTCCTTGCCAATTCTGAGGTGCTCTTATACCTTGGAGACTCTGCCCCATTGCCCAATTGGAGTCCTCAACCTCTTGAAGGTTCATCACCACATCATCACTTGCAGTCCCTTGGTTGCCTTCCCCATTATTACCTGATATCAGAGTTACCAAGTGTTTGTTCATCTGTTCAACTGAGAGACAACCTTATCATTCCTATCAGTTTCAAATAATTTCCCTTCAATCTGAGCAACCCTTCCAAGTACATAACTTCCACAGACTCTTTCAGAAGGCCAATCCCTATAATTCGCAGAAATATCATCAAACAGTTTCTCTATAACATTTGAAGTTTTTTCCAAAAATTGTTCCTCCAGCAGAAGCATCAACTAACACTCTCAAATCGTTGTCGAGGCCATTGTAGAAGACACTATGTGTTGGGACCTTTTAAATCAATGTTGTGAGCATCTCCTCAAAGCATCTCTAAATCTCTCCCACGCCTCTCCAAACAATTCATCTCTCCGCTGCTTGAACTGATTGATTTCTTATTTCAATGTAAGAATTTTACCCGATGGCGTAAATCAATCCACAAACAGCTGTTGCAGCTCAGTCTAGTTAGAACAACTGTTACCTTCCAAGTTATCATACCACTCCATCACCTTATCAACTAGTGAAAACTGAAAAAGTCACATCTTTCATCTGTTATTAGTAGCATCTGAGACTTTTATCGTATCCATGTAGCTGTTGAAATGTTTAAGATGTCCGTAGGGTTCATCGAAAATACCTCCGGCGAAAGGGTTTTTCTTCACCATATTAATCAGGGCTAGCCTTATGTCGTTCGACTCATTGGCTTGAACGGCTCCAACTACGTCTGATCCTCCTACATTGGCGGACTTGAATCACATGAGGATGACGATGTCATCCTCATGTGACTGTCTATTTCCCATAACTGCTGTTTCTGTTTTTGATTCTGATTCTGATTCAGCTTCAACTTCTTTTGGGATAACCTGATTTTCAATCTACTATTCTTCCTCCTCCACGACTGCTTTAAGATTCGGTGTATCCGTTTTCTTTTTCGGAGGTGGTACCTTAGTAGCTATAAGAGGTGCGTTGAGATTCTTTGCTGCTCATCTCCTTTTCCTCGTAGAAGCTTAACCTCCGGATCAAATTTGAGATCTTGTGCTCCCTTATTTGACCTAGTGTGCATGCAACTCTAGAAAAATTCAAGTTAAATAAAATTAAATCTCAACAAAAATATTCTAATTAAATAGTAATGAAAGAAATAAACAATTAAAATTGTCCCTGACACAACGGCGCTAAAAACTTGATGAACATTTTTTACGCCCTTCAATTAAATCCCCAAGTGTGAAGGATGTCAATTGTAGCCGCAAGCGACCAAGTTTAATTATCGAACACACAGGACAACTAATTATCTACTTCTAAAATCACTAACTTAATCAGAACAAGTAATCAATTTCCCAGGTGTTGTAATTTAATATATAAATACTGAAATTTAAATAACTAATAAAATAAAAATCACACAAGAAAGATTTAAGATTAATTTAAGAGAGAATAAAAAATTCTAAGATAATCCGGTATAGATTAATTAATCTGAATTCCTAGACTTCCAATTATTCATTCATGCAGATTCTATGAAAATTCACCATATAACCCTATTTTCCCTCCGGATATGATCCGTGACAAAGCTAACAGTATAATATACTTTTAACCCTAAGCTGCGTGAATATTACCAAGTCTCTTTCGTAGATACTAATCAACGCAACAACAATACCACCGGATGGTAAGTTTGACTAACAAGATATTTTCTGAAAGTACTACAAGACTTTATTCACTTCCTACTTGAATGTCTAATTACAATGTTCCAATAAACAATTCAAGTATTTGATTTTACTAGTTCTCGGAATTTTAATTTCTAACAGATAGACAATATCAATCATGAACGTACACAAGCTAACATATTAAACCAAGCATCACGGGCAGTGACCTGAATTTATTATGAAGACATTACGAAGCAGAAAACAAAGTCTGAATAAACCAAGTAAAATTAAAATATTATCTGCATAAAATCACCAATTTTGGTCTAGGTCTCCAAATCAATTGAATCTAACCTTCAAACCCTAGAACTGTAATGGGAATTAGCCCATGAGATTACAATCAACACTCATGACTATGAAATTCATAACAATAATCAAAATAAAGGAAGAAGAAAGATAAAAAACACGAAACCCTAGCGTCAGCGTAGATCTATCTCCCTCAATTAGCACTTGGACCCCCTTCAAGATGGATGGATGAATGTAAACTAATGTGAATCTGATGTGTTCTGTTATTGGGCGTGAATTCATGATAGATATGATGTGGGTTCCTCTTTGTGTGTGTAGTGATCCCTCCTTTTATGTCTTGGGTTGTTTTCAGGATTCTTTCGTTTCTAAAATTGGCCAAAACACGATATGTGAGACCTAAGTACACTGCTGAATAGAACAGACCGCTACTGGGCCCAAAAAATACCCGCTTGGCATCCCACTCGGCTCGAGCTGGGTATTGGTGCTGCCGAAGCGGCATTCGAGCTGCGTCAGGGCTACTTACCACGTCACGTAAGGCCCTCCGAGCATCAGCTCAGCTGAATAGGACTACCGAACAGCTCCAACTCGACCCGAGCTGACATCCAAGCAGCTCCCGAACTGGTCCGTTCCGGCTCTGTTCCATACTGCTCCCTACTTTGATCTGTTTTTCCCTATTTCCAGCCTTCAAAACTCACAAAAATACCTTAGTAGCCTCAAAATCATGTAAATACTCAAACGTACACAATTTCATGCAAAATAATAACTTTTCTAAGTAAAACGGTGTAATGTGCACACATAAAATGCGTGAAATTCTACTCTCAACATTAGTATATACATTTTTATTCATAAGTGTATAAATTTTTTTAAGTAAATTTACGGTGCACTTGGGTGCAACGAATAACTAGCCATAAAAAAAATTAATAGGATTCTTGATTATATCCAAAATAATGGCGATTCTAGGGTGCACCGGTGCACCCTCAAATTTATAGGTTATGGGTAGTTTGAGTAATTTTTTTAATAAAAAAATTAATTATTTTATTTTATTTAATGGTGGAGATTGAATTAAAAATTAATTTAACGGTTAAGATTGTCCATATGCATCGGTGCACCAAGTGCACCCTAGTTGGACTCCCAAAATAAATAAGGTGTGCCTTAGATTATTCTATATTTGAGCATTTAAAAAATTAAATATTGCCTTTAAAAAGTATCACTTAAAAAACACTCTTATAAGATAAGTTATAATAGATGATCCTTAGATGAATCAATCCATCATATTATACATAAATTAATAATATAAGGGTTGATATTAGGTGCACCTAGGTGTAAGAGTGCATCATATGTGTATAATTTTTTATACTATTTTGTGTATATGTTATTCTATTTTGTATACATGTTTCCTAATGATTGTATACTTTTTTTACACTAAGTTTTTCATTAAAAAACTAGCATCATATGTACATAATTTTTTATTCAATAGTATATACATATTTTTAATAATTGTATATTTTTTACACTCTATTTTTCATTAAAAAATAACAATTAAATTGTATACATTTTTGTTTATAATTGTATATGTTTTTGTTTATATTTGTATACGTTTTTTAAAGTGGGTACACCCTATCTTAGGGTGCATTCGGGTGCACAATATAATTAATCATAATATAATATAATATTTTTATAGTTAGTCAATTCCATGATTTTAGGAAATTTCAAAATTTGTGGGAGCATTCCAATCCATTTCATTCTTATGTGACTCACAAAACGAACAGTTCCAAATTAAGGTGAATTATCATTGCCGGTTGTGACCTCCAAACTATGCATGAAAGACCCACCGTCGTTTTCCGTCGGAGTTTCCCATCGTTTAACTTTTTTTATGAGTATTCTTTTCGTGCTTAACCGTGAATGGATTGAAATCATAGATATTGTTCAATAGTACAAGTCGAACTACAAACAATATGTCGATTTTGAATTATAATATGTTTTGCAATGATTAAAGTGGTAGCGAAAAAGGAAAGAGAGAAATAAAAAGATGAAAGAGCATGAAACCAAATGTAATTATTGGGGAATTTCTATATGGAGGAGGAGGGAGTAAGTGTTTTATTTTTGTCATAAATTAATGCAAAGATTCGTGTGAGATCGTGAGACGAATAAAAAGTAATAACATTATTATTACTTCCCTTATAAAATGTTATCACTTTCATTAAAAAAATGGTATCACTTTTTATTTGGGTAAAATGTACTTCTGGTCCTATACAAGAAGTGTGATTTCACTTTTGGTCCAGAACCTTTTTTTTTGGTCCCAAAAGTTACACTTTTAGTCCAATCCATTAATTTTTGGATGAAAAACGTTAACTAAATAATAATAATAATAATAATAATAATAATAATAAAATCAAAAGGAAATTATTAACCTAAAATATCAAATAAAAGGAAAATATAATTCCATTCAGGCTTATTCTTCCTGATACCCAGAACTCACCAGAACCCACCAGTCCACCCCCATTCTTCTCAACCTGGAGTTAATCCCTTCACCTTCTCAACCTCATCCGTGGTGAATTTACCCCCCTCCTTTTCGCTTGGGGTGAATGGTAAAAATTACCCTCATTTCACCCTTCAATTCCAGATCTGATGTTGCCACTGTGGTTCATCGCTGCATTCCGTCGTTGTTGCTGATGCGAGCGAACCGTGCTGCCTCGCAAACGCACTGAGCGAGCCCGGACGCGCTTCAGTTGCCGTCGACCGCCACACCACCAGCAACTGCTGTTCATCAATTTCCAAATTCGCTGCTGTCCGTCGATCGCCGCCGAAGTCACGAACTCCATCGGTCGGAAGCCCCATTACCATCCG